>JAPYXD010000736.1:2500000-3750000 GCA_030998225.1 Diplolepis rosae
AACGTCTCTAGGCTTGAGTTCATGTGGAACCCAATTTCCTTGCTTTTGAATGTATCCGGCTGCTTTTAAACTTTTTGAAATGGCAGCTTGAGTGACTCCCAAAGATTCTGCGAGCTCTTCTTGTGTTTGGCAACAATCTTCATGGAGTAATGTTTCCACTTTTTCATCTTCAAACGTTTTTGGCTGCCCAGGACGTTCTTCGTCTTCCAAACTAAAATCACCACTTTTAAATCGTGCAAACCACTTTTAGCACGTTCGCCATAAACTTCCACCAAAATACGATGACTTTCGGCAGCAGTTTTCTTCATATTAAAGTAATGAAGAAGAACTCCTCGCAAAAACACTTTTTCAGGCACAAAGTTCGACATATTTTAGTGAAAAAAAATTATTGTTCTTTACGCTTGAAATGGATCACATATACTGAAAAAGACGCACAATGACAGTAGCTTTCCAACGCCTGTTCGGAACATTGGAACGATGGAATAATAATCAAGTTACGCCATCTCTTAGCAAACCGCACGAATTAAGTTTTAGATCCAATGTGCGTTCCAAAATAAACGAGACTTTTGTCATAAAAATTTTTTTGGTGGCGCCATCTGTGAATGAGGTAGTGCGTTGGAAAGTTATATACCTCCCTGACTTCCAGTGACAGTTTCATGACATTCGGTTCAGTGGAAGCGAAGTTATTGCGTGCAAAGTGTCAGTGTGTTTGTGTCATCGGTACAAAAATGAGTTTCGAACAAAGAGCTAATATCAAATTTTGTTTTAAAATCGGTAAAACGTTTACCGAAACATTTGAATTGATGAAAAAAGTTTATGGCGATGATTGTCTATCTCGTGCCAGCGTTCATGAATGGTTTACACGTTTCAGAGACGGTCGTGAGGACATAAATGACGATGAACATACGGGCCGCCCAAAATCAGTGATCACCGAAAACTCCATCGAAATTGTGCGTGAATTTATCAAAAATGAGCCGAAATCATCTTTGAAATTCATGGCATTGGAGTTGAATATCTCAAAAACATCGATTTATCACATTTTAACCGATCATTTGGGCTTACGAAAGGTCTGTGCACGTTTTGTTCCCCACAAGTTAACTGATGACCAAAAATTGCTCAGAATTCAACATTCGAAAGACATCATTAAAGAGGCGAGAAACGACGAGAACAGTGTATCGAGGCCGGAGGGAACTATTTTGAATAAATAAACACGAATTTATCAGAACAAAGCTCCTGTCGTTTCTATTTTAGCTCAGTCTCGTTTATTTTGGAACGCACCCTGTATATGTATTTAGTTTTTGTTTACTTTATTATTTCAATCTTCATTAATAAACCAAAAAATTATAAACTAGACTCAATAGTCTCTAATTTTTTATTCAATTCGTAACACTTTTGAGTGAGACCTGCGCAATTGAAGAGCCGGATCAAAAAACCGACTGAGCGCGCGAAACGCGTATAAGTATTGTCCAAACGGTCGAAGTAAGGTTGAAAATTTTTTTTCGGCAAATCACGAGACAAAAAATACAGTGATGTAGAGGATCTTGTAACGCATATTTTTTGTTGAATTGAAATTTTGATTCAGTCAACAGTTTTCGAGAAAAAAATTATTTGCTGATTATTGTGAGTTTCGGAAAATAGGTACTCTCAAGAAAAAGCCTGGTTATAACAACCAGAATTCCGGTTATTTCACCCGGAAAAAAATGTTACGGGGAGCCGTACTAGTAATTGCGGTCAAAAATGTTAGAAATTCTATTGTTAAATCTTTTACCATAGTGTACCATAATTTTAACATGCCAATTCCATAATTTCGTTCATTGTGTCTGGCAACGCTGGAACGGTGACGTTCTCGCATAAGGGAACGCTCGTTGGAGGGAATATTGGGTGAAATTGATGTATTGTTTTCTTTTCTATTCAAAAACTTAATTTCTTGAACTTCAATCATATGTTTTACTATATCTTAATATAAAATATTCCTAAAATAATTTTATAATTGAAGCTCGAATCGTGCATTTTCGGATTTACATACGAACTTGCAGTTGTAATCATTCAACTTCTGTTTTGCGGCTTCTTAGTGGTAGGTATGTAGTCCAAGCAACAGGGAATTTGTTAGGACATTATTTATTTCAGAAGACGGACTGCGCCATCAGAAGAAAGGTTGGTCATGGAGTAATTGTGTCATGTTTTGGACAACGAAATATGATTTATAAATTTTTTATTAACACTTAAGACCAAAAAGTCGCACTGTTTTTAGTTTTTTGTTTATAACATTAAAGGTAATTATCCAATCCTAATGACATCAATTGGAAAGTTGTTTTTGGTCTTAAATGTTGATGAAAAATTTATAAATCATATTTCCTTGTCCAAAACATGACACAATTACTCTATGACCAATCTTTCTTCTGATGGCGTAGTCCGTTTTCTGAAATAAATAATGTCCCATATCATTCATAACAAATTCCCTGTTGCTTGGACTAATGGTGTCAGTAAACATTCACTATCTGGAAGCACTGTTAAGTTGTTTTTTACCAGGCCAACAGATAGTAATCTTAACGGTGACATTTCAGCTAGTGTATTTGTGTGTTTGTTACAGATAAATATACAGATATCTCGACTTTTGAATTTCTACCTTAGTTGATATTTAGGACGTGTTCAAGAAAACTGGATGAATCAAATTTTAATAAAATGAAGATTCTTATAGTTTGCTTTCTCAATCTATTCATATCTGTCATTAATACATCTGGTAAATATAAAAAATCTATATTTTCACTTCACAGATCTGAAATATTACAATTTGTTGTGGAATAATTCAGATATAGGTTGTAACAATTCTATTATCTTGATCGTTTTGCTAACGTTGCATAATTGTATACTCCCGCCATATGGACATCCATGTATCATTTTGTGCATTTGGGAACACTTTTTAAGAATTAATATCTAGTATTTCACATAAAATGTATTGTTTGAAATAAATAATATTTTGAATGGACAGAGTTCAGTTGTCCGAACAAATGTAATATTTTAGATTTTTAATTTCTTCACATGATCTTAGAAATATTGACAATGACTCTAGCGGACCCGGTTAAGTGAACGGTCAGCGACCATTCGATGACCTCGTAATAATATGAAAAAGAGGAGCATAAAAAACATTTAAATTGTTACTATTATGATTCTGCGGTACATTTTGAGTTTGAATGTATCGAATATGCTAGACCAATTTTTTTAGCGTTGAAAAACTAAAAAAACATAATACCTCTCATTGAAGGCAGTGCAGTGGTTCATCAATTGCCATATTTCCACCGCCAGGATTGACTTTTTGTTAGAGCGGGACGAAAGTAGTTGTGTCTCACTTCCAACCAATTGTCAGCCCTGACGGTGGAAACGTTCCGCAAATGTTAAACCATTGTATTGCTTTTAATGACTTCCCTGATCGTTCACTTGACTAGGTCTGCTAGGGAATATGGCGTTCAAAATTTACAATATGTTAATTTCTTTATGAATGTTTATCATTGCCACTTTTAAAATCAATTATTCAATAATAGCAGTGTAGCAACTGTATTAAAGTACACCCTCAATTTGAAGGTGTTTAATAATAATCTGTTTAATTGAGTTTCTATTTAAATTCACTCATGCACTGGAACGTCGATTGTGAATGACCCGGCCTAGAATAATGAATGAATGCAATGAATCAAACGCCATGCCCGTAACAAGTTATGGTGTCCCACTTCTTTGCTTCCATTTCACGCACTTGGTGAGATCGAAAATTAAGTTTCTCTCGAATCCGTGCAAGAGAGGTGCGAAAGAGACGCCAAATTCAAAATTACAAAATATCTAAATACAAAAAATAAACTTTTTTTTACATTTTATGGAAAAATTTACCTAAAATAAAAATCAAAAAGATTTTGTAAAATTTAAAAATGATTAAAACACTTGAAAAATAATTTTTTAGTGAAATTCAAACTCAATAAGGTGAATCTTCAAACAAAACATAAATTGTATCTAAATTTGCATCCGAAATTTTTGTTTTAAGCTTTGAATCATTTTAAAATTTTACAAAATATTTTTGATGTTTATTTTAGGCGAATGTTTTTCAAAATATCGAAAAAAGTGTAATTTTGCAAATTAAATATTTTATGTGCCTCCGGCGCGTAAACTCGTTTTTACGCTACAGTTGAGAGTAGCGTGATGTTGCGTATTACGATACAGTGGAGCGTAATCTTCTTTTTATTCTTCGTACAGCGTTGGCACCGTACTGACAAAGCCTTGTACATTTGAACTGCGCATACGTCTATTACAATACGCTACTAAAACATAAGATCGAGAAAATCAAAATGGCGAAATGTCAAGTGAGATGGGCGATAATCACGGCAATTTCGACCTTTTCAGATTGGATTCGAGTGTACGCATAAAAACTCGTATATGCGCCGAAGTCACATAATAGTATATTATGTGCCTAAGCGCATAATGAGGGTTATTACGCGACGAGCGACAATGCTCGCAGGAGATCGAAGCCGAGGCGCGATCAGTCCTGCGAGGATTTTAAGCGAGTCTCGTAATTACCCGAATTGTGTGCATTGGCACATATTCTATTTTATGTGACTTCGCAGCGTATACGAGTTTTTATGCGTACACTTGAATCTAATCTAGTATTCTTCATGATTCTCGTCCATTGCACTTGATATTTCGCGACTAGTTCCGGCCATTTAGATTTTCTCGATCATGTGTAGTAGTAGCGTATTGTAATAGAGCATGCGCAGTTCAAATGTACAAGGCTTTGTCAGTACGCTGCTAACGCTGTACGAAGAAGAAGAAGAATAAGAAGATTACGCTCTGCTGTATTGTTATAGGCGCATGCGCAGTAATAACGCGTAATAACCCTCATTATGCGACTAGGAACATCATATACTATTGTAAAAGTAGTATATTGTGTATCTAGGAGGCAAGATAGGTCTTTTGGGGCGAGGAACGATGTATTCAGGCCGAGTCGCTCGGCTATGACTCGGCCTGAATACATCGGGCGAGTCCCGAAATGGCCAACCTCTGTGGCACACACGACATTTTTTGCAAAATACGTCCTAAAGAAGTATTTCGAATGTCTGTAGAGCGCTATTGAGAGTGTCCAATTGCGACTCGGTGGAATAGGAACATGTTATAACAATAATATTGATAAATATGGTACGAAATTTGGTGGAAAGGGTTGTAGGGTGTGTGTGTGTGGGGGGGGGGGGCAGTGGGCAAAGCTCCGTCGGGGGGTTCGGGGCGGATTTTTCCCCCACATTTTAAGAAACAAATTTGATTGGGGAAGTATAATCCATTTCTTGCAACTGTCCAGCGGACCTAAGGAACAAAAGTAGGACATGAGGAACGAAAGTAGGACTCAAGGAATACAGATACAATATGAACAAGCTGGTCGTAAATGGAAACCTCAGCTATAAGTCATCTGCGATGTCCGGTAGCTTAGTGCGTATTATCGTCGTCTTTTGTCGGTAGCAAGTCCACGCAATATTAATATTGTCACGTGTCAGGCACACACTAGGCTACTAGACATCGTCGATATAGTCACGTGACTCATTAAGTACAGCCCACCGCGACCCCACATGCGATCCCATTTTCGTTCACCTGTTTACCCTCCTGTCTATAGTCTTCTTGCGAGAGGGGATCCCACTCACTTTCCGCCATCTGCGTAGCTCAACGGATTTCGCCTTAACGCGAGTCAAGTATACATTATCGGCACACGTGATGTTGCACTCGCGCATATGATTACAGGTGTTAAGAAGTGGGGAAACTCTGAGGCGGTCGCCTCATGAGAGCATCAAACTGGGCGTCATAGCGAGAGTGAAATACAAGAAAGTATACTTCTGTCTTATTCATTCTAGTTATGACGCGACGTATTACGCTTTCATGGGGCGATACTCTGAAACGTCCACAACACGATCTACGCATACTGCTTCACTGACCTTCTCCGATTATGAATATACTATACCTGAGCAGTATTTATAATCGGCGTTCCAGCTTAGTATTAGTAGATTGTGTACCAAGGGCGGCAGGGTGGCGATTGTGACGAGTGCGAAGTGTACCCGCCCGAGCGTAGCGAGGGCGGTATTCACACGAGTCACATCGCTACCATGTCACTCGAGGTGCACACGACGTTTTGTGTCCAAATTGGTGGAAAAAGTCGCGTTGCGTGCGAGTGCGTAGTTAGCCGCGGGCAGTCAAGTTTTGTGCGTTATGAACTACGCTACGCACAAGCATGCAATGCGACTTTTTCCGCCCGTTTGGACACAAAAATTATTATTTTTTTTTATGTATTTGCTTTTCAAAATACATATATAATTTGTAAACGATTATTGAGTAAAATTTTTAATTACTTATTCTTTTGCAGAATCCAATTCATCGTTATTAGAAAGTAAAAGCTATGGGGGAGAGTGTTCTAATTCAAACAACAAGCAACTTAACACTCCTGTATCCAACATAGTTTTTATTAAACGCAGAGAAGATGAAGAATATTATCAATTTTGTACTGCTGCCATGTTGAACTCGCAATTCTGTATAGCATTAGCACGCTGTGTCTTACAGATCATGGAATTTTATGGAAAATACGGTATGATTCTCCGGCACTTAGGTTATTGACCAATTGTACCTCTCCCGAATGCCCGAGACTACCTCCTGACACCAAGACCTGTCCTTGTTCAGGAGTCCAGAATTTCTTGGATGGTGGCAGCTTCATTCCAGTGAACGGTTTCTCTTCATAGGAGACTCAGGCTGTTTCTTTCAAATTATGTTTCCATTTTTGATCCTCCAAAGCTGTTACTAGCTTGAAGGAAATGCGACGAAAGTTGGAGTGTCCCCCTGTTTCAGAATGTCTAAACAGGTTTCCGCTAGATATTCCAAGAGTCTTCTTCCTCTGATGTTGGTATTTGTGCAGCCCCACTCAGTATAATATGCGCATGCGTCACTGCTTAACACCTTCTTGTTGTCAGAAGTACATGAGTCTGGAACAACCGCCGATGGTGAGGGGTCGTCTCCCAGTCCTGCCTCGGTAACTTACTCTGACGATTGCAGGATTTTCATTTTTTAGGGGGAAGGGGGGATTTGTAGTCCTTCCTGCGACTACCGCTGGGAGTACCTCCTGACTTTGAAACCCTCTTGGCTTGATGAACCATTCTGGACTCCTTGCCAAGTTTCCGTTTTCTTGAAGATCTCTATATCCTGACAAGTTTGTCCCTTTTGTGTTTCAAGCACCTCCTTCGCACCCCGCTGAGGTGTATCTCTTTGACGGAGAGTTTGCTCATGTATCTATTGGATAACTGTGCTTGCAACCTTATGAAATTATTCCCTTATCCTCATTAGACGTGTGCATTCTGTCGGATCGAATGTCGTAAATTCGATTCGATTCACCTTATTTGTCGGATCGGATTTTTTCAATTCGATTGGTCTCACACTCGAATATTCGACATTGGACGGAGGCCAATATCGGATCGAAAATCGAATCTTTTTGCACATCTCTAGTCCTCATGTCACCTATTTGGTTAACTATACTGCCTATCCCCTAGAGGCCCTAGCGAGCTAGATCCACTACCCGCTTAGACAATTAAGTCCCCTTATCATTACAAGTTCCAATGATTTCCAGGAAGAGGAAGAAAGGAAACATCGAGAATGGAAAAATTGAGTGAAGGGCTAAAAAATGTGGTATCCATTACGGACAAACCTGAATATGTTGTTTGGGCTAGATATGCCGCAAATACTGATGGAGGTAAAAATTATGGCATAAAAAAAATGTATTGTCCAAAAGCTGATTACATTAATGCTCCCGAGGATTTCGGAATTTTAAAGGTAAATTATGGGTATAGGTTATGGAAATAATCTGCGGAGGTATTTTCTCAACATAAATAGATTCAAAACACATTTTATGAGAAAATGCCATCACGTAAAAATTTTTCAATTTAGCTTTATTTGACAACTGATCACTGATCTCCATAATACTACTGAATTGAAATTTGGAGATACTCACCTTTTCGAGATTTAAGGAAATGACAGTAATATTTTAGAAGGTAACTTTTTAAAATGTTGTCGATAAATTCGAAAAAATACTCTAATTGGTTGTTCACAATTTTTTAAGAAGTTTTTTGACTGTATAAGTAAGGAGATCTACAGGACTTTATTGAACTATTAGGTGTAAAACTTTGCTTCCGACGTTTTGCGATAGATGGCTGCAGCGGTAAGTGCTGGTTAAAATAGGCAGATCAAAAATTTCACGCAGTAAGCCTGGACATTTGTCGACATAACGACAGCATAACATTAATGAATTTGTGCTAGCATCATAAATTTATTCTCGATCGAAGATGTCAGTTTTCGAGCCAAATTCTCGCCATTTGCGGGAAGTTTTGATATTCTGCTTTCATTTGAAGAAAACTATGGCTGTGGCTCATCGAATGCTCTCAAGTATTGGATCTCTAACTTAATTCGTGCGGTTTTTTTCAAAACTTGAACGTTTATTTAAGTAAAACATGTACAAGGTGCGTTCCAAAATAAACGAGACTTTTTCAAAATAGCTATTTATAGTGGCGCTATCTTCTGATGGGAGTAGGAGTTGGAAAGGTACATCCTTCACTGACGTTCTGTCAAAATTTCATGACCAACGGACAATTAGAAGCCGAGTTATTGCTGTATAAGGGACAGTGTGTTTATAGCATCGGTCGAAAAATGAACTTCGGACAAAGAGCGAATATTAAGTTTTGTTTGAAACTTGGTAAAAATTTTACTGAAAGGTTTGAATTAATGAAACAAGTGTATGGTGACGATTGACTATTCCGTGCCAGAGTCCATGAGTGG
The DNA here is from genome assembly GCA_030998225.1 of Diplolepis rosae. Classification (NCBI taxonomy): domain Eukaryota; kingdom Metazoa; phylum Arthropoda; class Insecta; order Hymenoptera; family Diplolepididae; genus Diplolepis; species Diplolepis rosae. Next base: position 2,508,830 of record JAPYXD010000736.1, read on the forward strand.
TTTAAACGATTCAAAGAAGGTCGTGAAGACATCAAGGACGACGAACATCCCGGTCAGGAAAGTTTCGTGATTACACCAAGTAATATTGAAGTTGTGCGTGAATTTATAAAAAATGAGCCAAAATCTTCTTTGCGACACATGGCAATGGAATTAAACATGTCAAAAGATTAAATTCATCGCATTTTGACAGAAAATTCGCCGTGTGAGGCCGCAATACCGTGAAAATGTCAGTCGGCGCCTTTTGCGCGATAATGCTCCGGCCCATTCTTCAACGCTTATCACTGATTTTTTTTACCAAAAATCACATTTTATCCGTCAACCACTCACCGTATTCGCCTGATATGGCTCCCTGTGACTTCTACCTATTCGGAAAATTGCATTTGGCCATGAAAGGAAAACGTTTTGTGTCCGTAGAGGCCATCCAAAAGGCTTGTACCGACATCCTGAAGGACATTCCGGTCAATGACCTGAAACACTCTTTCGAAAAGCTTTTGGATCGCGCAAAACAGTGTATCGAGGCCGGAGGGACTATTTTGAATGAATAAACTCGAATTTATCAGAGCAAAGCTCCTGTCGTTTCTATTTTAGCTCAGACTCGTTTGGAACGCACCTTGTACAATAGTATTATTCAAAGCATCTCCCATCTGAAGCTATGACTTTTTCCCATCTTTCTGTCAATTTGGGGATTCCATCCCGAAAGAACTGTGCCGGCTTGGTGGCCAAGAATGAATCAAGACAATTTTTGATACCCTGTTCTGATGTGAACCGTATTCCAGTGAGGGCGTTCTGCATCGACCGGAACAAATGGTAGTCAGAAGGGGCAAGGTCTGGGCTATAAGGCGGGTGGGGTAAAACTTCTCATCCACTGTTTTCCAAATAGCTCTTAACCGGAATAACAACATGGGGCCGAGCGATGTCATGATGGAAAATTATTGCCTCGTGTCTGGTCGCATATTCCGGGCATGTTTCGGCTACTGCTCTCTTCAAACGGATTAATTGTGTCCAGGGCCGTTCTCCATTGATGGTTTCACTCGGTTTTAGCAGCTCATAATACAGCACACCCTTCTGATCCCACAAAATACAGAGCATTACCTTCGCGCCATGGATATTCGGCTTTGCCGTTAATTTGGCTGGTTGGCCGGGTTTCAAATATAATTTTTTGCGCTTAGGGTTGTCGTAATGGATCCATTTTTCATCACCAGTAACAATCCGCCGCAAAAATGACTTCTTTTTGTGGCGTTCCAGCAGCATTTCGGACATGCACAACCGCCTTTCAACGTCTCTAGGCTTGAGTTCATGTAAAACCCAATTTCCTTGCTTTTGAATGTATCCGGCTGCTTTTAAACGTTGTGAAATGGCTGCTTGAGTGACTCCCAAAGATTCTGCGAGCCCTTCTTGTGCTTGGAAACAATCTTCATCGAGTAATGCTTCCAGTTCTTCATCTTCAAACTTTTTTGGCTGTCCAGGACGTTCTTCGTCTTCCAAGCCAAAATCACCACTTTTAAATTGTGCAAACCACTTTTGGCACGTTCGCTCAGCTAGAGCATGTTCACCATAAGCGTCCACCAAAATACGATGACTTTCGGCAGCAGTTTTCTTCATATTAAAGTAATGAAGAAGAACTCCCCGCAAAAACACATTTTCAGGCACAAAGTTCGACATTTATGAGTGAAAAAAAATTATTGTAGTTTACGCTTCAAATGAATGACATTTATTGAAAAAGACGCACAATGACAGTAGCTTTCCACGCATGTTCGGAACATTGAAACGATAGAATAATAATCAAGTTACGCCATCTCTTAGCAAACCGCACGAATTAAGTTATAGATCCAATACTTACAGTAAGGTTACTCTTAATGAAAGATCGTGTCGTGGGTGGTTTCAACACTTCAAGAGCGGTGATTTTGATATCGAGGACCGGCATGACGGTGGAAAAAATAAAATTATCGAAGATTCCAAATTGGAGGTATTACTTGCTGAAGACTTGTGCCAAACGCAAAAAGAATTGGCAGAAACATTGGGAGTGACTGAACAAGCCATTTCGAAATGCCTCAAAGCCATGGGGATGATTCAGAAGCAGGGAAATTGGGTTCCGTACGAGTTGAAGCCGAGAGGTGTTGAACGGCGTTTCTTTGCTTGTGAACAGCTTCTTCAAAGACATAATCGGAAGGGGTTATTACATGGCATTGTGACCGGCGACGAGAAATGGGTCCACTACGATAATCCCAAGCGCAGAAAATAATGGGGAATGCCCAGACATGCCTTCACGTCGACGGCTAGACCGAATATTCACGGTGCCAAGGTTATGCTCTGGATTTGGTGGGATAAGCTCGGTGTGGTGTGTTATGAGCTGTTGAAACCCAGTGAAACCATCATATAGGATCGGTATCGAGCGCAATGGATGCGTTTGATCCGAGCATTGAAGGAGAAACGGCCACAGTACCAGAAGAGATACGACAAAGTTATCCACCAGCATAACAATAAATAGGAAATCACTTTTGGAGAATAAAGCCTCAAATTCTGGAAAAAAACGGCGGAAGCAAAGTTGTACACCTGATACAAAAATCAGTTAAGGCATGAAGAGGACCTTTTTTTTTTTAGAAAGCCCCAAAAATAACTGCTTCTGTGCACAATTTATCGTCTTAGAAATTCTATACATTCTTCAAACATATTTTAAATTTTGGAAATTTGTACCTTCCCTCTTTATTTAACCGGCAAAATTTTCTCAGTTTCCGCTTATTTTTATCACCGTTTGGAAGATATTTTATTCGAGGTAGTTTTAGAATTGATCGCCAAAATGGAAAAAAGTTACTGAGTATTTAGTTCAGAACAGCTGAGTGTATACCTTGATTAAATCGGATTGAAAACTTGTTAAAATTTTGACTTAATCTTGTAAAAATTTGACTCCCATGGTAAAAAGGAAATCACATAGGGTCTTATGTAGCCCAGCACGAAATTTCCATATGGTTTCTATTAATATCTCTCATAATTAATATGTTAAGTAATGTAATTTCCTCCTTCATTAAAGTTATATTTTTCAGCTTAAAAATGCGGTACAATCAGAGGGCTTGATAAATCTTCCTTTGACAGGTCCTATTTGGAATGTGATCGGTAAAGTAGGAAAATATATGCCACATCCTGACGGAAAAATTGTAACTTTGCTGCTTGAATTGAGAATGAAAAAACAGGATCAATGTAAAGAATACAATAAATTTGGCAATTTTTCTGAATATAATTTTTGCGCTATAAGTCCAGATAAATCTAATATCAACAATCATCCTGAAGTAAATATCATTGACAACTTATATAATTAACTCAAAAGAGTTATTACATATAGATACAGATATATTAATATGTTTCTCTTTTGCAGATTGATTTAGGCAGTCCTATTTTTCACTTTAATAGATTGATAGGACTTGCTTCTTCCTTCGAATTCAATAATAAACCGCCTTATAGTAAGTATTCAATCGTTTTTAAATTTGAATCGTATATTAACAGCATTATCGGCAAATATAAAACGCAGACCTAGAAAATCAAGGCCAAAAAATCAAGGACGAATACAACATTTTTTTGTGCATTAGATATATAATTGTAATAAGTACAATAAAATATAAACAATTTTCTTGCATTATTAAACATTAAATCTCACCAATACATGTGGGGCTTTGTTGAAAAACTAAATTTTCAGGATATTAAATTCGCTTATATGACTGATGATTTTAAAATATGTTAGAAGTAAATTTATAATCTAATTTTTATAGTGTGTGTCTCGACGAATATTATTCCAGTTGTTTAATAAGCATTGCTGATTACTTACTATTATTCTTGTTTTTTTGTTAGTTTTAATTGAATAAAAGTTAGTTCCAACAGTATATATCTATTTTATTTTCATTTAATAAATGATTCTAATCTTTATTGATATAAACAAATCACATACAGGAAAACATTCCCAATTATATGTTAGTTTTATTGTAGATTAGTCTTGAGTTAAGTTGATTACTACCCTGGCGAGAATATCGGATAGGAATTTATTCCGAGCCGATCAGAACTATTCCGATTCATTCCGATATCTGTATCTGAGCCAATGCGAATCATTCCGAACCAATCCGAAAAACGTTTTGTAACTCATAATCAATCCGAATAAATCCGAGGTCGAAATGATTCGGATTGATTCTGATTAAAAATTTGGTTTGGAATAATCAGAGCTCGGGTTGATTCGGATTGATTCTGATTATAAATTTGGTTTGGATCAATCTGAGGTTGGGTTGATTCGGATTGAAAACTTGGTTTCAGATTGGTTCGAATTCATTTGGATTGTTGCCTCGGATTAAATCGGATTAAGTCGGATCGATTTTTTACCGTTTTTCATCAAACGAGGTACAAAACGTTTTTCGTATTGGTTCGGAATTATTCGCATTGGCTCGGATACAGATATCGGAATGAATCGGAATATTTCTGATTGACTCGGAATGAATTCCTATCCAATACTTTCGCCAGGGTAAATTTAAACATGATGACAATCTTAACAGTTATCAGTTTAGTATCAGCATAAGTGTAACTTATAATTATTTTGGAATGTGTTTTAACATATTATATGAATTACATTAAACAAATTAACTTCAAACATTATTTCTCATGTTTGATCTATTTGAATATTTCAAAATCATTGAAAAAGTAAAATATTACTGAATAAATACATTCACGTGCTAACAAAACTCACTTAACTTTCATATTTATATTGTCTAATGTAAATTGTTTTTATAATTCCTATGACACAAATTTTAACATCTTAAGCATTAATTTAAATCAAATGACGATCGTTTAGTGCTATATTGCATCAGTTATGTACATTGGGATAAAAATTTACAACTGAAAGCTCGCCTTACGCAAGAATGGTCAGAAGATTTTAATTTTTTAAATGCTCTATGCTATATTTTACTATATAGAAAACATGTAATTAACTGTCTGAGTAAAATTTTATATTCTTTCCATCAAAGCTATATTTAGCTACGTATCAGTAAAATTCTACTGATTAATGTGCGTATGTGCACTGATTGCAATCAGTAGTATACTTTTCGCTGATTAATCAGCGAGTTTTTGCTGATGGTCTAGAATTTATCTGAAATTATGTCATATTTTCTAAAAACATTATAAAAAAGCTAAAATTGAAAAAAAGAGTTTTCTAAATCTTTGGAATCTTTGATAAAATACACTCGACCATTAAAAGAATTTAGAAAAATGGTTAATATTGTAAAAAATAATTCATAATCATTGCCATTAACTGTAACTGTAGAGATCAATCTCTAAAAATTCTGGTGGCTTTTTAACACTGAATTATTTTGGAAAACCTAAATATATAAACACAACTAATGAAATTTATAAAATATCATAATATAAATTAAAAAATATATGTATTTATTGCACAAATTATTTTAAATCGATTAAAATTCACTACAAGCACTTCCAATTCTTTGATTAGGGAAGCTATTGAAAAATTATTACAAAAAAAATTTACTAAATATGTAAAATTAAGTAATAATAAATATTAATGACAATAATGTTTAATACCAATGATAATGAACGATTCAGACTATGTCTATTTTACTTAATGGTATTGATACAAAAAACCAAGAACATTTCCTTTTTTCCAAATCACGACTTAAAAATATCTAACAAGCAAAAAAATTGTTTCTAAATCAGTTATGAAATGTATAGGCATTTTTTATTAGTAGATTAAACAACTGTGTTTATGAGTCAATATCATTTCGTCATCGCTCATAGGCCATAATCAAATATTGTTCAAAGATCACATCTCGTTTTCAAGAAGAGGAGTGATTCAAACCGTTTTCTAGGAATCTAATATTATACATCCGCTTTAAAAAAAAAAGTAATGAAACAAAATTTACACAAAATGGCAATACTTATGGTTGGTCTTCTCTATATTTTTATATTTGTCATACATGCTTCTGGTGAGTATTTTATGAAATTGATATTTTCTATAAGATTCTTATTTCTTATATATTGATAAAAAAAACTCGAAATTCTAGTAAAATTAACTAAAAAAAACTAGTAATCCTCTAAGCCAAACAGTCAACTCGTTAATTTTACTAGTTTACGAAAAAGCATTACGATACAAAATTGTTTACTACAAAAATATCTACAAATTTGATTTGCAACATTTTTGTATAAGATGTATCATTTTCTTTTTAGTTTAAAAATATACTATTGAAAATCGAAAATTCAAGTTTCTAATCATAATTTAAAAGAATTTGAAACTTTTCTGTGAAAAAAAAGATGCTTTCGACTGTGCTGGGATTCGAGCCCAGGTCTTTCGATTGCCAGTCGAATGCTCTAACGACTGAGCTTCACTGGCGTAAGACATCTCCTTCTCCACAGGAAGGCTTCCTAATATATAATATTTGAAATACGAAAAAATGTAAAAATGCAAAATTCTTCGCTTTAATAAGGTCAACAAATTTTGTCCGACACAGTTTTTGATAAAATGTATATTTGTCGCTTCAATTTCAAAAAATACGATTAAAATTCAAAAATTCCATTTTCCAAAACAAATATGTGGCAGATTTTTCTTGGTGTCTTATTTCCTTTTGAAAATATTTGGTTAATTCCCGGAAGTTAACAATGATTTTCTTAAATCAACTTAAACATTTATTGCGCATACAAAAAAGCTAATCAAATCAAATTTAGTTGACTCAAATAAATATTTTTCCAAATAGGTACCTTCTTAGAATTTCTGGAAAAAATTGTAAAATGTGTTGACATTCACAAATCTAGGTTTTGCTCATATTTTCAAACATGAAAAAATCATACTTCTGTATTGGCAAAACAAACGTCCACCGCGGGCTTAGGGGCGCTGCTGCATGAAAACAATCATGGCTGCCGCAAGGCTTCGGCTTTCACGTATTTACTGTTGATTTGAATAGGACTTTTCAAATTACGTTTATCTGTAAGTGCTAAAAATGCTTTTGTTGTCGTTAAATACGTTATGCGAGTACGTACAAGCACTGCCTTTACGAGTAAAGTCCTTTCCTTTCCTGTGCTTCGGTGAGAATTCCATTCTCACGCTTATATTTATTTATGCACTTCTCACTTAATTTTATGTTAACTATATATTTATTTGTCAAACAATTGATTAATTACTGCGTTACACTGTGAGCATCTGGCTTTAGTATAGTATACACAATGCTGCGCGAAGCCCAACGGTAGCCATATTGATTAGTTCGCTTGTCGACCACCAGGTCTCGCATTGCAAGTTTGAATTGCCAATAGAAAAACAATTTTTTTTAAGGCTGTGGATCAACCCGACTGCATGACTAAAATACATATTTATATTAATTTATTCCTGTAATATAACTATTTTTGATTCATAAAATATCTTAATAGAAATTTGGGAAACATAATAAAAGACAAAAGTCTTCTGTTTTATTTTCAAATTTTCTGAAAAATATTTGGTAAAGTAATCAAGTTATCTTACAGGAACTTTTTTAGGGATTTGATCACGTGGTCCGGTTGATATATTTCAAGCTTAACCCCACGCTCTTGATTTTCTAATGTAAAATTGTGTCAAATTTTTCACCCGGTATTCGGAGGGTTAAAACATTCTTATCTTACCTCCTGGCCTCCACAAAAAAGATAAAACTAGTCTTACCAGAAAATTTTTGTAATCATTGTAGAAACCCCATTAATTCAATTGGATCACGGTAGTATAGACAGGTCTGGCAACTCCCGTGGTGGGGGATGTTCCCTTCTTGTAGTCAGAATGTTTCATATTTTCGCCACGGATAGCGCTAGTATCGAGTAGTGGCCCGAATGACCTCACTGTAGCATGTATGTATATAAATATACCCAGAACGTAGTCAGCTGTGAAAGCTGTCTGTAAACCACGGGTATTCCTTTAACTACTCGATTGCAGCGCTGCCCAAGCGGTCACTTTCGAAACTACTACTCGTCACGATAAATGAACATCCCCCTCCAGGGGAGTCATTTGCGGGAAGTGTTGATTTTCTTCTTTCATTCGAAGAAAACGGTGGCTGAAGCGCATCGGAAGCTACAAAAAGTTTACGGAGATGCTGCTTCAAGTGCAATAACGTACTGTGATTGGTTCCGTCGCTTCAAAGACGGTGATTTCGATGTTGATGACCGCCCGCCTGAAGGAAGGCAAAAAACCTTCGAAGACGCTGATGTTATTTATTATAAGCTATTGAAACCGAACAAAACCATCACTGGGGAATGGTATCGAACGCAGTTGATGCATTTGGGCCGAGAATTAAAAGAGAAACGGCCACAGTACGAGCAGGAGCATGAAAAAGTGATTCTATAGCAGGACAACGCTCGGCCTCACGTTGCCAAATCCATTAAAACCTACCTGGAAACGCTCAAATGGGAAGTCCTACCCCACCCGCCATATTCCCCAGATATTGCGCCGTCCGATTATTATTGTTCCAGTCGATGGCACATAGTGTGGCTGATCAGCAGCTCCGCTCACACGAAGACATCAAAAAGTGGCTTGATTCGTGGATAGCCTCAAAAGATGAACACTTTTACCGTAACGGTATTCAAGCTTTACCAGAAAGATGGGCAAAAGTTGTAGCTCACAATGGGCAATACTTTAAATGATTCATTTGTAACCATTTTTCACAATAAAGTTGCATTTTCATCAAAAAAGGAGCATGAACTTAGTTGCGCACCTAATACATTAGCTTGGGAGGGGTCTCATCATGACCCACCGGCACTTAATTTCAAGACCCATTGTACCTCTTCCTAATAACCGAGACTACCTCCCGTACATAAGAATCGTCCTTTCCCAGTAACCTGGGATTTCCTGGATAGAGAAAGTACTGATTTCCTTTGGGTCAAGAAAGGTTAGCCCCCGAGTGGATTGGTGCGCCTGCAATAAGGCAGTGCATTCACTCAGTAAGTCTAGCGATGTATTTTACCATGATGACAGAACCTACACTCCGTGTTAGGTGGTAGACTTATCTTATGACGGTAGTAGTTTAGTTCAGCCGATCAGCCTTTACATTGTCGTGGATCTCGGAGTGTCCCGGGACCCAGACAAGGGCCGAATTACTACCTCAACCCAGATTGTGTAGTGCGTTTTTGCGTTCACAGGTTAGTCTACATTGGATGATTCGATTATCCAGGGAAGCTATCGGTGCCTGGTTATCGACGCATAACTTGATCTGCTTTCTGTTCCTGCTTTCCTCTAACAGATTCTGTATACAGTTCAATATAGCTGCTATCTACGGTTGCCAAACGGTAACATGCTTGGCCAGAGGCACTACAATACTTCGCCCACGAGTGGGAATTTGCATTCAAAGTTATTAGTTGTTATAGTTCAGTCCTCCCCACTAGGTAGGAAGACTTTGAAGTTCAGCTGGCACTTGTATTTCTTGGTAGTCCTATCCTGTCCCATGACCAATTCTGGTCTGGAAATGAGATTGGAGGAGAGACTCGAGTGTCTAGTCCTCCCTCTGCACTGACCTAACAGGATGAGGTAGAAAACTTTTGTCCTCATCACTAATGTGATGAATTATTTGATGTGCTTCCAAAACCTTCAGACTGAAGCATGAGAGGAAACATCGTATCAGGAGTAAGCTCAGCACTCACCGCCCAACCAATGGCCTTCCTTGCTACATCCCACCTGAAGCGGACAAAGAGTATATGCTCCGCATCGTCCACAGGGGAATCGCAGTAGCGACATGACTCCTCTTCTTTCTTCTCGAAGCAGTTCAGGTACGGATTAAAGCAGCCATGGCCTGGAAGCGCTTGCGCCAGGAGAAAGCCGACTTCACCGTGCTTTCTATCTACCCAGGGCGAGAACTCCGGGATTGGACGTTAAGTCCATCTCCTGGCCTACTTGAAAAGTTATCTTGTCTATCGGCGGGACGCTCGCCAAAACTAACATAGCACTCGTCGACACAGTTGGATATGCTGAGACCAGTCTCAGCGCTACGCCTTTCTATGCCGAGGACAGCCAGTTTCTGGATAGCATGGTTGTTATGGCGATATGTATTGGAGTTATGTATTCTACGTTAAAAATAACGTTACCTGGTAATTGAAATATGCAATAATATTATTTATTAACGCTAAAAATTAAAAAAACATAATACCTGTCATTAAAGGCAGTGCAGTGGTTCATCACTTTCTATGTCTTCTCCGTCAGAATTGACTATTTATTAGCGTGAGATGAAAGTATAGTTGTGTCTCACTCCAACCAATGGTCAACTTTAACGGTGGAGACGTTCCACAAAAGGTGAACCACTGCTTTAAAGTGATTTAGTTTTTATTTTATTTTAATTTTATGTAATATTAAATCACTTTAAAGCATTCAATTTAGTGCTCCCTGGTATTTTTTACTTTAATACTTATCTCCAATACCTTCTATGCGGAAAAAGTATTAAATTCACCAATACTTATTTCTATACTTGATCCAATACTTTTTTTCATACGGGCCTCAATTTCCACTTACTTGATATTAATCTTAATGTAATTCATTTTTTATTCAATTTGGTTAATTTTATATTGTAAATTACTATTTTTTATTTAGCTACACATAACTTTCAATTTTTAATAGTTATTTACTACAACTATTCATTATTTATTTGGTATAGAATCCAACTCACCAGTTTTCGAAAGTAAATTTATTAATGACGATGGATATTCTGATACAATAAATGAGACTGATGAGTATCGAATGTTATACATAGTTTCTATTCAATGGCTAGATAAGGAAGGGAATAAATACATTCACTTTTGTACTGCATCAATGTTGGCGCCAAAGTTTGCTATAACCTTCATGCATTGCGCCGTAGGAATTGAACGAATGAAATTATTGTATTATGTGAAGAAAAAACCTAAGCATATCGTTTGGGTTCAAAAGGCGGACAGTTCTAATAAAGGCAGTTATCATAATATTGATAAAGTTTATTGCCCCAAAGCTGAAAATGCAGATACTCCTGTGGCTTATGGAATTTTAAAAGTAAGTTATGCATATATTTGTAGTTTAACAGAATAATTTAAGAATACCAGGGGTGTTAGTTGAAATTTGCCGGTTTTACTCATAGATGTCGCTAGAGATATGTATGCATTTCTATGATTTGGCATCTATGTCATATTTTTCTATGGACAATAACCTTCAAAAATACACAATTACATTCTGCCAAAATAATAGCATCATAGTTGTTTACCTCAGTGAATATGTCGAGTTTCGTTCCAAGTAAATCGCATTTGCGGCATTCGTTGCTTTTCTTATTTCATCAAAAGAAAAAAGCAGTTGAAGCTCATCGATTGCTGGTAGAAACTTATGGTGAACATGCTCCAGTGATTAGAACATGTGAGACATGGTTTCGTCAATTTAAAAGTGGAGATTTCGATTTAACAGACAATGAACATCCTGGTGCAGCGAAAAAGTTCGAAGACGAGGAATTGCAGGCGTTATTGGATGAAGACCCAACCCAATCGCAACAACAATTGGCACAAATACTAAATGTGACCCGAGGAGCAATTTGCCAACGTTTAAAAGCCATGGGAAAAATCCAAAAGTATGGAAAATGGGTACCACACCAACTGAACGATAGACAAATGGAAAATCGAAAAACCATTTGTGAAATGCTGCTTCAACGGTTCGAAAGGAAATCTTTTCTGCATCGAATTGTCATGGGGGACGAAAAATGGATTTATTTCGATAACCCGAAGCGGAGAAAATCATGGCTTTCACCTGGTGAGGTCGGCCCATCGACTCCAAGGCCAAATCGCTTTGGCTGTAAGACAATGCTCTGTGTTTGGTGGGACTAGTGTGGTGTGGTGTACTTCGAGTTATTAAAACCTGTTGAGCCGGTTAATACGGATCGCTACCGACAACAAATTATCAATTTGAATCATGCGTTGATCGAAAAACGGCCGGAATGGGCCCGAAGACATGGCAAAGTTATCCTACAACATGACAACGCACCGTCTTATACCGCTAAAGTGGTCAAGAACACATTAAAAGCATTGAATTGGGAAATATTATCGCACCCGCCGTACTCTCCAGACCTCGCCCCATCCGACTATCACCTTTTCGCATCGATGGGACACTCACTCGCAGAGCAGCGCTTCGCCAATTTTGAAGAAGTCGAAAAATGGCTCGTCGAATGGTTTGCCTTGAAAGAGAAAAAGTTTTTTTGGATTGGTATCCATAATTTGCCTAAAAGATGGGCAAAATGTGTAGAATCCAATGGTAAATACTTTGAATAAAATTTTTTTGAGATTCCCTTGAGAATTAAGTGTTTTCTTTATTGAAAAAACCGGCAAACTTCAACTAACACCACTGATACTATCTCACAAAAAAGATCTTATCAAAAAGTATAAAAAAGTATTTAATTTCTAATTAAAAATTATTACAAAGCAGACAGCAGTGCTGAAAGTAGCCTTCTTATTGACGATTGTGTATTATCTTTTCAGCTCAAAAGCAAAGTTAAAGCAAAAGGCCCAGAAATAGATCTTCAATTGGCACCTGTTGCTTGGGATGAAAAGGTAACAATGGCAAGATGGAAGATTGAAAATAACAAATTGATACGTGTTGAATTTCACGATCTTACTACTATATCGCGCGAAGAATGCCAAAAGATTAATAATAATAATAAAACCATTAGCTGGAATGAAGTTTGCGCTCTTGCGCCACGTGATATTGGGACTTATCGTATGGTAATTATCGGTATCACATTTTTCACTAAATAATTCCTTTTAAAGTCACTGAGATTGCGGTAAGGATATGGATTTAACATATTTCCCTGTTATTTAAACTTTGATTTTAATTCCCATAACCTTATTCATTAATTTATCTTCTTATGCTAAACAGTTGAATGTGCTAACATTGAAATTCTTTCATTTATTGCAGAGTAGTCGCGGAAGTCCTTTGATTCACAGAGGAAAGTTGATGGGAGTCTCTTCTTCTGACTGTATTGGTAGAAACCCTTGCTATGTTGTATTTTCACTTCTTGAATTATATAAGAACAATATCAACCGAGTAATTAAGAAACAATTAACTTAAAGATCTGAAGATCTAGGATGAAAAAAACAAAGACGATTACAAAATTTAAAGAATTTATAGTGCCAACCTCCATAGTTCTTATTATAAAATAATTTGTTGAAATTTGTTTTCTTCAGACTGATTATCTAATTATAATAAATATGATAAAATATGACTCATTTATTGCATTTGTGCATATTAAATCTCATGAATTGTGAAAAGAGACTTTTTTTATAAATTGAATTTTCAGGATATTAAAATTTTCAATTAATGAAATCATTAAGGCATTCATTTGAAATAATAATTCTTTGTTTTATTCATAATTCTAGAACTATTAACTATATTATTATATTATTATAAATGTAAGGATTATCAAAAACACATAATAAAAAAAGTATACTCAAAGTTACTAGAAGTATCTACTATCTATAATTGGTCATAATCAAACCTCCATGTTTTAAGGAGTCCTGAACCCGGAAAAGACGATTTCCAGTCGGGGTTTGTTTGTGTGCCTATCAAAATCGTTTTAAGAAATGGCAAAAAGTAGCGGATAATTTAGGTAGAAATTGATTTTTTCTTTGTCATACGATTTGATCGTCACTCTTCGCGCGAGATAATCAAATAAACATGTAGACCTCTTGCTTTTGGTTCGGTACCTCAATTTTGAAATAATTCAAAAATATAAAATATAATTCAGAAATATTCACATATAATAATATTACAATAATATTATTAGGTGTACAACTTTGCTTCTGCCGTTTTTCGATAGATGGCTGCAGCGGCAAGTGCCGTGTAGGGAACGACATTGGCTAACCGCGTTTCGGCGAGTTTCTCATCTACCTGTACATTTTATTCTACGCCGTAACAGCAGCCATGGTTGCTGGGTCGTTCCCAGAAAGCCATTCGGAGCAAGGCTATCACAAGACCCAAGACGCCATTGATTTGCTTAGCTTCACTATTATTTTCCGTAAATAAATCACGCCAGGGTCACCATATTGTAGGTACTTGGTTTGCGGAAAAGTGTGGGAGACCTACTGTCCGAGGTGAGGTCTGGTAAATGAAGTTAACACCACTTTATTAACAAATAACAGTTTGTATTTGTAATATTGAAAGTGCGCAAGTCTGCGCTTGTTAAGGTTGAATTTAAGTCCCATCCTCGTACAAATAGTAGAGTCCCGTGGGGCGCCGTCGAGCTATGCTGTTTTGAAAAAATTTCATGGGCTCGCATGGTGAAAATTTTAATGCGCTACTGGCTTAGAATTCGTAGTATGTGTGTATACGTATAGTCACCAATGCCATGCCAGTGGCCGACTCGTAGATCGTGCAACACTGCAATTTAAACCTGACTGTGATATGCGTTTGATTAGCTGGATGTTAAAGTGTTATTGTTAATAGATAAAAAAATGTCAGGTCAAGTGAGATGGAAAGGAAGATTTATAAAGAACAAAACTTTAGACTATGAAGTGCGTCGCAATTCGGGACCGGTTGAAGCGAGGAAAAGAAAATATTCTGCCGGCAATTTCACGTATGCTTCCAAGCTGGTTGTGGTTAAATTTCTCTACCAGAGCGTTTAATCACTTCAAATTAAAATGTGGAGAGTGCCTATGCATTGCCCATGAATTACGTGTTAAAATAGTCAACTTTGACATTAATTATCTCTGCATCGGTACAGTTGAAAAATTTGAAATTAATTTAGCATATAAATAATTATTCTACTTAAATATCAGCTCCTTTTTTAGAAAATTCTACCAGAGATAGATTTTTTTACATACAACCTTAACACGGGAACGACCCGCTACCAACTAACTTACAATCATGGCTGCTGTTACGGCATAGAATAAAATATACAGGTAGGTGAGACACTCGCCGAAACGCGGTTAGCCAATATCGTTCTCTACTGCCGGACGAAATAGGTAGATCAAAAATGTCACACAGTAAGCTTGGACATATGTCAATACAACGACAGCACCACATAAGTAAATTTGAATTTGCATCATAAATTTATTCTTGATCGAAGATATCAGTTTTCGGGCTAAATTCTCTTCATTTGCGGGAAGTTTTGATTTTCTGCTTCCATTTGAAGAAAACTGCGGCTGAGGCTTATCAATTGCTCTCAAGTACTTACGCTGAGGCTGCTCTTAGTGATAGATCGTGTCGTGAATGATTTCAACGCTTCAAGAGCGGTAATTTTGATGTCGAGGACCGGCATGGTCGTGAAAAAGAGAAAATTTTCGAAGATTTCGAATTGGAGGGATTACTTGCTAAAGACTCGTGACAAACGCACGTAATCAAAATTGAGACATCGAGCACTGTGAACAAACTAAACAGGCCGTGCAAACCTAATGGAAAGGTGGTGGACCGTTAGCAACTAGCGCCGCGTACAGCACTGCGCATGAACTACCATTATGTGTGCACGTGTTAGTGCATATACATGCATACGTAGGTTCTTTAAATGTGTTACAAAGAATATATTCAAATAAAATTAAAAGGAAATTGAAGATTTAGCGCAAAATTGTGAAAATTTAATTCAAGAGTGAGAAGTTATGTTGATATCAACTCACTCTTTAATTACATTTACACAATTTTGCCTTAAATCGTGGTTTTCTCGTCATAAATAAAAATCAAAAATATCTGTAATTTGTATTTTTATTTTCAGAAAATATAGTTGCTTAGCACATTTTGCGTTGATTTTTGTACTACAAGATAATCGAACACTTTGTGGGGTCGAGATAACTCTTTTCGGTGTTGTGTGAAAGTCTTCTCCAAATACATCCTTGCTGCTTCCTGCTTCTGGAATATCTCCTGATTATTTTTTCTGGAATATAGATTAAAAGCATTTAATTTATATGAATATTTGAAATTTATTTCGTAGGTATTTTATAAAATAAATAAAAATAAATTTTATAAAATAAAACTCCAGTCAAATGTTTCGCGAAATTGTGGTGGGAATTTCTGACATTGTGGAATTTGTATTGGCAATTCTCAGCTATTTTTTCATAAATAATCCTTTGTAATTTTATACTATATATGTACTTGCATCTATATCTTCAGTAACATTTAGACAGAAGTACACTGCCGGTCGAAATTATTTGTTCACTTGTTGTTTCAGCTATTCCTAAAATGTCTTAATTTTTATAATAACAAGTTGAAATTTTTTTCCCTATCATAAAATAAAAGTTAATAAAATTTTGCAAATAACAAATAAAACAAAATAAAAAATAATAAAATAAACTAAATAACAAAATTGAAGAAATTTTTTTTTTCACAGAAAAATTTCTTCAATTTATATTGGAAAATACCATCTAGTTTTAAATAACGTTGGATTAATTCTAAATCAGAGGTTAATAAGGTCGATATAGTAGAGTTCCGTTGTCACGTACAGTGATACACTCTTCTAATGATCGATATAATCGACTGAAATGATTTACAAAAATCATAAAAAATAACCAATTTTTATTTTTTTAAAAAAATATTAAAAAAAATTTTAAATTTAAATCATTATTAAAAATATTAACAACTCTGAAATCAATTAAGATTTTTAAAAGTTTTTTGTCTCATTTAAATGGTAGGTTTTCATAGTATTTTGCTAACTAATCAAGATATTTTCAGATTTTTTTTCCTGGATTCTACCCGGCGTCAAAAATGATACAAAAAGGTCATAAAATTTTAAAAATTTTTGACATGTTTGTACCATGTTTGACCCCAGGGTAGAATCCAAAAGAAAAATTCTAAAAATATCTTGATAAGTTAACAAAATACTATGAAGAGTAATCTTCAAAATGAGACCAGAAACGTTTAAAGGTCTTAATTAATTTCAGTGTTATTAATATTTATTCAAAAAGATCGAAATTTGACGTTTTTTGCAATATATTCTTATAAAATTATCATTTTGCCTTCAACTTGGGCTCAGTAGATGCAAAATTTAAATAATTATAAAAATTAAGACACTTTGAGAATAGCTAACACAGCAGGTGAATAAATAATTTTGACCGGTAGTGTATATACTACTTTTTTAGTTTGCTATCTCAAAATTACGTGCTAGAATTTTATTGTCATTCCTAAGGAAGTTTTAGATACTTCATCGAAGTTTCTTGTACTATTTTATGTAAATTTTCTTACGATTATTACATTTTTTCACATTTTCAAAGTTTACTTCGAAATAGGGCTCATATATGTAATATTTTATTTATTGCACTTAAAATTTTAGAAATAAAGATCACTAATGAGGACTCTGATCAGAGTCGAAAAGTTTGAAATTATATACAATATCGTATGAAATTAAAAATATTGTTACTTACGTGTGCAAACTGCACGCTACTTTCTTCAAAGTCTCGTGTGCCTTCTGCAGGTTTTTCTACTTCGGGAATAAAAATTTCGAAGTCTGATGGGGAAGAAACACTCGCCGGTTTAATGTTCACATCACTTCCACTCGACACATCACTACACGACGGTAAATTTAACGTCGGAAAAATGTCGATGACAAATAAAAAATTGTCTTTCTAGTACTTCGAGGTATCCTAACTTCGACAAGTAGGGATTTGAGCATGCTTCTATCCATCATTGTCCGGCATTTTCTTTCTTCGGAAACCGATGAATTGACACATTGTTCTTCCGACCCCTTTTGGAGGTACACCCACTCACAGCACACTGAATTTCGTACTTCGAATTCATTTTAAATTATTATTAAGCGCGATCGCGTACGAATTGTTGATACATGTATACAACAATGGCGGAACTCATACGAAGCCGTTCCCTTTGCCGCACTCCGCCCGCTTCCGACAACTAGCGCCGCGTACACCACCGCACATGAACTATCCTACGGGGACACCCAATACATTAGAGGTCGACCTGCCCTGAAACTAAATGACAAATCGCGCCAGTGTCTCCAGAACGTGGGATTTTTCGGCCCCCACCACGTTCCCATCTGGGAGAAACACATGCAAACGTGGCGTGTCAGTGTGTCGGCTCTGCTACACGCTGCGGTCACCAGCTTCGTGTAAAGCCGAAGGTGCACGAAGACGGACTTCGTTACAATGCTTGAGTTTTCAAGTTATTTTTAGATTTCACGCTTTCGTTTATCGAGTCGAAATTAAGAATTGTATTTTTCTCGAGTACGTGCAAAAGAGGCGCGAAGCAGACGACGAATTTGAATTTACGAAGTATATAGTTCAAGAAATAACACTTTTCTTCAATTTCTTGAAGAAAGTCTGCATGAAATAAATATCAGTATGATCTTGGAAAATTTCATGAGGATTTCAACACTTCAGAAATAAACTTTCAGTGAAATTTAGTGACAATAAATGTATAAAATTTGAGTCAATATATAATTTTCCATTCAAATTTATATACTTCTTACTAATTTTGTACATTTAACAATTTTTCAATTAGAACAATATTTTCTATCAAGATAAAATGAACATAAAATTCAAGTTCATAATTTATATTTTCAGTTATATGTTAGAAATATTTTCATCTCACATTTTTGTAGCCTAAGCACAAACTTTTCATTCCAAAACTTAAAATCTCTACGGAAATGGAAAATTGTCTAATAGCAGTAGACAAATTAAAAAGCTAAAATATGTGTTTATTGGTATTTCCATATTAACATATAAATATCAATCAACTTTAAATTTTACATAAAAATGTTCGTTCGAAGTGTTCAAATCTTGTTACAATTTGACAAGATTTTATGGAGGAGTGCAATCTTTTGGATGAAATATTTTGTAGTTCTTAATTTGTCTGTCCGTCTGAAATCGTAGTAAGATTTGAACAGTACACAAAAAATTTTCCAATAGAATTCAGGATCAATAATAATTGATTCAGGAAATACTTCAACTCTGTAGAGCATTTTTGTATTTCGAATTAAAAATGTGTGCTTAAGCCACAAAAAAGTAAGCTGAAAATGTAGATATAAAACTAATTATGTCATGTTTATGTCTTCTTAATGGAAAATACTTTGCATATAATTCTCTAATTCGATATTTTTTTAATGTATGAACATTCAAGAAATTGATAAATATTCCATCTTTTTATAGGAACTAAAAATTTCCGGATAATGCTTTGATTGAGAAAGCTAAAAATTTGTCAAATATTGATATAAATTGCAATTTTACAATTGCATTATTTTTCAAATATTTTAACATCTCTTCAATCTTGATAATTCTTACAGAAGTTTATTTCATGTGAGTGACTTTTTCTTTTTCTAATGAAAGATTTCGTAATTCTAAATTCGGCCCAATTCGTAACATTGTAAAAAGATTTTAAAACTTCATAAAAATTTTTTTTCTGTTTTATTCAAAGTCAATAAATATTCAATGTTTGGAATCGAAATATTAAGTAAATGATTTTTAATTTCTGGGAATAAACTGCTTTAATAAGACAATCTTTCTTCTTTGTGAGAAATCTCAATTTTAAAATTAAAATTCTACGCATAGGATACAAAAACATAATATGAAAATACTTTTATTACAGAATTTTGAAATATACAAGTTGACCAATTTTTAATCGAGTAAATCGGCTACTTTAAGCAAAAAATTATGTTAAAAATATTTTATCAAAAAAAAATAAGACACATTAAATTACGGTTTAAAATCCACATTCATAGATTGATGGTAAAAGCAGTTTAAAGTTTTTTAATCTTACGTTTTAGTGACGTATGCACAGACTTTTAATCAGATAAATGAAATGCTTTATAGAAAGTCAAAATTTTCTTATTACTGCACTTAATCAAATTTATAAAGTAAAAATATTTTTTAATTGATGCTTTCACTCAATTCTTTAAACATTCATTAATTGAAAATTGTACTCAAAATTTAATCCTGCAGCGTTCCAATATTTCCACAATGTTACAAAATCTTATTAATCATTATTTTAGTCGAATTATTTTCAAAATATTTAAAAAATAAATGTAAATATTTTGATTAAATACTCTGTCAAATTTTGCATTTGACTGATCTTGCAAAATTGTTGAAAGTTTTGAATACCGATAGAAGAAACTTTAAATGAAATTTTATGTCCATAAATGCTTAAAGTTCTATATAGAAATATCAACTACAACATTCTCAAATTTTATAAATAAACTACTAAATTCAAAAAGTTTCGGATTTTTTTAAAAACTGTACAAATTTCAAATATGAATCAGTCAAAATCTACTGATTATCAGTGAAATTTGACTGATTTAAATAACTAAAAACAGTTTACTGTGAATCAGTCAAATTTCACTGATTACTTCAGTGAAAAGTAACTGATTTAACAGTGAAAAATATTGTTCCCACTGATGATTCAGTGAAAAGGCAAATCACTGATTCAATCAGTGAAAATTTGACTGATTCAGATTTAGAGTGTATACAAATTTCAAATATAAAGTGTACTCTGTACATTAATCAAACAAATTTAGAAGATGAATATTTTAATAAATATTCCTAAATATTATTGGAATATGATACATATCGATTTAGAAAAACTTCTTCGAAGTACTCAGACATTTTTATTATTTTACGACATTTTTGCACCATGTTTGACCTTTGGGTAAGATTCAAGAAAACAATTGTTGACATACTTTCATTACTTAGTAAAATACTATGAAGACTTGCTTTTTAAATTAAAGCGAAAACTTTTAAAACCTTTAACAATCGGTTGCATAGATTCTGCTCTAATCTTGGACGCAATTAGAGAAATAGGTTTTTTTGCTTTTTTTAGATCTAGTTTTTGCCTTAAACATAAAAGAAAGAAAACACATTTGAAATATTAAAATAAAAAAGCTGGTTCATTCTTAGAGAATCCCAAATATTCTGAAATAAAACTCCTTTCCACACCACCACGGAGGTAGAGTTTAAGGCTCGTTTTTTTACGTGATATCCCCTGTAGGCCTAGTCCACGTCCTACGAAACGAAAAGGGTTTTTGCTTTCAAGCGAAAAGAAAAAAGGAAAAAAATGAAGCAAAGTGGTAAAAAACGCTACAAATGTAGCCCGTACTTCAGGCTTGCCTCTATCAAATGCCAGTATATGTCGAACAAAAATGTTTTGTTTTAAATCAAATAATGAAGAAGTTTGATTAATTCGGGATGATTTGGGGTGCTTGATTATTGTGAGTCCCCTTGCCTCTCACTTATGCCCAAAGCGTGATATTACTCAATTTCAGTATGTTTTCTTACTCACAAAATAATAATTAAAACTAAACAATTTCCATACCCGAGGCACGTTAAGAAAGGAATAGAGAACGTATCTCTGATATAAGAAATAAAATGTCATTATTTTGTAAGTAAGAAAGGGGTTTGAAATTGATTAACGCCATGCCTTGGCCATTAGAATTAATCCTCTCCTTCGTGAGCGAAGAGCGACAAACCACTTTCCCTATCACTTTCTGCCATCTCATATAGATTTTCGGTCATTAATTGCAAATGCTTCGAAGTGATGCTCGTTGTTCTGGCTGTTTCAGCTCTCGCCTTTAGGGCTGATCGAGTAACACAAATTGAGTTGACCGTCCTGTTTCCTAAGCGATTTCTTTTGGGAGTTTTCGCGTCCGTGAGCATGGAGAAACCTCGCTCCGCCTCAGCATTTGAATGAGGAAGACTCCGAACATGATTCAATACTGAGGTCGAATTTGGAAAAAGTTTTTCTCCTGTACTCGTCGAAGATACACCGATACTAGACCACATTTCGGCAAAAGATAAATTCGACCACTTTTCTTTGAGTTCCTGTCTGATTTTGAGTAAAGAATCCCACTCTTTTTGTACACCTATTCTATCAAACGACCCTAAATCTTGACAAACTTTCCAGACCCTAGGAAAAGTTTCGCTTCGATCAGCATAGAAAGCTACTTGAGGCCGGAAAACAGCAACGCAGGACAAAAAGATGTCATCAAAAGGAAGTCGATTGCGAATTTCTTCGCTTGCTGTGACATAAAATTTCAAGCAATTACGAAGAAAATCAACTTCTACTATTTGCAATTTCTTGTTTGTAAGTTGCTGCTGGAAATATTCTCGCGTTTCCTTACCAACGTCAATGTCTTGAAGCGGCTTTTGATTACTAGGATCTGCAAAGTTAACATTTCTAATGATTTGAAAGAATAAATTCGGTTGAAGAAGACCCTCTTTCAAATAACTGCTAAGAATCCATACGAAGAATTTAGCCGAGTTTGGCTGGAGTTCCTGAAACATTGTTTCGCGACTTTGAAATTTCGCATTGTATACGTTGAACCTATTCAAAGTAAATTTCAAGAATAGGAAATATGCGAGTGTCAAAGGATTCTGCATTTTTACTAACAAGTCTTTGGCCTTCTCTACCTTCTCAGATACAAGGACCATAAGATACTGAAGAATAACTTCCCGATTCTTTATTATAATATCTATGTATCGATAGCGGACAAGCCAGCGAGTTTCAGAATGACTAGGAATTTTTTGATAGTCATTTCCTAATTCCAAAACAATCGATCGAAAAATAGCCGTTCGCTTGGAGCTAGCATTAAGAAAAGCTGGCAAATCTTTGATTAAATCCTCTACATCTGGGATTGTGGCACAAGCATATTTTGCTACAATTGCTGACGAATGCGAGACACACGGGAAAACAATTAAACGGGGACTTTTTTCCTTTAATTTTGTTTTAAATGAGGACCTATTGCCGACCATCACCTGTGCATTATCACAAGCTAAGGCACAGATATTAGATAAAGGGATTTTCTGCCCGGACAATGCTTTTTCGAACGCATCAAAAATTTTAGAGGCAGAACAATCCGAAGCATTTACATTAATAAGCTGGAGCAATTCCACCCTGACAGAAAATGTCGTTGGCTCCACATATCGAACCATTAATGACAGCCACTTTTCTAGAGTCCTGTCGGTCGTTTCGTCTTCGTACACTGAAAATGATTGCTTACGCAAAATATTTGCCATGCGATCAGTTTCAGCAGCACATACGACGTTATTTACAACTAGGACCATTTTAGTGTGGCTCAATATAACGTCTTTTAAAACCGAAGGTTCCATATCTTGGAAAAGTCCTATCAATTCTGATGAAGTCGCGAATGGTAAATTATGCTCTACGAAAAATGTACTAATCCTAATCTCTGCTTCTTGTACTTTCTGTTTGAAAGTAACACTTTCCGGAATCGTGGAATTTGTGAATTCTGAAGCAGAAGAACTTGCTACACAAGGTTCAACACTGTAAGAATTGGCAGTTACATTAGAAGAATTTTCACTTACTACTCCATAACATTCTAATTTATTTGAAAACTCTTGCTTCTTTCTGTGTGATAAAGATGCTTCATGCTTTTCAATTTCCGATTTGCCACATAGCAACGTTTTATTGCAAATTTTGCAATGAAATCTTGTTTCATCTGCTAATGTAACCACCCACTCTCTCCACGACGGAAATTCCTCAAACCATCCCAACTGAAAGTTTTTTGCATTTTTCATGACTTTTCTAGCGGGTTGACATTCGTTTGAACCAGAGTTCAAACGGTGGTCAACCTTCGTTTGAACCTGGCTGTCCTTCAAAACACTCGAATTTGGGTCAACCGGATTACTCATTGTGAACAATAAATTATACGACGAAGGAAAACAGAATTATTTGAAAAGAATTAATAAGATGAAAAGTCGATAAAATTGAGCGAATGTGAATAATTTGTAATCTGCACACAAATTAAGTTTCACAAAATAAACTTACCCACAAGCATCAAACAATAACGTACGTAAGAGCACTCACGTATCACCAAATAATAATATAATATTCTTCCTTTTGCCGTTTTCAATAAGGAATTACGATAAAAATATGAAGAATCCACACTCTTGTCTTCTCAAATAACGCATAAAGCGAGAATCAAGTATATCTTAGAAGAAAACAAAGGAAGGTTGCTATTATTATTTGTTTTCGTCTCCAATTTGACCTCTATACCGTTGGTTTGCGATTTAAAACATTGGTAACTTTTTGGCTATTAATCTGATTGAGCTACAACTTTTCAGAAAACTTTCTTTACTAAAGTATTAAAATTTTTCTCCTGTAGATAGTTTCAGAAAATGTAGACACTTAATACAATATTAATAAAATCGTAAAATTCTGAAAATTTGTTAAGCTAGCGCGAGTGGAAGTAGAGAAAACAATTTTTTTTTTAAATGTACTTCTCCCAATTACTTGAAAAATTAGAAGTTTTAAAAATTTTTGCAAAAGGAAAAACGATGTGCCTTGAAAGTGTGTACAAGTCCTTGAAATTCAAATTCGAACGATTTTTATAATTAATTATCCTGTACATTTAAAGATACAATTTTTGTATTTGGAATAAGTTTTCTGCAATTACGAAAAAATTTATTTAGAGTACATAAAATTTATTGAACTATTACTAGTAAACTCTACCTCCGTGGTGGTGTGGAAAGGAGTTTTATTTCAGAATATTTGGGATTCTCTAAGAATGAACCAGCCTTTTTATTTTAATATTTCAAATGTGTTTTCTTTCTTTTATGTTTAAGGCAAAAACTAGATCTAAAAAAAGCAAAAAAACCTATTTCTCTAATTGCGTCCAAGATTAGAGCAGAATCTATGCAACCGATTGTTAAAGGTTTTAAAAGTTTTCGCTTTAATTTAAAAAGCAAGTCTTCATAGTATTTTACTAAGTAATGAAAGTATGCCTACAATTGTTTTCTTGAATCCTACCCAAAGGTCAAACATGGTGCAAAAATGTCGTAAAATAAGAAAAATGTCTGAGTACTTTGAAGAAGTTTTTCTAAATCGATATGTATCATATTCCAATAATATTTAGGAATATTTATTAAAATATTCATCTTCTAAATTTCTTTGATTAATGTACAGAGTACACTTTATATTTGAAATTTGTATACACTCTAAATCTGAATCAGTCAAATTTTCACTGATTGAATCAGTGATTTGCCTTTTCACTGAATCATCAGTGGGAACAATATTTTTCACTGTTAAATCAGTTACTTTTCACTGAAGTAATCAGTGAAATTTGACTGATTCACAGTAACCTGTTTTTAGTTATTTAAATCAGTCAAATTTCACTGATAATCAGTAGATTTTGACTGATTCATATTTGAAATTTGTACAGTTTTTAAAAAATCCGAAACTTTTTGAATTTAGTAGTTTATTTATAAAATTTGAGAATGTTGTAGTTGATATTTCTATATAGAACTTTAAGCATTTATGGACATAAAATTTCATTTAAAGTTTCTTCTATCGGTATTCAAAACTTTCAACAATTTTGCAAGATCAGTCAAATGCAAAATTTGACAGAGTATTTAATCAAAATATTTACAAATATTTTTTAAATATTTTGAAAATAATTCGACTAAAATAATGATTAATAAGATTTTGTAACATTGTGGGAATATTGGAACGCTGCAAGATTAAATTTTGAGTACAATTTTCAATTAATGAATGTTTAAAGAATTGAGTGAAAGCATCAATTAAAAAATATTTTTACTTTATAAATTTGATTAAGTGCAGTAATAAGAAAATTTTTACTTTCTATAAAGCATTTCATTTATCTGATTAAAAGTCTGTGCATACGTCACTAAAACGTAAGATTAAAAAACTTTAAACTGCTTTTACCATCAATCTATGAACGTGGAATTTAAACCGTAATTTAATGTGTCTTATTTTTTTTTGATAAAATATTTTTAACATAATTTTTTGCTTAAAGTAGCCGATTTACTCGATTAAAAATTGGTCAACTTGTATATTTCAAAATTCTGTAATAAAAGTATTTTCATATTATGTTTTTGTATCCTATGCGTAGAATTTTAATTTTAAAATTGAGATTTCTCACAAAGAAGAAAGATTGTCTTATTAAAGCAGTTTATTCCCAGAAATTAAAAATCATTTACTTAATATTTCGATTCCAAACATTGAATATTTATTGACTTTGAATAAAACAGAAAAAAAATTTTTATGAAGTTTTAAAATCTTTTTACAATGTTACGAATTGGGCCGAATTTACAAATACGAAATCTTTCATAAGAAAAACAAAAACACACACACAAGAAATAAACTTCTGTAAGAAAGGTCAATATTAAAGAGATGTTAAAATATTTGAAAAATAGTGCAATTGTAAAATTGCAATTTATATCAATATTTGACAAATTTTTAGCTTTCTCAATCAAAGCATTATCCGGAAATTTATAGTTCCTATAAAAAGATGGATTATTTATCAATTTCTTGAATGTTCATACATTAAAAAAATATCGAATTAGAGAATTATATGCAAAGTATTTTCCATTAAGAAGACATAAACATGACATAATTAGTTTTATATCTACATTTTCAGCTTACTTTTTTGTGGCTTAAGCACACATTTTTAATTCGAAATACAAAAATGCTCTACAGAGTTGAAGTATTTCCTGAATCAATTATTATTGATCCTGAATTCTATTGGAAAATTTGTTGTTTACTGTTCAAATCTTACTACGATTTCAGACGGACAGACAAATTAAGAACTACAAAATATTTCATCCAAAAGATTGCACTCCTCCATAAAATCTTGTCAAATTGTAACAAGATTTGAACACTTCGAACGAACATTTTTATGTAAAATTTAAAGTTGATTGATATTTATATGTTAATATGGAAATACCAATAAACACATATTTTAGCTTTTTAATTTATCTACTGCTATTAGACAATTTTCCATTTCCGTAGAGATTTTAAGTTTTGGAATGAAAAGTTTGTGCTTAGGCTACAAAAATGTGAGATGAAAATATTTCTAACATATAACTGAAAATATAAATTATGAACTTGAATTTTATGTTCATTTTATCTTGATAGAAAATATTGTTCTAATTGAAAAATTGTTAAATGTACAAAATTAGTAAGAAGTATATAAATTTGAATGGAAAATTATATATTGACTCAAATTTTATACATTTATTGTCACTAAATTTCACTGAAAGTTTATTTCTGAAGTGTTGAAATCCTCATGAAATTTTCCAAGATCATACTGATGTTTATTTCATGCAGACTTTCTTCAAGAAATTGAAGAAAAGTGTTATTTCTTGAACTATATACTTCGTAAATTCAAATTCGTCGTCTGCTTCGCGCCTCTTTTGCACGTACTCGAGAAAAATACAATTCTTAATTTCGACTCGATAAACGAAAGCGTGAAATCTAAAAATAACTTGAAAACTCAAGCATTGTAACGAAGTCCGTCTTCGTGCACCTTCGGCTTTACACGAAGCTGGTGACCGCAGCGTGTAGCAGAGCCGACACACTGACACTCCACGTTTGCATGTGTTTCTCCCAGATGGAAACGTGGTGGGGGCCGAAAAATCCCACGTTCTGGAGACACTGGATCGCGCTCGAACTCCACGTCAGTATAGAGGGCAGTGGTGCCAACTTAGCGTTAAGGATCTTCTAGGGAAGGATCGGACAATGTTCCCCCATTGAGCCCTCCGCAATAACAATTGGATCGGAAATGGCGTCATATGCATTCTTGATCGTCTAAAACAACACGTTTTGAGGCTAGTTTTAGGAGCGAATACACTTTTCCGTATATAATATGCATCAAAATGTATCAGTACTTTTTTGACGGAATTTATATCTGCACCTTTAGCATCATCTCCATGTTAAAAACGTTAAAGTTTAAGAATTTATTTAAAACTATGTACATTGATCGTCTATATTCTCTAATCTAGAACTAGTTTTCTAAACTTCAAGGAAATTTTTTTGTCGTGTACTTCGGGAGATAATAAAAGATTGTAAACCTTTGTTGCAACCTATGTACCATAAAATATTTTAAAATCTCATTACTTCATTTAATTTTATGAGTTTTTCTTCGCATTATTATGTATGTTTTAAGGCTGGTTGATCCACCTTTTGATAAGTTCCATATAAATTTAACCAATAAGATTTTGTATGTGATAAATTGATTTAGAAAAGAAAATAGGTTAGAAAATAGGATAAACATCTGCAGATGTTTATCCTACAAAATAAATTGAATCAGAATTCATCAGAAGATTGGATTAACTGTTTCTCATAATGTATTTAATGATAATGATGATTAGAAAATCAAACAAGTTTATTTATAACGGTCTATTCGTCATAATTAATGTGTCTTTGTAAAGTGATAGTAAAATAATACATCTCATTTTGAAAACTGTAATTCAAACTGTTTAAAAAGACTGGGTAAATTGAATCTAGGTGAAATGAAGATACTTATATTTGGCCTGCTCTGTATTATTATATCTCATATTCATGCTTTTGGTAAATATACTACATATTTCTTCAATATTAGATTCCATAGGGCCACTAGGCTTTTCACCGTTTTTGAAAATTTGAAAGAGTTTTTGAAAAGATCCAAAATAAAAGCTCAGCACTACCAGCAAAAAGTATTTGTATTATCTTGTAGAAAAAGTATTTTCTTTCTTATCGTCTTAACCCAGGTGCGAATTTCGGTCAACTGCCAGAGTTGGACCATCGGGCCACGGTTGGCCCTACTCTGGCGATCAAGGTTTGGTGACCATAGTTGGGCCAAGTGTGGTAGTTTCGGTTTTACTAACTTTGGCAGCCAACGTCGGCAACAAAATATGTGCCCGACCGTCGGCTCAACTATGGCCCAGACTCGAACCGACTGTCGGGTCAACTTTGGCGAATTGATTTAGATGACGTGATAGTTCGGTCGGCCCACCTCTGGGCCACGGTTGAACCAATCGTCGGCATATTAATAGCTAGATTCCGTTGCCATTGCACGACCAACTGTCGGCCCACCTCTGGGCCATGGTTGAACCAATCGTCGGCATATTATTAACTAGATTATACCCGTGCGGAAATTGCCTTATTTAAAAAAAAATCTGGACATTAAAATGTAAAAAGTTGTATAATATACTATTTTAATTCAAGCGTGCGGTTACAAATAATGTATCAATAATGTACTAATAATGTACTAATCAAATAATGTACCTTATCAGGGCCTGCTAGTGCACTGATTTCAATTTTTACACGGGTACAAGCATGTTTTGCCTAAGACGGCCCATCTCCGGCACCCAGCGTCGGGCCAACTGTTCATGCCAATGGACGGATAGCGTTATCATTTCACTAGCTGGGCCGACCTCTGGCCAACAAGGTTGGCCCAACCGTGGGCCGACGGTCAATTCACACCTGGGAACAGGCTTAGGGATGTGAAGGCTGAAACATTTCAATGAAATGAAAACTTTAGTGAAACTTTACATTTCTTGGAACTTTTCATTTCATATTGAAAAGGTGCTTCCACCAATCACGTAATGTTCCTTTTGATTCTAGTCTACGATTGGTTCTTTCAAAACAATTTTTTAAAGTTGAAGTTTTTCATTTCACAAAAATAAATTTCCTGAAAACTGACATTCCTAACCAAGCTATTCTGTCCTAGATCTGTTGCTGCTATAACAACACGATGCACTCTAAAGTCTAACTTAAAATATTTATATTTATTTAACACTTAAAATATTTACAGCATATCCTATTGTGAAATCGACATCGTATACGACATCGTAAACGACATCGTATACGACGTCGTAAATTACGTAATTTGGGATAGTATGCGATGTTGTTTACCACAACGCAATATACGATTTGATAATTTTTTAAATAAATATTTATTAAATAATATAATTAACTCTGTAATTGAGTGTTGAAATTTGGCAAAGAAGACATTTTCTATAAAGTAAATGTTTGTACCTAAAGTTTTGTAATAAATTTTATTCTCTGATAAGAAATGGTACTTTTTGCTATCCTTTACTTTGTATCTTTACTATCTTTCATATTTTACTATTTACCTGTGAAAGAATTCAAACTGCTGGATGGCCGTGCAGCTGTATAGGTCGTTATAAAAACGTTTGATAAACGTCTTCTTTGCCAAATTTTAACATTCAATTATAGAGTTAATTACTTTATTTAATAAATATTTATTTAAAAAATTATTAAATCGTATATGACGTCGTATACGACATCGTTTACGACATCACATACTATCCCAAATTGCGGTGTCGTATACGATGTCGTTCACGATGTCATTTAAGACGTCGTTTACGATGTCGTATTTAAGAATAGGGTAATGATTCTTTGTTGAATTTGACGTAATAAGCTGAATAATGAAAATCAATAATTTTACTACCCGGATGCAGAAAACAGAAAAGAAACGATATTTATTAAATATATATCATTGATGCTTTGACATATGCTTGCATTATTTAGTGATATCATAATTAACGTAAATAACTCGAAAGTGTCTCTCATAAAGCATATAATTGAATGTTTTATTATTTCTTGCTAATTTTAAAGAACCGTTTTTTTATCAATTAAAAGAAATATTAATAGCTCTGCGTCATCAAAGATATGCTGTGATTCTCTACGAGAAAACAGATCAAGAAATAACTTTACAACCTCCTTACTCAAAATCTTCACAGTGTAGTATAGGTAAATTGATTTGAAACTCTGTCTTTTTCTTGTATATTATCAGCATAGCTTTTCCCGTACAACTTTTGTAAAAATTAATATTTTCTATCAAAAAAATCATGCACTTCTTCGTAGTGGCAAAACAAATAAAAGAAATATTAATTTTTTTCTTAATTGATAAGATAAACGACTCTTCGAAATTTACACGAAATGATAAAACAATTCATTATATACTTTATGAGACATGCTTTTGAGTTATTTATATTAATTACGATAACAATAAAAGGTACAATCACCGCCAAATCAGTAATGACAAATTTGATAAATAATATTTTTCGAAAACTTTATTTAAAAATTTTTGTAACATACAATATCAGTAAAATCAAGTTTGTTACAGTTTATTTTATGATCACAACTTCAATACTACATACATTTACCTGTTCAAACTAAAAAAACGCCAGCTCAAGATACGCGACTGAGAGCGCAGGCCTCAGGGGTTATTTTCATACTGTCCTTTTTCTTGGAACAATTCAGGTACGCGTTAAAACAGCCAAGGCCTGAAAATGCTCGCGTCAGGTAAAAGCCGACCTCACCGTGTTTTCTCTCGAGACAGGTGGCAAGCTTCGGGATTAAACGGTGTCCCCATCCCCTGGTCTGCTCACCATGCCATCTCGCCTGCCATCTCTCGGCGAGTCTGCGTCTATCATTCTTGCGGATGCCTTCCTCCACGCGAGCGATTTCCTATTTGTTGTTAACACAGGCATGCTCTTTGCGGAGCAGAAAGGCCTCCAGGCTTTCCTTCACCAATAAATCTATTGGCGGTATGCTCGCCAGGACTAATATGGCGTTCGTCTACACAGTTCGATATGCTGAAATAATTCTCATCGTTACACCTCTGTGTCGAGGACAGCCTTTTCTGGATAGCATGCTTGTCAAGGTTTTTACAGAATAGGATTTTAGAAACCGACATAACATCGATATGACATGAACATAGAGTTTACGTCGTGCGCGCGCATCTATTGCCAACTGCAGAACTTTTGTTCAGTTATTCCTGCAACGGGAATGCGAACGCGAAAAAAGTTCTGCAGTTGTCAACAGATGCGCGCGCACGACGTAAACTCTATGTTTTTGTCATGTCGATGTTATGTCGGTTTCTAAAATTCTATTCTGTAAAAACCTTTAAAGGCAATTGCCAAGACCGGAGCAACATGAAGCAGCTTCGAGTGCACCGTGTTTGCCACCAGTCTTCTTTTTGCTTCCCTAGGACCACCAATATTGGGCATGAGCCAAGCCAAGTTAACTTCACATTGGGTAGCTTTAATCGTTGTGATTTGGAGATGTTCACCGACGTAAAGTCACGGATCCAATTGTACTTCCATGTATATGATGCTCCTGCTCCACGCCACTTTGTGTTCTCCATGTATAATCTTCGGATATGAATGATCTCCTGTCCGTGACCAGCAAAGCCTCGGTCTTGTCAGGAGACATTTCAAGGCTCCTGCTGTCCAACCAACGCCTCGCCTGCCACAGACTTTCATTGACTCTCAGCTCCAGGATCCCGCGGTAGTCAGCGGCACACATCACAAGTGCGTCATCCGCGAAGCCGATGATGCTCCTTCAAGCAGATGAGTCCATGCGCAGGAAATCGCCACATATGGCGTTCCAAACGAATAGCCCTAACTGCACCCCCTGAGGGGCGCCACGTGTCATCTCTTCTTTGAGAGACCATTCGTCGCCTTCGTATATCTTCATATGTGATGTTAACGCAGTCGGTAAAGTTGCATTCTTTAAAATATAAAATATTAGAATTCAAAGACTTCGAACAAAATTTTGAAACCTTTAAAGCAAATTCTATACAACTCCATATTTTCTTAGATCAATTATATTATTAATTACATTTATCCAACACGGTTGATTTTTTCAATTAATGAAACTTTTCAATCATTTTTTATTTAATTTATTTTTAAAAATTGCCAGAGGTGGCTTACGGGATGGGAGGCTGCCCGTGGCGCCACGTGAATGGGGCGCTAAGCTGAGTTTATGTTTCTGAAACATATATCGAGCTTTATTTGCGAATTTTATGATAGATCTATGGCTGCATAAACTGTATTCTCAATCGCGATCGCTTCTCAACTATCATTGAATTCGGGATCGTATGCGCAGTCGTTTGAATGCGTCAAAGTCCAAGACTACAATTTAAATGAAACCGAAGCAAGTTATCAATCCAATTCTGGTTTGATTTAAACCGAAATTTTATTTTGAATTATTCCGATCTCGGATTTATTCAGATTGATTTCAAATCGATTTGCATCGAACAAGATTGTTGCTTTTTCATAAACTCGTCAATAATTCCCTTTTTATGCGCTTCTGCCACACAAATAACTATTGATCACGTGATTCGCTTGGTACATGGCTTGAAGGAAAAAATCGAATAATTGGTTTAAAATATCCCTCTAATTTTATTGTATTGAATAATAACCCTATTAAATTGATTTATTTGAATTTCAAACTGGGTAATATATAAATTACTATTCTGCATTTATTTACGCATTTACTGAAACTATTGATCACTTCTTTTTTTATAGGATCCAACTCATCACTATTAGAAAGTAAAACACTTGGTGACGCAGAATGTTCTGATGGAGACAGTCAAAATGATCCCTATCTAATATGCGTAGTTTTCATTAAACGTAATCGTTTGAATAACTATGAACACTTTTGTACTGCAACTATGTTGAATCTGAAATTCAGTATAACCTTAGCGAGTTGTGCCTTAGAAATCATCAACTATAAGAAAGAGAAAAAATTGCAGACATTCACAAAGTTACTCAAACAGTTTGGAATAAAAAAAGATATTGAATTTATTGTATGGGCTCCTGCGAAAGCTGGTTCTAATGCGGGTAATCATCACATAATAAAAAAAGTTCATTGTCCTAAAGCTGAGAAAGAGGATAGTAATATAAATTTTGGAATTCTAGAAGTAAGTTATAAACATTGATCAACAGACAATTCAAGAAATTACTTTCCTAGTTGACCTCAGTATGGTTTCCAACTTCGATTTGAAAGATTCTAAAATCGATGTTTAAAACCACACAGAGTTCAACACAGAAAAAAACATGGATTTAATCGACGTAAAAATCAAAGTTGAAATTGTTCCATGTGTTTATTTTGATATTAACGTGGAAATGTTCAATAGGGTTAATAAGTTTATGGTATAAATATTTCTCATGATTAACAATTGAGCTGATTCGTTCTCTTATTAAAGTTTCATTTTTTAGCTCAAAAGTGGCGTAAAAACAAAGGGCTTAGTACCTCTCGATTTGATAGAACCTATTTGGAATGAGGAAGCTACAGTGGCAACATATATAGAAAATAGGTGCAGATCAAGCAATATTAAAATGGATAAACTTGTGACTATAACGCGTGACGAGTGTAAAGAGATCGATAAGTTTGCAACAATTTCTCCATATGAAATTTGTGCTGTTAAACCACTTGGCCACGGATGTTACATGTATCATCCGGTAAATATCATATTATTTCCTTTTATTATTTACTTGAAAAATGATATATACTACATGGGGTGAAAACTCTCCGGACTTGAAATGAAAAAAAAAAAAACATTTTTTCTGCAAAATTTTGTTTTATTCTTCAACATAGTCCCCTTCAAGAGCAATACACTTTTTCCAGCGTTCCTCCAACATCTCAACACCCTTCATATAATACGATTTGTCGAGCGTCTCAAAAAAGGCATCTGCCTCCCACTTGATCTCTTCATTTGGGTAAAATTGTTTACCTTGGAGCACTCTTTCCAAGTTCGGAAACAAGTCTTCACCTAAGCACAAAAAGATTGTATGTCTACTCTTAGAATTTTTTGAGTTGATGCGAAAATTGTAAATTAAGGATACAGTCTTTAATATTGCAATTTTATAATATATTAACATAAAATGATGTTACAATCTTTATAGCATTATTTGACGTTGATATAACAGTGCAATATTCAAGGACTGTATCCTCAATTTACAATTTTTGCATCAACCCAAACAATTCTAAAAGTGGACATACAACCTTTTTTTGCTTAGGTTACGAAATAGTGGTCACTCTGTTGAATAATGCAACATAATACTTTCTTGTGATCGGCTTTCTTTATTCAGAATAGTCTATGAACATTATTGCATGCGCATCCCAAAAAACACTGACCAGAACTTTCCTGGCTGTTTTCTGCGTCTTTGGTCACTTTGGACGGCTTTCCCCCACACTGAGAGCCTACATAGCTAGCGCCACCAGCCGTGGCAGTGGCCACGCTTCACTAACGTCCGTATAGCATAGTAAAAAAGGACGGGGGGGGATACAGGTTTGATCGGTGCCCTCTCAGTTTGCGCCTTTTTCGCGCGTTGGCGCCCGATGTGTGCACACGAATCAGGCGCTTGGCAGTAAACGACGTTAGAAACTACGAGGGCGCTGCTATTACGCTACGCTGCTCGTCCACCGCGCAAAGTTGCGCAACTACTGCGCTTTTCTCAAGCTAACCTATCATGCCCGGGTTGTGCGCGTTGGCTACAGTCGAAGGCGCAGTGGCCATGTCAAGTCCCTCTCAGTGCAGTCACAATTATTGCACGAACTGCTTAATAGATTCCGGTGTATAGTGGTGTATCCATGACTCGTCTTTTGTCACCTACCGATACAGAAACTGTTTTGGATTACCCTGGTACAACTTTAAACGGCGCTTTAAATCATCGACGCGTTGTTGTTTTTGAGGTGTTTCCGACCATTAGCTCTGAGCGCGCTCTGAGGTTACGAAAAAGAGACAATTTATGAGCCCCAATCTCACACCAAAAGAAATTATTAAGAACAACGAATAACATATGAGTGACACTCACACGTGCTCGTCTCCGAATTTTCGAGCGCAATGTTCAGAGCACTCATTGCGCACAAAGTTCTTTCATATTCTAATGCTCATGCAAAATATACCGCACACATTCTTTTTATATCTTTAAGATGTCAGTTATCTCACGCATTTTCACTTTGCGGTCATTTAAAACAATGAAGTGATACGGCCACATTTGAATTCACTGAACTACTGAGAAATCGTCGATTTGGAAGGTGCAGACGCGCAGCAACACTTTTCGAATTATTCTTTGTTTTCAACTGTCAAGACGCCATTGATTTGCTTAGCGTCGCTATATTCCTTTCCGTGAATAAACCACGTCGGGGTCACCATTTTGTAGGTACTTAGGATGTAGAAAGGTGTGGAAGTCCTATTGTCCCAGATAAGGTCTGATAAATGAAGTTAACACCATTTTATTAACAAATAATAGTTTATATTTGTAATCTTGAAAGTGCGCAAGTTTGCGCTTGCTAACACGGGAACGACCTCCTACACTGGGAAAGAGGAACCGTCAAGTTATACAAAATATCCCGTTGCATTGACGGGAAGGAGCATCGGCGCCTTTACAACGTTAGGTTAAGGTGCTGCCACCGCCAATGCAGCGTTGAAAACTCACGTTAATCCAGCTATGCCAGTCCCGTCAATTCACCGGGAATGTTAACGCTGGAACGCCGTGTGATTTGAAAATATTACACGATGACGCAAATTCATATCCATAATGAAATTGGCAGTGCTTTGCTTTTAAATACCAATATATAATTAGGAAAACATTTATTAGAAAAACAAAAGAACTGAAAAGAACAATCGCGAGTATTGCCACAGCTGATTATTTTTGTGTGATTTTACGTTGACTCTACCGTCAGTGCAACGTTGAATAGCACCGAAGATTCACCGGGAGAGCAACGCTACACCAACGTGAAATTGGCGACTGGACTCCTTCCCGTTGATTTCACCATGTTTTTTTTCCCAGTGTACCAACTGGCTACTGGCTTTACAATCATGGCTGCCGTCACGCCATAGGATAAAATATACAGAAAGATGAGAAACTTGCCAAAACGAGGTTAGCCAATGTCGTTCCCTACAGGCTTTTTGTTAGTACTGCCACCTATATGTTAGTCTGGAGATTTATCATCCCATGTAGTATGGGTGGTTCTACTCAAGATTTACATCAAAAATTTGGTTTGCGCGAAATATTCTTTTTTTGCTTTCTTCAAATATATAATATACTTTTTCCAAACTTCGAAAGTTCAAAAAATCACTGCTCAAAAAGTTTTAATATTATATTAAGGCCATGGACCAACCGAATCACGTAACTAAATTCCTACCTTACCAGCATTTGCAAATTGTGTAATCCCATTTCTGTAAAAAATGAGACAAGTTGAAAATTTGTGAGAGTAAATAAAATGCACTAAGACAAGTTTGTCTGGTCATAATTGTTTATAATTACGAAAAATAAATTCTTTAATAAAAAACTAATTTTATAAATATAAACATTTATGACCAGACAGACCTATATCAGGATATTTTATTTAATTCTACAAATTTTCAGTTACCAATCTTAATTTTTATAGAAACGGGGTTACAAAAACTGAAATGCCGGTAGTGTAGGAATCTAGTCACGTGATCAGGTTGTCCATGGCCTTAAAATGAAAAAATACATGTTGAATATTTTCGATCAAAGAATATAGAAAAATATTTCATGCAAGAAAAATTTTTAAATGTAAATCTTGGGTGGAATCACACATATATATATACTACTCATATAAGTCAAGTAAATATAATATGTTAAAAATTATAAACTTTTTTTTATTGTAGACTGACCGTGGTAGTCCTCTATTTTACGATGGGAAGTTGATGGCAATCGCTTCCCAAAGCTACCTTTATACTGACGCTTCTTATAGTAGATTTTCACTGGTTAGAGCGTTCAAAAACTATATCGACCTGAAAATGAAAGTCCATGTATGAATAAGAATAAATAAAATATTTGTTAGTAGCTAATTGCAAATCTTCTTTAACATTAAATTAAAGTTTAGTTTTCATACGTATAAATATTACTAATTCCTCACTGTTATTATTGTTCTTCTAATCTGAGAAAAATCAGTTTAGACAGAAAATACTGGCAAAGTTTCGGATTGTAATTCAATCCGAACGACTGAGAGCTATTAATCAATAATTAATCTTTTTCTTTTTCTCGATTGTGGCTTCTTATTGTAAGAAACAAATAGCCATAACTGCACACGTTAATCATTGGTCCCCCTGCTTAAAATGACGGATAGAACCCAGATAAGAACCGAGTAAAAGTCGGTTCTTATCCGGCGTTACTGGATTTTTACCCGGTTTTTGTCCCCGGTTTATACCTGGAGCTTAACCGGGCTCTATATGGGATCGCATAATATCTACACTGAAAGAAAAAGTACAGGCAAAATTCGAGTTCGTATAGGAATTGTATTTCTTTAAACACACTAACGTCATATTTTTCTGTTAGGCTTGTATTTTATAACTGGCATCAAGAGAAACTTTTAAAACATCGTACTGTGAAAATTAGTGAAAAAAATATTGCGGTGCAAACAAGTACATTTTAAGGATAGTCACAGAAAAAAAATTACGGGACAGTAAAAGTTCTTGGTATGAATAAATATCCTTGCTATAACTCCGAAAACCATAAAATAACGTGATAATTTTCTCTCAGTGTACCCGGTTTTCCGGATAAGATTTTATCCGGGACCTTTGAAATTTTTATCCGGTTTGTATCCGGCTCCTTAATAATTTGCAGGTCGACAACTGCCTTATAGAAACCGGATAGGATCCGGATAGAAACATATTTTTGTATTTTAATTTTCTGGATCCATATGCCAGATAGGAACCAGGTAGGGCCGGGTAGCAGATGCACTTTCACTTTGACAATTTGCAAGTCGACAACTGCCTTATAGAAGCCGGATAGGATCCGGGTAGAAACATATTTTTGTATTTTAATTTGCTGGATCCATATGCCAGATAGGAACCGGGTAGGGTCGGGTAGCAGATGTACTTTCACCTTAACAATTTGCAAGGCGACAACTACCTTATAGAAACCAGATAGGATCCGTGTAGAAACATATTTTCGTATTTTAATTTCTGGATCCATATGCCAGATAAGAACCGGATAAGACCGGGTACAATATTCATACAACTTATTTTCTGTCACCACTTCCCGGATAAGGACCGGATAGACCCAGATAGATCCCGAAAAATGAAATTAGAGTCCAGATAAAAACCGTAAAGAACCGGGTAAAACCCGAACGGGTTTGCATCCTGTTTCTTTCCGGTATCTACTCGATTTCTACCTGACATTTTAAGCAGGGCCCATATAGATGTATAATTTCAGGCGCTGAATATGAAAAAAATAGTAAAGAAATTCTCAAAGACACCCTTGACCTTAAATAATCGCCAATTCAAGGTCAAATTTTATTTCTAATATAAGCCAAGTTTTTAGAAGGTTTTCGTATGTAGTTTGATGCGCTGAATACAAAAATGAATGCAAAAAATGAAATGTGACCTTGACTGTAGATTTTCAATGTCAAGGATACCTCAGTGATTTTTTTGTATTTAGTCCATCCAATTACGTAGGAAAACACTCTGAAATCTTTGCTTCTACTAGAAATGAAATTTGACTTCGAAATACCGATTTTCAAGGTCAAAAATGTGTCGGGGGATTTTAAAACTATTTTTTACGAATTCAAAACATCAAATTTTGCCTAAAAACATTAAATATTTCGTGCCTCTTGAGCGGTCGATATATCGACCACGCCCGCAGCTAAAAGGTTAAAATAAAAAAGGAAAGCGTAATGCTGAGAAAATTAGGTAGATTAAGAAATTTAAATAAGTAGACTGCCCGACCTCAGGAACCTTCCCAGCTCCCTAAATGTTCCCGTTTCCGGATCAAATATGAGGTCAGCCTGGTTAACCTGCTCAGGGGATTGGTCCGGAAATCGGACAGCTATAAAACTGAAAAACCAAGGTCTGCCATCTGATAGAAGCGGACAGTAAATGCATAGATGTTTAAGGTCTTTTAACTCCGCGCCACAGTCACAGAAGTGAGCCCTAGTGCAAACATGTGAGGTCTTCAAACGTGTGATCAATGTGATGTAGCACCTAGGGAAATAGACATCAGGGAACCAAGGCCTGGGAGACTTACATGTCATTCTATTGAAGTACTCTCCCCGACCCTCGGCCGAGGACTGCGAAGAGCCAAGCCGCCAACTTAGTAACACGATCATAGCCACCTGGTTACCCCTGACCCCCACGTGTGAGAGAATCCGGACCACCCAGACAGCGAGACCACGATCTCAAGCAAATGAAAAGAGATTCACCACCTTGAGAGCAAATGGAAATGTACGCGCCAAATGGAGTCTGTCTCTTTAGATGGCACAAACTGTAGAGCGATATCGTGAAAATCGTCGTAGAAGACAAAATTTCACACCAATATAAATTTCAGCACAAAAAAATAGAATACAGCTCTGCTGAGAGAGCCAAGATGGAGCCCATGAGCCGAACGCCAAATCTGTTGTCCAAGGATGGAACGAAGAAACCCGCTCCAATAGAGATGCCCCCAAAATCTCGAAACAAGGCCACGATTAACTGAGAGAAGCAAGTTAGGATTAGCCCCCCATGAGAGTCTGGAAAGGACTCTTACAACGCTAACCGCACGCTGAACCTTCCCTGCTATATATGTAGTATGTGGAATCCATAAGAGGCGGGAATCCAAAACCGCTCTGGAGATACTTAAGCGAATTCTGGTACGGTATCTCGACACCATCCAGGCTCAGCGTTTGGCACGATAGGTCGACTCGTGCTCTGGTGAAAAGGTAAAGTTGACATTTGGGCAACGACATATATGGTATATAGTATATATATACATGCCCGCTCTAACCCCAGCAGAAAATGCCGACAATGACAAAAACCTTCTGGTGGTGGGAAAATTAATAAAATTAATAATCCTGCCAGGGGCCTCCAGCTCGACCAGCTGGCAGATGAGCTCGTCAAGAAGAACAGCGTTAAAAGCACCCTCCAGATCTAAAGCCATTGTTAGGGTGCCCTTCTCTACTCCAAAACCCTGAAGAATGTCCGCAATCACAGTAGCCACGCAGACCATAGAAGAACGACCCTTCCTAAAGCCAGATTAGTGGGGGGAATTCACCGGTCGCGCTCCGTCAGATACTCAAGACGTTTGTGAATGAGTCTTTCAAAGGTCTTACACACCGCAGAAGTGAACGAGATTGGACGGAAATCAGAGGAACCAGGCTCCGGAATGAAGGAGACCAATGTGTCTCTCCAAGCAGGAGGGAACGATGACTCCCGGAACATAGCATTAAAAAGTGACAAAAGGAAAACCTGCAAGGAGCTTGAGCGATCCAGAAAGCCCAACAGAGTCCCATAACTAATACCATTAAGGCTCGGAGCCGAGAGCACATTGCACGACCCCAGAGCCGCTGTGAACTCCTGATCTGAAAATGGACCATTCATTGGGTCGGACTTGTCAAAATCAGCAATCAGAGGAATATCCACAGGTGAAATATGTGAGCAAATCAGTTCCTCTCTGAGCAATTAAAAAACTGGAGAACTGAGATCCATTGTGCGATCTGTCTCAGAGGCACTCGAACGCGCAGAGAGAGACCTGATCGTCTCCTAAATCTTGCCAAGATTCACAGACGGGTCAAGAGATTCGCAAAATGCCACAAATGAGCGATGTTTCTGCCTCCTCAAGAATCTCTTAACCTCGACATTCCTTCTGCAAGCCACCCTGTTTTCTCGTGTCTAATTCAACATGTACGTCCTAAGCGCCACGTTCCAAATCAAGAAGGAATCGCGGGAGCCAAGCGCCCATCCGATCACAGAACCCAACCCAGTCCAAGTTCTTAGTGTTAAAGCGATTAGAGGTGGAGCGGACCATACCCGGGGAAACGCCCAGCTCACCCGTGGCCAAGAAATGATCAGAGCCATGTGTGCCTTCAGTCACGCGAACAGAGGAGATCTCTGCAAGGGAAGCTGTGAGAAAGATCAAATCCAGATTTCCTTCGTTTTGTCTGGGTCCCGGTAAAAACGTCGGCAGAGCATCATTGAGTGGAATCAAGCCAAAATCAAGCACCACCGAACACAGCTCGCGCCCCCGGAGATCAGAATGACCGGAGCCTCAAAGAGAGGAATAAGGAGTAAAGTCCCCACATAGCAAGACCACGTCCCCGCGCGGAACGCAGCGCAGGATGTTTGAAAGAGAACACGCGAAGCGAGAAGACTCCATGAGGCGTGAAAAAAGATTTCCAATGTCTCCCTCTTTGTCTTCATTTTTAGGGCGCAATCCCACGTCGAGAAGCACAGGATAATAGAGGAATAGTGGAACAGGATTCAACCAATGAGATTATCGCACAGACTCAGGTGACTATCTCATTGGTTGAATTCTGTTCCCCTATTCCTCTATTATACTTTCTCCTCGTCATGGGACTGCGACCTCAATCTTTCGATCTTATGGCTATGTATCAACCAGAACGCGTGATAAAATTCCTGTAAAAGTTCATGTAAGATAATTTTTTCGTTTCACAAAATATCTTCCTGAAAATTTGAAAAATACAACAGAAGACAATAATCTGTTGGCTATATTTTTTACATTCAACTGTAATTTTCGATAAGTTTTCCAATTTCTTTCGCCATTGTTAATGAAAAGAAGTTAGCAGCGTTCTTTTTTGGCATTTCTAATGTTTCCTAACTTTTCAGAAATATGTTTTGTGAATTAAAAAAGTTATCTTGCATGAACCAATAAAATTAATGTATTATTAAGTCACATGGTCCAATTGTTCTATGGCCTTAACGTTTCTATCTGTTTCTACCGAAAACTGGAAACATTAATTTATCCTGAAAATTACTTCGATGGGTAATTTTCTGGTCATATTAC
The DNA here is from genome assembly GCA_030998225.1 of Diplolepis rosae. Classification (NCBI taxonomy): domain Eukaryota; kingdom Metazoa; phylum Arthropoda; class Insecta; order Hymenoptera; family Diplolepididae; genus Diplolepis; species Diplolepis rosae. The sequence goes on from JAPYXD010000736.1 coordinate 2,551,040, forward strand.
ATCATAGGAAAGTTATACTTAAAAAAATTTATCAATTTTAATTTATAAAAATTAATTTTTAAAGATTATAGAGAAATATACTTTATAGGAAGTCATTTTCATAAACGCTTTATTAAATTTATTATTAAATACTACATTCAAATTTATATGCATTTCTAATTTAAATTTAATACAATTTTTAACAATGAAGGTGATTTTATTGAGAAAATGACTAGAAGATCAAACAATTGTGCAAGTGTATCGCGCGTTTTTATTAAATCAAATATTCGTAAAGTTTCACAATTCACTGTGAAAACAAAGTGTGTTTCAATCTGTACTCCAAATATCTGCTATTCATTCGGGATAAAAAGGTTGAAACTTTCCTTTAAAAAGTTTGAAATGAAAAAAGAATTTATGCAAAACTTTTCACATCGTTAGGGATTTTTTATTTCACTTAGAAAACTTGTTTACAATTGGCTCATTCTAAACGATCTAAACGATGTTCGATATTTTGTTTCTTGAAACTCTGTATACTTATAATTCAGGGGCACTCAGACTGTTAAAAAAATATAAACATTTTTTGTATTTATTTTCTGTTTCAAATCATTTCTCAGTTAATTCTTACTCACGGTTAGTTTTAATAATTTTTAAAGAATTTGAAAATCTTTATGTGGAAAAAAAGACGCTTTCGACTGCACTGGGATTCGAGCCCAGGTCTTTCGATTGCCGGTCGACTGCTCTGTGAGCTATACAGGCGTCCGAGATCTCCTTCTCCACATGAAGACTTCCTTATATCGCCTAGTGGCTCAGCCTTGCGGCTATAAATGATTTCAAATTAATTAGTTGAGTTTGAAATTTTTGTCTCTGCCTACATTTTTGGAGGATCACTAGTCGCGTATCAGATAGAATACGTTGTCGACAGGTGTCCTCGCAGACATCCTATCTGATACGCGACTAGTGCTCTTCCAAAAATGTAGGCAGTGACAAAAATTTCAAACTCAACTAATTAATTTAATAATTTTTAAATATTTTTATTTTGCACCGCATCAGAACTCAAAACTAGTTGAATTAGCAATTCAAACTTGCAATGCGAGACCTGGTGGTCGACAAGCGAACTAATCAATATGGCTACCGTTGGGCTTCGCGCAGCATTGTGTATACTATACTAAAGCCAGATGCTCACAGTGTAACGCAGTAATTAATCAATTGTTTCACAAATAAATATATAGTTAACCTAAAAAGTAAGTGACAAGTGCATAAATAATTATAAGCGTGAAAATGGAATTCTCACCGAAGCACAGGAAAGGAAAGGACTTGACTCATAAATGCAGTGCTTGTACGTACTCGCATAACGTATTTAACGATAACAAAAGCAATTTTAGCACTTACAGATAAACGTAATTTGAAAAGTCCTATTTAGATCAACAGTAAATACGTGAACGCCGAAGCCCTGCGGCAGCCATGATTGTTTTCATGCAGCAGCGCCCCTAAGCCCGCGGTGGACGTTTGTTTTGCCAATACTATTTCAAAATATCTATTTTTAGAAATAGAAATAATTCTACTTTGAAATTTAAATTAGTAAGCTACGAAAAATTTTGTAGCGTGTAATTAGAATTCATAAATCTCTGGTTTGTCTTTTTCTAGCTTACAGCTCCATGTTTTTCTCGTAAAAGACGCAACTATAGGTTAGAGAAGATAAACCGGGAATTTAAAAACTATGTAATAATTGCAATTTTTAAAATTTTTCATGAAAATTTTTAATGATTTTGAAAAGTTTCAAGTTTTCATTTCACAAAAGTGAATTTCATGAAAATTACATCCCTAATTATACACATGAGTGTCCCATATTTTAAAATTCCATGAAGGTATGTACTAGTTAATTCTACACGGCAAAAATAAAACGAACGAACGCTCTGTTTCTCACGCGTGAACGACGCGTGAATGCGAAAATCTGGCTCCGAAATCGGTTCACTGTCGTATCACACGTGAATCGCGCGGGCCTCGACTTTTCGTCACGTCTCTCCGGGACGTGAATCACGGCTAGACCATTCACGAGGCTACGCGCTGTTTTTCACGCGTCGTAGAGCTGTGAATGCAACTTTCCGGAACAGCACTGACAACGCGAAAAAATGATCAGCTGCTGCGATCGATATTCGGATTCGATAAATATCGAATAATCGTCGTTTCAGTTTGAGGGATCACAGTTCTACGACGCGTGAAAAACAGCGCGTAGCCTCGTGAATGCCTCGTGAATGGCCTAACCGCGATTCACGTCCCGGAGAGACGTGATGAGGAGTCGAGGCCTGCGTGATTCACGTGTGATATGACAGTGAACCGATTTCGGAGCCACATTGTCTCATTCACGCGTGAGCAGTGTTCACAGACTGCGTAAGATTTTTGCTCCCACCATGGATCCCACCAGCTCATTGCGTCTTCCTCATTCAACCAACTTCTGGCAGTGGAGCGGGAAGAAACCATGAGCTGGTGGGAGCAAAATCTTACGCAATCTGTGACCACTGCGCGTGAGAAACAGCGCGTTCGCTGGTTTCATTTTCTCCGTGTAGTTGCATCGTATTTTAGAAAACAGTAATGCAAAACTAGAGAAAATGAAGATAGTTGTAATTGGCCTGCTTTGTCTTCTTACATCTGATATTCATGCTTTTGGTAAGTATTGTTGAACATATTGAAACTGGTGTATATATATTATTTTATACATTATTCTTTTCATTACCTTTAATGATTTTATTAATTAATTAATTAAATTTATTTTATAGATTATAGATAGTTGTTTCTGCAAATTTAAATTTAGTTGTTAATATATATATATGATTAGTTTTTTTAGTAAAAATTCCAACACTTATATTTTATTTGTGATTATATGAAGCTCATTTAGCCAATGTAATAATTCAGAAGTTTTCTTTCACAATTTCCACACATTACATTTCGTCAATAAGTAAATATGCATGTTATAATACGCGTATTATAAAAATAAATATAAAGAAAATAAAATGAAGAATAAATGAAAATACGAAATATTTTATTATAAAAATTAGTATAAAACGTACATTTTTTACATTTTGTCAATATGCTACATAATGACATGTCCCTACCATATGAATACCCAAACATCTTTTTTATCATTGAGAACAGTACATTGTGTGGCAAAAGCAAGAGTAGGTGATTCTAGATGAGTGTGAAGCAATCTCACGAATCTAGAATTACCAACGAGCACTTGCCACACATACTATTTTTTGCACTATCTGCATGTAAACTAACACTTCGAAAAAGAGAGAAAAAAGTAACCTACCCATGTAAAAAGAAACGATCGACTGAAATTTCTGTGAATTGTGTATCTTAAAATTTACGATTAAAAATTTTTGAATCTGCAGTTTTATCTGAAAACGATTGCATCGGAACATTTTTGAATTGCGTTTAGGACTTTTCAAACGTATAAATTTGTTTTAATGATGTTGAATCGTAGTTTTATGATTAAGTGACATAGTCCATAAAATTTGTATCGTCAAGATACGTTTCGTGAAAACGTTTTGAATCTGCAAATTTAAAATACGCAATTCACAGCGACTTTAGCCTATCGCTTTTAGTTCCGTGGGTAGTACAGCGACAAAGCAAATGACATCTCATGATCTATTCATTACGTCTTGCTTTTAGTTATCATGGAAAGGTTCAGGATAAGAAGTCAAAATTCCTATGCAGATGTTGCAAAAATATTTTTTTGCAGTCCTCACATGAGAATAACCCCATACTAGCACCAATTTTAACACGCAATGTGCCTGATTTTCGTATTTTTGGAACATCCACATATCTTTCGTCTGTGTGGTCTGTGTTGTCTGTGATAGGCGCACGTAAATCCACAGTTTTTCCGCTAGGAACAGTACTATCGCGGCTACAATACGCGCGGTTTCAATTGAAAATTATATGTTAAAATTGATAGAAATAAGTGAGGAAATGATTAAAAATATATAAAAAGAGAAGAAAGATTAAACATTTAATCTATAGAAATTAAGTTGCGATAATATTGGCAAGCAATAGTTGGGCACATCGGCAAAATTTAGAAGATGAAGTTTCTTCATAACAATTTAGAATAGAATGTCGGTATGATTGAAGGTGATGGCTTGAATGTGAAATGCTATAAAGGCAACCTAATAATATCAACTTAGATTGTAAGATGAATAATTTAGATTTCAATATCAACAACTGGCGACATGAAGTCCCCAATTTGTATGGCTTTGCTTTTAACAGGGACCGACCCGACCACTATTTGGACGTAAGATAAGACTTATCTGCTTGATATTGGGAAGCATCATATAATTACGACTTAATAAATTTAGTTTCTACTGAGTACAAAAATTCCTATTTACTCCTTAATAAAACCCAAATCAAATATAAAGGATCAAAAGTCTACAAAGAAAGAGATTTCACCGCAGGGTTGGGTTTACATGTCGTCGAAATCAGCGCCATCTGTTAAAAAACCATAGCGGCTCGTTGTTTTTATGCACCTGGTACCGGCGTGACATTTGGAGATTATGGAATTGTCACTTTTGGCGCCTAGTCACATTGTGTACTAAAATAGGTACTAGAATGCGGTTATTCTCATGTGCAAATAACAAAAAATAGTATGTGTTGAGGGGGCGCGATAGATGGCTTCCTTATCAATGTAAGGTCTACACCTTGTGCTCCCTAGCGGACAATTCACTAACCATTCGCTGACCGTTCACTGACCTCGAAATAATATGAATAAGAAGAGCATAAAAATATTTATATTGTTTCAATTATGATTCTGTGACACATTTTGAGTTTGAAGGGACCGAAGTTAATACAATAATTTTGTTTAGCGTTGAGTTTGAATTCAAACTCAAAGTGTACCGCAGAATCATAATAGCAACAATTTGAATGGTTTTTATACTCCTCTCTTTCATATTATTACGAGGTCAGCAAATGGTGAGCGAATTCGCTGACCGTTCACTCAACCGTTTCCGTTTGGGCTGGCCTGACATTCATGCTGGAATCATCTACATCGCGGCCTTGCAACACAATATACGCCGAGTGAAGAAGGATCTCCCAACCCAAGTTCAGCATTTACCGTTTGACCGAGTTCGAGCAACTCGTAGAATACATCACCCTTCCAGTGAATAAAGAATACTATTTGGCTGTTTCGAAGCGTTTGCGTGAGAAAATCCTTCAGAAACAACAGATTTGTAGAAGAACAATTCGTGAATTTCACATGACGATAATGTGCCATCGCATAGAGCGACAATTGTGACCGAATTTAAGGCCAAAAAAGTAGCAAATACCATTGATCAACCACCGTATTCACCAGATCTAACCCCGCGTGAGTTCTTTCACTTCCCGAAAACAATAGTTTTTCGAGACTTACAAGGCTGTCCACCATTCTAATAGCACCTTCTGAACTACTACACAAACAGAAACAAAGAAAAGCCCATGGAGAATTTTATGTAGGAGTAATTCATGAGTTATCGCGAAGGAATTCGTATAATTACCTTTGTGAAAACCCACGTGAGTTCAAACTCTTAGTCTTCCACCTTCCTTGACTGACCCAGCCGTTTTTTGTCCTCAAAATAAAAATTTCCTTGTCAAAACCTCTAAAATTACTTCTTGCAAATTCTGTAGGAAATCGGATTTTCGCCCGAGGCCGAACAAATCATTTCCCTTGCTTCATCTGTGTTTTTTTAAGTTGGAAAGAAAAAAGAGGCTCTGCCTCAAATTCTGCTTTTCGCACGTTTTGTCATTGATCGAATTTTGAGGCTGAGAACAAAGTTGTACACCTAATATGTTATTCAAAAAAAGAAATTAGTTTCAGTCACACATATTGCTTTGATTGCATTAATTACAACATTTATTGTATGTTCTAGAAAATATTATCAAGCAACGTTCAATTGATCCAAATTGATATTTTTGAACTACCTTTATGAACAAAAATATATATCGTGGTCCCGCTGTATTCCCTAGCTGTGTTATTTATTTAAACTATGAATTGCTCATTTTTTTGTAGAATCCAAAGCATTAAGAGCAGAAAGTGAAGAAGATTACGGCGAAGGAAGTTTTTACAATAATCCGATGTTATTCTTAGTTTTTATAAGATTCAGGAGAGACAAGAATAGAGAGTACATTAACATTGGCCACGCATCTATGCTGAATCGGAAATTTGGTATAACTTCAGTGTTCTGTGCCAAAGAAGTCATAGTATTTGAGAAGAAAAAACAAACAATTTTTACTAGAAATTTTGATAGATATCCTGGATGTACTGTTTGGGCTAATAGGAATGCCACTTCTACTGTGGGTGACGATTATCGAATTAAAGATATTAATTGTCCCAAACTCAACGAACCAAATAATGAAGAATTTCAAAAAATGGAATTTGCAATTTTAGAAGTAAGTTATATAAATGAAGGTCAACAAAATAATACAAAGGCATATTCTTATAAAAATTATACTTCAAAAACGTTTTATAATGCATTTAGCTAACACACGAAGTAAGAACACAGAACTTAAGACCGCTTTCATTGACAAAAGTTATGGTCAATGTGATAGTTTCATCACCAAGACGGATGACTGATGGATCAAAATTTGTCATAGAAGACCAGCTTCAAAGTATATCGTTTGAGGAATGCAGAAAAGTGAATGTCTATATGAATGTTACTGAGAAGAATGTTTGCGCTGTTATTCCACGAACCCTTACTCCACAGCACAGGGTAAATAATAAATACATTCTGTCAAAAATGTACCGGGAATTGGTCAATTAAACACAAACTATTTATTATTCATCCAAATTTATTTTATTGACTTCAACGTAGGCCCCTCCTGAAATAATACACTTATGCCAACGAATAATCCAATCATTAAAAAAAATTTAAACGCATTTTCTGGAATAGAAGTGGTAATTTGAGTTTTGGAAAGAGAAAAAAGTCGTCCAGAGCCATATCAGGTGAATACGGTGATTGTTCGATGATATTCGTTGAGTTTTTGGCCAGAAATTCGTTCACAATGATAGCCTTGTGAGATGGTGCGTTATCGTGGTGCAGCAACGCATTTCATGCCCAAACAATCGTTTAAAATGGTAGGAATTGATTCGTGAGACACAGAAAGTTCAGCGGCTATCTCTCTTAAACTCAAATGACGATATTCAGTCACCATTTGCTTCATTTTAGCGATGGTAACTTCAGTTAAAGACGTTGATGGCCGATCAGAGCGAGGAAAATCTTCCACCGCATCTCGACCGCTTTTGAATGCACTGTACCACTCATATGCACGTGTTTTTTGATAAAGTCGATTCACCTTAAGCCTTCTGTAACATTTTCAGCAATTCCGCACACGGAATTCCATTTGCAATGCAAAATTTGAGACAAGTTCTTTGTTCGATATTCTTATCCATTGGAAAAATCGCGAAACACACTTGAGATAAACTGACAAAATCGAGCACTGTGAACAAACTAAATGACAGCTCGCGCTCGAGCTCCACGTCAGTATAGAAGACAGTGGTGCCAACTTAGCGTCAAAAAGGTTTTGACAATCTCTTTAAGCGGGCTTTTTGAATGATCAATTCCCGGTACTTTTTTGACAGAATGTATAACAGTAAGCACTAGGAGCTTCTCATTTTCAAGGATTGCTGTCACCAATTGCATACGACTGCTTTATTAATGAAATAATAAAGGGTTTCCCAATAAGGGTGATATGTTTTGAAATTGAAAAAAAACACTGAATATTCATTCGGAATTGATCGAAATCTTTTTTATTATATTGGATATTCTATGCCATTTATGATTTAAACAATATATCAGCCAAATGTCCCCCGAGACTTGAGCCAAAAATGCGCCTCATCAGAAAAGATGATTTTTTGATGAAAATTGGGATCATTTTCAATTGATTCCAGAGCCCAATCCGCGAACTCCCGACGCAAACGATGGTCATTAGGCTTCAATTCTTGGGCCAGAATCATCTTATAGGGATGCAGACCAAGATCCAATCGCAAAATACGCCAGGTAGTCATCCTGGACAGGCCCAATTCCTGAGATCGGCGTGGCACGGACAATTCACGGTTTTCCTCGATACTGGCCTGTACGGCGGCTATATTCTGTGTAGAACGTGCGGTACGCATACGATTTTTAGGCTTAGTATCCAATAGAGTAAATTCACTCTCCAACTTATCGATTATTCGACGAATTGAGAGCGCGGATGGAGCAGAATGCCGACCATATTTTGCACGATATGCTCTTTGAACACCGACAAAACTTCTCGAATTTTAATAAAATAATTGGACAATTTCCAAACGTTGTGGAAGCGTGAAACTACTATGATTAAATGGCAAACCTTACTGATGACAACTGACAGCAGACGTCAAAAATTTCAGTTCAAATGAGCCCGATAGGGACATTCAAAATCATATCACCCCTATTGGGAAACCCTTTAGTTTTAAGATATTTTACAAAGAAGACAGTAATGCGTTGCATTTTACTGCATTGCTGTTTTCTTCGAAAATGTTGTTAAAGTTATTATTTCATTATTAAATCGGTCGCATGTAATTTGTGACGCCAGACCCTACTACATGGCCTTGAAAAAAATTATATACAAATTTAAAGAATTTGAAATCTTTCTGTGAAAAAAAAGACGCTTACGACTGCCCTGGGATTCAAGCCCAGGTCTAAAGATTTCAAATTCTTTAAATTTGAATTCAATTTGCATTTATTTGCGATATAAGAGCTTGAAATTGTCTACGAGGACATCTATCGGCAACGTATCCTATCTGATACGCGACTAGTGATCCTCCGATAATGTAGGCAGTGGCAGAAATTTCAAACTCAACTAATTAATTTGAAAAAATTCTATTACTTGATTATTATATTTTGAACAAACTGAATAATTTAAAATTTAAAACCTTTTCTCTGTTGCAGATTGATTTTGGCAGTCCTCTGATTTGCGATGGAATGTTGATGGGAGTTGGTCAAACTACTTTTACTTGCCAAACCCCTGAAATAGATGTGTTTTATCATTTAAATGATTTTATACCGTATATTCAAAACATGATTTCGAAGTAAATAAATAACTTAAGGCCATGGATCAATCGGAACACACGACTAAATTATACATTAAATTGTTTATGTAAGATAAACTTCTTAATTTACAAAACTCTAGCGGATCCGGTCCGGTGACCGGAAAACGGTTAAATTGTTTCAATTAGTATTTTGCGGTACATTTTGACTTCGAAGATGTAGAATTAATACAAGGTCTGTCACATAAGTTCCTACCCTAGCGAACTGGCTGAACGCTAGCTTTACGCTGTAGCGTAAAACTATCGTAAAGCTATCATAAAAAAGCATTATAACTCATAAATGAGGCAAAATAAATATTCAAAAATGTTTTTATCCTTATTCTACGTTAAAAATAACATTAAAAGGTAATGGACACACACAATAGTTTTATTTATTAACGCTAAAAATTAAAAAAAAACATAATACGTGTCATTGAAGGCAGTGCAGTGGTTCACCTTTTGTGGAACGTCTCCACGGTTAAAGTTGACCATTGGTTGGAGTGAGACACAACTATCCTTTCATCTCACTCTAACAAATAGTTAACATGGAAAGTGATGAACCACTGCACTGCCTTTAATGACAGGTATTATGTTTTTTTTAATTGTTAGTGTTAATAAATAAAATTATTGTATATTTCAATTACCAGTTAACGTTATTTTTAACGTAGAATAAGGATAAAAACATTTTGAATATTTATTTTGGCTCATTCATAAGTTATAATGCTACTTTACGATAGCTTTACGCTACAGCGTAAAGCTAGCGTTCAGCCAGTTCGCTAGGGCAGACAAGCTAAAAATCATAAAAACTAAAAAAAATTCTGGCAAAGTTGTCGACTTCTGAATGTCTTCAATGTCTGCATAACGCTTTCTTTTCGCGGCCAAATTTAACTTTAAGAGCAAATAGAAATCGCACGGAGCCAAATCAAGTAAATACGGAGAATGGTTGATAGTCAAAATTCCATTTTTGGTCAAAAATGCGTTATTAACGTTGATCGATGAGCTGGTGCATTATCGTCCGAAATTAGGATACTAAAGGACGTCCTTTTGTACCTCCTTTTTAACGTGAAATAGTAAGTCCTTTCTGACGTATTTTTTTACTCTAATCATTTTATTATACTATTATCATTATCATATTTATTATTAAATAAATTAGTACGTTTTTGGAAAAATTGGCTTTAAGGTCCAAAATTGATTAAGTCGATTTAACTATTAATTCCATGTATTTAAAAAAAAAAAAATTAAGCGTATTATGCAATCTTTCGTGGCATGTTTATCGCATTTAACAATGTTTTTATAAATTATACTTAGAAAGTAAACATTTTTTAAAAGTGATTAGTGTACTAAAGGACGGCAGAAAGGATGACTTTTTTCACGTCTTTAGTAACCCAATTTCGGACGTCCTTTTTAAAGTGAAAAAGCATGACCTTTACGACGTATTTTTTTACCCCTTTTTGGAAGTGAAAATACGTATTTCTAGACGTTACATTTTATAACTGTGCAGTGAGTGGTGAGCGAATTCGCTGACCGTTTACTGAACTGAGTCCGTTAGGGTAAACATCCTTCTGGAAATTTGTGAAACGTAACAAAAAACAATAGAGCACGTCTGTTAACTCCATTCTATATAAAAGGTGGAAAAAAATATAAAAACTTATCGATAACTAGTTAATTATAAAAATTTTTGCAAAATTTTCACTAAAAAACAGAAGTTCTTTATCGTCTTCTGTTTGGTTATCCACGGCCTCAAAGACCAGATAATCGAACTATAATATCAATTAGTTCAGTTTGAAATTTTTGTCACTGCCTACATTATCGGAGGATCACTAGTCGCGTGTCAGATAGGATACGTTGTCGACAGGTGTCCTCGTAGACAATTTCAAACTCTTATATCGCAAATAATGCAAATAAATTTAATATTTTAAAGAATTTGAAAATCTTTCTGTGGAAAAAATGACGCTTTCGACTGCGCTGGGATTCGAGCCCAGGTCTTTCGATTGCCGGTCGACTTAAAATATTAAATTTATTTGCATTATTTGCGATATAAGAGTTTGAAATTGTCTACGAGGACACCTGTCGACAACGTATCCTATCTGACACGCGACTAGTGATCCTCCGATAATGTAGGCAGTGACAAAAATTTCAAACTCAACTAATTAATTTGAAATCATTTACAGCCGCAAGGCTGAGCCACTAGGCGATATAAGGAGATCTTCCTGTGGAGAAAGGGATGTCGGACGCCTGTGTAGCTCAGTGGTCAGAGCAGTCGACCGGCAATCGAAAGACCTGGGCTCGAATCCCAGCGCAGTCGAAAGCGTCATTTTTTCCACAGAAAGATTTTCAAATTCTTTAAAATATAATATCAATAAATATATTCAATTGAATAAAATCTATCTAACTTATCTACATTTATTGATTTCAAAACATTCCGATACATAAGGTCTGGTATGTCAGAAATGTAAGAAATCTCTTATAAAAAGTTTCCTTCTTTCATGTTAAGCTGGAGTTCCATGAGGGAGATTAGTAGAATAGTCATTAACCAATAGTGTGATTGCTTGAGAGTTGACGAATTCCTCAAACTCTAAAGCAATCACACTATTGGTAAATGACTATTCCACTAATCTTCCTCATGGGACTCCACCCTGAGGATCAGAAGGATACTCTCTAAACAATGAAAATGATCATAAAGTCAGTAAATAAAACGAATTGATTATCTATCAGGTGTACAAATAAGTTTCGGACGTTTTTCATCAAAAATTGGGCATTTATTGTGAAAGAACGGAGCCTTATGTTTTATTCGAAGTATTGTCCATCGTATTGTTCTTTTGTTATCTTCTGATAACTAATATTAAACCTTATTTCTATAAAAAATCAACTATAAATTCTATCAAGACGTAAAAGTAAGCCTTATGCTAGCAAATTATCAATATTCTAAATTTTTAAATGAAGTTTGTTATATTCCAACAAATTTCATCACTCTCATTCTCCATTCTTCAAATTCATGTTACGCAATAATACTATTTCATGTCGAATTGCTCCTTAGTCTCTAGTTTTCCAATCTCGTTTAACTCTATTCTATATTTCGTAAATTATTTTAATTTAAATCTTATTCTTTGCGTTCTTTTACTTAGTAAAGGAAGTCTTCAGTGTCATTTAAAGTGTCTTAATTGAAATATTACCGCTAATTTTAAAGCGCAATCTTGTAACAAAATCGGCCATCGTCACACATCACAACAATGTGATGATCGCACCTGCGCGATCACCTTATTTACGGTTTGGGAATCAACTACATGAATTGAGCGTTCATAAACTCATCTTAAAACTCCTTCTTCAATACGTATGTAATTGCACGCAACGAAGGAGAACCGCGCGAAAATTCCTTTTCGCTTTTATTGAAATATTTGAAATTGGCAGAATGAATATTAAATTTTATGATTAAAGAAACTTTTAATATTAAGTATAAAAAATTAATTAGTTGAGTTTGAAATTTCTGCCACTATGCCTACATTATCGGAGAATCACTAGTCACGTATCAGATAGGATGCGTTGCCGATAGGTGTCCTCGTAGACAATTTCAAACTCGTATATCGCAAATAAATGCAAATTGAATTCAAATTTAAATTTAAATTTAAGAATTTGAAATCTTTCTGAAGAAAAAAAGACGCTTTCAACTGCGCTGGGATTCGAGCCCAGGTCTTTCGATTGCCGGTCGACTGCTCTAACCACTGAAAGATTTCAAATTCTTAAATTTAAATTTGAATTTAATTTGCATTTATTTGCGATATAAGAGTTTGAAATTGTCTACGAGGACACCTATCGGCAACGTATCCTATCTGATACGCGACTAGTGATTCTCCGATAATGTCGGCAGTGGCAGAAATTTCAAATTCAACTAATTAATTTGAAATCATTTACAGCCGCAAGGCTGAGCCACTAGGCGATATAAGGAGATCTTCCTGTGGAGAAGGAGATGTTGGACGCCTGTGTAGCTCAGTGGTTAGAGCAGTCGACCACCTGGGCTCGAATCCCAGCGCAGTCAAAAGCGTTTTTTTCCATAGAAAGATTTCAAATTCTTAAATTTACAATTAAGTATAACTATGGATCTCTTAGCTTTAATTGTAAAATGACAAGGACTGGTCGGTATCACTAGACATGTATAGACATGTGCAACAATCTCAGATTTCTTGAGATTGTAAACAGAAAAATGAAAAGATCTTTATTTAGTTGAAATTTAACAGAATCAGTTGATATTTATAAAAAATAGTAACCGGACCAACCTTGTCACTTGAAATAATTTAATTAAATAACTTAATTTCAGATTGACAGGTTGTCTGGAAACCTTCGAGGAAATGCCTCGATGTAGTAATAAATAAGAATAGTTTAAGAATCTTTCCTTGTTCTAAACCATGAAGAAATCGTTCTGGAAATTTTGGGAAATGTATCTCGCAAGCAATAAATTCTACATTTATTGCCCTTTTAAATAAATTATTTAACTTATGAGTTTTCAACTCTACTCGGTTCCCTAAAAACTATTAAATTTTATTCTAAATATAAATACACACAAAATCCCCACAACGATCGTTAGAATGTGAAAACTGTATATGTATAAGTATAATTATAACAGAAATTGTAATTTGACACCCTCAAGTGACTACAGTTCAGATGCTGAGAACGCACGTGGGACCGTCACCTACTATTGGACAAGGCTGTAACCGTCCTCACAGTCTTAGGGGAGAGGTTTTATCCTATCAAAACTGTTGAAACACCTAAGACTAAAAATATGAACCAATTAGATTAATTATCAACGCCCTGAAGCTCAAGTAATCAAATGGGGACCTTTTGGCAAAAAGACCCTAAAGATCCCTCTCTGGTCAGACCTTTTCGAAATATTTTTGATAAGACTTCTGTGTAGTTCACACTCACGTGAAAGTTTTGAAATAAATAAAGAGTTTAGTATTTTTTTAAAACTCTTACAAGTTACACTTCGTCGTTTATCTTTATAGGCCGATCTAAGGCTTAGACTCCAAGTCCATGCTCAATTTTACCCGCCTTTAAACTCGTTATAATCGACCTTTCGATTCGATTATTGACGAGTCCTGTAATTGGATCATCACAACTACTTACTGGTGGCGCCATTTTTTGTCAAACGGTGGAAACTTATTTGTACACCTCATACAATACATTTATTAAAATAGAAATAATTTCGATTTCTAAGTAGGCACCATGGAATATTGATAATAAAATATGATAATCCTAAGATTATTCGTATTTATCCCTGGTTAAATTATTGATTATTCATCCCCCTTGTTAATGCTTCGAGCTGAGACCCTTTCTGAGGCTTATATGTAAATTTTGATCCAATTGGGTTCAGTTAATTAAGTAGCTGAGTTGAATTAATCTTTCGTTGTTACTCCGAATTAAATCCCTTCTTAGGTATTATAGGTAAATTTCGATTACTCCCAGAATTTGAAATAAATTAGGCTAAACTTACCTTTCAGTTTTATAAACTGTCGCTGAATTCGTCGGTAAAATTGTTTAGAACTGGACTGGACCGAGCTCTGTATAAAATATAGTCAAACTGAACTGCTGCATGTTGGACCATTCGCTTTTTATAGGATTTGAAAAGGTACATGTAGTGATGCTTATACGAGGTCCGTCCGGAAAGTATCGGGCCTACTTTTATATCTCCGCGCTGGCGTTATTCTTCATCATCGGGCGGGTGGCATCCTTTAAAGTAATCCCCACTTGATTGAATAACACAGTTCCAGCGATTTTGTCATCGAATCGCTGTCCTTTGAGTGGTTTTTTTGAGTTTTGGAAACAGCCAAAAGTCACAGGGGGCTATGTCGGGACTGTACGGAGGTTGTCGAAGCAATGCGATACTGTGTTTACTCAGAAACTGCTGCACAAGATTTGATGAATGCACTGGCGCGTTATCGTGATGGAGAAGCCAGTCACCACTTGACCAAAAGTGCGGGCGTTTTCTTCTTACTGCTTCACGCAAACGTTTCAAAATTTGAACGTAATATTCTTTATTGATTGTTTGACCTGTCCGTGTATATTCGTGGTGCGCAACACCTTCATAATCGAAAAAAACAATCAACATTGACTTCACATTGCTCCGACTTTGACGTGCTTTTTTCGGCCGTGGCTTGTCTGGACGCTTCCATCACTGTGAAGATTGTTGTTTAGTTTCAGGATCATAAAACCATAAACCCATGATTCATCACCAGTAATAACCTATAAAGCACAGTATCATCGTTATTGACCATTTCTAAGTTGTCCTAAGTGATTTCTAAGCGAAGCTTTTTTTGCTCTGCATACTGAGCAATTTCGGAATGAACTTAATTCGCACACACGCGTGTCATTTGTAAATTTGAGGTTAAAATTTCCCAAATTATAGTTTTTGGTATTCCAAGGTCTTCTTCTAGTTCCCGCACAGTCATATGACGATCTTGTTCGATCGCAAGTCGCACTCGCTCAATATTATCCAATGTTTTTGTCGTCGAAGGTCGGCCAGAACGAGAATCACTATCAACAGAAGTGCGGCCTCCTTTGAAACGATTATACCACTCTTTTATTCGTGTTTTGCTCATACACTCATTCCCAAAGGCCCGATACTTTCCGGACAGACCTCGTATATGTGGTACGTGCATGTTGGAGTGCGTTGGTATGATAGAGGACTTCATGAACCTTTTTTTTTTGGTTAGTCAATTTGTTATCATATGTGGGTATTATAATGATACTGATTAAAACCATTCTGGTCGTTTTATTTATTCCTCGATTATTTTGTGTTTCGCGTCGATAAAGTCGCAGGCCGTGACACAGGGTAATATTATCTTGATCCTTTTATTGATTTCTTGATCTTCTTGTATATTGAACTGATAAAGTCGCGAGACGTGACAGGTCTTTTGGTATGAGGATATTTAACTGAATATCCCTGCTGCAAATAAAAAGATAGAAATCTTACCATTTTGAACCTTTATTATAGAAAAAGATAGAGATAATTATCTATCCAATCCTATCTCTTTTTCATTCTAAATTCAAGCCTATCTTTTCCAATAACTACTTTTCTATCCATTCCAATCCTTTATCTTTTTCAATCTCTTTTTAAATATAAATTCACGTCTATCTTTTCCAATACTTCATTTTCTATCCCTTTCAATCCGTCATCTATCCACCTTAATATTTTCCTATCTCTTAGTCAATCACAATACACGTCTATCTTTATCAATCTCCCCTTTTCTATCTCTTTCTATTTCACATAATTTATCCAATCCTATCTCTTTTTCATTCTAAATTCAAGTCCATTTTTTCCAATAACTACTTTTCTATCCATTCCAATCTTTTATCTCTCATCCTTTACCTTTTTCAACCTTTTTTTAAATACAAATTCACTTTTATCTTTTCCAATACTTCATTTTCTATCCGTTTCAATCCTTCATCTATCCACCTTAATATTTTCTATCCCTTAATCAATCACAATACACTTCTATCTTTTTCAATCTCCCTTTTTCTGTCTCATTCTATTCTACATCCATCAACGTCAATCTTTTTCGATCTTTTTGTCAATCTAAATTCACGTCTATCTTTTTCAATCTTTCATTCCCTATCCCATCCTATGCTTTATCTATGCACTTGAATCTTTTTCTATGCCTTTGTCAATCGAAATTCACGTCTATTTTTTTTAATCTCCCCTTTTCTATCTGATTCTATCTTTTATCTATCTACGTCAATCTTTTTCTATCTTTTGTCAATCTAAAGTCACGTCTATCTTTTTCAATCTTTCATTCGCTATCTTATCCTATGCTTTATCTATTCACGTAAATTTTTTGTTTGACAAAGAGTCTTAGGCCATGAAAGATACAGAAAAACATAGAAAAAGATTCAAATTTATATGAAAGAGATAGACTAAGGGATAGAACAAGGATAGATACTACTTCAGTCGGCGGATAGACTGAGGGATAGGAAAAGATAGATATTCCCGGCCACTCTGGATAGGTGTGGATATAGAAAAAGATAGAGTTTTGAGGATGCAAAGTGATGGGTTGGGAGAGATAGAAATGTTCTATTTTTACATTCTCATCATGGATGAGAAGGTATTGGTTTTATGTGAAAAATGACTTTCGAAATTTTCATCAAATCTTTACGTTTTGAGACCCCCTGAGTCAGAAAAAATGGTTTTTACGAAAGTGTCTGTCTGTCTGTCTGTCTGTAGGTCGTGTGCGGCATAACTCTCGATAGAATTATCAGATTGAATTGAGCTTTGGTACACTTTATCGGAGCCGAAAAAGTAAGGACAAGTTCGTTAACCAGCCACATCCAATCAAAATTGAGGGATGGAGCACTACTTTTGTGTTTTTGAAAATAACTTTTTGAAAAAATAAAAAATTCCAATACTGGTTTTTGATAGTGCTCATAAATCTCTACAAATTATCCTTATAACATTTTTTGATTAAATCAAAATTAGAAATGTTACAGCATATTCAAATTCGAAAAAAGTCAATATCAAAATTCCATTTTCCAGTTAAATTATACGAGATACGAAAAAACGTTATGATACAATATTATTGAATACATAAAGACCTACAAATTTGAATAATAACATTTTTTCATAAGATGCATATTTTTCTTTTTAATTAAAAAAAAAACTATTGAAAATCCAAAATTCAATTTTTTAACAATAATATTGGAAATACCAAAAAAACGTAAGAATACAAAGTTGTTCGTTTCAAAAAGATCTACAAGTTTTGTCTCACACAGTTTATGAAAAAACATATATTTTTCGTTTCAATTCCAAAAAATACGATTAAAATTCAATAATTCCATTTTTTAGACAAAATATATGAGATACATAAAAAAAGTTCAAATGAAAAATTATTTGCCTAAATGAGGTCTACAAATTCTTATTAAGAAATTTCTCGACAGGATGTATATTTTATGTTTTGATTTTTAATATTGAAAAAATTCGATTTTTTTCACCAAAATATGTGAAATACGAAATAAGCGTTGTTCTGCAAAATCGTTTCCTTAAATAAAGTCTACGATTGTTTTTCCTTTTTAAATATGTGGAAGAAAGTAAATTCTTTTAATCATGTAATTTATTAAAAAGTTATACTGAAATGTATACAGAAAATCGAGCGCGAAGCGCGAGTGTCATGATGAGAATGTGTTCCTTAAGGCCGATAGAGCCTTAAGTAAATTGAATTTCCTGTTTCACTTAAATTCAAAAAGAAATTCAGTGACTTTGAGAAAATGTGTAATTCACATCATCTGTAATATTATTATAAAATTGGTTTGAGCTTCAGTATCAAAATATAAGAAATAAACTTAAATGTATGCGAAGAGCACAAGACCGAGCGCGAAGCGCGAGGTCCAGAAAGAACGGAGCGCGAAGCGCGACGTTCAAAAATTCCGGAGCGCGAAGCGCGACGATCGAATCGCGCGCCCTAGGCGCGCTCAAACTTGCGAGCGAAGCGAGCTGCGCGCAAAGCGCGCGATGAGAATGTGCCCGCGAAGCGGGCAGATTTTTTTCAATCTTTTTACTTCCAGCAAGGATCTTTATTTAAGTTCGAGTTTTAAAAAAAGTATAAGTATGCCAAATATAAAGTGTTCATAATATTTCATGTAACTAATAATATTTGTGCATGTATGTTTGTTTTATAATTATACTTGATACTTATACTTTTGATACATGTATCTATATGCGTTAAATTGAAAAGAATTCTTTCGTAAATCAACAGTAAGGCCTAAATTTATTGCAAAATACTAATTGAGTGATAAAATTTTTTATTTTCACTTTTCATTGTATAAATTATAGGTTTCAAAAAATGTTTTATACATATTCGAAAGCATATATTTTAAATAATATAAATTAAGTTAAAAATATAATGGGAATCCAACAAGTAAAATATATATAATATATAATCCTCAGATATTTGAGTTTAAGATGAAAACAAACTTAAATAGACAAAAATAAAATAAGTTAAAAACTTCGCCTTCAATTAAAGAAGTTGAAAATCTCGCCTGTCATTAAAAAAAAATCACCGATATTATTAAGTACTTTATGAATTAGTTAAAAATAGAATGTTTCCAAAATTTCATTTTAGATATACATTCTATAAAGCAAAATAATTTATTCCGTTTGACGGATAAACATTTGCTCTAACATACGATGATATAAATTATGTAATTAAGTCTTTCATTGCACTTCTTCCAATCTCTCCAAAATTCCAAATATACATTCGGATAACAATGAAATATACATTTGACAATATTTTTCATAAAAGCTGAATATCCATCTCAAATAAAATATTAGGACGAGTACCGGTCCTAATAGTTAAATAATCAATTGTCGTGATGGTTGAATTTCGAGCCTTGGAATGTAGAAGGGAGCTCGAAGGCATTTTTATATCATTAATAACATTTTATAATATATTCTTCTATAAATCTCTGAAATCACGACAACTAATATTTATTTTTAATTCACTGGTTTTGAGAAAAATTATCTACAACCTACTGTGTTGAATTAGGATCAGAAATGTCTTTCTATTGGAAAAACATCCCAGTTTGCGAAAGAATTTGTATACAATTACTAATTAAAATTGGAATAACTTGAATGTGCTTTTTTTTACGTTTTCCTCTTTTTACTAACTATCATTTACATGAGCAGACGAACTATCCCAGTTCATTGACCTTTCTACTGCCATTTTCCATTTTGAATATCGTAGATCTCGTTCTGAAATTAAATAAAAGAAATTTATTTTAAACAAAACTAAAATTTATTTTAAACTTTAATTCTTATTTAAGGGCATGTGATATTAGGAAATTAGCAAATTTTATTGATTTTAAGTTTCTACATGTTTGTGTCCAAAATATATAAAATTTTGTTTTCAAAATTTGGTAAATGTTAGAAAAGATAAAAACGGACGTAGATAGACTACTTTTGGTTCCGAAAATGAAATAAAGTGCAATTTTAGCAAAATGTACCGGACATTTTGTTTCATTATTAAAACCAAAAGTACATCTATTTCCGTTTTTTTCTTCTCTAACATTTTCCAAATTTCGAAAACAAAATTTTATATATTTTGGACACAAACATGTAGAAACTGGATTAAATTGTTCCCATGAACTTTCTATTTTTCTTGAGTATCACATGCCCTTAAGATAATACTATGTTTACTGAACATAATTCGGATTCTAAATTACCGTTTTCTCCAACTTGAGGAGTGAACTTTGTAATCTGAGAGGCATCGATGTCAGTAATTTCGATAAGATTTGATCCGTATCCAGCTAAGATTGCCGCTCCCAAAGCCGTGGTTTCAAACATTGTTGGTCGCACTGAAAATAAATAACTTGCTTAAATAACCAAAACAAGTTCCCTTTTTCAACAAATATTAGTGTAAATGAAATCTGTTTATTTTAACGCACCAACGGTAATTCCTGTAATATCTGCCTGTAACTGCATCAACAAATCATTAACAGTCATTCCTCCATCAACTTGTAAGGTCGTCAAAATCGTACCCGAATCTTTCACCATAGCTTCCAGAATATCGCGAGTTTGGAAGCACACTGCTTCTAAAGCTGCTCGGATGATATGATATTGTTGTGTATCCTCTGTAATTCCACAAATGACTCTGAAAAAATATTTTTCATTCAGAATTTAGTGTTTAAGTTACAAGATTATAGTGATAATTTAATCAAATAAATAACTTCTCACCCCCTCGCATCTTGTTGCCAATAAGGAGCATACAATCCAGAGAAAGCAGGAACGAAATACACATCCCCAGAGCATCGGACTCGATCTGCTAAATCCTGAGACTGATTAATACTGCTAAGCATTTGCATATTATCTCTCAACCAGGATAATGCTGCTCCAGCGACTGCAACTGAACCCTCAAGAGCGTAAATCGCAGGATTTTTTCCCAGTTTGTAAGCTACGGTTGTTATCAATCCATGAGTTGAATCAACTTTCTATGAGAAATAAAGATAGATAAAAAATATTAACTAATAAATACGTCAGAATTATGAAATAAATTGAATTAACAACATATATTGTTTATAATATTTTTGAGATATTTAAAAATAGAAGGTCTTTTTTATACTAAAAAGTTAGAGAAATAATAAATTTGAGATTCAAAAAAATAAAAATTTCACTAACCTCAGTAAAACAACTTTTTTCAACTGACAGATGTTCGTCTACAGAAATAATTGAACTTTTAAATCCACTTGTTACATTATTTATTTTCATAAATAAATAAGAAAACTTTTGAATGAATTATTTTTCAAAAAACTTCTTAAAATGTATTGAAAGGGTTTATAATCAAATTCTAAAAAAAAACTTCCTGATATATCAAAGCCTCTAATCTCTCTAAGTATACAATTTTCTAATCTTTTCTGATGAAAAAATCGTCCATCAAAAATTGATGCTTTACAAAATATGTTTTTAATTTAATTAAGTTTCTAGTTTTAAATATAAAAAATGTAGATTTTAATTTTGCAAACATAAAAAAAAATTTAAGGTGCTATAAAAAATGATTCTAATCAAAGCTTCCGATTCCAGAAAATTTGATCTTGATACGATGTAAATACTTATAAAGGAATAAAAAAATGCATTGTATTTTTTTAAATTTAGGAATCTTCAAATTGAACACTTTAATTTTTGAATTTTCAAGATATTAATTTTAAAACTGCACATTTTTTTGAGCCACAATTTTAAAGTTTTCACTTTTTTAAACCCTTGAAGATTTTAAAAAGCCTTGTAGTCTAGAAATATTTAAATTTAAAGATTGTAATCAAAATTGTCTTTATTACAAAAAAGTCTAAATTGTAATATTTCTTATTAGAAAATTAATCACCACGCTGCCAGTGTTGTACAATAAGAAGCAACCAGTCCCATATGTTGCTTTCGCTTGTCCAGGTTTAAGACACAATTGACCAAGCAAAGCTCCTTGTTGATCTCCTACACACTGTAAACGATTAAAACACAAATAAAATTAATTTTTGTAACAAAAATAGCTACTTTTCATTACAAATTGTTAATTACTTTCGTTTTCACTTACACCAGAAAGTGGTATCCCAGCGAGGACCTTAGGATTAGAAATTTCTGCATAAAATTCCGAACTGGAACGAATTTCAGGTAATATGTGTTGAGGAACTCCAAAAAAACGACATAGAAGGGGATCCCATTTCAAAGTTTCAATATTCATCAACATAGTTCTCGACGCATTTGATACGTCCGTTGCATGCAATTTTCCTTGTGTAAGGTTCTAAAAAATAAAAGATTTATAATCTTATAATTTATTTAATTTTATAAAGATTTAATCAGAGGAAAACAAATTGTTAATCTATTAAGCTCCAAATTTACAATAATCAATTGGCGAAATAAATTTTACCCATATAAGCCATGTATCTACAGTTCCAAAAGCACATCTTTCATCCTTCACAGCTTGTTTAACTCTCGGAACATTGTCGATCAGCCATCTAATTTTAAGGGCACTAAAATATGGAGACATGGGAAGCCCGCAAAGGGGTTTTAAATAATTTTTATTCCTTGACTTATTTGGAATGGTATCAAGTACGTCATCCAGGGTCGTTGTCGTCCTCATGTCAAGCCAAACTATGAATAAACATTTTTGAAATTTAAAATAATACAGAATATTATTTAAATATTGAAAATTACCAATTGCATTGTGTAAAGGTTCTCCAGTTTCTTTGTCCCAAACAAGAGTGGTTTCTCTCTGATTTGTAATGCCAATGGCTTTTATATCAGATTTACTTAATCCGATGTCTTTTAATTTATCCATAGTCTTTTCTATACATTCTATCACAGCCTGGAGTATTTCCTTTGGATCTTGCTCAACCCATCCTTCTTGTGGATATTTTTGTAGAATTTCAATTTGATGAGAAGCTACAACTGCTCTCCGTAGTACATCAAATACCTAAAAATTTGACAAAATAACAACGAAATTAATTTCTCTGGTGGAAATGTGTTTTTACTATAAAACCCCTCAAAATAAAATAAACCACAATTGAAATTCTATCTAACAATTTATAATATTTTCGTACATTTTATAAAACACAATTCTATAAAAATTGTACTTTCTTGTAATTTATTGTATTTCACATAAGTTCAGTTGATAATATTATATTTGTATTGATAAGCAAAAAGGAAAATTGGGTAAATGATAACAAAATTTCGTTGTAACTCAGATAAGTTAAGATAGATTAGATGTTCTCTAAAAAGCAAACATGTTCTCATTTTATTATGCAGTATAGTCAGTAGTTTTGGAATATTTTCAATTCACGAACAATATTTAAATATAATTATTTTGAATATTTTAGTAACCAGCTGTAAGTTTAATTTGTCAAAAAATTAATCCAGTCAAATGAAAATTTTCACAAGTAATAAATTTCTTGGATCGAATATAATACCTGATTTATCTACTAACTTTAAAAATGAAAAAATTTAAAACAAAAGGCATATAATATATTTAGCAGAAAGGATGATAATCGTAAAACAAATATTGTCTCCTTCAAACAATGAAAGATAAATGATTTTATGAATGTAAATAATTAGGCAAACATAATAAAAATGAAGATACAGACTTACCAAAAATCTGGCACTGCTCGTCCCCTCGTCGATGGCCCCAATAAAAGGCCCAGTTCTATTGAAATTTTCTGGCATTTTTTAGCCTTTAAAATAACACAGGTGGATTTTCCAATGTGACCTACGATTAACTCTCTGATTACCCAAATCAAGTTATATAATCAAAGAATTAGGCCCGGTCTTTAATTGTTGTTGAGAACACATTGTTCTCTCCACTCATGGTGTAAAAGTAATTGTACTCCGAAATACAAGCAACGTGCAAGGTATTGCAAAGGGTGTTTTGAGGTTAGAATATTTTTTCCCAAGTTTAATTTTTTTTAACAATTTTTATAAAATGTCATAAAATATTGTATTTAGCTAGTTTTCTTTTTATTCTGACAATGTCTGTTAACTGCTGCTAATAAAGGTCGTATGGAATTTACGAGATTTACAACCGAAAAAGCAGAAGCTTTTTCTCAATATGTACCCGCCAAAAACGCGCGCCAATCAAAATGAAAACTGAGAAGAAAAAAAAGAAGAAAAGAAATTTTGATTTATAGATTTAAAATAATGCTATTCTATTTCC
The DNA here is from genome assembly GCA_030998225.1 of Diplolepis rosae. Lineage (NCBI taxonomy): Eukaryota > Metazoa > Arthropoda > Insecta > Hymenoptera > Diplolepididae > Diplolepis > Diplolepis rosae. Next base: position 2,575,250 of record JAPYXD010000736.1, read on the forward strand.
GGAGAAATGCTGGAGACTGACTCGAATCACTGCAAAGCACTGGTTGGGTAATAATTTATTTCACAATGTTTCGAAAAATGTCTTTAAGCGCATGGATCAATCAGTACAGCTGACTAAATCAATAAAATCAATTTCCCCCAAAATTTTTCCAAAATAATAAATTTTTTAGCTGAAACTTTAGGACATAATAATATACATGTTAGCAGATGGCTGTAGACTTTAATTAGTTCTAAAATATCGAAAAAAATCATTCCTGTTTTACCGACACCGACACCGGAAAATGATTTTATTGATTTAGTCAGCTGTACTGGCTGATTCATTACATGGCCTTAAGAAGGTTTAAGGTTTTAATCCTCTGCCAGGATTCAGGGTTGCGTACGTAACATATCTTAGTTAATTCACAGTTAGATCTGACCTAAATTATTTCAACGTTTCGGGGAAGTGGTCAGGAGAAGTTCAAATATTGAGGTATGCGCATCAAGTATTTACGCAGGTTTACTCAAGCTTAATTATCATAAGCTGTCATAAGTGAGTTTCATTTATGAATGTGTAGAACAAACTCATATGCGCAAGCGTCAGCCGTCAGCTTGATGGATTGCACAAGTGCCACAAGTGGTAGGAATAGAATGTAAGTTTTCATGAAATTTATTTTGCGAGATGTAAATTTGAAACTTTTTGAAATCATTGAAATATTCCATAAAAAGTTCAAAAAGTTGTAATTATTATACATGAATGAAACCTAAAGCTCTGGAGTTTAAGCCAAAATACGTAAGATATGCAAAATTAACATTTCTGCTTCCATAAACAGCTAACTTCACTTCGTCAATGCCTAGAGGGCCTAGAGGCTAAAGGTATTATTACTTCCATTAAAAATGTTTGGGAAGGGATCGCATTTTTCAATTTCAGCAATAAAAAAGCATTGATCATAAAAATGTTATTTGGAGGGCTAATTCAAAATTCTAAAAATTATGTAAAGTTAATCATTAACTCAATAAAAAGTATTATTCCTCACATTGAAAGTCTTAACAATCAAATTGAAAGCAAATTTGAAGAATAATGATTTTCAATTTATTTATTATTGATTTTACATATTTTTATAATTTTGAATTACTTTACGAAATAATATTATTTACTCCTTTTCTCTGCCTCCTTCATCAACATACTTTGATTAGCTGATGTTGAATATGTGCTCCTAAATAAGAGATTGAGGGTGTTTCCGATTATTAGCTCTGAGCGTGCTCTGAGGTTACGAAAAAGAGCCAATTGATGAGCCCCAATAATCTCGCACCAGTATAACGTAGTAAGAACAGCGAATAACATATGAGTGCCACTAGCTCGTGCTCTGACATTGCGCTCGAAAATTGTATTGAAAGAATAAAAATTTATCCTGGCCAAAAATAAGATGATTCCTAAAAATCTTTCATTAGATGTAATATATTATTCCCTTCCTCTTAATATTTGCATTCGTATTAGCATATGCGATCTATTATAGGTGTATGATATAAGAAACCTACAATTTACTTATTGGTGAAAGTTCAAATGTCTGTGATACGAGGGGGAAACAACTCTGTTAATCCGCTGGACCACTTGGTGATCCGAACTGGTGATTCGAATAATCCGCAGTAAATCGGAGTAAATCTAGGGATGTAAGTCCATGAAACGTTTCATTGAAATATTGAAAGTTTCATAAAACGATGAAACGTTTGAGGCTGGTCCTACAATGTGTCCTAAGATTCGTACATATCGTCGATGCGCGTACGTTCTTACGTCATTAACGCGTTGTTACCAACAGTCGCATGTGGAATCGCACGCTGAAGCGCACTAAAACGCGAATCAGCGCAACATGCGACAGTTGGTAAAAACGCGATGATGACGTGAACGTACGTGCATCGAAGATATGTACCAATCTTAGGACACATTGTGGGATCAGCCTTATGGACCAAAGTTTTATGAAACATTCGCAAAGTTTCACAAATATGAGGTTATATTATTTGAATCGTATTCATTTATTTCGATGTTTTTTCATGTGAAGAAAGATGGTTTACCGGTACTTGTCGACTGAACATTTTGCGTTTAAAGTAAAATAAAAAGTTCTTGGGAAATGGGTCGCCAGAAGCACAAATTAATTCTGAGACAATGAATTAAGAAAAATAAAATACTAAATAATTTACATTTGACTCACATGATTTAATCTTTCTAATTAGTTAAAATTATTTATTCATTCAAATTTTCTATATAAATTAGTTATTTATTTGATTAATTGATTATTATTTTCATTATTTTATTATTTTTGCAATTTATTTATGAATTTTGAAAATCCAATTAGTTTGAATTTTCTAGCCATTATGCTTGAAACTTTGAAACGCTTCAAAAGTTTCATGAAACTTTACAACCCAACGTAAATTGGGGTAAATCGGGGTAATCCGCGGTAATCCCAAGGAAGAAACAACTCTTCTAATCCTCTGGACCACTTGGTAATCTGAACTGGTAATGCGGGGTAATCCGGAGTAGTCCAGGGTTAGCCGGATAATCCAAGGTACTCCAGATTCATCCGGAGTAATCCGCCGGACCGCGACTTTAGCAATTGTTTCCCCCTCGCTGTGATAGTTATAATAAGTCGCGTGAATCAAAAACTGTTACCGAATTGGGTATCATATCGAACGATTGGGTTGAGATCTATTTTTTCAGTTCACTGCATTGTTACCGAAATGATATCCAATTCGGTAACAGTTCGGTTTACGTGACCTATATGAGCATACAAATAAAAATTTCTACATACTTTAGTTTGTCTTATTTATTTACCCTTATACAAATGCAAAATGGAATTTCAAATTACACGTCGATATACTTTCAGGCAATCAGAGAATCATCTAATCAGGAAGCTAAAAGCTTGGCTTTGTAATTAAGGCCATGGATCAACCAGATCACGTGACCAAATTCCTGTAAAAGTTCGTGTAAGATAACTTTTTTCTTTTACAAAATATCTTCCTGAAAATTTGGAAAATACTACACAACACGATAGAGAACGTCTGTCAACTTTGTATGAGTGAAAATTTTGCAAAAAATTTTACAGTTAACTGTAATTGTCGATAAGTTTTCGAATTTTTTTCAAAATTTTTACTAAAAAGAAGTTAACAGACGTGCTTTATTATCTTTTGTTACGTTTCTCAAATTATCAGAAAGATACATTGTAAATTAAAAAAGTTATCTTACATGAACGAATAAATGTATAATTTAGTCACGTGGTCCGATTGATCCATGGCCTTAAGGAGGAATTACACCTCTGCATGTAGGCATTATGCATGCAGGTTACCATGGTAACATATTAGTGGGAAAGAAACAGGAAAATTGTCGCTCTCTTTCTCTCTTGTATGTTACTATGCTAACCTGCATGCAGAGGTGTAATTCCACCTTTAAAGGCATGTCACGGATGTGACTCTATCCAATACTGTTAGTCCTTCCTATTCTTGAATTAATAATTCAAATGGATTTTTCATAACAGATAATCGTAAAATAAAGATAAAAACATGTTTATCTGACAAATTTCAACGCACAATGAAAACTTGAACGTTTAGGTCAAATGGTCTCTTTCTACCATGAGTTGAAAAAAAGGATAGATGATATTTGAGTTTAAGTTTGCGTTTAGGTCTTCATTGTTCTCCAGGCAGTAATGGGTTGTGACAATCGACATATAGATATGGACCGCTGAACCGATAGTTGAAACATGAATCTGCAATAGAAAGAGAGAGAAGAGCGTGGATGGCAGGGTTGCAAAGTTACACGTAGCTTGAGGTTTTCCATGTAAATTACATAAATTATGTAAATTACGTGAAATACGTATAAAAGTGTAGTTAATTACATATTCAAGATAGCGAACCTTAAAAGAGTATATATAACCCCTCTTGTGTTTGTTTAAGGAAGAATTACACCTCTGCATGCAGGCATTATGCATGCAGGTTACCATGGTAACATACAAGAGAAAGAAATGAAATGAAATTTGACCTTGAAAAACCGATTTTCAAGGTCAACAATATTTCGAGGAATTTTGAAACTATTTTTTACGTATTCAAAACATGTTAAAAAGAAACCGATATGGGTTAATCGACGAAACTTGACGAAACTGCGCACAACGCAAAAGAATGAACAGGGGCCATCAGAAGGAAGCTATAGCACTGAACCCCCACGCTCCAGCAATTATCCACCAATCACCTTGGAGTAAACGGAGAAAGGTTGCCATCAGCCCCCTGTATCTTGCCACCAAATGCATAAGAAAAAAATTACGTGAAAGTTGACTGCCGCCGGTGGCGGCGCTGACTGTTCATAGGCCCTAGATTCAAAAATATGCATGGGAAAGAGCATAAAAAATTAATTTTCTCCTAATAAAAACTATTTTATCGTATTTGCTTATACATGACAATAACCTAATAAGATCTTCATATTTTTCACAAAAATTTATTCTCTTCGAAAAGGTTAAGAAATTCACTTTAGGCAGAAAATCTAATTTCTAAATTCTGGCGGGAATTGCATTATATGTATTGTTACGGGCGGTCCAAAGTGCGCAATATTTTTTGGAAAAAGTTTTTTTTAGTATACAAAATCTAATTTATGAAATATCATTTGCTTTAAAAGTGAATGAACTGCACACTTTTGAACGTTCGTAACCTGATTGCATTCCAGTGGCTAATGCAATTCAGCATTTTTGGTCATGCTAGCTGGTCTTGAGACGTAGAGTAATTCATATTCTAGTTATTTAAATACATTTAAATTAAACTTTAAAAGTTTGAATAAAACTTTTAAAAATAATACTATTTCCCCCTTTTGTTTTTCAGATACATTAATGTTTTATAATCTAGATTAATTGATAGCGAGAGTGCATAGGCACTCAATCGCTATGATCTAAAAAGTATGAAATAAGAGAAAAGCGAAGAATGAGTGTAAGGTGAGAGCGATGATATAAAAACTAGGATGAGCGGAGAAAGAATAGAATAGGAAAAAGAATAAGCAATAGCAGACTCACAATAGAGTGTACGAATAGAAGAGTAAAAAGAGAACGAAGGAGAGAGAGAGAGATATCTAGTACACGTACACCCATGCACTGTTTATCGCCACAGCTTTCTGCCGTTTGTCAATTCCTCCTTTCGTTCGCCTACGCACATGCCTAATATACTGGTCTCTTTTAGAAAATCTTGATGCGCTCTGCTGTGCATCGCGAGGCTAGCATTCATCTCATAATTGCATCTCCTCCTCACGCACCTATCCTTGCTCAAATGCTTTAGCCAGCTGACCTCCCGCCACAAAAGCCACGTGCTTTTTGTAACTAAAACCCAACGCTCATCTGAATACTTAAATAATTATGTCAAAGCTTTAGTCCACTTAAAGATTATAAGCCTAGACTAATTAAATATATATATTTCGATTTACTCTGAAATATATTGGAAACTAAAATTGTTTCTACAATTTGATGACCATGCATCAAATACTAAAAATTGATGAGCACATTTCCTTTCTCACGATAGGAGTAGAAAGAGGGGAGAAATAATTGCATTCTAAAAATCAGCAAATGGCGCAATAACCATATCAGCACTTGTGCAAATTCCTAAATCCTCCCTGCCATTATTACCTCTGTCCAATCATTAATTCCTTAATCATCAAAAAACCCTACCATGCTCACCTAGCGATGAACTAGTAAAACGGATCAAGGCAAAATTAAATTCGCAGTCTTCTGAGTGTCTTGACCGGATTCAGACCTTAGAATAATAAAGAAAATATTTTTCTTTTATCGTGCCCGTCTGCGGCCCAGATCGACAGTTCCTAGATCCTCGTTAGTTGATTGAACCCGTAAAACTCTTTCTAACGAAATTATATTTTTGGAATCGTGTCGGGCGGACGTAAAAGACAAAAGACTTCATCTGGACAGAAGCAACAGAATTAAATTCTTTCTTCGGCGGGCTATTTTTAAAGTCCAATTCGTTTAATAAAAAAACGGCAAAAAGGTGCGCGAAATCGCGGAAAAATTAATACTACCGAATCTCAAAACGGTAGTGATAATTTTTCATAAAATATTGTAATTAGATTTAATAGGAAAATTCTAGCGGCGAAAAGGGCGAGTTTAAAAGCACTCAACCCTTTTCTGGTTAAAAGCCAACCGTTATTTTCTCTTATTAAGCCTAATAGAAAGTGGCAAAAACAATATTTGTGTGCGCGTGTGCTATGCGCGACTCGCAAATCGGACAAAGTGTGATTTTGAGCAACACTCAACAGAAAACCATTGCCCAGTCTAGGACGAATCAGGAACTAAGGGAAAAATCTCTCCCTCTCTCTCGCACTCTCCTGGGACTGGTAGATGTAAGGAAAACTAATAGTAAGGTATCGTTCCAATATATGTATTTATTTGTATATCCTTTTTATACGGACATTAAACACTAAAACTGGAAATCTTCCTGTGTTCAAGTTTCTTTTCCAAATATCAAATAGGGTTTTCTTAAAAGCAGGGTATAGCCTCCTCAGTCAGAGGAGAGGGCAAATACGATCCCAGATTAAAAACAAATTTTGGTTTATTTAATTTATAATTTCCTAAATTGAAATTTGGCAGTTTGGAGCCTCAAACGGGCGTATAATCGAATTTAATATTTTATTATAATAAATTTAATTATTCGTACGTAACATGTATCATGTTTTTTATTTTACTATTGTTTTGCGTTCATTTAAATATTAATACTAATAATTAACCTCGTTATAATAAAATTTGATAATTTTTCATATTATATAAGACATATATAATATAACATATAACAAAAACACATAATACATATACTATATATTACTACTGTAATTAAATGAAACTCCTTTTCAAAATAAACATTTCAAAAATACTGTTTGGAATTTGGACTAAAATGTGTTAATATTATACTATAAAATATATTAATAATATATTATTATAATATATTATAATTCAAAGCAGTGAAATAGTTTTAAAACAAATTGCACTTAGATTATTGTATAAATAACATCGAGTAAAAGTGATTTTTTAATTGACTGGAGTTTATCTAATAAAAGTAATTCTCTGATAACTTATATTAACGTCTAATTTTTTTGTTTAGATGATACGGTGTTCTCATCCATTTTGAACATCTCATAAATATAATATTTGGTATGTGAGCACATTATTAAGTTAGGCCTCAGTCAGCTTTGCTGCCTTTTTCTTTTCAAGACTGGCCTTCTTTAAATCAGCCATCTTAATTTTTTTAAATTAGAAATCTAAGTTTTCAATTCCTATTACTTTAGGAATTCTATGTAATTCAGTAAAACTATGAGCTATAAAAAGTAAGGAATCTAAATTAACAAAAAATCTAAACATATTCTTTTATAAAGTTCAAAACTTTATTTTAATAACAAAATTGTTAGAAATCAGAGAATTTTTTCCATTTCAACACAATCCAATTTTAACAGGCTCGCATTAACTTTAATTCAGAATTTTAAAAAATATTATTTTTCATCTATTTTTTATTTCAGTCACTTTCATTTATCTATTTTTCAACTTCTATCACACAAAATTTTTGTAACTGAATTTATTTGAGATAAGTATTTGAGAGACATTTATTGCGGTGCGAAAAAAATGCATTGCACAACTAGATACAATTAATTAATATTGAGACATTAAACTTTATTATATTGTGAAATTAATTGTTAATATCTCTATTAAATAAAATGTTTTATTTTAAACTAATTAAGATGTACTTACTCTTCCCAAAACTGTTACTCCATCGGGTGTATAGGTTAACCTCTCTTGAAGAATATCTTCTGGCTTAAAATGCCTTTCGCAAATCGCATGACCTGTTTTTAATTTGATGTCATTGCGAAGGATAGCAATTTGCCATAATTTTATCGTATTTTCATCCTTCGGTACAATGAAAAAACGAACTTTGTCAGACCAAGACTCATATCCGGATTTGCACCCAAAACACGCACATTTCACCATTTTTTACATCAATTTTTTTGGAAATTTGTTTCTAAACTCGCGAACTTTATCTCACTACCGTTCAAGAACTCGAAAATTTGAAAATTTACAGAGAAAAGCTTAAAAAACTATGTTTTGTAATGTGATTTTCGTGTAAGTCGGCCCAATGAACAGTCAGCGCCACCATGGCAGTCAGTCACAATTCATGTCATTTTCAACTCAGAGATGCAGGGGGCTGGTTGCCATCCACGCTCAGGGTTGCAAAGTTACGCGTAACTTGAGGTTATCCATGTAAATTACATAGATTATGTAAATTACGTAAAATACGTATAAAACTGTAGTTAATTACATAATCAAGATGGCGAACCTTAATAGAGTATATATAACCCCTCTTGTTGTGTTTGTTCATGCGATTAATTATATTTGAAATTTGAACCTGCATTCTTCTTAATTTGCTTAGGATCGGTTTTTAGGTGACAAGTAATTAAATAACAATGAAAATCTGTTTTATTTGTTTATTATCTTTTGATAATCACTGGAATATCAATAATTTTAATAGAGAACCTAGAGAAGTTATAAATATTTATCAAACTACTGTGATATGTTATATTCAGGATAATGTAAATTTCTTTTTAATAAATACGATAGTAATATATAGACTTAATAATGTATGTTTATGTTGTGATCAAATTGTTTTATAATTATTCTAACTTATTGTTTTTTGTAGTAATATTCATGTAGAAAACCATGTAATATACGTGATGTATTATACGTACCCATCCCTGGCTCCAAGCATATGTCCTTAAGTTCATTTTGCCTCATCTCTGGCCATACATTAAGTATAGCCAGATCCGTAGCGAGGTCGGGGTAAACGCGGCCTGTTTATGTTTTCTTTAATAGTTTATTTAGAAATTTTCGATTGAAAAGGGTCCGTCCTCCGCTGCCCCCAAAAAAAAAACTTCACCTGGAGGCCCCCAAGACCATCGCTACGGCCCTGAGTACAGCTACAAGAGATTGGTCCCCTTATATCTCGAAATGGATAGAAAAATTCGTGTAAAATTTTCAGCTTGAAATCTTAAAGTTTAGTAAATTACCTGACGTTCAATACGTGACGTTAGTTACGTATTTCACTTCGTATAAAAAACCATGACCGTGTCCGAATTGGCGAAGTACATTACGAATCAAATACTTCCACGATAGGATGTAAAGAAACCGACGTTTACTGACGTAACAACTGACTCTTTTCATCCTATGGTTTTATCACCAGAAAATTCAAAAATTTTAAAAATGTAAACATGAAATATTATTATAAAACATAAACACAGACACGTAAGTGTGTATTTATCTCTAATATTATGAATAGTTTGTATATTTTGCGTATTAATGCATTTTTAAAATAATAACTTTAATAATGTACATTAACAATAAGTATATAATCACTATCAGACAATCAGACACATATGATTGTTACGTTTCAAAGATAGAAACCCACGTAAAATACAGATTTTCGACACGTTACGTAACATAGTTTTCGACGTATCATGACCCAATCCTGATGGTTGGCCACGGGGAAGATTTGCTTCATTTCACTTCGCGTTACCGGTAAGAGAAGTTGTACTTGGTTTTCACGGTGAACAGTCGAGTAATTTTACTCGGTTGCCTTTAATCAAATTAGTGGTGCTCGTAGTGAAATTTAATCTTTCGGATTTATTACGATGTTTCAGGTGGATCACTAGTAAACTGGCGACGTGATAGAAGTTTATTTCTTGGCCGGATTCTTGTATTACGGTAGAGTAAGTACTTTTTTTACCCTTTGTAAGGTCAGGGCTATCGTCTTTAGACTTCATACTATTATTTTCTGATATAAATGAAAAGTCATTGTCCCTGGTCGCGGTCCGGGAAGAAAAAGGCGTGAAAAAATTTTCAGATGTCGTTGACAAAGCGAGTCGAGGAAGAGGTTAGCGATCTAGTGACGTGTCAAGTGAGCACTCCATTCCATATGGTGGTCACTGCCTCCACCATTGGTCATTGACATGCTGGCTTTTTATTTCATTATTCCCTTGCATTAATTAAATCTCAATTTATGAATGAGAACAATTTTATTTATTTTTATTTTTATTTCTTCATTTAGAAAATATTCGAGGGGCTGGAGAAAATTTTTATAAGCAACTCCAAAATAGAATTTCTGGATCAGGTATGGGAAAAAAAATTTCGGAGGTGGACTGCAACAATCGATGAAGTTCGTTTTTTTTATTAGGTTAGGTTATTGAAGATTTAATAGGAGAGGATTTTGGCTGAGAGAGTAATTATAAATAGTTCGAGCAAATGTAGTTTATTGTCGGATTTCTCTAAATTTATCTGGGATGATTAGGGCGTTAGACCTTCGTGTTTTCAGTTCGTAAAAATTGTGACTTTTTTGGAAAAATGAAGTTTGCTGTTTAAAATATAAAATTTGTTTTTAATTGAGATTTTCTGTGGAGCAAGGGTTTTCTTATTATAATATGAGTTTAAGCTCTAATAATAATCCGATCGTTAGATGTCGAAATAGTTAGAAATTTAAATTTTTTTTCATAATTTTTCTTTCATGGAAAAGGGATGAATGAAAACTGTTTTATAAATTACGATTTTATCTCGAGTTATAAAAATGTTTATTGCGCTTGTGATAAGTCTGCATGGATTAAAAAAAATCAAAGCTGGATTACGAAAAAGTTTTCGGCGCAAGTTATGTGTCTGTTTCGAAAAGAATTTTTTTTATCTAATAGTCTTAAATTCTTATATAAACATTGGACCTTAGCTAACAGAAATAAATTATTTTACAGTCTTTATTAATAAATTTACTGAAATAATATAATATGCTAGAAAATTGTAAATTATATCTTCCTACCATAAAGTTCTATTAAGGCACAAAATCTTTAATTTTTTGAATTCTTGAATACAAAATATTTCCATTAAATATATCAGCTTTCGCATTTTTTGTGGATGAGTTTGCTGTTTCTCTATGTTTTTTGAAAAACTTTTGAATGTTTTAAAAATATTTTATTTTTTTTATTTCTTGAGCAATAAACATTTCAGTGATACTGTAAGGACTTGGCACGACAAAGGACAACCCCAAAATGCAGCAGCCAACAGTAATGGAAGAGGGAACGGCCTATGAGCCGCCAACTTATGATGAGACTTTCCCAGTCCTCCCTGAATCGACTGGAACAACCACTAGCAGTAGCAGCCCAAATCCTTCGCCTAGTGTTAACAACAGCATGCGCGTTGGATGTTCCGTCGTTACTCACGTAAGAAATGTTTTTCTTTTTTTATCCTGTCGTAATTTTCTCAAAAATCATACATTTGAAAATATCATCGCCTTTTCCTCCTCTTTGAAAATTATAAATGCAGTCTATTGACATTCCAATTTTCACGTCATAATCTTAAATGAATTACATCAAGGATAAGAACATCTTAGAGTTAGAAAATATTTTTTTTTGTGTAATGTTGAGAAAGGTTCAACACCTAAAGATCAAGTTTAGTTTTATTAGTTAGTAGAATTTGAATTTTAATGGTGATTTTTCACATATTAATATTTATTTATTATTCTTGTATTTGAAAAGGGAATTTTCAGGAAATTCTTACTTTTTCATGAATAATAATGAACAGGACACCCATATTTTTTTCTGAAATTGAACTACTGAACTTTTGTTATCCCTGTATTATTTTTAGATAACATATTTATCATTTAGATTGCTCTATTATCTTAATAATAATTACTTCGTTGAAAATCAATCGCCTTTTTCACCTTTTAACCTTATTTATTTGATGCTAGAGGCTATATTCTAATTTTAAATATGTTTTAATACACATTTTTTAAACATTTTTTAACAAAATTTGAACTCCCAAATTGCTACATTTCATTTACAATGACTCTATAAAGATATGTGTTTCAAAATTGAAACTCATAGATAACATTTATCATTACAAGTGTAAACAAGTGAGTTCCATTTTTTTCAAAATTTACTGATCATTTGTTATGGCTTTATATCCTAACTTTGGTTATACTATATTAGAGGGATCATTTGTTCTTGTAATTGTTTTTGTACCTTTTTCTGTTAGAAGAAATTGAATTTTTTAACGATTGTTCTACACTTTTCAAAATATGTTATAATATGAAATATAATCAAGTTTCGTGAATGATGAGAATGTAGAAATTTCTTCGATTAAACTTTTATATAGAAAATTATCTGCTAGTTGAAAGAAAATTTTTATTCTATAAAAAAAGGCTCGGCATTTGAACGGTTGAGAAATTCTAGAATTAGAACTAGAAAAATGTTAGAAGATTTTGGAATATTTCGGATGATTCATTGAAGTCTTCCAGAATGCTTTGAAATTTGCACTTTGGAATCTTTTATCAAACTCTTGAAACGTTTTAAAAATTTTTCGAATAATTCAGTAAATTATGGAACCCTTCCTATACTTTGTGAGTTTCCGAAATACTTTATTCATTTTTAATTTCTTCCAAAATTATTTTTCTGCAATGTATTATTTATTAATAATTATTTAATTATGCATCGAATTTCGCTTTATTTTGAATTCCAAATTTCGTATTCATAGAGTTTATTTTTAGTTCACCGCAGATTAATTTCAATACAAATGATCTTACGTATAGATTATTCTATATGGATTTTTTATAAAGTATTTAAAAATAATTTTAATTTATTCAAAGACTTCTAGTAAATAGAATAAATGATTTGCGTTTTGTTAAAAACATTTTCTTTACATTTTTCTGTAAGTATGCAAAACTTTTGAACAAATAAGACTCATTTCTATTCCCGTGAGTATAGAATCCATGGTATATATTAACTGGAGGAAATTTCTTATTTTAATTGAATTAAATTGAGACTAGTTTTTTCCAATAGGTATTTCGCGTGCCGGTCGAAGAGAGGAAATTCGACCACAGTGACAAGTTTGGAGAAGGCGAATCAGTTCGAACTTGTCAACTTATAACAAAAGAGACAGGAGCTCATATTGAAATCGCCTCCTCGAAGGATCAATCGCTCACTTTCTTGGTGACTGGGAAGCAGTCCCAAGTCCTCGAAGCTAAGCGTCGAATACTGACCACTTTCCAGACTCAGGTATTTTATTCAATAAATTAATTAAATTAAATGAAAAGTAGGCTTTAGTTAGAAATGTTATACTAATGCGAAATTTGAATGTCCTCTGAAGTCGACAAAGCAGATCAATATTCCTAAAGAACACCATCGATGGATTTTGGGAAAACAGAGGCAGAGACTAAAGGATCTAGAGAAGGCAACCTCAACCAAAATTATGGTCCCTTATGTCCAAGATCAGTCGGACATAATCACGATCACGGGGACGAAGGAAGGAATCGAGAAGGCGGAGCATGACATTCGAGTTATTTCTGATGAACAGGTGAGCTGATTTTTAAATTTAAACCATTTATAGACAAATTCCAGACGGCAATTCAAATGTTTACCAATCGCAAATTTTTTTAATTGAATTTTTTTTTTAATCAGTGAGCTTTCAAATTTGAAATAATAGCAGCGCGCTGATATTTGAAATGAGTAAAAATGAAAAAAATTATTGATGATTTTTTATTTTACGAATTAAATATTCTCTGAGCTATGAAATTTCCAAAGTTTATAACTTATATAATAGAACTTTAAATTATAGTGTTGAAATCTTAATAAAAATTATGACACACAATAATTTATCTTTCGTTTACATTATATTAGGTACAATATAACTTATTTTTGAAATACAAAAAACAAATAAGTAACCGAAGAGATTAAAAATCTCTTGTTAAAGCAGTTATATAATATCAAAGTGATCTTAAGATTCAAGATAACTTATTCTGAGATTTTGGGAAAAAGTGATTCTGATAATTAAACTGAATTTTATTTTATTTATAGTCGAGAAAGGCGTTCGTGAGGGTATCTGTGCCAAAAATTTACCATCCCTTTATTGTGGGCGCCCATAATGAAAATCTGGCGAAGCTCGTCTCTGAAACTGGAGCACTAATAAACGTCCCTCCTCCCTCAGTCCAAAAGGACGAAATTACAATTGCCGGAGAGACGGAGGGTGTCGCTGCTGCGAAGCAAAGAATCGAAGCCATTTATAAGGATATGGTACGTAGTAAATATTTATTTTCTCTCAAACTTAAGAGTTAAACATTTGAAATTACGTCAATTATAAACTTAAAAATTGTTTTATTTTAGGAGAAACGATGTGCCACAGTTTCTGTAGAAGTTCCTAAAGCTCAGCACAAATACGTGCTTGGACCAAAAGGCAGTACCATAAATGAAATTCTCCAATTAACTGGAGTGAGTGTAGAAATGCCTTCCGCTGATTCCACAATTGGAACGATAACGCTTCGAGGGCCACAAGAAACACTTGGAATTGGTGAGAACATTTTTTATTTTACTTATATTGTATTTATTTCTATTTTCTTTATGAATATTTATTGTTCTGTGATTTCACATAGTTCCATTATGTATGATTTTTTTTATAATTATTAGCTAATATTTATTTCAAATCTTATTTTTTCTAGCCTTGAGCAAGGTTTATGAAAAGGCGAATAGCATGTGTAATGATGCAGTAGACGCCCCCGCGTGGATTCACAAATATATTATCGGTCCGAAGGGCTCAAATATCAAAAAAATCACTCAGGATATGGGAAAAGTGAATGTCGAGTTTAATGACAAGGAGAATAAAATCAAAATCGAAGGTCCTCCAGAAGAAGTCGAGAGGGTGAAGAAAACAATCCATTCAATGGCTGAGGACTTTGTTTCTAAACTTATTTTTAGGGAGCTTAATATTGATCCTAAATATTACAAACATATTATTGGGAAAAATGGAAGCAATGGTGATAATCTTTAATTAATTGTTTTCAAAAGACTATTAATATTTGTTTTTTGAGTGAAAAATAATAATAATTGTATTATGATTTTAGTTAATCGTCTTAAAACGGAAATGGGCGTTGTCATTACGATCTCTGAAGATGGAGGAAATAATTTAATTCGAATTGAAGGTAATCACACTGGAGTTCAACAGGCGGAAAAGGTAAATATATGGATTTTTCTCTGATAAAGTGATATTTAAAAACTATCAATCTCTTGATGATTTATTTTTGTGCAGGAACTGCTGGAAATGGTGGAAAAATTAGAGAACGAGGTTGAGAAGGATGTTCCGATCGAACATCGATTCTACCGTAAAATTATCGGAAACAAGGGAGATAATATCAAAGAAATTAGGGATAAGTTCAATCAAGTGCAGATCACCATTCCTGCCCAAGGTTTTTGGAATTTTTCTTTATCTTCGATATTAATGTGAGTCATCTATTGTTAACAATTATAATAATACGTTTTTTTCGCTTTTAGGAGAGAAAGGTGACGTCGTTAAAATTCGCGGGCCGAAACAAGACGTTGAAAAGTGTCACAAACACTTAATGAAATTGGTAAAAGAATTGCGTGAAAGTAGTTATGTTCTCGAAGTTCCTATTTTCAAGCAGTTCCATAAATTCATTATTGGTAAAGGCGGGGCTAATATTCGCAAGGTTCGATTTTTTAAAATAAAATACATGATTCAAGCAATAAAATTCAATTACTAATTCAAATGACCAATTTTAATTTTCAGATTCGTGAAGAGACGCAAACGAAAATCGATTTGCCAGCAGAGGGAGAAAAAAGTGATGTGATCACTATCACAGGAAAAAAAGAAAATGTCGAGGAGGCCAGAGATAAAATCCAAAAGATTCAGAATGAAATGGTATAATTAATATTTTTGAATTATTTACATTTTTAAAATGTGGGATGTAAAATAATTTTTTTCAGACGACAACTGTCACTGATGAAATTTCAATTCCGCCCAAATTTTACAATACACTTATTGGAACCGGAGGAAAACTGATTCAATCTATAATGGAAGACTGTGGTGGTGTTACTATCAAGTTCCCTCCTTCAGAAAGTAAGAGTGATAAGGTGGGTTTGAATCCAATTTATTGAATGGAAGTTTTTGTTTAATTTAAAGTGTTCAACTTGAAAAAATCCAAATTTCATTAATTAGAATACAAGAATAAATGGTTGGAATTTTATTTTTTGGGCAGGTTAGCATTAGAGGACCGAAAGAGGACGTTGAAAAGGCGAAGCAGCAACTCCTAGAGTTGACGAACGAAAAACTCCTCTCAAGTTACACTGCCGAAATTCGTGCTAAAGCTCAACATCACAAGTTCCTTATTGGAAAAAATGGTGCCAATATCAGAAAGGTTTGTTTTTCAAAACATCTCTATGATTTATTTAATTTGGGATAGCCTTTTTTAAAATGCTTTATAATATTTACAGATAAGAGAATCCACAGGTGCTCGAATTATCTTTCCAACAGATAGAGACGAAGACAAGGAATTGATTACAATAATGGGTAAAAAAGAAGCTGTTGAAAAGGCTAAAGCTGAATTGGAAGCAACTATCAGTGAAATAGTAAGAATTATACATGGATAATTTAAATTAGTAGATAGTTCTTGTTTTAATTTGCAATATTCTTTCAACTTTTAGGACAATATAATTGAAGGTGAGATCACCATTGACCCTAAACATCACAGGCATTTTGTTGCGAGACGAGGTGTTGTTTTACACAAAATTGCTGATGAGTGCGGTGGAGTTCAAATTTCTTTCCCAAGAGCAGGAGTCGATAGCGATCGAGTTACTTTAAAAGGTGCTCATGAATGCATTGAAGCTGCGAAACAACGCATGCGAGAGATTGTTCAGGAATTGGTGAGGATTACATTTAAACGTTCCGAATTAATTAAACGATTCAACATATTTAAATCATATACTCTAAGAACTAGAAAAGGAACTTGAATTGTAAACCTTTATGAATATTTTATAGATATATTTTATTTTTAAAAACAAATGTATTAATTAACCAAATTTTTAATCTTTTCTTACTTGAAATAATTTTTTTTGTAGGAATCGATGGTGACAATCGAATGCGTTATTCCTAAAAGGTTCCATCGTACTCTGATGGGTGCCAAGGGCTGCAAAGTTCAAAATGTCACCGCAGAATTTGACGTTCAAATCAAAATCCCTGATCGTGACACTTATTGTACTTATTTTGTGAAATTGCTTGCCTCTTAAGATACTTATTTTATATCTCTTAATTTTTAATATCATTTTTTCAGCCGAAGAGAAGCCGGCGGAACAAGTTAATGGAGAAAATGGAGAAGCCACTGAGACCGTTTCACTAGGTGATATAATTCGCATCACTGGTTTGCCTGAAAATGCCGCAGCTGCTAAACAAGCTTTGCTCGATCTTGTTCCGATTACTATCGAGGTAAGTCTACATGAAAAATTTTAATTATTTAATGAGAAGCTAATGTAACATTGAATTTTTAAAGGTTGAAGTTCCATTCGATCTTCATCGCTCGATTATTGGCCAAAAAGGAAAGGACGTTCGTGAACTAATGGAAACTTATGATGTCCATATTAAACTTTCACCCGCGGAACAAAAGCTTGATTACATCGAGGTGAAGGAATTAATTTAAAATATATATATATATATAGCAATAATTACAACGCTTTACTTAATTTATTGTGTTTTTTTTCAGATTTCTGGGACTCCAGCTTGTGTGGAAAAAGCAAAACAAGCAATTTTAGAAAAATGCGAGGTTCTCCAAGCTGAAAAACAAAACAGGATTTTAAAATCTTTCGAATTGAAGGTAAGAAATTCGATTTTTAAATTTTGATATTTATTATTAAACACTTTATTTATTTTTGGTGAATTTTTACAGGTTGAAGTTGATCCTGAGTACCATCCAAAAATAATTGGAAGAAAAGGTGCTGTGATTACAAAAATTCGCACCGATCATGACGTGCAAATCAACTTCCGTCGTAAAGGCGAACCAGATGAACGAATCATTACAATAACTGGATACGAGCAAAATACTTACGATGCTCGTGAAGATATTTTGAAGATAGTAAACGAGCTGGTAATTTTTTTTTTTTAATTCATACGTTATAATTAAATTCTTGTATGATTTAAAAGTGAATTATAATACCTTTAAGATTTTATACTTTATTAATTAAGGAGTGATTTCAGCTCTATATTGTTTTGATTTAATTTACTTTTCTAGGATGGCTTGATGAAAGAAGAGATTCACATTAGCTCCGCGGTGCATTCTAGATTGATTGGAGCTCGAGGCAGGAATATACGTAAAATTATGGACGACTACAAAGTCGATATCAAAATACCTCGCAAGACTGATGCGGATCCGGAGATGGTGACGATTATTGGTGCCGAAGATAACGTCCTTGATGCCAAGGATTATCTTCTGAAATTAGAGGAGGAATATGTAAGTTTATTCGTGAATTAAGAATTTTTATTATTTCGAAATTTCCGAAATGTTTATACATTGTATCTAAATACTGAAAATCCTGAAAGCCTCAGAACTTATAATTATAATAATTTAAATATCTTGAAACTGTTGATGAGAATGTAACAATTTTAGATGCAAGAGGTTGCTCATACCTATGAATATACGAATAGCTTCCGAGCTCCGCAACGTGACGAAGGAAGCGGCAACGAAAATGATCCAGGATTTGTCGTAAAAGGCGGTCCTTGGGAACAACAGCATCAAAATGCTCCAAATACAGCTAGCGTCGAAGAATTCCCTCAATTTGGTGGATTTACTCACGTCCCAGCTGCAAATCCTGACAGCGCCTGGGGCAAACGTTAATTTTAAAAAATCATAATTACGTTAGAAAAACGTTTAACTCCCATTTTAAGAAGTAAAAACTAAATGAAAACTTTCCTCTAACAAACGAACGATTTAAGAAAGGTGCTCGCACCGCTTAAATTGGGTGGTTCCCTGCTCCATTACTGAAAGCTGCTGCATACGACCTGGCCACTCTCTCGGACTTTGACAATGGTTTGCTACACAGAGTACGTCGACGATGTTTATATTTACAGTTTACACCACGTACCCCTATATTTGTACCTGTAATTAAACTTTCAGGTACAGATATGTTGTACTTAAGACTGTGGCTTCATAGAAGATATTTCTAATATAATCGCGCTCTAAATTCTCGAATTTCTGAGCCGCGAATGGCTGAACTTTTACATATTAGCCCGGCATAATATTCTCTCTTTTATTTTTTGTTTATTTTTTTGTTAATTTATTTATAACTTTGTACATAAATTGCATTTTGTTGAACTGGAGCGACCAATTCGCTCAAAATCACGCAGTCCAATTTCTACAGTTTAGGGATTTCTAATTTTGAAAATTTGGAATTGAATTTCCAAGAAGTTCAAATTTGGATTATCCTTCAAGTTTGAAAAACAATGAGATAATTTGGAAACGTCCGAAGTTCAAGGCAACAAAACCTTGACTTCTAATTTGTAAGATTAAAGCCTGGGAGTTTAAAGTTTTCGAATTTTGGAGCTTCCAATTCTTTTCTCTTTTTTTTTTGATTGAGGGTATGCGTTTGCAAATAGTTACTACATTTCCGAGGCCAACTAGTTAGATGAAGGATGAGAAAAAATATTCGTTTCAAGTGCCTTGTCTATTTTCTTCGAGACAGCTCATTTTCAATTGTTGGAGGAATGTGAATATTAGATTATTATGTATGACACTGATAATAATCGTATCGATATGACATTTTAAGTGTATTTGGAAAACGATAGACAGTGCTGCTAATCGACGCTAGTATCGTTGTCGCCTGAATGAAAGAGAGAACGAAAGAGATAAGGATAAATAAAGAAATAGTGAAATAGGGAAAGAAATTGTGTAATGATTGAGATGGAAAAAAATGATAGCGTTACTCGCTATCGGGTATAGAGAAAATGTAAACTTATATTTTTTAGAATTACCGCAATTTTTATAAGCCTATATGGAAGGAGCGATTATTAATGCGTCTTCTATAGTTGCTTAATTTTTGTCTTGGAAAAGAAAAAGACATGTAAGCCTGATAATATCGAACTTTAACGCGCTTATAGTCTCGCCCAAGAGTTTGATAGAAGCTATGCATGATGAAACCTTTTCTAATGAGTTATATATATATATATATATATATATATTGTAATTATCAAGGTAATATTCTCTGTAAACATAAGTAAACAATGTCATAATACAGAAATTTTATCAAAATAAAAGTTATTTTTTCTTTTAATTAAATATAAAATGTAATTAGTAGGTCCCCCCCTGCATATTTTTGATTGAAAGAATTGATTTAGATAAATTTTATATTCCACAGAAATAAATGTTTAAAATATATTCTAAATCTAAAAGCACTGAATTATTGAATTTTAAATGCTGAACTTTCCCGCCTTTTAATGATTTTTTTTGCGCATGTGCAACAATTTTCAAATGGAATTTTCGAATTTAGAAATTAAGAGATTTTTTAACAAATAACTATTTAAACGAATGTTTCTTTTCAATAAAGGCACTATTTCTATTTTATATAATTGATGTATTTTTTTAAATTTTAAATACTAAAAACTAAAAAATATTACAAAAATTCAAAGTTTATGAGCCTTATCAGTAAAAATTGTTTAAATGATCAGTTTAGACGCAACCGTTGAAGTGTTCAAGTCTTCATTCGGAAGTCCGATTATTTTACCAAAAAAACATAGAAAGATTTGGTTTATCAATTAGTTTTATTTACTAAAGTGCGAGATTAGTGGTGCCAGAAATAATTTTTATGCTTTTTTATATAAAAATTGTAAGAAAATTGATTAGTTTGTCGGTTTAGTAACTGAAATATCTAAAGGTTAGATCCCAAAGCGATTCGCGCTAATCTGAAGTGCAAAGATTTGAATTCGTGAGCTATTTTGTTTCTTGATCCCCAGTTTGAGAATTTCAGCATCAAAAACCAAGTAAGAATTTTCAATAAATATTTACATTGAATGTCGTAAGTTCCCTTTAGTTTAGAAATTTTGTATTATTGAAAAAATAGCAGAAATTTTGTGTTTCTTTCTGAGATTCATTAAGTTTTACTTTTCTAGGAATAGCAATTAGTTCTTAGAATCATTATTTATTTTTGATTTTTACGAAAGCAACATTTATTCAGACAAACATGATTAACGGTTAAAATTTTATTTCTAAATGAATAAAAACAAAATTACATTCTATATATTCTTTCAATATTTTAAACGTCAACAATTCTGAATCTTTTCTCAAACATTTTTAATTGTTTTAAAAATCCTTCATTAGGTTTAATTCGATTCCTAGCTTTTTTCACTTTTTCAAAAGCTTCGTTAAACGACATTTTTTCCAGAGTCATTAAATATGAAATGACGATAGTCGGTGATCGGGAAATTCCCGCATTGCAATGTACAAGAATATTTTCTTTTCTAAAATTATGAATAATATCTATACAAGTGTTCACACTCTCAAAAATGTCACTCTCAGGCAAATCTAAAAGTTCTACAAAGTGATATCGAATTCCTTCATAATGAACTGGAATTTCGATTCCAACACTTAAAACGTGATTTATAGAATATTCTTTCAAAATGTCGAAATTAAGAGCAGGATCTTGAGAACTTAGATATAATCCTGGGATTATATTCGCAACTTGAAGGTCTGGCTTTGTATCTACAATAAAGGGCAAACCTTTTTCAATTTCTTTCTTTTCTCCATTTTGAATCTCAAATTTTCGTCCATTCGTGTCCGTAAAGACAGTCTTACAGGTCTTTAGTCGCATTTTTTTCTCATTTATCAGACTTTTCAAATCCATCGTGGTTCTTTTTTTGAAAAGGAAATTATCTATTCATAATCTTCTATGAAAAGTAGATCATTTTCGTTATATTTTATAGTATTTTCTTCGAGTTCTATGGGGTCGTATTCTACTTTCTCCAGATAAAGTCCATTAGCTACTGCTGGTACAATTTTTGAATTCCAACTGTGATGAGAAGGAACTTGAAGCATTGTTATTACATCTTTTTCGGTTACTTTTTCTGCACCCAGAGCGATAAGCGTTCCAACGATTCTTCGAATCTGAAAAAGAGAAGACATTGACTTTTGGAAACATAAAAATATCATTATTCAGTTTTTAAATCTTTTAATATTACAGATTCTTTCTAACTTTTAAAAATTTATAGTTATTCATTAATTAGGAAATGTAAAAAAAAAATCATTCATAAGTCAAGATTCATAATTTTGAAATTTGAAAGTTTGTAAGTCCATCTTGAAGAAGGTGCTGGAAGAGCACCAAAACGTCGGCGAGTAGTTTTTTTTCGGTTTTTTGTTTATGTAAATGGTTATGGGTAATATAGACAAAAGAGGACGAAAGAAAGAAAAAGAAGGAATTTTTTTTTTTTTTTAAGATATAAGTGGCATTTCCGGTCTTCTATGTTTTATGTTTTTAACCTAATGAATATTTAAAAAAAATTTTATGCTACAGACATTTTATTGATTAGACAAGAATTTTACATATAAAACTTTATATTTAAAATGAAATTAAAAAAAAATAATGATTGGAAATTTATCCGCGGTATGTTTTTCTCTTTTTTTTTTAAATTTATTTACTAAACATCTATATCACTCTTAAATAATTTTTGCTTATATTTGTATTTTTCATTTTAATCATACAAACATTAATGTAAACTATTTCCTTTGTAGTCTTGATAAGGACCAAAACTTTGGTCGAAACGTTGACGATTTGTCAATAAACATCTACACAACACCGGAAAGGCCACTTATATCTTTTTAAAATAGAAATACCGGTAACGCCAAATATGCAAAAGAAAAAGAAGGAAGGGGTTTTGGAAGGTTGCCTTCTTTTTTCATTCTTCCTTTTTTGTTTGTTTTCTCATGGTTTTTTGTTTAAGGTGGTGATTTTGGTCCAAATTTCGTCGTGTTTTTTGTATTTTGAGGATTCGAGCGGTTTCGAATTCTTGAAATTTTTAATTATAATGGTTTTAAATACCTGGTTATGGAGGAAAGATCTTGCTTTACACCTGACGTGCCAAAAATTAAAATTTTCTGATAATGAATCGACTGGCAGAAGAGAAGTAGCTTTTTCTATAGTTAGTTTGCTAATTTCACGTCGATATTGAATCTTTCTATCGCCTTTATTTACTGCAGCAAAGGTCTGAAAATCTCTGAGCCCCACAAAAAGTTTGCAAGCTTCTTTAGCTCTTTCTATGTCGAAATTTTCTAATCTGCGAAAAAAGTTCATGGTTAATCATCTCCTTAATTCAAAATTACACTCAAATATATGAATTCTAACAGAAAAAAATCTCACCGAACAACAGAGCATCTGTTTGTTTCACTAACCGGAACTCTATAATCCTTAAAATCCTTCGGAATCATTAATCGATAAATATAACTTCGAGACTTAGCGCTGAATCTCGCATGGAAATTATTCGTAATCGGAATACACTGAAAGATTCTGCATCGAAGAAAAAAATGTTAATTATAATATTTTTTATGCAGTCTATCGATAATGTGTAATTTAATAATAAGGAAGTTTGAAATTAGAAATGATAAAAATTATGCTTACAAAAGTAGTGAAATTAAAAGCTTTTATTGGAAGTTTTCAAATTAAGAAACCCAAATCGAAAATTTTAGTTTATAAAATTTTAAGTTAGATATTGTGGATTCGAAAAATTAGAAATTTTATCATGGTAATCAAGAACTTTTGAAGAAATAAAAAATTAAAATTATTCACCTCGTTGACTAAGTTTTAAATTACATTATTTAGAATAATTTTAATTAAAAAAAACTTATTTTCTTTTTAAGATATGATTTTAAAAATTACAGAGGTTTACCTGATTTCGTGCTTACATCGGATTAAATATCGATTTAAAAAGCGAACTATAGTATTTGGATCGTACAAAACACCTCTTGGATTTTCGATTTCAATATGGGCAGCATTCTCGAGAGCATGAACTCCTGCGTCTGTTCTGAAAATTAACATAATTTTAAACCGAATTTATGTAAATCACTTCATAAATCAATACAATATTAAGTTTATTAATTAAAAAATTAATATATAAATCAACAGAAAAATGAATAACTACAAAGTATATTAAAAATCGATTTCAATTCCGTTACTTAATTCATTTAAAAATTTTAATCAAGTAAAAATAATATATGATATATAGCATTTTACTTTTTCTCACCTGCTTGATGGAATAAAACGAGGATGCTCAATTATTTTTGGTTTTAATGACAATAAAGCACATTCTATTGCTCCTTGAACACAATCGACGTCCAAAACTCGAGGATTTGATACTTGTTTTTGTAGTCCTCTAAAAGTAAAAAAATATAATCAATGCAATTTTTATATGAATATGAATTCAAACAATAATTAATGAAT
Organism: Diplolepis rosae; assembly: GCA_030998225.1. Lineage (NCBI taxonomy): Eukaryota > Metazoa > Arthropoda > Insecta > Hymenoptera > Diplolepididae > Diplolepis > Diplolepis rosae. The sequence goes on from JAPYXD010000736.1 coordinate 2,599,523, forward strand.
CACTTTTTGAAAATAATTCAACTATATGCGCGTTTTTTAATTCTTTGGTGTTGTGGAAAACATAACCTACAACAGATTTTAACCTCAAATTTGTTAAAACTGTTAATATATATAAAATATAAACGATATTGTGTCCATTTAAATCATCTCAATAAGGGTAGAATAAATCTTCATTACTTGCCTTAATTAAAGAAAAAATAAAGATTCATAAAGAAACTAACACAGTATTTTATTGAACCGGTTGTCTTAAAACCCTTAAAACTTGAATATGATACTAATTTTATTCAGTTAAAAACGTTATTAAATTAAAATTCGAGAATTCTGGTACCTGTAATTAGTCCCAAGGTATGAGAAAGTCAATAAATATCTTTTCATTATATTATGAAATTTTTTAGAATTTTGTGATTCACGTGAATCGACACGAAATGAATTTATTCATTCATTCTTCCGAATGAAAAAAGTCGTCTGCTTGCGCACATGTTATTATTGTGACCCATGATTGTGACGTAGGGATTAGGAATATTTTATATTTTATTAAATAATTTTTGTAAAATAAAAAGTATTTTCCATATATCAATTTGACAAGAGATTTTTTATTTACTAATTCATTCAAAAAAAAATAAATATCTCATACATAATAAAATTACAAATTATTTATTTCATTTACTCGAAGTTATTTTAATTATAGAAAATATTGTGGTTAAAAATGGAACGAACAATAAATTTTTGTTATCATCACATTATTTAATACGAGAAATCAATATAATTCACGGAACATAACTTTCCAGATAAATTGAAAATAATATAATATATAAATTTTAAAGCAATAATGAAAATAATAAAGAAATTCTTTCCTGTTCGCGTAATTGTAGACTCTCTCCGTTATTCTCGCTTAGAAATAAAGATTCCAGCTATGTAACTCTTTTCACTTTCATCTAAATGAAAACATATAAATATTCAGCATGTGTGATATAAATTTATGATTCAATCAAATTCATTGCGAGTTTATTTTTTTGCAGCTTCATTTTTTTAGATTGAATGGAGTAGTGACTACTTGGAATTCGTAATTCAATGTGAAGTCGCTTCGATGGGGACTTTTTTTTATTATTGTTACTTACAATACTAAGAAATATTTCGTTAAGTTTCAATAGATTCTATAAAAGGAAAAAAATAGTAACGGTAAAATTATTTTTTCTCAGCATTTAAATATTATATTATTCAAATAAATGATAAAATAGTTACTTCGTTCCAATCAGATGAAAAAGCATCATTAAATCCTTTCAGTTTATTTCCAATTCTTTCGAAGATATCGAAGCTATCAAAATTGCTACTTTCCACAAAAAGCTGCAAAAATTTCTTGAGATAATTTCTCATTTGTTTGTAATTCAATTGAATAAAATCTGCATTCCTTGATAGAATCGGAAGAGCAAAAATGATTGAATATTCTGGCAACCATTCAAAAAACCTCTCGTTTAGATCTGCATGTTCTAAAAAAATTAAAGAAATTAATTTAAAAAAAGTAAATTTATTAAAATAAGAAAAAAATACAAAAAAAATTCACTTCTTAGAAAATAGACTCACTGGAGATATTTTCTTCTCCGGCAACATTCATCATGTAGCTAATGAAAAAATTTCTTTTTGCTATTATTCTTTTAAAAATTGAATGTAAATTTTCCCTTAGTTTTTGATCCTTTTGGTTTCCAGAAAGAACGAAAAATGCCAGAAATTCGTTTGTTAAAAAACGCTCTGGCAAACCATTTTGTAACCCTTTTATTAATTTTCCAATGAACATCTTAGAAGCTTCAGTACACTGATCCTAGAAAATGATGGGTCGTTTAAATTCAGAAAGTTTTAAATTCAAAAACAGGAAATCAACCGTAAATTTTACAACTAATTAGAAATGTGTAAAAATTTGATTTTTAAAAATTAATATTTGTTCCAAACTTAAATAAAGACAAGTAAATTTTTAAAAAATCCTAGGAATTTATAAAAATCTTTAAAGATATTTTTTATTGTTGGAAGCCTGCTAAACTTTTTGAAATTTTTAGAGATTTTCAAATTGCGGAAATTCATATAAATCTATGAAAATCTTTTGAAATAGGTTAAAATATCTTTTTTTATATAAAGTTGCTGAGGGTTTAAATTTTTTTTCAAAGGTTTCAAGATTTAAAATGGAAATTTTTTTTATTATTTACAACAAGGAAAAAGTCTGAGAGATCGGATGATTACACAACCAAAAATTAATAGAAATCTTTCATTACACTTACATTCATTAATTTAGAAAGAGTATAGAAATTCTCAAGTGGAAGAAAATGTCTCAATTCTTCTTTCTCACAAATTTTAAGAAATAAACAAGCAGCTTTAGCTCGCAATCGGTTTTGAAATGGATTTTTAAAGCAATAAGGTTTTACAAGATAATGGTTCAAAATAGAAAAAACTGTCTTTGCCATAACTCGAAGAGTTACAGAATCAGTATTCAGGACACAAATCCATCGAGTGATACATTTAATTGACTCTTCGTATAATCGTTCTTCCAATGAAAGTTGATTTTCATCGTACCAATCGCTATCTGGGGTTCGATTAATTTCAATGTTTTCGAATTCTTGCAAGTAATGAAATATCTATAAAGGAATAAAACCATTGTAATATTAAAAGATTACGCACAAAATATTAAAAGCTTTGAAACTTATAACTTAGCATATTTATTGATTTACAGAATAATTGCCTGAAGAATTCAATATTGTTATTTTCGAAAATTTTCATGATTTCATATTCAAATTTCTAGAAGTTTCTGATTTTTATGCTCCAAAATTACAATTTCTTAAAACATTTTAAATCAGAATATTCAAATAAAAATTAGTATCATTTGATAAAACGATAATTGCTAAAAAAGATTCGAAATAAGAACTTTAAGAAATTAAATAATATTGCATAGCAAAAGTATAAAAAGTTAAAGAAAATTTTAAAACAATAAATTCTTGACGAAAATTGGTTTAAAGATATTCATCCACATTCAGAAAAATAAAAAATGCATTCTTCAAATTTAATTCTCTTAATTATTAGTTTAAAAACTTCTCATTCTGCCAATTTACCCTTATTATCAAATCTTCGACTTTCAATTTTGCTGTTCTTTCAGTTGCAATGTGACCAAGAGCAATAATAGATCCAAGAAAATAATTCGAATTTGGTGTTAGAGTTGATTCCATTCTTTCCAGAATTTCTTCATAGTGAAGATTAGAGTTTGATGTCAAATGTTTTAGACATCGAATTGAGTTTTTAGATTCTTTAGGAGTTCCTTCGATGGCCAATCTCTTACAGCAGGAAATTATTATATCTAAATTCGAATTTGTTAATATGGTACAGATCGACTTTCTCTTTCCTAAAGTTGAGAAAAGAGAAATCATCAAATTTTTTTCTTGTGTAGTTTCCGTCTTTAGGTAGTCGATAAATCTTTGCAAAATATCCTCAAATTCAAATGATGTGGGAAAGTAATTAGCAAGGACCTAAATAAATGAATAATTATTTTTTACCATTTAAAATTTTTCAATTTTCCGTTAAATTACCATTAGCAATTTGATTCCACGATCTCTAACGTTTATTGGATCCAAATCGAGTTCTTCTATAATGTCACCACCCTCCAAAGCCTCGAATACATAATCTACCAAAAGCTAAATTCACTTAATTAATTTAAAATCAATAATAAATATCAATAATTAAGCTTTTTATTTCATTTCTTACTCTGATACTTTCGTCATCGATAATAAAAGAAGTTGCGTTTTCAATTAGCATTAATATTTCTTCAGAAAAAAGTTCATCTGATTCGCTCATTAAGGCTTGAACAAGACTCAAAGCGATGATTTGCTCACGACAAGAAACATGTGGGCTGACAATTTTTTCCAGCTGATCCACAAGTTGAGGTTTTTTTTCTAAAATATACCTGAACGCCTGGACGAATTCCACTGAATTCATTGGTGGATCTTTGAGCTTCGTAATCTCTATTATTTCTTCCAAAATTTCGTTTTCCAACTCTGGAACTTTTATTAGATTCACAAATCTAGATAGAAGTTTCTTGTTTCTGGAAAATTATGAGAAACAAGATTAGTTAAAATCTCAGTAAAGTTCAAAATTAAAAGCACTGAGAAAACAGTTTTGTTAAATCAACAAAATTATTTTGTTGGTATTTATGCAACAAAACATTTTTCTATATCAATTATATTTTGGTTACTTAAACAAAATGTTTTGTCAGGACAACAAAAAAAGTTTTGTTGCATAAATTTTTTTCTCAGTGATACAGAATATATTGAATTTAAAAAATTGAACTAAATAGTCATTTCCTGATTAAAAATCAATTAGAAATTATAACCGTTTTATACATTTTTTTCTCAAAACTTACAAGTATTCGACTTCTTGTAGTTCTGCGAAAGATTTAAGTACGCGAAAATGAATTGTAGAATAAAGATGAAATAGTCTTTTCATTCTGTTTTCTGTAGGTAAATCATAAGATACGAGTATTTCCTTAAAGAGTTTTTCTATCAAACATGTGTCTAAATTAGACTTTTTTTCAGAGTAAGCGTACAGAATTCTTGTTTGAACTTCTAACAAAGAGTTTCTTATTTCTTGAGATAAATTCATACAATCATTGATGTGTTCCTTGAAAGCTATTCCCAACGATTTCAATTCCAATTCTCTAACTGTGAACTGTAAAATTAAATAAAATCATTTAAAATGGGTTGAATTGAAACTTTGATTTGAATTGCGAAAAAAAAATTTATTTTGAAAACTTCTTTTTACCTCTGGATCAGATTTCACTCCTCTTAGAAATTGATGTAAATGCTTATTTCCTTCTAGAACTGATACGTCTTTAAATATTATCTTTGCCATTGAATGGACTCCCTTAATTCTTACTTTGAGATCTGGATCGAATTGAGAAGTTTTCAAGTAGCCAGAAGTTTCGTACCTGACTTTTGGATGCCTCAAAATAATTTTTCTGCAGAATTCAATCACTTGGAGACGAATTTCAACATTTTTATCACTAATTCTACCCAAGAATATTTTGAAAAGTTCTGGTTCTGTTATCACCAATTGAGAATCCACTGCAGAGAACATTTTCCCTAGAAATTTCACACTGGAAAGTCGTTTATTTTCTTCGAGAGACTGGATTCTTGATTTTGCAAAAAACAAAATCGTATCGTGAACAATTGTTGGAAAAATGTTTTTTAATTCGTAGGATATGTCATATAGTTTGAAAATGTGAACTGCTGTGTCCCCTTCTTTTATTACTAAAGTAACGAACTATTTGAAAAAAATATGTTTTCATGTATTCAATATTTATTTAGAATCAGAAGATTAAACTCAAATTGAAGAATATTTACACCAGTGAAAAATTCTTCGAAGTCTTTTTCACTTGATTGAATGAGCTCCATTGTTATATTGAAAGCTTTCTTTCTTGAATTTTTTTGTGGTTCCGCAATGTTTAAGAAAATCCAATGTAGAAAATCGAAGGACATATTTGTTGCTTTTTCCAAAATTGATTTCAAAATTGAGAGCACAATTGGCTTTAATCTATCTTCTGTATCTTCCCTGAAAAATAACAAGAATTATATTAGGAAATGAAAAATTAAATTTATGAATACATATGAATTTTGTAAACTTACTCAACTAAATCGAACAAAACTTTGAAAAGATTTTCGATAATTTTGTCTCTTTGCTCCTCGTTTGTTAAAACAAAACTCCAATTGAAAGCCTTAGTCTCGTTTATTGTTTTTAAGAGTTCAAAATAAATCGAGTGATATTCAGAATAGTTGGTTACATTCTTCAACTCCTGAATGAAAAAATTCAAAATTTTTTCTATCTGTGAAGAATAAAAGTGAATTCAAAATTTAATTTGATATATTTTAATAGTAAAAATGATTGCTACAATGTAAATTCTCAAATCGATTTTTAATAATGTTATTTCATTATTCAGAAGTTATGAAAAACTTACTTCTGCATCTTCGTAAGGCGTATCAAAATCCAGTTGTGAAATTAATCTGCAAATGGAAATTGCAGTTTGCATTCTAATATTTGAATTTTGATTTTTAATCAATTCTTCCCCAATGAGGTGTCGGGAAATGCGGACATATTCATAATTAAATTCTCCTTTCTCTTTCAGGCATTTAAGGGTATTGTTTAATTCCTAAAATTATTTTGAAAATCAAAACTTCATTAATGTACAAAAATATTATTTAAAGATAAAGAATTAATTGGAGAATTGAAATTTCATTATAAAGTTCAATTTTAATAATGAAAATTGAATTGAAAAAAAGGAACTGGGACTTGAGACTTATTCGAGAAAAATTTTTGCATTCTAACGTTTTTATTCGCATCTTGCATATTTTTGTTAAGAAATGGAATAGACTAATCTAATACTTTCTCAAATGTGATGAGAATAATACGATAAATATATCATTGAGTTTTAATTTTTATGATGCATAATTTGATAAAAATAATATTTCTAACTTACCTCAATGTTGAGCATCTTCATTCAATGAATGATATTGAATGTCATGAACTGAAGTCAATGGATGTTCAAGGGCAAATAATTCTTTTTCATCCTTTCGCACTTCACGCATTCTTTGTGTGCTGCTTGTTTACCTTCCGTTTCTGACGCTTTCTAAAGAAACAAAAGTCAAAGAAAAACTTAAAAATAATTGAAAGACTTATCAGAAGCGAAATGAGAAATATCTAAGCTCTGAAAATACAACCTTCCTAACAATGAAATTCTTATGAAGGAAGACAAAATAAAAATAATCTTCAATAAAATAAATTATTTAATATTATAATTCAATTATCTTATCAGTATTAAATAATATTCAGAGTAAATGCCAGGGAGAAACATATTCAACATTTGTCAAATGAAAAAATGCTAAGTATAAAACTTTACAAATATTTGTAAATTATTCGAAAATAAATATTACTATCCACATTAAGTAACCCTCGTAGAAAAAAATAATTGGACCCGATTGGCCCCATTTCAAAAACATCATTGAAGCCGATTTATTAATCGAATTCAATCAGGTGAAACCATTTTGAATCCGTTTAATAAATCGGATTCACTGATGTTTTTGAAATGGGCCCAATCGGATCAATCGGTCCCAATTATTTTTATCTACAAGGAAACTACTTTATCTGGAAATTTGAAATATAAGCTTTAATAAATTAATATATAATATAAAAACGTAGAGTAACTTCGATTCTAATCAGAAGTTTTCTAAATTTCTACAATGCAGCAAGCTGAATGCTGTTTTGCAGCAACTCGCTCATCGTAACATAGCAATCGAGTATCGCGAAATAAGAAATACCTGTCCCTGAGCACTTTGTTTCTTATATTCAGTGACCGATTCACTGAAAACATGGAAGTCAAAATGTCAGATGCTTTGATTTAGTTATAACGCGTACTGCCGGTCAGTGAATCGTAGTTAGTAGATAGGTACTGGAGTGAAGCTCGTAGTGACTAGTGATGCTGTTAGGCTTAACACTGGCCTTCAGTATGTGCACGGACTGAGCTACAGTACAAAAATGCTGCTCAGCAGCAACTGCAGTGGTTGCTGACTGTTGCTGACCGGCCGGCGTACTGATAAAACAGGCCCACAAAAAAAAAGTGGAATGAACTTTACATGTGAGTATACTGCCCCTATGGATTTTGAGCCGCTGAATCCGAATCCGGTCTCAGAATTTCCCCTGGACCCCCCAGTTTTCCCCTAGCCTAAGGGAAATGCGTGAAATCTTATAAATTTCACTATCTGTGAAAGCAATTTTGATCTACGTAATATTAAATAAAACGATAATGTTTTCACGTATCTCGAGTCGCTTAGTTCGAATCTCACTGTAGAATTCCCCTAGAGTACCTCAGAATTCCACTAGCCTAGGGAAAAAAGTGTTTAACTGAGCAAAACTTGCGATTTCTGGAAGGTTCTATTTTTGCGCAAGAAAGCTTATATATTTTCGTATTTTGAGTTCCTGAATTCATATCTGACGTGAAAAATGTTCCACAGTACTTCAGAATTTCCCTGGCCTAGGGAAAATGTGCAAAGATAAGGGAAGCTTACAATTTCACGTAGCCTTTTTTTTATACATAGCCTGTGTGTAATTCAATCATGCTATACCAATATTAAAATACACAAGTTCGACCCACATTGAAACTGAAGTTTTTATCAGTTATAACTTTTCTTTCCTATGGTAGAAAGTAAAAGTGATATACAAAACAGCCCAAGTGCGAAATTAGATACGGCCCAACACTGGCCCAGCATCGCCAAAAATTTGCCGAAGATCGGCTGCCAATATCGTGCCGTTGCTGGAATGATAACTCCGGTATGCACTTGGCGGCCAATGCTGGCCCAAACTCTAGCCGCCAGCACTTGTTTTCGGCAGAGCAACGGGCCAATGCTGTGCCGAACTCTGGTTTTCTCACTTCCAGGATGGTTTACCGTGGTAAAAGTGACACATGGCCCAGTAATGTGCCGTCCATGAGCCCGACTCTGGCTCTTCTACTTTCAGAACTGGATGCCATAGTAAAAATGACTATTGGCTTGGTATAGGGCCGATACTGGGCCAAGTTTCGGCTGAAGGTCGGTAAATTTAAACAGTCGAAAAAGGCCGCCGAAGTCGGCCCAGCACTTGACCGATGCAAACAGTGACACTGGCCCAATAACAATGGCCGACTCTTGGCTGCCGAGATTGGGCCAATATTGTGCCGTATTATCACCTTCGGCAATTCGCACTTGGGAGGAAAAACGAGGACAAATTTTAGTTCTGTCCCTCACAATGATGAACACATGATATATGCTTGTCAGCTTTTCCACACGGAAAAAATAAGTACTGGGAAATTTACATGACAGAGTGCTCGACTTTCAGATTCGTTCAAAAGTTACTTAAAACTAGAAGTACCGTTCTTGTACAATTAGATCAATAATCCTGGAAAAAGTATAGAACTTTCCAAAAGTATATTCAGTAGAAAGTCCGTGAAAATTCTGAGTACGCAAAATGTATAATGTCTATGAATCATTTGAGAAAATAAAGTTCAAAGATTAGATATTTTTACGAATTAATATGAAATTCTGAATATAGGCAGATAGAGCTCGCACAGCACTCGTGCATGAAAACTTCAAAGCCAGTCAATGAAATTTTTATGGACTATCAATATCAAAGGCAATAAGAAACAAAAATTATTTTCGCGAGCTGTCTTTTTTTTTTATATACTATTTTATTGATTTTTATTACAAATTATATTACTGCTGTTGAAATTAATATTACGCTGATAGGATTCGAACCTTAACTTTTAACCTAACCTACATGTATAACGCAGTCTAACCTTATAAATTAAACCGCACGGCTACCGAAGCACTTGCGATACTTCTCAAAAAATGTTGGGTACATTTTATCCTTTGAAAATGCAGGGCCGTGTAAGAAATTGACATTGACAACTGCGAATCGTACCACTAAAAATTTCACAAGACTTTCAAGCGCAGTCCAAGAATTTTTCTTTGATTTGTATAGCAGGTATTCATCTCTTCCTAATCAAATTATTCTATCCAAACTCTTTTAAAACGTGAAGCACTCTTTAGAAGAAGTATTATTTGCCTTTCTATAATTTTTTCAAAAACTATACAATAAAATTTGAAAGAATTTCATTCATTGACTGTGCTTGAATTAATCTAGGACATTCTTTCTTTTTTTCGATGAAGTTCTAAGCTTCTTAATAAAAAGTATATAGGATCTTCGGAAAAATTTGTCCTGTCCAAAAGTCGAGGACTGTCAAGTAAATTTCCCAGTACTTATTTTTTCCGTGCATGTAAAAATCAAGTCACCGTAAAACCCACGTACTACATTTTTTACCTTAGACTAGGAAAATTCCTAGGTCCTGTAGAAAAAGTCTGATATCAGATATGAATGCAGCTACTCGAAAGACGAGAAGACATAAGCTTTTCCGTATAAAAAAAAGGCTACGTGAAATTGTAAGCTTCCCTTATCTTTGCACATTTTCCCTAGGCCAGGGAAATTCTGAAGTACTGTGGAACATTTTTCACGTCAGATATGAATTCAGGAACTCAAAATACGAAAATATATAAGCTTTCTTGCGCAAAAATAGAACCTTCCAGAAATCGCAAGTTTTGCTCAGTTAAACACTTTTTTCCCTAGGCTAGTGGAATTCTGAGGTACTCTAGGGGAATTCTACAGTGAGATTCGAACTAAGCGACTTGAGATACGTGAAAACATTATCGTTTTATTTAATATTGCGTAGATCAAAATTGCTTTCACAGATAGTGAAATTTCTAAGATATCACGCATTCCCCCTACGCTAGGGGAAAACTGGGGGGGGGGGGGGTCCAGGGGAAATTCTGATACCGGAATCGGAAAGATTTATTAAAATTTGGTTTTTAATTTTCCATTTGGATCCGCCACCGAATCCGGTCCTAAATCCCTACACGGTTCCGGGCATCGTTTCAAATGCTGGATTTGGTGCAGATTCCGACTACGGTTCCGACGCCAGATCCTAATGGGATACGACGTCGCCGGAATCTTCTGGTCCGTTTTAGTCAAAATTTTGCAAAAAATTTGTTATACCTGTCAATATATCTTTCAGTTTTATTTTCTGTATACAAAGAAACGTTTTGTGAAAATCATACTGAGACCATTCAGACGTATGTTTTTTGCTTTATAGAGTTTCTATGATTACGGAGTTACCAATCGAATCTCGGAGGAAAATAGTAGTACGGAATTGAAAGGATTGATTTAAAAGGGAAAGAATAAGACAATGCACTAGATGTTTGCCTGTGAGTATTCTAATTGAAGCAATAGGCAAAAGAACATGACACAGTTTAAAACTTATCAATATCTAAATTTTGACCACAAAAACTAGTGAACGTCGCCCTATGAACTTTCTTTTACATTTCTTTCTAGGCACTTATCAGTTTCTCTAAACAGGAACTGGCTAGTGTCTAGGAAAACTTATATGCATTTCCACATAAACAGACGAGTTTCAATTTCTTTCTGACGTGCGCTTAAATTGGCGGAATTTGTCCATTTTGGTGCTTTTAGTGCCTTGCTGATAAATCAATGTCGTCTATTAAGTTCTACAAATTTCTCATCAACATCAGAAGAGATGTTCGTACTTTCAGGAGTAATAGTAGAAATGGCAACAAGGTTCATCTCATTAACTACCATTTGACCAAGGTATATCTAAAACATTGAACAAATTCAATTTTCAAGACTCTTTTAAAGAACAAAAATGAGTAACAATAACCTTTTGTTACTAATAATTCAATTATAAATTTACGAAAGTGTATCAATAATTATATCGTTTTTAGGTTTTTTATGCAAATCACACCAACTTGATGTAAGTTCAGAAAAGTATTTGGTTAGTCGAATCAAAGAATTTGTTTATTATACGGTTTACCAAATTTTTGGTAATAAAAGTCAAATAGTTTGTTTTATTCAATTACAAGTGGATTGTTTCATTACGAGTTGATTAAATCGAGTGGATATTTTAATTGATGCAACTGAAATTTATTTAATTTTACCAAAGATTTTGATGTATTTAATAAAATGGTTTAGTCGCACAAAATATTTTTTTTTGGTTTTACTTATACGTTCATTAATTTTAATTTTATTTTGTATTCGACTATGTGGTACATAAAATTTTAGATTAAATTTTTGGTTAGTTCTGATTCGGGGGTTCAAGTCCTGCAACATATAAAACCAAAAAAATTAATTATTTCCAGGAAAAACTTTTTTTGTGCTTCGTAAAAGTTCACCACTGGCGTACTGGTCCATCACTGTTTTCAAGTCTTACTTCTCTGGCGTAAGTATTTTGGATAGGGATTCATTCCGAGACAATCAGAACTATTCCGATTCATTCCGATATCCGTATCCGAGCCAATGCGAATCATTCCAAACCAATCCGAAAAAGGCTTTGTATCTCGTTTGATGAAAATCAGTAAAAAATCGATTCGACCTAATCCGATTTAATCCAAGGCAACAATCCGAATAAATTCGACCCAATCCAAAACTAAGTTTTCCAATCCGAACCAATCCGAGCTTAGATTGATCCCAACCAAATTTTCAATCAGAATTAATTCTTATCCGATACTTTCGCCAGGGTTATTGTTTAATTGCTGGGGTACCACATTTTACCTAGCGCCAATTTTGAATATGTTGCTAATTTTGTATCAGAATTACTTTAAGTATAAAAAAACTACTAATAGCAACTATAAAAAGACTGTTAGTCAATTTTGGACCAGTACTCTATAGGTACTTTATTTGTACATTGTCCCAACCTATTATATGAGCAGCATAGATTTTCTCATCACCTGATGGCATCAAAGCAAGGTGATACTTAACTTCAATGTCTTTTATCGCACCATTGAATGTATTAATCTTCCTATTTAACTGAAACAAAATTTATATAAACGTTTATTGTGATTTAATTTTTGAAAGATTTTCGACTTGAATGAAAATCTGGAAGAATGAGAAATTTCATTTTACCCTTTTAAATAAAACCGAATAAATAAAGGGTTCTCCACCCTTAAACCCTTAAACTTTTTTAATGAACTGTCAATGTCAAAACGGTAGTTAAAGTCAACATTTTCATCATGGTAAAGTTCACGAACCAGCAACGTTTAGAAATTATTAAAAATTACTATCGAAATTCTGAGTCGGTGGTCGCAACTTTAAGAGCGCTTCCTCCAACTTTCGACGGTAATAATGGTCCCACCCAACAGGCTTTGCGTGCTATAGTGGATAAATTCGAGACCAAATTTACACTATTGGACGTTCCGGTGCCAAAAAGACGTCGTATTGCTCGAAGCGAAGAAACAATCGCAGCCGTAAGTGCATCGATTCAAAATGAGCCAAATCAGTCGATTCCACGTCGTTTTCAAGAATTGGGCATCGCTCAAACGACACTGTGGCGTATTATGCGAAAAGATCTTGGCCTACATGCTTTCAAGATTAGATTGAGTCAAGAACTAAAGCCACTTGATCATTTAAAACTTCAAAACTTCTCCAATTGGGCTCTGGCAAAGTTCGAAGAAAATGAAGAATTTCATCGAAAAATCATCTTCAGCGATGAAGCTCATTTCTGGCTCAATGGCTTTGTTAATAAGCAAAATATGCGTTATTGGTCAGCAACAAATCCAAATGTGCTTCTTGAGACACCGTTGCATCCGCAAAAAGTGACTGTTTGGTGCGGTTTTCATGCCGGAGGTGTGATTGGGCCCTATTTTTTCGTGGATGAAAACGACCGTCATGTTACCGTCAATGGAGAGCGCTATCGTGCTATGTTGGAAGATTATTTGCGGCCAGAATTGGATGAACTTGACATCAACGATATGTGGTTTCAACAAGACGGTGCCATTAGCCACACAGCACGCGTCACAAGCGATTTATTGAAAGGCAAATTCGGTGAACGTGTTATCTCGAGAAATGGTCCGGTCGAATGGCCGCCTCGTTTATGCGATCTAACGCCATTGAATTTCTTTTTATGGGGCCATATCAAGTCACTGGTCTATGCCAACAAGCCAGCAACTTTATACGACCTCAAAGACAACATTCAACGCGAAATTGCCAACGTTCCGGTCGAAATGTGTGCCAGAGTGGTGGAAAATTGGGTCCAAAGAATCGACCGCTGTAAACGAGCTCGTGGTGGTCATATGACCGATATCGAATTTTATTCATAAAATGTAATGCTTGCACTACACCCACAATAAATTTGAACTCAATATCTCAAATATTTCTGTGTTTTATTCATAGATTAAATTGTTATGTCCCTATTCGAAAGCCCTTTACGTAAACTTTTTCCGGTTACTGGAGTCACCTGTGTTGCATTTGATTTTCCAAAAATATATTTAAGAATATATAATTAAAACGTAAATTATAACAGAAAAACATCATTTATTATTTAATCTATACTTGTAGAAGGCGCAAAAGAAAAATGAATTAAAATAGGATTCAATTTTCTTACTGCGTCCTCACATTAAAGATCAAGGTGTTACTTTTGGAAATTTTTGGACCCCACAATGCAAATATTTTGTCTATACACTTTGTAAAAGACAAATTGACAATTTTGGCTAAATCTATTTCGTTATTGAGTGATGTAGCTTATAAATAGATGAAACCATTTTCCACGTATGTTAATGTTTGAAAATAAATTTTTCATGGAGTTATTAGTGAAATCAAGTTTGATCCTAATTAGTATATGCATGAAGAATCATTATTCTTCAAAAGTTATTTTCAATTTGAGTATTTACACTTTTTATTGTATGTAAAGAATTTTCTTATACGTTTCTGTCCAGGCACTGGCTAGTATTTAGGAAAACTCATCAGTGCATTTTCACATAAACAGAAGAGTTTCAATTTCTTCCTGACTTGCCCTTAGTTTGGCGGAATTGCTCCATTTTGGATCATATAGTGCCTCGACGATAAACGATAATTTTCTGCGAAGCTCTATGAATTTCTGATCAATATCAGAAGACAATTTCGTACTTTCACGAGTAATAGTAGTAATAGCAGCAAGGTTCATCCTACTAAATACCATTTGACCAAGGTATAGCTAAAACATTGAAATATTTCAATTTTTAACACTCTTTTAGAGAACAAAGATGAGTAACAATAACCTTTTGTTACTAATATTTCAATCATAAATTTACGAAAGTATATCAATAATTTTATCGTTTCTAGGTTTTTTTATGCAAATTACACTAACTTGGTGTATGTTCAGAAAAGTATTTGGTTACTTCAACCAAAGAATTTTCTTATCGTGAGGTTTACCAAGTTTTTGGTTATTAAAGTCTAATAATTTGTTTTATTCAATTAACAATGTATTTTTTCACTACATGTTGTTTAAATCTAATTTCAATTGGTTCAACTAAAACTTATTTAATTTTACCAAAGATTTTGATTCATTTAACAAAATGGTTTAGTCGCACAAAATATTTTTTTTCTGATTTTACTTACACGTTCATTAACGTTGATTTTATTTTGTGTTCGACTAATTGGCATATAAAATGTTAGATTTAATTTTCCAATATTTTTGACTTGGAGGTTCATATCCTGCAACATATCAAATCAAAAAAATTAATAATTTCCAGAAATATTACATTGCACAACATGTTGGGGAGCTGGAGATTTACCAGGAGCATGAAGTTGGCGGTGAATCTGTTGATCCGCAATGAGTTGTGCAAATTATTTTTCATAACGCCTCTTTTAAAAACTCGATTTTCGGTAGCTGTAGAGCGGGTTGGAAATTTAAAGGTAGGCTTACAAATTGCAGTTTCAAACCGCTCTAAAGTTACATCAAATAAAATTCTCAAAAGAGTTGCTATGAAAAATAAAATGCATTACTCGAAACAAAACATAGTGGATGTAATTCATGTGACTGCAGCCCTCGCTTCGCTCGGGTAGCAAACTTCACACTTGTTGTAATCGCTGTGTTTCGTCTCTTGTAATGCAATATACCAGGGGTGTTAGTTGAAATTTGCCGGTTTTACTCATAGATGTCGCTAGAGATATGTATACATTTCTATGATTTGGCATCTATGTCATATTTTTCTATGGATAATAACCTTCAAAAATACACAATTACATTCTGCCAAAATAATAGCATCATAGTTGTTTACCTCAGTAAATAAGTCGAGTTTCGTTCCAAGTAAATCGCATTTGCGGCATTCGTTGCTTTTCTTATTTCATCAAAAGAAAAAAGAAGTTGAAGCTCATCGATTGCTGGTAGAAACTTATGGTGAACATGCTCCAGTGATTAAAACATGTGAGACATGGTTTCGTCAATTTAAAAGTGGAGATTTCGATTTAACAGACAATGAACATCCTGGTGCAGCGAAAAAGTTCGAAGACGAGGAATTGCAGGCGTTATTGGATGAAGACCCAACCCAATCGCAACAAAAATTGGCACAAACACTAAATGTGACTCGAGGAGCAATTTGCCAACGTTTAAAAGCCATGGGAAAAATCCAAAAGTATGGAAAATGGGTACCACACCAACTGAACGATAGACAAATGGAAAATCGAAAAACCATTTGTGAAATGTTGCTTCAACGGTTCGAAAGGGAATCTTTTCTGCATCGAATTGTCACGGGGGACGAAAAATGGATTTATTTCGAGAACCCGAAGCGGAAATAATCATGGCTTTCACCTGGTGAGGTCGGCCCATCGACTCCAAGGCCAAATCGCTTTGGCCGTAAGACAATGCTCAGTGTTTGGTGGGGCCAGTGTGGTGTGGTGTACTTCGAGTTATTAAAACCTGGTGAGACGGTGAATACGGATCGCTACCGACAACAAATTATCAATTTGAATCATGCGTTGATCGAAAAACGGCCGGAATGGGCCCGAAGACATGGCAAAGTTATCCTGCAACATGACAACGCACCGTCTCATACCGCTAAAATGGTGAAGAACACATTAAAAGCATTGAATTGGGAAATATTATCGCACCCGACGTACTCTACAGACCTCGCCCCGTCCAACTATCACCTTTTCGCATCGATGGGACACTCACTCGCAGAGCAGCGCTTCGCCAATTTTGAAGAAGTCGATAAATGGCTCGTCGAATGGTTTGCCTTGAAAGAGAAAAACTTTTTTTGGAATGGTATCCATGATTTGCCTGAAAAATGGGCAAAATGTGTAGAATCCAATGGTCAATACTTCGAATAACATTTTTTTAAGATTCCCTTGAGAATTAAGTACTCTTTCACAACGAGTGCATGGAAAATTCGATATTCAGCGTATGTAGAGCACAAGCGAAAACACGACCTATGATGTCTTTAATATTGTTTTAATATATTGGTGTTTTTTTATAGGGAAACCTTTTTTGTCTTGTCAGTTTTCGACACCTAACCGAACCGAAATGAATGTGAAGTTGGTAGCATTAGAGCGCGAGATATCGAGTGTCGATACTTTCGATATTATTAAATATCACTAAAGAATCGTCAAAAATATCGACTTTTTTTTTCTTCACTGCTGAGAGTGAAGGAAAATCCGGTTTCTCAACTGAGTGAAGAAAAAAAACGTGAAATTGGCCAAATTCACTATGCTCTACAGACGCCGAATATCGAATTTTTCATGCTAGAATTGTGAAAAAACGTTGTTTGTGCTTCGTGAAAGTTCACCACTGGCGTACTGGTCCATCACTGTTTTCGAGTCTGACTTATTGTACAGTTACTTGGGCTCCACATTTTACCCAGTGCCACTTTTGAATATGTTGCTAATTTTGTTTCAGAATTACTTAAAATATGAAAATACTACTAATAGCAACTATAAAAAGACTGTCGGTCAATTTTGGACCAGTACTGTGTAGGAACTTTATTTGTACCTTGTCCCATCCTATTATAATAGCAGTATGGATTGTACTATCACGTAATGGGTTCATTCCAAAATGATCCTTATTTGCAATCACTTTTATCGCACCATCGAATTTATTAATCTCCCTATTTAACTGGAACAAAATTTATATATATGTATGTATGTATTTGACTTGAACAA
Source organism: Diplolepis rosae (assembly GCA_030998225.1). Classification (NCBI taxonomy): domain Eukaryota; kingdom Metazoa; phylum Arthropoda; class Insecta; order Hymenoptera; family Diplolepididae; genus Diplolepis; species Diplolepis rosae. The sequence goes on from JAPYXD010000736.1 coordinate 2,617,052, forward strand.
AAATACACATGTATCTACAGACCCTGAAATTCTGTTTAAAACATACCGTTAGCATTGAAAGACTTTGATACACTGCGTAATATTTTGTCAACTCCCGATTTTCAATCTGTATGTCGTCAACATCATAATGACTAACAAGATTATCTGGCACGCTGCATTTTCCGACCGTAGCCTTGATTAATTTTTCTTTAGGGTTATATGGAATAAATTTTACAATACTAGCAACAATACATAAGATATGCTTGAGAGTTAATAAGATGCCGCCGCCTAAGAATTCGTTATCAAAAGTTAAAATTACTGAGGCGCTTGTCGGAAGGTCTGGGTAAGGTAAACTTTTTCCAGATAGTTGACTCAGCTGTGTCACGTTTGGATTTGCTGAAAACATATTGAAATAAATATATATTGAAACTTCAATTGAAAGGTCGCACGGAGAAAAACGGATGTTCAACATATGGGATAGCCACCTTATGTCTTCAATTGCAATATCTAGATGTTCAACCATAATATCCAAGATATTAATATCTGCATATTTTAAAATCATAGATATTACAGCTGAATATCGAGATATTACAAATAAACATATAAGATGGCTGTCCCATATAGTTAAGCATCTACACCCAGAAAACAGTTTCTTTGATATACGGTCAAAGAAAAAATTTCTTTGATTTGAAACGAGTTTTGTTGATTCAAAAACATTTTCATAAATGTGAACAAATCTATTTCTTTCGATAAAAGAAATGTTTTTCGAATTAACAAAACTTTCTTTAATTCAAAGACATTTTTTCTTTAACCGCATATTAAAAAAAGGTTTTTTTGAATTAAAGAAACTGTTTTCTCAGTGAAGATATTAATTCTAAACATCCATTTTTCTCCGTGCGATTATTTGATTGTTTTGAATATCTTATGTAACTTATTCGAGAGAAAGAAATTGTTTTTTTATGAATCTTCACCTATTATCTTAGACTTCAAAAACGAGGATTTTCAATACTCGTTTTTAAAATCAAGGGATAAATTCTTATTGTTATTTATAATTTACTTTGAAGAATATCTTGAAGCTTGAACATGAAACGTTTCATATAAAGCTTACAATTTTCACTCATTCTTATTGTTTATGTTAAAAGCTAATTTCTTATGGAGTCATTAAAAAATCAATTTTAATCTCAATTCGTAAAAGTAAAAATATTTGAAAATCATTATTCTTCAAATTTTATTTGCAATTTGAGTTTTACACTTTTTATGTGAAAAATAATGCCTTTACTTTATTAATTATCAATTTGATGTATTTTTAGAATTCCTAATTAGCCCGCTAAATAATGATGCGGTCCTTGCTATACATATTTTGCGACTTATAAAAAATATGACGTATAGATATCTCGAGACACAAAATGCGCAGTTGTGACGTGTACAAAATCATGAAAATTATACGCCACGTAAGTTACAAATCCAACCTTGGCGACACGTATTATTCGTATTAATTTAATTCGTTTTAAAAAAAATAATTATTATTAAGATCATGAATCATCTATATAGTACAACGTTACTGAATTAGAGTTTATATTTCTGTAAGATAAATTAATTCATGCACGAAATATATTTCTAAAAATCAGGGCAATATGTTAGAATACAGAAAAGAATGTTCTTCTGGTGCATTTTAGTCAAAATTTTTCAGACAATTTTAGATAAACCTGTAATTGCCAATATATCTTTCAGTTTTAATTACTGTATATAAAAAAAAAAGCGTTTTGCAAAAATCATGCCAAGATAATTCAGACGTAGTTTCTTTCATTTCTTTTAACATATTGTTCAAATTTTTAGAAAGATGTTTTGTATACAAAAAATTGTATCTTATTTTAATTTTAATGACTATTAATAGATACCCTCAGAGAAACCAACAGCGCAGAATATAAAAATTATTAAAACAATCACACACTTCATTTTGTAGGATTTATAAGAACTTCTCATGATAGTCTGATTTCTGTTCTACGTTCCTGTAGGTATCAGTTATTATCTTATTATTTGCTGTAAACATTTGTCTTTGCTACATATTTTTTCGAATTTTCCTGCATTTCTTATCGTTATATTACACTTAGGTCATCCCCCCCCCCATTTCCTCCTAAGATGCTGCCTAATTTATGTACAGCGCCTAAGCTTTGTGGCGTGTCCTATCCAGTAACATAGATTTGGTCCTTATAGTTTCTTTGATTACGGAGTTACCAATCAAATCTCGAAGAAAAATGGTTGTAAAAAATAAAAAGAATGGATTTTAAAGGGAAATAATAGTACTTTACGGTAATATATACAAAAATACATACAAGTTTTTGGACATTTGACTTGAATGTCATCAACATGTTTAAAATCGTAATTTTTGGCCTATAAAACCGGATTTTTCTCAAAATTTTGATGCGACAGGATTTTTATACCTCAGATTTGTTATTTGCACTACAAATTTAATCAAAAATGCTGTGGATATGCCGTGAAAAATATGGTGAAAAATACGAGATTTGTCCGGAAATTATCGGGCCTACCTTTATATCTCCGCGCCATAGTGTTCGAACGACCTCTGCAGGGCATGAGCGTCAACAGTAAAGCCTCATGAACCTTTTGTAACGCGCCGAGTCACTTTAAGCGGGAACTTTTGAATTTCAATAATAATTTCCAATTGTGAAGACTTGGGGGTGTGAGCTCACCACATCAAAGAGTGGAAACTCACCTTGTCGGAGTGAAATTAATTCGACGAAATAAACTTCATTTATTTAAAAGAAAAGAAAGGTTAATTAAATGAATTTCACACTTAATGTGCTTAGTCCAAAAATGAAGAAAATAAGGAAAGAAAACTATAAGTCTTTTTCTTTCAATACAAATCAGAACAATCTCACGCGTGGATCTATCGATCAAGTGGTCCAGATCAATCTGAATCTCTCGCGATGAAGTCTTCTAGGCTTCACCGTCACATGTGCAATTGCGCACCCTTTCTGCGTCCTCCCACTAATTAGGTTAAGTGCGACTAGCCAATCAAACTTATTTTATATCCCTACTTATTAGCATAATTCCTAGATTACTTTCCCTACTACTAGATTCCTAGAGCGCACGTGTTTTTCTACACCAAAGTATGCCGCATGAGCTTCATATCACGTTTCACGCATTTCGAATTCGCTAGAAATCTAACTCGTTAAAATTGATAAGTTGCACAGGAAAATATCCTGTCAAATATAAAACTTGATATGTTTAATTTATTGAACGTTAGTCGCGACAACCAGTCGCCTGGTTCATTCTTAAATAAACAATTATATGAAACCTTAGGACCTTAGATTAAGTTGAATTTCTACAATCCAAATAATAATTTTTAAGAAGTCTTTGAAGAAAGCCTACTAATAACAAAAATAATAACTTCTTAGAAAGCTTATAATATTTAAATGAAAGGCTAATCGCACTTTTCCCAACCAGCATAATAACTCTCATCCAATGTACATAATTATAAACAAGAATGTTATTCATGTCGAGTCACTCTTAAGTCTAGCCAATCTCTTAAAATAAATTTCTTTACTTCATTATTAAAATAAAATAAAACAATATTATTTTATTTTAATTTACATAACCTTTTGATTCTAAGCATAATTTGAAAATTCCCTCCAGTTTAAAAGCGCGCTCTGGTGACGAGATCAGCAATCGTCACACTTTCGGTTGCGTGCTGACATCTGCCGGATGTGTAGTTCATGCGCAGCGTGACTTTTTTTAGCTCATAGCTCATTTTGAAGGAAAAGAGTAGTGCTAAATGATGACATTTGAGAAAAAAACCAAAAAAATTTCGGCGCCCTCTACATAACCTCAAAAGTAGCGAAAAACCCTATTTTTCGAGCACATAACCTCAAATATCTCAAAATCTTGACGTGATAGGCTGATTCTGATTCCGGATTCGGATTCTACGTCAAAAATTACTCCGGAAACGACCCATAGCTTTTCAACAACATAACCTTGCAGACCTGTGTAATTACTTATAGAAGGTTTTGTAAACTTTTCATAAATAATTTTCAATTGCACAAGAAATAATTTCAGTATAATGCGTATATTAACAAGTATACAAAGCATTAGTTCTTCCTACTGCATTAGAAAATGTATGTAAACTTAGTTAGTTTCATCGACTTACTAGTTTACAACTGTTTATCAGTCATTGAGTCAAATGTAACTATATTAATTACAACTGTTTTTTTATTTTTTTATTTTTTTTTATTTAGCATTTGAAACCTCATAGAGGTTTATTTCAACTACATTAATTACATAGTTAGTACAGGTCTGGTTTTTATGTGTGTTACAAAGTGAACTAGTATACAATATGTAAGCAGTAACGGAGCAAAGAGTACAATGGGCATCAAATTAAACCATTAAATTGCAATGTTTGAAAAATAAGATGATGGAACGACAAGCTGCTATATTTGGTTTTGCGATAAGACTCTCTATGTTTAAGGGTAGGTGTGAGTTAAGTTTTAGTAAGGATCTGATAAGTTGGATTCGTTGTGCATTGTACAGTTTGCATTGCCAGATGACGTGGTTCAGATTTTCAATATCGTAATCACATTTACATATAGGATTATTAGTAAGATTCACTCGAAAAAGAGATTCGGCAAGGTTGTAATGGTTAGCTCTACATCTACATATTGTAACAATAGCCTCCCGAGAGAGCCTCTGTTTGGAGAACCAGGGAGTTCGAGCATCATTGTGGAAGAGGTCGAAATAGATTTTTCCTTTAGTGAGGCTATCTTCGATAACTGATTGGTTTGTTTGGGCAAAAGCGTCTTTCCGGAATTTCTCTCACAAATCGGTAAATGGGACTTTTACAATATCGGCTTTGGTTGACTCAGTCGCTAGCTTAGCTAGGCGATCAGCTTCTTCGTTACCAGCGATACCTGTATGGGAGGGGATCCAAAAAAGTTTTAAGTGATTAGTGGGGGTTTTCGAGAGGAATTGATTGTATTTCTTTTTTATTTCTAATATGTAATTATTTGTTTTCACGCTTATTTTGTTAGATTGCAAACTTTTCAAGGCACTCAGTGAGTCTGAAAGTATAAAAATATCAACATTATTGAACTGCAATGCGAATTCAAGGGCATCGTTGAGTGCAATACACTCCGCCGTGAAAACAGATGCCATTGGATTGATACTATTTTCGACATGGAAATGAAGACTAGGACAGAGGCAGGACGAACCGACAAAGTTTGCATTAGATATTTTACTACCATCAGTAAATAGAGCAAGAGCATTTGTATTGTTCAGGTAGTCGGTTAAAAGTGCATTTGGATCATTTGAATTTTTTAGGTCCCTCCCAAGACTTGTATCTATTGGTAACGAAGTAATTACGGTTTTATAGTCGTGGCAGTAAATGTTATAATTACCATGGGAGTCTATATTATGATTGGAATTTATAAAGTTTGAAATACATCTGCTGATCAAGCTGTTTCGTATTAGAGTTCTTTTTTTGACAATGTTGTGAAAAGATGTAATGCGTTTAAATGTAGTGGAATTTAAATTCGACATGACTTTAGCGAGATAGAAGTAACATAAACGCTCTGTGTGATCCTTGATAGATAATAGTTTTGCTTCTGCGAGTAGGATATTAGTTGGGGTGCTGATGCGTAAACCAAGAACACTTCTAATAGCTATATACTGAATTCTTTCGAGTTTGTTTATCAAATTTACTGAAGAAGGGGAGTAAATGAAGCAACCGTAATCTATTAGAGAGCGCACACAGCTTTTGTACAAAATTATTAACGTGCTTGGATCAGATCCCCACCATGTACCGCACAAAAATTTTATGATATTTAAAGCTCTCATACATTTTTTTTTAACGTAGTCAACATGAATATTAAAAGATAGTTTATAGTCAAAAAATATTCCTAAGAAGCGTACGCTTTCACTAGATTTTATAGTGAGGTTGTTGATCGTTATCTCAGTATTACCAGGAAGAGTTTTGTTTTTGTTAAAATGAATCAAAATAGTTTTGCTCGGTTCAAATTCTAGGCCCAGGGAGGACAGGTTTTTTGCCATGGTGGAGATAGCTTTAATCAGTAGGCTTTTACCTCTTGCAAGAGATCTAAATTTTATGTACACGGCGATGTCATCCGCGAATTGTGAAATGCAGACGCTTTTAGGAACGTTATCTGTGATAAACTTGTCTGTCATGGTTTATAAACTTTATGAATTTTAATACGTGAATAGAGCAGCCAGTTGAGACAAGTTTAGACAGTAAGATGTCAATGTTTACGTGGTCAAATGCTCCTTTAACATCCAAGAATGCGGCAAGGACTTCTTTTTTTTCTTTGAAAGCTTCGTCTACTTTCGACGTTAGATTTACAGTATTATCGTTGCAAGACTTTCCTTTGCGAAAACCTGATTGGCTGTTTGGTAATAAGCCCTTAAATTCGGCCCACCATTGTAGTCTGTTCTTTAATAAAGTTTCGAAAAGCTTGCACAAGCACGAAGTTAAAGCAATAGGCCTGACATTTTTGCCGTCAGATTTATTAACGAACATGATGAAGCATTTTTTCCAGCTTTGAGGATAGTTTTTAGTTAAGTACAAATTGTTGAAAATATCTAATAACAAGAGTTTATATTGGGCTGGTAGCTTTTTAATTATTTCAAAGTTAATTCCGTCCATACCGGGAGACGATTTTATATTTTTATTACTTAAAGCGATATTAAATTCAACAAAATCAAAGTGTGAATCGGAGAATGTATTATCTCCACACCGAGGAAGCCAATCAGGGTCTGTTTGAGCCCAAGGTGGACTTAATTTATCTAGTGTAGTTTCATTTTTGTTTTGGGTCTGTAGATTTTCACTGCTGTGTTGTGGTTTTATTTTGACCCAATTGTTTTTAAAGATTTTACATTTATTCCATACAAAGGTTTGACTGGTATGAAAGTTTATACTTTCGGCAAATTTTTTAAAACAATCTTTCTTTTTATTCTTGAATAACTTTTTAGTCAATGCACAGTGTTTTTTATAATTTATTAAGTCGTTTAGTTCTTGTGTGAATTCCCATTTCTTAAAAAGAGCACGTCTCAGTCTTTTGGTGCGATCACAATCTTGATCCCACCATGGAACTGGGTTTTTGACTTCGTTTATATTGTAACAATTATTTTTGACGGGGGTAGAAACTCTTAAAGCTTCTGTAATGGTATTTACGAAGTAGTCATATTTTTCTGTAGGATTTGAAATATCGTAGTCGGAAGACAAAAAGTTTGTATAATTAACATTTAGGTATTTTTCGAAGGAATTCCAATCCGTACGTTTTGATTGAATTTTGAATGATTTTTTTGAATAAAGTGCTTTCTCAACCGATACATTTATGAGAATGGGGAAGTGGTCAGAACCCCAAGTTTCGTCGTATACGTTTACATCAATTAGGTTGCTAATATTAAGAGAGGAAAAAATTAAGTCTAGATTAGATCGATAATTTCTATGAAAGTCAATATACGTACTGGAATTATTATTGTGAAGAAATAGGTTTTTGGCTTCTACAGCATTTTCAAAAAATTTACCATTGGAGTCGGTGAATGGGCAGTTCCAAGAAGAGTTGCGGGCATTGAAATCTCCCAAAAAATACAATTTTTGTCTTTTGCGTTAGATACGATGGTGTTCCATTCATTTTGAGTAAGGTTCAATTTTATCAAAATGTAGTCCACAAATTTCAACTGAATCGTTTGGGCTGTTCAAATTTTCAAGCTCAACGAAGCTTAGATTTTTCCTAATAAAAATTATTTTACCACCTCCTCTGGAGTGGGTTCTATCTTTACGGAAGGTAACGAAACCGGAAAAGTGAATGTTATCATTTTTTGTAAGCCACGATTCGACACAAACAAAAATATCATAGTTTTTAATTATGCTTTCAATATCTTTTGAGCGCTAAGAAATGCTTCTGGAATTCCAAAATAGAATTTTTAAAGTTAATTTATGTGTTGGTGGTGTAGTAGCCATTGTGTTGGTTTTGGATGAGGTTTCATTTTACTTCGCTTTCTTCATATGAGCTGTGATCTTCGATGTTGTAGGCAGATAGTTTTGACGTATTTAGTCGGGTTTGTAGTCTTTTAATTCTGTTTTTAAATTTATTTACTGTAATGTAGGCACTTATATCTGTAAGCATTTTATCTAAAGCAAGATTATCATTGGTGTATTTGACTGTTAAATCCAATATATTGGGATTATCGTAGGCTTCGACAAGATACTCAGTTAGTTTTTGTGCATCGAGAGGATATTTGTCAGAATGTTTGTTGATGTGACTTTTAGCAGGTTCAAGGTGGTCAGAGACCTCGCTGAATGTAACACTTGTTTTCTTATGCTTTTTCATTCGTTTGGCGATGTTTTTATTTTCCACGGTATTCCACGAACTTTCGCTGTTTGTTGATATAGGTGGGTCTCTTTTAGTGCCAGGAGGCGGCATTGACAATTCGGGGAATGTAGAATTGTCAATATTTTGAAATTTAGTTGAGATGGCCTGTGATTGCGAAACATTTTGCGCTGAGTTGCCATTAGGGGGGAGCTGCAATGATGTGTTTTGATTTTTACAGAATTTTGCCACATGGCCCTCCTCTTTGCATAAAAAGCATGCACGTTTTTCGGTTGACAGGTATATATGGTATGGTGTATCATCGAAAGTAATCTGCATGCTTTCAGGCAAATTCGGTAAATACTCTGCCCTATTGAAAAACTTGACGTAAAAAATAACGTAAAAAATGACGTAAAAAAGGACGTCAAAAATGACGTAAAAAACGACGTCAAAAATGACATAAAAAACGACGTCAAAAATTACGTAAAAAACGAGGTCAAAAATTGGGACAGTTTTTTACGTCATTTTTGACGTCGTTTTTTATGTCATTTTTGACGTCGTTTTTGACGTACTTTTTTGTCTTTAAGAAGCCTTACATTTCCTATTACATTTTTGTGACTCCTTTACGAAATGCCCATTCCACTTTGAAATAAATTATTTTATTATACAATAGTTCTTTTACTGATAAGCATTTCTCAATTACGATACCCAATGAACGACCGAATATAAATTGTTAAGGCTTCTTAAAGACAAAAAAGTACGTCAAAAACGACATAAAAAACGACGTCAAAAATTAAGTAAAAAACGATGTCAAAAATTGGGTTAGTTTTTTACGTCATTTTTTACGTTATTTTTTACGACCTTTATTACGTAATTTTTCGACTTTAAGAAGCCTTAACAATTTATATTCGCTCGTTCATTGGGTATCGTAATTGAGAAATGCTTATCAGTAAAAGAACTATTGTATAATAAAATAATTTATTTCAAAGTGGAATGGGCATTTCGTAAAGGAGTCACAAAAATGTAATAGGAAATGTAAGGCTTCTTAAAGACAAAAAAGTACGTCAAAAACGACGTCAAAAATGACATAAAAAACGACGTAAAAAACTGTCCCAATTTTTAACTTCGTTTTTTACGTGATTTTTGACGTCGTTTTTTACGTCATTTTTGACGTAATTTTTGACGTCGTTTTTTATGTCATTTTTGACGTCGTTTTTTACGTCAAGTTTTTCAATAGGGTGGTAGTATGTACATTTGTCTACGGAAACTTAGAACGTGGCTATATTCAGGATCGTTTATGCCAGCCTTAATAAATGTCATCTGCGACTCTGGAATGACGTTCCGCTTTCGAAGTTCGTCTAGAATAACGTTGTGTGGAATGATGGGACATACATTTGACAAAATAATACGTTTTGATCTGGTGATTAACGGTCGAATTTCTAAGCTGTGCGACCCGATGTTTATTTTTGTAGGTGGATCAGTAATGACAGAGTCTGCCGTTTCTTTGCTGTTCAAATATATGCACACGCGACCATGGGAAATACGAGACACGAACCTTACATTTTTTGATCCGACCAACTTGCCAACTGCTAAGGTGTACTCTTGGATTGTGATTCCTTCAATTGAGTCTAAGATAATTGCATGTTCTTTTGTTGGAAACTGAGGTTGATCAGCTACATGTGCGTATGAATTCTTCTGTTGGGTTTTCTGTAGGATTGGCATCATTTTGATTTTGGGTTTAGGTGCAAGTGCTCCTGTAAACAGAAACACCTGACGCCCTAATTAATGCTGGTTTTATGCTGAGATTGTACAGTACTTCCTTCCTATAACACTTTCACACACACGGTGTTATTTATATGTGTGAACAGCTTTGTATGTAAACAACTTTCGAGGCACTCGTGAGCATGAGACTAAAGGAACACGTCCGATCGCGTCGGTAGTCAAAAGCCAACCAATTACAACTGTGATAAATAGGTAAAATTTATCAGAAGGTGAATTAACTGATTTTCATTTATTTTTTACAAAGTTCTTAAATTAATCCTAATAATATGAATGTTAAATGTTTTTCTTTAGCTCAAAATTTTTAAATTACTTACTTAATTTTCTTCAAGCTTAATTTATCATCTAATCAATACAAAGTAGGTATAATGGCACGTCTTGTAAAGCAGCCTTTATAACTTTATAATCTGTTACAAATAGTGGATAGTTGGATTATTCGACCTTCGACTGGGAATCGAAATTTTCATACTTGTGGTGCTAACTTAAAAAATGAGGATTTTCAAAAATCGTTTATAAAATTAAAGCAAAACTTCTTATTGTTCTTTATAATTAACTCTCTAGAAGAGCTTGAAACTTGCACTTGAGACGTTTCGTATAAAGCATACAATTTTTACTCATTCTTATTGCTAGTGATCTTGGGCTGATTTTATTAATATTAAATCACATGCTTCCATGACTTTTTAGGTATTTTGAGTTACAATTACTTTTGTTATTGATAAAAACAATTTTTTTCCTATCAATACTCATAAACATTAACACCGATAGAAATTTAGTTGACGAAAATCGACATACTATGTAAGAAAAACCAAATTTATCTAGTTCTATCAACATTTTATTGATAAGACTATTGTTTGACATTTATTACTGACTCATCATTACGTTTCATAAACTTATAAGCCATTTAATTATATTAGTAATAATTATATTGTTGATGTTTCCCTCCTGGCGGATTGAGCCCCAATTCTAGCAGACATTGCTCGCTTAATGAAAGGTATTTTATGTGTGAGGCTTAAAAAGATCTGATCAATTTGAGAAGAGTTGTCGCATTTAGGAATAATACTAGAAATTCCAATGAGAGCATAATGATAAGCTGCCAAATGACCAACATATATCTAAAACAATAAAAGGTTTAAATTTTGATTTACTTTTGAAAATTAAAGATAAACAACAATATACTGTTTTATTAGGTTCTCGTAGGTTACAAGTTTTTCAAAGTATCGAGACTTTTATGTTTATCAGCTTATGGAATAGAAATATCCTGCTCAATATTTTGGTAACTTACAAGTGCGAATGAAATTCGGATGTTTCTGAGTCATAAAATTTCTGGATAGAACATTTCTAATCCTTAAGTTTATGTATGGAGAGAAATTTAATGGCTTATATTACCACATTCGTGGGTAAATTAGAATCACTAATAGTGTATTGATATTGCTTTGATTTTCAAAACTCCACTATGGTCACAATTTTACAATGCTCTGATTGAAAAAGTGGTAAAAACAAACCCCTACTGCTTCAAATTTATTACTGTCAGTATGCCACAGTTAAATAAACTTGAACTCTACTTGGATAAACAGGTGTAATGTATGACAAAGAAAACTACACCATCATTTTCGTACTTTCTCACATCTTTTCCTTATGATTCTGGTTTACTCTGTAAGATGGTACTGCTTCGTATGGAACGCAATGATTTTAATCATCAAATTTCTCTTCATGTAAATCACGAAAAATTCCCGTAAATTTGAATAATAAGTTTACTTGTTTAGTTACTGTAGCTTAATGTACTTACTTCATCCAAAAATTGGTTGTTATAAATTATACGTTTACAACTATATCTTTGAGTAATCTCAACGGGGGTACGAAATGTATGCACGGGGTTGAAATGCTGCAACATATTAAACCGAAAATGTTAATCATATAAAAAAAAACTTATCATGCTTCGCCAAAGTTCACCACTGATGTAGCGATTTATTAATGCTTGTTAGTCTAACTGTATGCTTGATTAGGCACTATTTTCTACATAGCACTACTTGTTAGTTTGAAGTCAGTTCTAAATTAGTATTTGTAGTCAGTACTTTAATAGTGAACTAAAGCTAAGAGAGTTTAAAAAAAGAATTTGTGCACATAACACATCACTCAATAAGTTTCCGATCTAACGAAGAAAAATACAGTTTTTTCGAGAAATTTGACTTTATTCATCAACATAGTTTCCTTCCAGCTTAATACATTCAGTCCAACGCTTCTCTAACCTTGCGATGCCCTTTTTGTAGAATGATTCGTCTTTGCTCTCAAAATAGGCTTCAGTTTTTTCTGAGCTCAATCGATCCAGTAATACCATGTAATAGTCGCTGTTAATGGTTTTACCTTTCTCAAGATAGTCGATAAACAAAATACCATGTGCGTCCCAAAATACGGATTCCATAACCTTGACAGCCCACTGTTGAGTTTTTGATTGCTTCGGCGGGCTTTCAGCAGATGCTGTCTACTCAGCTGACGGTGTTTTTGTTTCAGGTGTGTAGTGGTGGATTCATCTTTCATCCATTGTCACATACCGATGCAGAAAATACTTTTTACCTCTCTTGAACAGCTCCAAACAGCGCTCTGAATCCTTGACGCGTTGTTGTTTTTGGTCGGGTGTGAGCAAACGCGGTACCCACTTCGAAAACAACTTATGCATCCTTAAAGATTCGTGCAAGATTATAAACACACTACCTTCTGATATCTTTAAGGTGTCATCTATCTCACGCAATTCTAATTTACGATCGCCCAAAACTATTTTGTGGAATTTTGTTATGTTGGTACTATCCAGAAATCATATCTATTTGACAACAGTGGTGCCATCTATATGTCAGACCGGAAACTTATTGAGTGATGTGTTATTCAATTTGAAGTACAGAAATACTGTGGATCAATATTGGGCTAGTATTTTTGATGTTGTGTATTCGTACCTCATCCCATCCTAGTATATCAATCCTATTATTTTGCGTTCGGCTCGGAATATGGCCTATGTCTTTCATGTAAGTTATATAGCCGTTTAATATTTGAATTTCTTTACTTAGCTGAAACAAAATTGACGTACTTATTCATTACGAATCGCGAAGTAGCAATTCATGTGTTTTTCAACATTAGCGAAAGTTTTGGATTGAAATGCAATCCAAGTGAATTAGAGTTTTTCCAATTACTCGAAATAATTTGGATTGGAAACAGGGTTTGAATTCATTTGAAATGCAGTCTTAGATTGAGTCGAATTGATTATTACCCGATTTGCGTCGAGCGAGATCCAAAAAGTGTTTTGGAATGGTTCGAAATGATTCGGAATGGTTTCGAAACAGTTTTCAAAATTGGTGGAATTTGCTCGGATAGAATTTCTTCTTAAGGAGGTTCTATCGGTACATAGCTAGTCAGAACAAAACATTTCGTGCAGTTGACTCACGAGGTAGTTGATGTGGTAACACCGCCTCGCTTTTTTAGTGTCCCTTCCAAATTTGGCATCATAAGAGGTATTTTATTGAACTAGATTATAAATTTAAGGCATTCAGGTGTGAATACTATGACAGGGCAAATGTGTATGTATGCTCAATGTTTCTTTTTGAATGGCACGCCATAACCTACCTACGTATACTCGGCTGCAGTGTTGCCATATCTACTACATTATCACTCAATATCATGATTTTTGTAACATTTATTTCCATTTGTATTGATTTACAAGTACCCTTCTAACAATATTGTAAGCTAAAAATGTTTTTTAGATATTTTTCTCACTATTATAAAAAGTTTCATCGATATTCAACCGTTAATAAATGTGTGGTGGGTAATTGAAAACAATGAAAAGGTAGTTGTCCATAAGAGCACATGTTAAATGACGAAAAATATTTATTAAAATATCTCAGTTCACAGGTACCCTGGAGTCTTGAAAATTTGACTGATTCATTTTTATGTATTTAAATAAGTAAGTTTCAAGTTTCATTCTTTTTCTGACCGTTAATTCGTTTTACGATAGAACCTCCTTAAGGCCGTGTGAGATGGTTTCACACAGTTGCCCAATAACAGAAATTATTATTTTCTACAAATTGCATATGCTTCCAATATCGTAGAATTAAGTAAAAAGTGTAGATGAAATAGAAATATATATTCCCATAGCAGCAACTTGTTTATTATACTATTTATACTAGCTATATTATAAATCCCTGCAAATGTATGTGGTGATGTATTCACAATGACAGCTAAAGTTGATGTGCAGTTATTTAAAGTGTAAATGATTGTAATTAATATCACATCAATTATTAAGTAAATTGATAAACAATGGCCAATCCGTTTGTGCGCAAAATTCTGCAACAGTGGAAGTTAGATAAATACATTCCAGCATTTCAAGGTAAGATTTGCATAGTTTTCCATTTTCATGTCTTTTTATTTACTAAAACTTTATACTGGTTATAAAGATTCCAAGCACGGAAAAATTAAGTCGTATTTTTATTTGATTATACTTCGTAAGTATCTATTATGTTGCATAACCTATAAATGACTCAAAATTATTTTATGTTTTTGTCATGTTGATAAGGTTATAGCTGCAGTAGCTATACTTTCCGGTTACCCTTGTCATATAATTGTAAAATATCAGTTCTAGCTATACACAGTGTCTTTATCGACTATGAAATATGGCTAGAATAGCTAAAGTGTTTACGGATATTCATTTTAACTGATTCCGAGACATTCCTTCATTCACTCGTTCGTTACCAGCGAAAGGTTTAACTGTCACAAAGATTAATTTTGCTTTCACAACCACACTTTTTTCCGTGTAGGGGAAGCTTTGAATTTTGTTTAGGACTTACTGTTAGGATTGAGAGACTTGAATGCAAAGGGTAATCATTTGTTAATATGCGGTTTTCAATCTGTATATCCAGAATATCATAATGACGAATACGTTCAAGTTCCCCGGATTTTTTGCCAACCGTAGCCTTGATTGGTTTTATTTGAGCATTATATGGAATGAAATTTTCAATACTA
This sequence comes from Diplolepis rosae, assembly GCA_030998225.1. NCBI lineage: Eukaryota > Metazoa > Arthropoda > Insecta > Hymenoptera > Diplolepididae > Diplolepis > Diplolepis rosae. The sequence continues at coordinate 2,632,150 of JAPYXD010000736.1, forward strand.
GCAACGATACATAAAATGTGTTTGAGACTGATTAAGATGCCACCGCCTAAGTATCTATCAATAGTAGTTAAAAATACCAGGGCTGTTTCCTTATCAAATTCTTTATGTAAACTTTTTCCGGTTACTTGAGTAGCCTGTGTTGCATTTGATTTTCCTGAAAATATATAGAATAAAATACAATAGAAATTTTAATTAATAACATCAATAATTATTTGGAGTATATTTATCGGGGGTGTTAAGAAAAGGCATTTGAGTCGGATTCAAGTTTCTTACTGTATCTTCACAACAAGGTATAACTTTTGGAAATTTTCGGACCCCCCAATCAAAATATTCTTTCTATACACTTTATTCACAAGACAAATTGCCAAATTTGGCAAGTCATATGTTGGACTTTTATAACACATCACTCAATAAGTTTCCGGTCTGACATATAGATGGCACCACTGTTGTCAAATACATATGATTTCTGGATAGTACCAACCATCAAACGTTAAATATCAAAATTTCAAGACAATCATCGACTAGTATGCTGAATTTAAACGCAGTCGTATAAACACCGATGACGCTGAACGCTCTGGTAGCCCGAAATCAGCAGTTGTTCCGAAAAACATAACAAAAGCCCGAAAATAGTTCTAACTGATCGTAAATTAGAATTGCGTGAGATAGATGACACCTTAAAGATATCAGAAGGTAGTGTGTTTATAATCTTGCACGAATCTTTAAGGATGCATAAGTTGTTTTCGAAGTGGGTACCGCGTTTGCTCACACCCGACCAAAAAAAACAGCGCGTCGAGGATTCAGAGCGTTGTTTGAAGCTGTTCAAGCGAGGTAAAAAGGATTTTCTGCGTCGGTTTGTGACAATGGATGAAACATGGATCTACCACTACACTCCTGAAAAAAAAGATCGTCAGATGCGTGGACATTAGCTGGCGAAAGCCACCTAAAGCGACCAAAAACTCAACAGTGGGCTGTCAAGGTTATGGCATCCGTATTTTGAAACGTGCATGGTATTTTGTTTATCACAGTGGGTCCACTCCTATAGGAGTATGGCTGGTCCCACAATGTGTCCTAAGATTCGTACATATCGTCGATGCGCACACGTTCTGACGTCATCAGTGCGTTGTTACCAACTGTTGCATGCGGAATCTCAACGCTGAAACGTGAATCAACGAAACAGCGACAGTTGGTAGCAACGCGTTGATGACGTCAGAACGTACGTGCATCGAAGATATGTACGAATCTTAGGACACATTGTGCGATCAGCCTAAAGGGGAACGAATTACAATGTTTGCTATCAACAAGCGGTGGTGCTATTGTCGCTACTGGTGTTCTTTTTAACCTGTTGTAACCATAATTTGATATTCTTTTGATAAAATCTGATGGTATAAATCATTGATTTATGTTTAAAAATGTTCCGTAAAACCATTAAGAGCGACTATTACATGGCATTACTGGATTGATAGAGCGCAGAAATCAAGAAAAAACGGCCTCACATGCAAAAGAAAAAATTGCTTTCGACCAAGCAATGCACCGTGCCACAAGTCCATGAAGACGATGATCAAATTGAATGAATTAAGCTTCGAATTGCTTCATCACCCACCATATTCTCCAGATCTGGCCCCCAGCAACTACTGGCTCTTTGCTGACCTGAAAAAAATGCTCCAGGGAAAGAGATTTGGATCCAATGAAGAAGTGATTGCCGAAACTAAAGCTTATTTTGAGAGCAAAGACGAATCATTCTACAAAAGGGACATCGAAAAGTTAGAGAAGCTTTGGAATTAATGTATTACGCTGGAAGGAAACTATGTTGATGAATAAAGTCAAACTTCTTGAAAAAACTGTGTTTTGTTTAGTTAGACCGGAAACTTATTAAGTGATGTGTTACTAATAAGACAATATATTATATGGACATGCGAGGGTCAGTTACTGAAATGACAGAAAATAAATCAGACCGATTTTTCAACGCTGAAAACGAATCTGTCTTGTATAGAAAATGTACTGAATGTGATTTACAAATATCTTCTTCTATTTTATATTTAAGTTCAAAAATTAGTTTTTATTTTTTAAAAGCTATTTAAACAAATACAAAAATTGATAATTTTCTCTGAATCCATTTTGTTATTATGAACGATAGCATACAAATATACTTGTATGAAACTATTTTCCAAATATGTTGATGTAAGAAAATACATTTTTTATCGAGTTATTAAAAAAATCAAGTTTGGTCCTGATTAGTAAAAGTAATAAAAATCATTATTCTTCAAATTTTATTTTCAATTTGATGTTTTTTTAGAATTTCTGATTATTCCTCGAAATAATGATGCGTTCCTTGCTATAAATATTTTGCGATTTATAAAAAGCATGGCGTAGAGATCTCAAGACATAAAATGCGCAGCTTCAACGCGTATAAAATCGTCACACGTTACGTAAATTAACAATCCAACCTTGGCGACACGTATTATACGTATGAATTTAATTCGTCTTTTTTTAATGGTTATTATTAAATTCATGAATCAACTATATAGTACGACGTAACTTAATTATAGTTTATATTTCTGTAAGATAAATAAATTCATGCACAAAATAATTCCTAAGAATGTGGGAAACATGTTAGAATACAGTAAAGAACGTTCTTCTCGTGCATTTTAGTCAAAATTTTGCAGAGAATTTTAGTTATACTTGTAATCTCCAATATATCTTACAGTTTTATGTTTTATATATAAGAAAACGTTTTGGAAAAATCATGCTAAGACAATTCAGACGTATGTTGTTTGCATTTTTTAAGATATTGTTCAAATTTCTAGAAAGATATTTTGTGTACAAAAAATTGTATCTTATTTAAATTTTAATGACTATTAATAATTACCCTCAGAGAAAGCAACAGCACAGAATGTATAAATTATTATAGGAATCCCACACTTCATTTTCTAGGATTTATCAAAACTTCTTATGATAGTCTGATTCCTGATGTTCTACAGTTGTATAGGCATTAGTTTTTATCTCATTATTTGCTGCAAACATTGCGTCACAGTTTGAAGGTTCAATATTAAGTTTTTTCTTGCATAATTATAAAAAATACATAATTTAGCATTTAAGATGTTAAAGAAAATTCAATATATTTTGATTGGAAACAAACTACAAATTATCCTTAATGTATTATAGGGGTAATATGAAGTTTCTGAGAAAAAAATATTCATCAAAAACCACTTTGCTTCTTCTTTTAATGCTTTTTGCACAATGCGATGGAAATCTACTTTTGCATCGCTCACCCCAATCTGATAACGTGTAACTATTCAAGTAGGGTGAAAATCCCCACCTCAAATATTCCCCGATTTGTTAATGTTATAACAAACACTCCCGGAATGACGCGAAAAACGTGCTTCCGTTGCATAAAACAATATTATACTAAATTTCCATATAATTTTATCATTTACTCTGACGAAAAGTCTCTCAGTGTAACTTTTCTAATTTTGGTTTAATTAATAAATTTAATAAGGACAATTTGTAGAGCTTTCTGGAAAATATCAAAAACTAGTATTAAAATACTGGATTTGTACAAAAAGTAGACTGTAACAATATATTATGTGCCTAGGCGCATAATGAGGGTTATTACGCGACGAGCGACAATGCTCGCAGGAGATCGAAGCTGATCGAAGCCGAGGCGCGATCAGTCCTGCGAGCATTTTAAGGAGGTTGGGTAGATCACTTGCGGGGCAGGCGGTGAGAGGGGTATGCCTATGCTTATACACGGGCGTTCAGTAGTGTGACCAACCTTAGATAAAAAAATTATATGATTTTTTACGCTATTTACGTATCGATGTGCAATAAAGTGTAGTGTAAATATCTTGTTTTAGTATTAAATACCAGCAAATTCATGTTTTATGTGAAATAAAGTTTATTTTTATCAACTTGAAGTTCTTTGAAATAATGAAAGACGTTTGGCAACGTTGTGTTGTTTGAACTGGTTTTTTGTATGCATATAAATAATTATTCTATTTAAATATCAGCTCCTTTTTTTAAAAATTCTACCAGAGATCGATTTTTTTACATACAACCTTAAACACTATAATCATAACCGAACATTGATTAGTCTGTAAGTATTGAAAAAATGTTCTTTAGTTTATAATAAGTTATTTTTGATATTTTTTATAATGAGATTGTTTGTACAGCGTTCTAATAAATAAAAGTGATTAAGCATGTAATGTTTCATAAGTACGTTGTTTGTTTACAATGAATCCGGTGAATCTGTATTACTATTATACTATAGCAGATACCACAGCGTTGCCACACTTCTTGATGACGGCTGACCGTTTGCCCCAAAATAACGGATATATTTTCTTCAAGTTCAATTATCTAAATAACTACATTGTAAGTGCACATTTTTTTTGTTTCAAAATATTCAGAAATATTCAGTTCATATTACAACCGAGCTTCCAATGAGTTTATCATTTTTAACAAAAATATTGAAGGGAGATTGATGGACTTCAGTTTTCTCCCATAAGAGCCCATGTATAAAAGGAATATTTTGACATTGATTTTCTCGAAAACTGCATTGTCAATCCTTTTAAAATTTTTACGTGATTTTCCTTTAATATTAATCAGTGGATTGTGAAAGTTTCAAAAGTTTTTAATCATTTTCATTCTACTACCCAACCTCCTTAAGCGAGTCTCGTAATTACCCGAATTGTGTGCATTGGCGCATATTCTGTTTTATGTGACTTTGGCGCATTTACGAGTTTTCCTGCCATTTTTATTTTGATTTTCTCGATCTTGTGTAGTAGTAGCGTATTGTAATAGACGCATGCGCAGTTCAAATATACAAGACTTTGTCAGTACGGTGCCAACGCTGTACGAAGAAGAAGAAGAATAAGAAGAATATTATGCTCCACTGTATCGCAATAGGCGCATGCGCAGTTCAATGTTTGCATTATGTTCCTCTGTATCGTAATACACAAAATTACGCTACTCTGAACTGTAGCATAAAAACGCGTTAATGCGCCGGAGGCACATAAACAATTTTCCCGCAACTTCACACCAATGATGTATAGTTGCAAGCGCTTGGTGTAAGATTCTGGCGTGTCATTGGATTGGAATACTATTTCACACCAAACTGGTTCTGATTTCTTATAAGAACAACATCAACCTCACACTTTACACAGAACCGTCCTTAGAGCGTCAGGAGGCACTTGTCCCTGTTTGGCGACTTTGGACAGTCGTAAAAGTTCAGTGTTTGAATCGAGGAGGTTGGTGAGGTATTCGTTTCACAGCTCCATGTCTTTAGAAGCATTTGGAACTTACTAGAGTCCGATATCTAGTATGGATGACTTAGGACCGTCCCTAGAGCGTTAGGAAGCACTTGTCCCAGTTTGGCGAATTTTGACCGTCGTAAAACTTCAGTGGTTGGATCAAGGAGGTTGGTGAGGTATTCGTTTCACAGTTCCAAGGCTTGAGAAGCATCTGAAACTTTCTAAAGTGTTTTGAATCGAAAAGCAACCACACCATACGTTGCGAATATATAATTGTCCATACATTTTTTCCATTTTTGAAATAAGGGGTGGTTGGTTTTGCATGTAGGGTTGGTTTTTGGAAATTTATTTCCTCTCCTTCAAAAAGCCTAAAAATGGCTGTAAAATATGGCGTAGTTGCTTCTTGATCTTTAAATTATTTTAGCATGGTAAATAAGGCTGGGTTGTTTTTACACATGAGGGGTAGTATTTTACATGACAGAGTATTCGACTTTCAGATAAGTTCAAAAGTTACTTAAAACTAGAAGTACCGTCCTTGCACAATTAGATCAATAGTCCTGGAAAAAGTATAGAAAATTCCAAAAGTATTCAGTATAAAGTCAGTGAAAATTCTGAGTACGCAAAATGTATAATTTCTATGCACTCGTGCATGAAAACTTCAAAGCCAGTCAATGAAATTTTTATAAACTATCAAAGTCAATAAGAAAAAAAAAAGATTTTCACAAACTACCTTTTTTTCAAGGGGGTCGTCTAGTGTGACGGGTCAAAAAAATCGTTTTTTTTTTTTCATAAATCACGTCTAAAACATGATTTTTTTGAAGAAGAGGAAGGTGTACTCTATGGTCCAGGCATAGCAGATTGATGGTGAGACAATTTTTTTATTATGAATAATGTACACCAACTTTAAAACGCGTTTTTTTAAATCTGCTGCCACGATATCTCAAAAACTATTTCACTGTTAATGCTCAACTTTTTACAGCATCTTTAGTACATGTCCAACTGCAAATTAAGCCAAAAGAATTGATTGCTTCATTAGTTTTTTTTCAATTATATAGACGCGAAAAATAGTCGAAAAGCTAAGATTTTTTTTTTGGTGAAGCAAAAAAATACTTTTTTTGGAATTCGAACTTTCTTTTAGTTTATTTTGCAGTTTTAAGTCTCAGGAATAAAATGGCGTTCGGTTTTTTGATTTCGGATAATTAGAACGCCCGAAATCATGGCAGCAGTGGAGCAACTTTTTTTTTTACGTTTTCTTGTTGAGCGGTGCATCTCCGATATTATTCAATATATTGGCTTCAAAAAATTAAAAAAGTTTGTCCAAATGTACTCAAAGAAGAAATAAAATTCAAAAATTATTTTACTTGAACGGTTTTTTAAATAATGACTGTCAAAAAAAGCATAAAAATACGGCCTTCACACTAGACGACCCCCTTAATATTTTAATTATACTTACTATGCACTATGGCTACTAGGGTGGTCCAAAAATGCATTGCAAAAATTTTTTTGATGATAGATGCAAACGATTCCCCCAAAAAGTTTCGAAATCCAAAAAAATAAATGTCCTATTTTTTCTTTTTTCAAAATTTTGATTTTATATGGTGCCTGTTGGGACTTGAAATTTGCATGGGAAAATGCATGCATGGGAAAATGCATGGGAAAAAGTCACTTTTTGGTATTTTTCGAATAATTTTTCAGGGTTAGGGAAAAGTTAACATTAAAGTTATAAGGCTTCTAGAGTACTTTCCAACGAAGAATTTGACTTATCATACATATGGATTTGACGCCCCTAGCACACCCCCACGATGCCCTGAAAACTACCCTTAAATCGAAAAATGTACATTCTTCAGGAAATTGACTCTTTTAAGCAGTTTATTCTCCTTTTTTTCCAGAAATCATTACTATAGGTCTATTGGAATGTTTACAAATGTTTTTTAGTTAATTTCCATTTATTTAAATAAATTCTATTTGTTTAAATAATATGTTCTTCTATAAAATTCGTTTCAAATCTGTTCTCTGAGATCGGAATGGCAGTTTATTATCTGAAAGTAACTTTATTTATTTATTAATTTCTTTCTATTGTTTAAACAATTAACTATTATTAATTTTTTACTTTTTTCAATTTATGGTAAAAAAGTCAGCTTTTCTTGTGATAAACCTATATAATATAGATAAACCCTGAACAATTATTCGAAAAATACCAAAAAGTGACTTTTTCCCATGCATTTTCCCATGCAAATTTCAAGTCCCAACAGGCACCATATAAAATCAAAATTTTGAAAAAAGAAAAAATAGGACATTTATTTTTTTGGGTTTCGAAACTTTTTGGGGGGATCGTTTGCATTTATTTAAAAGTCGCCATTTTGGACCACCCTAATGACTACAGATCGCTGAACATAATATATTACCCGCTGTTGAAATTAATCTTAAGCTGACAGGATTCGAACCTTAACTTTTATCTAACCTAAATGTATAACGCAGTCTAACCTTATAATTAAACCGCACGGCTAACGAAGCACTTGCGATATTTCCTGAAAAATGTTGGGTACATTTTATCCTTAGAAAATGCAGGGTCGTGTAAGAAATTGCTGCGCCTTGTTTCGCCAACAATTTTATATAAGGCTATCAAAAGTTTTTAAATGAAGAGTTTTTAATAAATTAATATCAAATATAACGATTTTATAATTTCTGAAGTTTATGTCAGTTCACAAAGTAATAAAAACTGCGCGTATCTAAAAACTGACATTGACAACTGCACATCGTACCAGTAAAAATTTCACAAGACTTTCAAACGCAGTCCAAGAATGTTTCTTTGACTTGTATAGCAGGTATTCATCTCTTTCTAATCAAATTATTCTATCCAAACTCTTTTAAAACCTGAAGCACTCTTTAGAAGAAGTATTTGCTTTTCTATAATTTTTTCAAAAAGTTTACAATAAAATTTGAAAGAATTTCGTTCTTTGACTGTGCTTCAATTAATCTAGGACATTCTTTCATTTTTTCGATGATGTTCTAAGCTTCTTCATAAAAAGTATGTAGGATCTTCGGAAAAATTTGCCCTGTCTAAAAGTCGAAGACTGTCAACTAAATTTCCCAGTACTTATTTATTTCCGTGCACCAGCTGCTGTCCACTCGGCTGACGATAGTTTTGTTCCAGGTGTGTAGTGATGGATTAATGTTTCATCCATTGTCACATACCGACGCAGAAAATCCTTTTTACCTCGCTTGAACAGCTTCAATACCGTTTTCGAAAATTACGTTTCAATCCAGAAGAGTATTAAAGAAGTAAAAGAAACAGATTGAAATGAATCCACCTACCGAATCGGGAATAAAACGTAGTCACAAGTACCGCTTTAGTGGAACGGAATTGAACAGAATTAACCTAAAAAAATAAAGAAAAAAGTTTATTTATTCATGTTAAGTTTACACGTCATTTTAATTTATGAATTGAATTTATTCTCAATTATGTTAAATTTTGAATTGATTAAATCAATGTGCATTTAATTTTTTTCATTTCTAGTAAACATAACGTTCAATGTATTGTTTGGCAGATTTATTCAAGATATATTAATTTCATATTTATTATTTCTTTATTGCATTTTTTAGGGAAATTTATCTAAATAATTTAGAAAAAATTTGCGAAATAATTAATTAGAATTCAATCTCCTGCTATTACAGTGGTCAAAACGAATTAAATTGACTTCAGTTTTAGACGAGAAACAACAGAATTAGTTTGTTCCACATATCCACTCATAGGATGAAATTAAAATGACTTCAACTCCTTAGCTTCTCCTACGTAATTAAATTGAATTACTTTCTTTCACATTTTCACTCATAAAAACGAATTAAAATGTCTTTAATATTATAAGTTTCTTTACGAGAATAAACAGAATCAACTTGACTTCAAATCTTTCACACGGAAAACGAACTCGGCAATTTGCTCGCTCGCGACAGTGGCGTCACACTCCCAGAGTGTGCGTGCATCTTCTTCTTCTTGTTTGTGGCTTCTTGCTGTTCAGCAAATAGCCATAAGTACCACATAATAGGAAACCTTCACGAATTAGTCTCCTCAATTTTATAGAAACATTCGTATATACCAATGAAATTAAAGGTTGCAAAATAGTTGACGAATCAAGACACAGCAGTAGTAATTCGCCCAATCAAAATTCAGTTCCATTGCCACTAGTATGCGCACACTCAAAAATGGCGTTAAAAGCCTGAGACACCTCGCATTAAAACGGGCAGTTTCAAAATACTAGCAGAAAAATGCTTCAAAGCATCGTGAAAGGACTCACACAGATCCCACCAGTGATCCCAGAACGTGGGAGCTGGCGGCCCCCACCATAGTCCCCAACAGTTCATGGCTTCTTCCTCGCTCGACTGCCATAGGTTTGTTGAATGAGGAAGACACAATGAGCTCGAGGCATCTATGGTGGGGGCCGCCAGCTCCCACGTTCTGGGATCACTGGATCCCACTTTATCCACTTACATTTCCGCGCACACGGAGGAGGCAAGCTAAACAGTTTCAGGGGTGCAGGCAGGCTGTGCAAACCTAATGGAAAGGTGGTGGATCGTTAGAAATTGGCGCCGCGTACAGTACTGCACATGAACTACCCTTATGTGTGCACATGTTGGTGCATATACATGCATACGTAGGTTCTTTAAATGTGTTACAGAGAATATATTCAAATATAATTAAAAGGAAATTGAAGATTCAACGCAAAATTTTGAAAATGTGATTCAAGAGTAAGAAGTTAATGTCAACTCACTCTTGAATTACATTTTCACAATTTTGCCTTAAATCTTGGTTTTGTCGTAATAAGTAAAACTCAAAAATATCTGTAATTTGTATTTTTATTTTCAGAAAATATACATAAAATTATTGTATTAACTTCAATACCTTCAAGCTTAGAATGCCTTATGGATATGTAATAATGAGGAAATTAGCAAATTTTACAATACATACAATTAGTCAACAAGTACATAATTTAGAGTTAACACATTGTACGAAATTTTTTTTTCTAACCAACAAAATCTAAAGCAGAACAGTGTTTCTCAACGTATTATAACCTTTCTAATTTTTACTCCGCGACCATTTGTTCCATGAATTTTCTTTTCTGTGGTAAAAATTGATCGAGCTCAACTTTTTTCGAAACTAAGCGAACACTTTTTCGGGTCTAGGTAGCTCTTTTCGGCGTTGTATGCAAGTCTTCTGCAAGTACATCCTTGCTGGTTCCTGCTTCTGGGATATCTTCTTCTGATTCTTTTTTCTGGAATATAAATTAGAAGCATTTAATTTCCACGAATATTGGAAATTTATTTCATGGGTATTTTATTCTTATGAATTCTAGGTACAAATGAAATGAAAATCGTTTTCACGGTACTTTTATTTTTAACTTCCTTATCCTTAATTTCTAGCTCTCAAAAAATTAAAATTAGTAGTAACCCTTTCGTGTTGTTTTTGAAGTCAAGTTTTCCAATAGGTATAATTAATCATGCAGAAACATTTTAATATTTCTCAAATAAAATATTACTATTCATAATATAGGGCTTGCAACGACCTTCAAATAATAAATTTCATATTACGTGAGGTTGGTTCATTTTATTTTAAAATTCGAAAATTTGATGAGATTGAAAAATTTAGGTATCCTATTGCCAGAACACGTGTTTTTTCCATATGAACAATTCATTTATATTTGACGTTTATATTACAGGTTTATGTGCCACATTTCAATTTTTTACTTGAAATGATTTATCAAAATTTTTTAATGATAAAAAATATCTGAGCACTACACTGTTAGAAATGTTCGGAAATTTGCAAACTTTTCATGTTACAAATTTAGCATAAAATTTAACTTTACTAGTTTTATAGTTTAGGTATCTCAAAATTATGTGCTAGAATTTTATTGTTATTCCTAAGGAAGTTTTAAATACTTTATCGAAGTTTCCTGTACTATTTTATGTAAATTTTCTCACGGTTTTTACATTTTTTCACATTCCCAAAGTTTACTTCCAAATTAGGGCTCATATGTTTAATATTTTATTTATTATGCTTAACATTTTAGAAATAAAGATCACTAATGTGGATTCTGATCAGAGTCGAAACGTTTGAAATTATTTAACCTTTTGAGTTATTATTTTTGGATCCTAGTCATTTATTAACAACATCGTATCAAATTAAAAATATTACTACTTACGTGCGCAAACTGCACGCTACTTTCTCCAAAGTCTCGTATGCCTTCTCAAGATTTTTCTATTTCGGGCAGCAAAATTTCGAATTCTGATGAGGAAGGAACAGCCGCTGGTTTCATGTTTACATCACTTTGACACGACATATCACTACCCGGCGGTAAATTTAACGTCGGAACGGCACCGTACTTCAAAAGAAAAGCACCATTCCTCTTCTGATAAAAGCATTATTCATCGAAATGTCGATGACAAACAAAAAACTGTCTTTCTACTACTTGGAGGTATTCTAACCTTGACAAGTAGGGATTTGCGCATGCTTCTATCCGTCGTTGTCCAGCATTTTCTCTCTTCGGAAACCGATGAATAGACATATTTTTCTTCCGACCCCTTTTAGAGGTACACCCACGAACAGCACACTGAATTCCGTTCTTCGTATTCATTATAAAGCGCAATCGCATAACGAATTGTTGATACTTGAATACAACCATTGCGGAACTCATACGAAGCCGTTCCCCTTGCCGCACTCCATTCGCTTCCGACAACTAGCGCCACGTACAGTACTGCACATGAACTACCTTACGGGGACACCCAATACATTAGAGGTTGACCTGCCCTGGGTGCAGGCAAACTACCCTGTTAATATAAACAGTACTGAGAACCATACCGCAGTTAAATACCGTTCAGAGTCCAACGGCGGCGCGTGAACAAGCCACGAATAGAGCAACCCCTGGAGAGACGCGCCAGAATCCGAAAACCGCGGAATTCGCGAACCCGGAGGTCACAGCAGAACCAAGCGGAGGCGAGATCAAAACAGAAGAAACCACGAACGCTCATATTCAAAAAAAGCAGAGGACAGAGGTAGCACTCTCAGAGTCAAAAAGTTGTCACAGCCAGTCAAGATCACACTGACGCCGTGAGGAACGATCACGAGGCACGGACACAGAGCAATCGCGAAAGCGTCAGAAAAAACGAAGGCGTGGAAAAGCAGCACGCCGCGAACACAACCCGCAAAGAAACCTCACGTAAGGAACACCCGTATTTTAAAAATGAGAAAAAAAGGAAAAGGGGACCACAAACGGACTACGCACACGGACGAACACATCCGGCCGCGGCCGAAGCCACGACCGGAATTCAGTTTGGAAGAATTTCTGTCGCTAGCTATGGGCGCGTGATCGCCAAAGTCTGGCAGTTAGATGCACGCACACTCTGGGAGTGTGACGCCACTGTCGCGAGCGAGCAAACTGCCGAGTTCGTTTTCCGTGCACCCTTGTCAGGATTAAAATGTGTTCATTCTTCGTCGCAGGATTCAACGGGATTGAAACGAGCAAAAACGTAGAATGCTAAAATGAATTGAAATGTTTACGTTCAAAAACGGTATTACTTTGGATTAAAAGAGTTGAAAAATCGCCCATATTCCAACTACTTTTAATTTAATTTAATCCATACCTTCATACCGGAATACAAGTCGATGATTGTTGATTTCGCCATAACGCTTATCAAGCCACTGCTATTCTTCAACAGTATTTTTTCCCATTAAAAGCAATGTTTGATTAACACTCAAAACTCTTTTTTATCCATTGTTTTGAAAATGACAGAAGTTGCTTCACCAAAACCTTTGTAACTTCTGAACTAAACGTCAGATTGTCTTGAAATTTTGACATTTAACGTTTGAAGGTTGGTACTATCCAAAAATCATATGCATTTGACTAAAGTGGTGCCATCTATATGTCAGACAGGAAACTTATTCAGTGATGTGTTATGTGAGAAAAATCACATTTATCTAGCTCTATCAATACTTTATTCACAAGACGATTGTTTGACATTTATTAATGACGCATCATTACGTTTAATAAACCGATAAGCCATTTAATTATATTAGTAATAATTATACTGTTGATGTGTCCCGCATGGCGGATTGGGCCCCAGTTGTAGCAGACATTGCATCCTGAATGAAATACATTTTATGCACGAGCTTTATAAAGATCTGATCAATTAGACGAGATTTGTCACATTTAGGAATAATACTAGAAATTCCAATAAGTTCACACTCATAAGCTACTAAATGACCAACATATATCTGCAACAATGAAACGATTTAATTTCTGATTTACTTCCGAAAATTAAATGTTACAATAAAAATACTGCTGTTTTTCTACTAGCGGGTCATAAAGTGCATTTTATTGCCGCCTGTGGGGCATAAAAATTCATTTTGTGACCCGCTAGTAGAAAAACAGCAGTATTTTTATGTTTATCAGCTTTGGAAATAGAAATATCCTGCTCAATATTTCGGTAACTTACAAGTGCGAATGCAATTCGGATGTTTCTGAGTCATCAAATTTCCGCACAGGATATTTCTAATCCTTAAGTTGATGTATGGAGAGAAATTTCATGGCTGATATTACCGTTTTCGTGGGTAAATTAGAATTACTACTATCAACTGCTTTGATTTACAAAACTCCACTATGGTCATAATTTTATGTGCCTCCGGCGCGTAAACTTGTTTTTACGCTACAGTTGAGAGTAGCGTAATGCTGTGTATTACGTTACAGAGGAATGTAATGTAAAAATTGAACTGCGCATGCGCCTATTATGATAAAGCGGAGCATAATCTTCTTATTCTTTTTCTTCTTCGTACAGCGTTGGAACCATACTGACAAAGCCTTGTATATTTGGACTGCGCGTGCGTCTATTACAATACGATATTACTACACAAGATCGAGAAAATCAAAATGGCCGGAAGTATTCGCGAAATGTCAAGTAAGATGGGCGATAATCACGGCAATTTCGACCTTTTCAGATTGGATTCGAGTGTACGCAGAAAAACTCGTAAATGCGCCGAAGTCACATAAAGTAGAATATACGCCAATGCACACAATTTGGGTCATTACAAGACTCGCTTCAAATGCTCGCAGGATTGATCGCGCCTCGGCTTCGTCTCGGCTTCGTCTTGGCTTTGTCTCGGCTTTGTCTCGGCTTTGTCTCAGCTACGCCTCGACTATGCCTTGGCTTCGATCTCCTGTGAGCATTGTCGCTCTTCGCGTAATAACCCCCCCCCAAAAAGTAAATGATTGACCCAACGATCGGTACGTTTTGATTGAGTAAATTGAATTTAGGGTATAGCGAGGTGAGATTGTACAGTCATAAAGAAGACATTCACAAACGACGTTTTCGATTCTCCATAAATAGGCAATAGGTGCCCCATTATGTCGCAACTGAATGTATCATTTATTGCCCTCTCTTGGCGTCGCATCTTATGGCAATCAATGCCGAATTCTCTAATAAAATTCGATTGATTCGATAACAAGTTCCTATTGACTTTTTCTTAGATTATTTTTCTTCGAATGACGAACAATAGTTAAAACTCAATCATGGCACAATTCTCATCGATGGTGGCGATTACAATGAGTACATGCAGTAATTGGCAAATCTATTGTGATTACCTATACCATGCTGAGAATTCGTCATTTATGCAACAATTGATGACGGATAGAATAGCTTTCGTTAAATAGTCTTTTCTTTGCGTAAAGTGAAGTCCAACGCAATACAATGAATTACTCATCATATATTATTTATTTAAATGACTTGAGTTCGTTATCATTCACAAGAAATTAAATTTTTCTGAAGAGATTGTATAAAATCGTCTTTTAAATA
Organism: Diplolepis rosae; assembly: GCA_030998225.1. Taxonomy (NCBI): domain Eukaryota; kingdom Metazoa; phylum Arthropoda; class Insecta; order Hymenoptera; family Diplolepididae; genus Diplolepis; species Diplolepis rosae. Next base: position 2,647,233 of record JAPYXD010000736.1, read on the forward strand.
AGCGATATGCGTACATAGAAAGAAAAAGTTATCCAATAAATATTGGAAGTTTCTATCTTCGTTTGTAATTTGATGCCAGAATGGAAAAAAAATTACTCGAGGTAGTACAAGAATTTCTCATTTTTTCTAGTACAACTTTTTCAAGTTCTGCAGAAAAACTTGAGTTACTTCATGTCCACTAAAAAAATGAAAAATTGTTCTCATAGAAATATGAAGATAGAACGATGTTGTGGAATATGCCTGCAATAGCAAAAAACAATATATATTAGAAAAGTAATGTATACATTACTTTATATAAGAATATAAAATATTGCAACATTCGTTTTGAAAAGTAGTCGTGCAGAGTGTATGCGCTGTGCGCAGGCGCATTATGGCGAAGTTGCCTAGCAACGAAATACCTGCGACGATGCGAGGCGAGGCACGAGGATTTGTTATTTTTTCGGCTGTTGAATTCATTGTTCGTGCAAATTCAGTGTGCCAACTCTTTGCCAACGCATACATGACAAGGAAAATTGTCATTGTGAGAATCAACTCTTCATTGTTTATACATTTTGGTAAGTTGTACGAATTATAATGCCATATGTATGTAATGTTATGAAATAAAAATGTTCTCACTATAATTTTGTTGAAATTAATTCTGCGCAACGGAAACTAGATGATCTAAATTAGTAAATTAATTCACGAATAGAATTGACCAATAATGGATGATATATTGCAACAATGAATGACCGATAATACCCAATTTATTGCCCATTTATGACTGATCTATTGAGCAGTTTGCTCGTCTCTTTGGTACGTCACATAATGATCCAATACAAGGGCATTCAAAATCGAGAAAATAATCTCCCAAAAACATCAACAACGTCTCACAATTAAAGCCCCATAAGTCGTGTGCTTTAAAGGACATCCATGATTCAGTCATAAATGTTCTGTTATTCAGTCGCATCTTACGTCATCTATTTCCCAATACAACTGAATTCAATTCACCGTCAATTCTACAATTGTTGCTCTAACTTTACTTTTTGGGCCTCATTATGCGCCTAGGCACATAATATACTATTACAATGCTCTAATTAAAAAAGTGGTAAAAATAAACCCCTACTGCTTCAAATTTGTTACTATCAGTATGGCAGAGTTAAATAAACTTGAATTCTACTTGGATAAACAGATGTAATGTATGGCAGAGTAAACTACAACATCATTTTCGTATTTTCTCACATCTTTTCCTTATGATTCAGGTTTATTCTGCAAGATGGTACTACTTCCTATGGAACGTAATGATTACAATCATCAAATTTCTCTTCGTGGAAACTATTTCCACTAATTCCCATAAATTTAAATTTCAAGTTTACTTATTTAGTTACTGTAGCTTAATGTACTTACTTCATCCAAAAATTTTTTGCTACGAATTATACGTTTAAAGCGATTTCTTTGGGTTATTCTAAAGGAAGTACGAAATTGATGCAAGAGTTCGAAATTCTGCAATATATTAAACCGAAAATGTTAATCATTTTGAAAAAAAATTATTATGCTTCGCCAAAATTCACCACTGATGTACCGGGTTATAAATGTTTGTTAGTGTGACTTATTGTATGCTTGATTAGGCACTACTTGCTACATTTTATTACTTGTCAGTTACCAGGGGTGTTAGTTGAAGTTTGCCGGTTTTTTCAATAAAGAAAACACTTAATTCTCAAGGGAATCTCAAAAAATTTTTATTCAAAGTAGTGACCATTGGGTTCTACGAATTTTGCCCATCTTTCAGGCAAATCATGGATACCATTCCAAAAAAATGTTTTCTCTTTCAAAGCAAATCATTCGACCAGCCATTTTTCGACTTCTTCAAAATTGGCGAAGCGCTGCTCTGCGAGTAAGTGTCCCATCGATGTAAAAAGAAGATAGTAGGACGGGGCGAGGTCTGGAGAGTATGGCGGGTGTGATAATATTTTCCAATTCAATGCTTTTAATGTGTTCTTCACCACTTTAGCGGTATGAGAAGGTGCGTTGTCATGTTGTAGGATAACTTTGCCATGTCATCGGGCGCATTCCGGCCGTTTTCCGAGCAACGCATGATTCGAATTGATAATTTGTTGTCGGTAGCGATCTGTATTCACCGTCTCACCAGGTTTTAATAACTCGAAGTACACCACACCACACTTGTCCTACCAAACATAGAGAATTGTCTTACGGCCAAAGCGACTTGGCCTTAGAGTCGATGGGCCGACCTCACCAGGTGACAATTCGATGCAGAAAAGATTTCCTTTCGAACCGTTGAAGCAGCATTTCACAAATGGTTTTTCGATTTTCCATTTGTCTATCGTTCAGTTGGTGTGGTACCCATTTTCCATACTTTTGGATTTTTCCCATGGCTTTTAAACGTTGGCAAATTGCTCCTCGGGTCACATTTAGTGTTTGTGCCAATTATTGTTGCGATTGGGTTAGATCTTCATCCAATAACGCCTGCAATTCCTCGTCTTCGAACTTTTTCGCTGCACCAGGATATTCATTGTCTGTTAAATCGAAATCTCCACTTTTAAATTGACGAAACCATGTCTCACATGTTCTAATCACTGGAGCATGTTCACCATAAGTTTTTACCAGCAATCGATGAGCTTCAACTGCTTTTTTCTTTTGATGAAATAAGAAAAGCAACGAATGCCGCAAATGCGATTTACTTGGAACGAAACTCGACATAGTCACTGAGATAAACAACTATGATGCTATTATTTTGGCAGAATGTAATTGTTTATTTTTGAAGGTTATTGTCCATAGAAAAATATGACATAGATGCCAAATCATAGAAATGTATACATATCTCTAGCGACATCTATGAGTAAAACCGGCAAATTTCAACTAACACCCTTGGTAAATACCAGTTCTGAATCAGTATTTTTAGTCAGTACTTCAGCGGTGAACTAAAGCTAAGAGAGCTTAATGTAAGTATTTGTGCACACATTTAATTTGAAGTATAGAAATACTGTGGATCAATATTTGGCTAGTACTTTTTTGTTGTGTATTCGTACCTTATCCCATCCTATTATATCAATCCTATTCTTTGGTGATGATTTCGGCATAGAACCTATCGTTCTCATGTAACGTATATAGCCGTTTAATGTGTCAATTTCTTTGGTTAGCTGAAATAAGATATATGTATTTATTACCAATCGCGAAGTAAAAATATATGTGTTTTTCAACTTTGGCGAAAGTTTTGGATTGAAATTTAATCTAAGTGTAACAGTTTTCCAATTATTCCAATTAATTTGGATTGAAGACTGGGTTTGGATATAATTGAATAAAGGATTAAGTTTAGAACTTACTGTTAGGATTGAGAGACTTGAATACAAAGGGTAATCATCTGTTAATATGCGGTTTTCAATCTGTATGTCCAGAACATCATAATGACGAATACGTTCAAGTTCTTCGGGTATTTTTCCAACCGTAGCCTTGATTGGCTTTTTTTCAGCATTATATGGAATGAAATTTTTAATACTAGCAACGATACATAAAATGTGTTTGAGACTGATTAAGATGCCACCGCCTAAGAATCTATCAATATCACTTAAAAATACCAGCGCTGTTGCCATATCAAATTCCCAACGTATACTTTTTCCGGTTATATGAGTCACCTGTGTTGCATTTGATTTTCCTAAAAATATATTGAAAAATATATAATTAAAAATTCAATCATAATAAAAAAAAGATCATTTATTATTTAAAATATATTTTTAATGGGCGTGAAAAAAGGCATTTGAATAGGATACAAGTTTCTTACTGTGTTCTCACATTGAGGATCAAGATATTACTTTTGGAAATTTTTGGCCCCTTATTCAATTTTTTTTTTAAACACTTTATTCACGACACAAATTACCAAATTTGTTGAGTCACATGTTGGACTTTTATACTAAAAAGACAATATATTATACGGACATACGAGGATTAGTTACAGAAGTGACTGAAGGTAAATCAGACATATTTTTTGACACTGAAAACGAATCTGACTTGTATACAAAATATACTGAATATGACTTACAAATATCTTCTTCTACTCTCTAAATCTGAATCAGTCAAATTTTCACTGATTGAATCAGTGATTTGCCTTTTCACTGATTCATCAGTGAAAATAATATTTTTTACTGTTAAATCAGTTATTTTTCACTGTTAATTTTAATCTAAGTGATATTTTAGTGAAATAGTAATTTTTCGTTAAAATCGATAGTCTTTGGCGTGGTTTCTTTCGAAAAAGATAAAAATATAAGTGCAGATAAGGGAAATAGATGAAGGAGACAACAAACATGGAAGTACACGATAACGTCAAACGATCACAAACGGCTTTGCAAGTGATCCATTTTAACGAAAAAATACTATTTCACTACAATATCATTTAGATTCAAACAGTCTGATCAAGTCTTCGTAATTTGCAATAAAAAAATACAAAATAACTTGAAATCCAAATCTTCCCAGAAAAAAGTTTTTCCGACTGCTGTGGGACAGCCATTTTAAACTCTATGTTCATGTCATATCAATGTTACGTCGGTTCCTAAAATCCTATTCTGTGAAGATCTTAAAAAGCATGACGTAGAGATCTCAAGACATAAAATGCGCAGTTTCATCGCGCACAAAATGATAGAAATTACACGTCACTTAAATTAACAATCCAACCTTGGCGACACTTATTATTCGTATTAATTTAATTCGTCTTTTTTTAATGGTTATTATTAAGGTCATGAATCAACTATATAGTAAGACGTAACTGAATTATAGTTTATATTTCTGTGAGATAAATTAATTTTGGCACAAAATACATTTCTAAACATATGGACAGTATAAAAAAAAATGTATGAAATGTATGAAAATAATATATTATTTAAATTTTAATGACTATGAATGATTACCCTCAGAGAAAGCAACAGCGCATAATGAATAAATTATTAAAGAAATAACACACTTCATTTTCTATGATTTATCAAAACTTCTTATGATAGTCTGATTCCTGATGTTCTACATTTCTATAGGCATCAGTTTTTATCTCATTATTTGCTGTAAAGATTGCGTCACAATTTAAATGTTCAATATTAAGTATTTTCTTGCATAATGCGTCCATTACAAAAATAAGAACCTTGTGCTAGATGCCGAAAACTTAAAAGAATTCTATTCACCTCTCATTGATGCTCCGAATAAAACTCAAAAAGATGCTTTAAAGAAAATTGTGTGACTTCATAACATCAGTTTTCGCAAACCCTAGCGGACCCGGTTGCGAGAACGGTCAGAGAATACTCTGACCATTCTCTGACCTCCTATTATAATGGCTAAGAACCGTAAAATAATATTTTAAGCATTGCAATTATAATTCTGCTATAAAATTTTAATTAGCAGGTGTAGTAATAAATACAATAATTTTATTTTTCAGCGATAAAAACTAGAAAAACATCGTATACGTGTCAGTGAAGGCAGTGCAGTGGTTCACAATTGGCGGAACGTCTCCACCGCCAGGATTGGCTATTGGTGGAAGTGAGATAAAAGTAGTTGCTATGCTTTAAATGTTTTTTTACCGTTCTCAACCATAATAATGCGAGGTCAGAGAATGGTCAGAGAACGGTCAAAGTATTCTCTGACCGTTCTCTCAACCGGGTCCGCTAGGGAATCAATGCATTGACAGAATGGAACTCTAACCTTGGCAACAAACTGACAGGAGTACATTACGTACAGAAATAATGCACGCAGAAGATTATGCAGAACGCCTTTGTAAACGCTTGTTCAAACTAAAATCTCATTTTTCCATAGCCTCCAAAAATCATCTTTTTTTAAGCACTTGAAGAACACATTAATGGAAGGCGAATTTCTTATTTTGTGTGATTTCGCTGAAAACTATGCGTTTGTACTCCAGAATTCAGCGCAGTCATTTCACTGGAATAAAGACCGAGCTACTATTTCCACTGTCGTCATTTGTTACAAGGAAAGCAGCGAGCTAAAACATTTAAGTGTTGCTATAATATCAGACTGTCTGAGTCATGATACAATTGCAGTTTACGAATATCTAAAAATTATAATAAATTGTTTGAAGAAAAAATTTCAGCCAAAGAAAGTCATTTACTTCACTGATGGAGCAGCTTAACACTTTAAGAATAACCCGTGTGTAAATTGCCAAATGTTTGCCCTATTACAAGTTTGGCCCCAACTTAGAAAAATATTATTTAGCTACAACATGGCGAATATCTTGGATGTGAAGTGAAGCCAACCTTGATCCTTGTTCAATAGTTGTTGCGGTTATAGCGCCACCTACTTTGGCTGTGCTTCTGTTTTTACGGGTTATGTTCGGAAGTATATGTATTTGATTTCTGTGTGTGCTAATTAAAATGCCCAAAATAAAGAACACTCGACGAGTCCGGAAGAATCGCGCGATATTCAGACCAAGAAGAGTAAGCAACAAATACGACAATAAGTAAATCAAATTTGTAGATTAGACTTTGAATCTGTCATTTTAAAGGTTGGAATAAAGTTTAAAATTTTTTTATTTATTTTGACTGCGTGTTTGATACTTTTATTTTTAACATATAAAAGGGCTGTCTTGAGCTCTATTGAAAGTTTTTGAAAAAGTTCATACTTGGTTTCTGTGTAATCTCAAAATCCAATTCAATTCAAAATATTTGTTAACAATATTAAAATATGACTTGGACTACATTTTGAATTTCGAAAATTATTCTAGAAGGATTAGATGAAGACATTAAAATAATTTTAATAGGGCTGAGGCACTGATTTAATATGGCTGTGACTCACAAAGTGAAAGATGCCAAGTTTGGGCCAAAACGGGCCATGAGGTTAAACTAGGTTCTGGTCGGGTTAGGCGTTTCATTTGCGGTTTGGTCCTGCCTCGATACCCAAATTGTGGCCCGATTTTTCCTGGTTGGGGCCTAGCTAGCGCCATGACAAAATTTCCACACAGGTACCCCTTAACTGCAGATGTCCTTTAAGTGGGCGAAAAGAAATCTCTCTGAAACCTCAGTATCCTTTAGTTATGAAGAAAATCACGAAACAACTACTGCAAAACTTCAAAGTGGATTTGCATCAGCAAAAACGGTACTTAGAAGACAAAATTACCACTCTTTCGTACCCTCTCTTGATTTAACTCTAACACTGAGAAAATATTCATTGTCTTCGCAGTTTGACGTTTTTCCGGAGAAAACTAAACGCTAAAGTAGTAAAAGAAGTAGTTTAAAAAAAATAAATGAAAAACAATTTTAAACAATAAACATTTTTAAAAATACATGTAAAAAATTTTAAAACATGTTTAAAAAATTTACAATAACTACAGTTATATTGTAATAATATTAATGGACACAATACACAATAAGACCTGCGAAATGCTTACTTACACTGAATAGCTGCTCGCGGCGCGGCAGCTAGGCGCAAGAATCCTCTCGTAAGTTCAATAGCAATTTTCACCCCACTTCATACCTCAGACGATTTTGAAGGGAAAGAATGAAGCGTTTTATCAAAAAAATTATGAATAAAATTTGAGAGGTTGTATTTTGCAAGAAGCTCAAAAATATGTTTGGAGTGGCAAAATGAGCATGATATATTTTGTTTAAGGGGGGCGCTCTATCCAGCACGTCAAAAAGTGGTCATTCTTTGGGATTTTTTTTCACTCGGAAAATAAAAACACACACGAATAATTTTTTGCATATATTGAAAGACATGTTTGAACTACAAAAAAAGCATTTTTTCAAGAACTAAAATAAAAAAATGGCGGACTTATTGATGATCGCGTGTGGCGTGTCGCGGCGGACGGATTTTTTGCGGTACATCGTGGAGCCCAAAGTTTTCATCTGAAACATACTTTTTAGAAATCGAAAATCGGTTTAGTAGTTTTTTCACAATCGTGTACCGCAATTTGGAAAACATAGTTTTGAGAAAAATCGATTTAAAGTTTAAATAAGGGTTAGGTTAAATTTGTTCTCTCCCGATAGAAAGAGATAAAGTATAACGCATTTATCCTCTGTCGATAAAGAATAGCGTGAAAGGAACAATTAGAAGGGTCTAACAAGCATAAAAAGAGCGAGAAACATTTCCTGTGCATCGCGCGCCAAATCGCACCCACAGCGGCCACAGCGCGCCCGAACTGTGGGTGTCACAATATTCAGAGTTGAGTCATAATATTTTGAGAATATACTTTCAAGACATGACCCAATCGATTAATGAAAAAAAAAATCGATTTTTTGAAAATGCTGGATAGGGCGCCCCCCCCCCCCTCAATACAAAATTACTATTTTTATCGGAAAGCTTATAAAAAACGTTTTTAAAAACACTCATATAAAAATTAAATTGACCAACTTTAGCAGAAGTTATGATTGATTGAATAACGGCGCACGTGTTAAAACGTCGAAAATTTGAGCCCTTGTATGTTGACAACCAGTTATACTAGAGCTGTCTCCTTTGGGGAACTAAAAAGGGTCCAATAGGACTACAATTCAGTGGAGTTTCAAGAACATTGAAGACAAAAAAGTTTTAGGCAGGTACACTTGGCAAATTTTGCCCCAAATAAATAATGCGAGAACCATAAATTTCCGCATCATTTGACGATGGAATAATGCGAGAATCAAAAATTTTCACATCCTTACACAAATGCAAGAATCAGACAGATTGCTTACTAAAATTGGTGCTGAGTCGAAATTTCCCAGGTGGACCACTCAAAAATGTGTTTTCGAATTCCATGTAGTTTTTTATCTCAAATGATAGTTTCAGTAATAAAAAGAGTTTCCCTTGAAAATTGTACTTTTGATATTAAAACAAAAACGATATACTTTTAAATGAAAAAAGGTTTGATTTAAGAATAAGAAACGTTTTATTTTATTTTTTACATTACTTCAGTAGTATTCATTTAAGGAATATCATCAAGCCCACATGGCAGAATTGACTCCTATATCCTCATTTTGTGCACGCTCGATGAAAATGCGTCTCTGAAAAGCTGATAAATATTTTACGTGTAGATTGCCTGAATGTGAAATTTTTTCGTAGTCATGACAAATTCCAATAAGTTTATTCTTCCAAACTAACATTGCACCAATGTAATACTAAAACAAAAAATAGTTTCAATTTTTTATTTACTTTTGAAGAATACAGACAGGTAACAATAAGTTTTTATTGCTAACCACTTAATTATAATTTTATGAGAATATAATTTTATGAAAATAAAATTTTATAAAAATGTAATTTTTATTGCTGAAACATTTTTTATACGAATTTTCGTAGCTCATTGTACTTACACAATTTATCTTTTTGGTCGAATCATGCACAATAAGTCCTATGACATCATCATACGTCATTTCGGTAAAATAATCCTCTTTTATTTCCATATTCTGCAACATATAAAATTGAAAATATTAATCATTATCTAGGCATAATAATTTTTAATGCTTTGTCAAAGTATACCATTTGCATACTGTCCTAATACTGTTTCCTACAAAGGAAAAAGATTTGCTTGCATCAAGTAGATTACTGGATCGTTTGAAAAGTCCCGGGCCTAAGTAATAAAACAATATTTGTTCGATAAAAGTTGCATTTATTCTTCAACATAGTTCCCTTCCAACTTGATACACTTATTCCAACGAGCTCCCATGCAGAAATAATCCCACTTGGTCCCATTTAAAGATTAGTTTTTTTAACGTTTGCACTTCACTAAAATGATAATGAATTTATATTAGCAATGCCATCTGGTTGTCAGGCCCAGGACTTTTCAAACGACCCAGTACACTTGACGCAAGTAAATCGTGGGTTTGATTACGGACAAGCCTATTATGCTTCTGATTTGAAATAATATTTACTTGGCAATGAATGATTTTTATAAGAGCATATATTCTTAATCCGAGGAAAAAAAATGAAATCTGGTATTTTTTTTACGTAGTTTGGAATCAATAGTTTAATGTATTTGCTTTAAATGTACAGAGTGAGCTTTTTTTTATTTTGAGACATCGAAATATCTTATGAAATACGCATCGTACAAAAAAATGTACATATCAAAAACTTTTTATTTTTGACGAAAAAAAGTAACTTTTTGCTGAGTCGGTTTTCCCCCTTGAAAATGAAATGTGTTCATTGCGGACATTTTTTTCGCAGGTACGTATTTTCTGAGATATTTCGATGTCTTAAGATAAAAGCTTACCCTGTATATTTGCAAGACATAAGAGAATTGGTGTTATAAATTGAAAATATATTAGATTTTTCAAGTAGAACCTGACAAGTAAATTCATTTACGTGACTCAATGAACTTTTTTCAGTGGTGTATCTATTTATTGTAGCCAGTACTAGGCCAGTAATTTTCTGGTCGAGTGATTTTACCTTGTCCCATCCTATTGATACAAGTTCTGTTCTTCCGCCACCATTTAAAGCTTCAATACTATGAAATGTGCCTTTGTGTATGTTATTCTTCCACAATGGAACGGGTGTTACTGGAACCATCTCTGTATTTATTTCTTCCCATAGCTAAAAAATGCACTTTTTGTTCATTATTATACAATTTTCAAGTAATACCTTTCTAATTAAAATAAAAGTATAAAAAATAAAGTAATGAATCTAATTTCAATTGTAAGATTATTACAGGAAAAAAGTAAATTGTGAGATTTATAGGATTCCAATCCCCGACGCCGAGAGTTCGTCAAACCACATGAAATAACAATATCTACTGAACCTATAAATTTTTTATGAAGATGAACAGTGTATTAGGCAAAAATATCTCTATTTTTAACATTATATGATATTTTACGTCCGATTAATTTTCTTCATTTTAAAAGCAGGAAAATGACCAACCTCGGACAATCAGATGTTAAAAATTCTTTAATGACGTTCAGATTTACAGAATTATATCTTTGTTGTTGAAAATTCTATAATATTTAAAAAAAGGAAAATTATAAGAATATCCAACCTAAACATTCTATAAAAATAAGTATAAAAGTAAAACTAAATACCTGTAATTTTTGTCAAATTGTCTTATAACTTCAAAGTACATGTCACGAATGTTATTTTTAAATACAGAAGTCACAAATAATTCATAACGAACAGTTGTCGAAATCATTTTTACAACACAAAGAAGTCAAAATTATTGATTACATATTTTTATTAAAATTATTGTTACTATAGATGTACCTTAACTTCATATTTATAACTTATGTAATCAGACTGTGGCTTCACTGAAGCTAATATCAGTATACTGAGAAATACTAAGCTGAAATCTATATGTGACAAATTTGACAGTGCCGTAGTAATGGAAAACCACTTTATAATAATAAATTAAACCTATTTTAATTTAAAATTTTTTTAAGAATATAGAATCAAAATAATAAGATTGTAATTAAATTGATGTAAAAATTAAAATTCTATGTGAGCTGATCTAAAACAATGTCATAAGAAGTGTTATAATCTTTCAAGTCAGACATCACATTAATACTATTTTTTCCTTCTTTTTTTATGTAAAACATTTCTGCAATTATTCTTTTAAAATAATTTGTTTCTTTGTGTAAAATTTTGATGTTATCCCAATCAAAATTGTGTTGAGAACCTGTGTCATTTTTATTATTTATCCTATGTTTTGTAACAACATTATGGTATTTTTCATTAAAATTAATGTTTTTTTTATGTTCATCACATCTGACATAAAGCATTCTTTCCGTTTGGCCTACATACGTTTTTGAACAATCCAAGCATGGAATCCTATAAACAACATTTGAAATTTCAAATTTTTCCAATGGGTCTTTTCCTAATTTTATAAATTTATCTAATTTTGAAGTGTTTCTGAAAACTGTGGTTATGTTATAATCTTTTAGCTGTCTTTTAATCTTACAAGATAAGTCTCCATAATAAGGAATAGAAACTACACGTTTGTAATCTATTTCTCTTTCATAATTGTTCAGCATCAAAGAAGACTTTTTGTCTTTATTTTTTGGTTGGAAAATTCTATTTTTGATATGTTTATTAATAAAATTTTTGGGATAATTATTAAGCATCAAAAGATTTTTTATTGTTTCTATATTTTCTTCATGGAATTTTTCATGTGACAAAAGTATTACAGTATCTACTAAATTTTTAATAATTCCAATTTTTTGGTTAAGAGGATGATTTGAGAAATAGTTCAAGTATCTACCTGAGAACGTGTTTTTTCTATGCCAATTCGTATCAATGGTACCATCATCATTTTTGATCATCAAAAGATTTAGAAAAGAAAGAGAGTTATCAAATTCTGATTCATATGTAAATTTGAAACGTGAATGATAGGAATTAAATATTTTTAGAATTTCTATAATCTTATTCTTAGGAATAATTAAAAATGTATCATCAACATATCTGTAGTAAGCCTGTATATTGAAACTTAATTTTTTTATAACTTCTTCCTCAAGATCTTGTAAAACTAAATCAGCCAAAATTGGGGAAATAGGAGAACCTATCGGAGTGCCAAAAACTTGCTGGTAATATTTATTTTCAAATTGAAAAAACGTGTTATTCATAAGAAATTCAATGCCTTTTTGAAACTCCTGTAAAGGCAAATTTGTAGCACTTTTTATAAGACACCATCTTTTTTAATACTGTTTAATACTAAATCAAATGGCACGGTTGTAAATAAGGACACGACATCTAGTGAAAACATTATGTGATCTGTTGCAATTTTTGTTTTTGAAATGATATCCTTGAAAATAAACGAATTTTTTACTTGTGAATTTGGAACTGGTAAAGACAACTTTAGAATTTTTGCAAAAATCTTTGACATATAATAAGTGGGAGTATTTATAAGTGAAAATTATAGAATTTTTAACAACAAAGATATAATTCTGTAAATCTGAAGAGGATGACATATGGTTCATCGAAACGTCATTAAAGAATTTTTAACATCTGATTGTCCGAGGTTGGTCATTTTCCTGCTTTTAAAATCTCTATTTTTGAAATTATTTCTGAACTGTACCATCTCAAAGGTAACTCAATTTGCGGAACGTATTCTAACGTCGCGACCGTGCTGGCCTCGGAACTGATATCGGCACAGTAACGAGCGTTATGAAAATCCAGTTTAAAGTGGAAAATTGTCTTTTTTACATTCTCATCAGATATGGGGCATCATTTCTCTTTCTTTTCCTCTCTCATTTCATCTTCCTTACTGTTACTTTACGTGCCGCTCGTCACGGTACAATAAAGTCTATTTTACTGCCGCTCCGCGGGCAGATAAAGAGCGCTTATTCTGCCTATTTCAGATAAAATAATTTATTTTCTTCCAAATATCACAAAGAGGAGAGAATTTGTAGACTATATTTAAGCAAACGATTTTGCAAATTCAACGTTTTTTCGTGTCTCACTTACTTGGGTTAAAAAATGGAATTTTCGATCCCCAATAATGTTTTTTAAACTCAAAACGTAAACTATACCTTTTTTCCGGAGTCTGTGAACACGATAACTCTTGATAAAATTATCAGATCGGATTGAAATTTGGCACAATTCTTAAGGGACCAAAAAGAAAAGACAAGATCGTTAACCAGCTACATCCGACCAAAATAGTAAAAATAGGAGCGTTTGTTGTGTTTTTGAAAAAATTGGAAAATCCATTTCTAATCGTGCTCATGAATCTCTACTAATTATCCTCATAACATTTTTCGATTAAACAAAAATTAGGGATGTTACAGAATGTTGAAACTTGAAAAAAGTCAATACCTACATTCCATTTTCCAGTTAAATTACAGTAAATGTGATTTGGTAATTTTCGAGAATGAAATTCACATTTCCAATATTATAGAATTGATTTGAGTTTCAGTATTAAATTATAAAAATAAAACTTGAATGTATGCGTAAAACATAAGAGCGAGCGGGAAGCGCGACGATTGGATCGCGCGCCCTAGAGGCTGGTCTCACAATGTGTCCTAAGATTCGTACATATCTTAGATGCGCGTCCGTTCTGACGTCACCAACGAGTTGTTACCAACTGTCGCTGTTTCGTTGATTCACGTTCCAGCGTTTGAGATTCCACATGCGACAGTTGGTAACAACGCGTTGATGACTTCAGAAGGTACGCGCATCGACGATATGTACGAATCTTAGGAAACATTGTGGGACGAGCCAGACGTGCTGAAATTTCTTTGTGTATACTTTTTTCAATAAATCTGTTAAAGAGAACGAATCTTTTCCAAAATAACCGTTATACAAAACCGCAATCTTAATTTTTCTCAAAAGTTTTCAGAATAATATATTTCAATGGTACTTTTTACGTCCGAGAATGTATATGTTAGTAGGTAGGAACAAAGTCTTCGGACAATCAAATGAAATAAATTTAGCAACAACTTATTTATTCTTTCTGCTCAACGTTTTGAAGCCTGACTGGCCTCCGCCTCAGGAGCTTTATTAAAACATACATTCAAACAATATTAATTCGCTTATTTGTTTCTAAAAAAACTAATCTTATTTGAACCAATACCGCATAATAGTTCTTTTAATTAAATCTCATTATGCCATTGAATATTTTTTTTTTTTTTTAAATAAAGGTGGCCGTGTTGAAAAAAAGTTTGGGAACCCGTGCACTTAAGTTAAAACTCCCCTACTTTCCCGCCAGTCTATGATCCCGGAACGTACGCACTCTAAGACGAGTTTCGGTGTCCTTTACTGCATGCTTTGCAACTAAATTGCATGAATGTGACGGACAATTCATATTTAGCGCAAGAGGAGAAGCCTTTTCTAATCGCATAGGAAATGAATTTTCAATTCATAAAGACATAATAAAGACAAAAGAGGACGAAAGAAAGAAAAAGAAGGAAGGGGTTTTGGAAGGTTGCCTTCTTTTTTGTTTGTTTTCTCATAGTTTTATTAAGGTGTGGTGATTTTGGTCCAAATTTGGTCGTGTTTTTTATGTTTTGAAGATTCGAGTGGTTTCGAATTCTTGGAATTTTTAATTATACTTTTATTTGGACGTTGGGAGGAATTCGAGTTAGCAGTGATACGGGTTCGAGTTCAGGTTTGAAATGAATTTTCATTGCCAACCATAACGGCTGCATTATCTATCGATCGAAAATGTTGCCAAACGGAATTTGAAATTTAGTCAAGTACTGTTGCATCTCTTTGAATAACCCTTCCCCAGTTGTGTCAGCCGCGTAGAGTAAAAGTAAGCTCAAGGTTTCTGTCCGGATATCCATGGTTTCTTTGTAAACATACCGAGTCTGCAAAGTCAACCACTTCTTCCTTTACACAGGCTTGGTAAGTTCAAGTCAACGAAAATTTACAATTTTGTAAACTTTTTACGTCTCTTTCTTTTTCATAAGGGCTTAAGACATTTTTTACGACGTTGGAAAGTTTTGTATGTGACATGCGCATACCTTGGAGAACCGCACGATCTTGGCCGACTGTTTTGAAATTTTTTTAAAATTTTCCACTCTGTGTAAAGTTTATTCCCATTTTTGGATGGCATCTCTGCCAATAACCTCTTTGATTGCGGAATCTAGCTGCCCTCTTCCCTCCTTGAAGCATTTAAGCTCCACTAAAAGGTTTTTGGAACGTGTCTTCCTGGTGTCCTGGACTGTGACGCCCAGTGCATCAGTTTGACATGCTTCTCAAGGTCCTTCAGAATAGGCGCGCAGGATGACTCCCTCTGCAGGATTTATGAACCCCGCTTCTAGACAAGCACGCCTTGGCCTTCCCAGTTTTTTAGTCTCCGGTTCTGTCTTGTTTCTGGAGGTTCTTTATAGTTAGAACCTCCACCCACTCCTCTTTTTTAGTGGAAGATTTCTCTCAGCTTCTTCTCTTCCGGTTGCTCGCCTCGGGTTGTGGGAATATCTGGTAGCCCTCATCCTTGTCGCCACCTCGGCTTCTCTTGATTATCTGCTTCGTTCTCCTACTACCCGCCAGAGGGTTCCAACTCTCATAAGACTCCGTGTAACATGAAATTTTAGTGGCGCCCTCCCGATGAACTAGCTACTCCGCCTTACTCCACCGTCCCACCACCGCACTGCACCTTATTCCACTCAATCCCACTCCCGCGTATATTTGCGTACATCCGAGTGGTGGGAGTAAAATACCGAAAGGAATACGTTGAAAAGAGAGCGCGTACACGCCGAGCTTGGATATGTACATAAAGCAAGATAGATTATATTGGAGCGAGCGAAAGTGTCGTTCACTCAGCGAGATCATCGGAGCCGGCACCTCAAAATTAATCATTTCGATGCATTTTAAATTTTAATGTTACTTTAGTATTAGCATTTAAGGTCAAAGTTAAAAGTTAATATACCCCGCTGTCGGTCCCTACTTTCCCCCACTTTCTCGCGCCGTAGAGGAGAAACTTGGAGCAATATGGGCTCGCTGTGAGGGGCGTGCGGGAGAGATAGAGAGAAGCGGGGAGAAGAAACTCTAGCATGATTTCGCCGGAGTTGGAACCCCCTGCCACCCGCCACTCACAGATAGTACTAAGACGAAGTGGCCCAACCCTCCGTCCAGTGATCCCAGATCGTGGGAGCTGGCGGCCCCCACCACGCTCCCATGTGGGAGCACACACAATCAAGCGCGCCGTGTCGGTGTGTCCCCCACTTCCTCGCTTCGATTCCACGCTTTCGTCTGTTGAGCCAAGATCGAAAATTATGTTTCTGTCGACTTCGTGTCAAAGTGGCGCGAAGCAGACGACAAATTTAAAATCACCAAATTGATCATTTAGGATATTACCTTTCTTTCTTTGATATTTCCAAAAACATTCACTTAAAATGAATATCTAAACATTTTATTTTAAATTTTAGGGTGATTTAAAGACTTAAAAGATGATTTTCTATTAAAATTTAAACT
The DNA here is from genome assembly GCA_030998225.1 of Diplolepis rosae. Lineage (NCBI taxonomy): Eukaryota > Metazoa > Arthropoda > Insecta > Hymenoptera > Diplolepididae > Diplolepis > Diplolepis rosae. Next base: position 2,664,015 of record JAPYXD010000736.1, read on the forward strand.
CAATAAATTTTCAAAGTTTCAAAACAAAATATCAATTTCAATATTTTTTACCTGTGCAAATCAAATAGTTCAGTTAGAAAATTATGTAGAGAATATTATATATTAAGGAATGGTAAAATATGATATTGTAGTTTAAAAAATAAAATATTAAAATACTTAAGTAATACATAAATTATATCTAGTTATACACTCGAAATTATACGATAGAGTTTCTTCTTTGGTATGAGGCAACATTGAAAAAAATTTCATTCAAATAAAATACTCAGAAAACTTTTTAAAATACGTAATATTATTCACATATAAATTTTATTATAAAACTGTGAATAAAAGGTTTCAGTATTCAAAAAACTAAAATCACATCTAAATTTGCATACGAAATTACACTTTACGATTTCTCTTATATAAAATACAAATATTTATTTCAAATAAAATAGTTTTTAAAAAATTTTGTAGTACGTGAATCAACTATATCAATTAAAAAATTAAATGGAAAATTGATTTCAAATTAATTAGGAGCAGTCGACCGGCAATCGAAAGACCTGGGCTCAAATTCCAGCACAGTCGAAAGCGTATTTTTTTCCACAGAAAGATTTACAAATTCTTTAATATTTAAATGGAAAATATATTTTTTTTTTATATAAGAAATTAAGGTTAAAAATCTACATTCCTAATTACATGGTGATAGTAGATGAAAATTCTATACGATGTTGTTGTTAATAATTGGCTTTAGGGTCCAGAAATGATAACTCAGGAAGTCACATACATTCAAACATTCCAAATCTAATCGGAGTCCTCATCAGTGATCTATATTTCTAATATTTTAAAACAGTGGATAAGATATTGCACATATGATCCCTATTTTAGAATAAACTTAAAAATGTAAAATATCGTAAGAAAATTTACATAAAATTGTACAGAAAACATTCGTAAATTATCTAAAAACTTCCTTAAGAATAAAAATAAGTTTCTAGCACATAACTCTGATGTAAATCAACTAAAAAGTAGCATATATTTGTGTCTAAATGCTATTGATGATATAGATGTAAGTACATATGTAGTATAAAATTACAAAGGATTATTTATGAAAATTAGCTTAGAATTGCTAATACGAATTCTACACTCTTAGAATTTTCTACCGCAATTTCCCAGAACATGTGAGTGGAGTTTTATTCAGCTACAGCCTCCCAAAATTTAGACAGAATTTCAGGAAATTCTGTTACTTTTTAGTAAATTTGTAAAAACAATTTTTTTTATTAAACTTCAGTTCCAAAGTGTTGAATATTCTGTATATGTTTACCTGGAAATACTGATACTTGTAACAGGAATAATTTTACGTTTTGGTAACTGAAGTTCAATGCACTCACATGCAACTGAAAATTCATCCACATGCAATTGAAACTCAGTTACAGTTACACAATTTTATGATAATTTTATAAAAGTTCTGTTGCAGTTTGGTAGTTTTTAAGATACATTTTTTGAAAATTCAGTTGAGCTCTATAATATTAAGAAAACTTTGTTTTTATGTATATATAAAACTTCAGTACATTTTTTCCAATTTCAAGTTCTCATTTTACGTTTTAGTGGCTTATACGTTAGACCTTTTAATGAAAAAAAGAAATGCTTTACACAAAGGCAAAATTTTCTAATTGATGCAGTTGATCAAATTTTCAAACCCAAAATATGTTTTAATTAATATATTGATTTAAGTCTTCAAATATTTATTGACTTTGAATTTTACTGAGAATTTTCCAAGAATTTCACATAATCTTAAAAATGTTTTTATTAGGGGAATGTTTTTACAAATATCAAGAAAATTCCATAGTCAATAAATGTTTAAAATTTCAAGTTGAGGTATTGATTGTAAATTCAGTAGCTTTGTTAGTTAACTATTTTAATCAGAAAATTCTTCATTTTCGTAGATTTTTCAATTTCTTAAATAAAAATTTATGCTTAGGCCACAAAAACGTGAGGTGAAAATTTTGAATCACCAGTTACAATTTCTAGGCAACAGAAATTTTAATTCGATTGTGTAGGGTCCTAGCTGTTTGATAAAATCGATTAAAAAAATGTTTAGAAGTACAGGGGTTTGAACTCGCATTTGCTGCATATCAGCCAATTACCTTGATCATTCTAATACGATCGTTATTGAATACTATTAATTTACGGACATTATATAATTAGGACGACATGTTTTTCCAAATTTCTGAAAAAAGATTATTTATACATTGCATTCAAAGAAATATTTTTCAGATTTGTCTATAATCTTGCATACAATGTTATATATTATATAATTAGAACTATTTTTTTTCGCTTTCGTCTTATTGCATATTTTTGAAAAAATGGATCAGCACCTGATTACTGACAGGGCAAAACAGCTAGGGCCCTACCACAATCGAATTAAATTTTCTGTTGCCTAGAAATTGTGGCTGATGATTCCAAATTTTCACCTCACGTTTTTGTGGCCTATGCATAAATTTTTAATTAAAAAGTTGAAAAAATCTACGAAAATGAAGAATTTTCTGATTAAAATAGTTAACTGAAAAAGCTACTAAATTTCCAATCAATACCTTAACTTGAAACTTTAAACATTTATTGACTACGGAATTTTATTGATATCTGAAAAGCATTCGCCTAATATAAACATTTTTGAGATTATGTGAAATTCTTGGAAAATTCCAAGTAAAATTTTAAGTTAATAAATCTTTGAAGCTTTAAATTAATATATTAATTAAAACATGTTTCGGTTTTATAAATTTGATCAACTGCATCAATTAGAAAATTTTGCTTATGTGTTTGCTTTTTTTCATTGAAAAGTCTATGCATATAAGCCGCTAAAAGGTAAAATTAGAACATTTTTATCTACTATCACCATGTAATTAAGAAAGTAGATTTTTAACCTTAATTTCTTATTACTTATTTTTTTAAAATAAAATATTTTCCATTTAATTTTTTAATTGATATAGTTGATTCACGTACTACAAAATTTTTTAAAAACTATTTTATTATAATAAAATTCATATGTGAATAATATTACGTATTTTAAAAAGTTTTCTGAGTATTTTATTTGAATGAAATTTTTTTCAATGTTGCCTCATACCAAAGAAGAAACTCTATCGTATAATTTCGAGTGTATAACTAGATATAATTTATGTATTACTTAAGTATTTTAATATTTTATTTTTTAAACTACAATATCATATTTTACCATTCCTTAATATATAATATTCTCTACATAATTTTATAATTGAACTATTTGATTTGCACAGGTAAAAAATATTGAAATTGATATTTTGTTTTGAAACTTTGAAAATTTATTGAGTTTAAATTTTAATAGAAAATCATCTTTTAAGTCTTTAAATCACCCTAAAATTTAAAATAAAATGTTTAGATATTCATTTTAAGTGAATGTTTTTGGAAATATCAAAGAAAGAAAGGTAATATCCTAAATGATCAATTTGGTGATTTTAAATTTGTCGTCTGCTTCGCGCCACTTTGACACGAAGTCGACAGAAACATAATTTTCGATCTTGGCTCAACAGACGAAAGCGTGAAATCGAAGCGAGGAAGTGGGGGACACACCGACACGGCGCGCTTGATTGTGTGTGCTCCCACATGGGAGCGTGGTGGGGGCCGCCAGCTCCCACGATCTGGGATCACTGCCTCCGTCCACTCCGTATCCGAGTGAAGTCTTTTCAACTGGGACAGCAACCCATCGATGTCGTCCCTGATCGGCAGGAACATCCTCTTCTTAGTCTTGCTGAAGGCCTCCATGCCCCCCACGGTTGTTTCCACCTCCGTGATACGGTCTGAAATTCTTTGGAACGCCCGACGCATACTTTCCGAATTTCCAACGTCTTTAGGCTCCTTTGTTATTCGAGACACCACTCTCTGGTGCCATGCAGCCATACACACCTTGGCTTGGGGGTTATAACTTCAGGACCATCCCTGGAACATTGTCCACGACTGCTTATTTAGTTTTGTATCCGTGTTCAGCAGCATCCATCGGTATAAGGCCCCTCTATTCGCGACCCAAGGACGCGCTCGGTCACATGTTCAAGGGCCCTCTGCTTGGTTTCCAAAGAAACCAATGCAGGACCGAGTAAATTCTAGTAATATTTATAACAAACAGTATAAACCAACGACATTATTTGTAACAATTAAAGTAATATTAAGTAGTCAGGTTTTGTACACACACAAGAGCTTCGAAACGTTGAGCAGAAAGAATTAATGAGTTGCTATTTAATTTATTTTATACAATACAAGCATGTTTTTCTTGCTTTTTGACGCTTGTTTTGCGGGCATAAAGTTTGTCATTTAAGCCCTAGGGCGTAAATAGGGATGGAGTGCTTAAAAGTAGTCATTTAAGCACCCCCCACTCCCTATTTACGCCCGCAGGACTTAAATAACAAACTTTACGCTCGTAAAACACACGTCAAAAAGCGAGAAAAACATGCTTTTGTTGTATAAAGTACCGTGTACAACACGGAGGTAAGATCATTTAAGGCGAGTGCGATGTTTACATTTCGAGGCGAAGGCGAGCACGCACAAGGCGAAGCCGAGTGCGAATGTGAGGCGAAGCCGAGAAATATAAACATCGCACTCGCCTTAAATGATCAACTTTACCCCCTTGTTGTACAATGTACTATCATTTGCTTGTCCGAAGATATTGCTCCCACTTACATAGAATAATATAAAAGTAAAATGGCAATTTTGTTTAGAAACTACCGTTAAGACTGCAAGCATATCGGCTGAAGGGTAGTGGGATGCTCTTATAACCTTTCCTTGAACCTGTATGTCAGCAACAGAATGTATAATGCCAGTTTCTGACACGGTACCTGCTCCAATCCTCGCATCGATCATTTTTGGGTGACCATTATTATATGGAATAAATGATTCAATAAAAACAACAGTGCATAAGATGCTACGAAGTGTGATTAAAATGCTGCTACATGAGAATTTAACATTCGAATGTTCAAGAATCACTAGTGCAGTTCGCGGATCGACTTCTTTCCTTCTATTTTTTGCACTTAGTTGATTCAACAGCGTAACATTTGGTCTTCCTAAAAACATATAAAAAAAAGTTGGACTGAAAATTTAATTTGAATGAAAAACATTCGATAATATTTAATTCGTTATGTATGGTGTCCAAAAAATTCATTACCCCAAAATAATCGAAAAAGGAATAACTACAGAAATTTTTTCAACACAACATCCTTTATTTCTTACGAGTGACAAAAAACATAAATTGAATTTTCGGATAAAGCACTAAAAAACGATAAGAATGAAAAAACTACTTACTCTCATAATTTGAATCAGAATTTGTTTACTAATGTCAATCAGTAACTGAATTATAGCTATATGATTGGTTGTTTCAAACTGATTCATTAGTTAATGTACCTAATCGTATAGCTAGAATTCAGTCACTGATTGGAATTAGTAAAAAAATATCCGTATTTAAATTTTTTCCAGAATCTTAATTTTGCCAAGTTATTTTGGGGTATCAATTTTGTTGGATACCCGGCATATTACTACACTCTTAAAATAAATCCTTCTTCCTAATAGCGCGTCATGAAGTGCACTTGATTACCCCCTGCGAGATAAACAAATCCATTGTTTGACCCCCAAGTAGAAAAAAAATCATGTGCAACAGGGGAAAAACATTTATTTTACTTGTAAGATTTTTGTCCTCGCTTTGCTCGAGCATCAAACTTCATACTCGCAAAATAAACTTTTTTTCCCTAGTTGCACAATATACTATTATAGATTCTTTTTTTCTATTGTATTTCATAGTTTTCGTAGTGATAAAATATTAATGAGTTGCGTGTTAATGAATTTATTTGCATTATTTGCGATATAAGAGAATGAAATTGTCTAGGGGGACACCTGTCGCAACGTATCCTATCTCATATGCGACTAGTGATCCTTCGATAATGTAGGCAATGGCAAAAATTTCAAACTCAACTAATTAACTTGAAAAAATAATAGCATTTTTTGTGTTTTTGAAAAAAAAATTCCACATTTTTTTCTGAGATGTATATAGGTAGGAATCGGGTGTAAAATATTTTCGCGTACATTCTAACAGAATTCATTTAAATGTACAAAATTAATTTTTCTATAATTTAGTGTACAGTTGTAAGGTGCACAATTTCATTGTTCTTGAAGAATTATTAATGAAATTATGTTCCGTAGGGTTTTCTCTTTTATTGTACAGAGTTTTATTGTGTAAAGTTCATTTAAATTTCCAAAATTCAAATTATTATGTCTTGTTTCAGTTGTAGAGTTTTATGGTATAGGATTAACTTTTGTGAGTTAGTGAAAAATATTAAAATTGTTAAATATACAGGGTGAGGTACGTAAAGTGTTACATATAGATAGCACTCAAACTATTGATCATATCCAAAAATGTTTCAGAAAAAAGTTTCAGTGTTCGAGAAGGCCGTCATACTCGACCACTCTATTTTTTTATCAGTGGAGGCGCTGAAGCTACGTCAAGGTCAACTACACTTTTTAAAATGGAACCATGTATTCTTTTTCGATGACATTATTACCGATTTTAAGACGAATTCAGTGACCTACAACACAAGGTCATTCTAGTCACGTAAAATATGAAAATAGTCGAAAATTCGAAAGATATCGGAATAATCACTTTCAAAGGATCCACTAACCTTGGTTTGGGTCTACCTACAGAAGATGCTCGAAGTGATGACCCTCGACTTGTAAGCACTTGTTAATTCGCTGATGAAAAGATCGTCTAACTTCAGCCAACATTTGTGGTGTAATTTCGGTACACGTTCAGCGTATTCATTATTTCATGTCGTCAGGCGTGGTAGGTGCTACCGCCATTACGCGTTCTTTGACAAAACCCCATAAAAAGTAATCTGGCGATGTTAGATCTGGCGAACGAGGTGGCCAAGCTACAGGGCCACCTCGTCCTATCTACTTTTCGTCAAAAATCTCATGCATCACTTGTCTTGAACACAGAGCATAATGGGATGGTGCACCGTCGTGTTGCTTCCACATGTTCATGCGAAGATGCAAGGGCACGTATTCCATTAATTGAGGCAGTATGTTTTGCAGAAAGTTTGCGTAAACTTGCCCAGTCAAGCGACCTTCAAAAAAATATGGACCAATGACGTGATCGCCGACAATGCCGCAACAACAATTAACGGACCACGGATGTTGAAATGACGCAGTTCTTATCCATCTAGGATTCTCATTTGCCCAATAATGCATATTATGCCTATTCACATTTCCCGTATTTGCGAAGTTAGCTTCATCAGAAAAAAGCACATGACTCAAAAATGAGACATCTGTGCGGATTTTTCTACGAATCCAATTACAGAAATTGACGCGTTTTAGGAAATTATTGCCATACGCATCCTGATGTAATGTCATACGATACGGATGGAACTTGTGTTGATGTAAGATTGTTAATATTGGATCTATAATTTAATTCGAGCGGTTTTTTTTCAAAATTTGAATGTTTTTTTAAGAAAAACATGTACAATAGTATCATTCAAAGTATTGCCCATCTGAAGCTATGACTTTTTCCCATCTTTCTGGCAATTTGTGGATTCCATCCCAAAAGAACTGCGCCGGCTTGGCGGCCAAGAATGAATCAAGCCAATTTTCGATACCCTGTTTTGATGTGAACCGTATTCCAGTGAGGGCGTTCTGCGCCGACCGGAACAAATGGTAGTCAGAAGGGACAAGGTCTGGACTATAAGGTGAGTGGGGTAAAACTTCCCATCCACTGTTTTCCAAATAGTTCTTAACCAGAATAGCAACATGGGGCCGAGCGTTGTCATGATGGAGAATTATTGCCTCGTGTCTGGTCGCATATTCCGGGCGTTTTTCGTCTATTGATCTCATCAAACGGATTAATTGTGTTCGGTAGCGTTCTCCATTGATGGTTTCACCCGGCTTTAGCAACTCATAATACAGCACACCCTTCTGATCCCACCAAATACAGAGCATTACCTTCGCGCCATGGATATTCGGCTTTGCCGTTGATTTGGCTGGTTGGCCGGGTTTCACATATGATGTTTTGCGCTTGGGGTTGTCGTAATGGACCCATTTTTTATCACCAGGAACAATCCGATGCAAAAATGACTTCTTTTTGTGGCTTTCCAGCAGCATTTCGGACATGCGAAACCGCCTTTCAACGTCTCTTGGCTTAAGTTCATGTGGAACCCAATTTCCTTGCTGTTGAATGTATCCGGCTGCTTTTAAACGTTTTGAATTGGCTGCTTGAGTGACTCCCAAAGATTCTGCGAGCTCTTCTTGTGTTTGGAAACAATCTTCATCGAGTAATGCTTCCAGTTCTTCATCTTCAAACGTTTTTGGCTGCCCAGGACGTTCTTCGTCTTCCAAGCCAAAATCACCACTTTTAAATCGTGCAAACCACTTTTGGCACGTTCGTTCAGCTATAGCATGTTCATCATAAACTTCCACCAAAATACGATGACTTTCGGCAGCAGTTTTTTTCATAGTAAAGTAATGAAGAAGAACTCCCCGCAAAAACACTTTTTCAGGCACAAAGTTCGACATATTTGAGTGAAAAAAAATTATTGTTGTTTACGCTTCAAATGAATGAGATATACTGAAAAAGACACACAATGACAGTAGCTTTCTAACGCACGTTCGGAATATTGAAACGATCGAATATGTAGGGAACGACGGAATGTATTTTGACTCACCGAGTCTCCCAACTCTGACGCTCAACCGCTACGCCGCAGCGGCGGCCATGTTAGACGATAGTCGTTACTTAGTCGTTCCATAGACAAGACGCTACGCGTCTCATAACTGTTGTTGTTAAATAAATAATTATTGTTAACTGAAGTGCAATGTCAGTTATTTAAAAAGTTAATCCTTACTGACTTGGGAAGTAGGCTCCCAACTCCGATGTACCCAAAAGCCTATAAATAATAATCAAGTTACGCCATCTCTTAGCAAACCGTACGAATGAAGTTATAGATCCAATACAGATCGCTGACTAATTCCACTCTTTTTTCCATTTGCCTGCTGCTCGCATGTGGATTTAGTGCGACAAAAGCTAAGATAGCAGCCGCATTATTTTCATTAACAATTGGTCGACGTTTGACTCGTGTTTGTTTCACTGTACCGAAACGACAGAAATACGGTCAGCTAATTGCTTAAAAGCCATGTGCGATTTTTGTTGCCTATCCGGATAACGAGTCGCATACAAATTTTGAGCGTTTCTGTAATGTTTACGGCATTCCTCGAGCACCATAGGAATCGTCCATTTCCGCATTCCAATGCACTCACATTAGAAGGTAATGCGTGACTAACTGGATATGTCAACAGAAAATGCTTACTTTCTGCCGATGTCAACAATACCCTATCGATGTGTATTATTATGGGTATCGTAAGAAATTAAAAGAAATTAAAATGATTTTATGTGCCTCAGACACGGAAACTCGTTGTTCCGTTACAGCTGAGAGTAACGGAATGTTGTGTATTCCGTTACAGAGGAATACAATGTAAAAATTGAACTGCGCATGCGCATATAGTCTTACAGCGGAACTCAATCTTTATCTTATTCTTCTTCTTTTCACTTCTTCTTCGTACAGCGTTAGCGCCTTACTGGCAAAGCCTTGTACATTTGAACTGCGCATGCGTCCATCAAAATCCATTACTACTACACAAGATCGATAAAATCAAAATGTCCGGGACTAGTCGTGACATATCAAGTGTAATGACTAGCGCCGCAAACAACTACAAAACTAGATTAGATTCCAGTGTACGCATAAAAACTCGTATCCGCACCAAAGTCACATAAAATAGAATACGTGCCAATGCACACAATTCGGGAAATTGCTAAACTCGCGAGAATGCTCGCAGGACTGATCGCACGTAATATACTATTCCGACTATTTTCATCCTTTGCGTAACTAGAATGACCTTGTGTTGTAGGTCGCTGAATTAGTCTTAAAATCGGTAATAATGTCATCGAAAAAAAAATACATGGTTCCATTTAAAAAAGTGGAGTTGACCTGACGTAGCTTCAGCGCCTCCGCCGATAAAAAATAGGGTGGCCGTGTATGACGGCCTTCTCGAACATTGAAACTTTTTTCTGAAACATTTTCGGATATGATCAATAGTTTCAGTGCTATCGCTCTGTAACACTTTATGTGCCTCACCCTGTATATAACTCTGTATAGTCCCTGTGCGTATAATTATTTATCGCGAGTTTTTAGGCGTATAAAATTTAATTTTGTAGTTATTTTATTAAAGACAAATTACGTTGCCTGATTCATCGAACAATTTTAATACACATTCCTGATATGTATAAATCGCATAAGACAAAAAAAAATTCTTTCGACTCACGATTCCGATATGATAAACTAATAATAATGACTTAAGAAATTTATTTACCAATTATTTTAAATTTAATAAAATGAATAATTTTATATTTTCAGAAAATTACTTAAAATTATATGAAATTAATGTGTCAAATTGAAATAATTAATTTAATTCATATTTTTTCTTCCTCAAATATGACGATATAAAATTAAAATACATTGTATGTACATTGTGTAATCTCTGATTAAAAATTTTAAACTACATCCAAAAATTTGAAGCCTTTGGAAATAGAAAAATTATCGATGAGAGTCGCTATTGTGATTCAGCGAAAAATGACGAACTTGTTTACACGTGCAAGCGTCCGGGATTTTCCTGTATAAGAAATTCGGTGTTTGTCACTTTAGGAGTTTCACGGATACGAAACGAGTTTTGGGTAACAATGGAAATCAACAGCTCCGTGTTACAGCAACACGGCGCCGTGCTAATTTAAAATGATCGCCACACAAAACGGAGAATCTGTGTTGTGTTCGTACATATCGATCACACTTTGATCTATATCGCCGAAAATGGTTCCATGCGATTTAAAATATAATCGTTAGTTATATTTCACATTTTTTTTCACAAAAAGAAAATACGCTGAGAACAGCTCCACCTTCGTGAACCCTTCTTTTTAAAATAATAAAATACAGGAATTTAACAACGTATGAAAACTTGAAAGTAAAGATAATATTTGATATTTTTCACCCCTTTTCATTCGATAAGTAAGACGTAAGTAACGTACGTAAGTAATAAGTAATAGAAAAGTTACCTTCAGATAAAGCAACAGCGCAAAGTGTAGAAAATATCACAGGAATCAGGTACTTCATTTTGAACAGCTTATAAAAACTTTTTGTGCCAAATTTTGAATTCTGCGTATATATTATTGCGATTCTGTTTGCTGAAAATGTGTGTTAAATCAATGGCGTGTAGGTTTGCGACTTAGGAACTTGATAAGAATTTGAGGCCAACCAAATATTTGTGTACCCATTGCTTACCACTCGATTACCCATTTCTCAATTGTTCAACAGCGTTCAATTTTTGTTATAGAAGGTTAATAATAATACGTTTTCGGTTCTCCATAAATAGTCAATAGGTGCCCCATTATGTCGCAACTGAATGTATCATTTATTGCCCTCTCTTGGCGTCGCATCTTATGGCAATCAATGCCGAATTCTCTAATGAAATTCGATTGATACGATAACGAGTTCCTATTGACTTTTCTGAGATTATTTTTCTTCGAATGACGAACAATAGTTAAAACTCAATCATGGCACAATTCTCATCGATGGTGGCGATTACAATGAGTACATGCAGTTATTGGCAAATCTATTGTGATTACCTATACCATGCAGAGAATTCGTCATTTATGCGACAATTGATGACGGATAGAATAGCTTTCGTTAAATAGTATTTTCTTTGCGTAAAGTGAAGTCCAACGCAATACGATGAATTACTCATCATATATTATTTATTTAAATAACTTGAGTTCGTTATCATTCACAAAAAAATAAAAATTTTCTGAATTTTTTCACATAAAATCTTGTTTGGTTAGGTTATGATGAAACTAGATGATCTAAATTAGTAAATTAATTCACGAATAGAATTGACCAATAATGGGTGATATATTGCATCAATGAATGACCGATAATACCCAATTTATTGCCCATTTATGACTGATCTATTGAGCAGTTTGCTCGTCTCTTTAGTACGTCACATAATGATCCAATACAAGGGCATTCAAAATCGAGAAAATAATCTCCCAAAAACATCAACAACATCTCACAATTAAAGCCCCATAAGTCGTGTGCTTTAAAGGACATCCATGATTCAGCCATAAATGTTCTGTTATTCAGTCGCATCTTACGTCATTTATTGCCCAATACAACTGAATTCAATTCACCGTCAATTCTACAATTGTTGCTCTAACTTTGCTTTTTGGGGATGCATCGAAATATAACAATCTTAGGCGCTACACTTTTTCCTTTTAATACGAAAATTAATCGTATAAGTGCGTTATTACACGCATGTATACAGTTTCTCCCTAATTTGAGGGTCGTCCGACCTAGAATATTTTAATTTTTTTCTGAATAGCTTTGAACGTGTTACATCAAAATATAACAATCTTAAGTGTTACACTTTTTTCGTTTAAGGGCATGTTACTGTGGTGGCATCAATAGTTTCTCCACTATACCGAAAGCGTTTCTCCCGACGCAGTTCTCGTTGCATATGATATTGGCAGGGGCGCCACTGAATGTAACAGCTGACCACATTGTGCCAAGTTTTTCAGACACCCGTGCCGTGTGCCTTTGAAAAACCGAAATTAAAAAGATATTTGAACAGAAAACTGTGCTGACGGAAACGTTTGTGAATCGACTCTAGTAATAGTTACTGCTAGGATCTAAATAGTTACTGCGATTCCTGTTCTGGTCTCGCACCGCAACAGTTACTTCGCCCTCCGAAATCGCTCACGCTTAAAATGTTAACGCTACTGCTTTCTCCCGCTGCGCGAAACTGTTGCGGTTTTGGGAGTAACCATTAGGGTTTACTTTTCTCCGTGTGGCTTTGTATATCCGTCCTATCATGGATATTAATAAATAGATCATAACGGATAGTATCTAGGGCCATAATGTATAATATTTTAGTCACTGTTATTTATTTTTCAATAATATCATAACCTATGCAGAAATTTTACTGTGGCCCTGGCCTGGCCCAGACCGGAAATCCCAAATCAAGGATGAAACACATGGCCTGACTGGGTGCAGATCTGATAAAATGTGCAATTTTGTTGTTTTTGATAACGACTCTCTAAAATAAATTCAATAAGTATAATATGCGAAAGATTCTACATTTTATTTGCCTTAATTTAATAAAAACCGTGAATTACGGTATAAAGCACAGAATGGTTAATAGAAGTGTAAATAGATTCATTAATCTTTGATTTCAAAAACTGTTTAAATATTGATACTTTGTTACTAAAACATTGAGACATCAATTCTGTTCAAATATGACATTAAGCTCATTGTCAGAATACTAGGCATTCAAATTTATTACCCTGGTTCATCTTTCGAATTGGATTCAATTCCATGACTCAATCAGCATGAATAGAAACCAAAAAACAGTGTTTTTAATTTGACTTAATTCATAACATTTGAACCTCTATAATTGAGTCGGATTGAAATATTTTTCCGAATTTGTTCGGGTTGAACATTTCAAACTGAGTCGGTGTGAATCAAATTGATTTTTAACCGATTTACCTATTGTTATCCTAAGGGTTGCGCTACTTTAGCTACTCTTTGAAAAGGTGCTGAAATAATAAAAAAAGATAACTACACTATAAAGAAATTTTTTTTCGAAATATTGAGTTATGTAATTATTTCAAAATGATTTCATAACAAAATGTATATAAAATATATATATGTAAAATACTACCCATATAAGGAGTAATAAGAAAAAAATCCTTTATTGTGATTTCATGAATTTATGTTACTTTTAGTTATTGAAAATGCTAATTCTGAGGTACTGAGATTTTTTCTCCTTAATTAAAGAGAATAAATAAGCATTTATTTATGGTTGTGATTCTTTTATTACTTCATCAATCACATATTTAAACTAATCATACTTTTTGTACATGATCATTAATTGTGTCGTGATCGTTTTCATGGAAGAGAATAATATTTTTTTCATTATCATTCGGAATGGGGTCTCCAACTTGACTGATAGTCCACTTAGCAGGAAGAGTACCTTCTGAGAGGAATATTTTACTTTCCAATAATATTGATTGCGTTTCTGTAAAAAGGTAAAAGGGATTTATTTAAACTAAAAATTTTTGTTATTTTTAAGTCAGAATTATTTCACAGTACTATTAGCTAGAATACACAGTGCGCCAAATGAGGCACCGGATTCCATAATCAACGGAGCGCGTGGCCTAGTAGGCAAAAGAGGGGATACCTCAATGCGCGAACGTTTTTTTTCATTTAAATAAAAAATTTGGAAAAATGATCAACAAAACATGTTAGTTATAAGGGGTGACTTCCGCTGAAATGAAAAAAATAAAATAATATTTTTATCGAGGTGGACCCGAGGATTCGGGATTACCCTTGGCGTCACCGGCGTTAGTTAGGCGGCTTCTAAAATGAGCGCCTGGCGTCTCTCGACGCCATATTAATAAATTTGATGTCCCTTGTAATGTATTAGGACTCGATTCGGCTTTGCCTCAGCTATAATGATCAGTAAAATGGATAAACTAAGTGAAAAACACGTATAAAAATACAGAAAGTTTAAGAAATAAATTTTTTGATATTTTTATACATTTTTTCACTTAGTATATCCATTTTACTGATCATTATATTCAGTTTTCTAAATTATAAGACAATGTAAGTCCATTCCCATCTTTTTTAGGCAACAACACTGAAAGCACTATTTTTTTCTTGAACACATTTCGCGGACCACATAAATAATCCTGCTCGCGAAAATGCAAATAGCTGCTGCCTCTAACCACAACAAACCCTGCTTTTCGTCCTTTGGAAATTGGTGATGCTTCGCGTGACAAGACAAGGCACACCCAGGAACAACACACCTCCGTTTATTCAACGTCACCTTCATTGAATGCATTTTTCGCGTTTGTTGACGTTGGTGCAACGCAGTGCAACGAGGGCCAAACGAGGATATGCGAGGACAGGCGCAGACTTAGGCGAGCGGGGTGGGGTGCAGCGGGGCCGACACGTAGCGCCAACAGTTGGCCGCAACTTGTACTACGCCTAAAATAATAATCATAATTCTATGTCCGTGAAGTTAGCACTCCGACAATGAAAAATCCAAACTTTTTTGGTGAAATCGTTTGGTGGTCGTTAGGTGGTAGTTTTCGACGTTTGGTGGTCAAAATTACAAAAACTACAGAATTTTCAAAGTTGGAGTGCTAACTTCACGCTGCACTCCACATGTTAATATTTTTCAAAATTTCTTTTTGTAATCGTTTGGTGGTCGGGAGATATCATTGTTCCAAAAAATCTTTTGTAGTATGCGCAGAAGATCTGCGCATGTGTATACTTGGCGCGCAATTTGAAAACAAAATTATAAAAAACTATTCAGATCGTTTAATAATCTATTAAATTACATTTATTTAATGCATCTTCAAATGCTTTACATTATTTAAAGGTAAATATCATCCTTCAATAGCTATCTTAAATTTGCGTCACATTTATTATATCAAAAACTAAGTTTCTTGATATTTTAAAATAGTTATTTTTGGAAGCACTTCATGATCGTTTGGTAATTGTCTGGAGGTAGTTTCTGACGTTAGGTTTTCATAATTGTGGCAGATATTAATTTTTCAGACAATTTGTCACAGTGATGCACGGAAGTTGGTGCGCATACTAAACCGGCGCGAAATTTAAAAGACGGTATTACACAAAGTACAACTAAATACCTTGGGTAGCATATTTGCCTGAAGGGTGCCGATCAAAACTTTGGTTCTATTTTGTTATTGTAAGTATTTTTTAATAACACTAGTCGATCGATCTCTGTCTATTTGAAAATGAAGGTAAATGGACTGGTTTTGTTCAAGAATATTTATTATTATGGACTCAAAGTTGGCGAAACCAAATTACTCTTATGCCCTCAACTTTTCTTCTCAAATTTTTTCGTTGGCAAAATAGACTTGGAAAATAATACAGTTATCGTACAGAAAATGAAGTTGATAGAAGTGTTAATTGTTTATAAATAATTTTTTGAACAACTAAATATTGCTCCGTAAAAAAGTATTATGTATAACACTTATTGTAAATGTGTAATGTTTCTCTTGATAGCCAGTTTAAAAGAAACGAGGATTGTATCACTAATTTAGTGTAAGTAGAAATATAATACTGATCAAAAGTGTTAATTTTAGATCTGAAGTATAAAATGTGCATAATATTATATTTAAATGTGCTGTATGAATCTTTTCGCCCAGAAACTCCTAATGCATATTTCAAATATGTTTGCTATGTTTCATACATAGGTGCCTCTGTTGCAACTTTTGGAAGAATTCTTATGTAATACGATTTCGCACACTATTTTCGTTGGAGCTATTATTTTCCGAACCGTTCAAGCTTTTCAATAATAGGTATATACAAAATTTGTAAAATGTAATTCTGAGAAGAAAAACCCGATTTGACAATAATCAGTTGATAATAATTAACAATAGTATCAATAAATTCGGAAATCTCAAATTGTAATTGGAAAAGATATTCATTTACAGTAAAAAAGTAATACATATATTACTTTAGATACATACATAAACATGTAAAAATCTTTTATACACTTAAAACTTTTCATAACTAAAATGTTAAATGTTTTCATAGTTAAAACTTCTTACAATATTAAAATATACTCTATCTTTGTCAGTAAATACTATGCAGAGGAATATGTTAAGGACGTAGAATAATACCTAATATTTGCTTTGTTTGAAATGTAGTTATTACACTGAGAAATTTTTTTTGGAGAAACTCCCATAGGTTATAGAAATTTTGAGCCATGAAACAAATCATGATAAGTTTTCACGTAGCCATGGGAAAGATTTATGGAACAATTGCAGAATTAAACGTGGGAATAGGTTAATATCCTTTTATATAGACATGTACAATAAGTGTCATACATAATACTCTTTTACGGAGCAATATTTAGTTGTTCAAAAAATTATTTATAAACAATTAACACTTCTATCAACTTCATTTTCTGTACGATAACTGTATTATTTTCCAAGTCTATTTTGCCAACGAAAAAATTTGAGAAGAAAAGTTGAGGGCATAAGAGTAATTTGGTTTCGCCAACTTTGAGTCCATAATAATAAATATTCTTGAACAAAACCAGTCCATTTACCTTCATTTTCAAATAGACAGAGATCGATCGACTAGTGTTATTAAAAAATACTTACAATAACAAAATAGAACCAAAGTTTTGATCGGCACCCTTCAGGCAAATATGCTACCCAAGGTATTTAGTTGTACTTTGTGTAATACCGTCTTTTAAATTTCGCGCCGGTTTAGTATGCGCACCAACTTCCGTGCATCACTGTGACAAATTGTCTGAAAAATTAATATCTGCCACAATTATGAAAACCTAACGTCAGAAACTACCTCCAGACAATTACCAAACGATCATGAAGTGCTTCCAAAAATAACTATTTTAAAATATCAAGAAACTTAGTTTTTGATATAATAAATGTGACGCAAATTTAAGATAGCTATTGAAGGATGATATTTACCTTTAAATAATGTAAAGCATTTGAAGATGCATTAAATAAATGTAATTTAATAGATTATTAAACGATCTGAATAGTTTTTTATAATTTTGTTTTCAAATTGCGCGCCAAGTATACACATGCGCAGATCTTCTGCGCATACTACAAAAGATTTTTTGGAACAATGATATCTCCCACAATTTTGACCACCAAACGTCGAAAACTACCACCTAACGACCACCAAACGACCACCAAACGATTACAAAAAGAAATTTTGAAAAATATTAACATGTGGAGTGCAGCGTGAAGTTAGCACTCCAACTTTGAAAATTCTGTAGTTTTTGTAATTTTGATCACCAAACGTCGAAAACTACCACCTAACGACCACCAAACGACCACCAAACGATTTCACCAAAAAAAGTTTGGATTTTTCATTGTCGGAGTGCTAACTTCACGCACATCATAATTCTTCATATTCCCCCATTAGAGTTCAGGGGGCCTGGCTACGCCTTGGCTTCGATCTCCTGCTAGCATTGTCGCTCGTCACGTAATAACCCTCATTATGCGCCTAGGCACATAATATACTATAACAGAATAGATATAAATAAGAAAAACGAATTAGCAAAAATAATGTTGCAATTCTGTCGAATCGAGTGTTCTCAGTATGGGGGCATTTCTCTTTATCCTGTGATCCAACGATATACCTCGTGACGCTATCGGTGCGCTCGAGTGTAGTTAAGTAAATTCCCATCCTGTCCCCAGTTTTGGATTCAAAAATTTCAAAATATATTAAAAACTGCCTGAAAGCCTGCTGAACAACTTTCTCGCTGAAAATTCTCTTAACTCTAAACTTCCTCGCATACTTTTTTTCTTTGAAGTTGAAACATGAGAATTCTTCCAGCCGTAACTGTTATAATAAAAATTATTAACAAATTGAGAATTTTGTTATGTTGAACATAACCATCTGGAGCCCTAGGGTTTTTTGAGTCTGTTGATAAAATTTCAGACTATTCTGGACGAATTTGTACGATAAACAGAGAGTTGATTGTAAAAAATCGTTTGATTTCGAACCTTCAAAAGATACGGTTTTCTTCGATTATGAAAAAACTAGAGTTCTGATACAAAAATTTAATTTGATAATTTTTCCGAACCTTTTATTTAAATGAAAAAAAACGTTCGCGCATTGCGGTATCCCCACTTTTGCCTACTAGGCCACGCGCTCCGTTGATTATGGAATCCGAAGCCTCAAATAAACTTCGAAGCTGGACTTGGAAAAAATCATTGAAACAAGTTATCTAAATATTTTTCGATTGTTAATTCAAAATTTTTTCCTCCACTTTCAATACACTTGTTACAAATTAACATTATTTAAGAAGAGTTGATCCATTGATATAATCTCATAATAAAGAACACATTTTATGGGAATTAAGAAAAGTAGAACTAAAATCAATTTTAATGCATTTTGGAGCAGGCATCAATACAATTATTATAAAATATTAGTTTGGGTCAAAATTATGTGTATAAGAATAGTTATTTAACATTTACTTTTTTGTCTTTAAACCTACTACACATCTGTAATTTTCATCCAATTTTAAGGAACAATTTCCGAAGCAAAATTTTCAAGCTGTTGAAACGTCTACTGAAGAATCATAGTAAAATTTAGTGTAAGCCTCATGAAATAAACAGTATTTTTTATATGCATATATTGGATTTATCCGAACAACCTTATAAGCATTCACATTGACTCTTTGGTGCATACCATTCTGCATTCGAAAATTTATCTTGAAAATTTGTGCTTGCGGGTTTTGATGGTCTGTGAATAAGAATTTACAGTCAGAAAATTGACATTTCCATTTCTAAGATGGCGAATTCAAAATGGCGGATCGAAATTTACGAAATTACACGACTTCGCTCTCTAAAAACTCTTACTCGAGGGTTTCGGAGTTGCTGATTACGAAAACGAGGTCGCAAGATTGACATTTCCATTTCCAAAATGGCCGGCCGTTTTAAAATGGTGAACTGAAATTTACGGGGGAAATAATATTGGTCTCTAAAATTCTGTACTTGAGAGTTTTTTGAGCCACTGAGTACGAATGCATGTGTACGCTTATTAAAAAATCGGAATCGACCTCTACAGATTTTAACAGAAAAATCAAAATGCTAGACCGGAATCAAGAAATTTATACCATTTATCACTATTTAGCTAATTTTTATTCTTTATTTTAAATTCATCACCTTGAGCAAAAAATTCTTTTTCTTTACATGAAATACTTGACGACCGAAAAACCCCCGAATGCAGTATTTCAGATACCAATACTGTGTTCTCTGTCGATTTCGATCCGCGACATTGAATCTACCATCTTGGAAATGGAAATGTCAATCTTGCGTTCTCGTTTTCGTAATCAGCAACTCCGAAACCCCCGAGTAAGAGTTTTTAGAGAGCAAAATCGTGTAATTTCGTAAATTTCGATCCGGCATTTTGAATTCGCCATCTTAGAAATGGAAATGTCAATTTTCTGACTGTAAATTCTTATTCATAGACCATCAAAACCCGCAAGCATAAATTTTCAAGATAAATTTTCGAATGCAGAATGATATGCACCAAAGAGTCAATATGAATCCTCATAAAGTTGTTCTAATAAATGTCCAAACTTGATATGGCCGTATCTTTGTGAAAAAAAATTACTTGTGACTGTTTAATAGCTCTTTTTGAAGGGAAAGAGTAGTGATAAATGATGACATTTGAGAAAAAACCATAAAAATTTCTTACGCCCTGCACATAACCTCAAAAGTAGCGAAAAACCCTATTTTTCGAGCACATAATCTCTAATATCTCAAAATACTAACGTGATAGGCTGATTTTGATTTCGGATTCGGATTCTACGTCAAAAATTACCTCGGAAGTGATCTTTCGTTTTCCAACAACAAATACAAACCCATTATTTGCAGACCTGTGTTATCATTTATTCCGTTTACTTTAAAACCACTTGTATGGAAAAACATTCTAATCAAATGAGGCTGTCAAAAATGAGTTGATTCAGTTTTTTGCCTCTAATAACCGATCTTTCTACGAAAGCGGAATTATGAAGCTGACTGAAATATAGCAAAAGGTCATCGAACAAAATGGTCAATGTATAATCGATTAATGTTTGTTATTTGTATTAATAAACTTTCTTTGAAAATCATGAAAAAAAAACGAAATGACTTTGTTGCTAACCCAATACTAAAAATGCTTTGTTTAAATTGTCAATATGAAATCATTATTATATGTACTTACCGATAACGTAAACGACGATCAACACAAAACAAAGACGCAGAATAACGTTAAGAAAATTCATGTTTGCTCGATGCAGCTATTTTTACCTTTTATTTTGTGCGAGTTAAGAATGATAAAGGAATGACTGATTTTCTTATATACATGCGTATATATTATCCCCTCCAGCTGTGGGACGATAACAAAGAAGTTTATGAAATTCCTAAAATTATAAGATTCTACCAAAAGAAACTTATGAGTCAAGAAACTCTGCAAAGTATCACAATTAAAAAATGTTACATCCTGTTTGACGCGAAAAAGTACTTCCTTTCTGACGTTTTTTAGTACGCTTATCATTTTTTTCAATTTTTACTTTCTAAGTATAATTTATAAAAACATTGTTAAATACGATAAACATGCAACGCAAGATTTGATGTAAGCCAGTAGGCACATTTAACGTCCCTAGATTTATTTTATTTTATTTCATATTTTATTTTCCTGGAATAAGTCGAGGAATTTTGGCTAGACGGAAATCCAGGAAAATGAAGCGCGCGTTCGGTCAGGTCACCACGATTGGCTGATGGACTCGAGAGAGGGTAAGTTACATACGAGCCCCTTCTTTCTCCATCGATCAATCGGACCAGGGGCGATTTTAATTGGAGCGCCGAATTTTTGATATTAGTCAATCATATTTGACAAACATTTTTATTGGCGCGTAGAATTAAGATTAATGTACATAAATACCGGGTCACTGTATTTTGGATTCATTCGAAGACTGAGCCTCTGAGAGTCTACCTCCAGAGAACCTTAGCCCCTCGTAGAAAATAAAGTTCTTTTATATATTTTAACGAAAGCCGTCTTACTACAAAATCCTATCAGCCCTTTTAAGAACTAACCTTTTTACGAAAGGAAGGAAAGCTTCTCGTTTATCTTCGCTAACAGCATCCTGCAGCATGGGCTCTCCGGCCCACCTGGTAAGTGGACATCCTTGAAACGCCTGGGGAATTCCCCTTGCCGTTTCCGGTCTCCATGGTGGCATACCGCCCTGGCGACTACCATCGGGACGCTCTGACTCCTGGGTGGAATACCGCCTAGGAGTAGACGTCCAAAGAAGACTCCACCCTGAGAAATAAGAGAGATTTACCACAAGGTGGAATACCGCCTCGTGGTGAATACCTGCTTATCGTGGACTTCTCCAGACCCAAAGGGGGCGGCGAGCAGACTTCCGGACAGCAAAAATAGGCCCCAAACCGAAACCTCCCAACGAGAACCAGAGAGGTTGAGGTTCCTCCATTGGGACGTCCAGGATTGGAGGCCGGATCCTGAGAGACGTTCTCCTTCCGGTTCCAACGACACGTCTCTCGACCCTCCTGGACCATCTTTGAGGGAGTTGGGACGTCTTCGAGACGTTTCGAATCTGGGGCCGGATCCGGGGAGACGTTACGTCCAGGAACCCATCCCACCAATTACCAGCGTCCCATCTCTCTTATCAAGGGAGATAGGGGATAAAAATCCGAGACGTCTCCCATCTAAGGCCAAATTTAGGAAGACGTTACGTCCCGGAAGTCATCCCACCACTTGTCAGCGCCACACCGCCTTCTCCTCGGAAGATACGGCAAGAAAAGCCAGACGTCTTGAATCTGAGGCCAGATTCAGAGAGGCAAGGCGTTCCGGAACCCGTACCACTGCATCAACCAAAGCACCCACATCAGATTACATGATACGCTTTATTTGATTTTTTTAAACACATGGAATTAATAGTGGCATGTTTATCGCATTTAACGATGGTTTTATAATTTATACTCAGAAAATAAAAATTTTAAAAAATAATTAGCGTACTAAAGGGCGTTAAAAAGGACGTATAAAACAACTTCCTTTAGTATCCCGATTTCGGACGTCCTTTTTAACGTGAAAAAGTACATACGCAAAAGTATCTCCCTCTTTTCTACTTTACTCTCCAGATCCCTAGAGAGTCAGCTTTCTTCTCTTCTGAACATTTCAGGTTTCTGGATTATTGGCTCCACCCCCAGATCCTTGGTGATTCATCTACCATATACGCTTCAGAGGCAGCCCTACTTGGCCTTGAACGGCGCACCGCTCAACGCCTGACCAGCCCCACAACCGCTTGATCTGCTATTATGATCTGATTATTAGTATAAGAACCTACCCAATCTTGCATTGGTTTCCTTGGAAGCCGATCACGGGGCCCTAGAAAAGGCACCGGGCGCGTCCTCGGGTTGCAGATACAAAAGGTGGTAGGAATCCTGAAAGAAATGGAGAGTTTCTGCAGGACTAAGAAGAAAATGTTCCTCCCCATTTGGAATGGCATTACAGATGCACTCCCGGTGCTGGAGCACCTAAATGAGAGAATGAAGGTGGAAATTCCTAAAAAAGTCGTATTGGATTCCTGTTAAGAAGAATCCTCGCAAGATGAAAGCTAAGCCGGTGCCAAGGATACCAGTGCTACCAAAAAGGGTCCACTCTGAAGCGATATCCATAAAACCCTCAGATGGAGTTAGCTATGCGGAAAGTCTAAAGAGTCTGAAGAGTCGCGTAAACCCCGAGGAGCTAGGGTTCAAGATAGGAGGGATTCGAGAGACCAGAACGAAGGACCTCCTGGTCAAGGTGAAATGTGCTGCGGAGAATAGAGGGAGGCTGGACCCTGCCTTCCGTGACGTAGTTGAAGAGTCTGGATCGGTCTACCACCTTGTTCCCACGGTCGAGGTGGTGATACTGGATATCGATCCCACTGCGGAGGCCGAGGACATGACAGAGGCAGTCGCTCTCTCCAGGAGGAGACACATCAAGAAATGAAGGTATCTGGTATACATGATGAAGAGACCCTTCAAAGGAACTAGGAAGGCGTATGTTACGCTGGAGGAGGCAAGGGCCTTCAAATTACTAAAGGCGGCCCACATTAAGATATGTTGGGTCTCCTGCAGGGTCCGAAGGAAAACAGAAATGAATCGGTGTTATCGCTGTCTTGGCTTTGGCAATCCGGTGAGGAGGGGCACATCGCGGGAACCTGCACAAGGAATCCGCGGTGCTACCTCTGCACCGCCAGAGAGGAGAAGTTCCGGGTCGATCACATCCCGAGGGCAATGCGTTGCGCGACTTTCCGAGAGGTAGCCCCAATTAGGATGCCTCTGAGAGACCGCGATTAAAGGTCAAGCAGGCAGAACAAAAGGACGCTGAGGTACGGCGTTTTGCGCCTATAAACAATGACCCTGAAGTAATGCTGACCCGGTTCTGGGGTCATTGTCTGGCTAGAAAACAGGGGAGTTTTGAGTTCAGTGGGTATTGCTCCAGCCGAGTCCCACACATGCGTGCGTAAATGCATTCTCTTTTCACCTCTAAAAGAAAAAAGTATAAGAGCCTATCTTTCATCCTACCCAATACGATAGATTCTTATCAAACAATTTGGTTAATTTCCAAAATTTACTTATAAGTGCAAGCAAGAGTAAATAGTAAGATTTACAATTTCGTTTTCCAAATCTATGAGTTTTTCAAGCCACAAGAGAGATTTTATTCTAGAAGTGAAACTTCCATACGGTGGCACAGTAATACATAATGCATTTTTTTCTCTAGTCTTTTCATTAAGTGCATGTATGGGGCATTTCAACTATATAATCTTTATAACATAATATTATTATATTACACTTCTAATAACGAAGAAATTATCAATTTTAATACATCAGATGATACGCTTTAAAATCTAAGACTATAAATGGGTAAGTTCCATCTTAAAACGGGCTTAAACTTTAATACTCAGAATGAAACGCTGTTAATGAAGATTGAAATAAGTTTAATCAGTCATTTAAAAAATTACAATGGATTGACAAAATAACAATGATTATTTTTAATTTATATTATAGCATATAAAAGTAACAGGAAAGGTTTCTGATTTGGATTCAGAAAAAAAAAATTACAATGAATTTTTTAATGGCTTTTTATTGAGATAATTAGGTTAAATTTATTATTAGTTCTGCTGGATAAATGCCTAAGTTGTAAGTGATAAATTGAATTCATTTAAAAATATTAAGGTGGTTCAACGTTTGTAAAAAAATCACCGACGGCTCTGAAACTTAGAAATTATCTAAAT
Source organism: Diplolepis rosae (assembly GCA_030998225.1). Classification (NCBI taxonomy): domain Eukaryota; kingdom Metazoa; phylum Arthropoda; class Insecta; order Hymenoptera; family Diplolepididae; genus Diplolepis; species Diplolepis rosae. The sequence goes on from JAPYXD010000736.1 coordinate 2,688,951, forward strand.
TAAATATGTTAGATTCGTTTAGAAAATGAAATACTATGGTTGACGATGTCATTCCCGAAAAAATTGCTACAGAAAAAGTGTCAGTTTAACAAGTGGTATTATGAGACTCCTCATCAAAATCGGCGAAACTCTAGAAAAAAATAACCAATATGTCGGACATGCAATTTTGGAAACCACACGATTTTCGTGAAACTCTGTACTCAGAAGGTTTTTATATTTGGTGAAGTTACTTTTTCATTAAAATTATTTTCTGATGCATCCACTTCGTACTTCATGTGGGAAGGTACAGAACACCTTTTCCGTTCCTGCTATATGGCGTTGAAAATGACAACTATTTAATGAATCTCCCAGGAACTTGATATTATATACATCATGGGTAGTCAATATTAGAAAAATAATTCCGGAAATAAATTATTAACAAGCTTCTGAAACTTGCACCGAAGATTAAGCTAAACTAGAAGGAAATTATGATTTCCGTTAGGTAGATGGTGAAAAAAAATTGAGAACAACATTTTATTGAATGAATTCGTAAAACAAAATATACGAGACAGTGAGCCTGATTTTACACATAAGCGACTATCAAGAGATATGACTCATTCATTTGAAAACCGGAAAAATCTGTTCATCTCACTTCAGCATATGACGTCAGAAGGAGTTAGAGTGAAATGAATAGCAATTGGCCTTTTCCACTTGGTGGCATGAGAGCACTATGACATATGAAAGCGCCCTAAGGGCCTGCAACCAATAAAATGCTTCTTTTTTTTTAATCAAAACTCATTATGATTGGTTGTGTTTAACGAAAGATCTCTTATTAAATCTTCTAAGCAAATTTAATACATAATAAGGCAATTATAAGACAATATCCCGGAATTTCTTGACATCCCGTAAAATTTCCCAAGTCAGTCAAAATTTCCCGGATTCCAGGAAATTTCCATGCAATTGGCAACACTGATTCTATGACCGTTCTATCACACGGGTCCGCTAGGGAAACTATTAGTCGACAGATCCATTTTTATCTTGTGACGTGATCTCTTCTGTGATGTCACGCAAAACGTTCGAAGTAATCAAGTCTCGATTGAAGTACTCAAAAGTTGGAGATTTCGACACCAATGATAATGCGTGGCTCGTTCGTGCATTACTGAAACTATTCCAAAGAAACATCCTGAAGTTTGGAATATGGAGAACTGCTCTCTCCATAGATGAAATGATGGACAAATCGTATGCAAGAACATCATTAAAACAATTCATTCTAGGAAAATCCATACGATTTGGCCTGGAATTCATGCGTCTTTGCACTTCAGATGGTTTCGTATTGTGTCTTGACTAATATTGTAGGAAAAATTCAAAAATTGGAGTGAAATTCAGTGCATGCGCATTAGGTTCCAGCGCAGTGATGAATTTGTTGTAACCATTTTTGAGAAAGACAGCTGCGGGAAAGATATCTCAATTCCATCTTTACTTTGTCAATTATTTCACAATCTTGGATCTCATTGTGCATTTGAGGAAGCTGCGATTAAAAGTTATAGGCACGATCAGAGGCAATAGGGTGAAACAGAATGTCATAGATAAAAGAGCTCCAAGAGGCGAGTATGTCATGAAGCATGAGAAAAATAACGGCATGAAGTGCATAACTGTAGTAGATTCGAATCCAGTTTCGATAGTTTCCACTGCTGTAGAAGTAACTTCTTTATTACCCTCGAAAAGGTACAGTTCACAAACACGATCCAAAAATGAGATAACTTTTCTCGTGATATGCAATGCTGCCGGAGATGGCAACAATAAAGTCGAAACAAAAGAATTTGCAGTATCTATTGCTAAGAGCTACATGAGAAAGATTAGGTGAAACAGGAAACACACAGAATATCTCATCAAAATCTACTCAAAGTCTGTTCGCATTGTCCTATAAGGACCAGAATTTTCTGTAAGGAGTATGAATCGCAATTCTGTAATCCGTATTTCAAGAAGAATCACTAAGAGGATTCATACTCCAGTGAGAGGCAAGGAGACTCACTCTAATCAAGCACCACGAAGGAGACAGAATTTTGCCACGTCCACGTCGTTGTCTCTGAGTTATGTTGAGCGTAGAATGTCTGAATCGTAAACAAAGACCTCAGAAACATCCAAGCACAGAATTTTGATGCAACTAGACAGATTTCGATATTTTATGTCTGCCATATTGGATCTGCTATATGGAATTTTGAAAATCCAATTTGAAATTCGTAATCAGCGACCCCGAAATCACCCCCAGTACAGAGTTATGCGAAAATCGTAGTTTCGAAAATATTATGTTTTGGATGCACGCGGAATCATCTATACAGATTATTCGAAAAAAAGGACAAACGATAACAGGAGCGCATTATGCGTCATTATTGCACCGGTTGCAGTGATCCCAGAACGTGGGAGCTGGCGGCCCCCACCATAGATGCCTCGAGCTCATTGTGTCTTCCTCACTCAACCAACCTATGGCAGTCGAGCGAGGAAGAAGCCATGAGCTGGTGGGGACTATGGTGGGGGCCGCCAGCTCCCACGTTCTGGGATCACTGACCGGTTAAGCGAAGAAATCAAGAAAAAACGTTCTCATTTGAAAAAGAAAAAGATGCTCTTCCATCAAGACAATGCACGGGTGTGCATCTGCGCAGTTTTGATGGGCAAAATTATGGAATTCAAATTCAAATTATTATAACATCAATTTTTATTCGAAGTTGAATTTTGAAGAAATCGAGTTTTATTATCGGCGTAAGGGGAAGGATTTATTATTATGCTGATGCGGGCCTTTGAGCAGATTGAGTTCTTATTGGCGCCTCTAGTGCTCTAGTGATAAATGTCATTCTTCTTGCTATTGGTATATAATACAATAAAACTGAAAGGGTGCTATCAGTATTATAATTTTGGCAAATACCAATAAGCAGATTCCCCAAAACTAGCATCCCACCAACGTATTCCTAAAATATTAAATAATTTTAATTTCGAATTGCCTCTCAAAAGAACAAAGACTGGTAACAGTAACCAAAAAGTAATCATAATCTCAAGTATTTTCATACAAATTGCAGTAAATTTACTCACCTTTTCTATTTTGTTAGAAGCCTCTGATACTTGTGTATATATGAGGTTAGCCGTTGACAATAAGTTGGAAATACGATCCTTTTTAATTCTAAAGTCCTGTAACAAATAAAATTAAAAAATTACTAATAGCCAGTATTCAAATAATCTTCTAGTCGTGTATTTCTACTTTTTCCCATCCTAGCGTGAATGCTTCTACTTCGTGATTATTTTTGAAGTCATACTCTTTCTCTTGCAGCACCGTCTTTTGCATTGAAATATATTTTATTGCAATTTCTGATGTTATAATTTGTCCCGATAGCTGCGACAAAATTCACATACTTGGTTATTATAATTTAAATAGGAAAAAAAAACAATGGAGGAATAGGGGCCTTTAAAAATTCTAGTGTGAAATATAATTAAACTGATTTGAATTAAAAGCTTCCAATTTTATTCAAATCTTACCGTTAGGACTGAGAGACTGGAGTGTAGTAGGTAATCACGTCTCAAGACTCGGCCTTCAATTTGAATGTCTATAACAGGGTATAGTTCACCATATGGTAATACAGAATCTCTTCCAACGACAGCTTGGATTATATTCGGATGTATTGCATCATATGGAATGTATTTTTCGATACAGGCAACAATACATAAGATGTTTTGAAGACTGATTAAAACACTGCCACATAGGAATTTACCATCATAAGTTAAATACACTAATGCGGTGCTCATGGAAAAAGGGTGATATCCATTTTTTCCGGTTAATTGATTCAACTGTGTGAGGTTTGATTCTGCTGAAAACATATTTGAAAGAATTGAAATAAAACAGATATCTTTCAGTCGAGTGATTTACCATTCGCGGAACGTCTCCACCGTTAAAGTTGACCATTGGTTGGAGTGAGACAAAACTATACTTTCGTCTCACTCTAAAAAATAGTCAATCTTCACGGTGAAGACATGAAAATGTGATGAACCACTGCACTGTCTTCAGTGCCAGGTATTATGTTTTTTTAATTTTTAACGCTAAAAAATAAAATTATTGTATTAATTTCCATACCTTCAAACTCAAAATGTACCGCAGAATCATAATAGTAATAATTTAAATGCTGTTTATGCTCCTTTTATTCATATTATTGCAAGATCAGCGAACGGCTAGTGAACGGTCAGCAAATTCGCTGACCACTTGCAATGGAATAAATTGTATTGTACCATATGATGGATCGATGTCTTTAGTTAGCTAAAGCAAAATTAAATTCTTTTTTCACTGAGATTTATTTTTAAAAACATACTTTACATTCAAATTATTAAATAATTTTGTTTACCCACTTGTTGAACTGAACAGATGTTAGTTTAATTGAAATGAAAAATATTTTTCGGACAAAGTTGACATGCTTGATTGACTAAATGATATTTATTTTGTGAGTAGGAATCTTATAAAATTGATTCCGCTATTTTTTATTTGTTACACACATATCTAAAGAAAGAATAAATAATTACCTGCAGAAGGAAAAACAGCGAAAAATGTAAAAATTATTACAAGATACAAATACTTCATTTTGAATGATTTATAAGAACTTTTTGTGATATATTATCTTTATGATTCTTCGTATATATATATAAGTATGATTAATCTTCTATTGCTTGTTACAAGAATTGCACCATATCTAAAATATGTTTAACGTTGAAATCATAAAAATCACATTATTTATTCAATTCTTGCTCAAATTTGAATTTTGATGAAATCGAGTTTTATTATCGGCTCTGATTACAACCACATTATTCATTCAATTCTTGTTCAAATTCGAATTTTTGAAAATAAATCAATTGTTATCAGATTGATCAATTTGTTTCTAAAAATGTTGTTCTTGAAAATTATTTTTCAATGATTTCAGCCATTGAAGAAGTTAGTTCTAAAATTTAGAAAGGAACAAGTTATAGAGAATCTTTCCCTTGGAAAAGTGATCCGTGATTAATTAGAATCGCATCATTTTTAAAAATTTGGCTCGAAGCAATAAGAAAAAATATTCGGGCGCCATGTAAATCGCGATTGTTTTTACAAATTTTGTAAAATTGCGGCTTTAGAACTAAAGTACGTGTCAATTAGGATTACTTTCTATACATTTACTTCCATTAAATACTATGAGAATAAACAGATCATGATTCTTCAATGTTTTATGTGTGCAAACAAAGCATTTCCCTGGAGTGAAATATGTTATTTTTCCCAAAATGTCTAGTGACAATTTTACTTTCACCGTCTGTTTTGAGACGGGAGAATGGCTGCTTTGTCCATGAGTGGGGAAAAGAGCAACAGTTCGGAAATCATCCATTTTCTCGTCTTAAAACAGCCGATGAAAGTACAATTTTCGATACTTTTTTCTCAAACAAATTTCTTTCCTTGAGTCTAGAGCCCAAGATTCCAGCCTCATTTTTAAATAAATTCAGATCCCTTATCAAATCATTCAATCCTTTTCGATCGAATAATTGTGGCAAGTTTCTGGTCGGTTCATGTTCCATGGTTTGATTTTCAACAGAATAATTGGATTCTTCTGCTTTGCGTTTTGTCAAATTTCCCGAGATAGAATCTTTACAGTTGTACGCAGCTTTTATCACGGAAGAAACATTAGAGTAAATTACAGAGTCCTTCCATTTCGATGAGTTACCTTTAGCATCTGTTAAACAGAAATAACAATTATCGATAATATAGTTCTGAGGTTCCCTGCAAGAAGTAGGGGAAGTAAATCTGAAGAGATGATCGAAATCTCCTCGGTATACTAACCTCAATAAAATGGCACAAGTCGAGCAGCAACTGTTGGGTACCCAATATTTTTCTCCATTTTCGGGTTTACTCTAAAAATAAATCTCATAGCTTTCTCGCATTGCAAAAGACATTTTTTGTCTTGGTTTTCGTGGGAAAAAAACACCGTAAACGTAGTAAAAGCTATCCCATATAGTAGGATCGTAGGCTTTTTTTTTGGTGAGGAGGAAAAATGGCGAAATCTTTTATAGACGTTGTACAGGACTGTCCTAGGACTGGTCTAGGCATACCTGTTAAAACCAAAAAACCCCCTCTCTCGAACCAATACACCGTTTGAGACAGCATCAATACAGCATGACATGGCGAAAGTTCAGTAAGGGACAGTCCCTGCTTTACGGCAGCATAAATACGACAACAAGTGTACCATTCTAATTCTCGGATTATGTCTGCTTCAGGGCACCAACAAATGGCGACATGACTCGGCATATAACACGTGGATCAATAAGTCCCGGGACTAACTAGGAAAAATACATTTTTTTGGTAAAACTCGACTATATTCATCAACATAGTCTCCTTCAAAAGCAACACAATCAGTCCAGCGCTTCTCTAACATTTCAATACCTTTCTTGTAGAACGATTTATCTTTGGCCTCGAAATAAGCGTTCGTTTCGGTGATGACTTCCTCGTTGGAGTAGAATCTTTTTCCTTGGAGCATTTTTTTGAGGTCTGCAAACAGGTAGTAGTCGCTGGGGGCCAGATCCGGTGAATATGGTGGGTGCGGAAGCAATTCGAAGCTCAATTCATTCAATTTCGCCATGGTAGCGAGCGATTTGTGACACGGCGCATTGTCTTGGTGAAAGAGCACTTTTTTCTTCTTCATTTGAAGCCGTTTCTCACCGATTTCGTTCTTCAAAGGCATCAATTGGCCAATGTAACGTTCGCTATTGATCGTCTTACCTTTTTCAAGATAGTCGATGAACAAAACTCCATGAGCATCCAAAAGTACTGAGGCCATAACCTTACCGGCCCACATTTGCGTTTTTGGCCGCTTTGGACGCTTCTCACCGACTGCAGTCCACTCGGCTGACGACCGCTTTGACTCCGGAGTGTAGTGATGGATCCAGGTTTCGTCCATTGTCACATACCGACGCAAAAAATTCGGTTTATTTCAGCGAAACAACTCCAAACAGCGCTCGGAATCAACGACACGTTGTCGTTTTTGATCCACCGTGAGCAAACGCGGCACCCACTTTGACAACAGCTTCCTCATAGACAAATGTTCATGCAAAATAGCGTACACACTGACGTATGATATCTTTAAGGTGTCAGCTATCTCGCGCAATTTTAATTTACGGTTTTCGAAAACGATTTGGTGGACTTTTTTGATGGTTTCCGGTGTAACTACCTCATTTGGCCGGCCGAAGCCGAAAAATTGTTGTTTTTAATGGAGCAGAGTCCCCGTGGCACTTTTCAAGCCATTGCTGAGCTTGCACTGTGTTTTTTTTTTCATCAAAAATCAATGGTAAATCAACACACGAAATTGTTTCGAATCCATTGTTTTGAAAATATCAAGACTAGCGTCACTTAAATCACTGTAACTCGTGGACCAAACATCAGAATGTCATGAAATCTTGACAGGTATCTTTTGAAGGTTGATACTCATGAAAAATCATACAGAACTTTTGTTGGCAACGCCATCTATGTGTCAGTCCCGGGACTTATTGATCCGCGTGTTATATACAGTACCCGTCAGAATTGTGGGACCACCAGTTTTTCGATAATTGCTTAAATTATCCTAATTTGAATTATGTAAGTGAAAAAATTTGTTCCTTTAATTCAAGTGTAATACACATCAAATGTGTTTGAAAAAATAACGACGCTTTCGGACCAAGTCATTTTATTTTAAAAAACAGTTCCAACGTTTCGAGAACACAATGTATCTCCTCATCAGGGAATAAAAGTTCTTATTACATTACAAACATTAGTAATAAATTTTTAAACCCGTAATGATATATTGTATTTTAGCACTTGTAACAGATAGATTATTATAAAAATATTATTATAAAAAAGTATGTACCTTGAAAAATTGTAAGAGTAGAAACATAAACCAAATTAATTTACAAACATTATAAGTATAAACAAAGTGTGAATTTTTGTTTGGAAGCAAGAGCACACGGCTCTGTTCTCGACATAACTGAATTTTAAAATTGTCAATTTACTTATTACTATAATATTACAGGAGCGTATCGGCGAAGATTTAAAATTACAGAGTCATCAAGGAGTCAAATTTGTTTAAAACTAAATAAAATTTAGGAACAACATAATATAAGATGAGATATTTTTTAGCTAATTTTTTTTATAAAAATTAAAATTAAATTCTTACATTTATTTATAAATTAAGCAAGAAACGGAAACCAACACATAAGTAAGTGGAAAAAAATTAAAAAATAAAAAATTGGAATTTTTATCAATTTTTATAAAAGGAATTCTTTAAATAGCATTATAAGATTGGTTAAAATGTTCCAAATCTGAGACTTTGTTTAGACTATTGTTTTTTTCTTTTTTTATAAAAACCATTTCTGCGAAAGCTCTTTTTTGAAAGTTTTTTTCTTGATAGACAATTTTGAAATCATTCCTCAAAATTTCATGTGTTAAACTATTATTTTCATTTTCAAGAATGTGTTTAGAAATGACATTGTGATATTTTGGGTTGAGTTTTATGTTATTTTTATGTTCCTCTCTACGAATATCTAAAAGTCTTTTTGTCTGTCCCACATATGCCTTTCCGCACTCGCAATTAAATTTATAAACTACATTATTTTTATCTGATGAAGATACCAATCTTATAATGCTATTTTAGAATTCTTTTTATAAAAATTTATAAAAATTTCAATTTTTAATTTTTTAATTTTTTTCCACTTACTTATGTGTTGGTTTCCGTTTCTTGCTTAATTTATAAATAAATGTAAGAATTTAATTTTAATTTTTATAAAAAAAATTAGCTAAAAAATATCTCATCTTATATTATGTTGTTCCTAAATTTTATTTAGTTTTAAACAAATTTGACTCCTTAATGACTCTGTAATTTTAAAACTTCGCCGATACGCTCCTGTAATATTATAATAATAAGTAAATTGACAATTTTAAAATTCATTCAAGTCGGGAACAGAGCCGTGTGCTCTTGCTTCCAAACAAAAATTCACACTTTGTTTATACTTATAATGTTTGTAAATTATTTTGGTTTATATTTCTACTCTTACAATTTTTCAAGGTACATACTTTTTTATAATAATATTTTTATAATAATCTATCTGTTACAAGTGCTAAAAAACAATATATCATTACAGATTTAAAAACTTATTACTAATGTTTGTAATGTAATAAGAGCTTTTATTCCCTGATGAGGAGATACATTGTGTTCTCGAAACGTTGGAACTGTTTTTTAAAATAAAATGATTCTCGGACGTAAAAATATCAACATATTGTTCTTTTAATTAAATTCAAAGCTATCAAAATTCTTTATAAAATGAGCCCAGCAGGAATTCGTTTTGTTAAATTTTTAAGAAGTTATTGCAGAAATAATCAAGTTTCAATGCTTTCTTAAATTTTAAATAACTTTCGAAATAATCAACATTTTTTAATTGTTGTTGGACTAATTTTAAAGCTAAATTCCTACAAAATCGAACCAAATTCTTAGAATTAATGTGTAATTTTTTCTTACATTAGAAATGTTAACAACTTTTTTTTTGAAATCCGTAGGGTACACTGAGAGAAATTTCGGGTTTCACGAACCAAAGTTTTTTTGTTAAAATCGTCTTTACAAAAAATGTTAAAGTTGTCATGACAATCATGGTAGTGGCTGTCATACTTTGGAAAAGTGTTTACTCCAACTGCAAGGAACGTTACTGAGACCACAATTCTGGTACTTGAAATACCGTATGCGCCGCGGTTATAAGAACCAAAGACCATCGTAAAGCCGCGCATAGAGTTTAGTTAAAATGACCAAGTAATGAATTGTCTATGGACAGTAAATACCCAGCCAAAATTATTTTTGAGGTTATAGGTATGGTTCTCCTAGTTATCAAAATACGAATTCAATTTGATTAGAAAAAATAAAGTTTCACCGAAAAGATCTAGAAAAATAATCCGGTATAATGATATTTATGATAACTTTCGTCGATTAAGTTAAAAAATTGTCACTTTTTTCATCACCATAAACTTTTTTTGACTGATTATAGTTTTCACAAAATATATCTTTTTGGAAGTAACTACTTATCTCCAGTGCAGTGCAAGTTAAATTGTGTGACTATTACAAGCTCATTCTAATCATCAACTTTGGTCACAACAACCGAATACACAAAAAAGTCCAAATTACTGTCATGATAACTGTAAAAGTAGTAGCTTCTCTGAACTTTTTTGGTCAAGGCAACTACTGTACAAAAAATTTATGTGCTATGTGCACAGGAACCAAAGCCGATTTCTCTCAGTGTATGTAAAAGAATGTCCCATACATGCATAGCTGAAAATTTACATTGTTACTAAATTCCAATATGCTTGATTGATTGAATAATACTTATTATGTAGGTAGCAATCTTATAAAATTAATTCCCCTTCTTCTCATTCTTCAAATATTGCATTAAAAGGATAAATCATAACCTTCAGATGAAAAAACAGCGAAAAATGTAAACATAAATACAAGATACAGATACTTCATTTTGAACGATTTATCAGTACTTTTTATGGCGTATATAAGTATCACTTATCTTCTATTCTCTACTGAAAACATTGCCTCATACTTTAAATTATTTTTAACCTTGGAGTTATAACAAGCCCATTATTTATTCAACTTTTAGTCGAAATTAAATTTTGTAGAAATCGAGATTTATTATCGGTGTGAGGAGAGGGATTTACTATGTGCTTGTAATTTATCTCCTTTATTTTAATTTTAGAATTAATGCTTTTTTCAATACTTTTCCTCAATATAAATTCGTTTATAATATGACGTCATTTCATAAATCAATCGCCTATTTAAATGAATATATTTAAAAATATATGTTTTTACTAAATGAATCATTTCATCAAGCCATAACCTACAACCAAATGCGACTTTACCGAAATTATGATAACACATTATTCTATTTATTTAATTGAAATCGTGATGATTATTATGCTGATGCGGACCTTTCAGCAGATTGAGTTCTTATTGGCGCCTTTAGTGCTCCAGTGATAAATTTCCATCTTCTTCCTATTGGTATATAATACAATGAAACTGAAGGGGTGCTACCAATATTATAAGTTTGGCAAATACCAATAAGCGATTTCCCCAAAACTAGCATCGCACCAACGTATTTCTAAAATTTTAAACAGTTTTAATTTCGAATTGCCTCTCAAATGAAGAAAGACTGATAACAATCATGAAAAAGTAATTATAATTTCAAGTTTTTTCATACGAGTTGAAGTAAATTAACTCACCGTTTCAATTTTGTTAGAAGGATCTGATACTTGTGTATATATGTGGCTAGCCGTAGAAAATATGTTGGAAAGACGATCCCTTTTGATTTTCAAGTCCTATAACAAATCAAATTTAGAAATTACTAATCGCCAGTATTAAAATAATCTTCTGGTTGTGTATTTCTACCTTTCCCCATCCTAGCGTCAAAGCTTGTGCTCGGTGATTATTTTCGAAGTTATACTCTTTCTCTTCCAGCATCGTCTTTTGCATTGGAATATATCGTATTGCAATTTCTGATGTTTTAATTTGTCCCGATAGCTGCGACAAAATTCACATACACTCGAGATTCCCTGTAACGAGAAGCTCGAGCATCGGAGACCTCTCTGTAACGAGCGCGAGAGGGATCCCCTCCATATCCTACTTGTTGCTACGCGCTGTTATGCGCATTATATAATGCGCGCAGTCAGTCTGTCAGTGAGGCTATGTGAATAATTTATTTACATAGTTAAAAGCGTATAGAAAAGATTTCTGTGAGTATTGAACATGAAATTGACTTATTTGACGGTATGTACTCAAAATACTAAAAATTTGTGATTAATTTATTAATTTGTGATAAAAGCCATCAAACTAATTGGTTACTTTTTCAAATTCGAGCGCGCTTCATTCCGTAGTAGTGGGGGAAGAGGGGTCGATCGTCTGCTCGTTATAGGGAGGCGTGACGCGCTCGTTAAAGAGAGGTTTCGTTACAGGGAATCTCGTTATAGGGAATCTCGAGTGTACTTGGTTATTTTAATTTAAATAGGAAAAAAAAATGGAGGAATAGGGACCTTTAAAAATTCTAGAGTGAAATATAATTAAACTGATTTGAATTAAAAGCTTACAATTTTATTTAAATCTTACCGTTAGGATTGAGAGACTGGAGTGTAATGGATAACCACCTCTCAACACTCGGCCTTCAATTTGAATGTCTATAACAGGGTATAGTTTACCATCTGGTAATACAGAATCTTTTCCAACGACAGCTTCGATTATATTCGGATGTATTGCATCATATGGAATGTATTTTTCGATACAGGCAACAATACATAAGATGTTTTTAAGACTGATTAAAACACCGCCACATAGGAATTCACCATCATAAGTTAAGTACACTAATGCGGTGATCATGGAAAAAGGGTAATATCCATTTTTTCCGGTTAATTGATTCAACTGTGTGAGGTTTGATTTTGCTGAAAACATATTTAAAAGAAATGAAATTAAATATAATAACTAAATAATAATAATAATAATAATAACTTAAATAAATCATTACCTTCAGAAGAAAAAACAGCGAAAAATGTAAAAATGATTACAAGATACAGATACTTCATTTTGAACAATTGTTAAAAACTTTTTATGATGTATTTTATTTATAATTCTTCGTATATATATATGTATATATATATTCGTATCACTAATCTTCTATTGTTTACTGAAAACATTGCACCATACCTAAAATATTTTTAACGTTGGAGTCATAAAAAACACACTATTTATTCAATTTTTGATCGAAGTTAAATTTTGAAGAAATCGAGTTTTATTATTGGCGTAAGAGGATGAATTTATTATGTGCTTGTAATTTATCTCCTTTATTTTTATATTAGAATTAATGCTTTTTTAATCATTTTCCTCAATGCAAATTCGATTATAATATGACGTAATTTCATAAATTAATCGCCTATTTAAATAAATATATTTAAAAAAATATGTTTTTACTAAATGAATCATTTCATCAAGCCATAACCTACAACCAAATGCGACTTTACCGAAATTATGATAATACATTATTCTATTTATTTAATTGAAATCGTGATGATTATTAGCCTGATGCGGACCTTTCAGCAGATTAAATTCTTATTGGCGCCTTTAGTGCTCCAGTGGGTCTTCACAGTGGGTCCACTCATATAGGAGAAAAGGGGAACGAATTGTAGTGTTTGCTATCAACAAGTGGTGGCGCTATTTTCGCTACCGATGTTCTTTTTAACCTGTTGTAACCATAGCAATCATAGTTTGATATTCTTTTGATCAAATCAGATGGTATAAATCATTAATTCATGTTTAAAAAATGTCCGCTCTTTAAAATATACCTAGTAACAAGGTGGGCATTAAATGGCATTGAAATGTCAAAATCTGGAAAGAAATGGAATCGAAAAAGGAACTTTTGAATGCATTTTAATTCCTAGGCATTAAAAGGCATTCAAAAGTTTTATTCTCGATTCCGTTGTTTTTCAGATTTTGACATTTCAATGTCATTTAATGCCCACCTTCTTAATGGGTTTCGGCTTGCGGGGGTTTTGTTTGCATTGATATTAGTTCTTGCTATCAATACTTGGCGGCGCTGATGCTCATTTTCCCTTTTTTAAGTACCCTCCTAAAATACATGATAGTGGACGTACTGTGATTTTCTTCATATTTTGCTTTTTTCGTCATATTTTATTTCCACAAAGGAAAGAACGCAGCACAGGCTGCTAAAATGTTACGTGATGTTCATGGTCATATATCGTCATATATCAGGTGCACAAATAAATATATATATAATAATATATTATACTGATAAAAATACACTAATATTTAAAGGTTATGTTGTTGACAGATGTCCAACCTTACGACAGTGACGTTTTATATCTGTCAATTTTAACCAAAACTTACTGGTGGCGCCAACTTTTGTCAAACGGCGGAAACTTATTTGTACTCCTGTAACATGTTGGGCTCCTAAAAAACTTGATATTTGGATTCCACATGAATTGAAAGAAATTCATTTAAGAAAACGTATCAACTCTTGTGATTTTCATCTTAAACGCAATGAATTCGATCCTTTTTTGAAACGAATTATCACTGGTGATAAAAAATGGATTGTTTACAATAACGTCGTTCGAAAAAGATCATGGTCCAAGCGTGATGAACCACCACAAACAACATCGAAAGCTGAATTGCATCAAAAAAAGATTATGCTGTCTGGTGGCATTGGAAAGGTGTGGTATTTTTTGAGCTGCTTCCAAGGAACCCAACGATTAATTTGGATGTCTACTGTCGGCAGCTGAACAAATTGAACGCAGCGATCAAAGATCAATGATGATGAAGCTGTGAAATCGCACTTGGTTCAGTTTTTTGCCGATAAAAACCAGATGTACTATGAGCGTGGGATCTTGATGTTACCAGAAAGATGGCAAAAGATCATTGAACAAAATGGAAAATATATCATTGATTAAAGTTCATTCCTTGTATTTAAAAAAATGTGTTTAATTTGTATGAAAAAAATCGGCAATTACTTCTGGAAAAACCCAATACTTATCTTATATTGTTGGCTGAATTAAATATTGATAACCTTGGAATTATTACAAACCGCCCCCTCCCGCCAACTGAGGGCCTACGCACCTTTTTGTTTATAATCTCGGCTCTGACTACAATCACATTATTTATTCAATTTGTATTCAAATTCGAATTTTGAAGAAATCAAGTTTTATTAACGAATAATAATGTCAAAAATACTTGCCGTGTGGAAAAATGTCATAGTAATCTAATGTCGGATCTAGCCCAGATCTGGATATTTTTGCACCGCCTAATCTAGAAGAACTAGTCCATTTCAGATCTGGCGTGGGCTAGCCTTCCATACCATAAAAGTTCCTAAGTGTCAATGACTCTAATTTTTTTGACAATTTAAAAAAAATTGAAAGTGTGTTTGAAATGATTTATAATAAAAAATAATCACTACTAGAGAAAGGTTTTTTTATCATTTTGACAGTCTAATTAGGGCCAGATCTGATGCTGGTTTGCCATATCCGACAAAAAATTTCAAGTTACCATTACTTGAATTTTTTTCCCAAATAATTCTAAAACGAAATTATATCATTGCTGTAAAAAGTTTTCTTTCACTTATCATCTTCTGTTCCACAAGTCCTCTCCACTGCTCTACAGCCACTTAGATTATAACAAGTCTTTTATTAACCTTGGCTAATTAGCTACTAACAAGATGCAGTCTAGAATCTAATTAGTGTCTGAATATTCGCTGGCTTACGCCTCGCTAGATTGTTTCATTTCAAATGCATCAGTTCTTATTTTGTATTGCAATTATTCCAACATTCGCAAAATTACAATGAACTAAATAATGAGAAGTATTTTCAATTTATATTATAACATGTAATTTACGAAATTCGGGATTCGGTTGAAGCAAGCAAATAATTTGCTTGTTATAAATTTGACCTAATTAGTTGATTGATATGAATAAAATTTTCAATTACATAGATCGAAACACTGGAATGCTGCGTTTAACGTAAGCATAACACGTATGCGCATCATTGATCAAAACTAAAATTTTTATTTCAATTAATCAAATTATTTTTTGAATTCGAAGAAATGCTTGTTTGACAAATTAATATGGTTGATTCTTACAAAACATGTTCTAAAATTAAAAAACCTTAAATCAAACCAAGTAATATAATTTCCTGGCCCTTGTAGTGATAACAGTATCACTACTGAATTCTCTCAGTAGTTTGGATTGTACTTTATCCAAAAATTTCATCACGCAGAAAAGGATATCTTCTTGTAATTGGTATATAATACAAAGAAACTGATTGCTTGTTTCGGGCACAATGATGATGACAAATTCCAATCAGTATATTTTGCCACATTAGCATTCCACCAATGTATGTCTGAAGCATCGAAGAGTTTCAATTTTAAAATGCACTCAAAAGAACAAGGAATGGTAAAAATAATAAAAGAACAATAATTTCAAATTTTCTTTTACGAATTGCAGTTACTCAATGTACTTACTTTTTCATCTTTGTTGTCAAGATCAGATATATGTGTATATAAGTAGCCAGTCGTATATGTCATTTCGGTAAGATGTTCTTTGTTGATGCTCAGTCGCTACAACGAACAAAATGTTAATTATTTCCGAAAATAAACTCTCAATGCTTCACTTAATTTCATGAGTGCCATACGAGGGCTGTTCAATAAGTCCGCGACTTTGAAATGAAGAACACTTTTTATAACAATAATTCCAATTTATTTTTCAACATAGTCCCCTTTTAATTGTATACATTTATTATAGCAGTACTCAAGCTTCTTTATGCCCTCTAAAAAGTATTTTTTATCAAACCCCTCAAAATACTCATTTTTCGCAGCAATGATCTCTTTGCTCGATGAAAATCTTTTACCTCCAAGCCAAGTTCTCATGTTAGGAAACAAAAAATAATCGGAAGGAGCCAAATCTGGGGAATAAGGTGGATCAGAAAGTATTTCGTAGCGTAAATCAAATAATTTGGCCGTTGCAATGGCACTCGTGTGAGCTGGTGCATTGTCGTGGTGGAAAAGTACTTTTGTTTATCGCCAGATGAGGCCGCTTTTCCTTCAGTATGGCATCAAATCGATCTAATAATGAGGCATAATACTCTCCACTAACAGTTTTTCCTTTCTGTAGATAATCAATTAATATTATACCATGTGAATCCCAAAAAATTGTGGCCATGACCTTAACGGCTGATGGAACTGTCTTCGCCCGTTTCGGCGCAGAAGTGCCAGGACCAGTCCACATTTTCGACTGATTTTTTGTTTCTGGCGTATAATAATGAATCCACATTTCATCAATAGTTACATAACGTCGAAAAATTTCTTTGAATTACGTTGAAACATGCCCAAACATTGCTCATACGCAACCACACGAGCCCGCTTGTGATCGGCTGTGAGCAAACGCGGCACCCATCTTGCAGACAGCTTCCTCATGCCCAAACATTCATGTAAAATGTGCCATACGCGTCCTACTGAAATGTTTACAGTCTCACTAATCTCACGCATTTTCAATCGACGATCGTTGAGTACGATGTCGTGGATTTTATCGGTCATTTCTTGAGAAGTCACCTCTTTTGGACGGCCAGGACGCTCAGTATCACTTGTGCTAATACGGCCGCAATGAAATTCAGTGAACCACTTATGAACCATGCCATCCCTAGCGAACTGGTTGAACGGTAGCTTTACGCTGTAGCGTAAAGCTATCGTAAAGTTATCGTAAAGTAGCATTATAACTCATGAATGAGGCAAAATAAACATTCAAAATGTTTTTATCCTTATTCTGCGTTGAAAATAACGTTAACTGGTAATTGAAATATACAATAATTTTATTTATTTACGCTAAAAATTAAACAAACATAATACCCGTCATTGAAGGCAGTGCAGTGTTTCATCACTTTCCATGTCTTCACCGTCAGGATTGACTATTTGTTAGAATGAGATAAAAGTATAGTTGTGTCTCACTCCAACCAATGGTCAACTTTAACGGAGACGTTCCACAAAAGGTGAATCACTGCACTGCATTCAATGACAGGTATTATGTTTTTTTAACTTTTAGCATAAATAAATAAAATTATTGCATATTTCAATTACCAGTTAACGTTATTTTTAACGTAGAATAAGGATAAAAACATTTTGAATGTTTATTTTGCCTCATTCATGAGTTATAATGCTACTTTACGATAGCTTTACGATAGTTTTACGCTACAGCGTAAAGCTACCGTTCAGCCAGTTCGCTAGGGATGCGATGGAGCAGACTCCTTATAATATTTTGCGAGCTTTCCTTCAGTTTCTTTGATTGATTTTCCTCGTAGAAAATAATGTTTAATAAGCACGCGAAACTCGCTTTTTCCCATGGTTTTGTTTTAACAATGAAAAACTAAATTCAACTGGCTGTAAAAAATTTTCTAACCAACGTACTGACTTGAAACTTTGTATACGCACTGGTATTAGATGGTATTCTCTTAGAACAGTAACATATTTAGGATAACAGCACCATCTTTCGAGAAGTCACGGACTTATTGAACAGCCCTCGTACTTGCCATGACTACTTCTAGTATTAACCATACTTAATTTACTATTACTTTCTACAAATATTTAAATTTAAAATCGTAGAATTCTACTGATTGTAAAAATGCAAGAGCGTTAGCCAATTGCTTTGGTAAGTATTTCTAATGTATCAGGTGTACAAATAAGTTTCCGACGTTTGACAAAAGTTGGCGCCAACAGTAAGTCTTGGTTGAAATTGACAATGTAAAACGTCACTATCGTAAGGTTGGACATCTATCAAGAACATAACCTTGAAATATTAGTAAATTTTTATCAGTATAAAATATTTGCTTGCAGAAACATATGGTGAGGCAGTCTTAAGTGAAAGAAGTTGCCATGAGTGGTTTCAAAGGTTTAAGAACGGTGAATTTGACATCGATGTCGTTCCGCATATTTTTTATTCCATAAATTTTTGTCCTGCGAGCATTGTCGCGAGTCTCGTAATTTCTCGAATTGTGTGCATTGGCACGTATTCTATTTTATGTGACTTTGGTGCGTATACGAGTTTTTATACGTACACTCGAATCTAATCTATTATCATTTTCTTTCATTACACTTGATAATTCGCGACTAGTCCCGGCCATTTTGATTTTATCGATCTTGTGTAGTAGTAGCGTGTTGTAATAGAGCATGCGCAGTTCAAATGTACAAGGCTTTGTCAGTAGGGTGCTAACGCTGTACGAAGAAGAAGAAGAATAAGAAGAAGATTGTGCTCCGCTGTATGACTATAGGTGCATGCGCAGTTCAATTTTTACATTTCATTCCTCCGTAGCGCAATACAAAACATTGCGCTACTCTTAACTGTAGCGAAAAAACGAGTTTACGCGCCGGAGGCACAAAAAAATTAGTTCATACTTTAATACAATTACTTTAATACCTAGACAAAATTTTAAGTATTTATTTTTTTAACTTTTCTCCCGAAAAATTCGAAAAAATGGTATAGCTTTTTGATTCAACAGGGTAGAAACCCCCCTTAAAAAGAATAAAAACATAGAAAGGCTTCAGAAAATTTTTCCAGAAATTATATTCCGAACCGGCATAAGCAGAGCTGTTCCTAGAACTCTAAACATAGTGCGTGTTTAAAGTTCTCTAATGCATTTTGTTATATTATTGCCAATATAAAGTGTATATATATCATTCCTTCCCATTCGTCTAGAGTGTTTCTAAATAATTTTTACAGAATAGATATAAATAAGAAAAGCGAATTAGCAAAAATAATGTTGTAAATTTGCAGAATCACGTGCTCTCGGCATGGGTGCATCTCTCTTTCTCCTGCTTTCAATCGATATACCTCGCGACGGTATCGGTGCGCTCGAGTGCAGTTAAATAAATTCCTATCCTGACCGCAGTTTTGGATTAAAAAAACTCAAAATAAATTTAAAAACTGCCTGAAAGTCTTCTGAACAACTTTCTCGCTGCAAGTTCTCTCAACTCTCAACTTCCTCGCATACTTTTTTTCTTTGAAGTTGAAACATGAGATTTCTGTCAGCCGCAACTGTTATAATAAAAGTTATTAACAAATTGAGAATTGTGTTATGTTGAACATAACCATCTGATACTCTAGGGTTTTTTGAGTCTGCTGATAAAATTTCAGACTATTCCCAACAAATTTGTACGAAAAACAAAGAGTTGTTCGTAAAAAATCGATTGATTGCGTACCTTCAAAAAATACGGTTTTCTTCGATTATAAAAAAACTAGAGTTCTGACACAAAAATTTATGAAAGAAAAAATATGCAGAACGACATTTAATATGTACTTACATATTTTTTATGATCATTTTTCCGAATTTTTTATTTCAATGAAAATAAAAAACGTTCGCGCATTGCGGTATCCCCTCTTTTGCCTACTAGGCCACGCGCTCCGTCGGTTATGCGATCGGGAGCCTCAGGCTGGTCCCACAATGTGTCCTAAGATTCGTACATATCGTCAATGCGCGTACGTTCTGACGTCATTAACGCGTTATTACTAACAGTCGCATGTGGATTCGCACGCTGAAGCGCACTAAAACTCGAATCAACGAAACATTCGACAGTTGGTAACAACGCGTTGATGACGTCAGTACGTACGTGCATCGACGATATGTACGAATCTTAGGACACATTGCGGGACCAGCCTCAATTGAAAGCATTATCGAATCAAGATTCGTGCCTAACGCAAGAAGAACTTACACGTACATTAGGAGTGACTCAACAAGCAATTTCACATCGTTTGATAATAAATGCCCAATTTTTGATAAAACACGTCGGAAACTTATTTGTACACCTGTTAGTAACTTTAAGTTTTCTACTGAATTCATAGAAAAATTCTACTTATCAAATTTTACTAATTCATTTGGCAATCAAATGATAATCAAATAAGTTAGCAACAATTTGAACCACTATTATTTAAATTAGTAAAAATATTTACTAAAGCAATTAGTCAACGATTTCGTACTCTCAACTAGTATTTTTTTATTAATTTAGATTTAGAGAGCATTAAAATTTTCCAATTTCTGGCAAATACTGTATTATTCCCTTGCCAATGCAAGGGAATCACAAACAAGTATTGGTAGATAACTAGTAACCAGTAGAGAAATACTGTCAGTTAGTATTGGTCCAGTACTATTATTAGTCGTGTAAACCTTCTACCTCGGAATCCTTGTGCCATCTTAATATGAAAGGAGCTGGATCTTCCGCAGTATTCAAAAATCTGTACCGTGTTTCCTGCATGTGGAACTCCTGGACATGCATAATTTTTACTGGGACCAAAAGCGTATCGATTGGTATGAAGAGCTGAAACAAAATTCATCAATTTAATTTCAGTATGTGAACTGTAAGAAGGAAGATAACTCTTATCTCCTCTTTTGCAGTTTTTGTGTGTTTTATTTCTATCCCAATTTTTAATTAAGTTCTTTTATTAATTTAATTCTTGAAGAAACATTCTGTGTTGAATCAACTGAAAATGTTCTGTCAACTAAGATTCTGTGGAAGTAACAGAGAATTTCAGTCACATTAACGGAAAACCATATTTGATACAACACAAAATTTTATTTCTGCATTTCAACGAAAATGTTCTGTTAGTTTTCGTGACAACGAAACTTGTAATTTATAGTAACAAAAATATTAATTTCTCTCTACTAAATTGAAAATTGTAATCTTAGATAAATTAAGTCTTGTTGAGGTTGCAATATTTAAGATAGTGCACTCGTGAAAATTATGCCTCAGGTAAAATTTAGATAATTTTTCTTTCAAGAATAGCAATATTATTATTACAGGGATCATTCAAAAGAGAAAAGATTATTTTCCATGAAAAAAATTGAAACACAGAGAAATAATTTTATTAATAAATTTTATTTTTGCCCGAACTTTTTTTCTTATCGCTTCGAGCCAAATTTTTAAAAATTATGCGTTTATAATAAATTACGGATCTTTTTTTCAGAGTAAAGATTTTCTATAACTTAACCGTTTCCAATTTTTGAAAATAAATCAATTATTATCAAATGGAGCAATTTCTTTCTAAAAATTTTGTTCATGAAAATTTCGACTTTTGCCCGGATGATTTAATGGTATTTTTTAATTTGACACCCTTTTTTTCCTCCCGCTTTCTGCCTGTGGACAATGCTTTTACCGAATTTTGCGCAACGACGCCCTTTTATGATCGGCCCGCGTAATTGCCAATGAGTGTGAAATTTAAAACACGAGCCGAACGCGAGTGGGGCAATCACGCGAATTGACATTCCCTAGAGTGAAACATGTTATTTTTCCTAACATGTCTAGTGACAATTTTACTTTCACCATCTGTTTTAAGACAGGAGAATGGCTACTTTCCACACGAGTGGGGAAAATAGCAACAGTTCGGAAATTAGCCATTTTCTCGCCACAAAACAGACGGTGAAAGTACAATTTTTGCTAAACGCGTTGGAAAAAGAGATTTCCTGTTATAAACGGATAGTCGCGCTAAAACAAAAATAGTCTCGACTAGGGTTTTCTATGGGACCCCCCCCCCCCTCCCCTTACGGAAGCCATAAAATGCAAATTCGCAAAATAGCGTACAAATGTCGGATTTTAATACTTTTTATTCTCTTTTTTTCCATGAATTGTCATTATTAGGCAGGTGACATGTTTTCAATAATTTATGAACCCATTAATATTTGTTTAAACAATTTTAATTTGTTGAAATAATTTATTATTTTAAAAGTGCTTTTTATTCTTATTTTATTTAGGATTTTAAATTATTTCCTAATTTTTTAAACAATTTATTATGAACTATTTATAAGTTTTTTCTAGAAAAGATCTAGGAAAGTCTAGTTTTTTCCAAATCCCGTAAACTTTGCCGCAATCTACGTATTTTTGAACCTTACCTGAAGAACTGCGAGACTGGTAGAGCTCGTGCCTTCAATATGTATAGTTTTAATAGGATATGGTGTACCATCTTTTATCACAGATCCATATCCAACTATGGCGTTGATCACATTTTTATCTGTTTTTTCTACTCTATATGGAATATAATCTATAATACAGTTGACGGTACTTAAGATTTTACCAGCAGCGACTAAGATACCACCACATAAAAATTTGCCAAAATAATCTAAATACACTAAGCCGGATTCTATGCTGTATGCGTTTAGGTAGTTTTTTCCGGATAGTTGAGTCTGCTGAGTGGCATTTGATTTTGCTAAAAACATATAAAATAATATACAATTAATAATATAATCCCTTCGAATACAAATTAGTTTGGCCAAATACAAGCCCAAGTTGGAAAAGACGCTCACAAATCAGACCAAAGTAAGATGTTGCAATTATCTGTGAAATACACTGAAAATAAACAGTTACTTAATCCAACAATTAGTTATGTTTATAGAATATACCGCATGAAAAAAAAAAAATTCAATATAGTATATAGAACTGTTCAAGAGTTGCAGATACAGATATTTACGAAACAGGGTTCTGGAAAACTTACAAAACGTTTTAGAATAAAATGCAAAACATTCACGAAAAATTATTTAAAGTTCCGCATTTTATTCTGAAAAGTTCTGTAAATTTTCTTAAATACCTGTATTCACAACTTTTGAACAGTTTTATAAATTTTATTGAACTATTTTTTTCTGTGTACTGTTACTTCATTGTTTGGCGTAACCACTTTTTTTTATGCACGGAGGAAAAAACTTGTTGTATTAGCTAACTAAATTGCTGATATAGAACTGTCAACATTTTTTTGCTGTCCCAAAAAATTATTACTTTCTCCAACAAACCTATTTGTTAAACCAATAACTAGTTTGTTATTGTTTCTTGTTGGACAAAAATTCTTGTAAGGAGAACTAAAATTTTGTTGGGACAGCAAAAAAATGTTTGGCAGTTCTGTATTTTTCTCCGTGTGTTACTATCTAGATTGTTATTTTAAGAACTCGGATATGAAAATAAACCAGAAAAGTGGTTGTGTAGTTTAATGAACTATTTTTTCAGTATATCCATAGGCTTCAATGATTTTCTATACTTATAATCGATCCAGAATCAGAGACTCGTCGAAAAATTTTTCAGAATCATATGGGAAATCAGTTTGTTTCAGTTCATCAGTAAGGTTTAGAAGACTCACCGGGAATCATTCAGGATCGCCAAGAACCACTGCACGCTCGAGCGTGAGATAGATAACGGAATAATTATGCTCACGTAGAATCGATTCTGAGTGAACGGCCCCTTTTTTTTGGTGAGGAGGAAAAATGGTGAAATCTTTTATAGACGTTTTACAGGACTCTCCTAGGACGGGTCTAGGCATACCTGTTGAAACCAAAAAAACCCCTCTCTCGAACCAATACACCGCCCGCGGAACCGCCTTTCGGCTTTAAACTTCGCGGGCAGTTGGTTCCAGCTTAAAGTCGCGTACGACTCTTCCGTCATCCGTTCGCCCAGAACTCCCATCCGCGAACACACGCCCGTTAGGCAGGCCGACTAGCCGCGCCAACCAGGGGAGGAATAAATAGATTCCTCCCCCGATCGACGCGGACAGCCAAGTCCGCCCAAGACGCAGGACCGCGGGTGCAGGCCCCGATGCGATTTCTACTGGCCCTAGTTGTTTCCGCGCTCTGCACGCCCATCGAGCTCCCTCGTCTTGATACATGCACTAGCGTATAATAGTCTTTTTAGTTTTTTTATTAACTGACCTTTGGTTTGCTCATCTCAAGGGAAAGGAACTGGGAAGTAATTTCATTAGTAGAAGATTAAGTTTTTCCATTCAGTCACTAAGCATCAATGTTTACTTGGACGCCATATTCACCAACTCTATCTTTCTCTTTCTATCCTCCCATGTTTGTATCCTCCATCTTTTTCTACGGCGTCCAAGCGTCACCCGTCATCATTGATGCATAGAGAAGTTCTCGGTTACGGTAAGTTACTGTCATGGGCTGGCCAACCCGTTGTCATGCGCCTTACCGTGAACAGAATTTCAATAAATAAATTCACAAGAACAAGTTAAAAATCAATTAACCTTTTAAATAGATTCAAACATCCCAGATCTTTCCCAATTTTTAGACATAAGTTTTACTCTTAAATTATTAATATTTAGAAATTGTTTAGATTTTTACACTTTTCCGTCAACGCCATTGGTGGGACCTTAGAAAATTAGTTTTAAGGATTAATTTAGTTTGTATAAATATTCATTAATTTTTTAAATCAATTCTAGTATTTTTAAAATATAAAGATATATTAATAAGGTTAATTAAGTTAGTTTAAGAATTGTTTGTAAATGTAGCATTTTCCCGAACGGGCCCATTGGAAACGCATCGAACGACTCAGGGGAAAGAAAAGCGCGTGCTTACCGAGGATTGGCTCAGCGGACCCAGTCTATCGGAAAGCACGATGCACGCGGCGCGGAGGGGATGCGCAAAGCGCCGGAGCGTCTCGATTGGCGCGTGGTGACGACACCAAGTGCATCATGCCCACGCATCTCGAACACCCCCACGCTTGCGCCTACCCCCACGCACTTTCCCTTCGAGCCCTTCGGGTATAAAAAGGGGTCCCTTCGCTTGGAAAATTAGATCTAACGCTCCACTCACCATGAGCTAGATTAAGACCAAACGCCAATAAAGTACTCAAACTTACTATTCTGGTCATTATTTTCTTTCTCTCCACACTAACGGAAGCAAGGCGAAGCATCTTCTCGTCGCTTTTTGTTGAGAACAAGGCGAGGCATTCCTCTCGTTTTTCTCCCTCTCTCGTTCTCTGAACGGGGCGAAGCATTCTTCTCGCCGTTCACCCTTTCTCTCTTTTCACGTGAATGAGGCGAAGCATACTTCTCGTCATTCACTCTCTCGGTCTCACTAACGGAAGCGGGGCGAAGTAACTTCTCGTCGCTTTCGTCGGGAACAAGGCGAGGCATACCTCTCGTTGTTCCCCCTCTCTGTCTTTTACGTGAATGAGGCGAAGCATACTTCTCGTCATTCACTCTCTCTCTTTTTTTTACTAGCGGAAGCGGGGCGAAGTAACTTCTCGTCGCTTTCGTCGGGAACAAGGCGAGGCATACCTCTCGTTGTTCCCCCTCTCTCTCTCTTTTACGTGAATGAGGCCAGGCATTCCTCTCGTCGCTCTCTCTCACTACAACTGTCTCCCTCACTCCTATACCACAAAGAGGGGAACGACAACAGTCTTCATCACCAGGGTGACGAACAGGGGATTCCAACTCTCATAAGACTCCGTGTAACATGAAATTTTAGTGGTGCCCTCCCGATGAACTAGCTACTCCGCCTTACTCCACCGTCCCAACACCGTACTGCACCGTCTCAACACCGTACTGCACCGTCTCACCACCGCACTGTACCTTATTCCACTCAATTACACTCCCGCGTATATCTGCGTACATCCGAATGGTGGGAGCAAAATACCGAAAAGAATAAGTTGAAAAGAGAGCGCGTACACGCCGAGCTTGGATATGTACATAAAGGAAGATAGAGTATATTGGAGCAAGCGAAAGTGTCGTTCACTCAGCGAGAACATCGGAGCTGGCACCCGAAATTAATGATTTCGATGCATTTTAAATTTTAATGTTACTTTAATATTAGCATTCAAGGTAGAATGCGAAACTAGATGTTTCTTTTCTCAAGACTGTTGAAGACTTTAAAATATAATCTTGCATGTACATTCTCTCGAGTAAAATCATCGGACGATTTTTTCTCGCGCCGGAGAGGAGAAACTTGGAGCAATATGGGCTCGCTGTGAGGGGCGTGCAGGAGAGGTAGAGAGAAGCGGGGAGGAGAAACTCTAGCATGATTTCGCCAGAGTTGGAACCCCGTGGTGACGAATGACTCGATGAGCATCCATATGTGTTCAGACTGGAGCATGAGAGAGACCATCGTGTCAGGAGTGAGTTGTACGCCCACTGCCCGACCGACAGCCTCCCTTTCCGCGCCCCACCTGGCACAGACAACGAGTGTGTGCTCTGCATTTTCCACAAGGGATTCGCAGTAGCGACACGACTTATCATCTCTTTTCTTGAAGCGCTTCAGGTACGCATTAAAGCAACCATGGCTCGAAAGCGCTTGCGCCAGGTAAAAGATAACTTGACCGTGCTTTCTATCCAGCCAGGTGGCGAGCTCCGGGATTAGATGGTGTGTCCATCTTCCGAATTGGTCACCATGCCATCTCGTCTGCCATTTCTCGACAAGTTCGGTATCGTGCACGGTAAAGGTGAAGGTGAGAAGCTCTGGGCACTTTGACGGTGCGTCCGTATTCAATTACGCTTCATGGTGTACGTGTGCTTCGTGGCGGCACCTTCATGCGAGAACAAGAGAGAAAACAGAGGGGTGAGAGAGAAGATACCGCCGAAGCAGACGGTTTTGCGCGTTTCATAACATTTTCTGATCAACGTTCCATTACGTGCAAAAAATTGACGATTCACTACATTTTGAAATTTACTTTTTGTTAAGTTCGAAACTTACATGTTGCATTATAAGTTTGAAATTTACGTTTTATTAAGTTTGAGGTTTTTTCTCATAATGTTAGTTTTGTTTGTAAGGACGTAGATGTTGCATATCAACACTAAACTTATATTATTATTGCAAAATAATAAAGTAATAATTAATTGCTCAAAATGATGAAATTTTTTATATACTTGCATTTATCGTACAATAAGTGATTATTTGAAGAAAGCGTTTCATTGTTCGTATGGATTTATTCACAATTAATTAAATAATATTGCTTTAAAATAAGATTCTTTTTGTGTTCTTCTACTCTAGTATTAACCCTTTGAGTGCTGAATACTTGCGGCCTATGTGATCCGTATTGACGACGAGCGGCCAGCGCTGATGATCGCTGTGGACGGAATACTTTTTCGCTAGACTGAACGATTAGCTATTCAAGGCGCAAATAGTAATAAGTTATAGTAATCCTTTTGTACGGGATTAAATGATTAAAGAGCGTTATTTTTTAGTATTAAGACTAAGACAAAACACATATATGCGTCCTTAGTCCACACTGATAGCTTTCGCCAGACGCACATATGCGTCCATAGCACTCAAAGGGTTAAGAAGTCTGCCTGTTTGTCCCACATAAGTCACTTTACACCTTTTACAAATCAGTTTGTATATCACACCACTTTTATCTAATCTATTCAAGACGTCTTTACCTAAAGTTATGTTCTTCCATCCGAAACGGTATTCTAAAAAAATGGATGGATTTGAAATTTTTTTAACATAGATTGAATTGTTTTTGAAACTTGACCAAAATATGGAAGAATAATAGTGTTATTTTTTTTTTAAATTTCACTTTGTGTATCCGTGTCCACGTTTTTACTCTTTCTACTTTTAATTTGTTAAATTCTAATTTTTATATGTTTTTCAATCAAATCTTGTGGGTAGTGATTAAGAAAAAAAAATTTTCTAACAAAATATAAATTTTCTTAATGCAATGATTCATGAGACAGACACACAGCTCTGTCAACTAGATTTTTAATAATAGCGACTTTATTTTGAAAGGGATGACTTGAGATGAAATTTAACACTCTATCAGAATATGTACTCTTTCTGTACCAATTTGACACTATTTTACCATTATCAAGTTTAATTATTTCCAAGTCGAAAAAACTAATTCTATTGTTTCTTTCCATTTCATGGGTAAATTGAATTCTTAGGTGATAGTCATTGAAAGTATCTATAACTGTTTGCAACTTATCCAAAGGTACGCACAATAAAGTATCATTAACATATCTAAAATAGAAGGGCACAACAAACTCCAACCTCTCAAAGATAGTCTTTTCCAAATCTTCCATGACTATTTTAGCCAACATTGGAGAAATAACTGAACCTATTGGAGTACACATTTTTTTTATAGAATTTACCATTCAATTTAAATTTAGTAGAATTCATAATGAAATCTAATCCTTTGAGAAACTCTTTTATCTAATTTTGTATATGATTTAACTTTTACCCATCTATTTGAAACAGCTTTTTTGACCAAATCCAACGGAATGTTCGGAAAAGTTGCAACAACATCCAAAGAAATCATTACATGACCATCAGGTATTGTCTTTGTGACTATAATCTTTTGAATTTCCCAACTATTTTTAACAGTATAATTCGACTTTGATAATGAATTTTTAAGTATCATATTAAAATTTTGTTCTAAAAATCTAGTAGGTGTATTAATAGTCGAAACAACTAGTCTCAAAGGATAGTTTTCCTTATGAATCTTTCTCAATCCATAACATCTAGCTAAAACAGTATTAGTTGTGTTAATATCTCTCCATCTGGTGTCCTTCCCCAATAGTCCTTTCTTCCTCCAATTGTCTGCCATCCTGACACTACTACTTTTTAATTTTTTCAAAGGATCTTGATCTAATATTTCAAAGTTCTCAACATTGCCAAGTAACTCCTCCATGTCCCTTATGTATTCCGACCTTCTCATGAGAACTGAAATATTACCCTTATCTGCATTTGTACACATTAAATCTTTGTTTTTTCTAAAGAACTCTTTAGTTATCTTTAAGTTACTAACAAATTTTCTATTTATACTACTTATACGCAAACTTTTTTTCTCAACCAAACCCTTGGATAAGTGCAAAACCTTTTTCCTGAAATCTTGCTGATCTGACCTCGGAATTTTATGTATATTAGCTTCAATATCCTTGACAATTTCTATCAACTGCTTTGATTTATCATTAATCATATTATATTTGATGTTTCAAAAGATCAATAATTATTCCTTGTGGCAAACACTTCTCCAATTCGTTCCTTATTGTAAAAACTCTATTCCTTAAAAAATTAATATGATTCGAGATATCCTTGATTTACAAACCTAAAAGAGAACACTTACAATTGTTGAGTCTGTGCTGGAATTTTATTTCACAAAAATTACTATAAAAACTGAATTCATTAAATTTAGAATTTAAATTGAATATCTTTCTCGGTAAACCATCACTCCTCCTACATTCTATTAAATAATTCCTCTGGAGAATATTAATTCTCATTTTGTAATTAATATCGCACCACAGTCTCACCTTCTCAAATGCTTTAGTACCAAATCTGGTTTTGATCCCACTTAATAACATTGTTTTATATAATAGTAAACAAATTAAAAGCAATTATTAAAATCTGACCCCAATCCAAGCCAATACAATTTAAACCTGAACTCGAACCCGTATCACTACCAACCCGGACTCCCCTCAACGCCCAAACAAAATCACAATTAAAAATTTCAAGAATTCGAAAGTAATCGAATCCCCAAAACACAAAAACACAACCAAATTTGGATCAAAATTACAAGTAGAAAAAACCTTGCGAAAAGAAACAAAAAGGAGGAATGAAAAAAGAAGGCAACCTTCCAAAACCCCTTCCTTCTCTTTCTTTCTTTCGTCCTCTTTTGTCTTTATTACCCACCACCATTTACATAAATAAAATATAAACTACTCGCCGACGTCGGGACACTTAGGGTCTTTTTCTCGGAGCACGTCACATATAATATATGTTCATTGTCCTTGCGGTATATTATTCTAATTAAAATACATCAAATTTACGTTTCATGACATTTGAATGATGTAAGTATATTATACATCACATATGTTATACACGTATCCCTAATGCAATTTATGATTAACATAATGGCAATTCTGCATACATAGATATACATTGTGTGGACAAGAATAAATCATTACCTTCAGAGGGAGCAGCAACGGAAAATATAAAAACTATTATGAAAATCAGACACTTCATTTTTCACGATTTCTAAGAACTTTTTGAGGCATATTACAAACGCAGTTGCATGTATATAAAGGCATCAGTAATTTTTCAATATTTGCTGTAAACATTGCAACATAGCTTAAAATTGCAAACGATGGAGCTACTTTTACAAGCAGTCTATTTATTCAATGTTCAAGTTGGAGCCTTGAAAATTTTATTGGACTGACGAATACTTGGTGTGTTTACTATTCATTACACAATCATCCAATCTACACATAATACGATTTCTCGTATATCTCCGCATTTTCGTAAAGATTGAAAAGTAATGGAATAATTTTTTATGTCACCTAAAACTACGCAGTTATTTGCGTTTGTAATAGTATATTATGTGCCCAGGCGCATAATGAGGCTTATTACGCGACGAGCGACAATGCTCGCAGAAGATCGAAGCCAAGGCCTAGTCGAGGCGTAGCCAAGGCGTAGCTGAGGCAAAGCCGAGACAAAGCCGAGACCAAGCCGAGGCGCGATCAGTCCTGCAAGCATGTTAAGCTAGTCTCGTAATTACCCGAATTGTGTGCATTGTCACATATTCTATTTTATGTGACTTCAGTGCGTATACGAGTTTTTATGCGTACACTCGAATCCTTCAAGAGTGATACATTCATTCCAACACTTCTCTAACATTTTGATTCCTTTTTTGTAGAACGATTTATCTTTGGCCTCAAAATACGCTTCAGTTGGGCAATCACTTCTTCATTGAAGCCAATTCTTTTTCCCTGGAGCATTCTTTTTAGGTCTGCAAACAGGTAGTAGTTGCTGGCAGCCAGATTCGAAGCATACGGTGGATGGGGAAGCAATTCAAAATACAATTTGTGCAATTTTGCCATTGCTGCGATCGACTTGTGAAACGGTGCATTATCTTGGTGAAAAAGCACTTTTTTCTTCTTCATTTGGGGTCGTTTTTTCGCAATTTCTTCCTTCAAACGCAGCAATAACGCCATATAATATTCATTATTGACGATTCTTCCTTTCTCAAGGTAATCGATAAATAAAATACCGTGTTCATCCCAAAATACGGAGGCCAAAACCTTACCAGCTGATATTTGCGATTTTGATCGCTTTGGACGGTTTTCACCCTTTGCTGTCCACTCAGCTGACTGCCGATTCGACTCTGGAGTATAGTGATTGATCCATGTTTCATCAATTGTCACATACCGCATGAAAAAATACTTTTTATTGTGCTGAAACAGCTCCAAACAGCGCACTGAATCTTCGACGCGTTTTTG
The DNA here is from genome assembly GCA_030998225.1 of Diplolepis rosae. Classification (NCBI taxonomy): domain Eukaryota; kingdom Metazoa; phylum Arthropoda; class Insecta; order Hymenoptera; family Diplolepididae; genus Diplolepis; species Diplolepis rosae. The sequence continues at coordinate 2,720,496 of JAPYXD010000736.1, forward strand.
TTTTTGATCGACTGTGAGCAACTTTGGTACCCATTTCGAGCAGAGTTTTCTCATGCTCAAATGTTCCCAACCATATGTCTCGATGGAGCAGAGTTCGGATAATACTTGTCAAGCTATTATACATGAAATTCAGATTTTTTCATTGTTTTTAAAATTACGAAGTAGCGTCGCTAAAACCACTGTAACTTGTGAACTAAACGTCAGATTGTCATGAAATTTTGACACCTATCTTTTGAAGGTTGGCACTTCCTAAAAATCATATGGATTTGTCAATTGCGGCGCAATCACTTATTGAGTGATGTGTTACCTACCTTTTAGAGTTGGGTAGCAACTGTTTAAAAATAATCAATTTACTCAAAAAGTTACCTTACGTGTAACTCATGCTGAAAATTGGTTAACACGTTGACTGCCATGGGGGTCACTGGTGACCGGCACTCGACTTGGCTACAGCGCTGTGGGGGTCACCGGTGACCGGCATCGCATAATGAAAAATTCACGTTGGCGCCTTGGGCAAACCATGGAAAATGCGCCTGGCAGTCAACGCGTTAAATTTTCGAAAAAGTAACTATCAGATCTAAAAAAATTCTTGCGAAATATTGAAAAAATTAGAAATAGCGATACCCAAATCCTTGTGAAAATCGTTGAATATGTATTGGGAATTGTCTTCATTATAATCTTTGGCTATGGAAATATCTAAAATAAAATGCAAATTTCACAATTTGATATTAATGATCTGTAATCTAAAATACATGTTGAGCATACGATTTCGAGATAACATTTTCTTATTATGAAAATAAATAAAAATTTAATTAGTAATTATATTTCCTAGGTGTGAAATTCAAAACTGTAATAATCCAGCACTTTTTGTATGGTTTATTTTTTATTAATGTTAAATGATGAAGTCAAAATTTTACGTCACGTTAGTCGTAAAAATACATTGATAATATCAACAAATGCTAAAGTTTTTGAAATTTGATTTTATTATTTGAAATCAGAAGATCGTGAATGAAGAAAGATGTGATAAATAATTGCGGCGATAAATTCTACACGTGAGAGATATAATAACTAGTAAAATTCCAACATATTTTTATAATAAGTAAATATTTTTATTTTAGAATCCTATGCTTCATATGTATTTTAAACTGTGGAGCCTAACCTACTTGATAAATCCCAACCAACCTACAATAGCTATGACGTAATAGTATATTGTACAACTAAGGAAAAAAAAAATTTATTTTGCGAGTGTGAAGTTTGATGCCCGAGCAAAGCGAGGTTAACAATCACACAAATAAAATAAATGTTTTTCCCGTGTTGCACACGATTTATTTTCTACTATAGGGTCAGAAAGTGGATTTGTTTGCCCCGCACAGTGGGACGCCGGTCTTGTTTTTGGAATGACTCTACATGTGGAAACAAGCTTCGTACAATGTACCAAGCAGAGTTTTCGGACCATTTGTCCATTTATCCTGGGTAATAACTCCCAAGTCAAGATGTTAACTACCGTGCCGAGGGCTGCATGCAACCAGAGAGTGGTGTCTTACACGGTGTCTCTAGGAAACCAAGTCACCTCCTAAAGTATTGAGACCTTACCCCTGTATGTGGGGCTATGCAGGGGTGAACCGAGTACTTCCCTAGCTAATCGTGGGAACAATAATGGAGACTTCAGATGGAAAGCTTCTCCAGGACCAAAAAGAACATGTTTCTGCCAACAGGGACGCGATTGAGGAGGTTCTCTCAGAGATAAAGAACTTACGAAGAGAAATGGTGTAGAGCGACTCCTACCTCCTTGAGTGTGAGTGGAATCTCAGAGAATCTCATAAGCCAGAAGAGAAAAGTCCAAAATCCTCAAAAGAATCAGAGCAATGGGTTAAGATCTCTGCTAGGAATGACCTTCGGAAGAAGAAAAAGTCCAACCTGGAGATAAGAAGAACAGAGCAGCCAAAACGGGCACGCTCAGAGGCGGTGTTAATTAAGCCTTCGGAGGGGTTCAGCCACACGGCGATTTCGAAAAGTCTGAAGAGCTGCGTAAATCCTTAGCGGTTAGAGGTCACGATCGGGGGAATTAGGAAAATCAGGTCGTAAGATCTCCTCGTCGAAGTAAAGTGTACCGCGAATGACAGAGGGAGGTTGGACTCTGCTTTCCGTGACGTAGTTGGTAGAACCGGATCCGTCCACTACCTCGTCCCCATGGTCAAGGTGTAGATCCTGGACATAGATCCCACTGCGGAGGCCGAGGAGGTAGCTGAGGCAGTCAGGAGCTGTCTACAGGAGGAACACACGGAAGGCATTCGTGAGATTCGAGAAAGCGCTGGCCATGATACTGCTGAAAGTGACCCACATTAAGATCGGGTGGGTCTCCTACAGGGTTCGCTGGAAGATAGAGTGCAACCATTGCTATCGCTGCCTTGTCTTTGGACACATGGCGACAGACTGCCGGGGGCCAGACGGGAGCAAGTGTTGCTGGAGGTGCGGCAAGGAGGGTCATGTTACTGGGACCTGCACAGGGAAGCCGCGGTGCTATCTCTACCCCGCAAGACAGGATAAGCCATAGGACGACCTCGTTCCGGGGACTATGCGTTGCGCGGTTTTTCAGGAGGCAGCCCCCAAGAGGAAGCCGTGAGAAGCCGCGAATGAAGGCCAAACAGGCACTAACGCGGTTTTCGGGGTCAATGTCTGGCGAAGATAGCAGGAGAGGTAAATACCATATTAATCTTCTATTTTATCTTGCTCTTTTATCTAACGACTGGGTTTCTACTCCAGGAATCAATAAATATGGAAGAGGATCCCCTTTACTGGTTTCCAATTCAACCAATCACGTCAATTCCGTTTATATATAGATATCTAAAATTGAACCTGCTAAAATCACTAATTTATCTGCTAATTAAAAATTTCAAGAAATCGGAATCACTCGAATCCTCAAAACATAAAAAACACGACCGAATTTGGACCAAAATCACCACACCTCAATCAAACAACCATGAGAAAACAAACAAAAAAGGAGGAAAGAAAAAAGAAGGCAACCTTCCAAAACCCCTTCCTTTGTTTTCTTTCTCTCGTCTTCTTTTGTCTTTATTACCCACGACCATTTACATGAACGAAAAATTAAAAATAAAACTACTCGCCGACGTGTCGATGCTCTTCCAGCACCCTCTTTAAGGCTGAAATTCTATAAAAAAGAGAAAAAATTTTGTCTCCCAACACCCTCCATGGGGACGTAGACCCCTTTTCATGGAACGCTAACAGGAAACTGCAACAAGACCTTATGTATCCCTTCCTATTAAGTACCTGAATGACCCTAAGGGTCATTCAATAAAATGTTAATCGTTTTTTAGAATCTCGACATTGTTCCAGTCAAAGTCATGATCAGCGTATTCCTTTCTATGATCAGACAAAACGTTATGATAATTACACTTTCTCCCAAGATTCTTTTTGTGTTCTTCTACTCTAGTGTTTAGAAGTCTGTCCCTTTGTCCCACATAAGTCACTTTACACTTTTTACAAATCAATTTGTATACCACACCACTTTTTACATTCTCATCATGGATGAGAAGGTATTGGTTTTATGTGAAAAATGACTTTCGAAAATTTCATCAAATCTTTACGTTTTGAGACCCCCTGAGTCAGAAAAAATGGTTTTTACGAAAGTGTCTGTCTGTCTGTCTGTAGGTCGTGTGCGGCATAACTCTCGATAGAATTATCAGATTGAATTGAGCTTTGGTACACTTTATCGGAGCCGAAAAAGTAAGGACAAGTTCGTTAACCAGCCACATCCAATCAAAATTGAGGGGTTGAGCACCACTTTTGTGTTTTTGAAAATAATTTTTTGAAAAAATCAAAAATTTCAATACTGGTTTTAGATAGTGCTCATAAATCTCTAAAAAGTATCCTGATAACATTTTTTGATTAAATCAAAATTAGAAATATTACAGCATATTCAAATTCGAAAAAAGTCAATATCAAAATTCCATTTTCCAGTTAAATTATACGAGATGCGAAAAAACGTTATGATACAATATTATTGAATAAATAAAGTCCTACAAATTTGAATTGTAAAATTTTTTCATAAGATGCATATTTTTCTTTTTAATTAAAAAAAAAAACTATTGAAAATCCAAAATTCAATTTTTTAACAATAATATGTAAAATAAGAAAAAAACGTAAGAATACAAAGTTGTTAGTTTCAAAAAGATCTACAAGTTTTATCTCACACAGTTTCTGATAAAACATATTTTTCGTTTCAATTCCAAAAAATATGATTAAAATTTAAAAATTCCATTTTTTAGACAAAATATGTGAGATTCAAAAAAAACTTTGAGATGAAAATTGTTTGGCTAAATAAGGTCTACACATTCTTATCGATAAATTTCTCGACAGGATGTATATTTTATGTTTTGATTTTTAATATTAAATAAATTCGATTTTTTTCACCAAAATATGTGATACGAAATAAGCGTTGTTCTGCAAAATCATTTCCTTAAATAAAGTCTACGATTGTTTTTCCTTTTTAAAAGATTTGGAAGAAAATAAATTTATCAATAATCATGTAATTTATTAAAAAGTTACAAAAATGCATACAGAAAATCGAGCGCGAAGCGCGAGTGTCATGATGAGAATGTATTCCTTAAGGCCGATAGAGCCTTAAGTAAATTGAATTTCCTGTTTCACTTAATCTGAAAAAGAAACTTAGTGAATTTGAGAAAATGACTAATTTACATCATCTTTAATATCATTAAGCTGGTTTGAGCTTCAGTATTAAGTTATAAGAAGTAAACTTAAACGTATGCGAAGAGCACAAGACCGAGCGCGAAGCGCGAGGTCCAGAAAGAACGGAGCGCGAAGCGCGACGATCGAATCGCGCGCCCTAGGCGCGCTCAAACTTGCGCGCGAAGCGCGCAATGAGAATGTGCCCGCGAGGCGGGCAGATTTTTTAGACTAAATATATGAGATACATAAAAAAAGTTTAGATGAAAAATTATTTGCCTAAATGAGGTCTACACATTCTTATTAAGAAATTTCTCGACAGGATGTATATTTTATGTTTTGATATTTAATATTAAATAATTCGATTTTTTTCACCAAAATATGAGATATACACAAAAAAATAATGTTATTAATAAATTTTACTTTTGCCCAAACTTATTTTCTTATCGCTTCGAGTCAAATTTTTGAAAATGATGCGATTCTAATAAATTAAGGTTCATTTTTTTACAAAAAAGATTCTCTACAACTTGACCGTTTCCTATTTTTGAATTTTTTCTTGAAAGCAAAATTATTTATTTTAGCCTGAGGTCTAATTTTCGTGATCGTACTACCTTAAATAAAGTCTACATTATTTTTTCTTTTTGAGAGATCTGGAAGAAAATAAATTATTTTAATCATGTAATTTATTAAAAAGTTACTGAAATGTATACAGAAAATCGAGCGCGAAGCGCGAGTGTCATGATGAGAATGTGCTCCTTAAGGCCGATAGAGCCTTAAGTAAATTGAATTTCCTGTTTCACTTAAACTGAAAAAGAAATTTAGTGAATTTGAGAAAATGAGTAATTCACATCATCTTTAATATTATAACAATAGTGTTATTTTTATCAAAAATTTCACTTTGTGTATCCGTGTCCACGTTACTACCCTTAACTTGTTGAATTCTAATTTTTATATGTTTTTCAATCAAATCTTGTGGGTAGTGATTAAAAAATAAAATTTTTCTAACAAAATCTAAATTTTCTGAATGGAATGATTCATGAGACACACACACAGCTCTGTCAACTAGATTTTTAATAATAGCGACTTCATTTTGAAAGGCATTACTTGAGATGAAATTTAACACCCTATCAGAATATGTACTCTTTCTGTTCCAATTTGACACTATTTTACCATTATCAAGTTTAATTATTTCCAAGTCCAAAAAACTAATTCTATTGTTTCTTTCGACATTGACGACATTGACATTGACAAATTTACAGTTTACAAAATAATGAAGACTATTTTCAATTTATATCGTAACATGTAATCTTGTTAAAGAACATTCAAACATTTTTATTTTAGGAGAAAAATTGTTTTTAATTACATTCATCAACGTTTTATTCCTAAGATAGGAGTATTTAGAACTATAGATAATGTTACAACGAATGTATTCGATATTATTATTTATTTAGTTGTACTTGGAGCACCGATTTTATTCACGCATCCCTTTCAGCGGATTGATATCCTTCTAGCCCATGAAGTACCCCATCGATGAATTTCTTTTTTTTTAAAACTTCGATATAATATATTGTAACTGAAGAAGCGTAAAAATTATGAACAGTGTTACAAATCCCAATAAGTAAATTCTTCCAAACTAGCATGCCACCAACGTAAGTCTAAAACATTGAGAAATTAAAATTGTTACTTAATGTTCAAAGAACAAAAACAGATACAACAGAATTTTTTTTTACCGATCAACAATAATTTTATGTAAATATAATTTTCATTGTTTTTAAGTTCTATTATTCGAAATGATGCAACTCGTTGCACTTACTTTATCTATATTTTGCCTATCATCAGTTATATGTGTATTTATATATTTATCCGCATACGACATGTGAGTAAGACGATCTACTTTAGGGGTCACATCCTGCAACAAAACGAAAAGAAGGTGTTAATAATTCCCCAGGGAAAAAATTTTTGGCTTTACCAAAGTTGACTAGTGCCATATTTCTGATGACCCTTAAAAATGGGGGGAAATATATTTATTCCCGCACATTTTTGAGGTCGTCGGGAACCTGCTATTTTGCGCACATTTTTCAGTGCTCAAAGTACAAACTTCCCGTACACCGTTGTTAAAAGTATTTTTCACCTTTTTTGCGCAAACGCACTTAAAAAAAACGTTAAATTTTTTACAAATTCCCACCCACCTTCATGAAAATTTGGGTAATCATGGTTACAACAAACTATTAGAAATCGCTTTGAATTATCGGATTAATCAAATTTATTTCAACAGCCACAATCGAAAAATAATGTGTCGACGAACCTTTTTCTGCACACTCTGTATAATACATTTATTATGAAAAATAACGTGTGCAACATGTAAGGGAAACATAATTATAGATAAGTGTGAAATTTGCAGCATAAGCCAGAGACGAGTTGAAGGCGAAATCCGAATCCTTAAGGCTTCAACTCACTTCTGGCTCGTGTTACAAACTTCCCATTTGTCTGTAATTGCATGCTTTCCTCACTTATTACACAAAATACTATTTCAATCTCGCTCGATAAAACTTGGTTGGAAATCAATCTTAGACTTCCTATTTAAATTCGACTTAATCCGAGTTGATCCGAAACTTTCAATTGAATTATTCCGAAGTTGGATTTAAAACTTAGTTTGGATTTATTTGGATAGGACGGAATAGTATGAGTTAAAATAATATCTGAAACTTGCATCACGATTTCTACCTAGCAACATTTACAAGTAGCCAGTAGTGAAGACTTTAGACCAGTATTGGCCGAGTACTTACGTAAGATTTCTCATTGTACCGTAAACTATATTTCCATTTCTCTGCCATTATCTTTTTCCATCCTATTGTTAGAGGAGCTATTTCTTGATTATTTGTAAAGTCATACTTTTTCGATGGCACATGACTCTTTTGCATGTGAATAAATTGTATTGCGCCATTTAATGTATCAATGTTTTTAGTAAGCTAAAACAAAATTCGCTAACTTTTCTATGGTGATTTGATTGAAAAAATATATAATTTTTTTGTTTTTTAAAAGAAATGAATTTTATTCGCCCGTTTGCTTTGAGATAAATATTTTTATTTACAAATTAAAAATGTGAAATTTACAGTGTCGCTTCATCTTTCTCATTTTTAAACTGTAAAACTGTAACTTTAAATTAGTACTTTTTTGAAATTTTTTGGCTATTTTCTGAACGGGTTGAGTATTAAGAAAATCTTTCTGCAATTTCTAAATAAGGAAATATTAAATTTAAGTAAAAAGCCTTGAATTTCGTTCAAAACTTACTGTGAGGATTGAGAGGCTGGTATGTACTAAGTAGCCTTTTTTTATTACCCGACCTTCAATGAGTATGTCGTCAACAGCATATGATTTACTCTTGGATTCACCATCTGATAAGACAGAACCTTTTCCAATCACAGCGAAGATTATATGTCCTGTTTTTGTAGTTGTATTTATTCCTTTATATGGAATAAAATCTTCAATACAAGCTACAATACTTAATATGTGTTTCAAACTAATTAAGGCACTGCCACATAGAAATGCATCAGCATATCTTAAATAGACTAAGGCGGTTTCTGGTCTGGGTTGGCCATATGTATTCTTTCCGTTTAGTTGAGTCAGATGTGTGCTACTTGATTCTAATAAGAACATATTAAAGAAAGTTAAATCAAAACCCTAATTTAAATTGCATCTTTGCTCTGAATTTAAATTTTCCCGCCTCTTGTACATTTGAGAGTGCCAACCTCAGGCTTCAAAAAACATTGTAACTAGAAAGCTGATGAGAATAGTCTAAGTTTGGCGATGGAATTTGTTGGGGGCTCCCGCGTTGAGGAGAACCTCTGTGGCAAATCCAGCTAGCCTACCTCTGGCGAAAGTATCGGATAGGAATTCATTCCGAGCCAATCAGAAATATTCCGATTCATTCCGGTACCTGTATCCGAGCCAATGTGAATCATCCTGAACCAATCTGAAAAACGTTTTGTATCTCGTTTGATGAAAAAAGGTAAAAAATCGATCCGACCTAATCCAGCTTAACCCGAGGCAACAATCCGAACGAATAAGAACCAATTTGAAACCAAGTTTTAAATCCGAATCAATCCAAGCTCGAATTGATCCAAACCGAATTTTCAATTACAATAAATCCGAATGAATCCGAGTTTGGAATGATTCGGATTAATTCTGATTGAAAATTCGGTTTAGATCATTCCGAGCTGGGATTGATTCGGATTGAAAATTGGGTTTCGGATCGATTTTTTACCGTTTTTCATCAGACAAATTACAAAAAGTTTTTCGGATTGGTTCGGAATGATTCGCATTGGCTCGGATACAGATATCGGAATGAATCGGAATAATTCTGATTGGCTCGGAATGAATTCCCATCCGATATTTTCGCCAGGAACGCGCACACGCGGGCCGATCGCAATGTCTTGCACCCAATACTTTTCTGAACCGACAGTTCTCCGCAATGCAAGAGCCAGAGTAGCACTCCGTTGCCAAGTTCGGACTACTCTCATCCGCTCTCTAATTATAATGGCTTACAGCCATACGGTGGCGCTGATTATTCATGAAGCCTAAACGCATTGAAAAAAAAAGAACAGAGAAAGAAAGATAAAAAAAGTGAAACTACGAACACCATGTTTGTAAGACTAAACGTAGGCATGCACAAGCCAGATCCGTGTCCTGCAAACACGCCTAATTTTCAAATCACAAGTCTTCGTTCACTGACCGTAAAAGTAATTAGTCGTAAGGGTCACTTTCTTTGACTTTTGTACGAAAATTCGCTTCTGATTAATGCTCGGTTACCTTTATGTAAAATACTGATATTGACGTTTATTGCAATCAGTGAATTGGGCAACTTTATCAATTCTAACTCCCCTCGCCTCTCATAAATCGGTGTGCTTTATTATTGTAAGTCCCCTTGCCTATTGCAAATCCAAGATTATATTAATTTCCATTCTTATCATCAATAATCTGTGCAGTGCCCCGGTCCTGCATTGGTTTCTTCGGAAACCGATCATGGGACCTTAGAACAGGTGACCGGATATATCCTCGGGTTGCGGATAGACGGGCCCTCTACAGGGGGATTCTGCTTAATACGGATACAAAACTGAATAAGCAGTCACGGGCAATGTTCCAGGGGTGGTTCCGGACAATAAGCCCCAAGTCAAGGTGTTAACTACCGTGCCGAGGGCTGCATGGCACCAGGGAGTAGTGCCTCATACGAGGTCTGTCTGGAAAGTATCGAGCCTACCTTTATATGTACACGCTGGCGTTATTCTTCATCATCGGGTGGGTGGCATCCTTCAAAGTAATCCCCACTTGATTGAATAACACGGTTCCAGCGATGTTTCCACTTCTCGAAACAGTCCTGGAACTCACATTTAGGGATGGCCTTGAGTACGCTCGTCGCATTACTTTCAACCGTTGTTTTGTCATCGAATCGCTGTCCTTTGAGTCGTTTTTTCAGTTTTGGAAACAGACAAAAGTCACGGGGGGCTATGACGGGACTGTACGGAGGTTGTCGAGGCAATGCGATACTGTGTTTACTCAGAAACTGCTGCACAAGATTCGATGAATGCGCTGGCGCGTTATCGTGGTGAAGACGCCAATCACCGCACACACGCGAGTCATTCCTAAAATCTTGTTCAAAATTTCCCAAACAGTAGCTTTCGTTATTCCGAGATTATTTTCTAGTTCACGAACAGTTGATCGACGATCATATTCAATAGCAAGTCGCACCCCCTCAATATTATCGAATGTTTTTGTTGTCGAAGGTCGGCCAGAACGAGAATCACTATCAACAGAAGTGCGGCCTCCTTTGTAACGATCATACCACTCTTTTATTCGTGTTTTGCTCATACACTCATTTCCAGAGGCCTTTTGCATCATCTGAATAGTTTCCGAATTCGTTTTTCCGAGTTGAAAACAAAATTTTATGCAAATTCGTTGATCTTGTTTTGCAATCATTTTTAACAAACACAAAATCCGCTGAACTCAAAAATAGCTTTGTAAACAGACATGCTGCGCATGAACTTTATGTCCGGCAGCTGTCAGCAAGAAACCGATAGGTTCGAGAGGCTTTACTGTTGACGTTCATGCCCCGCAGAGGTCGCTCGAACACTATGGCGCGGAGAGACAAAGGTAGGCCCGATACTTTCAGGACAGACCTCCTACATATATCTCTTCATTCAATTTAGCATCGGACAATTGAGGAAACTGAAACATTATGTATATACTGAAAACATTATCCCTTTATGTTATGTAGTGCTTTCACGACTTGTTTCGTGAGACCCAACTTAATATGAAGAGATGGAAGAAGGACTTTTAACAGTCCCACTAATGGGTCATTGATGACTTCTGAGGATCCCCTTTCCAGCGACATTTTTTTTTGGCCAAACTTCTTTTTTGTAATAATTACCACGATCTCACGGCTGCCCCATAAACACGAAAAATAAGGATACTTCTTATTTCCAGATTCCTGTCCCAGAAGCATTGGAAGAACTTTGAAATCTCCACAAAGCCATTTATGTTGTCTGGTTATAAGTTCTTGACCTTTTTTGTGTGGATGTGTTGTTATTTTCCAAACAATTATTATACTTTAATTTATGAATAAGATCTTGAACATTTTAACCAAATTTCACGCCTGATTTACGACTTTGGTTTAGTCCGTTTAGTATCAAATAGGTATTTTAGGTTAGGTGGGAGAAATCCACGAAGTAGTATAAGGAGATCCGACTATAAAGTAAAGGATGCACCCAGTTATTCGAGCTCCTATCTCGGGTAGTACCCTAACGGATACTAGCGCCTCGTGTGGGAAATGTGAAACTATCAAAGTTTCGCAATATGTCTACCCTTGGTGTCTGGTAAACATTTGACACAATTTCAAGAATATGAACCAGTAGAACGTAATTTGATTAATTATTTAAATATACAAAATGCTGTTTCTATGGTATTTAAATTTGTAGATTAATAATTTAGAAGAAAACCAATAGAATGTAAAAGTTTTGAGACGGTAAGTTTTATTTTGAGTATATAAATGCTATAATGATAGGGAGCTGTATGTAAGTGACATACATTTCATATTATAATCTATTATGATTATATGTACATTTATGTATTAAGAAATTTTAATTGATTCATTGAAGATTAGCAGAATCAATAGAGCGCAATGTCATATAATAGTCTATAAATTCATGGATTTATAAATCACATGAAATATATATTGCATGTGTTTTTTTCTTTCAAAAAGACCTTTGTAAGGTCTTTTTTTTAAAAAGGTCTGAAAGGACCTTTCTAACTGCGAGCATAACACTAAACTCGAGATTCCCTCCAACGAGCGTTCCCTTATACGAGCGCGTCACCGTTCCCCATTTTGAAAGACCTATATTACAACGCTTTTCCACAAGAGGCGCTAGAATTCGTCAGGGTACATTCAGGCGATAGGAGCTCGAAAAACTGTTGACAGAATTCTCCGGAATGGTCGATGAAGTCGGGTCTCCTTATATTACTTCATGGAGAAATCAAATATAACTCTGTCGTCCAAAGTAAATGAACCGTTAATTGCATTTCGATTGAAACTGAGAAAAAGGCCAAAAACTTTCTTTATCAAAAAACGTGGCATCTTATTAGGTTCTGCTCAATTTTAATCGGCATTCGATAAATGTAGGGGTAGTTTAAACGTGGAAGAAAAAAAATGCAGAATTTTAACTTTAACTATTGAAAAATACAGTTAACAGTTTTTGCATCTTTAAAATACTTGGTAAAGGAGCGTTAATATAAATTAGCCTTTTTTTCCTAGGAACAGCGCCTAACTAAAAATTGCCTCCTATACTTTGTACGGAAAAGGTTCAGTGTAGTCGATGATCAACGAAATCAAGTCATAGGAAACGGACCTCCGGCCGAGCGTCTACCTTTCTCTAAAAAACGCTAACTGCATGAGGTATTCCATTTTTGTAAAGTGGCTCACGTCCCGAATTATTGTCCACGAAAAAAATTTGTGTCGATTAACACTTTTTTCTCGAATACGATTTTTAATTCAGTTGATCTTTTCCTTCTTTGCGTTGCTGTAATAAAAAAACTAATACGCTTTTTTCGAAATTTTTAGCGCAGTTAAATGCAGAATTTCGTCAAGATTCCAATGATATAAAAAACTCATTTTCGTCAAAAATGGCAGTTAACGGTTCTTATACTTTGGACGGCAGAACTATGCACCGAGAGGGCTTAACTTTATTACAATGACACATTTACCTGAAACATCTAATCAAACCTCGTGCTTGTTACCGGAGTTAACTTTGAAGGATTTTAATTTGCTTTAAGAATGACTATAGCATTAACAAATTTTTGAAAATTATTTTCATTATTTTTTATTTTCTAAATTTCAGTGCCTCGGATAAAATTTAAAATGAAGATAAGTAATTACCTTCAGAGGAAGCAACAGCGCAGGATGTAACAGTTATTATAAGAATCAGATACTTCATTTTCCATGATCTATCTATAAAAACTTTTTGTGATAAATTTTGATTATACTTCTATTGATATATACACACTAATTATGCTCCCATTAATTGTTACATAAACATTGCCACATAATAGAAACAGCTCAGGAGGGAACCTTGAAAATCCCCTACCCATCTCTGACTAACAAACTCAGTTTTATGAGTTGAATATTATGTATCGTCAATTATTTAAGAATGATGTTGACCTATGGTATAGTTTTTTATCAAATAGTAAAACACTGTTCCCCAATTAATGTTACATATAAATTTCAATTCAATTGATATTATATATAATACATTCATACATTTCAATTTTTTTTAAATACTAGACGGAAAAAATTTATTCTTGAAGAAATCCCGAATTGTTCAGAAATTGAGGATATGAGAAAAATTCGGCAGATTTTCAATGATTTTTCAGTGGAATAACTGGAACGGTTCCAATATAGTTACTGAACTGTGCAGTAAAGCTTTTATTCGAATATTACGAATGTCTTTGAGAGAAAATATAAAATAGTACGATATTTCTTAAAGGACCATCAATTTTGACCTTGAAGTCAATTTTCAAGGTCAAATGGAGGTAAGACCCTTAACTTAAATGAGAATCTCTATTTTTGACTGCGGATTTGAAAAGAGTGGGAAATTTCACGTCAAAAATTACCTGTGGAAAAATGACTTGTGACCTTGGAAAGGTAAAAAATTAATGTCAAATGTGAGAAACGACCAGATGCCCTTTTTCTGAATTGTCTTGGTTTTTCGGGGTAAACAAACGTTCAAGATACTTCACAAAAGTCGATGAAATGTTAAGGTGTACATCACCTTGACTATCATGACCTTTAGGTCAATTTTCAAGGCGACTTGAAGGTCAAGACTATTTTTCTTAGATTGAACACTGTGCCCGGATACATTTTTTTTGTATTGCATCGAATGTTTTAAAATTTTGCAGATATATTTGTGCATAAATAATGAATACAAAGAAATGTTTTGAAATGAAAATATTCGATTTTCAGCAATTTATCCACCATCTCCTGAGTCTTCAAGAAAAAAAGTTCTCCCACTGCTGCAGTGATTGTAGCCTTCACAGTGCCTGAAATAAAGAAAACCAAAAATTTTATTAAACTAGAATATTTTTTCTATACAATGACCCTCGATTGTAAAAAAAAAATTCAAATGCAACAAAATGGCAGATTTAAAAAAAAAAATTAAAATTTTGCTAAAAAATCTGATGGTTTTTGACCTGGCAAAATTATATTTTTCATCCAATCATAAAACTGGAGGGTCATTGTATGGAAAAAAAGTAAGTACACAATAAGCTAAAAAAAGACCTAAGTCGATCGGATGATTTGTTATCGAGTTACAACTGCAGAAAATTTGAAAAATGTAGTTTTGAGAAAAATGTGTTTAAAGATAAAAGTACTGCTTTCATTGTTATAAATTTTTAAATATCATACCTAAAGCTAATCTTCTATTCTAGGCCCATACAATTCATCTTCCTCTTCTTCGAAAAGCGCCTGCTATGCTGTTGAAAAATGCAACAAAAAATCAAAATTTCAAACTAGTTGTACCCCTTAAGTTTGAAAATAAAAACGTTTAATAGTGTTTCCAACGGCATCCATCTCATATTTTTTCGATGTCACAAGCATGAAGGCAAACATGACAGGAACTTTTCCCAAACTTGGTGGGATTCTCACCGTATAGACCCATAAAATCTATAACGATCACTGTAATCATTACTGAACTGAATTCTAGAAATTTTCTTGAACTGCACCGGAATTTCTACTGTTGTTATGAGTTAAGAATATTACTGCACAGTTCAGGAATTTTTACTAATCTATTCTTAATTCTTCTACAAAAAGTTCTATAATATTTCTAAACGAGTAAGTCCATAATTTCTAAGGAATTTTTCTCATATCGTCAATTTCGGAACAAATTCGGGAATTTCTCAAGAACAAATTTTTTTCGTGTACACGGAAAAAAATAGTAAGGTAAAGTTTATAGAAGTGTTTAAGAGTTGGGAATACAAGTATTTACGGAACAGAGTTCTGGAAAATTTGCAGAACCTCTTAGAATAAAATGCGGAACTTTCAATAATTTTTCCTGAATGTTCCGCATTTTATTCTGAAAAGTTCTGTGAATTTTCCAGAACTCTGTTCCGTAAATCCCTGAGTCTTGAACAGTTCTATAAACTTTCTTGAACTATTTTTTTCCGTACAATAACATATAGGAATTATGGAATTGAATTTATAATATCTTTCAACATGGAAAAATATATCATTTTAATACATACAATATTTGCATTCAGAAGTTAAAATTTATTAAATTCAAATATTTATATTTATTATTCTTTCTCGTCGTCATTATTTTCTGTATGATCTGTATTATTATCTTCTCTGTGATGATCTACATCATGATAACTATTTTCCAAATCTTGAATTCCATGATTTTCTTGAACATCTTGAATTTTGTGTTTTTCTTGATTCTCTTCATTTTCTTGATCTTCTTTATTTTCTTCAATTTCTAGATCTTCAGTTTCCTCTTCGATTTTCACCTCAGCAGTTTTTGTTTGTACCTTAGTTTCTTCGTAGTCTTGTAAAATTTCAATAATAATAAATATATCGTCTTCAAACTTATGTAAGATATGTAAAATTCTATTCGTCGATTCGAATATTTGTTTTCACTTAAATAAAATTATTTAAAATTTAATTTAATCAACCTTACCAAATTTATTTTCGACTAATTCTTCTTCAGAATAAATCAATTCTTCTATCTCAGTCTTTGTCTCTGTAAAAAAAAAAATTGAACTAAGTATATAAAATTTGAAAAGATATAGATAAAATAACAAAAATTGAATTCGCACCTCCGTTGAAATATTGAGACTTTCTCAAAAGCCCTTTATAAGTACTCTGAACTTTTTCAATAGATTCTGATAATTCTTTACGAGATCCAAGTTCTTTTGGGTAATTTTCACGTGATAGAATATTATTGAAAACTTTTCGATGTAAATTATCAAGTATTGCTTGCACTACTAATGATCTCGAAGATTTTATTTGAGGAACTTCTCTTGAACGTTTCTTTTTTTTGTATGTTCGATAGGCTTTCTGAAGTCAGAAATAATTTAATAAAGTTAACAAGTTAAAAGAAAAAAGATTCAATTAGTTTTAAAATTAAAGATTCCTCTCAGTAGAAGGATATTGCATGATATTTCATTTACGTCAAGATGTCCTGGAGATCTTTAAAGATATTTGCAGGATATACAAAAAATACTGGTTCCTGAAATATCTCCCTGTTAGAAGTGAAATCATTCAAAGGGATAAAAAACAGGAGATTTAAACAAATAAATTTTTTTAACCTTTTTAATGAGAATTGTCCATACTTCTAAGTTAATTTTTATCCGTTATAAAATCTCAAATCATAATCCGCTTGAATACTTTCTGATACATGAAATGAAATTGAATTTTCTTCTATCCGTTCCTATCAGAATTTAATGTCTTCATCTGTATTTATCTATCGGTATATTTTTATCATATATCATATATCATATATTCGAAAAAACAAAGGTATCTGACGAATAGATGAGGATAGAAAAACACTATAAAAATTATGAATCAAAGTGGATAGGCAATACATTTTCAGAGAACCGCAAAAACGGATGGAAATCCACAAATACGAATAGATCTGTTGGATAAGATAATGATTTACAAGGATACACGTATATCCTGCTTATATAAACGGATAGGGCAGTATAGAAGAAATATGGAAACAGAAACAGATATCCATGGATAGGTTGTTGAATTTTTTTAGATATTCCGCGCAAAAGTTTGGATACCCTAAAAGTGTCCTAAAATATCCAAGGATATCCCATGGATATAAAAATTTCCGCTTTATAATATAACCTTCAAATATTCCTAGGTGTTCCCATGATATCTTTAAATAAAAATGGAATATCCTACAATATTTTGTTGATCAGAAACTGGATAGGCTTTGTATCTAGTCCCAGCGAAAGTATCGGATTGAAATTCGTTCTGAGCGATTCAGAGCTATTCCGAGTCATTCTGAACCAATCCAAAAAACTTTTTGTATCTTTTTTGATGAAAAACGGTAAAATATCCAAATAATCAATCCGGATGAATCCGAACTAATTCGAACCAAGTTTTCAAACCATGCGTGGAATGACCCAGACCTAATTAATCCGAATAATTCCGACCTCTGATTCATTCGGATTGGAAATTCGGTTTGGATCACTCCAAGCTCGGATTGATTCGGGTTAATTCGGGTAGAAAACTTGGTTCAAATTCATTCGGATTGATGCACCGGATTAAATCGTATTAAGTCGGATTGATTTTTGACTGTTTTTCATCAAACAAGATACAACAAGTTTTTCCGATTGCATCGAAATGACTCAGAATGGTTTGGAAAAAGATTCCGGAATGTCTCGGAATTGCTGTGATTCTCCCGGAATAATTTTCAATCCGATACTGCCGCCAGGAAGGTCTATCAAGGCTCTGTCTGACTACAAAGTCAACAGTTTATTTTATCTGAATCTATCCGAGAAATTAAAGTGGAAATTTATTTTTTCTAAAACCAAAGTGGGCATCTATCCGGGTCTATCCGGAACCTTTTCGGGCGTATTATTACCACAAAATAAACAAAATCTCACAATCTGTGCTTGACCAGTTCTATTCGGAACGTATCCGGGGCATATAAATAGAAATTTATTTTATTTTATTTATCACCAGAATAGAAACAAAGTCCTACAACGTAAGCTTGACTAGGTCTGTACGTGACGATTAGAGCCGGATAGGATAAAACACATCACCCGTATTAAACGCGGATAGAGGCCGGGTACAACCCAGAATAAAAATTCGTATAAGACTCCGATTGCTGAAGGAGAGACAGTTTGGTTATTACTTAGATATATATTTCCGGTTAGAAACTGATAGGGGGCGGATAAATATATTATTGGTCTCGACTACGAATCGGAATGAATCCGAGCCAAAAAATCGATCCGGCCTAATACGATCAATACCGAGGAATTTATCCGAATGAATCCGAACCAATCCGAAACCAAGTTTTCATTCCGAATCAATCCGAGCTCGGATTGATCCAAACCGAATTTTCAATCAGAATCGGTCGGTTAGGACCAGACGAAAAAAAACACACTAAATATATACCTAAATATATCCAGGTTTTATCTGCCACCTATCCGGAATTTTAAGTAGGGTAGATTTTATTGGTATTTTACTTGTATAACAGAAGCAGCAACAGCTTGTTCCTTGGTAAATCCAGAATCAAACAACATCATATCAAGCCAAGCAACAGCTTGAATTGTTTCTCTAGGTTCGAGATAATTGGCATGTTTTTTCTTCTCTTCGTCACCTATAAAAAATGTAACAGTGATGTAAATTATAATTCATTACTGAGCACACGAATTCAATTCTTACGCATTTTCATATTGATGTTTCTTCTAGTGTAGTATCCACGATAGACAGACTGAAAAGTACAATTATTTTTTATTTTTACTCATTGATAACACAGGTCTGCAAATAATGGGTTTGTATTTGTTGTTGAAAAACGATAGATCATTTCCGAGGTAATTTTTGACGCAAAATCCGAATCCGAAATCAAAATCAGCCTATCACGTCAGTATTTTGAGATATTAGAGGTTATGTGCTCGAAAAATAGGGTTTTTCGCTACTTTTGAGGTTATGTACCGGGCGTAAGAAATTTTTATGGTTTTTTCTCAAATGTCATCTTTTATCACTACTCTTTCCCTTCAAAATGAGCTATTAAACAGTCACAAGTGATTTTTTTTCACAAAGATACGGCCATATCAAGTTTTGACATTTATCCGAACAACCTTATAAGCATTCACATTGACTCTTTGGTGCATACCATTTTGCATTCGAAATTTACGAAATTAAATTAAATGTCAATTTTCTGACTGCAAATTCTTATTCACAGACCATCAAAACCTGCAAGCACAAATTTTCAAGATAAATTTTCGAATACAAAATGGTATGCACCAAAGAGTCAATGTGAATGCTCATAAGGTTGTTCGGATAAATGTCAAAACTTGATATGGCCGTATCTTTGTAAAAAAAAATCGCTCGTGACTGTTTAATAGCTCATTTTGAAGGGATAGAGTAGTGCTAAATGATGACATTTGAGAAAAAAACCAAAAAAATTTCTTACGCCCTGTACATAACCTCAAAAGTAGCGAAAACCCCTATTTTTCGAGCACATAACCTCAAATATCTCAAAATCCTGACGTGATAGGCTGATTATGATTCCAGATTCGGATTCTATGTCAAAAATTACTCCGGAAACGACCCATAGCTTTTTTGAACAACAAAACCTTGCAGACCTGTGTAATCCATGATATTTCTATTACTTGAATCAAGGCCGCAGTTTTCGAAGCTTCATTTTGACTGATTCCAGCTTTTCTCAAAATTGACATCGTATTCACTACTGCTCTCTGCCATTGAATTTCTCCTTTTTCTTCTCGTTCCAGCATTTTTTGATAATGAGTTCGAAATGCTGTCTAAACATTTTTAATTTTGGAAGCTATTAAACATTTATTGTTAAATTAATCAATGTCAATTTTCAATTACTTGAATAAGGGTTGCAGCTTTGTTTGCGTCTGCTAATGTTGCTCCTGTTTCTCGTAAAATATTTCCTATCGATATCTGGCTTTCCTTTTCCAAATTTTCATCTGCTTGAAAATTTTATTATTCGTTTTATAAAATTTTTAAATTTTGATTATTATTTTTAGTAAATCAATTTAATATTTTGAGACTTTGTAAATTTGTTTTTATTCTTAGAAATCAACTCAGGTAAAATTTTAAAAAACTTATTTATAAATATATAAATAAATAAAAAGTAGTAAAATTTTAATGCATTCTCTCTAAATCTGAATCAGTCAAATTTCCACAGATTAAATCAGTGATTTGCCTTTTCACTGATTCACCAGTGAAAAAATATATTTCACTGTTAAATCAGTTGATTATCACTGATTGAATCAGTGGAAAAAATGTTTTCATTGTTAAATCAGTTAATTTTCACTGAAGCAATCAGTGGAATTTGACTGATTTTCAGTAAGCTCTTTTTAGCTATTTGAATCAGTCAAATTTCACTGATAATCAGTAGATTTTGACTGATTCATATTTAGAAAGTTGATTAATTATTTATTAATCTGATACTTAATCGTGGTATTTTGAAATGAACAAACTCACTGGTCAAGGTTGGACCTGGTTTTGTGTCCACTGCGTCAAGATAAACTCGAAAAGTTTCCTACAATTTGGATTTTAATTAA
This sequence comes from Diplolepis rosae, assembly GCA_030998225.1. NCBI lineage: Eukaryota > Metazoa > Arthropoda > Insecta > Hymenoptera > Diplolepididae > Diplolepis > Diplolepis rosae. The sequence continues at coordinate 2,741,007 of JAPYXD010000736.1, forward strand.
TTTTACTTCCTTTTTGTTTTTCATTTTTGAAGCTGTTCCCTCCAAAAAGTTTCGGATTAGATTTGAATGAATCCGAACCGAATCCGAGCTCAGATTGATTCGGATTAAGTCCGATAAATTATTGATTGTTTTCCACCAAACCAAATACAAATTTTCGGATTGGTTCGATTTTATTTGCTTTCTATGTTAAAAATAATACTTGCTTGAAGTTGAGGAGCGGCCAAAGCTATTTGCTCAAAAGACAAACCAGTTTTTCGAAGAACATTGACTATTGATTCACTATCGATTACTATATTTTGCACAACTTTCACGGCAACTATTATAAATAATTTTTATCGATTTAAATCAAGAATTATTTTCTCTTTTAAAATAGAAATTGAGAATTTCAAAAGCTGATCTGAAATTCTAATTAACTATAGTCAATTTGAAATGAATTAAAATTTTTTTTAAAGAATTCAAAAATAATTACTTAAATAGGAATTAACTTCAAATTTTATAAAGAAAAAAAAAACTAAAATTTAAATTACGAGAAACCTGAAATAATAGTATCATTTAAGAATATACCTTTTGCATTTTCTCTCGTAATAAGGAGTGCTTCTATGTAATCAGCAATAAAAGAATAAATATTCTTCGGCTGCGATCGAAGAACCTAATTTCAAAATAGGACTTATTTTTGAATAAAAATTTAAAAATTTCAAACGTTATCATGAAAAGATCAAATCACAAACTTCTCGTGAAATATCGGAGCAGAGTTCTCGCAGTCCCTCAGGAACTTTGTAAATATGCTTTGCATTATGTTCTTGTAAGAGAGTATCCATTTTTTAATGAATTCAATGGAATTTATTAATCAGTAAATGTTACTTGACATTCTGACGTATCTGTTGACTTTCAGCTGCTATTTCATATCGTAGATTACTTTCCATTTAAAATAAAATTAATTAATATTATTTGATGACGTATTTGTTGACTTTCAGCTACAATTTTATATTGCAGATTACTTTTTATTCAAAAAATAATTAATATTATTTTATGGCTATGGACAACCGGTCCACTAACTAGATTCCTACCTTGCCGGCACTTCAGTTTGTGTAATCCAGAGGATCCACGGTGAGAGCACTCCCATGTTAAACACTGACGACTTTTATACAGCGCCTCTATACGTATTACTCGGAGTTAATACGGCGCGATTTTTGAAAAGTTAGAATATTCCCAAATTTCATATTGTTCATAGAAATATAAATCATTTATAAGTTAATAATAAAATTGAAATAATAGCTTGTAAAAACGAACAAATTGAATAAAAAAGCATTACATCCCAGCACAGCGCAAGAATAAATCATTTTTTAAATGATTCGTACACTTGTAAACACTTTTTTACATCATTTAATTATATAACAATTTTTTTGACATATTGCATATATTTGCAAACATGGCAAGACTGCAGGGCCGAATTTACTGACGAGGGCGCCCTGGGCAAACTAGAATAACCGCCCTTCCCCTCTATTACTTCAACAAATGAACTTATACATGTTTTTAAACCATAAAAATAAATTTTGGTTTTTAAGTATTGAAAATTGATATTTAAGCATTTTGAAGAAAAATGCACATAACCCCTCAGTTTTACCGCCTTAGGCAGCTGACCATGTTGCCCTCGTGTAAATTCACCCTTGCAAGACTGCAAAAAACGTTGAGATATTTAAACGTACTGAAAATTGAAAATACGACATCAGCGCCACCTGGGTGTATTACTCAGAAACAATAACACCGCTATCATTCTCGATAGTGTGCTCTCACCCTGGTGTAATCCCATCTCCATGTAAAATGAGATACCGAATCACAAATTTGTGAAATTTAATGAAATGCGCTAAGATATGCCGTCTGGTCATACATTTTTATGAATATGAAAAAAAAATTCTTCAAAAATAGTAATTTTTATTAATTATTGCATATCTCAGTGCATTTTATTTAATTCCTCAATATTTTCTTTCTACATGGAAATGGACTTAAAAAAACTGAAATGCCGGTAAGCAGTGTTGTGCAGTTACGCGTAATTTAACGCTTTTTACACGAAGTAAAATACGTATTTGACGTAATATAGTTTTTGTGATTTTAACTCCAGCATTCGAAACTCAGTAGTAAATATTTATAAATTATCATATTATTTTTATTATTAATTATTTATAAATAACCTTAACCTTTCTTCAGACATATTTGATAATATCTATTTGCATCTTGAACAAAATTTAACAACTTTACTATCTTCTATCCTTAAAACGAAGGATAATTCATCTTCCCAACATTGATTCTTTGGTCTAGCGTCTCTACTCATCATAGAATTCAAACCTTTTTACTGTTTTTACTTAACATCTAATAGACGCGAGCGCTGCTGCTGGTACGATATCTGCGGTATATAACAATGATAACAATAGTACCGGTGCTATTTTAAAGCTATGATACGAAATATATTGTATATTTCTCAGTTCTATCCGACGGCTAGATACATTTTGGTTCCCTTAGTGGTGCAGATGGAAATTAATCCGTAAGGCGGCGCCACCTCTGTCCTCTCCTATAAAAGTATTTTTCGAGGCACAACGAACGATGTGATGGCACATATGGCCGAATTCATAAACTATCAAATATAACAAATAATCAATTTTATAATAATTTTTTAGCTTAATTTAGCTCACAAAAATGACAGATAACATATAGCAACCAACAGAACATCAGTTACTTCAAACCCGTTTTGTATAATTTCAAACGCGAAAACTCGCTGTCGCTCCGCTGTCGGAGAAAATAGTATGTGAACCTCGAGGCTCGAGCAAAAACGGGCTTTGGTGCCTTTTATAAAGTTGAAAACCCCTCGACTTCGTTCGTGCGTAGACAATAGTTTTCCGCCATCTCGAGCGCTCAGCGAGATATTGCTGGGGGCCCTTCATTTGTAGTTTTAACTATTTGACGCATTAATCTCGATATGTATTTATTAATATCAATAACGTCGATGTATTCACGATCATTTCGGATTTGAGTCGTTTAATTGGTATCGCGTTCGCAATTCTATATGTATGTCGCAACCTGTCACCGTATTGTAATCATAGAGATATTACAGATAGAGTCGACAAGACAGCCTGAAACCTGTCAGGTCGAGCGAGAGAGAGAGAGTGATTCTTAGGGTTAGGCTGTGTCTCTCTCTTTCGCTCTCACTGAGTTTCCAGACTGACGTTGCCACTTACAGAGCGGCTTATGGCTTGTCGACTCTATCTGTAATATCTCTATGATTGTAATAAACGCATGCACAGTTCAATTTTAACATCATGCTCCGCCGTATCGTAATAGGCGCATGCGCAGTTCAATTTTCACATTATGCTCCTCTGTACCGTAATGCAAACCATTACGCTACTCTCAGCTGTCGCATAAAAACGCGTAAATGCGCTGGAGTCACATAAAATCTTTTACTTAAGGTATCTTACGCGTAAGAACCCTGCATACAACGGCACTTTGGGGGTGTATTCCCATGGCGTTTGTGCGTGGCGTAAAGCAATGACTGATGAGAGTGAAAGAGACACATAGATACACTGCTGTCTTTCTCTCTTATTATTTTCTGCTCTTCGCCGCGTAAAAATGCCGACATTGGACTGTTTACATAAATTAGTGAAAAATTTAATTGAATTCAATTTCATGTAGGAAACTTCCCCACAGCAAAATATTTAGGCTGTTTAACATGATTTATTTGCACAAACTTTTTAATTTACCTAATATAAATTAGTGTGCTCAACCCTGGTAGTTAATGCAGGAATCCACAGAATATCATATTATGCGTTATAATTCCTTGATTTTGACAAATACAACCAAACATTACAAATTATTCAGTTAATTCAACAACAATATGATTAAAATTAACCATTAATGAAGGGAAGCTTAACTCGTGCTAATTTATTACCTTTTGTTACCTTCACTGAAGTTAGAGTTGGCCATTCGATAAATAGGCAAGAGATGGCGCCACTTTTAATATTTTTGGAAGTTTCGGTCGTATCTTTGACTTTCCTCGTGTTCGTATATTTACAAGATGCGGATTGAAACGTGTTTTTTCTGTTCATCTCGGATTTATCCTGGACATGGCATTCAATTCGTGAGAAATGACTCGAAGGTAAGTGTTTTTTAATATTATGTTTATTCTGTTTTATAAAAAACTGGATATATGACACCGAAAACAAATTTTCCTTTTTTGTTGGTTATGTTCAGTTTTTGTGACTTGAAAGTATTTTGTGGATTTATTTTTTAAATTGCCAATATTTAAATATATTTCTATCCAGTCCGATCACTTTTGATAAAATTATTTTTATTTTATGCTTTTGACATTTAAAAGTCAGTGAAGTTGAAAATCGAGCTTTTAGGTTACGTCTTCAGGTTACCGTAATTGAAATATTTAAATTAAAAATAAGTTACTAAAAAACTTCCAGAAAAGTTTTTCCAATTTTTTAATATTTTTGAAATGAAGAATTATAAAATCCAGAATGGATCAATTCCAACTTGAGTTATAATTATTGTTTTCGTAAAAACACTATGCTTTTAGATTATTTAAAACCATTCGATATTCAAAGCCTTCTAATTATTCCTATTATAAAATTTTTCTATGTTAAATTGAAATCTGTCATCCTGCAACAAAGTAAGTCTGAAATCCATTTTTTTTAAACTAAATTTATTTTTAATTAATGTATGTTTAAAACGCCTAAATATATCAGCATCATTTAAATTGCATGAATATTTTTTACTTTTATTATTTGAAAGTGTCTTACTTGGAAACGTTCCATTAAGAGTTTTACAATTAGAATTCTCAAGGATTAATAGAGGTTGAAATTAAAAGCACTTATATTTTAAATATTAAAAATGTCCTATGTTTTTAATTCTAAAAGAAAGTTTTTCGTCCTTCACAGATATTCAAATTCTGTCGGTCGAAATGCCATGCAGCCTTTAAAAAGAAGAAGAACCCAAGGAAAGTAAAATGGACCAAAGCTTACAGGAAAACCGCCGGCAAAGAACTGGCTGTCGATCCCACTTTCGAATTCGAAAAAAGGCGAAATATCCCAGTCAAATATAATCGAGAATTGTGGTCAAAGACTGTTGAAGCTATGAAGAAAGTCGAAGCCATCAGACAAAAGAGACAAAACACTCATATTATGCAAAGATTGCGAGTGGGAAGAGAAGTCGAAAAAGATAAAAACATCAAGGAAGTTCAACGAAATTTGTCTCTTATTCGATCTCCAGCTGCTGGACTCAAAGAAAGGAAGAAATTGGAAGAAGCTATGGAAGAAGATCAACCGATGGATGGAGAACTCGCAGAAGAAATCGACATCATCGAAGTTCAAAGAAATGTTTCCATTACGAAATCCCCAGTCCTCAAGGAAAAAAAGAAGAAGGAAAAATCGAAACAAAAAATCAAAGAAAACGATCAGGAAATGGAGGCAGAAGAAAATTAAACGAGATTTATTATTTGTTTATCAATTATCCATTTATTTAATTATGGTGCAAAAGTATGAAGGTCGAGTTTCTTTCAGTGCAAAGAAAAATTTCATTGTATATAGAATTTAGGATTTTCAACTTCTTGTACTGTCGAAATAAAAAAGAAGTTCAAACAATTTTGATAATAAAGCAATTTGTGTAGTACATAATATGAAAGGAAATAAAAAAAAATAGAAAAATTATAGTTTGGTTTGTTAAACTTCATTTTTTACATAACACCCATTTATTAAAATAGAATTTTCTTGTGTTGACTTAAATATTTGGGTTCGTGGAGTATTTATTAGTAAATAAAAGTTCAGTTTGGAGAAATAGATGGACAATAAATCAAGTTTATGGTCGAGTTTATTTATAGAAATGCAAATAGTAATGTCAGATTTGGTACCAAAGGGTTGCCGCCGCGGCAAATCGAAGACGAAACGGTCGTCAGTGGCTTTGAGGTCGTCATCTTGCGCAGTTCGCTACGCAAGTCGATCATGAAAACGAAGCGAGATGATGGGCCAGTAAAAATAAAAGTTTGAAACGCTTTCTAAATATTAACCCCTGGCTTTGAAATGCTTTGAAAATCCGAAAGCAGATGAGATTACAAATAACTCGAAAAATAAAGAATCGATAATTTGTTTCTATTTTCTCAACCTTAATTGAATTTTTTGAAAAGATCTATTACACCTATTATTCGTAATAATCTTCTGAAAAAGTTTCAAAAAGCCATGAAAAATTCAAACATTTAAACGTATATTATAGATGTTCTTGGAATATTCCAGAAAGTTTCACTCTCCTGGCGAAAGTATCGGAGAGGAATTCATTCCGAGCCAATCAGAACTATTCCGATTCATTCCGATATCTGTATCCGAGCCAATGCGAATCATTCCGAACCAATCCGAAAAACTTTTTGTATCTCGTTTGATGAAAAAAGGTAAAAAATCGATCCGACCTAATCTAACTTAATTCGAGACAACAATCCGAATGAATCCGAAACCAAGTTTTCTTTCCGAATCCAAACAGAATTTTCAATCAGAATCAATCCGAATGAATCCAAGGTCGGAATGATTCGAATTGATTCTTATTTAAAATTCAGTTTGGATCAATCCGAGCTCGGATTGATTCGGATTGATGTCTCGGAATTAATCAGATTAGGTCGGATAGATTTTTGACCGTTTTTCATCAAATGAGATACAAAAGGTTTTTCGGATTGGTTCGGAATGATTCGCATTGGCTCGGATACAGATATCGGAATGAATCGGAATAGTTCTGATTAGCTCGGAATGAATTTCTATCTGATACTTTCGCCAGAGCAACTTCCTCGGAATTTCATAGCTGAAAAAACAACTCCAATCTCTTTGGAACATGTTTCTAAACCTCAGAATTTGAAAAAGCCTCTAGAATATTTCTGAACTTTAATATATGCTTATCTAATATGTTTTAAGGCATTTTAGGAGATTTCTTAAGAATATTGTAGAAGCTTCTGAATATTTCAGATCTTATTTAAAATTTTTAAGAATTGCTTTTCGACAAACCTTGTTCTTTTTCCTGGTGAAAGTTTTGGATTGGGTTTCAATCCGCACTATCCTATCCTATTTAGCGCCTATCTAAGCCGTTCCGAACCAATCCGAAATTTCAATACGACTTAATCTAGTGTCGGAATCATTCGGATTGGGACTCGGATGAAATCGGATTGAAAACTTCAATTAGTTAAATTCAGATTGTATATCTCGGATTGATTGAAATTTAGTTAGATTAGAAGTCTGAGGTTGACTTAAATTGATTTTCAGCTGATTTTCACCGAGTGAGATTGAAAACCTTTTTTCGGATTGGTCCGGAATGGGTTGGATAAGCACAGAATAAGACGAAATGAAATCTGATCCGAAATGTTCACCACCCTGGTGAAAATTTTGGATTATTATTCAATCCAAGCCATTTTGAAATCTTTCTTTCAATATATCGGAAAAACGTATTGAATCCTGTTTGATGCAAATCGGGTGAATATCAATCTCATTTATTCCGGTTCAATCCAAGGCATCAATTCGAATGAATTCGAACCAATTTTGGATTGGGTTTCAATCCACAGAGTCTATTCCGATTTAGCACCAATCTAAGCCGTTTCAAACCAATTCGAAATTAAGGTTTCAATCTCTCTCGATCCGAATGGGCTGAAAATCGATCTAATTCAATCCGAAAGAATCCGATCAAAGTTTTCAATCCATCTCAATACGACTTAATCTAGTGCCGGAATCATTCGGATTTGGATCTCAGATAGAGTCGGATTGAAAACTTTGATTAGTTTATTAGTGTATTCCGGGCCATTACGAAATCTTTTTCCGAACAAATCGAGAGAGCGTTTTCAATCCTTCACTCTAAAACAGACTATTGACTGTCAAATGATTCCTTTCACTATTAAAGGATTTTCTGTTCAAAACTGGCACGGGAGGAAATCCTTTAACAGATAAAAGATTGTCGTTTCAAATGCTATCCTTTTACTGTCAAAGTATTTCCTTTGGTCTGGAAACCCTTGCAGAAGAAAATAATTGGACCTGATTGACCCCATTTCAAAAACATCATTGAAAGCAATTTATTAATCAGATTCAATCAGGCGAGACCATTTTGAATCCGATTAATAAATTGGTTTCAATGATGTTTTTGAAATGGGGTCAATCGGGTCCAATTATTTTTTTCCACAAGGGAAGGAAATCCTTTGTCGTACAAAGGAAATATAATTTCGAGGATAAAAGAAAAAAAACTGTATGATATAACCTGATAATCATTTCGAATTTGGATTCATTTGTATTAACTAGGATTTAAAACTTGATTCGGATTGAAGTCTCGGATTAAATCAGAATAAATCAGATGGATTTTTAACCGATTTGCATCGAACGAGATCCAAATTTTTTTTCAAATTGGTTCATAATAATTCAGTCGTTCGGATTTGCACGAATTGTGTTTCTTTTCGAAACTTTTACCAGGACAGGGTCTCCATTTTTTAATTTTGTTTTCATTCTATTGAATTTTTATGGAAAACTCTTTTTTTTCTATTTTATGAATTAATTAGATGCATCTCTTCAAGTACAAAATAATTAAACCCAATTGGAACCCATTAATTCTATTGAACCTATTTCAGAAATATTATTTGATCCGATTCATTCAATCGGTTTCAATAATTTTTCTTAAAAGGGATCATTCTGATTAATCGGTCCCAATTGGGTTTAATTGTTTTTTTTCTATGAGGGATATTGTCCTAAATAATGTTCATTCACCGCATTATATTGAAATTATATCTAAAATATTTTGAAAATTTTATTAATTTTTTGCAATCAATTTATTATTTGATCATTTTATCCAAGTAATTTAAATTGTGTAAGATTTGTTTGCTGATATATGAGTCCTTTGTTTTTTCACAGAAATCACGTTTTAATCTTTCGATTGCCAAGATTCTCAGGATCGAGGATGACTTTGGTGGTCGTTGGATTCCAACTTGGAGTGGCGAGAGGAAGAAAAGGAGAACACCAAGTGGCCCCCGAGAAACGTCAAGGTGTGAGCTTGGATGACACTGTAAACACTCCTTCGATGTTTCAGCAATTACCAGGCAAGTCCCAACCAAGTTTTGTTTGTCCTTACTGAAATGCGTTACAACAATACCGAGAGCCCAGGACCAAAAAAGCCAGACTGACAAAACAGTCCTCCGCTTTCGAGAAAGGGTTTCGAGGGCATGAGCTCGCAGATTTGTCTGTTGGCGATCCACCGACTTGTAAACTGAAGCCGAGAGTCAAGATTAAACCTTTGATCTTTCCGTCTTCAAAAACTCCTTTACAATTTCAAAAAGCAAATTTCAATCGTATTCTTCTCAAATTCAAGAAATTCCATACCCAGTTTACTTTGGATGTTGGAAAATAAATGTAAAGCAAGTAAAAATGTTTGGGTTTTCCTAAGTTTGTTTACTTTTGAGATTAATTCTGAAATTTGAAAAAAAAATTTCAATTTTTAGTTCCTAGAATATAGAAAATTTTGAAACTAGTATCAATATTTTATTAGCATAATGATTTTAAAATTTTTTTTTTCATAAACTATTTTCTTTTTTGGTAAAAAAGGATCAAAGGGTGAAATAAAACAAGTTTGAAAATTTCAAAAAAGAATTTCATTTATGAAGTCTTTTGAAAGACCCTGGCGAAAGTATCGGATAGGAATTCATTCCGAGCCAATCAGAACTATTCCGATTCATTCCGATATCTGTACCCGAGCCAATGCGAATCATTCCGAACCAATCCGAAAAACGTTTTGTATCTCGTTTAATGAAAAATGGTCAAAAATCGATCCTAGCTATTCAGATTAATCCCGAGACATCAATCCGAATGAATCCGAAACCAAGTTTTCTTTCCGAATCCAAACAGAATTTTCAATCAGAATCAATCCGAATGAATCCAAGGTCGGAATGATTCGGATTGATTCTGATTTAAAATTCGTTTTGGATCAATCCAAGCTCGGATTAATTCGGATTGCAAACTAGGTTTCGGATCGATGTCTCGGAATTAATCAGATTAGGTCGGATAGATTTTTGACCGTTTTTCATCAAATGAGATACAAAACGTTTTTCGGATTGGTTCGGAATGATTCGCATTGGCTCGGATACAGATATCGGATTGAAAACTTGTTTTCGGATTGGATTGGATTCATTCTGATAGTTGCCTCGCATTAAATCGGATTGTCGAATCGATTTTTTACCATTTTTCATCAAGCGAGATACAAAACGCTTTTCGGATTGGTTCGAAATGATTCGCATTGGTTCGGATATAGATATCGGAATGAATCGGAATAGTTCTGATTGGCTTGGAATGAATTCCTATCCGATACTTTCGCCAGGGAATAATTGGAAACTTTTGTGAATTTGAAAGTTTGTGTAGGATTTTTAAACTAAAGTAGTTTCAAAATCTGAGTTAGTCAAAATTATACTTGCAAACTAAATAAATAATGAATAATAAGGAATTAATAACAATAATAATTGTTAATTATTAATTAAATTATTATTAATTTATAATTATCAATTTTAATTAATTAGTTGAGTCCAAAAGCCTGGGCTCGAGTCCCAGCGCAGTTAAAAGCGTCTTTTTTCCACAGAAAGATTTCAAATTCTTAAAAATTAATAATAATAATTGAAAAATAATTTCAAAGACTTATTTTTACGTATTGCAAGTTTTTTTTTTTTCAAGTCAAAAAATAATTGAGATTTAAATTTTGTTACACCAGGAAACTATTTAAAATTTTTTTACCCTTTTTAATTTCCCTGTCATATAAATTTTTATTTTGCCTTCTGCTTACCCTGGGAGGTCTTCATGATTCACGTATTTTATCCACCCAGAAGATGGTGAAAGATTAGATTTTTTAAATACCAGGAGAGGGGGTAAAGGGGAAATGAAGAGTGTCTTGTAAGAATTTAAGAAATGGAATAACTAAGGTTCGATTTTTTAAGAACGTGGAAGCATAATATTTTCCGAACGAATACCAAACGGTGACAAAATGATGTTATTTGAACGGCGACCCTTTCACACTTATCTTCGCTTTTGTAACTCGCGAGGCGTATTTTCGGGCCCCGTTATTACAAGGGACATCACGTATTTGGTCAAACACAGTACTTTTAACTACCGGTTGAGTCTCGATTCTTAAAACTCGAACTACATGAATGTTTAACCTGCTAAGAGAATTGTGTTCTAATTTTATAACTGAAAAAAAATTAGACATCGAGTTTGTTTGACTATATAAAGTCTTATTTGAAACTAATAATATACTGACAACCATGAGGAATTTAGTTTATAAGTTATATTATCCTGTTTAGAAGCTTCCATTAAGAGATTTGAAATCTTGGGCCAAACCTGGCAATATAATATTCAATTACCAGTATTGGGCCAATATTACTAATGCACAGTCACTCATCTGCCGTCAGATCCAGTACTATACTAATTGTATTTTAAATCTTTCAAAAAAACTCAATGCTGGGTGAAAACTGGCAATCTAATAATGGGATTCGAGTATTATAATCTGCGTCCTGACCTATTAGTCACGGTGTTTATAAGTTATATTATCCTGTTTAGAAGCTTCCATTAAGATCTCTGAAATCTTGGGCCAAACCTGGCAATACAATATTCAATTACCAGTATTGGGCAAATATTACTAATGCACAGTCACTCATCTGCCGTCAGATCCAGTACTATACTAATTGTATTTTAAATCTTTCAAAAAAATGCAATGCTGGGTGAAAACTGGCAATCTAAAAATGGGATTCGAGTATTATAATCTGCGTCCTGACCTATTAGTCACGGTGTTTATAAGTTATATTATCCTGTTTAGAAGCTTCCATTAAGAGATTTGAAATCTTGGGCCAAACCTGGCAATACAATATTCAATTACCAGTATTGGGCCAATATTACTAATGCACAGTCACTCATCTGCCGTCAGATCCAGTACTATACTAATTGTATTTTAAATCTTTCAAAAAAATTCAATGCTGGGTGAAAACTGGCAATCTAAAAATGGGATTCGAGTATTATAATCTGCGTCCTAACCTATTAGTCACTGTGTTTATAAGTTATATTATCCTGTTTAGAAGCTTCCATTAAGAGATTTGCAATCTTGGCCCAAACTTGGCAATACAATATTCAATTACCAGTATTGGGCCAATATTACTAATGCAGAGTTAATCATCCGACGTCAGATCCAGTACTATACTAATTGTATTTTAAATCTTTCAAAAAAATTCAATGGTGGGTGAAAACTGGCAATCTAAAAATGGGATTCGAGTATTATAATCTGCGTCTTGATTTTATTGAATTTTTTTAAAGCTTAATATTTGTTAAAATATAATGCCAGAATTGGCATGATACTTAATATTAATAAAATACCTATTGAAAATCTTTCAATATTCAATTTTTAATGCTGGGAGAAAACTGGCAATCTATTAGAATATGTGCCTAATATCAGGCCAAAATTGGATCAACCACCGACTGAAATTCTCTTCTATTTATTTTTCTGTTTTCCCATGATAAGAATTTAAAGAAGTTTCTTATTTAATTTATGGTAGTCTGGACACAACTGTTTTTTCCAAAACTGTTTATATAGAAAAAAGCCCCTTTTCCACTTTCAAGATTCTCAATGGCATTACTTTGATACATTATTTTATCGACAGTAGATCTTTTTCACTTTAACAAGATTGTCCGGATTCTATCATATAAATTGAATCCACTTTTTGTTGAATCCTTGTTTACTTAGATCTTAGGATAACTACGAACCAATGGGAATTTTTATCTAAGATTAACGATGGATAAGTTTTCCAGAAAAGGGAACTAAAGATCTTTTCTGCAAATATTTTGTCCCCAAGCTAATTTTCTTTTTCTTTCTCCTATTACAAATTGTATTTTCTAATATGAATAATGCAATAAATAACATATATTTTCATTTATTCATTTTGTTATCCTTTTTCATAATCGTATTTATAGAATTTTCATTCATTCAATAGAATTTTTTAATACCCTGATAGAAGTTAAGTCAATCAGAAAATGTAAACTCTATCTGTTTGAATCCGTAACAGTTATGCGTTTCAATAATTTTTCTATTCTCCTTAATTCTTTTATATTCATAAGATATCCCTCTATTCTCTTCAATAATTATTTTATTCGTTTAATCTATCCCTTTGAATTGTTTTCTATGCGTTTCTATTTATTTTTATTCATTTATATACTCAAATGCAATAATAAAAAGGGAATTATTGAAAATAATGCAAAGTGCTTATTTAAAAGAATAAAAAGTTCTTATCTGTTTGAATATATTTACTGCCAGCAGTGTGGAGCGTCTAGATTCAATGCATCATGGTTTATATCTGTGCAATCCATTCAGTGTTCACACTTGAAGTGTCAATTTCACATGTCATAATTTACTTTTTCTGCTATATTTCAAACTTTATGACTTATTGTATTCCTTGTTTGTATCTCGTAAATAATATTTAAAAACAGTAATTATTTATAGGAAACATTTTTTGCAATAGATTGTCTTGTATATCCCAAAGTGAGACTCAAACTTTAATATTCCATAATAGGAACTGATAGACTATAATTTATGAAATTAGACAAAATTCCATTAAGTTCTTTACAAATCACAAACCATCTTATTTGTAAAAAGTTTTATGATCAAATTATTGTTTCAACTATAAATTACCTAATCAAAATAAGTTATATAAAAAAATAGATTTTAAATGAAATGAAAAGTTAAATTTTTTCATTTTACTGGCAGTCTTATTTAGTTTTTTCTTGAATATTTTACAAAAAATAATCAGTCGAAAGCGTCTTTTTTTCCACAGAAGGATTTAAAAATTCCTTAAAATATTGAATATTTATAATATTTATTTGAACAAGCTGAGAAAGAAAATGCAACCGTCAGGAATCGAACCCTAGACGTTCGACTCCCATTTCCATAGACCATTTCCCCTTAGACCAACTTTACTTTTTCACTTAATTTATTAAGCTGGGGTTATTGCTTTAAAATATTTTATAAAAATAATGATTTTATGCAAAAAATACCTAATCTTTGTTACGACAATCAATTATTTAATCACAATGAGTTTGAAAAAATTTTTTGCTAATTAAACTTTGTGTATTTGAATTATAACAAGAGGCTGGTTTTTTCTACCTCTTGAATATTTAATAAGAAATTCTTATGAAATTTTCATCGCCTTCACTGAAATGACCCAAGGAATGTAAAATTATGATGGAATGAGAATTTAAGGAGGAGTCATCAGCCTTTTGTATCAAATTGTGTTAGACTGTTAGTGCAGTGTTTCGTTCTCCTCGCTTCTGGCACTTAAGAGGCCCTCAATCACGATCAAGTCAAGAACTCAGGCACACTTTCAATCAACCTCAACAACTTGACGCGTTTTACACGCTCGCATTTACTGCGTTGCGTAAGTTTTATACCCATCGCTTCTTTTTTTTCATAGGCACAACATACAAGATTTAAGTGCGTCGGTCAAGACGCTCTCTAGTCGATTTTAATAATGAAGGCTCAAACCTTTCAGTTCAGTATCTCCGACTCGTTTCATTTTTTTAAATAAGATTCTTTTCCTATACTTACGACATGCGATGGAATCACTCATAACAATATTTGCCAAATGTTTTGAAACCTTTCAAGCCGGTTGTTTTTTTTAATTGGTCAATAGATTGTTGTTTTCAATCATGAAAATATAATTACTGTTGTGATTACTTAAATTACTATTAATAAGAATACAATTTTTAAAATACCCTGGCGAAAGTATCGGATAGGAATTCATTCCAAACCAATCAGAACTATTCCGATTCGTTCCGATATCTGTATCTGGGCCAATCCGAAACCAAGTTTTCAATCCGGATTGAAAACTTGGTTTTGGATTGGTTCGGATTCATTCGGATAGTTGCCTCGGATTAAATTGGATTAGATCGGATCGATGTTTTACCTCGGATTTATTCGGATTGATTCTGATTGAAAATTCGGTTTGGATCTTTCCGAGCCCGGATTGATTTGGATTAAAAGTTGGGTTTCGGATTGGTTCGGTTTCATTCGGATAGTTGCCTCGGATTAAATTGGATTAGATCGGATCGATGTTTTACCTCGGTTTTATTCGGATTGATTCTGATTGAAAATTCGGTTTGGATCAATTCGAGCCCAGATTGATTTGGATTAAAAACTGGGTTTCGGATTGGTTCGGATTCATTCAGATAGTTTCCTCGGATTAAATCGGATTAGATCGGATCGATTTTTTACCGTTTTTCATCAAACGAGTTACAAAACGTTTTTCGGATTGGTTCGGAATGATTCGCATTGGCTCGGATACAGATGTCGGAATGAATCGGAATAGTTCTGATTGACTCGGAAAGAATTCCTATCCGATACTTTCGCCAGGGTATTTTAAATATTACAATAATTTTATCGCTATCCCATTAGTGAATCTGAGATTCAGTTGTAGATTCTGGTCCAGTATTTATCTCATCTTGCTGCCAGTATTGGTGCAATATCGGCTGCTGGAAAATTCCGATTTTAGACAGATTTTTTTATTTAATGATTATTTTTATATTTGTTTTTGTTTTTTTATTTTCCTATTTTCTAGAATTGTCTGCCAGTATTGGCTGAGTAATGGCTCAGTAAAAAATTTCTGTTTGAATCCGGTTTTCTTTGCAAAAGATAAAAAATCTGTCAGAGGATGTCAGAACACTAAGGAATTCCAGGAGGTGCGAAGAAGTTTTTAAAATGCGTTGGTCACGTATCAGTTTGCCCAATTTGAGCCGGTAGACTATAAAGTTAAGTACTCGTAAAAGTTAACCACACCCTTGTTAGTACCTTTTTAGAAGTCAATAAAGAACAATGCCACAATAAAGACGAATGTAATTGGAACTGTCTCTGAATTTTAAGACTGTGTTTAAAAGAATAACATAAATAGCAATTAATTTATATAATTGTGTTAATTATAGCTTATTCAATAATGTTTCTGATTAGATGAATACTGGGTGAACGTTGGCAGCCAGTATTCCAATAAAAAGCCAACAATGTCCTATCTAGGCTTCTCGGTAAATATTAAATCTATTGAACTGATTTTTTCCTGGTTCAAACATCGGCTACTCTCTTAAAAATATCGGCTAAATACTGGGCCAGTCTTGGTAGCCAATACCGATATCTTAAGCAATAAAATTAGCAAGGAATCAGTTGATGCTTAATCCAGTACTTTAACTTAACAAAAAAGAAAGTCTGTCATAATTTCAATAACTCTTGTTGAGAGAAAAAACCTAAGGAAAACATTTTCAAAAAAGCACAGACTCCAGGAATCGAACCTCAAATGCTCGACTTCTATTCCTATGACCCTTGACTTACCCCCTAGACCAACTTTATTGTTGAACTCAATTTATTTAATTTAATTTATTATTTCAAAATATTTGTTTTTGATGTTTAAGATGAAAGAAATGATTGTTTCATGAATAATTAACCACTTCTTACTTTAAAAATAAATCACAGTTTTTGCATTTGTGGTTATAACGCATAATTATTCTGATTTATAATATATAAGTTCCAAGTAATGACTCATGAGAGGAAATACACTTTAATTTTAACTTAGCGAAAAATAAAGTTTGTGTCATTATATTTACATAATTTACGTGATGTTTGAATTACGCGTGTTGTTCAATGAAAGGATATAAACGGGACAAATAGATTCGATTCGCGTTCCTCTTGCAGAGACACGTATTCATCAATGCTTACATTACGCATTGCGGTGTATTCGAGTTACATTAGAAGCGACGCGACGTTGACATCGATAGCTTGAAACATCCGGTCTCGTACATGAGGGTAACGCCTCGATTGGCTCATACGATAAGTTATTTGTACTAATCTGGAGGTCTTGATCTTTCATAAAATAAAATACAATGATTCAAGATAAATAAACATCCCTAGAAAAATCTTCGAATTGGAATTCAATCCGAGCGAATCAGAGCCATTCCGAAATCTGTTTCCGAACCAGTCCGAAATTTTTTTTAAATTTCGCTTGATGCAAATTGTTTAAAAATCAATCTGGCTCATTGAGAAACTCCAATCGGAATGAATCCGAATCATTCCGAGGTCAGATTCATTTGGATTGAAAATTCTGTCTAGATCAAGCCGAGCTTGAATTAATTCGGATAGAAAACTTAGTTCAGATTCATCTGGATTCATTCCGATGGAAGTTTCGTATTGAACCGGAATGCATTAGATTGATCTTTAACCAATTTGCATCGAATGAGATTCAAAACGTTTTTCAAATTGGTTCGGAATGGTTTGGGCACTGATTTTGGAAATTCGTGTAGTGATCAAATATTGAACGTTGTTACTATTGGTTGAATACTAAATAATAACAGTACTGAAAACTAGTATTAACCTATTATATCTCTAGCATTTTTGCTTGCAAATGGCAAATTCTGATTTACTATAGTAATAGTACTGTAATAATCGAACTACTAGTAGTTCCATTTTTATTGGCCAATGTCTGAATAAAAGCACTGAAAGCTAGTATTAGCTCCCAATATCTCTAGCAATTGTGCTTGTAATTTTTGAATACTACAGTGAAAACTACTAAAGTTACTACTTAAATTTTAGTAAAATCAACTAAGAAACTAGTGAAATCAACTGGATTTTATGTCAATTGGTTAATTTTACTGGTTTTTTTCGGTGTTATTATAGGTACATCAAAGGAGCAATAGACAAATAAAACTCCAAATTTACAATCTGGACATGTCAAATACTAAAATACTAGACACTAGTTCCAAAAAGTAGTACTGTGCCATTTCAACTATAGTAGTTCCGCTATTTAAGGTAAACTACTGACTCACGGTACATAAAAAATATATACAGTAGTTCCAACTGGAAGTTTCAAATACTAGGTATTCCTGGAAATAGTTCAGGAAATTAAGTAATACTGTCCCATTAAAACTATATAATTTCCGCCAGTAGTGGTCAATTACTGAATTCCGGTACATGAAAACAGAACTGTACAAGTATGGTACCAATAATTTTATTCTGTATGAACAGATCAGATATAACTTCGTAGCACAAGAAACTATAGTAGTGCGCCAGTACAATGTTACTATATTTAACAGTACCCACAAACTACTGAATATCAGCACATAAAACAACTACTAGAGAAATACGATTCCAGTAGTTACATCCGAAAAGATAAAATGCTGAATGCTATAACCAAAATCGAGTACTTCACTCTTACAGCTCTAGAACATAAAAAAGTACCGGACAAGTATAGTGCTAGTAATTCCAACTCGGTGGATCGAATACCGAATACTAGTACTAGAAATTAATACTATACTATTACAACTATAGTAGTTCCAACAGTAGTGGTCATTTACTTATTGTCTCTATATAAAAAAAATATACTACCGATAATTATATCTAAATAGTTTAAATACTAATTTTCAGTACAGTACTGGATACTTGTACTAGAAACAATATAATACTGTGCCTTAAAAATTTTAGTTGATCCGCCCGAATCTGTCAAATACAAAATTCTAGATCCGGTAGTAACAGTCAAATACTAGATTCTTATACCAGAAACTATGTATTGTAGTACTGGGCCTTTACAATTCTAATAAGTCTGCCAGTAGCTGTCAAAAACCAGTAGTTACAACTGTGCAGATTGAATGCCAAGTACTAGTACCGGTAGTTAATAATATATACTATTAAATATACTAATAAAGCAGCAGGAGCATCTACTGGACACCGTCCTCCTGTGTACCCTGCTGGAGACCCTTTGAAGGGGACACTGCTCTTGATGCTCTTTAGGATGGCCGGGTAGCTCATCCCCTCCACGGGCTTAATTATCACCGTTTCTGGGCGGGCACACCTTGGCCACTCCGGTTTTTTGGCCTCATGTTTGGGGGACCATACCTGGAACATTGTCCGCGACTGCTTATTTAGTTTTGTATCCGTATTCAGCAGTAGCCCTCAGTACAGGAACCCTCTATTCGGAACCTGAGGACGCGCTCGATGGCCTGTTCTAGGGCCCCTTGTTCGATTTCAAGAGGAACCAAAGCAGGACCGGGAGTTCCGACAATAGTGGCCAAATACTAAATGTTAGTACTAGGAACCCGCTACTGACCCATGACAACTATGGTAGTTCTTCTACTATTTGACAACTACTGTGTGACGGTTACATATAGAATGTACTAGACAAGTTCAGTGCCAGTATTTTTAACTAGTTAGATTGAAAATGAAATACTATTAATAACAATTAATAATATACCATCACAACTATAGTAGTTCCAACAGATGTGGTCTAATACTAAATATATTAGTATTAAGAACCTACCACTATTCCATGACAATTATGATAGTTCTTCCACTTGTTGTCAACTACTGACTGACGTTAGATAAAAAATGTACTAGAAAATTTCAGTATCAGTAGTTACTACTGGGCAGAATTAATATAGAATATTAGTACCAGAAATAGATAATATGCCATTACAACTATAGTAGTTCTAACAGTAGTGGTCAAATTATTAACTGCCCCTAATGAAAAAATACGGTACCGGTAATTATAATTGAATAGGTTTAATACCTCTTTCTAGTACAATACTGAATAATAGTATTGTCATTTTACAACTTTCGTAGTTCCGCCAGTAATGATCAATACTGACAGGGTTCATGAAAGTAGTATTAGGTCACCAAAACACCACTACTCTTCCTTGTACTGAATACGAAAGTAGTCCCAGAAGTACCCGACCTGACATATAAATGACGGTTTTTGTTTGAAAAAAGTTATTATGGTCGAAAGTACCAACCTTATAAAGCTTAAGTTAGAAGTTTGAAGACGTTGCGTAGTTTAGTATTTGTTTAAGAGCTGTCAATAGTAAACGCTCTCAATGAATTTGTAAACATGGAAAAAATTGATCATCATTGTGTGATACAATACTTTCATTTGAAAGGTCTTAGTCCAACCAATAGCAAAGCCGAGCTAGATTCTTCTCTGGGGGAGTCTGCTCTCCCGTTTACAATAATAAAGTATTGGGTGGCAGAGTTGAAACGAGATCATACGAGCTGCCAAGACGAACATCGTAGTGGTCGACCAAATGAGGTGACCACGACCGAAATAGTGAAGAAAATCCACAAAATGGTATTGGATAACCGTCAACTAAAAGTGCGCGAGCTAGCAGACATGTTAACTATTTCAAAAAGTGCTGTAAATCGCATATTGACTGAAAATTTGGACATGAGAAAGCTGTGCGCAAGATGGCTGCCGCGTTTACTCACAATGAAACAGAAACAGCGTCGTGATGATGTTTCAATGGAGTGTATTAAAAATTTTAATCTCGGGAAAATAAAACTCCATAGTAATTTTTGTATTGGATCTATAATTTTATTCGTCCGGTTTTTTTTTCAAAATTTGAACGTTTATCTAAGAAAAACATGTACAATAGTATTATTCAAAGTAGTTCCCATCTGAAGCTATGACTTTTTACCATCTTTCTGGTAATTTGTGGATTCCATCCCAAAAGAACTGCCCCGGCTTGGCCGCCAAGAATGAATCAAGCCAATTTTTGATACCCTGTTCTGATGTGAACCGTATTCCAGTTAGGGCGTTCTGCATCAACCGAAACAAATGGTAGTCAGAAGGGGCAAGGTCTGGGCTATAAGGCGGGTGGGGTAAAACTTCCCATCCACTGTTTTCCAAATAGTCCTTAACCGGAATAGCAACATGGGGCCGAGTGTTGTCATGATGGAAAATTATTGCCTCGTGTCTTGTCGCATATTCCGGGCGTTTTTCGGCCATTGCTCTCTTCAAACGGATTAATTGTGTTCGGCAGCGTTCTCCATTGATGGTTTCACCCGGTTTTAGCAGCTCATAATACAGCAACCCCTTCTGATCCCACCAAATACAGAGCATTACCTTCGCGCCATGGATATTCGGCTCTGCCGTTGATTTGGCTGGCTGGTCGGGTTTCACATATAATTTTTTGCGCTTGGGGTTGTCGTAATGGATCCATTTTTCATCACCAGTAACAATCCGATGCAAAAATGACTTCTTTTTGTGGCGTTCCAGCTGCATTTCGGACATGCAAAACCGCCTTTCAACGTCTCTCGGCTTGAGTTCACGTGGAACCCAATTTCCTTGCTTTTGAATCTATCCGGCTGCTTTTAAACGTTTTGAAATGGCTGCTTGAATGACTCCCAAAGATTCTGCGAGCTCTTCTTGTGTTTGGCAACAATCTTCGTCGAGTAATGCTTCCAGTTCTTCATCTTCAAACTTTTTTGGCTGCCCAGGACGTTCTTCGTCTTCCAAGCCAAAATCACTACTTTTAAACCATGCAAACCACATTTGGCACGTTCGCTCAGCTAGAGCATGTTCACCATAAACTTCCACCAAAATACGATCACTTTCGGCAGCAGTTTTCTTCATATTAAAGTAATCAAGAAGAACTCCCCGCAAAAACACTTTTTCAGGCACAAAGTTTTAAAACATTCTTGTTGTTTACGCTTCAAATGAATGACATATACTGAAAAAGACGCACAATGACAGTAGCTTTCCAACGCATGTTCGGAATATTGGAACGGTGGAATAATAATCAAGTTACGCCACCTCTTAGCAAACCGCACGAATTTAGTTATAGATCCAATCAGTGTTTGCAGAACGCGGACGTAAACGGCCCCCACCATAGATGCTTCGAGCTCATTGTGTCTTCCTCATTGAACCAACCTATGGCAGTGGAGCGAGGAAGAAGCCATGAGCTGGTAGGATCCATGGTGGGGGCCGTTTACGTCCACGTTCTCCGAACACTGGATCCAATATCTTTTTTATAATTGTGCTTACTTCTAAATGCTTTGAAGTTCTAAACTAGAGGAGCTTTACGTGATTTTTCGTTTTACTTGGAAATTACATTGCATTGGTGGAGACCCTCAACTAGTGGAGGTCCCGGGGCTATGGCCTCGCTGGCCTCTCATGCATCAGTTTTTTGGGATGGACGCGGGATAATTTTTATTAATTATCTTCAAAAAGGAAAATCAATAAACGGAAAGTATTATGCGAACTTATTACAGCAATTGAGTGATGAATTCGAGTAAAAACCGTCACATTTGGAGAAAAAGAAAGTGTTATTTTGTCAAAACAATTCATCAGTTCACACATCCATTATCGCGATGGCCAAAATGGCTTTTTCGAGGAGCTCGAGGGTTTTCACTATAAAGAGGGTATCGAAGCTATTGACCATCGTTGTGACAAGTCGATCGAGTTAAAAGAAGACTGCGTTCAGAAATAGAAGTACTTATTCCAAATTTTCTGGGTTTTCTTAATTCCCCCATAGCACAATACCTTCCCTGAACGTTCTATGAACATTCCCATGGAATGTTCGGAAGGTTCCATCGGAACGTTCAAGGAACGTTCCTAGAACTAAGAAAATGTCCGGGTTTTTTTAACGTTCCAAAGCAATGTTCTCTGAATGTCCTGTGAGACGTTCCAGGAACGTTCAAAAGGAATATTGGGAGAACGTTCCGCAGCGATATTCAGAGAATATTCAAAGAGAACGTTCCTGGAACCTTCCATAGGAACATTCAGAGAGCATTTGCATCGAAAGTTCGTCGAACTTTTCGTGGAAACATTCAGGGAACATTCGCAGAGAACGTTTTAGAACATTCTACGGGAACATTTTTTGAGAATGTTCCTAGAATTATTTTCTACAGCATTGAAGAAACTTTCTTTATAGATAATCCTACAGCTTCAAACATACTAATGCAGGGAATGTTTTTTATAAATAATTTTGGGCATTAATTTATAGGTAAAATGAAAAGAATCAATTACAGATATTAATATTTGGTTTATATATTTTAAAATACTTTAAGTACAAAAAGGAAGATGCTATAACGTTTACTGAAACATGCTTTTAATAAAATATTTAAATAAATTACATTTTTTCATAAAGGTAACATTTGATTATCTATAAAGAAAGTTTCTTCAATGCTGTAGAAAATAATTCCAGGAACATTCTCAAAAAATGTTCCCGTGGAATGTTCTAAAACGTTCTCTGCGAATGTTCCCTGAATGTTCCTACGAAAAGTTCTACGAACGTTCGATACAAATGCTCTCTGAACGTTCCTATGGAAGGTTCCAGGAACGTTCTCTTTGAATATTCTCTGAATATTGCTGCGGAACGTTCTCTCAATATTCCTTTTGAACGTTCCTGGAACGTTCCACAGGAACATTCAGAGAACATTGCTTTGGAACGTTCAAAAAACCCAGACATTTTCTTAGTTCTAGGAACGTTCCTTGAACGTTCCGATGGAACCTTCCGAACATTCTACGGAAACGATCATAGAACGTTCAGGGAAGGTATTGTGCTATGGGGGTTAGGTCGGGTACTTCTGGGACTACCATCGTAAATAGTGACCTTCAATACTAATAACTTTTGCGTATACCAGGATACTAAGGTCATATTAGTTCCGCTTAAATTCCATAGCAAGTCATAAAAAAATTAATATTAACCACAATTTCCTATTTAAGCTTCCTAGTGAAGAACGTACTCTCGCCATATGAAAATGTACTAAAAATTCATTTTTTCTTCATATAGAAAAGACGAGTAAAATTATAGAAGGAATGAATGTCATTGTCCTAAAGCATGAAAGGGCCAGGCTGGAATTCATTTCCATAAAGCGCAACGCGTCTTGCATAAATTCTCAGCTATCGAGTACCCAGTGGAATTAAAATCCTTGGATTCCAGAAGCATTCGAGACGTCACATCACATTGGTCTCTGGTATACCAAAAAAATGGAAAGCTCGCGAGCTAAATACTAAATACCACATCATGACACATTGTTGTTTAAATCATCAATTTTATCGCAGACATCTACAACTTTACGATTTCGCGCAATACGCGAGAGCGCAGGAATTTTTAAAAAACTTTTCGAATTTCAAACAGGTCTTAGGGCTTTTGTTTTTCGAGGAACTTCCGTGGAAGAAGTGAGTGGAATCTTAATCACAAACTGAAAAGCAATTTCAAAGGAATACTTCCGCTTGAAAAATGTCCCTTAATATACTTTGAAAGGTTTCTTTAAAGTTTTATTTCTCTCATTGGGAAATTTCTATTCCGGAATAATCTAATATTTAACTACTACTACCAATCATATCTTCTGATTCTTAACCCAATGGCAAAACTGATGGTTAGCTACTAAGTGTAACCTAGTACTATCTAATTGAATCTCAAAGTTTTTTGAAAATTATAAATTGTATTGATCTCTAATTAGATGAGACGAAATTGAGGAATCATGGGTACCAAAAAGAAGATGGTCCTCTTCGGGCCGCCGTATCTCCACCGGATGTCATTAAAAACAAAACAAAAATTTTTTTTTTTTCATATACTTTGGAACGTCTTCTATAATATGTGTGAAATCCAAAATCATCTAATAAAATCTACTGTCGGAAAAAAATTAATGAAAAAAGGTCATTATTTGTGGGCTAGCCCCTTAAATTTGCCCATTGATGAAATGCGCATGCACAATAGGTGTGAAAAAAGATCATTTTTGTTGAATAATCAATTTTGCTTAATCAAAATATCTACTATATTTTCTAATTAAACAACTGATTTAAAAAAAGAATTTGTTCTCTTTAATTGCGTTATTATTTTAAATCAAAGAAATATTTTCGTAAAACGAATAATTTGTATTTTACATCATGAAAAGAAGGGTAAACAAACGATCATTTTAATTTGAATATAAGTTTTTTATTATATTTTTATTTCCTATTTATAATTTTTATAAACATAATGCACATCTGATGCAAGGTAGAATTAATATTATCTGTTCCTATTTTTCATCGGTATTTTCTTCATGGATGGCATTTCCAGATGGACAAAATTCTGAAAACAGCAAATAATTAAATTATAGAGTTTGAAAAACTACAAATTCTGAGAATGAATATGTATTTTTTTAAAGATATCATGTTTTAAAATATTTTTTATTTTTGAACTTTTCGTAAATTTCAACAAATTAAAATGCGTGATATATTTTTAAGCTACTTTTAACTGAAAATTCGTATAAGCTTTCAGAAATCGTGATTCATTTCAAAATAGAAAAATATTTGTGTTTAAACGGTTAAAAAAATTGTTTATTCAAAAATTATATGATGCTAAAATAAACTTCAAGAAGTATTTTATTATCATACTGATTATCCACTACTGACTTGCCACTACTGGCACAGTAATGGCTATCATGAATAGTTAGTACTGGCCCAGTACTAGTTAGCCGCAAGTGACTTGCCATTACTGGCACATTAAAGGCTGTCAT
Source organism: Diplolepis rosae (assembly GCA_030998225.1). Taxonomy (NCBI): domain Eukaryota; kingdom Metazoa; phylum Arthropoda; class Insecta; order Hymenoptera; family Diplolepididae; genus Diplolepis; species Diplolepis rosae. Next base: position 2,766,327 of record JAPYXD010000736.1, read on the forward strand.
AAATATTTAGTACTGTGCCAGTACTGATTAGCCACTACTGACTTACCATTACTGGCACAGTAATGGCTATCATGAATATTTAGTACTGGCCCAGTACTGGTTAGCCGCAAGTGACTTGCCATTACTGGCACATTAAATGCTATCATAAATATTTAGTACTGGGCCAGTACTGATTAGCTGCTACTGCCTTGCCATTACTGGCGCAGTAATGGCTATCATGAATATTTAGTACTGGCCCAGTACTGGTTAGCCGCAAGTGACTTGCCATTACTGGCACATTAAATGCTATCATAAATATTTAGTACTGTGCCAGTACTGATTAGCTGCTACTGCCTTGCCATTACTGGCGCAGTAATAGCTATCATAATATTTAGCACCGGCCCAATACTGGTTAGTCACAAGTGACTTGCCATTACTGGCGCAGTAATGGCTATAATGAATATTTAGTACTGTTCCAGTACTGATTAGATGCAACTGACTTGCTATTACTGGCGCAGTAATGGCTATAATGAATATTTAGTACTGTGCCAGTACTGGTGTGCCGCAACCGACTTGCCATTACTGAGGCAAAAATAGCTATCGTGAATATTTAGTACTGGGCCAGTACTGGAAATACAGTACAGTTCCAGCATTGGGCGGAAGTACTTTGGCAGTACTGGTTAACCGCTACCACAGATTCGTAAGGAATCATCTGGTAGAAATATCCGTGATCTAGCGGTTAGCGTGTGTTAATTGTAGGTCGTAGGGTGCGAAGTTAGGTAGGTTGTAGGTTCGAATCCCGTAGGCAGGACAATTTTTATAAAAGAAATTCTATGAAAACTTGAGTCAAAAAAAGAATTAATATAAGTAAGTTAAATATTTCGATTTCCTTTTCATTTATTATTTATGCAATCCCGAGTTATAGTGAACAGTACTATACCAGTACTGGTTAGCCAGTAATAGCAAGCCCACATAAGCCCAGTACTGACTGGTACTGGTAGGTAATACTGACAAGCCAGTACTGTTAAATAGTTGGCATCTTCGTATTGTGCCAGTACATGCGCCAGTTTTGATTGCCAGTACCGCGCGCGTACCTGAAGGTACGGCCGTAGTACTGCGCCCGTTGTTAAAGTCTGATTGGGGTTTCATACTTACTGCACACTACGTGAATTACTGGATCATCTTCGTCTTTATCCTTTTTGTTTTTTTTTCCCTTGGATTTTTTGCTTTTACGTCTAAATCTGAAACGAAGTCCCTTTGCAGAGTTAACTGCACTATTTGAATCAGAATCAGCACCAGGATCAGACACTTCTTTGTTAACAGGATTATTTTCAGGCGTCACACTAGTAAATCCTGCAAGTCCAATTATAAACCCAATTAGTAAAATCTTGATAAAATTCATTTTTACTTAAGAATGTTCGTTAACCAATTTCTTCGATCCTTTTATACATATATTTGTAGATAATGATGACTAGTTGAATTGAAATATTAATCCAAATGTTTTTTTTTTTACTGTATCGATTATATCTTGTGTAAATATTGGAAGTAGAATAATATTTAAAAAAGCTCATGAAACCTCTTGATGACAAATGTTTTTCAACTTAAATTAACAAAAATTATCTACAAATTGAAAACGAACAATATCGCTGACGTAAAATACTTTTCATTTTCGAAATGAAAAACATGATTCATAATTGGAATTACTGTTCGCAATTGTTTGAAAAATCTGTTGGGCCTTTTTTCTTGAACTTTCTGGCACTTCCTGGATATTTGACCAATATGGGGAGTTTTTCAAAATTTTGTGCCTTTTACATTTGTTTTAGATTTTATAGTTATTCTAACTTAAAGGGGGGTTTATCCTGTAAAACCTTATTTTCGAGGCCTATTTTTAAAAATTGATTATGAGAAAACTGCGAATGATTTTTGGATGCAGTTTTTTTTTATGAAACACACGCTTTTTTAGAGATTCAGAAATTTCTCAAAATTACGGATTTTTGAAACCTAAATTTCCGTACCAGTTTGTAGACTGCTGTATTTAACAATAAATGATAAGAAATTAACACTTTTCAGCGACGCTCGTGTAAAATATAAAGATCCTTGATTTATTAAAACCTTTTTTTTACTAACTTACCTTGACTTTAGTGCGTTTTCCATAAACAAGCGTAAGTCTTCTGTCAAAACAGTTTCTAATAAGATGGAGGTGATTTCATTGCTACCACTATGCTGACAGTGACACACTCATAAAAAACGACGGTTTATTTTTAAAATATTCAAATTTGACACAGACAACTCATAACAGTCTTTTTCTTATTATTCCAGGATAATGTTTATAAAGATTATCGTAAGGTTTTCTTCCATTTGACATATTAATGGAGAAAAATATGAATAAGTGTCCACAACCTGGTGCGTGTTCATAAACTGTTACGTTTACCTTACGGGGTGAAAAAATACTAGGGTATTTGATATTGACGTAATAAAATGAGGAAGAATTAATTTTTTTTTGCAAAAATCGATTTATTTATTAATGTACTCTCCTTTTAGCTCGATACAACGAGTCCAACGATTTTTCAAATTTTCTATGCCTTCCGAATGATACGATTCGTCAAACCCTCAAAAATATCCTTATGTTCTCCATTCAACTTCTTCGTTCGACTTAAAACGCCTACCACATAGCCATCTCTTGGGGTTTGGAAACAGATAATTGCCGCTGATGGCTAGGTCTGGGGAATACGATGGATGCGGAAGCGATTCGAAACCTAATTCATGCTTTTTTGGCTATGCAACGTTCGATGTGTGAGATGGTGCATTGTCATCATGAAAAAGGATTATTTTCTTTTTCAAATGTGGCCGTTTCTTCCTGATTTCGTCACCCAATCGATCCAGTAATGCAGCATAATATGCTCCCGTAATCGTCTTTCCTTTCTCAAGGTAGTCGGTGAAGATTATTCCATGTGCATCCCAAAAAACACTAGATACTACTGTGGGCAAAAACTAAGGTGAATTTTTAATTTAAACTTCGCGGGCTAACCGATTTGGACAAACTCTTTTATTCTTATGTTGATCCTACTGTTACTGACATGATCCTACTGTTACTGACATCTGTGCCAAATTTCATGTCATTGTCATCATTTGTTACATAGTTACACTTGTGTTTTCTAAACGACTAAAAGTGATTTTATCGATTTTTACAATGTTTGAATTTGTTGATCAAAGAAGTACCATTAAATTTTGTTTGCGGGATGAAATTTCAGTTGCGGAAACGTTCAGAATGTTGCAGAAGGCCTTCGGCGATTTGACCACACGGAAAAAACAGTATAGCTGAGAAAACTATACAGAATTTGAGTTCAGCAAAATATCTGTCGTGACTATACGATATTAGTATTGTATCTAAAATGAATGCGTAACGCATCGAAACGCGTATTTTGCCATCGCACCATTATAATTTCGTTCGTGCAACGATAGAAGTATAGCTGTTCGACCTATACCGGTATATAGTGTCTCGACCCATGCGGTATAGGTGAGACAACTATACTGTTTTGATGCGCGACTTATGCATTGCTTCGCACAGTGTGTCCAGATTTGACACGCGAACGTTACGCACACAACGCCAACAGCAGTACGTACGTGAGAATGGTTGCGCGCGCAGCGTAGTGTGTCTGCTGTTCGCGGTGGTTATCTGAGATTTCTCTGGTTTTCTCTCCTTTTCTCTCCTTGACGAGGAGCCTTCAACCAGAGAAAACTCAGAGAACCACTGCGAACAGCAGCACACTACGCTGCGCGCGCAACCATTCTCACGTACGTACTGCTGTTGGCGCTGTGTGCGTAACGTTCGCGTGTCAAATCTGGACACACTGGCTTCGCATGCACGCGACTCTAACCTCAAAATGAGAGAGAAGTGTCATTTGTTCGAGGCGTTTTTTCGAAGCGTTTATCGATTTGTCTAGAGCATTTTTTCTTTGTTTGAAAAATCATTTTTGAGTATCGTGTATTGTTTCATCACACGCGAAAATTCATAACAGCGATGGACGAGTGGATGAAGAAAAAATAGACTGATTGGGGATTAAGAGAATATATCGAAGCTTTCGAAGGTAAGTACTAACATAGTTACTATAATTTGACCATCATTTTTTCTTTTCCTATTATTTATAATTAAAGCTCTGGATTACAGAACATGCGACAACTCTATCGCATGCATTGTCATAACAGGCATAATATTTTTGTTACGATCGCTAGACATCGTATTGGCATATCAACAAACTTGTATCCTTCGCGGAGCAATATGACGTTTAGGAATACCAGTATAGTTGTCTCACCTATACTCGTATAGTTCTGAGGACTAAACCGTAGCATTGGTCTGATAGCAATATTTTCTGGTTCTGAGAACCAAAATATAACACGTGGATCAATAAGTCCCGGGACTGACACATAGATGGCGTTGCCAACAAAAGTTCTGTATGATTTTTCATGAGTACCAACCTTCAAAAGATACCTGTCAAAATTTCATGACATTCTGATATTTGGTCCACGAGTTACAGTGATTTAAGTGACGCTAGTCTTGATATTCTCAAAACAATGGATTCGAAACAATTTCGTGTGTTGATTTACCATTGCTTTTTGATGAAAAAAAAACACAGTGCAAACTCAGCAATGACTTGAAAAGTGCTACGGGGACTCTGCCCCATCAAAAACAACCATTTGTCGGTGGTATGCTGAGTTTAAACGTGGTCGTACAGACACTGAAGATGCTGAATGCTCCGGCCGGCCAAATGAGGTAGTTACACCGGAAATCATTAAAAAAGTCCACCAAATCGTTTTCGAAAACCGTAAATTAAAACTGCGTGAGATAGCTGACACCTTAAAGATATCATACGGCAGTGTGAACGCTATTTTGCATGAACATTTGTCTATGAGAAAGCTGTTGTCAAAGTGGGTGCCGAGTGGACTGCAGTTGGTGAGAAGCGCCCAAAGCGGCCAAAAACGCAAATCTGGGCCGGTAAAGTTATGGCCTCAGTATTTTGGGATGCTCATGGAGTTTTGTTCATCGACTACCTTGAAAAAGGTAAGACGATCAATAGCGAACGTTACATTGGCCAATTGATGCGTTTGAAGAACGAAATCGGTGAGAAACGGCTCCAAATGAAGAAGAAAAAAGTGCTCTTTCACCAAAACAATGCGCCGTGTCACAAGGAAAGAGATTCTACTCCAACGAGGAAGACATCACCGAAACGAACGCTTATTTCGAGCCAAAGATGATTCGTTCTACAAGAAAGGTGTTGAAATGTTAGAGAAGCGCTAGACTGATTGTGTTGCTTTTGAAGGAGACTATGTTGATGAATAAAGTCGAATTTTGCCAAAAAAATGTGTTTTTCCTAGTTGCATGTCGCAGAAAAATGTTTATAAGTTGTACAAAGACTTCAAAGAAGGCAGAGAACGTGTTGATGACTTAGAACGCCCCGAATGACCATCAACATCAACTGACGAGCAATACGTCAATAAAATCAAAGAATTAGTGAACAACAATCGTCGATTGGCAATTAGAAACCTTGCTGATACTATTGGCATTTCAAGAGGATCACTCAACACCGTTTCAAAAGATATTTTGGGCAGACAACTCGTTTTTTTTGCATTACGATAATGCGCCGTCTCACACTGCACTCATTCTTCGTGACCATTTCGCCAAAAACTAAACGCATATCGTTCCACAACCACTATATTCGCCTGATTTGGCTCCGTTTGACTTTTGACTATTCCCCAAACTCAAAAGACCACTCCGATAACACCGTTTTGACACGATTGAAGAGATACAAGCCGAATCGAAGAAGGCTTTGAAGGCAATTCCGGAAATCGAATTTAACAAGTCTTTCGATGATAAAAAATGTTGGCATAATTTTCGTAATTTGGAAAAATTTTCGTGCGAACAATTGTTTTCAAGATAAACAGGCTTGAAAGTGCGCTTGCTATGTCGAAAATATAATTTCTTAGAAAATTCGAAAAATCGTATACTTGTAAAAAAAAATTTTTTGGCCAAACAAAAAAATACGTGTCTATTTATTGTTGATAAAGAACCGAAAAAAATTATCTCGTTCAAATCTGCGACATCGACTGTCAATCTAATATGGAATGAAATATATATATATATATTTCTATAACCTCTTAACATCAAAGTATTTCTGATTGGATTCCATTCCGTCCTATTCTGCACCAATCGGACATCCGACACCCTGATAAAGGTTTCGGAAAAGAATTCAATTCAATCGAATCCGAGCCATTCCGAAATTTTTTTCCGAACTGCTTTGAATCATTCAAAATAAATCCAAAAAAACTTGAAATTTCGTTTGATGCAAATCAGCAAAATCAATCTGATTTCAACCGTTTAAATCCTAGACTTTCAATCCGAATGCATCCCATCTCGGGCTGACATGAAATGAATTTTAAATCCAAATTATTCGGTTCGGATTTACTCGGATCGAGACGGATTCATTTAAAGTTAAAAACTTTGTTCAGATTTATTCAAATTGAGTCGGATTGTTTTGCAACCGATTTAAAACGATAAATATTGAATGTTTTTTCGAATTGATTCATGACATTTCGGAATGATTCGGAAAAAGATTCCGGAATAATGAATTAATAAATTTCGAAACGAGATTGAAATTTTTGATAATTTATTGGAAGGTTCTAGAAAACCCTAGATTGTCCCTAGAAGCTTCTGCATTATATACTGAAATAAATTAATCTTAATATTTAATAATAAAAACAATCAAGAATAATTTGTTTTAATTATTTTAAAACTAATCGTGAATTGGCAAAATGAAATTAATGAAAGAGAATAACATAACGTAACATTGGAAACAATTTTATAGATTACGAAACACGGAAAGAGGGATTTTCGACCTTTGAACTTGATTTTCACGCCAAATACGGTAGTTAAGGTCAATTTCGATCGAGCCTAGGATTTTTCATCTCCAGAGCGTAAATTTCACAGCGTGAGAAAACGGGGTGGTTCTTCGGAAGTCTTCAGATCGTGTCTATGATTCAAAGGCTTTCATGTTGTATTCGAGCCACGAACGTAAATTAGTCGTTCGTGTCAGGCGTGAAACGAATTGCCAGTTGGTATTCCGATAAAGATTAGAAGGATTAAGATCGACAAGAAATTTCAGCTTAGAACATTGAGCATTAAATTTAACATCACCCGTCTAAACGATACATGTAGGTATCAAACCTTCCTCATAAATGGCAAAAGGATTTTGTATACATGAAAATAATTTATTTACCAAAGATTATCCGAAAGCTGAGTAAAAAAAGGACACAAAGGCATTTGAGAAAATTTTACAATAATTTTGATTATTCATTCGATAGGAAATTCCAAAAAGAACCAAGTAGTTGAATTTTAAATCTATTTCGATGAAAATCAGTCTGAATTAATCCGAACCCAGTTTTAAATCCGATTCAAACCGAATCAACCCAAGCTGGAGTTGATTTGAACAGAATTTTTAATCCGACTCAGTCGGAATGAATTCGAGGTCCTACCTGGCGAAAGTTTCGGATAGGAATTCTTTCCGAACATATCATAACTATTCCGATTCATTCCTATATCTGTATCCGAGTCAATGCGAATCATTCCGAAAAACGCTTTGTATCTTGTTTGATGAAAAATGGTCAAATATCAATTCGACTTAATCCAGTTTAATGGGAGACTTTAATTTAAAAGAATCTGAACCAATCCGAACTCGAGATGATATTGTACCGAATTTTTAATCACCCTGGCGAACATGTCGGATTAAAATTCATTCCGAGCCCCTCAAAACTATTCCGATTTATTCTTATATTTGTCAATCCGAATGAATCAGAATAAATCCGAACCATTCCGTTCTTGGATTCATTCGGATTAAAAATTCGGTTTGGATGAATCCGAGCCCGGATTGATTCGGATTGATCCGTATTGAAAACTTGGTTCCGGATTGGTTCGGATTCATTCGACTTGAAGTCTCGGATTAAATTGGATTAAGAAGAATTGATATTTGATCGTTTTTCATCAAACAAGATACAAAACGTTTTTCGGATTGGTTCGGAATGATTTGCATTGGCTCGGATGCAGATATTAGAATGAATCGAAATAGTTTTGACTGGCTCGGAATGAATTTTAACCCGGTACATTCGCCAGGGTGATAAGAAATTCGGTATAGATCATCTCGAGTTCGGATTGGTTCGGATTGGTTCGGATTCATTCCGATTCATTCGACTAGAAGTCTCGGATTTAATTGGATTGAGTAGAATTGATATTAGACCGTTTTTTATCAAACAAGGTATAAAACGTTTTTCGGATTGGTTCGGAAGGATTCGCATTGGCTCGGATACAGATAATGGAATGAATCGGAATATTTCTGTTCGTCTCGGAATGAATTTTAATCCGATACTTTCGCAAGGGTAATTAGAAATTCGGTACAGATCATTTCTAGTTCGGATTGGTTCGGATTCATTCGGATTCATTCGACTTGAAGTCGCGGATTTAATTGGATTATGTAGAATTGATATTTGACCATTTTTCATTAAACAAGATACAAAACGTTTTTCGGATTGGTTCGGAAGGATTCGCATTGGCTCGGATACAGATATTGGAATGAATCGGAATAGTTCTGTTCGTCTCGGAATAAATTTTAATTCGATACTTTCGCCAGGGTTTTTCTAACCCGGATTAGAAATTCGGTACAGATCATCTCGAGTTCGGATTGGTTCGGATTCATTCGGTTTCATTTGACTTGAAACCTCGGATTAAGTTGGATTTAGTCGCATTTATATTTGACAGTATTTCATTACACTCGATACAAAGCGTTTTTCGGATTGGTTCGGGATGATTCGCATTGGCTCGGATGCAGACATCGGAATGATTCGGAATAATTCTGTTCGTCTCGAAATAAATTTTAATTCGATACTTTTGCCAGGGCTTTTCTAACCCGGATTAGAAATTCGGTACAGATCATCACGAGCTCGGATTAGTTCAGATTCCTTCGGATTGAAGTCTCGGATTGAATCTTATTGAGTTGGATTGATTTTCAATCTATTTACGTCAAAAGAGATTTAAAAAGTTTTTCCGATTGGTTCAGAATGGTTCGGGTCAGATTTTGGAATGGCTCGCATTGAGTTCCAATCTGAATCACTAACCGGGGTAGTTACAAATATATATTTTTGGGCATCTAGTTTTACTTCAAGATAACTAGTTTGAATCTGTGTCCCACCCGGAATAAATTTCCAATCCGCCTTAATCTGAGACAGCATTAGACTTTTAAATAATCGAACCATTTCGAATTATGTCCAATGGAAGATTTAATGTCTCAATCCGTGCATTCTTACGAGGTCTAGCCAAATGAATCCGACTCATTTAAAAAACAAATCTAGACAATGTCTTTCTTAAGAACATATTTTTTTTTAGTTTTTAAATATCCTTTTCTGTTTTCGAAATATTTTGAATTTTTCGAAGGAATTTTGATTTTCTGAAATTTTTTTAAGGGGATTAATAATGGAATCTAGAATACTTTTCTCCGCAGGAAGCATCCAAATTTTTATCATTTGTAACATATCTTCTACCATTATCAAAATATTTTGAATTTTCGAAATAAATGTTGACTTCCGGATTGAAACAGATTGGAATATTATTGCTGGCTTCGGATTGAGTCGGCTTGAGTTGGATAAGACGCCTCTGAATTTCAGATTGAGTTCTCGTTGGCGGGGATTGGTTTAAAATAGATTTCGGAATAGGGCGTAGAAAAACGAATAGAATTTCATTCAATCTGATTAAAATTTAAATCCATCTCGATCTAGAGAACTTCTATGTTTAGTACACTCCCAAGTTTTTGCATACCTTTCATTGTTTTCCAGATATTTTACGTATTTAAAAAAATGTTTACCGGATTGAATCAGATTAAAATTTTATTCCTAGCTTCGGATTGAGTCGGATTGACTTGGATCCCTCTGAATTTCAGATTGAGTTTTCGTTGACGCAGATTGGTTCAGAAACAGACTTCAGAATAGGGCGGAATAAAACGGATAGCATTTTTCCCAATCCGAAACTTGCGGCAGAGACGTCTTTTAAAATTCAGAATGTGTACCAGACGTTATTTAGGCATCGCATTTTTTCAAATTCAAACGTATTACTATTTTTATTGATAAGAATTGATATATTAAGGAATTTTGTAGTTATTTATTTAACGATGTCGGTCAGCGTCGGGAATGCTGTATGGCCCTTTAACCTTTTAATGTTTTATATTCTTATCACGCTCCGCCAATCGTATTCGCTCGGAAGTTTTACGCATACTTAACGATAAGTCTGCAAAACGTCTACGATATTACCGATGACTGTCTATCTGTCTGTCCGTAAGGAAATAAGTGTACTTGTCGAATCGATTCAAATCAATTCGTGTCAGAAGTCGGTAATGGAGTTTTATAGCTTTTGTGCTCAGGAAGTGCCAGGAACACAATCCATACGAATTCCGATTGGCGCCAACATTCATTTATTTTATTTTATATCTTTCTCTATCATTTATAATCCTATCAGCATTATTATCTACTATTGTCATTCTTACCTTCGAACACGATTAAGAATTACATTAATCACAGGATAAACGACAGTGATAAATAATAAATGTTGTAATAAATTACTAGAAATCATATAATAAAAAATTGCATGTAAAAATTTGATAACCTACTTAACTGCTAATTATCTATCGTAATTTATTCCGAAATCTGTTTCCGAACGATTCCATACCAATCCGAAAAAGAGTTTGGATATCGGTTGAAAATTAATCCGACTTATGCCGGGCCAATTTGATTCAATCCGAATGAATCTGAACCATCTTTTTAATCCTAATAAATCCGATCACTCATTTAATCCGATTCATTCCGACGTTTGATTGATTCGGATTGAATAGGATTGGAAACTTGATCCGGATTCATTCAGATTGACTACAGAAGATTATTTAATCGATTTTCATCAAGTGATATTGAACATTTTTCTTGGACTAGCACGTATTGCCGATGAAAAAGATTTCGGATTAGCATGAAATAATTTCAAATAAAATTCTGTCCGAAAATTTTTTTCACGCTAATCTGAAAAGAGTTTCCAATCTCGCTTGATTCAAATCGATTGAAAATCAATCTGAAATCTGCAATCCGAACGAATCCGCCTTATTCCCAGACGTCCGATCTGAATAATTCCAACCTTGGAATTGAATCGGAAAGAAAACTTGATGGAGATTTATTCGGATTAGAAATCTCAGATAGGGTCGAACAGATTCGGATTGATATCCAACAGACTTTTATTAAGTGAGATTGAAAACTTTTTTTGGATTGGCTCGGTATTATCGCGGAGAAAGATTTCGAATTAGTAAAGAATACAAGTAGAACGGAATATTTTCCGAAATATTTTTTCACGTTAACCTGAAAAGTGCTTTTAGTTACGTTCGATGCAAATCGGTTGAAAATCCATCAGATTCAATCTGAAACATCTAATTCTAATTATTCCAACTCATTCCTACATTTCCAATCCGACTCATTCCGAGGTTTGATTGATTCAGATTGAATAGAATTGAAAACTCGATCCGGATTCATTCAGATCGACTACAGAAAATTATTTAACCGATTTTCATCGAGTGATATTGAAAATTTTTCTCGGATTAGCACGTATTGCCGCGGTAAAAGATTTCGGATTAGTAAGAAATAGGACGGAATTTTATCCGAAATATTTTTTTACGTTAACCTGAAAAGTGTTTTTAATTACGTTCGATGCAAATCGGCTCGAAATCTATCCGATTCAATCTGAAACTTCTAATACTAATTATTCCCACTCATTCTTACATTTGCAATCCGATTCATTTCGACGTTTGATTGATTCAGATTGAATAGAATTGAAAACTCGATCCGTATTCATTCATATTGGCTACAGAAGATTTTAAACGGATTTGCATTGAGTGGCATTGAAAACATTTCTCGGATTAGCACGTATTGCCGCGGAAAAAGATTTCGGATTAGTAAAAAATAGGACGGAATTTTATCCGAAATATTTTTTCACGTTAACCTGAAAAGTGCTTTTAGTTACGTTCGATGCAAATCGGTTGAAAATCCATCAGATTCAATCTGAAACATCTAATTCTAATTATTCCAACTCATTCCGACATTTCCAATCCGATTCATTCCGACGTTTGATTGATTCAGATTGAATAGAATTGATAACTCGATCCGTATTCATTCATATTGGCTACAGAAGATTTTAAACGGATTTGTATCGAGTGACATTGACAACATTTCTCGGATTAGCACGTATTGCCGCGGAAAAAGATTTCGTATTAGTAAGAAATAGGACGGAATTTAATCCGATATATTTTTTCACGTTAACCTGAAAAGTGCTTTTAGTTACGTTCGATGCAAATCGGTTGAAAATCCATCAGATTCAATCTGAAACATCTAATTCTAATTATTCTAACTCATTCCGACGTTTGATTGATTCAGATTGAATAGAATTGAAAACTCGATCCGGATTCATTCAGATTGACTACAGAAAATTTTTTAACCGATTTTCATCGAGTGATATTGAAAATTTTTCTCGGATTAGCACGTATTGCCGCGGAAAAAGATTTCGGATTAGTAAAAAATAGAACGGAATATTTTCCGAAATATTTTTTCGCATTAGCCTGAAAAGTGGTTTTAATTATATTCAATGCAAATCGGTTGAAAATCCATCCGATTCAATCTGAAACTTCTAATTCTAATTATTCCAACTCATTCCGACATTTCCAATCCGATTCATTCCGATGTTTGATTGATTGGGATTGAATAGGATTGAAAACTTGATTCGAATTCACTCAGATTGACTACAGAAAATTATTTTACCGATGTTCATCGAGTGATCTTGATTCGTCGTTTAAAAGTTAATCTGACTCATTCCAAAACTATTAGTAATAATCATTCCGACATCGAGTTGAGTCGGATTAAATTGATTTCAGACTCGCGCGGAATAGAAATGAATTATATTCTATCCGAAATATTTTTTCGCACTAATCTGAAAAAAGTTCCCAATCGCGCTTGATACAAATCGATTGAAAATCAATCTGAAATCAAATCAGTCAAATCTCAAATCAACATTTCTGGACGAAGGTGTAACCAGGTTTCCAGAAATCCACCAGAAAGTAATCACTCGACACAGATTTGTATTTTTAATTCTGAGTTTCTCAACGTGTGTGTGTTTCTCAAACATTGAAATCGAGAAGAGTCGATCTCTGATCGATGTTAAGATAGAGATGTTTATGTTCAGGATCAAACTCTCAAAGGCAAAATCACCGATTTTGATCAAGAGTGCTTTTTAATCAAATAAATTTCTATCTCTTCTTTTTTCTATATCTCTGTTTTTCTTTTTCTACCTTCTCTCTCTTCTCTCTTTCTCTTTCTGCCTCTCTCCTTCGTTGATCATCTTCAAGGAATATCTTTAACCTGATTTTCTTCTCAGGATCGGAAGTTGATTCTTCGTTTTTTCGTTTTTTTATTTTGACGCGACATATTTCGGTGAAGAATGCTATTGGTGCCATTTGAAGTAGCAATGTGATAGGGTTTGAACATTAGCGATACAAGTCAAAACGGGTTCCGAGATGAACAGATAAGAAACCTTGTAAACGAGGCGAAGACAGTCGATGGCAAGTTTGGAATCGTTCGTTAATGGCTGACATTTAAGTAATCTGTGCTAATTTTCCGAAATTCAATTTTAATTAAATTTCTTATAAAAGAAATGTTCCTCAAAAGCGGCAAAGAATAAACAAAAGGAACAAAAAAGGTATTTTCGACATTCAATTATAATTAATAAGAATTTAAAGAATTTGAAATCTTTTTGTGGAAAAAAGATGCTTTCGATTCACTGGAGAAAAAATTTCGAACACAACTAAATAATGGAAATAATTAATAAGAACCAATAAGTATTTAACGTCCAAGATATCAACTGTTAAATATTAAGATACAAGAGAAAAGGAATCTTTGATGTTTTTTTGTTAATTTCTGAAAATTACATTTTATCACAATTAGAATTCCCTGGTGAAATTTTCTAAAAGGAATTCAATCTGAGCCATTTCGAATCAATTCGAAAAATGCTTTGAATCGGGTTGATCTGAAACGAATTTTCAATCTAAAATAGTCTGAATAAATCCGAACCCGTTTCTCGAACCAAATTAAACTATATCAATCCCGACTCGGGTTGATTTGAAACGAATTTTCAATCCGAATTAGTCGAAATGAATTCGAGGTCGGATTAAAAATTCGGTTCAGATCAACCAGAGGTGGATTGGTTCGGTTTAATTCGGATTGAGAAACGGGTTCGGAATCATTCAGACTAATTCGGATTAAAAATCCGCTCTAGATCCGCCCGGGCTTGGAGTCATTTGGATAGACTTCCAATCGGTTTTTATTGAATTTGCGGTGGATGCACAGACTGAGAATTAAAAACTTGTTACGGAATGGTCCGTATTAGTTCTTATTGGCTCAGAAATAGATGTAAATTAAAAAAAGTACTTCAATCTTTAAAGATCTGAACCGAATTTTCAATCCGAATTAGTCTGAATCAATTCGAACCCGTTTCTCAATCCGAATTAAACCGAATCAATCCAGACACGGGTTTATCTGAACCGAATTTTCAATCCGAATTAGTCGAAATGTATTCGAGGTCGGATTAAAAATTCGGTTCAGATCAATCCGAGTCTTGATTGATTTGGTTTAATTCGGATTCAGAACTGGGTTCGGAATCATTCAGACTAATTCGGATTAAAAATTTGGTCTAGATTCGCCCGGGCTTGGATACGATTGCATTGACTTCCAATCGGTTTTTATTGAATTTGGGGTGGATGCACAGACTGAGAATTAAAAACTTGTTACGGAATGGTCCGTATTAGTTCTTATTGGCTCAAAAATAGACGCAAACTAAAATAACTACTTCAATCTTTAAAGATCTGAACCGAATTTCCAATCCGAATTAGTCTGAATCAATTCGAACCCGTTTCTCAATCCGAATTAAACCGAATCAATCCAGACACGGGTTTATCTGAACCGAATTTTCAATCGGAATTAGACGAAATGAATTCGAGATCGGATTAAAAATTCGGTTCAGATCAATCCGAGTCTGGATTGATTCGGTTTAATTCGGATTCAGAACTGGGTTCGGAATCATTCAGACTAATTCGGATTAAAAATTTGGTCTAGATTCGCCCGGGCTTGGATTCATTTAAATTGACTTCCAACCGAATTTAAGCTCGGCAAAATGTCTTCAATTGCCAAAAAATACCTAGAGGCGAGACCTCTTTCAATCATTTTGAATCGTTTTCAATTCAAACTTTGAATTAGCAATGGACGACCAAAATTATTTATAAATCTTTATGATAAATACAATTTTGTAAGAAACGAAACAAAGCAAGGTTAAGGTTTAATAAAAATTATTGTCTCTGATGCAAGGTTAGATAGGAATTTCTCTATCATTCTGAATCCAGTTTATTCCTATATATTTTTCCGAACGAACCTGTAATAAGTTTCGGATTATGTTCGGATTCATTTTGATAGGCGTTAAGATTGACAAAAATTAAATGTTTATTTCGAATTGGCTTCGGATTGATTCGGATGAGATCTTCAAGTTGAAAAAGTATCGAAAGTTAATTTCAGAATAGGTTTAGATCCATTTTTAAACCGAATTTTCAATCCGAATTAGTCTGAATGAATTCGAATCCGTTTCTCAATCCGATATAAACCGAATCAATCCAGACATGGGTTGATCTGAACCGAATTTTCAATCCGAATTAGTCGAAATGAATTCGAGGTCGGATTAAAAATTCGGTTCAGATCAACCCAAGTCTTGATTGATTTGGTTTAATTCAGATTCAGAACTGGGTTCGGAATCATTCAGACTAATTCGGATTAAAAATTTGGTCTAGATTCGCCCGGGCTTGGATTCGATTGCATTGACTTCCAATCGGTTTTTATTGAATTTGGGGTGGATGCACAGACTGAGAATTAAAAACTTGTCACGGAATGGTCCGTATTAGTTCTTATTGGCTCAGAAACGGATGCAAACTAAAATAACTACTTCAATCTTTGAAGATTATTCTTAAAACATTTCTTATGATGTAATCTACTTTTTTAAAAGGTAAGCATAGATTATCTCTCAAAATTTCGATAATATAATTAATTATTAAGTTCCCTATCTTTTTATGAATAATTATTTAATTTTAATTTATGTCATACCTCTTGTTACGTTATAATTTAGGTTATGTCAATGGGTTGAACCTTTTCAGTTTCAAGCCATCTATTCCTGTTTTTCGATTCATATATATATACATTGCCATACATAAAAAACCGATGTCCCTCAATCCCATAAAATTAAACCTCCCAAAGCAATAAATCTTTTTCTCCACACCATATAAATTGATGCAAATGACGCCTTAGAGAAACTTACTCAAATTCCAAGAATGAACACGAGCATTGGGTACCTCAAAACTCTGAAGTTAAACGTGCTACGTGTGCTTAATGGAACCCAAGAGTGGTCCGATAAGAATTACACGACCCAAAAAACGACCTCGTTAGTCAACTTCAACGTGCCTGTCTTAAAGCGCGGAATACGCGGTTGTAAGATCGCGAGATACCAGAAGCAATTTCAACTTTAAGTCCATCTACCAGGTAGTTGATCACAACTTGAAAAAAAAAAAAAATTCCTTCAATCTTCTCCAATTTAATTCCAAACTAATTATGATTTTGGGCCGAAATTTTAGAATATGATCCAAAAAATTCTAAGAGAGTTTTTTAAACCTTTTTTCGTATTGAGAACCTTAAAAAATTATTCACTGTAATACCGACCAAGTTAAGGAATTTGATTTTTTTATTATCTTAACCAAAAATGTTTTTTATTATGTTCAAAAATTTCAGTATGACCATTTTTTTGGTTACAGTTGAAAGAAACTAAAGTGAGTGCATTTTTTATTGAGTCACGTGACTATCCTGGTTATGGCCTTAACCTTCTGTTGGACATATCAAATTTTATAGCGTCAGTGATTACATCTGAGCTGGCAGCTCATTTCACAATTTTGAAAAATGTTGGGTTCTCAGAGGTTGGAAAACTGATAATTATCTAAGTGACGTTTTTAAACTTCCCTGTTATTAAGTTTTTATTGTCTATAAAACATTTCTAAACATCTTAAAGATAAAATGTTTTTTGACGACCCTAATTGAATAGCTATAACTTCTTTTTATTATTATTCTACTAAAAAAGATTCCTGTATTTCATTTAAAAATAGATAAATAAAATCACAAGGTTTATTGATTTACATCAAGTGAGATTGAAATCCTTTTTTAGATTAGCATGGGATTATTTGGATTCGTTCTGAACAGGATAGGATAGACAGGGATAAAATCAATTCCAAAAAATTAACCAAGGTTGCAATAATAACGAATTGATCAATTCTGTGTCAACACTCAATGCGACATGCATCCAAACCAATTTTAGTAATTCGGTTTAATCCGGAGTGATTCGAATTGATTTGCAACAAGTGAGATTGAAAACCGTCTTTTGTATTTGTTAGGAATGATTTGGATAGGATTACACCCTGCGCTATATCTACACAAATCCAAAAACCTATTTAGCACCAATCCAAAACAAGTAAAGTGAATCCGAATCAAATTTTTAATCTGATTTAATTCGGAATGATTTGGATTGAGCTCGATTGATTTGCAAACGATTTCCATTAAGCACGATTGAAACCCCTTTGTAGATTTTCTCGGAATGATTTGGATTGGAACAGGATTGGGATAAGATAACGTAGGATAAAATCCAATCAAAATTTATATCAGGGTTGTAGTTTCAAAAAATGAACCAATTTTAAGTCAACACTCAATGCAACTTAATCCGAGACTTCCAAATCGAAAAAAAAACCATGTTTTTAATCTGATTTAATCTAGAATGATTAGGATTGAGTCAGATTGATTTGTAACCGATTTTCACTGAGCAAGTTTGAAAACCTTTTGAGATTACCTCAGAATAATTTGAGTTTGCTCTAAGTAAAACAGGATAGCCAAGGATAAAATCCAATTCAACATTTGTACCACGGTTGCAATTTCAACAAATGGATCAATTTTAAGTCCAAACTCAACGCAAATTAATCCAAGCCTTCCAAACCGAATAAATCTAAACAAAGTTTTCTATCCGATTTAATCCGCGGTCGATATAATTCGAGCTAGAAGTTCGAGATTGATTTTAAACCGATTTCAATTGAGCGAAATTGAAAACCTTTTTCGGATTAGCTCAGAATGAATTGGGTTGGTTCGGATTTATTTGAATCAAGTGAGATTGATAACCATCTTTTGGGTTTGCTAGGAAATATTTGGATAGGATTAATCTAGCGCTATATCAACGCAAATTTAAAAACTTTTTTAGCACCAATCCAATGGAATTAAAGTGAATCCAAACCAAGGTTTTAGTCTAATTTAATCCGAATGATTTGGATTGATTTTATACTGATTTCCATTGAGAGAAATTCAAAACATTTATCGGGTTAGCTCAGAATAATTTGGGTTTGCACCGAATAAGACAGGACAGAGTAGAATAAAATCCAATCCAAAATTTTCACCACTGTTGCAATCTTAACAAATAGATCAATTTTAAGTCAAAACTCAACGCAGCTTAAAATAAGCCTTTAAAGCCGGATAAATCAAAACCAAATTTTCTATCCGATTCAATCCGCGGTCAAAACAATTCGAGCTAGAAGTTCGAGATTTATTTTATACTGATTTCCATTGAGCGAAATTCAAAACATTTTTCGGATTAGCTCAGAATGATTTGGGTTTGCACCGAATAAAACAGGACAGAGTAGGATAAAACCCAATCCAAAATTTTCACCACGGTTGCAATCTTAACAAATGGATCAATTTTAAGTCAAAAATCAACGCAACTTAAAATAAGCCTTCACAGCCGGATAAATCAAAACCAAGTTTTCTATCCGATTCAATCCGCGGCCAAAACAATTCGAGCTAGAAGTTCGAGATTAATTTTATACCGATTTCCATTAAGCTAGATTGAAGATCTTTTTCAGATTAGATCAGAGTGAATTGGGTTGGCTCTGAATAAGACAAGATAGAGTAGGATTGAATTAATTCCAAAACATTGACCAAGGTTGCAATGTTAACGAATAGATCAATTTTAAGTAAAAACTCAACGCAACTTAATCCAAGTCTCCCAAAACAAATAAATCTAAACCAAGTTTTCTATCCGATTCAATCCGCGGTCAAAACAATTCCAGCTAGAAGTTCGAGAATAATTTAATACCGATTTCCATTAAGCTAGATTGAAGATCTTTTTCAGATTAGATCAGAATGAATTGGGTTGGCTCTGAATAAGACAAGATAGAGTAGGATTGAATTAATTCCAAAACATTGAACAAGGTTGCAATGTTAACGAATGGATCAATTTTAGGTAAAAACTCAACGCAACTTAATCCAAGTCTCCCAAACCAAATAAATCAAAACCAAGTTTTCTATCCGATTTAATCCGCGGTCGATATAATTTGAGCTAAAAGTTCGAGATTGATTTTATACTGATTTCCATTGAGAGAAATTCAAAACATTTATCGGGTTAGCTCAGAATAATTTGGGTTTGCACCGAATAAGACAGGACGGAGTAGAATAAAATCCAATCCAAAATTTTTACCGTGGTTGCAATCTTAACAAATGGGTCAATTTTAAGTCAAAACTCAACGGAACTTAAAATAAGCCTTCAAAGCCGGATAAATAAAAACCAAGATTTCTATCCGATTCAATCCGCGGTCAAAACAATTCGAGCTAGAAGTTCGAGATTAATTTTATACCGATTTCCATTAAGCTAGATTGAAGATCTTTTTCAGATTAGATCAGAGTGAATTGGGTTGGCTCTGAATAAGACAAGATAGAGTAGGATTGAATTAATTCCAAAACATTGAACAAGGTTGCAATGTTAACGAATGGATCAATTTTAGGTAAAAACTCAACGCAACTTAATCCAAGTCTCCCAAACCAAATAAATCAAAACCAAGTTTTCTATCCGATTCAATCCGCGGTCAAAACAATTCGAGCTAGAAGTTCGAGATTAATTTAATACCGATTTCCATTAAGCTAGATTGAAGATCTTTTTCAGATTAGATCAGAATGAATTGGGTTGGCTCTGAATAAGACAAGATAGAGTAGGATTGAATTAATTCCAAAACATTGAACAAGGTTGCAATGTTAACGAATGGATCAATTTTAGGTAAAAACTCAACGCAACTTAATCCAAGTCTCCCAAACCAAATAAATCAAAACCAAGTTTTCTATCCGATTTAATCCGCGGTCGATATAATTTGAGCTAAAAGTTCGAGATTGATTTTATACTGATTTCCATTGAGAGAAATTCAAAACATTTATCGGATTAGCTCAGAATAATTTGGGTTTGCACCGAATAAGACAGGACGGAGTAGAATAAAATCCAATCCAAAATTTTTACCGTGGTTGCAATCTTAACAAATGGATCAATTTTAAGTCAAAACTCAACGGAACTTAAAATAAGCCTTCAAAGCCGGATAAATCAAAACCAAGATTTCTATCCGATTCAATCCGCGGTCAAAACAATTCGAGCTAGAAGTTCGAGATTAATTTTATACCGATTTCCATTAAGCTAGATTGAAAATCTTTTTCGGATTAGCTCAGAGTGAATTGGGTTTGCACCGAATAAAACAGGACAGAGTAGGATAAAATCCAATCCAAAATTTAGAGCACGGTTGCAATCTTAACAAATGGATCAATTTTAAGTCAAAACTCAACGCAACTTAAAATAAGCCTTCAAAGCCGAATAAATCAAAACCAAGTTTTCTATCCGATTTAATCCGCGGTCGATATAATTTGAGCTAAAATTTCGAGATTGATTTTATACTGATTTCCATTGAAAGAAATTCAAAACATTTATCGGATTAGCTCAGAGTGAATTAGGTTTGCACCGAATAAAACAGGACAGAGTAGGATAAAATCCAATCCAAAATTTTCACCACGGTTGCAATCTTAACAAATGGATCAATTTTAAGTCAAAACTCAACGCAACTTAGAATAAGCTTTCAAAGCCGAATAAATCAAAACCAAGTTTTCTATCCGATTCAATCCGCGGTCAAAACAATTCGAGCTAGAAGTTCGAGATTAATTTTATACCGATTTCCATTAAGCTAGATTGAAAATCTTTTTCGGATTAGCTCAGAGTGAATTGGGTTTGCACCGAATAAAACAGGACAGAGTAGGATAAAATCCAATCCAAAATTTTTACCGTGGTTGCAATCTTAACAAATGGATCAATTTTAAGTCAAAACTCAACGCAACTTAAAATAAGCCTTCAAAGCCGGATAAATCAAAACCAAGTTTTCTATCCGATTCAATCCGCAGTCAAAATAAATTGAGCTAGAAGTTCGAGATTGATTTTAAGCCGATTTCCATTGAGCGAGACTTTTTCGGATTAGCTCAGAATGAATTGGGTTTGCTCTCAATAAAACAGGATAGCCAAGGATAAAATCCAATTCAACATTTTTACCACGTTTGCAATTTCAACAAATGGATCATTTTTAAGTAAAAACTTAGCGCAACTTAATCCAAGTCTCCCAAACCGAATAAATCTAAACCAAGTTTTCTATCCGATTTAATCCGCGCTCGAAGTAATTCGAGCTAGAAGTTCGAGATTGATTTTAAACCGATTTCCATTAAGCTAGATTGAAAACCTTTTTCGGATTGACTCGTATTGGTGCCGGATAGGAAGTAATAGCGCCCCATGAAATCCTATCCGAAACTTGCACCAGAGGTCTCACAATCCTCGTCGAGAGTCTATTTTAGCCAGGATGAAGGTGCGTCCCTTACGAAGAGGACTCTCCTGATATTTTCCTCTCGCCTGTCTCTTTCCGTCTCTCCTAACTCTCCTCTCTTTTATACAATCAGCTCTTACCGAGTCTCGAGCTACTTCCTCACTCAGTTCAGCTCGACTCAGTTTGGCTCTCGCATGTCCAGGCAAAGTTTCCTCAGGCCTTGTGCTTTTTGATACTCCAGACAAACATATGCCTTACTCCTGAGGCCGACAACTTCACCTGCTGCACCGACTCCTCGTCGAGGAAGAGGTAGAAAGGGAGAGAAAGGCGCCAGATCGGTTTCGACTTGGAGCCACTCTCGTTTCACCCCGCAACGTTCCGCTGCGCCCCCTTCACTCAAACTCCAACAAGCAGGCCAAATTCTTCGCCAGTGCGACTCAAGAATCGCACGCGTGCGGTTCACCTCTTACTTCAACCCTCATTATTTCCCTAAGTGAAACTTTCTTCCGATAGTTTACAGATTCTTGAATTGTGCGCGAAGTGAGTTTTGGGAAACTGTTTTGAAAAAGTGCATTTTTCATGGAAAAGCCAAAACCGATGTCAGAAGTTTCAGGAGTGCGCGAGAGCAATTTACTGTTTGTGATTTTCATCAAAATCTTAGGGTTAATCGGCAATTTATAGGTTTATACGAAATTTTATTATAAAGTATTCAAAATTTCGATTTCGTTCCCATTAATCTATATTGTCTTTTCCAATTGCAAATTTTATGTCAGTTTGCACTCTTCGTATCTTCTTTTACTTATTCTTCCAAATTCGAATCTTGCTTGTCGAAGTTAAAAATAGTTCATTTTCAATTATGAACTTTTACTTAAATGAGAAAGAGTTATATGGTTCTATTTAGAGAAAAGTTAACTTCAGTGCATATTTTCTTATCACTCATATTTCGTTATCATTGTTTTTTTCTTATCGTGCCCGGATTATTCTTAAATTGAACACTAAAAGACGAACTTGAACGAATTTTTTGAGAGACTTTGCCAAATTTTCGTTGTATTTATTGAACTTGAATTTTTTCGAATTGTGTTCGATTTTTATTTCAAATGTGTAGCACTTCCCGAAAAAAGAAAATGTGAAAGATCCAGGAAGTTGCTTTTTTTGAGAGGCTCGAATCTTGAGGGCAAATATGAAGAACATTAATCAAAATTAAAGAGAAGAGAAGAGTGTGAAGTGGAAAATGCGAATAGGTGTGAAGGGGAAGACAGGTGAATTAGAATCGGAAGGAAGCAAAGAAGGAAGAGAGATGAGGGTAGAGGGAAAAGAGAAGCAAAGAAGGAAGTGAGAAAGTAAAAGGACGAGGGAGTTGAGGATCCAGTGGGAACGGGCGAGATCCGCTCGTCGGTTATGCGCTCAAATTATGCGTCTCGCGCCTTGGAGCGGCGGCGGCAGCGCCGGTGGCGGTGGCGGCCGCGGACGATCGGCACTGAGAGCGCCAACGCGGTCTTGCGCTTACGTTTGCGCTCGTTGATTATTCGCCGGATCCCTCTGATTTCCTGTACTCTCAACCGAGTACAGATCACTCAGTCTGAAACCCAATATCCGCCCTACGAAGGACCATTTTTTGATTCAGGTAAATACCTTTATTTTTTAAGTAACTTGCTCCAATCCATTCTATTCATTTTTTCATTTCACTTTCTCAGGATTCATCTTTTAAAATCCACATTTCATGTGTTTTGGGATCAGCTTTTTCTTTAGTTTCTCTTTCATGATGTTCATTTTCTTTATTCTTTTGGCCGTATGGTAGACTCTGAGGTGAAAAATTGTGTACGAGAGGTTTATAATTAAAATAATGATTTTGAGAAATTTTCTGGAGAGGAATGCGTTAGATTTTTCTGCATTTGTGTCTTCTCTGGATAATTTAATTAAATTATTTTATTTATATAGCGGTCGAATATGAGTGATGAGAGACCTGACCATAGGGCCTTGAATAAAAATTACATTTTCTTGTTGAGTTGGTACTTTTTTTATTTTCTTCATCTTTAATTCTTGGTGGTCTTGTATTTTAGATTTCATTTAAATACTCTTTATTTATTTTTTGACTATAAATTTCTCAATGCTTAATGCTTGATTATTGTGAAAGAGATTTTATTCAATTCAAACACTAGCTTTTTCTTTTTCGTGGCAATATTTTGTCTGATTCTTCTTATTTTCTTCTTGAGTTACTCTTTTTTTTCATTCTACTTCTTGTTGTTGTTTTTGTATTTTAGATTTAATTTAATTACTTCTTATTTATTTTTTCACTATAAATTTCTCAATCCTCAATGCTTGATTATTGTAAAAGAGATTTTATTCAATTCAAACACTAGCTTTTTCTTTTTCGTGGCCATATTTTGTCTGATTCTTCTTATTTTCTTCTTGAGTTACTCTATTTTTTCATTTCTACTTCATGATGTTGTTTTTGTATTTTAGATTGTATTTAATTACCCTTTACTTATTTCTTGTCTATATAATTCTCAATGTTCAATGCTTAATTATTTAAAAAGAGATTTTATTCAATTCAAACACTACCTTTTTCTTTTTTGTGGCAATATTTTGTCTGATTCTTCTCATTTTATGTTGTCATTTTCTTGTTGAGTTACTTCATTTTTTATTTTTACTTATTGGTGTTCTTTCTGTATTAGATTTTCTTTTTCGTGGCAATATTTTATCTGTTTCTTCTTATTTTATTCTTGTGTTACTCTATTTTTTTATTTCTACTTCTTGTTGTTGTTTTTGTACTTTAGATTATATTTAATTACCCTTTACTTATTTCTTGACTATATATTTCTTAATGTTTAATGCTTAACTATTGTAAAAGAGATTTCTTTGTATTCAATTTAAAGACTAGCTTTTTCTTTTTCGTGGCAATATTTTGTCTGATTCTTCTTATTTTCTTCTTGAGTTACTCTATTTTTTTATTTCTACTTCTTGTTGTTGTTTTTGTAATTAAGATTGTATTTAATTATCCTTTACTTTTTTTTTTACTATATATTTCTCAATGTTTAATGCTTGATTATTGTAAAAGAGATTTTATTCAATTCAAACACTAGCTTTTTCTTTTTGTGGCAATATTTTGTCTGATTCTTCTTATTTTCTTCTTGAGTTACTCTATTTTTTTATTTCTACTTCTTGTTGTTGTTTTTTTAATTTAGATTGTATTTAATCATCCTTTACTTATTTCTTGTCTATATAATTCTCAATGTTCAATGCTTAATTATTGCAAAAGAGATTTTATTCAATTCAAACACTAGCTTTTTCTTTTTTGTGGCAATATTTTGTCTGATTCTTCTCATTTTATGTTGTCATTTTCTTGTTGAGTTACTTCATTTTTTATTTTTACTTATTGGTGTTCTTTCTGTATTAGATTCATTTAATTACTCTTTATTTATTTTTTGACTAAATTTCTCAATGCTTAATACTTGATTATTGTAAAAGAGATTTTATTCAATTCAAACACTAGCTTCTTTTTTTTCCTGGCAATATTTTGTCTGATTCTTCTTATTTTCTTCTTGGGTTACTCTATTTTTTTATTTCTACTTCTTGTTGTTGTTTTTGTATTTTAGATTGTATTTAATTACCCTTTACTTATTTCTTGACTATATATTTCTCAATGCGTAATGCTTGATTATTGTAAAAGAGATTTTATTCAATTCAAACACTAGCTTTTTCTTTTTCGTGGCAATATTTTGTCTGATTCTTCTTATTTTCTGCTTGAGTTACTCTGTTTTTTCATTTTTACTTCTTGGTGTACTTTTTGTATTTTAGATTTAATTTAAATACCCTTTATTTATTTCTTGTCTATATAATTCTCAATGTTCAATGCTTAATTATTGCAAAAGAGATTTTATTCAATTCAAACACTAGCTTTTTCTTCTTCATGGCAATATTTTGTCTGATTCTTTTTATTTTCTTCTTGAGTTACTCTATTTTTTTATTTCTACTTCTTGTTGTTGTTTTTTTAATTTAGATTGTATTTAATCATCCTTTACTTATTTTTTGACTATATATTTCTCAATGCTTAATGCTCGTTTATTGTAAAAGAGATTTTATTCAATTCAAACACTAGCTTTTTCTTTTTCTCGGCAATACTTTGTCTGACTTCTTATTTTCTTGAGTTACTCTATTTTTTCATTTCTACTTCTTGTTGTTGTTTTTGTATTTTAGATTGTATTTAATTACCCTTTACTTATTTCTTGACTATATATTTCTCAGTGTTTAATGCTTGATTATTGCAAAAGATATTTCTTTATATTTGATGTAAACACTAACTTTTTCATTTTTGTGGCAATATTTTGTCTGATTCTTCTTATCTTGTCATTTTCCTGTTGAGTTACTTCATCTTTAACTTTTTCTTTCCTTGATCTTTACTTCTTGGTGTTATTTCGTCATTTCCTTGTCAGGATTGCTAACTTCATTTCCTTTTTTTCTTTTTCTCAGAGCGTCGATTTCTTTTTTCTCATTTGCATAATGTTTTACTTGTCCATTCTCAATTTTACATTTATTTCTTTCATATTTTTTAATTTTCGATCACAGTTTTCTATCTTTCAATATTGATGTTATTTAATTTTTTCAATGATGAGAAAAAATTGTGCAACTAGGGAAAATAAATTTTTTTCCCGTGTTGCAATGTTTTATTTTTACTTGGGGGTCAAAAATAGTATATTATGTAACTAGGGAAAAATAATTATTTTGCGAGTGTGGAGTTTAATGCCAGAGCAAAATGAAGGTAACAAACACAAGTAAAATGAATGTTTTTCCCGTGTCGCACACGACATTTTTTCTACGAGGGGGTCAAAAAATGAATTTTTTTGCTCCGCACGGGGCAATAAAATCCACTTTATGTCCCGCTAGTAGAAAAATAGATTTTTGTGTCCTGTAGGGAGCAAAAAAGTCACTTTATGACCCCACGTGAAAATAAAATTTTATTGATCTGTCAAAACTTTTTTCTTAGTTTTTAATCCTTGATCTTCAATTTATTACTGTTTAATTCCTTAATTTCACATTATTTTCGTTTCTTATTCTTTTTTTCGTTTTATTTTGATAGATTTATCTACAATTCATTTTGCTCTTTCCTGATTATTACTTTTTCGCTTTAGATTTGAATTCATGTTTTCATTTTTTGAACTTTTTGTATGAAAGCATTCTATGATCGCCGAGTATGAAACTAACCTCAAAATTTATCAATTCAATATGGCGGCTCAAGTTTCCTGGTTTATTGTTTCTTTTGTTCTCTTTTTCTTTGCTTTTCAACCTTTTATTAACAGTTTTCTTTTCATTTTCACAATTTTTTCATAAATTCGCACACTTGCTCAATATTCTCACATAAATCGTTTATTGTTTTTGAGCGAGTTTTTTTATGTATTGGTATCATCCTTGAAGATTTCCTTGAAATTGTACATTCCATTCTAATATAAGAATTTGCCCTTAGGCTTCTCTTGTGATCACTTCTCCGACGGATACCCTTCGTCCAGCTTCACGAGAGGAATCTGACGATAGTACCAAACGCATTGAGTGATTTCGCGTGTGGATTTCGAACTAAAAAGTGCGGACACGAGTGTGAATATTTCCAGTGATTCAAGACAATTATTAAAGTGTTAAGTCGAACGGAAAAGTGCGTCGATTATCAAAAACAGTGAATTTAGTGAATGCTAAGCGAATGTTTATAGTTCGTTTCAACGATTGAACTCCAGAAACGGAAACTCGTTTCATCACCTTCTCCGCTTCCGGTGAGTATTTCTTTAATCTCAAAAAATTGCCCTCTTACCTAACTTCTGGAAAATTGACAAATTTGATCAAAATCGAATCTAAAAACAAAACACTAATTAAATACTGTATTCAATTGAGTTAAAAAACTGATACTCAATACTAAAAAATTATTTTATTTGATAAAATCTCGAGGACGCGAACCCTGACTTGCGAATTTAAAACTCGGAACGCTGCCACCTGACCCAAAATTGCCTCATTCTATTTCTATATTCTTTTTTCATATAATCTCGTTGCAAAGCATTAAATTAATAAGTGCTTAAGAAATTACAATCTTTATTAAATGATTAGTGGTAAATACTCATAATTTTGGAATATTACGGAAAAATATTTCCCGAAATTGGTAAAAAATGTTCCAAAAGGGCTGTCAGATACGTGAGTTTGTCGGGTAATTGTGGGTCGAGGCGTGAAGACGATCGCGCGTGCATACACCCATAATTATATTCTTACTTCTTCTCTTCTAGACTTAAGAATCTTGGTTTCTTCTGAGACTTACACTTTCTGGCAGAGCTAGAGCTCGTAAAAAATTCAATCGCTTGTTTCACAACGAATTCTACTTTTTTTCTCGAACATCCTTATGTTTTAGTTTTCCTAAAAAAATCTACATCAACTGAAGAACAAAGTTTATTCCAATGTTGGCCTAAAAGTCTCCCATTCTTCAGCATTGCAAAACTGGAAAAAGTTTCGGATTGGATTTCATTCCACGCTATTCTGTCCTATTCGGTGCCAATCCTACTCATTCCGAGCTAATCCAAAAAAAGGTTTTTGATTTCACTCGATGCAAATCGGCTGAAAATCAATCCAAAAGTGTTCTTAAACTCGCTCGTTCGAAGAAATTCTCAGTCCAAATCATTACGCTTTCGGATTGAGTCGGATAGAAAGTATGTTAAGAATTTTTTCGAAATGAATATTTACCCAAAGTTGGTCCATTATTCAGCATTGCAAAACTGGAAAAAGTTTCGGATTGGATTTCATTCCACGCTATTCTGTCCTATTCGGTGCCAATCCTACTCATTCCGAGCTAATCCAAAAAAAGGTTTTTGATTTCACTCGATGCAAATCGGCTGAAAATCAATCTCATTTAATCCTCGACATTCGAATCATTTCGACTTCGGATTGAGTCGGATTAAAATCTCGGCTTTACTCTCTTTGGATTAACTCGTATTGGCGCTAAAAAATATTTCGTATTTGCGCGAATCAGGACGGAATAGTGCGGAATGAAATGCTATCCGTAAAATTTTTCCGTACAAAACAAGAAATGTTCTTAATCTTACTCGTTCGAAAAAATTCTCAGTCCAAATCATTTCGCTTTCGGATTGAGTCGGATAGAAAGTATGTTAAGAATTTTTTTGAAATGAATGTTTACCCAACGTTGGTCCATTATTCGGTATTTTAAAACTGGAAAAAATTTCGGATTGGATTTCATTCCACGCTATTCTGTCCTATTCTGTGCCAATCCTACTCATTCCAAGCTAATAAAAAAAAAGGTTTCTGATTTCGCTCGATGCAAATCGGCTGAAAATCAATCTCATTTAATCCTCGACATTCGAATCATTTCGACTTCGGATTGAGTCGGATTAAAATCTCGGCTTTACTCTCTTTGGATTAACTCGTATTGGCGCTAAAAAATATTTCGTATTTGCGCGAATCAGGACGGAATAGTGCGGAATGAAATGCTATCCGTAAAATTTTTCCGTACAAAACAAGAAATGTTCTTAATCTTACTCGTTCGAAAAAATTCTCAGTCCAAATCATTTCGCTTTCGGATTGAGTCGGATAGAAAGTATGTTAAGAATTTTTTTGAAATGAATGTTTACCCAACGTTGGTCCATTATTCGGTATTTTAAAACTGGAAAAAATTTCGGATTGGATTTCATTCCACGCTATTCTGTCCTATTCTGTGCCAATCCTACTCATTCCAAGCTAATAAAAAAAAAGGTTTCTGATTTCGCTCGATGCAAATCGACTGAAATCAATCTGATTTAATCCTCGACATTCGAATCATTTCGCTTTCGGATTGAGTCGGATAGAAAGTATGTTAAGAATTTTTTCGAAATGAATATTTACCCAAAGTTGGTCCATTCTTCAGCATTACAAAACTGGAAAAAATGTCGGATTGGATTTTATTCCACGCTATTCTGTCCTATTCGGTGCCAATCCTACTCATTCCAAGCTAATCCAAAAAAAGGTTTCTGATTTCGCTCGATGCAAATCGACTGAAAATAAATCTAATTTAATCTGTGACATTCGAATCATTTCGACTTCGGATTGAGTCGGATTAAAATCTCGGCTTTACTCTCTTTGGATTAACTCGCATTGGCGCTAAAAAATATTTCGTATTTGCGCGAATCAGGACGGAATAGTGCGGAATGAAATGCTATCCGTAAAATTTTTCCGTACAAAAAAAGAAATGTTCTTAATCTCGCTCGTTCGAAAAAATTCTCAGTCCAAATCATTTCGCTTTCGGATTGAGTCGGATAGAAAGAATGGTAAGATTTTTTTCGAAGTGAAATCCGAGTCATTACGAGCTAATCCGAAAAAAGGTTTTCAATCTCGTTCGATGCAAATCGGCTAGAAAACCAACTTTAGATCCAAACTAATTTGACTTAATCCGAATTATTCTGATCTCAGATTGAGTCGAATTAGATACTTTGTTCAAATCAAATTTACATTCTTTGGATTGGATTGGCGTTGTAAACAATTTCGAGTTTGTGCAAAACACGACAGATGAGCACGAGATGACATTCTATCTGAATTTTTTTTCCGTTTCAATTCGAAAAAAGATATTCTTGTTTGATGGAATTCAATTTAAAATGAATCTGACTCAATTCTAAGAATTTTAATCTGAATTAATCCAGCCAATTTTTTAATCCATCTCTCAATCCGATACAATTCGAGGGCCGGATTATTCGGATTCGATTTGAATTGAAAGCTTGATTCGGATTCATTCGGATTCATTCGGATTGATTTTCAACCAATTTGTATCGAGCGGGATAGAAAACCTTTTTTGGATCAGTTAGTAATTACTTTTATTTACGCAAAATAGGTCGGAATGAAATCTTATTCGAAACTTTTACCATTTTCCATTGGAGAGGTCAATTTTATTTGAACTGGATGATATAGATTAGTGAGTCAATTCCACGTGTTTGATTCGAATTTAATAGCCTCTCTAAAGGCGATATTGTGTACATTGTTTTTGATGATCGTGTTTTTGGTTTAAGTACATACTTAAAAATGGGTTTTTGAGCATCACGTTCTAGTTAAATCAATTTTGACTTTATCGTCACTTTTCCTAGGTTGTAAATCACACACCCACCTTCAGTCGTTTCTGGAAAATATGGGTAGACTCATTCGCCCTGAAAATGAACTGCAATGTTTCTCGGATCGTGGATAGTAAAATAAACGAAGAGAAATGTGATAAAAAGACTAAAACCCACACCACTTTGAAGTACAACTTTATCGCCAACTTCATTTTTCTATGCCTTCTTCCTATAACAAGTACTCGAAACTGGAAATCCACTCGAGAAAATCAATATCCTGTAATAAATAAGATCATTCTTAAAACGTTGGAATTAACAACCAATGTGGGCTGACCTGGTTGCTTAATTTCAATTGTCAAAATAGAACTTCTATAGTTTTCATACATTTACGACAAAACTAAAATAGTGTTTGGATACATGTTTTTAAACAATTTTGAGGTTATAATTAAAATTAGGCATTTTTAAAGGCAGAGCCAGTTATGAAAATATGTTTATAGGACATAGCACGTCTTTGAGACGTATTCAGAACGCCATGAAGAGTTTCTTATCCCCAGTGGACATCATTGAGGACGTTCTATGTTTAAAGATGCCTTTTACACATCAAACCTTCAGTTTAAAATAAAACACCTAGCATTAAAGTCTCAAGACGTCTTTAGGAGAAAAATGTCAGCTCCAACTAGTTTTTATCAACAATTCCCAGGGGGAAGGGGACATAGTCATTTTCAAGTTGTTCAAAAGAGATCTGTAGAACGTCCATGATTGATTAACAGATGTCTTATGAACGTCTTATTCCCTGAAGACGTCATTGAGACATAAGTACAAAATTACTAAAAACTGAACCTTTTGATTGGAACTTCGCACGCCTTTGAGACGTCTTTCGGACGTCTTGGAGAGTTTAATGTGTCCAGTGGGTACAAGAATAGTGGACGTCATTGGAACGACTTAAGAACGGCCCGAGTACGTCTATGTTAGACTTTTTGTTGTCTTTTGCAGATTCTAAATTCAAAGACGTCTTTTAAAGATGTACCACTAAATTCAAAATAAAAATTCTCAATGCCGACAAATTTTTTTAACAACTACCATTTGGATCGTTGTCACAATTTCGTTTTCGCAATGCCGGGAAAATTGCACGTCTTTGAGATGTCTTCAGGAGGTCTTGGGAAGTTCCATGCCAGTTTCTTAACTGCCTAGTAGACACAACAGTGGGCGTCATTAAACGACTTAGGAATTCAAGGACGTCTTAAGTTTGAAAGACGTAATTCAGACAAAGTCGTCCAAAATACGTCCAACGTTCAAAAGACGCCCAACGTCTAAAATACGTCTTGTACGTTGGATGCCTTTTGTGCGTTAAAGCGTCTAAAAGACGTCCAACTTCCAAAAGACGAATAACGTCTAAAAGACGTCCAACTTCCAAAAGACGCCCAACGTCTAACATAGGTCTAACGCCCAAAAAGCGCCCAACGTCTAAAATACGTCCAACGTCTAAAAGACGTCCAACGCCTAAAAGACGAACAACGTCCAAAAAACGTCCAACGTCCAAAATATGCCCAACGACTAAAAGACGTCCAACGTCCAAAATACATCCAACGTCTAAAAGACGTCCAACGTCCAAAAGACGTCCAACGTCCAAAATACGCCCAACGTCTAAAGGACGTCCAACGTCCAAAATACGTCCAACGCCCAAAAGACGTCCAACGTTAAAAATACGTCTCTAAAACATGAAAGTTCTTAGAACAGCATAAAGAACATTGAAGTCCATATGACGTCCTGAAGACGTCCAATCTATTTTCTATAAATAATCTTTTTGCACACTTTCTCCTTTAAATTCTCAATGGTAATTTCAGTAATATAGAACCGGATATGGGAAAAAAGGCTATTGCCACCAGAATTTAACGTTTTTCGGGTTCCCGGTCAATTTGTCCCGTAGATTAGTTTCGTGATGGTTGTGGTCGGTGGTGGCTGTTCATTTTATGCATATATCCGTTCGGCGAGTTCCGATCACGTTAAGCAAACAGCGACTGGTTCTCACCTTTACCAGGGTTAATGGCTGTAATTTTGGCAGCTCGTCCACACGTTCGCGTGTGCACACGATACTTTCGGAATGATACCCACACACATTTCGATTATAAAATGTGCGAATCGTCTCGCACCTACGAAGAAGATCCAGTACACCTTATGGCGCGTATCGTGCAGGTATATGCACGTAGCTTTACAAGCAGATTGCCGGTGTAGCGTTGATTGCATGGCGGGGATCTCTCCGAGCGCGATTTATTACGGAAACCTGTCCTCCTCGATCGACAAGGCGGTTCGTAAAACCGATCGGCTGTTTCTTGGCTCCGGGTTGGGTAAACGGCGCGTTATCGAGCGCGGCAAAATGTGATTTAGCGTTTTGCCGATATCCTCCTCTTTCTTTCTTTCTTTCTTTATCATTCTCTCTTTCTTCTTCATCATCTTTCTCTCATGCTTATGATTATCTTTATCTTTTACTTTTTTTTCCAATTTAACTATTCCTTTTTATTAATCTTGATGCTTATCATTGGTAAAATGCGGAAAACGATCTTTATTCCTCGGGAGTAGATCATCAGTTAGAGAGACAAAAAAAAATGTTGGGTTGAGAAATTTCACGCGATAAAAGTTACGGGAGCAACGAGTCACGCTGTTTACATCGAGCCCATTCGACAGGATTCACTTGCCGGCCTTTAACTTTACGACTGGTGTAAACGGAAACCGGTGGAATCAGCTTAACCACAGCATTTACTCACCACTAAGCGTTCACTTCTTTATAAATTGCATTGCTATTATTTTACATAATACGTTTAATATGGCGTTACTGCTTCACTTCAATTATAGTATTTAGTCATATTCTTACCTGTAATTAACTCCTGAAATAATAATATTCTCATGAGCATGGTAGTATAATATAGGTTAGTACCTGCATCTTACCTAGTATTATATTTACATATCGATTATCGAAAGTATAATACTGGGTACAATACTAATAAGGAGCCTTGTTATAATATTACTATATTCTATTATTTCTTCTTATTGTATCGTATTCAGTCTTATATTTTATATAACTGATGTATAGATATCAATATTAGGTAAGTTACTTTATAAAAAGTAACTTGTTACAGTTACGTTACTTTGAAAAAAATGAAACTCGTTATCGTTACAGTTACTTTTTCAAAATATATAACTCGTTAGAGTTAGAGTTACTACTAGATCATTATATCAATTATCGAAGATATAATACCGCGTACGATACTTATCATAACCAGTATCATACTGTAGGCTATTTTATTAGAACTATTCCGATTCATTCCGATATCTGTATCCGAGCCAATGCGAATCATTCCGAACCAATTCGAATAACGTTTTGTATCTCGTTTGATAAAAAACGATCGAAAATCAATCTGACTTAATCCGATTAATTCCGAGACATCAATTCGAATGAATCCGAACCAATCCGAACTCGAGATGATCTTTACCGAATTTCTAACCACCCTGGCGAAAGTAGCGGATTAAAATTCATTCCGAGCCAGTCAAAACTATTCCGAATCATTCTAATATCTGTATCCGAGACAATGCGAATTATTCCGAACCAATCCGAAAAACGTTTTGTATCTTGTTTGATGAAAAACAGTCAAATATCAATTCTATACTCAATCCAATTTAATCCGAGAGATCAATCCGAATGAATCCGAACCAATCCGAAAATAAGTTTTCAATCCGGGTAGGAATTGAACCCAAGTCGAGGTCCTCCGCATTTTCACCCAACGCCTCAAACATCATAGCCAATGTCCTATATCAGAAAAAATATCTTAATTTATACTTTTGTTCAACAAATTTTGTTATTTCAAGTTACTTTTTTAACAATATTTCTTTATTTTATTATCCTTTATTCGTTAATTTGAATATTTACCAATATTCTTCAGCTTTTAACTACCCTGGCAAGATTATCGGATTGAAATTCAATCCGAGTCAATCAGAACTATTCCAATTCATTCCGATATCTGTATCCAAGCCAATTTGTATCATTCCGAACCAATCCGAAAAACGTTTTGTATCTCGTTTGATGAAAAACGGTCAAAACTCAATCCGACTTAATTCGATTAAATACAAAACATCAATCCGAATGAATCCGAAACACAGTTTTCAATCCAGATTAATCCGAGTCAATCCGATCTCGGATTGATCCAAACCAAATTTTCAATCAAAATCAATCCGAATGAATTCAAGGTCAGAATGATTTGGATTGATTCTGATTGAAAATTCGGTTTGGATTAATCTCGATTGAAAACTGTTTTTCTGATTGGTTGAGATTCATTCGGATTGATTTGTTACGTCCGTACGTGGCTCCAAAATTATTTTTAAACTCCTTAACTGCAAGTTCTGTTTTTTTTAAATAAATTAAAATGTAATAATGCAGAAGTTTCAATAATAGAATAAGAGTGGTTGCATGCGTATGAAGAAATTGTTTTAATCTCCTAATTACCTTATTACTAATAATGTATGATTTTACAATAGAAATAAATATGCTAATAGTTTTTCTTTGGACTATGTGTGTCAATCTCGACATCAGTTAAAAGGAAAATAAATAAAACTTGTACTTCTATTAATTAACGCCTCACTGTTTCTTTCTGCTATTATCCTTCACTTGTTTCCTTAATGATATTAGAGATTCGGAAGTAGAATAAGGGTGGCCCCCCTTTAAAAGGAGAGCTAAACCCAATACCGTAATCGCCAGCCGCTCGAGGATTACCGTTATCAAAAAGGGTATAAATAATCAATTACTTTTTTATGAAATTTCCACCGAAGCGACATTCCATGACGTAACAGGAGTCTCGTAATTAATCGGATTAATTCGGATTGATTTTTTACCGTTTTTCATCAAACGAGATACAAAACGTTTTTCGGATTGGTTCGGAATGATTCGCATTGGCTCGGATGCAGATATTAGAAAGAATCGGAATAGTTTTGACTGGCTCGGAATGAATTTCAATCCGATACTTTTGCCAGGTTGTTTAAAAATTCGGTACAAATCATCTCGAGTTCGGATTGGTTCGGATTCATTCGACTTGGATTCTCGGATTTAATTAGATTAAGTAGGATTGATATGTGACCGTTTTTCATCAAACAAGATATAAAACGTTTTTCGGATTGGTTCGGAATGATTCGCATTGGCTCGGATGCAGATATTAGAATGAATCGGAATAGTTTTGACTGGCTCGGAATGAATTTTAATCCGATACTTTTGCGAAGTTGTTCAGAAATTCGGTACAGATCATCTCGAGTTCGGATTGGTTCGGATTCATTCGACTTCAGTTCTCGGATTTAATTAGATTAAGTAGAATTGATATTTGACCGTTTTTCATCAATCAAGATATAAAACGTTTTTCGGATTGGTTCGGAATGATTCGCATTGGCTCGGATGCAGATATTAAAATGAATCGGAATAGTTTTGACTGGCTCGGAATGAATTTTAATCCGATACTTTTGCCAGGTTGTTCAGAAATTCGGTACAGATCATCTCGAGTTCGGATTGGTTCGGATTCATTCGACTTCAGTTCTCGGATTTAATTAGATTAAGTAGAATTGATATTTGACCGTTTTTCATCAAACAAGATATAAAACATTTTTCGGATTGGTTCGGAATGATTCGCATTGGCTCGGATACAGATATCGGAATGAATCGGAATAGTTCTAATTGACTCGGAATGAATTTCAATCCGATACTTTCGCCAGGGTTGCTTGTGTCTATTTTTCCATAAGATTTATATCTTTTCATTCATTCATCAAAAACGTTTTTATGAAAATAAATAATTCAAATTTCCTGCCAAAATTTACGAGATACGAAAAAAGTATAAGAAACTAAATTGTTTATTTTGAAATCATCTACAACTTTGACCTTGACTATTTTTTCATAGGAGTTATATCTTCTGTTCATTACTGGTAAATGTTACTTTAAATAAAAACTTTTGGTTCCCAAACAAACTATACAAGAACACATAGTATTGAGTACGATACAATATCTCATATTCTCTAGAACACAATATTTTATTTCTTTGTTTACAGCTAATAATTATCTTAATTTTAAACAGGACCATATTTTTCTATTCATCAATGTATACATTTTGATAAATATTCAGATCCCATTGGATTTTAGATACGAGTCTAAATGTGAATTATTTAATATTAATATAAAGCTTTCAATGTTCTCTGAGAAAGATAGAATTCTCGTAATCTCTAGATCTATACTGGAGATTTATTTCCCCACACTGGTTTGAGTTATCAAATCGAATCCAATATACTCCATTCGACGACAAACTTAAATTAATAGCTGTCCCAACAACGGGAATATCGTCGAGCGTGGCAATTTTAATTACCACACGAAGAAATCATTACATATTTCAAGTGTCCCTTGGTCGAATATAAACACTCGATGGGACATGGGACGCGTAAACACGCGAGACCAACGAACATCGACGCTTCTTTACTGCGATTAATGATCGTCGCATTCAGTATGAAATACTTTCTAGAGGAGCCTCTTACCAATCGCGACAAAATGCAAATAACGTTCACGAAACTCTCAAGGCTATAGAGCCTGAAAAAATCCTATTGATAGTCAGAAAAAGTCGACCTATAAGTACTAAATGAATACTCATCAAGGGTGACATGCCGAAAGTCCTCAAGTCTCGATATTAAATTCTTGAGAAAAAACAACAAACAGTCTGAAAAATCAAAATTTGAATTTTTTAATAATTCTTTCTGCAAAGTGTCTGCTTTAAGGTCTTCTTGCCTCATAGGATTCAGATATATTTGATATTTCAGAATATTTTTTAAAATAAATTTTGTGAAAAAAATTACTTTTTTTATAAAAATTGATCATTCATTTGTTGGCTGCAAAAATTCTTAATATTCTCGTTGAGAGTTACTATGTTTGGAATTAATTAATTTTCGAAAATTGAATGCGGTCAAGTTGTAGAAAGTACCATTTATCGAAATTCCATCATTTTTGGAAAATTGGAATTTAAAAATAAGAAAAAAATTTCAGCCGAAAGAGAAAGTTTTTTACGAAAAATTATCTTTTTTCTTTTAATTGATATTAGTCGAA
Organism: Diplolepis rosae; assembly: GCA_030998225.1. Taxonomy (NCBI): domain Eukaryota; kingdom Metazoa; phylum Arthropoda; class Insecta; order Hymenoptera; family Diplolepididae; genus Diplolepis; species Diplolepis rosae. The sequence goes on from JAPYXD010000736.1 coordinate 2,804,324, forward strand.
AGCGTCTTTTTTTCCACAGAAAGATTTTCAAATTCTTTAAATATTATTAATATAAATGCTTAAAATTTTTTCCCCATCAGAACTTGTTTTCCCGCAAAGCATAAATTATTTCGAATTGGTTCGGATTGAATTTCGTTTTAAAACTTTCCCCAGGGGATTATGAGAATCAAGAATTGGAGGATAAGATAAAAATGATGAAGAATATCAAATATTCTGGATTATTTTGAATTCGAATATTTCGAAGAAACCTGTTTAACCTCGTTTGACTCAAATAATTTGAAACTGACTCCAACTTAATCCGACTCATTACGTTTCAACCTGAAGTATCAATTTGAATCAAATTTATAATCCAAATTGATCCGAATCATTCCTAACTCAGATTGATTTGCATTGAAACGGAATAAATCGGATTGAATTTGAATCAGTATGCATCTAACGGGATATAAAATTGTTTCAGATTGGTTCGGATTGAATTTCTTCCCGAAACTTACCTCAGGGGATTATAAGAATCAAGAATTGGAAGATAAGAAAAACAATGATAAAAAAAATATCAAATATTCTGGATTATTCTGAATTAGAATCAATCGAAAAAACTTGTTAATGTCGTTTGATTCAAATCATTTAAAAATAAATCCGACTTATTACACTTTAACCTGAAGTATCAATCTGAATCAAATTTACAATCTAAATTGATCCGAATCATTCCTAAATCAGATTGATTTGCATTGAAACGGAATAAATCGGAATGAATTTTAATTGATTTGCATCGGACAGTATACAAAATTATTCTGGATTTGTTCGAAATGGTTCAAATTGAATTTAATATTCAAGATCATTCTGAATCCGAATCAATCGAAAAAAACTTTTTAACCTTATTTGATTCAAATCATTTAGAAATGAATCCGACTTAATCCGACTCATTACACTTTAAGCTAAAGTATCAATCCAAATCAAATTTACAATCCAAATTGATCCGAATCATTCCTACGTCAGATTGATTTGGATTGAAACGCAATAAGTCGGATTGTTTTTCAACCAATTTACATTTAACGGGATACAAAATTGTTTCGAATTGGATCGGATTAAATTTCTTCCTGAAACTTTCTCCAGGGGATTATGAGAATGAAGAATTGGATGATAATAAAATCAGTGATAAAAAAAATATCAAATATTCTGGATTATTCTGAATTAGAATCAATCGAAAAAACTTTTTAATCTCATTTGATTCAAATTATTTAGAAATGAATCCGACTTAATCTGACTCATTACACCTTAACCTGAAGTATCAATCTGAATCAAATTGGCAATCTAAATTGATCCAAATCATTCCTACCTCGGATTGATTCAGATTAAAACGCAATAAATCGGATTGAAGTTTAACCAGTTTGCATCGAACGGGATATAAAAATTTTTCAGATTGGTTCGGATAGAATTTCTTCCTGAAACTTTTCCCAGGGGATTATGAGAATCAAAAATTGGAAAATAATTAAAAAATGATAAAGAGTATCAAATATTCTGGATTATTCTGAATTAGAATCAATCGAAAAAACTTGTTAATGTCGTTTGATTCAAATCATTTAAAAATAAATCCGACTTATTACACTTTAACCTGAAGTATCAATCTGAATCAAATTTACAATCTAAATTGATCCGAATCATTCCTACATCGGATTGAAACGCAATAAATCGGATTGAATTTTAACCAGTTTGCATTGAACAGGATATAAAAATTTTTCAGATTGGTTCGGATAGAATTTCTTCCTGTAACTTTTCCCAGTGGATTATGAGAATCAAGAATTGGAAGATAAGAAAAAAATGATCAAGAATATCAAATATTCTGGATTATTCTGAATCCGAATCAATCGAAAAAAACTTGTTAATGTCGTTTGATTCAAATCATTTAAAAATGAATCCGACTTATTACGCTTAAACCTGAACCATCAATCTAAATCAAACTTACAATCCAAATTGATCCGAATCATTCCTAAATCAGATTGATTTGCATTGAAACGAAATAAATCGGAATGAATTTCAATTGATTTGAATCGGACAGGATATAAAAATTTTTTAGATTGGTACAGATAGAATTTCTTCCTGAAACTTTTCCCAGGGGATTATGAGAATCAAGAATTGGAAGATAAGAGAAACAATGATAAAAAGAATATCAAATATTCTGGATTATTCTGAATTAGAATCAATCGAAAAAAAGTTGTTAATGTCGTTTGATTCAAATCATTTAAAAATGAATCCGACTTATTACGCTTAGACCTGAACCATCAATCTAAATCAAACTTACAATCCAAATTGATCCGAATCATTCCTAAATCAGATTGATTCGCATTAAAACGGAATAAATCGGAATGAATTTCAATTGATTTGCATCGGACAGTATACAGAATTATTCTGGATTTGTTCGAAATTGTTCAAATTGAATTTAATATTCTGAATTTTTCTGAATCCGAATCAATGGAAAAAACTTTTTAATTTCATTTGATTCAAATCATTTAGAAATAAATCCGACTTAATCCGACTCATTACACTTTAAGCTAAAGTATCAATCCGAATCCAATTTACAATCCAAATTGATCCGAATCATTCCTATCTCGGATTGATTTGGATTGAAACGCGATAAGTCGGATTGTTTTTCAACCAATTTACATTTAACGGGATACAAAATTGTTTCGGGTTGGTTCGGATTAAATTTCTTCCTGAAACTTTCTTCAGGGGATTATGAGAACGAAGAATTGGATGATAATACAAACAATGATAAAAAGAATATCAAATATCTGATTTCGAATCAATCGAAAAATACTTTTTAATCTCATTTGATTCAAATCGTTTAGAAATGAATCCGACTGAATCCGACTCATTACACTTTAAGCTAAAGTATCAATCCGAATCAAATTTACAATCCAAATTGATCCGAATCATTCCTACCTCAGATTGATTTGGATTGAAACGCAATAAGTCGGATTGTTTTTCAACCAATTTACATTTAACGGGATACAAAATTGTTTCGGATTGGTTCGGATTAAATTTCTTCCTGAAACTTTATTCAGGGGATTATGAGAACGAATAATTGGATGATAATACAAACAATGATTAAAAGAATATCAAATATTCTGAATTTTTCTGAATCCGAATCAATCGAAAAATACTTTTTAATCTCATTTGATTCAAATCGTTTAGAAATGAATCCGACTGAATCCGACTCATTACACGTTAAGCTAAAGTATCAATCCGAATCAAATTTACAATCCAAATTGATCCGAATCATTCCTACCACGGATTGATTCAGATTAAAAGGCAATAAAACGGATTGAATTTTAACCGGTTTGCATCGAACAGGATAAAAAATTTTTTCAAATTGGTTCGGATAGAATTTCTTCCTGAAACTTTCTCCAAGGGATTATGAGAATGAAAAATTGGATGATAATACAAACAATGATAAAAAGAATATCAAATATTCTGAATTTTTCTGAATCCGAATCAATCGAAAAATACTTTTTAATCTCATTTGATTCAAATCGTTTAGAAATGAATCCGACTGAATCCGACTCATTACACTTTAAGCTAAAGTATCAATCCGAATCAAATTTACAATCCAAATTGATCCGAATCATTCCTACCTCCGATTGATTTGGATTGAAACGCAATAAGTCGGATTGTTTTTCAACCAATTTTCATTTAACGGGATACAAAATTGTTTCGGGTTGATTCGGATTAAATTTCTTCCTGAAACTTTCTCCAGGGGATTATGAGAACGAAGAATTGGATGATAATACAAACAATGATAAAAAGAATATCAAATTTTCTGAATTTTTCTGATTCCGAATCAATCGAAAAATACTTTTTAATCTCATTTGATTCAAATCGTTTAGAAATGAATCCGACTGAATCCGACTCATTACACTTTAAGCTAAAGTATCAATCCGATTCAAATTTACAATCCAAATTGATCCGAATCATTCCTACCTCGGATTGATTCAGATTAAAACGCAATAAATCGGATTGAATTTTAACCAGTTTGCATCGAACAGGATAAAAAATTTTTTCAGATTGGTTCGGATAGAATTTCTTTCTGAAACTTTCTCCAAGGGATTATGAGAATGAAAAATTGGATGATAATAAAAAAAAATGATAAAGAATATCAAATATTCTGAATTTTTCTGAATCCGAACAAATCGAAAAACGTTTTGAATCTCGTTTGATTAAAATCATTTAAAAATGATTATGAGGATCAGGAAAAAAAGGATGAAAAATATTAAATATTCTCGACTATTCTGAAACTGCTAAATGGTTTTTAAGATGATCCGATATTGGACTCAATTAGCATGTATCTTTGGCTGATGATTTTTTTGCAATCCGACTTATGGAAGTTTTTATAGGGATGAGAATAGTAGTTTGGCGCCTGGTTTTGTCGATGATTATGCATCGATGAAAATTTCCGGCAAGTGTCCACCGACCTAAATCTGACCGGTCTTCTCGGTTGTTTAGGTTTTAGATTCACGCCAGTATGGCATGCCAGAAAACATGAGCGATGGCATGCAGCGCAAGACCGGTTCGACGATAGCTGTGAATGAAGCTAACCACGCACTCTCTCTGAATGGGCCTGCGACCGAGGAGTCACGATATTTCCGCTCGTGTTTACATGGTTGCGCTTAAAGCTTAAAGATCGCGTACCATTTGAAACATAACAGAACCCATAACCTTGCTGCCAATTCCTATCGTCTCTTCAACTTAAAGCCAAGCCACAGAGAAAGGAGTGATTCCAAATAAAAAACTATTTCCGGACCAAGGAACATCCATTCGCCTCTTCTCAAGAATAGAGACCGGAAAACGCTATTATACACTTCTCTAAATGTTTCTAGGACAAGTACTTTTGCTCGAGATAAATTATAAATCAAGCAGTCGAGAGCATTAGAATAGATGAATTTATGGTGAAAAAGTACCCTGGCAAAAGTACCAGATTGAAATTCAATCCGAGTCAATTAGAACTATTCCAATTCATTCCGATATCTGTATCCAAGCCAATGTGAATCATTCCGAACGAATCCGAAAAACTTTTTGTATCTCGTTTGATGAAAAACGGTCAAAATTCAATCCGACTTAATCCGATTAATTCCGATACGTCAATCCGAATGAATCCGGACCAATCCGAAACCAAGTTTTCAGTCCAGATCAATATAAACCGAATTCTGATTGAAAATTCGGTTTGGATAAATCCGAGATCGGATTGATCTGGATTGAAAACTTGGTTTTGGATTGGATCGGATTCATTCGGATTGATGTATCGGAATTAAACGGATTAAGTCGCATTAAATTTTAACCGTTTTTTATCAAACGAGATACAAAACGTTTTTCGGATTGGTTCGGAATGATTCGCATTGGCTTGGATACAGATATCGGAATGAATCGGAATAGTTCTGAATGACTCGGAATTAATTTATATCCGATACTTTCGTCCGGGTAGTTGAAAGCTGAAGAATGTCGGTAAATATTCAAATTCATGAATAAAGGATAACAAAATAAAGAAATATTGTTAAAAAAGTAACTTGAAATAACATTGGCTAAGGTGTTTGAGGCGTTAGGTGAAAATGCGGAGGACTCCGATTTGGGTTCAATTCCTCCCCGGATTGAAAACTTGTTTTCGGATTGGTTCGGATTCATTCGGATTGATGTCTCGTAATCAATTGGATTAAGTCCAATAGATTTTTGACCGTTTTTATCAAACGAGGTACAAACCGTTTTTCGGATCAGTTCGTAATGATTCGAATTGGCTCGGACACAGATATTAGAATGAATTGGAATATTCCTGATAGATTTGGAATGAATTTCAATCTGGTACTTTTTCAAGGGTAGTTGAAAGCTGAAGAATATCGGAAAATATTCAAATTAACGAATAAAGGATAACAAAATAAAGAAATATTGTTTAAAAAAGTAACTTGAAATAACAAAATTTTTTGTATCAAAGTATAAATTAATTAATTTATTCTGATACAGGTTATTGGCTGAGATGGTTAAGGCGTTGGGCGAAAATGCGGAAGACACCGACTTGGGTCCAATTCCTCCCCGGATTGAAAACTTGATTTTGGATTGGTTCGAATTAATGTCTCGGAATTAATCGGATTAAGTCCGAATGATTCTTAACCGTTTTCCATCAAACGAGATACAAACCGTTTTTCGAATTGATTCGGAATGATTCGAATTGGCTCGGACATAGATATCGGAATGAATCGGAATATACGAATAAAGGATAACTAAATAAAGAAATGCTGTTAAAAAAGTAACTTACTATAACAAAATTTGTTGAACTGAAGTGTAAATTAATACATTTTTTCTGATATAGGAAATTGGCTAAGTTCTTTAAGGCGTTGGGTGAAACTGACTTCGACTTGGGTTCAATTCCTCCTCGGATTGAGAACTTATTTTCGGATTGGTTCGGATTCATTCGGATAAATGTCTCAGAATTAATTGGATTAAGTCGGGTGGATTTTTGACCGTTTTTATCAAACGAGGTACGAAGCGTTTTTCGGATTGGTTCGTAATGATTCGATTTGGCTCGGACACAGATATTGGAATGAATTGGAATATTCCTGATATATTTGGAATGAATTTCAAATTGGTACTTTTGTCAGGGCAGTTAAAAACTGAAGAACATCGGAAAATAGTCAAATTGACGAATAAAGGATAACAAAATAAAGAAATACTGTTAAAAAAGTAGCTTACATTAACAAAATTTTTTGAACTAAAGTATAAATTAATACATTTTTTCTAACATAGGAAATTGGTTAATGTGTTTAAGGCGTTGGGTGAAAATGCGGAGGACTCCGACATGGGTTCAATTCCTCCCCGGATTGAAAACTTATTTTCGGATTGGTTCGGATTCATTCGGATTGATCTCTCGGATTAAATTGGATTGAGTAGAATTGATATTTGACCGCTTTTCATCAAACCAGATAAAGAATTTTTTCGGATTGGTTCGGAATAAATCGCATTGGCTCTGATACAGATATTAGAATGAATCGGAATATACGAATAAAGGATAACAAAATGAAGAGATACTGTTAAAAAAGTAACTGACAATAACAAAATTTGTTGAACGGAAGTATAAATTAATTTATTTATTCTGATATAGGACATTGGCTGAGGTGGTTAAGGCGTTGGGTGAAAATGCGGAAGACACCGACTTGGGTTCAATTCCTCCCCGGATTGAAAACTTGTTTTCGGATTGGTTCGGATTCATTCGGATTGATGTCTCGGAATCAATCGGATTAAGTCGGATTGAATTTTTACCGATTTTCATCAAACCAGATTTAATTATGATTTATACGTATTTTGAGTTCAAAACTGATTTAGGATTCGAACTATATATATTTTTAAAGATTTTAAATTCGTAGTAATAATTTCACGGTGGATATTTTCTAATTTCTCTAGTAATTTAAAATTTGAGTCTTCAACCCTTTATTCGAAATAAATCGAAATTTTTAATTATTTCTATTATACGTGGTGAAAATCCATCACATTTTTTCCAGTTGACATTTTCAATTGACGCTGTTTACATTTGTTTCTTTTATTTCCCAATTTGCAAGCCCTTTTTCGAATATCCTTGACATTTACTTTGTGTAATATTTTATCTCGAGACCACCTACGCATCTCAGGTCGGGTAGTTTTCTACAATAAGTCACAGCAAGATGTTGCTGGAGGCTGTGTATGTTCTCGCATTATCGACTATTTCATTCACACTGCTCGTTAATTCGGCCCTTGCAAAAAGTAACGGCGAATTTAGGAAGACCGGCACTCCAGGCAAATTATCCACTCAAACAGGTTCATAATCCCGATCCTTTTTTGCAACAATTTGTCCCCAGTAAATATGAGGTCTTTGAATGAAAATTTGAATATCTCACTCTGCTTCATACAATTAAATGAAATTTCAGTTCTTGATATCAAGATGTTTAATAATTTCATATTAGGTGGTTGAGTTCGAAATTTTTGCTCTTTCCACAGAAAGATTTCAAATTCTTTAAATTTGATTGTTTAATAATACTTTGCAAATACTAACCTCAACTTCCTGAAGTTGCTTTAATTTTTTCAAATTGACTTTACCAATTTCAGGTATGAGAAATTGCTTTTAAAGTCTCTACTCTCTAAATTTGAATCAGTCAAAATCTACTGATTATCAGTGAAATTTGACTGATTCAAATAGCTAAAAAGAGGTTACTGTAAATCAGTCAAATTTCACTTATTATTTCAGTGAAAATTGACTGATTTGACAGTGAAAAATATTTTTTCAACTGATGAATCAGTGAAAATGAACTGATTTAACAGTAAACATTTTTTCTTCACTGATGAATCAGTGAAAAAGCAAATCACTGATTCAATCAGTGAAAATTTGACTGATTCAGATTTAGAGAGCAACATTACAGATTAATGAAAAACGTTTTTGTACGTCTTATAGAATATTAGATAATATTGCTAATAATTGTTAATAATTTTTGTGAAAAATAGAACATTTTAAAAAATTCTAAAATATTTTTACTAGTTATAGAATATTCTGAAATGTTGTAAAACATTGTTAAATTTTCCACGACATTTTAAAATTTGAATTTTAGGTTCTCAAATTTTCATTTCCTCTCAAGCATTCTAAAATATCTCGAAATATTTTTTAGGGATAGAAATTTTTAAAATTTTTTTCCAAAATGTTTCGAAAATGCTAGAAAATTTTAAACAGTTGTTATGAAATATTCTGAAATGTTTTGAAATATTCTTAAATCGTCCACGACATTTTAAAATTTGAATTTCAGGTTTTCAAAATTTCACCCCTCTCAAACATTCTAAAATATCTCAAAAGATGTTTTTAGAACTACAAAAATTTTGAATGTATTTCAGAATTGTTTCAAAGTTTCTTGAATATTTCCGAAAATTCTAGAACATTTTAACCAGTTGTTACGAAATATTCTGAAATGTTTTGAAATATTCTTAAATCGTCCACGACATTTGAAAATTTGAATTTCAGATTTTCAAAATTTCATCTCCTCTCAAACGTTCTAAAATATCTCAAAATATTTTTCTAGTGATAGAAATTTTTTAAATTTATTTCCAAATTGTTTCAAAGTTCCTTAAATTTTTTTCAAAATTATAGAATGTTCTATAATCGTTTTATTTTTTAAATTTTATTGCCCTATATTTTATATGTTTGCTTCAGCATTTAAGAAAAACTAATTCATTTTCTGTCATTTTTTTTAGTTCACTTTTAATAATTATCATAAAAATGGACAAAACTATCACTTAATTTATTTTTACTTTTTGCATTGATTTTCAATTCAAACCAACAAAAATATTTTATTTTACCAAATATTTGTATATATTCAAGCAATTTCTTTCAAATGAAATAGAATTTTTTTAAAAAAACAAATTGATTTTTAAAATTTCTCTCAAAAAAATATTCGATTGTACCAACAAAATTTTGGTTGTTATAACTCTAGAATTTTGTTGTTAAAAATGTTTGGTCGAAAATAATTAATTTAGTCAATTCAACCAAAAAATTGTACATCAACAAAATATTTTGTTAAGTCAACCAAAAGCTTTTGTTTACTCGTACAAACGCAAACTAAACGCATTCAACAAAACGATTTTGTTCAGCCAACTAAATTTTTTTCTGTGTTCAGGTTAAAATTTGAACTTCAAGTCAGTTTATAAAAATGATAAATTCTTTGTTTAAATGAAAGAAATGTTTTTCTCTCAGTCTTGAGAGAACACGAAGTTCTGAATTCTGCAACAAAATCTTTTACCCATTTCGTACGTTTTCATGAATTGTACACAATTCTCTCGAAGCGGAAATGCCTTCCATTATTGTGAAATTTCACTTTACGTGCCGAACAATTTGCAAAGATGCTTAAGCTCCATTCTTGAAAATGGACAACTATAAATCCCGGATGCATAGATGACAATAACTTCTGTGTCTTTTCCACCGTGAAATTTCCAACAAAAAAGGAAGTCGGTTGACAAATTTCCCTGAAAAAATTACCATTTAGTCCAAACGAAATCCTGCACTTTTCGGTAAAAACGTGAAAATATTTTTGTGGGCGGTCTCACACGCCATGGGGGTCCATTTTGGGCCTTCACGGTCCATTCTTAACAGCAAACATTTACACATTTATTTCGACCTGAAAAAGGGTAGATTTTCCATTAAGACACGATCTTTCTAAAATATTTTTATCATTTATAATCTTTCTCATTACCGTAATATTTATTACGATAACTTGAAACTATAAATTAGGAGTTTCTAACTTCTTTAATAATTTGGACCTGTCTGGGAAAAATAACGACACATTAATTTTGAAACACGTTAATTTAGTGATACATTACACAATAACATTCTAATTGAAACGCACAGTGTATGAAATAAGCGACTTAAAAAGTGGAATGGCGTCTTGTCTCGTCGCGGTCACTTTCGTATTCGAGAAAAAAATGGCGTTCTTGATGCAAATCAGTTTCGCAATCTCTCGCCTATCAAAGGAGATAAACGAGATCGATGTTACTGAATCGTTTGATTTTTCCACGCAGAGGCGTGTCGCATAATTTTACAAAACATAAGCACACAGACAATTGAACTGTCACGGCAAATAAAGGAAACTCAATGATTTGCGACTTCTTAATCACGATAAGTCGGACTTTGTTGCATTTTATTGCATTTATATTTGCATTCTAGGATATTATTTCAAAAACTGTACTTTCACAAAGTTCAAATAGATCATTGTTTTCTTCGGAGTTTTTATCGTCGCAACACAATCTCTGTTATTGAAACAAAATTATTTTTTTGTGTTTTTTTCTGTCGTTACTAAAATTTTGTTGAGCCAAAAAATAACTTAGTTATCCGAAAAAGCAAGTTTCGTTCAAGAAACCTCTTAGGTTCAAATCCTGCCACTAAATTCTTAAAAAATTATTTTTATTAATTAATATTATTTATCAATTTGGAAATAAATGTTTTTGGAGTAAAATTATGAAAGGTAGTAAAGTTACGGGTCCGGATCTCGAATAAAACAATTTCCGAATGATTTAGAGAAAATTTAAGTAGATAATTGTTTTCTTGGCAGTTTTTATCGTCGCAACAAAATTTCTGTTATTGACAAAAAAATATTTTGTTCTGTCCTGAATAAAATTTTGTTGAGCCAAAAAATAACTTAGTTGGCCGAAAAAAGCTAGTTCCGTTCAAGCAACCTCTTAGATTCAAATCCTCCCACTGAACTTTTTTAAAATTATTTTTATTAATTAATATTATTTATCAATTCGAAAATAAATGTTTTTGGAGTAAAATTATGAAAGGTAGTAAAGTTACGGGTCCGGATCTCGAATAAAACAATTTCCGAATGATTTAGAGAAAATTTAAGTAGATAATTGTTTTCTTGGCAGTTTTTATCGTCGCAAAAAAATTTCTGTTATTGACAAAAAAATATTTTGTTCTGTCCTGAATAAAATTTTGTTGAGCCAAAAAATAACTTAGTTGTCCGAAAAAGCAAGTTCCGTTCAAGCAACCTCTTAGGTTCAAATCCTCCCACTGAACTTTTTTAAAATTATTTTTATTAATTAATATTATTTATCAATTCGAAAATAAATTTTTTTGGTGTAAAATTATGAAAGGTAGTAAAGTTACGGGTCCGGATCTCAAATAAAACAATTTCCGAATGATTTAGAGAAAATGTAAATAGAAAATTGTTTTCTTGGCATTTTTTATCGTCACAACAAAATCTCTTTTGTTGACAAAAAATTATTTTGTTTTGTCCTGAATAAAATTTTGTTGGGCCAATAAATAACTTAGTTGGCCGAAAAAAGCTAGTTCCGTTCAAGCAACCTCTTAGGTTCAAATCTTCCCACTGAATTTTTTAAAATTATTTTTATTAATTAATATTATTTATCAATTTGGAAATGAATGTTTTTGGAGTAAAATCATAAAAGATAGTAAAGTTACGGGTCCGGATCTTAAATAAAACAATTTCCGAATGATTTAGAGAAAATGTAAATAGAAAATTGTTTTCTTGGCAGTTTTTATCGTCGCAACAAAATCTCTGTTATCGACAAAAAATTATTTTGTTCTGTCCTGAATAAAATTTTGTTGACCCAAAAAATAACTTAGTTGTCCGAAAAAGCAAGTTCCGTTCAAGAAACCTCTTAGGTTCAAATCTCGCCACCGAATTTTTTAAACATTATTTTTATTAATTAATATTATCTATCAATTTGAAAAATTATGAAATGCAATAAAGTTGCAAATCACTTGGGTCCGGATCTCGAATAAAACAATTTCCGAATGATTTAGAGAAAATTCAAATAGAAAATTGTTTTCTTGGCAGTTTTTATCGTCACAACAAAATATCCATTATTGACTAAAAATTAATTTTTTGTCTGTTTTTTGTGTCATAAATAATATTTTGTTGAGCCAAAAAATAACGTGGGCCGAAAAAAAATATTTTTTTCAACTTTAAACTTAAAATAAATAAAAATAAAATAAATAAAAATAGTTGGTTGCCTCAACAGATTTTGTTGAACTAAACCAAAAAAATAATTTTATTTACCTGAAAAAATAGTTTCCTCAGTATCATAAAAACTGATATTATTAATTAATATTAAAAAGGTAAATAAATTTCATTCCATTTGCCATTTTCTCCACTTTATTCTGAATATTTTATGGAGTTGTAGGTTTCTTCTTTTGGGAAACCTGCTTTACGACCTCGGTTTAACTTCTCAGGTGTGAGGAAGTATGTAAATGATATAAGTGTCGCGAGTTGGTATGAGTTATGGTTGGACACTGGAGGGAATTATTAAATATTGCAAGATATACAGGTAATGGAAGCGCCTTTGGAAATGATTCATGGCGGTTCATTCATTGAGAAACGCGAATCTAAAACCCTAAGCCGGTTGCAGAATAGCTGAGGGATTTCGAGCGGCTTAAAGTTCTCCGCCTCCGTACGCCTTTAATGTCCTGCTTTTTCGAGCGTTAATTGCCGTAAACGCTTCCACGAGAGCTACCTCATCTTCCTCTCTCACGCGATAACCGCTTCAGGTTAACAGGCTTGCCAACCTCTTCTAGAAACTACTAAAAATTACAGCGTACCGTTCACCACATTTCATCCCACCAGCGATCGATTTTACTTTCTTTATTGCCTTTCAATAAATGCCGCAAAGATCAATTTACCCTTGACTCCAAAATTTTTTTTTAAAGACTATTTTTCGATAAAAAGGGTCAAAAATGTCACTTTCGTAGAAGGGTTTTGAGGCAAAATGGAAAACATCGCTTATCGACTACTGAGGCATTGAAATCTCTCTCTTGGACATTTCCCCTCATTTGAATTACTTTCTTCAATTCCATCAGCTGGGAGAAATGAGATTTGAAAGATAGAAATTTTTGGGATTCAAAGATGGGTATTTTTTTCTGTGGCCCTAAAGTCAGTTTTAATCCCTGGAAATTGCTCTATTTTTTATATTTCATCGGTGGAAAAGGTAAAAAAAGGGAAACGATTATGGATAGAAAATAATTTAAGTTTTAATTCCTCAAACATTATTTTTCTATCTGGAATCGTTTCTTTTTTTACTCTTTCCCCGCCAAAGAAATATAGAACAAAATAATAATTTCTAAGGATTCAAAGATGGATATTTTTTTCTGTGGCTCTAAAGTCAGTTTTAATCTCTAGAAATTGCTTTATTTTTTATATTTCATCGGTGGCAAAGGTAAAAAAAGGGAAACGATTATGGATAGAAAATAATTTAAGTTTCAATTCCTCAAACATTATTTTTCTATCTGGAATCGTTTCTCTTTTTTACCCTTTCCCCGCCGATGAAATATAGAAAAATATAAGAATTTCTAGGGATTTAAAGTGACTTTAGAGCCACAGAAAAAAATATCCATCTTTGAATCCCTAGATATTATTATATTTTTCTATATTTCAGCGGCGGAGAACGGTAAAAAAAGGGAAAAGATTCTGGATAGAAAAAAATAGCTTTTCTATCCCTTGAAAGAAAAATATTAAGGTTTTAATTCCTCAAAGACTATTTTTTCTATCCGTGTATATATCTTTTGCGATCAATTTCTCATGTGAGAAAGTGTCGTACCCAACGCCACACAGTGACTTAGTTCAGAACTAATGCTGTATTGATCGGGAATTATGAGAATTCTATTCTTTTAAAAAATTTTATACAATCCCTAAGCTTTTTTATTTCAGTTCTTCGATTCAAGTATATCTTCTCTCCTTCTATGTGGAAAAAATATTGAGAAACACTGGCTTAGCATAGACTTGGATAAAAAACGTTCTCACTCAAAAGGATAAGTTTTTTGAAAATTTTAAAAGAGATACAAAATAATTCATGTAGATAAGCAGAAGATAAACTTCGAATTAGAAACTGATTTCAAAAAGATAGAAGTGATTATAGATCGCAAAAAGATAGGAAAAGATAGAAACGGATACGTGAAGTATAGATTCTGGATTAAGAAACTGAAATACAAATAAATATGTATTTGTATTAATGAGTCCAAATTTATCCTTCGCTATCGAAATCGATCCATTTCTATCTTTTCTTTAATTTGTGATAAAGATTTATTTTTTAAATATTAATTTTTCTGTCTTTGTTAGTCTTCAATTTATATATTTTTATATTCTTTTGTTATTTTCGTCTATCATTTTCTATCCTCCAGCTATCCTTGCTAATCTCCTCCTATCCTTTATATATTCATATTTAATATTCAATCTCTATATTTTTATTTTAGTCTATCTTTCCCTGTTGCAAGAAAAGAGATAGAAATCCTACCTATTTCTATCCCTAAGATAGGAAGGAGTAAAGATTGTTTATCCCTGCCTATCTTTCGCCTATCTGCGTCTGTCTCTCTCTATCTACCTCTTATTTTCTGGTAAGGAGAGATGGATTCGCGGATCTCAGGAAAAGAAAAAGATCAAAACTTTTTGCATTGAGTAACAGACTGAAGGATAGAAGACAAAAGATCAATCGAGACCAAAAAAGAATAATTTACGTATTCAAAAAAATTTTAATTTCTAGCAGGGAGAGATAGACTGAGAGATAGAAAGATATAAAGTTTTCATCTGAGAGTGATAGACTTAGGGATAAAAGGAGATACAAATTTCTATCATGGAGATTGACTTAAGGATAGAAAGAGCTGAAAAAATCCTGTAAATGGAGGTAGACTTTAGGATAGAATAGAATACAAATTTCTATCACGGAGATAGTCTTAAGGATAGAAAGAGATAGGTATTACCAGACAGGGGGATAGAGCTATGGATAACAAGAGATGTATATTACTAAACTTAGGGATAGACCGAGGGATAGGAAGAGACTGATATTATCAGATACGGGGATACAATGGGGGATAGAAAGAATAGTGTTTTGGGGATCATTCCAATCCTCTTTTTTGAAATGCACGACCTCAAATATCTTTTTTTAATTACAATGTTTCTATTCGATTTTGTATAATCATTTTATTCTATAAATTCCTATCAAAATCTATGCTCTGCATGATAATTAAAATTATTTTTTATCTATTTCATAATCAATCCCGGCACCTATCTTTTTCAATCCCTATCTTTCTATCCACTTCTATCTTTTCTCTAGTCATTCTATGATTCTATCTTCTTTAATTCTTCTTTATACATTGATTTAAATGTATAGATGGAGGATAGATTTAAATAGAAAAATACCGACTAAAAGGGATAGACTCAAGAATTCAGGAAGATGGATACTCTTAGAATTGGGGGATAGGCTCAGGGATAGAAATTTTTGAAAAGAGCGAGTAATCTCATTGATAGAAGAATAAGAATCCTATTCTATACAACATATGCACACATCGATAGATAAAGATAGCCTTTAACGGATGCAATGTATTTACTTAGCAGGATAGAAAATCAATTATTTTCTATCAAAAAATGTAATCTGTTTACATTTTTCAGGGGGAGAATAGAAAAAATAAGATGTAAAGTTCCAGGATTAAAAAGGATAGACATGGAGGATTTGGGAATAGAAAAGGATATAGATGGATAGGTTTCAGAATATGAGCGGATAGATAAACTAGGATTGAAACGAATAAGGTTAATTGAAGACTTTAAAAAAGATAAAAATTAATTTCCGGATTTTTGTAAATAGAGCGGAATAGTAAGGAAGAGGTAAATATGTAAAGTATGAAGTATGCACGTAAAACAACCCACAAAACTAAAGCAAGAATTACTTTACACGACATCCAGAGTACGAAGTCTGCGAGAAACAACATTTGTCAAGACGAAAACATTTATTCTGGCAAACTCGCGTATGATCTTGTGCCAAAATGTCACACTATATTGTGATCTAGTCTTCAGTTGCGAGACGTAGCGTGGCACGCGGTTTCCAAACACGTGGAATTTTACGTAGACGTCCAAATGTAACATTTTAATACTCCTTGATCCCAACTTTGTTCTTGGCCCAGAAAAATAGCTGGGACAAAGAAATAAAAAAGATATTTCCATTAGTGTTCGCAAAAATGGTTTGTTTAGCACTTTTTGATGTAGCAAAAAAATTTTTGCTAATGACACAAAATCTGAATCAGTCAAATTTTCACTGATTGAATCAGTGATTTGCCTTTTCACTGATTCATCAGTGAAAAAAATATTTTTGACTGTCAAATCAGTCAATTTTCACTGAAATAATCAGTGAAATTTGACTAATTTACAGTAACCTCTTTTTAGCTATTTGAATCAGTCAAATTTCACTGAAAATCAGTAGATTTTGACTGATTCAAATTTAGAGAGTAACAAAACTATTTTTCGAGCCAAGAATTATTTTACTGAGAGAAAAAGAAAATTTTGACGAGCCAAAAAAATACACAACAAGAAATTTTTGTTGGACCAACAAAATTGTTTTTTTTGCATAAGTATCAAAAAAATTATTTTTTTGGTCGCACCACATCGTTTTCTCCGCGACTGGAAGATGGAATTAAGTAAAATAAAATATTTTAAAAATTGAACAAGAAAAGTTCAGTCAACAAGAAGCATAAAGTTCTACTTTTTGTGGAATATGCATATTTTGATTTCATGAAGTTAATTGGATCTAGGCTTATCACTTGGATGTTTATAAGCAGACTTAACGGACTTATAGATACCTCAATAGACACACGTCATCCTTGATTTTGTATCTACTACTCCCAGTCTAGCTTCCCTTTTTAGACTCTGTCACAAATGATAATTAGTTGCTCAATAGAGAAATTAATTTTTTGATAAAAAAATTAATTCTTTCATATTAGTGGAGATTTTCATAATATTTTCATGTCCCTTTTGACGTTTGTACCTTATTTGATAGAAATTCATCTCTGGAAATATTTTTTTCATATATCTATACTTAACGATACAATATATTGTATATATTGTTTGATTGTATGATTTATACTAAATTCAACACAAAAAATGATTTATAAACATTGAAAATAGTAAACACATAAAAACTTGACCCGGCATAAAAATGTGGAAACATCATTTTAATTACGCAACTTCGGTAATTTACAACCATTTTTAATAGATTTTCGATCCCGTTATTCGAATGACTTATGACTTCTTTATATCTTTATCCTGTGATTTATTCTTCATTCTTGTTCTATCAACGCTTTCCTAATCCGCCAATGAGGAAATACAGGTTTCTCAAAGGAATCTTCTTGAGTAATATTAACACGATTAAATTTTTTAAATATTAATGTCTATATGTTTATAACATTTGCATGTTGCCATTATCAATAATCCTCTGTCTCTATAAATTTTCCCCATTAAGGTTACGAGAAGTCATTATTCACATTTATTTATTCTAGCCTAGGCTAAAACCTGAAAATCCACTCAAGAATTTTTTAAGTGTAATATTTCTATTAAAAGTATTCTGGTATAAAAAATGGGATAAATAATGAAAGAGTAAAATATTAAATTAACTTCGGACATTTTTTAAATTTGGCTGCGACAGTTAAGGCGCGAGGAAGAAGAGTTCAAGCAACATCTTAGGTTCGAATCCTCCCATTAAATTTTTTTTTCATTTATGTTTATTAATTAAAATATTTATGTCAATATGTTTATAACATTTGCATGTTGCCATTATCAATAATCCTCTGTCTCTATAAATTTTCCCCATTAAGGTTACGGGAAGCCATTATTCACATTTATTTATTCTAACCTAGGCTAAAACCTGAAAATCCACTCAAGAATTTTTTAAGTGTAATATTTCTATTAAAAATATTCTGGTATAAAAAATGGGATAAATAAGGAAAGAATAAAATATTAAATTAACTTCGGACATTTTTCAAATTTGACTGCGACAGTTATGGTACCAGGAAGAAGAGTTCAAGCAACGTCTTAGGTTCGAATCCCCCCACTAATTTTTTTTTTAATTATGTATATTAATTAATATTATTATTTATCAATTTGAAAATAAATGATTTTGGAGTAAAATTACGAAAGATAGTAAATTTACATTTCACGTGGGTCCGGATCTTGAATAAAACAATTTACGAATGATTCTAACGGGGGCTGGAAATCTCGTCTATTTATTAAGCCGGTTTATCTTGGCGCCGGATAAGACGCGAGTCGACGTTAAATTACAGCGGCTATCTTTCTGTCTCGCGAGAGTCTTTCCTTTGACACGCACTCGTAATCTCCGTCGCCTCCGCCTATCTATCGAGAGTAGGCCGCCATTTTTTTTTTCATTTTTGATACATCCAGCACGAGTTTAAAGTACACCTCTTCAACCTGCCACCAACCATATTTGCACTCTTGAAAATACTTCTTGTTTCCCCATAATGCGGTTTCTTTTGATATTTACTTGATTTATTGTATGTAATCGTCGAAAAAATATCTAAAAAATTACTTATACAATAAAAATTACTTTTCAATTTATTGTTATCAACTTAATAAAATTTAAAAAAAATTCTTTCGAGGGGGATCGAACCCCCGATGGGGACTAGACCACTGTTTCGTAGCACCCTAACTGTCATGGCTAAAACAAACCAATTTCCAGCTCAAGGCTTTTTTACAGTTTCACGCTATTTTTCACTATTTAGTTACTTTTAAACTTTTTTTTAATGGCACACATTACTATTTTTTATCAAAATCATTATTATGGACTTTATTTTGTGGTTATCTTTTGAATACGAGGTATTTATATTTTAAGAACGTTCATATTATTCTCTTGAAACGAAAAAGTTAAAAACTGAGAAATTTGCATATAAAATACTCATATTCTTGATATTCAGAAATCCCTGTCAATAGAATTTTTCTCACGATTGAGTTTTTATCTTGGGAGGGATCTGCACAGTTTCAAGTTTTACATTCACGCGGCGTCTGTCGTTACTTTTTGTGGGCGCCTAATCCTCCCGTTTGTATACAAAGAATGATTCACTTTGTCATTGGCGGCAGTCCAATTAGTAATTGCGATCAGAAGATTTTTATCTCGCATTTTTAGTGTTTTTTTCTTCCACAAGCTCAGTTTATCGGGAGATCAGCCTTGAGACAATTAGTCTAATTGCGAAAACCGCAAGAGGTATAATTTATGCTGGTAATATCGATTATCGAGTTAATGCAAAGCCACATATTTTATTATTCATTTTTTTTTTATATTTGTGGTTTTATTTTTTCATTTTTTATCATTTTACCCACTTCCTTATTTTCCTTCTTTACTATATCCTTTTTGTTGTTAAATACTTTTTCTTATTCTACTTGCTACTTGTATTTCTTATCTTGTTCTTTCTATTTCTTCAACTTTTATTTTTCTTTATTCAAGTCTTTCTTTATACTTCTAGCGCTATACTTCACCTTTGATGGCGTCATTTCGTAAACGAGGTAAGTTAGTAGCTGGCGCAAACCCACTAGAAAGTCATAATAAACTTATCTAGCTAATCATAATATTATTTCTCTTCATTGTTCATCCAGTCTATTCATCGCCAACTTATTCTTCTCTCCATAAAGATTCTTGACACTTCATTCAATTTTCCTTCCGCCTTGTTTGAATGCTAATCAGAAATTCTCCTCGCACACCAGAAACGTCAGAAAAAAATTCCATTGATTTTGGAATCCCTTCAAGGCCGGAAATAAACTTAACGAATTCAAGCAAATTCACTTTTCAATTTTCGTAATTATCATGTATTACAACTAGGGACTATCTAGTGTTAATTTAATAATATTTTGTTCTATAAAAATACAGTTTACAATCTCTGGATCAAAAACAGATACTTTGACAATTCAAATTTCGCGCCATGATTCTGACTCCATGTTTTCGGCAACGTAACCTTCAACTATTGTGGCGCGAAATTCAAAATATTTCCAAATTATTTTTATAATATTTTCAGTAAAATATGAAGATGGATTTTAAAGAATGTCACTTTTGAGAAATAATTTTTAGTGTGGGATTCACTGAGAAAAAATCTTTCTTTAATCCCTATGTATCTATCGGCTTCTATCTTTTGTATAATTATTTTACACACTATATTTCTATCAAAATCTATGCTTTGCCTCATAATTTAAATCATTTGCTTCTATCTTTTGTTTAATCGTTCTAATCATTTGTTATATACCCTACAATCTACAACCGCGCCTGCCTTCTTTAATTTAATTGCTTTTAGAAAACCTTTACGCTCATAAATAAACTTATTGAATCCAAGCAAATTCACTTTTCCAATTTCGTAATTATCATGTATTGCATTCATGGATTATCTACTGTTAGTTTACTAATTTTTTGTTTTATAAAAACACAATAAGCAATCTTTTAATTGAGAAATAATACTTTTAAAATTCAAATTTCGCGCCATAATGCTGTCGCCATGATCTCGGCAACGTCACTTTTAACGATTGTGGAGCGAAATTCAAAATGTTTTCGAAATATTTGTATAATATTTTCTGTAAAATATCGAAATGGATTTTGAAGAAGCTTTTTTTTGAGATAATTTTTGGTGTGGGATTCACTGAGAAAACGGGAAAAACCTTTTTTTAATCGCTATCTTTCTATTCGCTTCTACTTTTTGTATAATTATTTTATTTTCTATGTACTGTTGATTCAATATTGTTTTGTTTTATAAAAATACTGTTAGCAATCTTCAAGTCAAAAGTAGAAATTATTGAAATTCAAATTCAAATTTTGCGCCATGATTTCGGTAACGTAACCTTTAACTATTGTGGCGCGAAATTCAAAATATTTTTATATCTGTTGGCTTAAAATAATAATAACAACTGCTGTTGGCGTTGTGTACGTAACGTTCGCGTGTCAAATCTGGACACACTGGTGATACCGCCCTCGCTACGCTCGGGCGGGTACACTTCGCACTCGTCACAATCGCCACCATGCCGCCCTTGGTACACAATCTACTAAAGTCTACCGATGGAGACTAGATAAAAGGAGACCAATCTCCATATAACCATTCCCGAAATGAAGTTCTGCCAAGTACATAGTTACAAAACTTCCCGATGAGGGCATGTGTGTTCCCTGGGTGCAAAATGGCGACGTCTAATACACGATGCTTATAAACCGTGGATGCCGCCATTTTGCACTCAGGGAACACACGTGTCCTCATCGGGAAGTTTCCTAACTAAGTACTTGGCAGAACTTCATTTCGTGTTTTGTTAAGTACGGCCATAAGAGATTGGTCTCCTTATATCTAGTCTCCATGAGTCTACCACTCACAGTGATTAACACCTGTCCAGCTTCATTAACGATCTGCTTGAATTTAGACTAACTAACCTATTGCGGAAGGGTTCGTGGGATATTTCTAGGAGGTAAACTGAACAGATTCCTTGACACTTTAGTTCAATTAGTACATCGTCAACGTCAAAGGGACAATGTTCGGCATTCCATGAGAATATATGTCCAGGGCAAATTTTCCCACTTTCTTGAAACCACAGAAGAGAGGATAACCTTCCTTTGTTAACACATTGCCGCTCAGTAAATTATTCTAAGCTTATCCCCTAAACTGGAATTTTCAACAAAATAATTTTGTTGAACCGTTCAAATTTTTTAGTTGGGCCTCTTTGTTGACCTAAAAATATTTTACCGTTGGATCACTGAATGTTTTTTGTTTCACAATTTAGGACAACAAAATAATTTTATCAGGCTAGCAAAATATTATATGACTTAAAAAGATAATTGAGTGTAAATAAACAATAATTTTGTTACGATAACATCATGTTCAAAACATCAAATTAAAATGAAATGAAATATTAAAGTAACCTCTTGCATAGTTTCTAAAAATATATTTTGGTACTTATATTACATAATTTTGTATTTATGTTTAATAATGAGTTGTTTGGATCAATTTTCATCGAGTAGACTGTATGAGACGAAATAATTTCATTGAGTTGAACCGAATCTTTTCGGTTAGAGCTGCTATAGGGAATGGTTTTCTTCTAGTGTACTTAGATTTTAATACTGATAAAGAAAGTCTTGTAAATATTATTGCACTGCAATTATACAAGAGATTTGAGTACAATAATGTATAAGAGAGACAAAATTTGTTTTAACAAAAGCTTTATTGCACGCTCAAAGATTTACATCAGCCCGTATTTCACGATCCTAACTTGACCCCCTTAGTGTCCTAAGTTGAATTCCTAAGTTATTTTGCCGAACCGCCACACGCGGCGCTAACTGTACCATCACTCCCTGAAAATTCACAGTATAACATACGAAGAATTTAATAAAAAAAATTTAAAAATATATTATTCAATGCCATAAACAAATAAAAGAGATGAGACTTTAAATAATAATATTATTTGAATATTTTAAATTGGATTTTCCCCTTTTTATTCATATTTATCTCGTACAAAAACTATTTTGAAACATTCAGCTGATATTAGAATTTAAATATTAATATCTCTTTTATTCCTTTTTGGCATTGAATAATAACTTTTTAAAAAATTTTATATTTAATTTTCTACATATCGCAGCATTTATATTATTTTTTTGAGGTAAAATTAAGTTGAAAAATGGAAAAACAAAGAAAAATTCTGAACAAGGAACAAAGTTGATGAGAGTTGTAATTAGTTGGAAATCATTATGAATAATTAAAGAAAATAGAATATAAAATAAGGTGAATATAATTTTTTTTTTAAATAGTTAACTAACATTAATAAAAACAGTATAATAAGAACAATTAAATTTTTTTTTCATTTTCAAATCCAAAAGTAGTCTATCTACGTCCGTTTTCATCCTTTCTAACATTCACGAAATTTTGGAAACAACATTTTATGTACTTTGGACACAAACAAGTAGAAACTGGACCAAATTATTCATATATACTTGCTACTCTTCTCAAGTATCACATGCCCTCAAAGCTCATAATTTTAGTAATAGATCAAATAAATTACATTTCTAGAAATCATGTCAGAGGTAATGAAATTTTGCATTTAGTGACCTAAAAACGAAGTATTTTTGTGGAGCATTGACAAAAATAATGCAAAAAAAGTCTAAATTTCATAGTTTTAACCATTTTAATAACACCTAAAGCAATGAACTTTTCAAAATTTTTGTTCATCTATCACAAAGGTAGATTTACGGAAAATATCCGATGTATATGAAAGAAACTGTAATCATTTTTACCTGGATGCTGTGAAAGTTTAAATTTAGGGAAACAAAGTTGTAAAAGTTCAAATTCGTGAAAGCATTCATAAAAAAAATATAAAAATACTTTTAATGTATTTCTAAGTTACATATTTTCTATTTTGTTTCTAATAATTAGTTTTCATAATTTGTAGGATCCGCTTTTTAGGTATGAAAATACTTTGAATTTTTAAAACTTTTTGTTCCCCTAAATTTCAACTTTCACATTTCGTGAATGTTAGAGAGGATGAAGACGGACGTAGATAGACTACTTTTGGATTTGAAAATGAAAAAAAAATTTAATTGTTCTTATTATACTGTTTTTATTAATGTTAGTTAACTATTTTAAAAAAAGATTATATTCACCTTATTTTATAATCTATTTTCTTTAATTATTCATAATGATTTCCAACTAATTACAATTCTCATCAACTTTGTTCCTTGTTCAGAATTTTTCTTTGTTTTTCCATTTTTCAACTTAATTTTACCTCAAAAAAATAATATAAATGCTGTGATATGTAGAAAATTAAATATAACATTTTTTAAACAGTTATTATTCAATGCCAAAAAGGAATAAAAGAGATATTAATATTTAAATTCTAATATCAGCTGAATGTTTCAAAATAGTTTTTGTACGAGATAAATATGAATAAAAAGGGGAAAATTTAATTTTAAATATTCAAATAATATTATTATTTAAAGTCTCATCTCTTTTATTTGTTTATGGCATTGAATAATATATTTTTAAAATTTTTTTATTAAATTCTTCGTATGTTATACTGTGAATTTTTAGGGAGTGATGGTACAGTTAGCGCCGCGTGTGACGGTTTGGCAAACTAACTTAGGAATTGAACTTAGGACACTAATGGGGCGCCATTTTCTTTTCTGATGCATACGGCTGATTTACATTAATCGGAGATATATTGAGCACTAACTTCTTTGTTCTTTCCAACTATAAAACTATCGCCCTAGAGGGGGCAAACTGAAATAAACTGGTATTAGGTCTACTGAGTAGGGCTCGGCGAAAGTATCGGATAGGAATTCATTCCGAGCCAATCCGAAAAACGTTTTGTATCTCGTTTGATGAAAAACGGTAAAAAATCGATCCGACCTAAACCGATTTAATCTGAGGTCGGAATAATTCTGATTAATTCTGATTGAAAATTTGTTTTCGATTAATCCGAATTCGGATTAATTCGGATTAAAAACTTGGTTTTGGATTGGTTCGGATTTATTCGGATAGTCGCCTCGGATTAAATCGGATTGAATTGGATCGATTTTTTACCGTTTTTCATCAAACGAGTTACAAAACGTTTTTCGGATTGATTCGAAATGATTTGCATTGGTTCGGATACCGATATAGGAATAAATCGGAATAGTTCTGATTGGCTCGGAATGAATTCCTATCCGATACTTTTGCCAGGCGACTTTTGATAAGCAGAAAGTTGAAAAGTAATAGTATAATACAGAAATACTTAAAGCAAACTAAACAATTTCGCTTTCAATAAATTTATAAAAAAAATAGAAAATTTCAAGTTTAGTGTCTCAACTTTACGTTAAAATTATTATTAAAAAGGGACACAACCTTTGAGTAGTCCGGACATTTGTATGTCATAGTCTTTCCAGAGTTGAGTCACCCTGGATTTGAACCGTGTAATTTTAGTCCACCGTGGTTGATTTTTTAATGCAGTTCAGGTTCGAAAATTCGTTCCAGATCGCGATTCACATGTGCTTTTATCTCTTCTATTCTTTATTTTGTCACGGTGCAGGACAAAATGGTCTTAAACACGATTAGACCCATTTGGATCACGAGCACTAAGTTCCATTGTTAGTTACAAAATACGAATATCAGGACGATGGGGTACCTTGTCGAAAGTTCCAGATAGAAATTAAATCCGATCAATCAGAATTATTCCGATCGAATCCGAAAAACGTTTTGAATCTCGTTCAATGCAAATTGGTTAGAAATCAATTCGGGTTTATTCGATTCATTCCGGTTTGATTCAAGTCATCAATCCGAAACAATTCAAACCAAGTTTTCAATCCGAATCAATCTGAATCAATTCGAGCTCAAATTTATTTAAATTGAAAATTCGGTTTGGATTAATCCGAGCTCAGATTCATTCGGATTGATTTATAACCGATTTGCATCGAACGAGATAATTCGGAATAGTTCGGAAACAGATTTCAGAATGGCTCGGATTCATTTGAATCTAATTCCTTTCAGAAGTTTTCGCCAGGGTTTATTTTGCAAGATTGAATTTCATTATTTTTAAAAATCCCCTCATATCAAGCAGAAAAGATATTGTCTTGTTAGGCTGTCAGAAATATTACGATATTTTTGCAAAATGCATTGACAGAGAGTGGGCGAGTAGATTTCCCTCTGTTGGAACGGGACTAATGAAGGTTGAAATATAAATTTACCACGTCGGATTTGCACTGATCGTTTCGGAGCGATCTTATACTGCTAAAGTATTCGATACGATCATGTGCTGTCACGTCGACTGTTCGTTTCATGAGACTCGGCGAGGTTGGTTTCATTTCATGGATCGGATTCGATTCTTCGCTTCCCGTTTCACTTGTTAATGTTTTATTGATCCTTATTTATTTATTTGCAAATGAGAAATATATACGTTCTGCAACTCTATCACGTATACTTCATTATGCAGGTTACAAGCCCAGTCAGGTTTTTTCCATGACATCAGGATTTATTCTTTTGACGAAATATTCAAATATGGATTTTAATCCAATTCTCCCATTTATCAAATCCAAAATATTGTCTCATTCGAATTTCAAAAGACATATGCATATAATATATGTTCATCTTCAAAAATACTGTTTGTAATATTAAAATCAATATGACAGAAATCCAGCAATTCAAATTTCGCGCCAAAATTTGCATCTAAATCGTCTCGGAATTATAATATTTAAAATTGTAAAATTGGTACCATTGTGATTTTAAAATATAGACATTTTTACGTATATGTAATTCTTTGGGAAGTTTTAGAGTTTTTTTTTCATTTACTCTTCCACTGACGCCGTTTTAGAGGTTAGAATGCCTCTTTACTCTCTTTACTTAGAGTTTTTAAACTGACGGGAATTTAATTACTATTAACATGGAGGAGTATAAGGAGACATATCAAAGCCATTTGTCACGTCGGGGTTTTCCGGAATAATTCGTGGAGTCGGGAAATAGAATAATTTTGCTGAATCGAACTCCAGCGCCATTGTGGCCGCACTGCGCATTAATAGCAATTAATAACAAACGTTCGCGTGACAGAGTGAGGTTATGAATTTCTTGTATTACTGAATAGAATAAGATAAAGAGGATAACAATTAAATAAGAAAGAAAAGAAAGAAATAGTGAAAGTGCAAAAAATCGAAAAATAAAATGAAGTAAGTAGCTGCCTTTAAAATGTATATATGTTTGGTTATAAATGCGGTCGATAGTTATGTAAAATGCGTCTGATTCAAAAAGTTCTTTTTGTTTTTAATTTTTAATATTATTTTTAAATTCAATTTGTTAAAACATACATAAAATGCATGTTCTTACAATAGATTTTAAAATATATTGGTCTCGGAGATTCAGTGGATTATAAAAATTAATGTTAAATTTATCGTATGCCTTTATTTTGCAGATATGAGTACGAAGTTGGAAAAACGTAAGAGGAGCAGTAAATGCATAAAGAATCAGATATTTAAAAGCTTTCAAGAATCACTGCATGAAATCCACACGCAGATGCAGATATTGCATTCTGCTAAATTTGAAGCTTCTCTTCCTGTCAATATTTCCTTCCTGAAATATTTTAAAATAAGTTTTATTTATAAAAAATGTTTTCCAATAAATAGGGAATACATACTTTATACTACACGAAAATAAAGAAATGTTATTCATTAGATACATGTCGAACTACTTGATTAGAAATTTAATTTCAATAAAAGTTAGATAAAATCTGCATCAAAGATTACAGTTAAAATAAAGTTATAATTACAAATATTGCAACTCAGGTTGGGATTACTTACCGTTCTTGGGACACGAAAAAAGTGGCTTTTTCCCCCATTTTTCCGAAAATTATATTTTAAATCAGTGGTAGAGTCACAGCCGATAATAAAACACTTCATTCCCTACGACTTTTTAAATAAAATGGACCAAAAACCCACGAAAGTGTCAACATTCAAATTGGTGGTTATGTGTGAAAACAGAAAAAACCGGAAAAAAAGTCAGATTCCGTCCAGCAGAGGCGCTGAAATTCGATTCAGTAAAATTATTCTATTTCCCGACTCCACGAATTATTCTGGAACAGGCTACACGTAATGTTTTGAAAAAGTGCATTGTTTTGTGGTTTATTTATCATGAGTGCCTTTAACTTATTAAAATTTAATCTATACTAAATTTAAAACGCTTTGAATAAAAAAAATCAACAAAGCTGACTGACTGAACTTAAGGTATTATAGATAGGGATGGGCGATCTTCAAAGAAAAGAATTGTTTTTGAAATTATTGATTCAATTTGATCGATTAATCGGTTAAAAAGATCGATTTTTGAATCGATCTTCAAAAATCGATACCTTTTTCTGAAAATGATAAATTTCTGTAAAATAATCTTTTTTTTAAAATGTTTTATAACAATAGGAGATATAATTGTTACTTGCATATTTTGTGAATTTAAATTATCAAAATAAAAAAGTGTTTATATCAATAAAAAAGGAAATTAGGCTTAAAAAACACACTATATTTGCGAATCAGGGACGTTTTTTATTTTATAAAATTGCACAATTTCTAAAGAAATGCGTATTATTAGTGATAAAGTTTCTGACATAAATATGAAGTATTACTATAAAGTTTATAATATTAATATACTTTGAACTTTGCATATCACTTAAAGTATTATTTATGATAAAATTTCTGGCATAAATATGAAGTATTATTAAAAAGTTTATAATATTAATATACTTTGTATATCACATTAAGGATATTCTCGTGGTCGACCCCTTGATCTCACTTTTAATCTAAAAAACAGTTCATAGAAATAGGAAACAGGAAAAAAAGAAAGGAGAATCGTTCGTAAAGATCGAAAAAAAATATCAATCCAACCGATTAATCGAGTAAAAAAGATCGATCTCCGTAGAATCGAATCGAGATCGCCCATCCCTAATTATAGATAAAATACACATAATAAATTATGTGCATATGAGATCTAAATATCCATTATATTATTATGAAATATAGTATATTATGTTGATTATTATTTATAACAAATATCTTTGTTCTTAGTGTTTTCAAATACTTATAAAGGAATTTTATAAATTCTTTATATTTATTACTTTTTCAAATGTACGTTCATTCCTTATGTGAAAGTTTTGTTCATAAAAATGTAATTTTTTCAATTACAGAGAAGTTTTAAAATATAAAATACAAAGTGTCCTATAATAAATTCTAATTTTTCTAAAAAAATCAAGATGATATAATTAATACCCGTATTATAATTCAATTTGACGGAATTTCAATAGCCAATTTTTATATTATAATATGTAAGACTGATATAATATCAATAATATTGATAATATAAATAAATATTGTATTTTTATTTAATAATCACAATGTAAATATTAATGTTAAAACAAAGATAACAGAACTTTGATTTCAATTTTTAGCCAGAATTACAGACAATTTTCGCCCAAATTTCAAGCATATTACCCTTTATATCAGTGAAAATTGCTTTAAATAATATTTAAAACTTTCTAGTTTAATGTGTTGTAAGAAAAAATATGATCAAGTAGTATTTATCCCCAGAAATTTAATTTTTATGCATTTTTCCCATGCATTAAAATGAATTCAGGTCTCATGAACAATCAGCGCCCCTAGCGGCCACGGTCAATTCTTGTGACATTTTCGTTTCGCGGATTACGTGCATTCTGGCTAAGATGAAGGGGGCTGATAATATCACAGAATTTTAAGAATACGATAGAATATAAAGAGAATTTAAAGAATTTATGACTTAGATAATCTTTTATCAATACTTATAATACTTTTATAGTTGAATAGAGGCGCTTAAATATACAATATAAATATATTTATATATAAAAAAGAACCTAAGAACAGATTTTCTGACAATATATCCAAATTTTAGGTTAGGTTCATTTTGAATTGAATACATTGAATATTAAAAATCCTAAATTCGTAGTATACTTTAATTTATATTATCTCTATAGTGATATATTATATAGAAAATTCTTTATTTAATAATATAGTAAATATGATATAAATAATAATTTTAAATTAATTAGTTGAGTTTGAAATTTTTGCCACTGCCTACATTATCGGAGGATAATTAGTCGCGTATCAGATAGGATACGTTGCCGACAGGTGTCCTCGTATTGAGTTATATATTTATTTGTCAAAATTCAACTGCTTAAAGAAAAAAATAGTTTTTCTTGTTTCTTGAATTTTTCGAGGTTGATACATATAATGGAATTCGGAAATCGTCAGGAAAAATCAAGTAACACCTAAAAAAGTTGAGGAATTTGTTTTTATTCAACAAATTATAATTCATCAAATGAATTCGTTTATCAACTGCCACTGATATTGAGTAATTCCAAATCAGGCAAACGTCTGGAACATAACCTAAAATTTGCAAAAACTTCTGATTTCATTAAATTTAAGCAAGCGTGATTTAAAAAAATTATTACGAAAATAATGAGAATAATAATCATTCTTTCAGTTCTCGTTCTTGATTTTCTCCCACACAAATAAATTGCAAATAGAAAGTTGCAAGCAGCAACCGGCCAACTGAAACGATCGAGTTTCGAGAGCATACTTTGAGGTTAAGTCAAGATTCATTTTGAAACTCTGCAGGTGGACATTTACTTCGTAACAGGAGTATGATTAAAATATTAAAAGATAATTTCATATTGCAGTATTAATTCATTTTGATCGTCTAACACGTTTAACAAGCCAAAATAATCAAATTCTCGTAAATTCTATAAGAATTTGTATGCCGGTTATATTCTCGGTAATATTCTCATTTTCGTTACCGTTCTCAAAGTAAAATAACCGACTCAGAACTCTACTCTTCACGAGGTGATGATTTTAATCCAAATTTTAGCGCGTTTCTCAAATTACTAGATGTGCTTTTTTAAATTTAAAAATTATCTACAGTAATTTAAGAAAAAAGGTCTGCAAAAGGATTCAATTTAAGTTTCGCTTTAATATAAAAGACGATATAATCGATTTTTAAATTATGGTAATTAAGGAGAATCTCTACAAATCGACTAAAATTTGACTGATCAAGATTTGGATGATTCTTTGTCTATAGAGTAAGATAAGATATATCCTGCCTTATATGATATAATATTTGAGTCCCAGCACGTTGTTGGGCCGAGGGCAATAGTCTTACAAGAACGAGACTCGAATAATTACCCGACGTCACCCTCGAGACTAGCGACAAGATCAGGAGAGTTTGCTTTTAACGGTTTGTGGCCCTTAAGATCCAGTGATCTCACTGAAGAAGATATCTGCGTTCGTTTATTCCACCTTAACTTTGAAACGTGCCTTAGAGCGCTGGTCATAAATATAGACTAAACCAATTACAGTATGCACTCAATAAGTGTCCTCTTTCAAACTTTCTACTACTCAACCTTTCAAACGCCATAAATAACAATGAGAAGAAGAGCGAACACTATCCACGTTCATAAATGCCATAAAAGTAGCAATGAGAAAAAAATCGGACATTTATCGAGTGCGTGCTGTACCGAAAATCATCTCAAAATGATCTTAGTGACGTTGTAAAGAAGGCAAAGAGGCAGATGAAAAATACTGAATGAACTATGGAAAATATAAATGAGGCTGAGTTTAAACACTTGAAACGTTGATTGGCGAGCGCCACGTGATTGGCGTAGGCGCTGAGCATTTGCTCATACGTCAGACCCCCAACTCTCGCTAGCTCATTCGCCAGGAATTTCGTTAAGGCAAACATGCTACGCGATATTGAAGATAGCGACCGATTAATGGCGCCTCGTCTCGGTCATACTCTACTGACATTCAAGTACAAATGCATAATATTATGAATATTTAAATAATTATATGTCTGCAAGAATTATTTTCCAAGCCTGATAACTAATTAATTCTTTTATCATTTATTCCCGTGGGTCTGTTTTTAGTTTGTAACGATTTCTCTGCCTTTGTCTAGGATGACATATAGACTCTGTATATCAATTAATATTTTCTTTCTTTTTTGATTTTTTAATCCGTCGAATTGTGTCGTTAGGTTATGGCAGGTCACATTTCCAATTTAAAAGCAAACCCGAATTAGGAGTCAAATTCGTATCCAGAAATTTTTTATTGCAACTACTCAGGCACGTTTCTCATTATAATATTATATTCGCATATCTAAGATTTTTTTTCTAGTGCCCCGATCATGTGACCGATTTTTCGACAAAAGTCACTAGCCAAGGCAAAGAGTGAATTGGTAAATATTTTATGACACATGATTCTGGTAATATTTTTTTATTTACTGACAAAATCTTTGACCACAGAGCCATTTTTTCAAGTTTGGAAGGAGAAAATAATCCGAGGAGGCTGAATCTGGCGGACAGGGTGCGTGAGGAAGCAATTTGAACTTTAAGGCCATGGATTAACCACATCAGCTGATGAATTGAGTCCCATGCGTATCGATTTTTTCCCCAAATTTAAAATTTCAAGTCGAAATAATGCGGGGAAATTTTGGAAAATTATTAGAAAGTAGGAATAAAAATTTATGACAAAAGCGTTGAGTGTAGGAAGAAAAAAAGTTTTATAATTCCCACAGAAATACCAACACACATAACCTCGTACATCACCTTTCAATATAATTTAGTACCTGTAGTGCGACACATGGTTTGATTAACCTATAAATTTGGTCACGTAACCCGGTTGATTCATGGCCTTAATAGTGAACGCTCTTAATGAATTCGTAAACATGGAAAAAATTGGTCATCGTTATGTGAACAATACTTTCATTTGAAAGGTCTCAGTCCAAATAATATCAAAGCGTTTTACAATAGTAAAGTATTGGGTAGCAGAGTTTAAACGATGTCGTACGAGCTGCTAAGACGAACATCCCAGTGTTCGACCAAATGAGGTGACCACGACCGAAATGGTGAAGAAAATGTTTCACAGCTGAAAAGGGAGAATCAGCTCCAAAGAAGGCGAAGACAGTTCTATCTGCTGGCAAGGCATGGCATCAGTTTTTCGGGATGCAGCTAGGATAATTTTCATTGTCTATCTTCAAGAAGGAAAAACAATTTAAACAATCAAGGGCAAATATTATACGAACTTATTACAGCGTTTGAGTGGTGAAATCAAGAAAAAACGGTCACATTTGTCGAAAAAGAAAGTGTTGTTTCATCAAAACAATGCACTAGTTCACACATCCGTTATCGCGATGGCCAAAATCAATAAGTTAAGGCCATGGATCAACCGGATTACGTGACCAAATTTATAGATTAATCGAATCATGTAAGATAACTTGTTTTGTTTGTAATATATCTACTTGAAAATTTAAAGCACGTAATAAAAGGCAGTAATGATCGCCTGTTAACTTCGTTTTGGTAAAAATTGATGGCTGTCAAACAAATACTAAACAACGTCTCGTCTTCAAACTTCTATCTTAAGTTTTATAAGCTTGGTACTTTCGACCATAGTAATTTTTTTCAAACAACAATCGTCATCTATACGTAGATGAAAGGTATTGGATCTATAACTTAATTCGTGCCGTTTGCTAAGAGATGGCGTAACTTGATTATTATTCTATCGTTCCAATATTCCGAACATGCGTTGGAAAGCTACTGTCATTGTGCGTCTTTTTCAGTATATGTCATTCATTTTAAGCGTAAACAACAATAATTTTTTTCATTCAAATATGTCGAACTTTGTGCCTGAAAAAGTGTTTTTGTGGGGAGTTCTTCTTCATTACTTTAATATGAAGAAAACTGGTGCCGAAAGCCATCGTATTTTGGTGGAAGTTTATGGTGAACAATGCTCTAGCTGAGCGAACGTGCCAAAAGTGGTTTGCACGATTTAAAAGTGGTGATTTTGGCTTGGAAGACGAATAACGTCCTGGGCAGTCAAAAAAGTTTGAAGATGAAGAACTGGAAGCATTACTCGATGAAGATTGTTGCCAAACACAAGAAGAGCTCGCAGAATCTTTGGGAGTCACTCAAACAGCCGGATACATTCAAAAGCAAGAAAATTAGGTTCCACATGAACTCAAGCCGAGAGACGTTGAAAGGCGGTTTTGCATGTCCGAAATACTGCTGGAACGCCACAAAAAGAAGTCATTTTTGCATCGGATTGTTACTCGTGATGAAAAATGGATCCATTACGACAACCCCAAGTGCAAAAAATCATATGTGAAACCCGGCCAATCAGCCAAATCAACGGCAAAGCTGAATATCCATGGCGCGATGGTAATGCTCTGTATTTGGTGGGATCAGAAGGGTGTGCTGTATTATGAGCTGCTAAAACCGGGTGAAACCATCAATGGAGAACGCTACCGAACACAATTAATCCGTTTGAAGAGAGCAATGGCCGAGAAACGCCCGGAATATGCGACCAGACACGAGGCAATAATTTTCCATCATGACGACGCTCGGCCCCATGTTGCTATTCCGTTTAAGAACTATTTGGAAAACAGTAGATGGGGAGTTTTACCCCACCCGCCTTATAGCCCAGACCTTGCCCCCTCTGACTACCATTTGTTCCGGTCGATGCAGAACGCCCTCACTGGAATACGGTTCACAACAGAACAGGGTATCAAAAATTGGCTTGATTCATTCTTGGCCGCCAAGCCGGCGCAGTTCTATTAGGATGGAATCCACAATTTGCCAGAAATATGGAAAAAAGTCATAGCTTCAGATGGGTAATACTTTGAATGATACTATTGTACATGGTTTTCTTGAATAAACGTTCAAATTTTGAAAAAAAACCGCACGAATTAAGTTATAGGTCCAATAAAAAAACGTGGGAGTAATTGAAGACACAAAAAATAAATTTAGGTACAGAAAGAGATTACAAATTTGTACCAGGTACAGTATATACGTGAATAGGCGTTAGATAGAAAGGGATTAGAAGAGATGATCATGGATGTGGATTAAGATGGAGATAGAAAGAGATGAACGGTGATAGACAAGTGATAAAAAAAGATAGAGAAGAGGAAGTTCAAAAATATATGGGAGGATGTCGATTGATATGGAGATAGAAAGAGATAGACGATGATAGACAAGTCATAGAAAGAGATAGAAAAGAGTCCATTCAAAAAGATAGGCGTGGATTGATATGGAGATAGAAATAAATAGACGGGGATAAGTAAAAGTATCAACAATCTCTCTTCCTTCCTATCTTAGAGATAGAAAGTGAATGGATTTCTATCTCTTTACTTTCAGCAGGGAGTATTTCTTGTATCTCTTTACGAAAGAGTTTTAATCAGAATTTTTGTATGTAAATATTAAGAGTGTGCTAAAACTCGCATGACTCGTATTACTTGCAGAAGTCGTGAAAATCAAATAAATTCGGTAAATTGTACAATTCACTGATTTTTTTATGGATTATTATTTCAATTATCAAAGTTTTAGACTACAAAATTTATTCTGTTGTAATACTTAAAGCATTAAATCAGAGTTTTAATTAGTTGTAAGAATTAAGAAGGTTATGCAAGCTGCTTACGTTGTGTGAGTTTTTTGAGTAATGTGAAATGAGCGAGTTTTGCCGGTTTTAAGAGTTGAGCAATCTGTGCGAATATTCCTTATTGGGAAATTGTGCGAGTCACGCTGATTTTTCGAGAATCAGGGCATTCAAGAGTCGAATAAGTTATATAAGTTGTGTGAGTTTTACAAGTAATACGAGGCATGCGAGTATTACGAGTTAATTGAACTAGTGTATTTTGCAGGTACTACGGACCACAAAATCCCACTAATTTTCTGAATCGCACAATATTTGTGAATTTCTTTAATTGTGACTTGCACAGTATAGTTAAGTTATGCGAGTTTAGTAACTATTCGAGTTTTTGGAGATGCTCAAGTTTCGTGCGATTTGATTTTACAAGCTTTCCGGATGTATAAGTTGAGCAAGTTTTATAAGTTATGCAAGTTGTGCGAGTTTTGCGGGTCAAATGAATTACGAGAGTTGCACGGGTTGTGGGAGTTTTGCAACTTATGCAAGTTTTCCGCCCGGACGAGTTATGCTAGTCAGCTCTAGTCTTGCAGGTCGACCTACGCGAGTCGAAGGTTTTCATACTTTTACAGCACATAAAATTATGCTAATAAATTTGACAACATTTCTTCTTTTTGACATTACGAAAGACGCAAAATATTAATTTTTCGTAAAAAGGTGTATATTTCACAAGAGTTCCGCTGTTTGCCAATAACTAGAGTGATGAGAAGGTGTTTAAGTTGAAACATGAAGGCGTACAATTGGAGTAATTTGCTTGTCAGATTATCGTTGCAAGATGCGCGTCTCAATTATCGCAATGTCAGGCGGTGAGTGACGAACGGACAGAGACAGGCGCGGTTCGAACCATGACTAGTCAGTGCCGGTGGTCTGACTCTTGGCTCTTATGCTTGACTACCGATTTTGAGCTCTAACAACCTAAACGTATATTATTACCCATACATATATGTATATAATGCAATATAAATATCTGTATTAGCCCAAAGATAATTCCGGGATGGAAATAAATTTTACCAAATCCGAGCTATTCCAAAATCATTTTTCGAATCATTCCGGATCATTCCGAACGAATCCCAAAAACGTTTTGAATCTCGTTTGATGCAAATCGGTAAAAAAATCAATCCGATTTAAGTTGTCAATTCCGATTCAACCCGCGACTTCAATCCGATTCAATCCGAGCTCAGATCAATTCGGATAGGAAACTTGGTTTGGATTTCATTTTTTTAGTTGACTTTAATTGAACTAGAACCAAAGCGCTTTTCGGATTTGTTTGAAATGATTCGGAATGGCTTGGAATAACTCTGATTTTCTGGAATTGAATTCCAATCCGCGCAAATCAGAACAATTTTGAAACTCGTTTGATGCAAAGTGGTTGAAAGTCAATCAGATTCATTTCGATCTGTTCCAGTTCAATCCGAAAAACGCTTTGAATCGAATTATTTCCTATCGATTTCCAACCGATTCACCTGAAAAAATATCTAAAACGTTTTTTGGATTTGTTTGGAATGATTCGGAATGTCTCGAATTAACTCTGATTTGCTGGAATTGAATACCAATTTGGGTGAATCAGGACCATTCCAAAATCTCTTTCCGAATTAATCCGAAAATAGTTCTGAATCTTGTTTGATGCACGTCGGTAAAAAATCAATCCGGTTCAATCCGAATGAATCCTAAGTTTTCAATACGAATAAATCCGGGATCGGAATGATGATGACAGAAAATATATTGATTCGCATTGATAATTTGGTTGAGGTTCATTGATTGAATCGTAATCAATCACATTGATTTTTAGCTGATTTTCTTAAAAAAGATTCAGGAAGTTTTTGGGATTGTTTTAAAACAGTTTTAAACAGACTTTGAATTGGTTTGGATTGACTTTGATTCAATTCCAATCTGGGCGACTTAGAACTATTCCAAGATCTGTTTCGAAATCAATCCGAAAAACGTTTTAAATCTTGTTTGATGTAATTCGGTTAAAAATCGATCCGATTAATTTCAGTTCAATCCGAATGAATCCCATCAAAGTTTTCAATCCAAATTAATCCGAGATTGAAATGGTTTAGATTAAATAATCGGGTTAGATCAATCGATTAAAAATTAATCGGATTCATTCCGGTTCAATCCGAATGAATCCTAATTAAGTTTTCAGCCCGAATAAATCCGGGATCGGAATGATAATGATTGAAAATTCGTTTAAGATTAATCTGAGGCCGATTTTATTCGGATTTATTCGGATTGAAAACTTTGTTCAAATTCATTGGATTAAACCATGATGAATCGGATTCAGTCAGATCGATTTCCAGCTGATTTTCCTCGAACGATATTCAGAATGTTTCTCGGATTGGTTCAGAATTGTTTCGAATTCGCTGCGATTAAATTCCCCTCTGGAACTTTTTCCAGTGTACGCATATGTTCGTATCACGGTGATTTATACTCCCATGTGAAACGCCAACCCCAACGCAACTGCCGCTTATACGACAACATCGTAGACAAAATATCAGCCATAAAAGTAATGCTACTCGGAATAACCCATTGTTTACCTCTTAGAAATCCGCCTCGAGGAAGTCAACTCCTCACTGCTAAGCCGCTAATGTCGCCAATAAAGCAAACAGGAATAAATTTATTCCCAGAAGTATATTTTACATATTAGCGAATTTATACTCGTGTGAAATTTCCATTTTTCATACAAATAAGGAATTGAGTCTTTTAAATTATTTTAGGGACAATCGCTTGTACAAGTATGTTCCAGGTAAGTATACTGAAATATTTAGAATTTCATTGTTACATTTACTCTACTTTTACTCTGGAATGGTGTTAATTGGTTATGCAAATGTGTGTGTCGAACTTGTGACTAAGTCTCAATAACTACCCTGGCGAAAGTATCGGATTGAAATTCATTTCAAGTCAATCAGAACTATTCCGATTCATTCCATATCTGTATCCGAGCCAATGCGAATTATTCCAAACCAATCCGAAAAACGTTTTATATCTCGTTTGATGAAAAACTGTCAAAAATAAATCCAACTTAATCCGATTAATTCCGAGGCATCAATCCGAATGAATTCGAACCAATCCGAAACCAAGTTTTCAATCCGGATCAATCCGAATCAATCCGGGATTGGATTAATCCAACCGAATTTTGAATCAGAATCAATCGGAATATATTCAAAGTCAGAATGATTCGGATTGATTCTGATTAAAAATTCCGTTTGGATCAATCCGAGCTCGGAATTTATCTGGATTGAAAAATTGGTTTCGGATTCATTCGGATTGATGTATCGGAAGAAATCGGATTAAGTCGGATTGATTTTTTACCGTTTTTCATCAAACGAGCCCTGGCGAAAGTATCGGATAGAAATTCATTACGAGTCAATCAGAACTATTTCGATTTATTCCGATATCTCTACCCGAGCCAATGCGAATCATTACGAACCAATCTTAAAAATGTTTTGTTACTCATTTGATGAAACACGGTCAAAAATCGATCCGACCTAATCCGATTAATTCCGAGAAATCAATCCGAATGAATCCGAACTAATCCGAAACCAAGTTTTCAATCTTGATCAATACGAGCTCGGAATGATTCAAACAGAATCAATCCGAATGAATCCGAGGTCGGAATGATTCGGATTGATTCTGATGGAAAGTTCGGTTTGGATCGATCCAAGCCCGGATTGATTCGGATTAATCTAGATTGAAAACTTGATTTCGGATTGGTTCGGATTCATTTGGATTGATGTCTCGGAATTAATCGGATTAAGCCGGATTTATTTTTTACCGTCTTTCATCAAACGAGCCCTGGCGAAAGTATAGGATAGGAATTCATTCCGAGCCAATCAGAACTATTCCGATTCATTCCGATATCTGTACCCGAGCCAATGCGAATCATTACGAACCAATCTTAAAAATGTTTTGTAACTCATTTGATGAAAAACGGTCAAAAATCGATCCGACCTAATCCGATTTAATCCGAGGCAACAATCCGAATGAATCCAAACCAATACGAAACCAAGTTTTCAAACCGTATCAATCCGAGCTCGGATTGATCCAAACAGAATTTTCATTCAGAATCAATCTGAATGAATCCGAGGTCGGAATGATTCGGATTGATTCTGATTTGAAGTTCGGTTTGGATCGAACCGAGCTCGGATTGATTCGGATTGATCTAGATTGAGAACTTGGTTTTGGATTGGTTCGGATTCTTTCGGATTGATGTCCCTGAATTAATCGGATTGGGTCGGATCGATTTTTTACTGTTTTTCATCAAACGAGATACAAAACGTTTTTAGGATTGGTTCGGAATGATTCGCATTGGCTCGGGTACAGATATCGGAATGAATCGGAATAGTTCTGATTGGCTCGGAATGAATTCCTATCCGATACTTTCGCCAGGGAGATGCAAAAGGTTTTTCGGGTCGATTCGGAATGATTCGCATTTGCTTGGATACAGATATCGGAATAGTTCTGATTGACTCGGAATGAGTTTTAATCCGATAATTTCGCCAGGGTGTTTACTAGATTGCAGATAACGGCGCCAGAATCAAATAACATAATTCTTCCCTTCTCAATTTTATGTGACCACCCTTCCAGATTGTTGTTTGGTGCTCCTTGAAAAGTAATCGAAACATTTTATAACGAATGGGTCCTCAAATAAAAGCAATTATCGGTAATAATACAGGAGTAATTGGTATATTTTTCCGTTCCGGATTCCGGTTATAAAATTGGGGGGCTCTATCGAAAATATCCGTGCGTCATAATGCTGAACTAATTTCCGGTAGTTTGCGTCCGTTGGACCACGAACCGATTATAGAAATAGGTAGGTGTGCAAGTATTCCGAACGCGCAAACAATCTACAGAATTCCCTCCACCCTCGTACTGACGATTGGGTTTGTTTAGACGGCGGTAAGACGAACGATCCAAGTATGCATATAACATCCAATACGCAAGTGAGTCGATCCATCGTAATTCGATCCGCGTTTTAAATCGCCGCTCGCTCAATTAAATGCTCTGCTGAGAACTTTATCAGGTTCAAAAACTTTATGATACATCCTGCGCGTTAATTAATCACAAATGAGTTCTTTGATAAATTAAGTTGACATTACATTTATTTTAGATTGTATTCCCATATTGAATTATTGTGGGAAGCTGGTCAAGGTCACATTAGAAATTGCGTACAACTATTATCAAAATTATTCAATGATCTTTGGTTCAACACTCTATGTAATTTTTTGCCATCTCTGATAATCAGTGACGATTCATAGGAATCTTGTTTAATCCTTGTTAAACCATGTATTCTTGTGATATACTTTGTAAACAGTGCTAATAATTAGTAATCCTATGTGATCCATTCTACTCTCTTCAAATATGGCATAATCACCAGTAATCCTGTGTAATCCTTATAATCTTATGAAATATTAAGTGATCCTGATTATCATTTATAACCATATAAGATTTTTGGCATCCCATGTATTTTAGGTAATCCCGAGCAATGCTTAAAATTTTGTATAATCATGTGGAATCGCATGTTAGCCCGTGTAATCCCTTGTAATCTTGCAAAATTATGTTCATAATCTGCTAGTATATTAATCTTGTATCATTCTTGGTGATCACACGTAATCCCTGGTAATCTCATGTGATTCTTTGTTATCCATTTATTCTTATAAAATTCTTCGTAATCACTGGTAATCATAAGTAACCCAAAATAATACCTTGTAATCTTCTGGAATATAGTGTAATCACTGGTACTTATGTGTAATTCCTCCAATCTCGTGCAATATTATGTAATCCTTGAGAATCTTGTATAATCATTTGCCATATTTTGCATCCCATTGTATTCTAGTTAATCCCGAGCAATGCCTAAAATTTTGCACAATCATGTGGAATCGCAGGATAGCTCGTGTAATCCCCTGTAATCTTGCAAAATTATGTTCATAATCTGCTAGTATATTAATTTTGTATCATTCTTAGTAATCACTCGTAATCCCTGGTTATCTTATGTGATTCATTGTTATCCATTTATTCTTGTAAAATTCTTCGTAATCGCTGGTAATCATAAGTAACCCAATGTGATACCTTGTAATCTTCTGAAATATGCTGTAATCACTGGTAGTTATATGTAATCTCTCCAATCTCACGCAATATTATGCCGTCCCTTATAATCTTGTATAATCACTTGCTGTATTTTGCATCCCATTGTTTTCTTGGTAATCCCGAGCAATGCTTAAAATTTTGTATAATCACGTGGAATTGCATGTTAGCTCGAGTAATCCCTTGTAATCTTGCAAAATTCTTGTATCATCCTTGGTAATCCTTCGTGATCCCCGGTAATCTAATGCAA
Source organism: Diplolepis rosae (assembly GCA_030998225.1). Lineage (NCBI taxonomy): Eukaryota > Metazoa > Arthropoda > Insecta > Hymenoptera > Diplolepididae > Diplolepis > Diplolepis rosae. The sequence continues at coordinate 2,845,944 of JAPYXD010000736.1, forward strand.
TTTTTCATAATCAATGGTAATCATAAGTAATCCAATGTGATACCTTCTAATCTTCTAAAACATGTTTTAATCACTGGTAATTATGCGTAATCTCTATAATCTTATGGAATCTTATGTAACTTCTGATAATCTTATATGTAATCACATGTCATCATGTACTGTATCCAAACCTGAGTCCTTCAAAATCCTTTCCTATGTAATTCTAAGTAATACCCTAATTTTGTGTTATCGCGCGAAAAAAAAATTTGGTCTTCATTTCTGGGTTTTTTTCTTTAATTTTGATCATGTGTGATATTGTGTTATTCCTAAAAATTACTGGTGACTCCTGGTGATTTTGTATAATCTTTGCTAATTCATATATTCTTATTAAATCATATATAATGACTGGTTATTATTAGTAATCGTATGTAATCCCTTGCAATTTTCTGGAATAATGTGCAGACACTGGTAGTTGTGTGTAATCTCTCTAGTCTTATGAAACATTGAGTAATCTCTAATAATCATGTATAATTATTTGCTATATTTCCCATCCCATTTATTCTATCTAATCCTGAGTAATCGTAAAATATTGAATAATCACGTTGAATCCCATAATATTCCTATTCGATGCAATTTTGAGTAATCATTCGAGAGCACTTGTAATCTTTGCAGCTTTTTAGTATATATATATTAACGAAAATTTCTGATATTCATTAATCATTTGTAATCTTACGATCCCTTGTCATCTATTGAAATATGGTATAATCACTAATAATTGTGTGAGATTCCTCAAATCTTATGAAATACCATCTAATCCCTAATAATAATTGGTCATTTTATGTAATCCCTTGTAACTTCTGTAATTATAACTCTGTATAATTTCATGGAATCTTACGTAATCACTGGTAAACATATGTAACCGTGTGATCCCTTGTTATCTTTTGAAATGTGGTAAAATTACTAGTAATTCTGTGTGATTCCTCTAATCTTATGGAATGCCATCTAACCCCTGACAATCACTGGTATAATAATTGGTCATTTTATGTAATCCCTTGTAACTTCTGTAATTATAACTCTGTATAATTTCATGGAATCTTACGTAATCACTGGTAAACATATGTAACCGTGTGATCCCTTGTTATCTTTTGAAATGTGGTAAAATCATTAGTAATTCTGTGTGATTCCTCTAATCTTATGGAATACCATCTAATTCCTGATAATAACTGGTATAATAATTGGAAATTTCTTGTAATTCGTTGTAATTTCTGTAATTATAACTCTGAACAATTTCATGGAGTCTTATGTAATCTTGTAATCCCTTGTTATCTTTTGGAATATGGTATAATCACTAGCAATTCTGCATGATTCGTTTAATCTTATGAAATACCATCTAATCCATGATAATATCTGGTCATTTTATATAATCCTTTGTAGTTTCTGTAATTATAACTTTGTATAATTTCATGGAATCTTACGTAATCACTGGTAATCATTTGTAACCTTGTGATGCCTTGTTATCTTTTGGAATATGGTATAATCACTAGCAATTCTGCGTGATTCCTCTAATCTTATGGAATACCATCTAATCCTTGATAATCACTGGTATAATATTTGGTCATTTTATGTAATCCTTTGTAATTTCTGGAATTATAACTCTGTATAACATCATGGAATCTTACGTAATCACTGGTAATCATTTGTAACCTTGTGATGCCATGTTATCTTTTGAAATATGGTATAATCACTAGTAATTCTGTGTGATTCCTCTAATCTTATGGAATACCATCTAATCCTTGATAATCACTGGTATAATAATTGGTCATTTTATGTAATCCCTTATAATTTCTGGAATTATAACTTTGTATAATTTCATGGAGTCTTATGTAATCTTGTAATCCCTTGTTATCTTTTGGAATATGGTATAATCACTAGTAATTGTGTATGATTCCTCAAATCTTATGGAATACCATCTAATCCTTGATAATCACTGGTATAATAATTGGTTATTTTATGTAATCCCTTGTAATTTCTGGAATTATAACTCTATAACATCATGGAATCTTACGTAATCTCTGGTAATCATTTTTAACCTTGTGATGCCTTGTTATCTTTTGAAATATGGTATAATCACTAGTAATTCTGTGTGATTCCTCTAATCTTATGGAATACCATCTAATCCTTGATAATCACTGGTATAATAATTGGTCATTTTATGTAATCCCTTATAATTTCTGGAATTATAACTTTGTATAATTTCATGGAGTCTTATGTAATCTTGTAATCCCTTGTTATCTTTTGGAATATGGTATAATCACTAGTAATTGTGTATGATTCCTCAAATCTTATGGAATACCATCCAATCCCTGATAATCACTGGTATAATATTTGGTCATTTTATGTAATCCTTTGTAATTTCTGGAATTATAACTCTGTATTATTTCATGGAATCTTACGTAATCACTGGTAAACATATGTAACCGTGTGATCCCTTGTTATCTTTTGAAATGTGGTAAAATCATTAGTAATTCTGTGTGATTCCTCTAATCTTATGGAATACCATCTAATTCCTGATAATAACTGGTATAATAATTGGAAATTTCTTGTAATTCGTTGTAATTTCTGTAATTATAACTCTGAACAATTTCATGGAGTCTTATGTAATCTTGTAATCCCTTGTTATCTTTTGGAATATGGTATAATCACTAGTAATTGTGTATGATTCCTCAAATCTTATGGAATACCATCCAATCCCTGATAATCACTGGTATAATAATTGGACATTTGATGTAATCCCTTGTAATTTCTGTAATTATAACTCTGAACAATTTCATGGAATCTTACGTAATCACTAGTTATCATTTGTAACCTTGTGATGCCTTGTTATCTTTTGAAATATGGTATAATCACTAGTAATTCTGTGTGATTCCTCTAATTTTATGGAATACCATCTAATCCTTGATAATCACTGGTATAATAATTGGTTATTTTATGTAATCCCTTGTAATTTCTGGAATTATAATTCTGTATAACATCATGGAATCTTATGTAATCTTGTGATCCCTTATTATATTTTGGAATATGGTATAATCACTAGCAATTCTGCGTGATTCCTTTAATCTTATGGAATACCATCTAACCCTTGATAATAAATGGCATAATAATTAATAATCTTATATAATAATTTTTAATTTCTGTTATATTTTGGGGCACTAATTAAAGAAAATTTTTAATATTACTTTTTTCAGGTGTAATTCTAAAATCGGTCCCTTGTAATATTGCCTAATCACTATAAATCCCTGGTAATCTTGTCTAATCCTTGGTAATTCATACAATCTCATGAATTCCTATTTCATCACTACTAATCTTTTGTAATCCTATATAATGACATTTATCCTTGGTAATCCCTCTTTATCGTTGATAATCTTGTATTAATATTCAGGCCAATATAAATATCTGAATATGGAATTATCTTTTATAGCATTTTACTTTGGCTATTAAGATTTTTTCAATGAGAGAAATACAGTTGAAGAAGGTATTAGGCATATTTTCAGTGTGGAACTCATAACTGAATTAATGTCACGATAGATATATGTGTGTGTGAATATTAATTCCATTTGTGAGGCAGAAAAGCCAGCAAAGTACTTATAGCAGATATGTAGATACTTGAAGTTAATCTCCACGAGAAAAGTTGAGAATGAGAGGATCACCAGTTGAGTAAAGATCAAAAATTCTTGTTATAAAAGTCGTCTTGATTTTCTTGATCGTCGTCGTCGCTTTAGAAAAATCCGCCTGGTCATTCCATTTAATCCGCGCTTGGCAAACGAGCAAGTGTCTTGTAATGATCGTTGTAAAAGTGAGACATTTGAGATGCGTATAAAACGGTTTTCTCATGTAGCATACCTAGAGAAATATATTCTCGAGTTCCTTTTAATCATCTCTATTATGCACCCTTATTATAGTTTTAGAGTCGTACCTTTTTACGTTATATGTGTCTCAATATATTTCATTCTGGAATTTCTTCAATTAATCATAATCATAGTTATTCAAGTCTCCCATCTAATGATTAAACATTAAAGTCTCCAGTAGAGCGAGGGGCGGAACCAGAATAAATGCGGTTCCGCCTCATATAGTTGCTTCGTGGTGGGAAGGCCGTTAGAACGTGTTAGATTGGTAATTGAACTTTTTAAGTCTACAAACGGTAAATAAATGTTTAAGGGGATCAGCCACCTTTAATATTTTTATTTTTGGAGTCTAGAACTTTCAAATAATTTTTTTTATGTTTAGTACCTTTATTTAGAAATGTTTTGGGGATTTTTAAAAATTTCAGCACCTTTATGTAATTTTAAACTAAGAATTTTGGCCATTTTTTTGACATTTTTTGACTTTGAATAACTTTTTTAGTTTTTAACCAATTGTCATCATTCTTTTTTATTTTCTTCCTTTTAATGTGTAGCAACTTTTTTGGTATGGAAAATAAGGTAAAATGACTGAAAAAAGTTACAAATAAAATAAAATAAAAAAATTAATAAAAATATCCCCCAAAAAAAAAATTGTATATAGTTTTTTAGCAAGAGCGCTTTCCATACCCGAAAATATTGATAATATTACAAAGCTGATTTTCGCTAAAAATGCGTTTTTCGTAAATCGTAGTAACTTTTAATTTTATTTACTTTTCTACGGGAAAAAAGCAGATTGCTATGGAAATTTACACACATTCTCAGAAAATTATAGAGAATAAAAGAAAAAAAATTTATTTTGGTCCAAATTTTGTCATTTTGGAAATTTAAAAATTCGAATTTCTTGAAGTTTTTGATTAAATAAAATATATAAGAGAATAGAAAATCTTTATTTGAACGAAAAGATAGAAAAGGATCGTTAGGGAAAGTATATTGATAGTTTTGCATGGAAAAACGGATTGAAACGGATAAGATGACTTTAAGTTGAAGAAACGATTCAAAAAGAGTGGCATACATAGGAAATAGATATATTTAAATGGATACAAAAAGGTGGTTTGAGAAAAGTGGGATAATTTCAAATTAAAGTGAAGATAGAACAGGATAGACGATTTTATATTCCTACCAATAGTAACTAAAAAGTATTCTGCCTTTCTCCAACCAAGTTTTTCCATGCCATTTTATCACAAGTGCTGATTATCATTTTCTTTCCAAGAAAATACTGACAGATGGATAAAGATTTGCAATAGTAAACAGAAGAATTGAATTATGGATAGAAAAAAATAATGTCACTGAAATCATACCATTGATAGGATTAGGAAATTTTTTATCCCTTTTTGTGTTTTTAATTCTATCAAGCAAGGGTTTCTATCCGTCCAAATTATATATTTTCAATATCTCAACATCTATCTTTGTCTATCCACAAAGGCATGTTTGGATGATTTTATAACAAGATAGAAAATATTTTTTGCAGATAGCATTACGATATGTTGGGATAGGAAAAGTTAGAATAAACAGATAACAAAGATTGATAATAAAAAAGGATAAAATGATTTTAGATTCAGGAAAAAAAGGAAAATGATTCTTTGGATGTAGCAGATTGATAAGTTTGGATAGAAAATGATGGTTATCAAAGAAGGTGGATGGATAGATCTAATTCAAAAAAGATGGATCCAATGGAATAGGATATTTAAAAAATTAAAAAGAAATGTTGATATGGAAAATACATTGATAGTTTTTGATAGAATAATATTGATCGATAAAAGTTGTATCATCAACATTAAATTGTCTTTCCAGAAGGATAGAAAAGGATAGAGATGTATAGACAGAGGATAGCCGAAGGTAATATATTACTTCCGACTCTAATCTCATACATGAATTAGAAAGGCATGTTTGGATGATTTTATAACAAGATAGAAAAAAAATTTCGCAGATAGCATTTCGATATGTTTGGATAGGAAAAGTTAGAATAAACAGATAATAAAGATTGATAAAAAAAAAGGATAAAATAATTTCAGATTCAGGAAAAGAAGCAAAATGATTTTTTGGATGTAGCAGATTGGTAGGTTTGGATAGAAAATAATGGTTATCAAAGAAGACAGATGGATAGATCTAATTCAAGAAAAATGGATCCAATGGAATAGGATATTTAAAAAATTGAAAATGAATATTGATATGGATAACACATTGATAGTTTTTGATAGAATAATATTGATCGATAAAAGTTGTATCATCAACGTTAAATTTTCTTGCAAGAAGGATAGAAAAGGATAGAGATGTATAGACAGAGGATAGCCACAGGTAATATATTACTTCAGATTCTAATCTCGTATATGAATTAGAAAGGTATGTTTGGATGATTTATGAACAAAAGATAGAAAATCATTTTTGCTGATAGAATTTCGATATGTTTGGATAGGAAAAGTTAGAATAAACAGATAATAAAGATTTAAAATTAATTAGTCGAGTTTAAAATTTAATAAAAATAGAATAAAATAATTTCAAATTCAGGAATAAAAGGGAAAATTATTACTGAATGTAGCAGATAGATAAGTGTAGATATTTTTTTTTTTTTTTTTTTTTTTTTTTTTTTAATAGCATAAGTGTTGACGCTCTTGTAAGTAGAGAGTATCTTCTAAGGTCGCTAGGCGGAACGAAATTAGTCCATAAAAAGTTTTAAAAGGTGTGCTATTTAAAGGTTAAATTTTTGGAAATAACTAGCGATGTTGCAATGTTGGAACTCCTTGGAGAGTCAATTATACGAAAACGCACCTGACGTGCAAAAAGAGCGTTTAGGCCGGATGCCTTGAACTGGGTTATAAAGCAGCGCAGCGCGGCGCGACATAAAGGAACAGGCGTATCTTTATTAGACGACCGCTTGTAGTAAAAGAGACAAGCAGTCCAGCTACCATGATAGAGTCGCTCGCCAAGAACAAACTCGTTTCCGTTTATCGCCTCTTTCGAGGGTGACGATGTGTACCGTTTGCAATTATTGAGTTATTCTCTGATGTCTCTTCGTCAAGTGCCACTTCCGGAGTGAATCTCCACATTAATAGCAGTACTTCCACGAAGATGCTCTTAATTACTCTCCTTTCTATTGCCATTAATTAATTCTCACTTAATTATTACAAGTATTATTATTAAGGTAGTTGCCGTGCGAAAAAACAGGTCTATGGAAAAGAAAGTTTTTCCATTATTAATCATCAAAAAAAATTTTGAAAAGAAACATTTTTTTTATAAAATAACTATATTTGAAGTTATTTTCGAAATTGGAAATGATAAGTGATAGAATATTTTCGCCGAAAAAATAAGCCATAATTCATGGAATTCCAATCATTTTTTTAAAATTGGTAAGAAGCGATGATAAGGAAAAATTCCATTACAAAAAAAACATTCTAAAAGTTAAAAATTCAATTTTCCTGCCAAAATATACGAGATACGAAAAAAATTTTGGGAAACAAAATTGCTTATTTTAAAGAGATCTACAAATGTTCTCTAGACCATTTTTTCATAGGACTTATATATTTTGTTTGTTTATGAAAAATATTATTCAAAATGAAAACTTTTTTTTTCCAAAAAAACTATACGAGATACGAAAAAAATGTCAAGAAACAAAAATGTTTGTTTCAAGAAGATCTACAAATTTCTACTGAAATTTTCTTCACAGGAGTTACATTTTTTCTTTTATTCATCAAAAACGCTTCTATAAAAATAAAAAATTCAATTTTTCCGTCAAAATATACGAGATATGGAAAAAATGACCGGAAACAAAATTGTTCATCTCCAGAAGATATACAAATTTGCTTTAGATCATTTTTCGATAGGAGACGTAGTTTCGCTTTAATCGCGAAAAACGTAATAAAAAAATAAAAAATTCCATTTTGCACCAAATCTATGTGCAATACGAAAAAAATATTAAGAATCAAAATTATTTGTTTCAAAAAAATCCACTTATTTACTCTCGACTATTTTGTCATAGGAGTTATGTCTTTTCTTTTATTGATCAAAAACGTTTTTATAAAAAATCAAAAATTTTATTTTCCCGCCAAAATATACGAGATATGGAAAAAATGTTGAGTAACAAAATTCTTTATTTTGGAAAGATCTACAACTTTTGTTCCAACTATTTTTTCATAGAAGTTACATTTTTGGTTTATTAATGGAAAATATCATTTTTAAATGCAAGTATTGCTCAAATGAAAAAAAAAAATTATTTAATTATGAAAGAGCAATTTTTAAATATATTTACTTTTTTGTGTTTCAGAAACAAGAAGCTGTCGATCCGTTTACAAAATACCCTAAGGTAAGAGAATTTCACGATTATAGAAGTATTTTCTCTTTCAAAATCTTGCTTTTGCTTTCTCTTTTTATTTTTTCCATGTGGGAATTGAACTCTGATGCAGAATTACGGTAAACCATCGAGTAAACTTGAAAATAATAAGCAAATACTCAGAATAGATGGGGGGGGGGGGGGGGCTCTGGTAAAAACTCTTCTCTCAATTGGGACAGTTTTCTTAGGCCATAAGCCATAAGCAGCAAATAAACCTTGTGTATCGTAAATTTCCCTTTTTTAAGCGTGAATTAAGATTTATATTGGAGGCATGTAACATAAAAAAGAAAATGTTTGCATCGATGACCTTGACAGCCGCCCACAATATGCTGTCAAGTACGTCAAGTTTACGCACTTTATTCCCTTCTGCTTCAGGGCAGCTTCTTCCTTCACTCTGCACAATCTTATTTACTTTTCTTCTTTCTCGGTGTTCAGAGAGTAAAGATCTAAAATTTTAAAAATTCTCGCAGTTTTGTTGTTTCCTTTTGGAAACTTAAAATTTTTCATTTCAAAACTGAACCAGATAAAAGTTTTTTTTTTTATAGAGAAATTGTATTGTACAAAATATTTCAAAAACAGAAATTATATTGATCAGTGATCTTTATTTCTAAAATATGAAAAAGTAACTAGAATATAAGAAGAAAAAAAAAAGTAGATAATTTTTTTTTTTTAAATATGTCATAAAGAGTCTTCTGATTGTCCAATATTTACAAAATATGTAAAGAAAGTAGATAGAAAGTAGCAGGACATAAAATATGATTGGAAATAATCTTTAGTAATGTGAGATAAACGTGAAAATTAACTTAAAAATAAACTGAAAAACCTCGATAAAAAACTTTGATAAAATAATTCGATAAAAAAAGGCATGGAAATTCTTTAGAATATAAATTAAATTATATAAGTAATTTTATAATATTATTTAGTTGAGTTCAGCGAAAGCGTCTTCTTTTCCACAGGAAGATTTCAAATTCTTTAAATTTGAATTTTATAATATTTTCTCTAACCGTAATTCAGTCAAATTTTACTGATTACTTCAGTAAAAATTAACTGACTCAACGGTGAAAAAAATATATTCCCAGTGATGAATCAGTGAAAATTAACTGATTTAACAGTAGAAAATATTCTTTTCACTGATAAATCAGTAAAAAAGGCAAATCACTGAATCAATCAGTGCAAATTTAACTGATTCAGATTTAGAGAGTAGGATCAAAACTCTTGAAACTCATCTGTTGTAATTAAAATTTTAACTAACCTAGTCATTGAAATTCTTTGAATTTTGATAAATTCATTTTTGGTTTTAATCCCTTTCTTTCTGCGTCGATGTTTTTTCCAGAAATAGAAATTATTTAAGATGATATATATTTATATATAAAGAGTTTAATGAGGAAATTGCAAAATTGTTTTTTTTAATACCCGTTTTAAAAAATTGCTTCGTAAATCATTTTAGGGAAAAAAATATATAAAGAGATTTGTTGATGCATTTACATTTTCAATTACATTTATTCCTGAATATGGTCTAGTTTTTTTTTTTTTTTTGTTAGCTAAGGTGTTTTTAAAGTTAATGTGCTAGTATTCAATATTATTCCTTAAGAATTTTCATGTTTTCTCAAAGAAAAATAAAAGATTTTTTTTAAAATATTAAAACAAAACAATTTTTTAATTTTCTCATTAAACTCTTTATATATAAATATATATCATCATAAATAATTTGTATTTTTAAAAAAATAAAATGTTCGCTGTATACCGAAAGTTAACCGAGTCGGTGTCGTTTTGCGTTCGGAAAATTTATTTTCCGCACACTTAGAATTTTACCGCATTAATGCGGGAAAATCAACTTTCCACACGCAAAACGACACTGACACAGCCAAATTTCGGTGTACGGCGGACAAAAAAAATTTTCTCTATAAATTTATGTAAATTTTCTCACCTCTCTATTATTTTTTCACAATATCAAAGTTGTACTCAAAAATAGGACTCATGTGTGCAATATTTACTAGTTACTTTTTTCATATTTTAGAAATAAAGATCACTAATGAGGTCTTCAATCAGACTCGAAACGTTTGATTAAAATTGCTTTTTTCATTTATGAATCCTAATGCCAATAAGTCAACATCGCAAATATTGTACAAAATACTATGTGTATAGCAAAGGTTACAATCTGTATCGTGGTAAGTATTATACCGATAGTAGATAGCGTCATATGTATAGTAAAGATTCCCATACGTATTTTAGTTATATAAATACAGTTAGTAGTGTCTGTTATACTTATGGTAACTTGTACAATATTTTATTTTGTTTTATTTAAGTTCTATTTAAGTGCCTCGCTCTTCTACAAGCTGTGAACATAATCTTAACACGCAATTAATTCGCTCTTTTTCTCCAGCTTCGCACTATAAGTATTCAGCTTTTCTTTGTGATCTCCGCGATAAAATTAATGTGTTTTCATAATTGAATTCAATATACATATATTAGTTTCGTTTTCCACACCTTGGATATTTAGTCATCGGCTTAACGAGCCGAGACTCGAGTTATTAGATTTTAGACCATAGAATTTAATAAGGCTGCTTCATATTTACGATTATGTTCTTAAAGACACGCTCGTTTTTCATTTTTTGAATTGGGCTGAACGTTTTTCTGTTTTTGTTTAATAAAGGAAGGAAACTGATCGAGGAGAGAAAAACCACAACTTTGAATATTTTATGACTTTACTACTTTATTAGTATTTAACCATTTGTCATACTTAATCGATTTTTTATCACCATAATTTACTCTTTGTGGTTTTCTGAAACCTACAATTTTTTATTTCCTGTCAGAATTTCTATGTACTGAATAACTTAATGAAAAGTATGAAAATTAATTAATTTGAATGAAATTATTTATAAAATGTTTCTAATTATTTTTTATACATTTTTTAATCAAAAAGGTGAGAAATTATTTAATCTTTGGAAAGTATCCTTTTTAATAGGTTTTAGGGATATTTTCAATAATAAATCATTTTCATCTCACATTTTCGTAGAAATATAACTGTTTTTATATGTTTTATTTAACGCAACATATCTACTACAATAAATCGTCATTTTTTTAAAGATAAAAGTAATATTTTAGAATTTTAAACTTACGGTGGTTATATCATCTAAAAAAAAATGTTTTAAAAGTTCTCAACTAAAAGCGATGATTCTGAGGAAGGAAACGAGTATCGGATACTCGAAAAACCTGTTTAAAGAAGGGAATTTCCAATTAGAACAATTTAAATTCTAGAATCTCTTGTTTCAAGAATTTTTGCAAATTTTATGAATGGTTAACTACTAATATTGTAAAACAGAATGACTGGATTGAAATTGGCATCAAAGAATCACCAGCGTGGCCATGAAATAATCACGTATCCTAAAACAATTTTTTTTCGAATCCTTAATTCGGTCGTGAATGGATTCTTAATTTTTAGTTTCATTAAAGAAGTGGTTCTAGCCACACGCACCTAGTTTCCGTGAAAGTGTAGATCGCACGAGCAGATCTTCAGCAAAGAGAAATCGATATCTAGGAATTTTCAAAATTCTAATCTTGACACTAATTAATGACTTTTTGGAAAGATATTGCGTTAATTAATGTCCCATTAAGACACAACTGCAAATAAATTTGGCACAACTTTTATAAATCCTCTCTCTAAATCTGAATCAGTCAAATTTTTACTGATTGAATCAGTGATTTGCCTTTTCACTGATTCATCAGTGAAAAATATTTTTCACTGTTAAATCAGTTAATTTCCACTGAAATAATCAGTGAAATTTGACTGATTTACAGTAACCTCTTTTTAGCTATTTGAATCAGTCAAATTTCACTGATAATCAGTAGATTTTGACTGATTCAAATTTAGAGAGCTGATAATTATTCCTCAACACTTTGAATTTAAGTCTTTTGAAGGGAAACAAATATTCGAGAAAATTCTTAAAATTATTGATTTTCTACATAGAATTCAAAAACTCCAGTTTAGATCTAAAAATGAATTTTACTCTAAATTATCTGATTTTTAATCTTAAGATGCGAAAAATCAACTCTGGAGTCCGTATTCTATAGAAATCGAAACAATTTTCTCGGCAAATTTTAAACAGTGAATATTAAGGCAGCAATAATATTCAGATGTTTATTTCTTGAGAGACTTCATTTTAATCTCTAAAAACAACGTTGAGATAAGAAAACTCATTAAAGTCCGCACTTATCTTTCTTCTTGTCCAAGATTGGTCCCACATACTATATACTGTGTAATTTAATAGTGTTGAAGTCACATTTACATTTTTCTTAATTTTCCATTCACTCGAGTAAAGTCAATAGAGAATATGAAGTTAATTAAGATAGATACATGACTTGCTTTTTCCACGAGAGATCACTTAATTAGTCAAAGCTAAAAAAATGTAATTATCATCAATAATTGGAGTAATAATTTCTTTTTTAAATATCCCAATAAAAATGGTGACTTTTTCCATTCTCTTAATATTGCTAATGAAAATTTACTTATTTATTGAAATCTACCAACATTCTAAAAAAATTTATTTATTTTTCGTTCTTTTGGCATAGGGTCAGCTTCTTCATTTAAAAATTATCAATGATAGATATAATAAAACGTAAAAAAGGTCAACAAAAGAGAATGGTCAAACGTTTGGGCTACATATGGGGGCCCTCTTCAGTGCTATAAATTATAAAATTAATTCAAAATTTTTGTGAAGAATTAAAATATAGGAAGTAATCAAAATATCGAAAATCATTTTTGGGTCAATATAATAGCAGACGTTTTCAAATATGTCATATTATAAGAAAACTTTCCATTTCCCAAAATATGTCAGTAACATGTTTGAAACGTGGGCATATTGTTCTCAATTTGTGCAAGAAGTTTAATCGTCCTTTCTCCCTTTTCAAGTGTCCTTTTTACATTTTGTGACATATCTCAAGATTCCCATAACTTCAGTAACCCTCATAAAAACCCCGTGATTCTTTGGCTCTTGACACTTGAGGTTCGACAGCTTTTACAAGGTGTTATAAATAATAATGGAACAGGACTTGTATCGACCCTTAGTATTAATATTCAAATATTGTTGATGTTCTTGGTTGGCTTTAGGGTCCAGGAAAAAATGTAACTCAAAGTTTCATATTTTCAAACGTTTCGACTCAGATTGGAGTCCTCATCAGTGAGAATTTAATTCTATAAAAATACAAAAGAAAGAGACTTAAAAAATTGCACGTGTGACCGATGAACATTGTAATAAGAAATGTTATAAAGAATTGCGAGTGTAAAATATAAAACTGGTCTAAATAACTAAATTTGCAAAAAAAAATTGAAACTATAACAAACCAAAAAATATCTGTAAAAATACTAGGGGAGAACATTAAAGGAATTGCACGTGTGACGGATAAACATTGTGGAAAAATGATATAAATGATATATAAATGTGAAAGTGTAAAATTAATCTAAATAAACTAAATTTGCAAAAAAAAATTGAAAAATGTAACCAAAAAAAATTTTTTCTATAAAAATACGAAGTGAAGAAACTTAAAGTTTAAGCGTGTGACGGGTAAACATTGTGGTAAAAACGGTCTAGATGAATTGAACATGTAGAAATATAAAATTGGTCTAAATAACCAAATTTACAAGAAAATGAACCTTAGCACAGATTTTTTGAGTAAATAATGCCAAGCGAGTACAAATATTGCGACCCTCTTTATTTCTTGCAGAAACTACTAGGCGCCAAGTATTTACAGGTCATCGTTTCTTACGATGCAAAACCCAATGCTAATTATTGGTCTTTTCTGCTTGAAGTCGCTCGGCAGCAGCTTTGATTTATTTCGACTGTCACTGCTCGATAAGTCACAATATAATAGACCACTTCGTTAAACATTTATATATATTATATGTATATCCAGCGACGCGTGACACGTTCAATCAGGCCGGTTCAGAACTTGACAAATGCGCGAGATATTATTTGCTGTATCACAAACACTATCACTATTACAAAATACTATTAATAGTGCAAATACACTATTGCTATAACAAATGTCCATGTTATGCTATTACATGTACTATCTCTGTAGCTATAATTATTTATCATATTCAAGGCGCCGGTAAGAGATTCCAAGATGTATTCACGACTCACAGTGGCGACCTTTCTGTCCTTTTCTTATCTTATGCACATTCTAAGAGGCTTATTTTACACAATGCGCCTCGACGCCTGGCGCTTAACACAAAATGCCAGGTTTAAAATAATGTATGCAAGATGATGATGCATTTCTAGCGAAAGCCTATTGCATTACTTACTTTATAATATTTTATTCAAAATGAAAATAATCTTCAGGAGAGATTTTTAATGCATTGAATAAGGAAAGTGTTAATAAGAAAAAAACTTTCTCTCATATAGCTTGCAAATAATATACAGAAAATTATTTTTCCTGTAGAATGTAGATTTGGTATATAAATGATATATTTTTGATACGTAAACTGATGAAAGTTTTAATGAAAAAGAAATTTTTTCACATGTAGCATGGAGATAATATAGAGAAAAATATTTTTTTCGGCGCAACGTAGAAGTAATATACGAAGGATTTCCAATGCATATGATGGGGACGATGTTGACGAAGCGGACAATGTTTTTCCATAGCATGGAAATAATGCAGATAAAAATATATTCCTGCACAACGTAGAAAAAATACACAAAGGATTTTCAATGCACTTGATGGGGAAGTGTTGTGAAATAAATTTTTTTTTACAGCATGATATAATATATCGAAAAATATTCTTTTCGAATAACGTGGATAAAAGATACGAATGATTTTTCATGCATATGATGGGGAAAGTTTAATTTAAAAAAAATTTTCACATTCGGTATGTAAATAATATGCAGACAAATATATTCCTCTTCAACGTAGAAAAAACGCACAAAAGATTTTCAACTCACTTCATGGGGAAGTGTTGTGAAATAAATTTTTTTTACGGCATGATATAATATATCGAGAAATATTCTTTTCGAATAACGTGGATAAAAGATACGAATGATTTTTCATGCATATGATGGGGAAAGTTTAATTTAAAAAAAATGTTCACATTCGGTATGGAAATAATATTCAGAAAAATATATTTCTTCTCAACGTAGAAAAAATGTACAAAGGATTTTCAGCACACTTGATGGAGAAGCGATGTAAAATTATTTTTTTTCCTATTGTATGATACAATATACAGAAAAATATTCTTTCTGATTAATGTGGATAAAATATAAAAATTATTTTTTATGCATGTGATGGGGAAAGTTTGATTAAAAAAAAAATGTTCACATTCGGTGTGGAAATAATATTCAGAAAAATATATTTCTTCCCAACGTAGAAAAAATGTACATAAGATTTTCAGCACACTTGATGGGGAAGTGATGTAAAATTATTTTTTTTCCTATTGTATGATACAATATACAGAAAAATATTCTTTCTGATTAATGTGGATAAAATATAAAAATTATTTTTCATGCATGTGATGGGGAAAGTTTGATTAAAAAAAAAATGTTCACATTCGGTATGGAAATAATATTCAGAAAAATATATTCCTTCGCAACGTAGAACAAATGTACAATGAATTTTCAGTACAATTGATGGAGAAGTGTTGTGAAATAAGTTTTTTTTACAGCATGTTAAAATATATCGAAAAATATTACTATCGAATAACGTGGATAAAATATGCAAATGATTTTTCATGCATAGGATGGGGAAAGTTTGATTAAAAAAAATGTTCACATTCGGCATGGAAATAATATGCAGAAAAATATATTCCTTCACAACGTAGAAAAAATGTACAAAGGATTTTCAGTACACTTGATAGGGAAGTGATGTAAAATTATTTTTTTTCCTATGGTATGATATAATGTACAGGAAAATATTCTTTCTGATTAACGTGGATAAAAGATACGAATGATTTATCATGCATATGATGGATAAAGTTTGATTAAAAAAAATATGTTCACATTCGGCATGGAAATAATATGCAGAAAAATATATTCCTTCACAACGTAGAAAAAATGTACATAGGATTTTCAGCACACTTGATGGGGAAGTGTTGTGAAATAAATTTTTTTTACAGCATGTTATAATATATCGAAAAATATTCTTTTCGATTAACGTGAATAAAAGATACGAATGATTTTTCATGCATATGATGGGGAGAGTTTGATTAAAAAAAAATGTTCACATTCGGCATGGAAATAATATGCAGAAAAATATATTCCTTCGCAACGTAGAAAAAATGTACAAAGCATTTTCAGCACACTTGATGGAGAAGTGATGTAAAAGTATTTTTTTCTATTGTATGATATAATGTACAGGAAAATATTCTTTCTGATTAATGTGGATAAAATATGCAAATGATTTTTCATGCATAGGATGGGGAAAGTTTGATTAAAAAAAAAATGTTCACATTCGGTATGGAAATAATATTCAGAAAAATATATTTCTTCTCAACGTAGAAAAAATGTACAAAGGATTTTCAGCACACTTGATGGGGAAGTGTTGTGAAATAAATTTTTTATACAGCATGTTATAATATATCGAAAAATATTCTTTTCGATTAACGTGAATAAAAGATACGAATGATTTTTCATGCATATGATGGGGAAAGTTTGATTTAAAAAAAATGTTCACATTCGGCATGGAAATAATATGCAGAAAAATATATTCCTTCACAACGTAGAAAAAATGTACAAAGGATTTTCAGTATACTTGATGGGGAAGTGATGTAGAAGTAATATACAAACGTTTTTCAATGCATATGATGAGGAAATTGTTAGAAAAACAAAAAATTTAAGCACAAGGCATGAAAATAATATACAGGAAAATATTCTTACTCCACAACGTGAATAAAATTTATAAAGCAATTATATACAAATATAAAATGAATATACAAGAATATATGTGCGTTAAATTTGTTTCTTTCAAAATATTATTTATTTGATTTATCAAAATGGATTTATCAGTGCAATTTAAAATAAATTATTCAAGCATTTGATTTATTGCCAGAGAAAGCTAATTGCCCCAATTATTCTAAAATATCACTTATTCAATTCAATTAAGTAATATTAAATAACAAAAGCTAAAATAAAGTTGTTTCCTATGCTTTAATAAATAATTTATTGCATCTTTAAGATATCGTTCGTTCATGTTCTGGCTGCTATTAATTTTCAATTTTAATATGCAGCAACCAGTGATAAGTAGAAATGCATGGATCATTAGTAAAGTTTAATTGATGTAAACGCGTTTAATGCGATGGATCGCGTAAGATTTAGAAATTGAGTGAGTTATGACTTGTAGATCTACAAATATGATACGCTGTGCGGTGCATCGATCTTTTACGATCGATTGTGGGCGTTCGTCTTGTTTTCGCAGTAAAAGTGGCTGAAAAATATACAGATGATAAGCTTAATATCTATATATCGCACATTTTCGTGCCATAAAAACATATTTCATGCAAAGGGAAGTCATTTTCCCAGCTATTTCTTTCATTTACTTGTTTACATTCTCCATTTTTACAACTACTTTGTTTTTGTTGCATAACATAACAAGCAGAAAACATTAATCTATAGTCATCTTATGTAAATAGATAAAAAATAAATAATTTTGCATTTACAACCAGATCACAAAAACAAACTCACATTCAAAACCACGTAACTAGATTTCTACCTTACCGACATTTCAGTTTGTGTAATATTTCTATGCAAAATAAGATGGCGGATTGAAAATTTATAAAATTAAATAAAATGCACTAATATAGGTATGTTCGGTCATAAATGTTTATAATTATAAAAAAAACGTTTTCTTTAAATAAATATTTTTTTCGAAATAAAAACATAAGATTGAAAATTGTTTCTTGGTTTTTTACGAGGATATTTAAAATGAAGTTATATTTTCTGTAAATCAAAGAAACGTATTTTTTAATTTAAAAGTTTTATCGATTAAAAGAAATTTAAGTTAAAGAAGATCATTATTACGTAGATGAAAGTTTCTTAAAATCAAAAAACCTTTTTTGATTAAAATAAATTTTTTCCTTGATCGAATATGAAAGAAATGTTTCTTTGAGTTGAAGAAACTGTTCTCTGAGTATATTGAAAATAAATCATGTCTTCTGCATAACTTAAAGTTAACATAAATCGTGGACATTTTCATATTCCTTGTTGTAAAATTTACCGTTAGATAGCATATTTTGTAATGAAGCTTCTTGAAATACATTTGAAAACATTTTTCTCGGGACTAACTTATTTACCGAAATTACTCTAATATATGTGGACGTTTGATAGAATGAAATCTTGGCTTTAACGTCATTTAACGTCTAACTGATAGCAATAATGACATGTGAAGGCTGTCTTGCCTCAAGTGCCATGTCTCAAGCTCTGATGAAAAATAAATACAAAACATTTGAAGTACAATCCCCACTTTACACCGAGAAAACAAATTGGCACCACATCAAAATTTCTGTTGGCTCTAGAAAATAATTTTTTGGTATTTGTACAACAAAACCATTTTTCTTAGCCGCTTTATTGTCATCGCGATTCTTTTTTGTTGACCAAACAAAATTCTCTCGTTATATCATCAAAAATATTTTGTTAGTTTAACAAAATTCTGTGATTAGCTGAATGGAACGATTTTTTAAATCAGAAACTTTTATTTTTTGCCCTTTTTGTTGTCATTACAAAACTTTTTTGTTGACCAAACAAAATTCTTTTGCTGTCTTCACAAAATTCTTTTTATTGAATAACGAAATTTTTGTTAATTTCTCATTTCTTTGGCATAGGGTCAGTTTCTTTTTATTTTCTTCCATTAAAATTATCAATAATAATTTTATTAGCTCAATGGAATGATTACTTGACACAAAAACTGTTTTTTTGACCCTTTTTGTTGTCATTACAAAAAAAATTTGTTGATCAAACAAAATTCTATCGTTATATCAACAAAATTCTGTTGATAGCTCAATAGAATGATTTTATAACTCAAAAACTGTTTTTTAGGCCTCTTTGTTATCTTCATAAAACTTTTTTGTTGACCAAACAAAATTCTTTTGCTGCATCAACAAAACTCTATTTTTGGATTAACAAAATTCTTTTGTTAGCTGAATGGGACGATTTTTTAAATCAAAAACTTTTATTGGGCCGTTTCGTTGTCAAATACAAAACTTTTTGGATGACAAAACAAAATTCCTTCGTTTTATTGACAACAATATTTTGCTGGATTAACAAAATTCTGTTGATAGCTCAAAAGAATGATTTTTTAAATCAAAAACTGATTTGTTGCCCTTTTTGTTGACCAAACAAAACTCTTTCGTTGTACCAACGAAACTCTTGTGTTGGGTTTGAAAAATAATTTGGTTAGCTCAATGGAATGATTTCTTAACACAAAAACTGTTTTGTTGGACCCTTGTATTGAAAAACAAAAAAAGCAAAATTATTTCGTTATATCAACGAATCTCTGTTGTTGGATTAATAAAATTCTGTTGATAACTCGAAGAAGGATTTTTCAACTCAAAAACTGTTTTGTTGGGCCTTTTTGTTATCATTACAAAACACATAATTTTTCGTCAGAATACAAATTTTTCTACGACAACAAAATTATTTTGTTTTGATATTTGAATTTTTAATCTATATTATAGGAAAAAAAATGTCTTATATATGTTAATTATAAAATGGGATTAAACCATAAAACCGTCAATATCTCCTATATTCCCGATTTGATCGCACGATTATGCGATCGCATACTAATTGAAACAGCAGTGCTGAAGTATATCTGTCAATACACATGCGGTGACTTGCCGTGGCCTGAATGGAGACAATTTTTTTCCTTGGAACGACGCGTGAACAGAAACAGTGTTGTAAACAAGTTCGCCGAGTATGTCGGAAATATTCAGAGGCATTTTGATTAATGCTGCAATTAATTGTAACTGCGCGTTTGAAAATTCACTCGACTGACGCAACTACAATGAACTACGTGTAAAAGTTAATAATTAATTAATTAATACACCTGCGCTACTCTCATGTTCAGTCTCAGAAATCACATTATTACAACTATTCAGCTTCAATCTTGATTTTATCTGAAACTGCTTTCTGGTTCAAAAAGACCTTATCATTCTGGTAATTAAGACACTTTAAAAATGTGTATACTTGCAAAAAATTACATTCCAGCCAGGCAAAAAGTCAATTACTGTAATTACTATATTAAGAAATTATTCTTTCACTATTTATTAGTAAAATATAAACAAAAACGTATGAGGCTATAATTTGTCTTTACATACAAAATATTATTGTGTTTTCAAAATTAATGATTGTCTCAAAAAATTATTTTGTTGAGCATTTATTGTTGACACAACAAAATTTTTGTAAATTGATACAAAATTATTCTGTTGAGTTTTGTTGGCCCTTGTTTTGTTGTCATAATCAAACTTTTATTCAGCCATTAAAACTTTTTGGCGATTTCACCGGAAAAATAATTTGATTTTTCATTTATAAAACAGGGTTCATGGGACAATTTTTTAATCCAGGTAATTTCAGGCTTTCCAGGTCAGACTACAATCATGTAAGAAAAATTAAAGGTGAATTTCTTTTAAAAGTGGATACTAAAAATCCAGGTCTTACAATTAGATTTCAGGTTATTTCCAGGTTCTGCAATGTTAACCTACAATCATGTAAAAAAATTTCAAGATGAATTTCTTTTAAAAAGTGGATTTAAAAATCCAGGTCTTGAAATTAAATTCCAGGTCATTTCCAGATTTTTAAAGGTCAACCTACAATCATGTAAGAAAAATTGAAGATGAATTTCTTTTAAAAGCAGATCCTAAAAATCCAAGTCTTGAAATTAAATTTCAGGTTATTTCCAGGTTCTGCAATTTTAACCTACAATCATGTAAGAAAAATTCAAGATGAATTTCTTTTAAAAATTGGATTTAAAAATCCAGTTCTTGAAATTAAATTCCAGGTCATTTCCAGATTTTGCAAGGTCAACCTACAATCATGTAAGAAAAATTCTAGATGAATTTCTTTTAAAAAGTGGATCTAAAAATCCAGGTCTTGAAATTAAATTTCAGGTCATTTCCAGGTTCTGCAATGTTAACCTGCAATCATGTAAGAAAAAATCAAAATTCAAGATGAATTTCTTTTAAAAAGTGGATCTAAAAATCCAGGTCTTGAAATTAAATTCCAGGTCATTTCCAGGCTTTGTAAAGTTTTCAGGTCAAATACCATTGATTTAAGAATTGGAATTGTAATTAATCTGATTTTGAGTTTGTGCGGATATAAATTCGAATTCTCATTCAAATAGACTTTTTCTAACAAGTCTCACCATGAGAAATCTTAAATTCAAATCCTTTAACAAGAGAGCTTTAAATCTTGAGCCTCTTCTAATTCGGAATTCCAGGAAAGAGGAATTTCTATATAACTAGAAGTAGACTTTTCTAAGATTTTAAACTATGCAGTAAAGGTTGCAGACGAAAGCGAGTTCGTCAAGGCGATCATGGCCGAGGATTACCTTATTTTAGATTTAATAGCCTCTGCTTTCGGAGATACCGTTGGCTCGATTACGCGAATGGAACGATTAGCACACATTACGCCTGGTATATATGGTCGCCTCAGTCGGCGGATTTTTTTTTCTCCAGAGCTCGACATGCAAATTATGCCGCGCGTGAACGATGAGAAGCAATTAAATTACAATTTCATGGTGTAACGTCTCACAAAGAGGTCCAGGGCCCAGTGCAAAAGAATACGTCACTTTTATCACAGTGACTCCCCCTCCTCATTCCCCACCCCATCGTTGCCCCAGTACTAACCCCCCACTGTGATTATTATAATACATATAAATGGGTGATTCCACTCAAAATTTACATTAAAAAAATTTTTTGCGTCAAATATATTTTTTTTTTTTGGTTCTTTGGTTAAAATTATTCGACACGTGTCTTTTTATGTTGATATGGTATTAACACTTTTTGGGTAGTGAATTTTTAAACTTTTGAGGCTCGAAAAAAGTAGTTTCTTCTACTACCGGGTCATAAAGTGGATTTTATTTCCCCATGTGGGGCTAGCAATAGTATATTATGCAACAAGGGAAAAAAAAGTTTTTTTTGAAAGTGTAAACAAAGCAAGGGCAACAATCACACGAGTAAAATAAATGTTTTTCCCGTGTTGCACACTATTTTTTTTCTACTTGGGGGTCAAAAAATGAATTTTTTTGACCCGCAGGAGGTAATAAAAGGCACTTTATGATCCGCTAGTAGAATAATCAATATTTTGACCCTCCAGTGGAAAAAAAATCGTGTGCAACACGGGAGAAACATTAATTTCACTCGTGTGCTCTCAGTGCACAATGTACGATTTTCCCTATTTGTGCAACATACTATTTTATGATCGCGTATACTAAAAATAGAATTTTGTGCAATTAGGGAATGAAAGATTCTTGTTCCTACGAGCGGGCCATAAAGTGTACTTTATTACCCCCTGCGGAGCAAATAAATTCATTTTTTCATCCTCCAGTAGGAAAATATGGATTTGTTTGCTCCGCAGGGGGCAATAAAATCTATTTTATGAGCTCATAGTAAAAAAAATATGTGAGAAACGGAAAAAACATTTATTTTACTCCTGAGGCTTGTATAGAAATCAAAAAACATTATTAAAAATTTTTTGTAGACCACTTCATTTAGAAAAAACGGTTTTTACGAAAGTGTCAGTTTTGGTTTTATATTCAGCAAAAACATTTTTCTAAAAATCAAAAATTCAATTTTCCTACCAAAATATACGAGATACGAAAAAAATGCTGGGAAATAAAATTGCTTATTTTAAAGAGATCTACAAGTTTTCTCTAAGCTATTTTTTCATAGGAGTTATATCTTTTGTTTATTAATGAAAAATATTATTAAAAATACTTCGGAGCGCGAAGCGCGACGACTGAATCGCGCGCTTTTGTTTTTAAATGCAAGTATGATCTAAAGTATTAAACTACCCATTCCCAAATTTTTACAGTATACTATGGAATATTTATGCAACATTTATCGATAAAAAAATATTAGTACCAAATTTGAAAAAAATCTATTTGTTTATAAAATAGCTCGTTTTTTTATCAACAAAAAACGAAATAGTTTTCTAATAAACCTCATTCGACAGCTGAAATAAAGCGTCAATTTTATGGTGTACAGAAGTTTTTCAAATAATAGTATATTTCGTATCAAGCGCGGTAAGGCGTATTTTAACGCACGAGCGAGTCGCGATTCGCTCGCGCGTTTAAATGCGTTCCGCACGTGAATACGAACGATATTTTTTGTTCGCTATATACCGAAAGTGATCCGAGTCGGTGTCGTTTTGCGTGCGGAAAGTTTATTTTCCCGCACTAGTGCAGTAAAATTTTAAGTTTTTTTTTAAATTTTCCGCACTAGTCCGGGAAAATGAACTTTCCGCACGAAAAACGACACCGGCAATGCTAACTTTCAGTGTACAGCGGACAAAATAGTATATTTCGTATCAAGTGTGAAAAGGTGTATTTTAACTTTAGAGTGAGTCGCGCGTTAAAATACGTTCTGCACGTAATACGAACGACATGTTTCGTTCGCTGCATACCGAAAGTTAGCCGAGTCGATGTCTTTTGCGTGCGGAAAGTTGATTTTCCCGCACTGGTGCGATAAAATTTTAAGTTTGTTTTAATTTTCCACACACTTATAATTTTCCCGCACTTATGCGGGAAAAATATTTGTTTAGTATACGCGATCGTAAAAAAGTACTTTTCCAAACCTCAAAAGTTTAAAAATTAACTATTCAAAAAGTTTTAATATCATATCAAAATAAAGAAATACGTGTCGAATATTTTCAATCAAAAAACGTAAAAAAAATATATCACGCAAAAAAAATGTTTAATGTTAATCTTATGTGGAATCACCCACATGTTCTTCAAATTCCTTCAATCACAGCGTTAGTTTTCGAGTCACTTTGCTCCTGCTTTGGATTCTTTTTTAATCCTGTTAAGAAATGTGGAATGCCCTTCATACGGTGCTTCTTTGCACGTAAAAATATTGTGTCAGATGATATCGTGCACGTCACTTCTCCAATTTACCGGATGTCGCTTCGAGTGAGGCGATACTTTTCACGGTGCCCGTACGAATTAGAAGCCGACCGAACAAAGTACCGAGCAGTCAGTTTTCAGAATGAAAGAATTCCTGGTTAAAGATTATTAAAAGATAAGATGAATCTTGAGGAATGTGGAGAAAACAAGGTTGGCTTTGAAAAAAGGAGGTTAGAGAATTCTATTAGTTTAGTATGATTTTGTGCAAAAATCCGTAGCGAAAGTTTCGGATTGGAATTCTATCCGAGTGAATCAGAAATATTCCGAGCCATTAGGAAATCTATTTTTGAAAAATTTTTTGAATCTCGTTCGATACAAATGAGTTAAAAATAAATCCGAATCCATCCGATTTATTCAGAATAAAATCGAATCAAGTTTTTTAATCCAAATGGATCTGAGACCAGAATGATTCGGATAGAAAATTTGGTTTGGATTAATCCGAGTTCAGATTCATTCGGATTGAAACAGAATGAATTGGATTGAGTAGGATTGATTTTTAACTTTTCAAAAGTTTTACCCCAGATAGTTTTTAAATCACTTCCATTTAGGGATGAGGAAATCATAGCTTTTTACAAATATTTCCGCATCATAGAGGAAAAATTAATCTGACTCAATTCGATTTATTCTGGTTTAGTCCGAGAATTCAATTCGAATGATTGCAATTCTATCCGAGGTCGAATTTGTTCCGATTGGATGTCTCAAATTGAAAAATTTGTTTGGATCCATTCGTATTTAAAGTATCTGATTGAGACAGATTGAAAAATTGGTTCGGACTCATTCGGACAGAAATTTTTGGATTTATTTAGATCGAATCTCATCCATCGAGAATGAAAACTTTTCGCAGATTAGCTCGGATTGACGTGAAAGCAGATCCCTGATTGGCGGGGATAGAACAGGATAGCGAGGAATTCAGTCATCTTTAACTTGCACCAAAATACCTAAAGATCATTCCCCCCCCCCTTCCCCCCAAAAAAAACATGTCTAGAAAATGAAAAAAAAATTTTAAAACTCATTTTTTCTGCTTTGTCCTTGTTTCAGTTTTTTTTAGCATGAATTCCCAAAAATAGTCTTTTTTCCAACATATTATGGGAATAATGTGAAAGTTTGAACTATTTTACTACGTATTATGGAGAAACATGTATACATAAATAGCTTTCCCTCGTAAAATTGATTTATTTGCAAAAACAATTCATTATCTTTATGCATATATGTATTAAGCTCTTTAAAAAATCGTGTATTATAAATTTTACGATTGTCCATAAAATATGTTTTGCTTGTTTATACAAAATGAATCTATTCAATTTTATTGCATTTTTTGTGTAACTATCTATAGATTGAAAATTGAATCAACATTGTACAAGCACTAAATTATGTTCGTGAAGGTTAACAAGTAATAAATCATACAAAGAGGTCTATTACCTTCCTGATTTAGTCCTAACTAATCCAGGATTCGTGTTATCTTAACACTATTATTAAATCAACATATTAATTCAGAATTCATTAAAGTTCACTGTCCTCAATTTTTATCTTATCTGCCTTCCAAGTTGCTTTACCTTTAGATAATCTCTTCTCAAGTAATAAAGTCTCAAAACATAACGGAGATGTTTCCTAAAATCTATCCCTAATGAACACTTTCACTTTAAAGTAAAATGTCACAAACAATCAGTAGTATTTCAGTGAAAAACAATAAGTTTGTCACTGAAGTTGACCAGTGAAACTCAAATGGGAAAACGTTTTTACTAATTAACGTCTGTGAATATTCCACTGTTTTTCAACACATTACCATTGATTCTCAGTGAAATATTCACTAATGTGGAAGGGGAACTCATTTTTAGCTATTCCATCAGTGAAATTTCACTGATTTATATTTAAGGGCATGTGATACTTAAGAAAAATATAGCAAGTTCATGTGAACAACTTGGTTCAGTTTCTACTTGTTTAAGTCCAAAATACATTAAATTTTGTTTTCAAAATTTGAGAAATGGTAGAGAAGATGAAAACGAACTTAGAGAGACTACTTTTGGTTTTAATAATGGAAATAAAATTGCAAAAATATTTTGTGAAATTGAACTTTTATAAGTTTCGAAACCAAAAGTCGCCTATCTACCTCCGATTTTATCTTTTCTACCAATTTCCAAATTTTCAAAACAAAATTTTATGTATTTTGGACGCAAACATGTAGAAACTTAAAATCAATAAAATTTTCTAATTCCGTAAGTATCACATGCCCTTAAGGAGGTTCTATCGGTACCTAGCTAGTCAGTACAAAACATTTCGTGCAGTTGACTCACAAGGTAGTTGACGTGGCAACACCGCCTCGCTTTTTTTGGTGTCACTTTTAAATTTGGCATCATAAGAGGCATTTTATTGAACTAGATTATAAATCTAAGACGTTCAGGTGTGAATACTATGACAGGGCAAACGTATATGTAGGCTCAATGTTTCTTTTTAAATAGCACGCCATAACCTACCAACGTATACTCGGCTGCGGTGTTGCCATATCTACTACATTATCACTCAATATCATGATTTTTGTAACATTTATTTCCATTTTCATTGATTTAAAAGTACCCTTCTAACAATGTTGTAAGCCAAAAATCTTTTTTAGATATTTTTCTCACTATTATAAAAGATTTAATCGATATTCAACCGTTAATAAATGTGTGGTGGCTAATTGAAAACAATGAATGAAATGACGGAAAATATTTATTAAAATATCTTAGCTCACAGGTACCCTGGAGTCTTGAAAATTTGACTGATTTATTTTTATGCATTTAAATAATTATGTTTCAGGTTTCATCCTTTTCTGACCGTTAATTCGTTTTACGATAGAACCTCCTTAAGGGGTTAGGTCACCTTGGGGACCGGAAAACAATGTCTCAATTCATGATTTTGTCAAAAGAAAAAGTATACAATGTAAAAAAAATCCATTGTAAGGGTATTATTAAGCATACATTATAGTAAAAATTTTTTTCTCAAGTTGTTTGATAAGAAAGTGAAGTCAATATGATCTTTTTCGCATGGCCTCTCTCGCAGGTCGGGTACAACTGGTACCAATAAAAACGTATTAGTTATGACCCATCGTAGGTATTTGCTTAAATATACTAGGTTGTTCAAAAAGTTTTGAAAGCGACATCTATAGAGCAGTAGAAGAACCAAAATTTCTACGCCATTTTAAGATTTCATCTTTCATATGAACATACCCAAAGTGTCATTCCACTCTGTCAATTCATTGTTTGTTTACAAGCCATTTAAAGTTGACGTGTCAGTGTATTTTTGTACAATGGAAAAAACCGAATATCGTGCAGTGATAAAATTCTTTGTTTTGGAAGGTTTATCAGCAACGGAAATTCATACAAAAATGGTGAAAGTGTTAAAGGAAGCTGCTCCTTCATTTCCAACTGTGCATCGATGGGTTTTAGAGTTTAGACGTGGTCGAAAAAGCGTTGAAGACGATCCACGCTCAGGACGTCCAAAAAGTGCATCAACACCAGCATTCATAGCAAAAGTACAGGATATTGTTTTGGAAGATCGTCGATTGACCGAGAGAGATTTAGCAGAGGCCCTAGACATCTCATTAGGCAGTGTGAGTCATATTTTACGTGAAGTTTTGGGTTTCAGAAAGCTCTGTGCACAATGGGTGCCGCATTCGCTCACAATGGAACAGAAACACGTTCGAATGCGACTTTCTGAGCAACATTTGGAGCGTTTTCAAAAGGATAAAAAGGATTTTTTGCGTCGATTCATCACTATGGATGAGACTTGGGTCTTCCATCATGATCCAGAATCAAAACAAGAGGGTAAGGAGTGGTGTGAACTAGGCACTTCGGCACCGAAGCGAGTTCGTGTCCAGAAATCGGCGAAGAAGGTGTTAGCATCAGTTTTTTGGGATGCAAAAGGGATTTAGTTGGTGGATTATCTACAAACTGGCAAAACAATAAATTCTGAATATTATTGTAACCTTTTGGATCAATTGGATGCGAAAATTCGTGAAAAAAGACCCGGTTTGCAGAAGAAAAAAATCCTTTTTCATCAAGACAATGCACTCGCTCACACAGCTCAATAAACCATCGCTTAAATAACCGAATTAAAGTACGAATTGTTGCAGCATACACCTTATTCGCCTGATTTAGCTCCCTCTGACTTCTGGCTGTTCCCACACCTCAAAAAATTCCTTCGTGGGAAGCATTTTTCATCAAACGAAGAGGTTATAGCCGTCGTAGAGGAGTATTTTGCAGGCCTTGCAGAAAGTCACTTCCATGATGGGATAAACAAGTTGGAAGACCGTTGGACCAAATGTATTGATCTCATGGGAGATTATACTGAGCAATAAAAGTGATTTCACCAAAAAAAAACGTATTTTCATTCCCGCTTTCAAAACTTTTTGAACAACCTAGTATATTTGTTATTTAATTACAATTATTCGAAAAAAATCACTTTTTTACCCATGTTTTTAAATAGATAAATTGTTATAAAATAAAGTATGTTTTATATCGCGAAAATCCTACGTTGGATTGAAGAGAATCGTATTGCCAGTATTTAAGTATAAAAAACGTTAAAATCAGTTGAAAATTGTTGGAGATACATCCTATACCGTTATTGCAAAACCGTGTTTCGAAAAAAACGCGTTTAAAGTTTCTGTACACGTTTACGAGTTCTAGGAGTCACATTATTGATTCATTCCATTAATCTGCGAACTACACAGGTCTGCAAAGAAAAATGTTGAATTTGTTCTAGAAAAGATAGGAGTCATTTCCAAAGTAGTTTTTCACGTAGAATCCAAATCCGGCTGCAGAACTGCTCCAGCACGTCAGGTTTTCGAGTAATCCTAACCTAAAAGTGCGGAAAACACGGTTTCTCGCTTTATTTTAGCACTCATAACTTAGCGAATTTTTATTATTTTTCAAATCTGAAAAAACCATCAAAAAGAGCCACTTTTCAGCTTTCCATTTCACTAATTATATGTATGATTTGAACTTTTATAATCAGATATATCGCCAACTGAAAAAAAAAATTTGACGTCCTATAAGTTTGTCCCTTCATATGTCGCTCATTGCGAAACTATTAATCATATTCAAAAATGTTTCAGACAAAAGTTTCAGTGTCCGAGAAGGCCGTCATACTGGACCACCCTATTTTTTTATCGGTGGAGGCACTGAAGCTACGTCAAGGTCAACTCTACTTTTTTAAATGGAACCATGTATTTTTTATCGATGACGTTATTACCGATTTTAAGACGAATTCAGCGACCTACAATTGGTCGACGTTTGACTCGTGTTTGTTTCACTGTACCGAAGCGACAGAAACGGTCAGCTACCCAAGTGGGGTTCCATTATTGGAACAATGTCGTTCCGATGTCGACAGCCGACATTCCAGTGTCGGAACGACATCGGTTTCCGACACTGGATCGGTGTCGGATGATTGTCGAAATGTAAGACCGATTCGGTACTGGATTCCAACATCGTTCCGACATAGGATCACAACATCGTTCCGATACTGGATTCCAGCATCGTTCCAATACTGGATTCCAATGTCGTTCTATTATCAAAGGGCAACACTTATTTGGTATCGGAATTTTAAATACAATAAATATAAACAATATTTTAGTTTTCATAATATTTATTTAAATCGAATTTCAAAGCTTATAATCAATACTAATATTAATAAATATAATAATAAATAAATATTAGATAAATATAAAATATAAATATAATAATATAATAAAATAACATAATATATAATAATGAAATATAATAATATAATAAAATAATACAATATAATAAATATAACACAATAAATATAAAAACAAACTAATTTTTCCATTTTAAATTACGCTTGGTCTTTCCTTACTTATATTGCATCTGCGTTTCGTTAATATCATTAGCACTATGAAAAATCGAGTTATTCTCACTTATATTATTGGAAATGTAAATTTCACTTTCAAAACAACTATTTAATTCTTGAGTCTTTTGTCATTTCAATGCACACTCACTTTCAATTATTTTGCCTCACACTAAATATATTTTTAAGACACGATGCTCTTCCTGGTGTACTCACGTGATCGTTTCCAATTTTGTTCAATTTTACTATTTATATCAATCATTTTTCCACCGCACCGATATATAAACAGCCTCTACGTTCAAAAAAGAATAAGACACTACTTGAGTAAGACATTTCATACCTGGACAAGCAACGAAAAATAAGCGGCTGGCTACCACATGTTTCTAAATATCCCTTGCAAAGGATATTCAGGTATATTGAAAGACTAATAAAATATGATTTAATCTAGAACTGTGAGGTTCCAAGTTTAAAGTACAATGATTTACTATTTTCTAAAAAATTACAAAAATGTATTAAAATTTATATTTATTGAAATAAAAATGCAAATTTAAGTAATTTAAAATCGATTGAAATTAACTAAAAATGTATTTTAAGCAATTAAAATTAATTAATTAGTTATTTTAATTGATTGAGAGTATATAATTAGTTTTTTAAATCAATTAAAATTTATTAATTAGTTATAGTAATTAATTAAAATTAACCAGAATTTTAGTACAAATCAAAAAAGTCTAAAAAAATTATATAAATTTGTAATGGAACTATTTTTATGAATAACTTATCCAATTTCCAAATGCAATGAAATTGCATAATTAAAATCATTATTTTCGATTGAAAATAATTATGATGAATTTTACAAAATAAAGTATATAAATATATAAAAAATATATAAAAAAATATATTTAAGAAATTTGACTTTTGCTCATCTTTATTTATACATATATTCAATAAAAATTGGAATCCAGTGTCGATTCAATAATGGTTTTACGTCTGCAATCCAGTACTGGGTTGCCGACATCATTCCACTACTGAATCGACACCGGTTTCAGGTCTGCAATTCAGTACTGGGTTGCCGACATCATTCCGAGACTGATTCGACACCGGTTTCATGTCTGCAATCCGGTACCGAGGACCCTACATAGGAACGATGTCGTTCCGATCGTCAGTGTCGGATAACCCTACTTGCTTAATTGCTTAAAAGCCATGTGCGATTTTTGTTGCCTATCCGGATAACGAGCCGCGTACAAATCTTGGGCGTTTCTGTAATGTTTACGGCATTCCCCATATATACATATCGAAATATTCTTGAAAATCGTTCATTTTCGCTTTCCGATGTACTCACATTAGAAGGTAATGCGTGACTAACTGATATGTCAACAGAAAATGACCTTGTGTTGTACCTCGCTGAATTCGTCTTAAAATCGGTAATAATGTCATTGAAAAAAAAATACATGGATCCATTTAAAAAAGTGGAGTTGACCTTGACATAGCTTCAGCGCCTCCACCGATAAAAAAATAGGGTGGTCGAGTATGACGGTCTTCTCGAATACTGAAACTTTTGTCTTAAACATTTTTGGATATGAATAATAGTTTAAGTAATAATCGCTTGAAAATTAATATAAATGAGGAAATGCCATCGATCCGATCTACCTCTTTATTTAAAAAAGAATTAACTTACTCGAGCTTTCGACCCTCAATTTGAGTCCTTTTTTCAAGAGCTGTAAAAATATCAGATAATATCCAAAATTATTTAACCATTCATGACAATGAAACGTAAATAAAAAATATTTCTCAACGATAAACAGAACTTACATGAGAAATCAGTGGAGAGCATCATATCCAAACAATTATTGGACGTTAAGTGTCAATAAATAAAATTTAAGGGGTTACTCTACTATCTTTGCAAGTTAAAAAAATTTCGTTTTTCTCATGGATAAATTAATTTAAAATGTTCAATCTTTCTACACATTAAAGAAGAAGTTCAACACTTGTACAATAGATTTTTTATTTTTATTTTATGTGGAAAATCTGGCTGACCCAGCTGCCTGAAGTTGACCCTGCTGAGAACTGGTTGACAGAATATCTCCACTTTCAAGAGCCTAAGAGCAAAAATTCCTCCATATTATTAAAAAGTAACCCTTCCGCTATAGCCGGTACCTGAATAAAAACAATTCGATAAAAAATAACAAAATGACTGATACTTAAAGTTTTTAACCCTTTTTTGCAACTTAAATTGTTTTAAAAAACTTAGTTAATATGATTAAATATTTCTAATTCCTATAGCATTTCTACACGTCTACTAGAAGAATCTGTGAGTTTTAAAAAATCGATTTTTTAAAAAAAAGATAGTAGAGTAACCCCTTAATAAAAATTAACTAAAATAAAACCACGTAAAACGCTGAACACATATCATGGTCGAAGTCAAGCGAACACTAACTTACAACTAAAGAAATACAAACGAGGATCAGAAATAAAGAGGTCGAAGACAATATCAGGAATAAAAGTTTAAAATAAATTAAATTAAATCATAATTATTTCAGTTTAGCTAATTTTTTAAGTAAGGAATCGTATAACGGATTCAAACCTTCAGTATCTTCCCAATGGGCACACGATATGGGAAACGTTTGTAGAATGTTACATAAACGTTTCTAATATCGTGTGCCCATTGGGCTGTCTTTTATTTATATTGGTTGGGTTTGTTTTTATGTGGATCATTTCGGAAATTAAACGTTTTTTCCAATTAAGTTTATTGTCCAAGATTTTCACATCATTCCACCTAAAATCATGGTTTTTTTCAGCCAATGTTTAGAAACTACACTAAGTTGTTGAGAACGATGTGAAATATTATTAAAATGTTCTCTAATCCTCGAAGAAATCTTACGTTTAGTTTGACCCACATAAACAGCTGAGTAATTGTCGCATTCAATTTTATAAACAAGATTTATCCTATCATATTTTGGAAGATTATCTTTCCCTTTAATAATAAGTTTTGAATTCTTTTGATTTTTTACGGAATTAACAACATTAATGTTATGTTTAGAACAAATTTTATTCAATCTTTCCGACAAACCTTCAATATAAGGTACACAAAGAATACTCTCGGAAGTAAAATTACGTGACGACTCTGTTAGATTATTATTCTTTCTGTTAATATTACACAATCTTTTTTTGATGTGACCAAGAACAAATTTTTCAGGAAAATTATTTTCATAAAGTATTTTTTTAACTATCCAAATTTTTATCATGAAATTCTTTATCAGAGAGTTTGACTGCTTTATCAAGTAAATGGCATATAAGTTCAACTTTATGACATTTAGGATGACTAGAATTAAAGTCAATAAATCTTCCAGAAGATGTCGACTTAGTATACCAATCAAAAACGAGACCATTGCTCTTCCGTATTATTTTAGTATCGAGGAAGTTAATAGTTTTATCCAATTCCGTTTCAAAAGTAAATTGCAACCTTGGATGATAAGAGTTAAAACAATGCAACATTACATCAACACCTGTAAATGGAATTCCAGTTATAATATCATCCACATCACGTTTGTAAAAAATAGGTTTAAAACTCAATTTATTCAAACAGTTTACTTTCAAATCCGTCATAACAAAATCTGCTAAGATTGGAGAAATGGGGGGAACCCATAGCTGTTCCATAAACCTGTTGAAAAACTGGCCATTAAAACCAAAACTAATAGTGGAATTCATGACAAATAATGATTATTCATGTAAATTCTGTTTATCGTTAAGAAATATTTTTTATTTACGTGTCATTGTCATGAATGGTTAAATAATTTTGGATATTATCTGATATTTTTACAGCTCTTGAAAAGGACTCAAATTGAGGGTCAAAAGCTCGAGTAATTAATTCTTTTATAAATAAAGAGGTAGATCGGATCGATGGCATTTCTTCATTTATATTTTTGGATATGATCAACAGTTTGAGTGCTATCGCTCTGTAACACTTTATGTGCCTCACCCTGTATAGTTTCCTATTTGAAAACCACTAAAATGTTTCATTCCGGTTGAATCCGGAGTCGGAATAATTCGGATTGAAAATTTGGTCTGGATAAGCCCGGGCTCTGTTTCATTCGGATTCAAGTCTCGGATTGAATCCTTTTTTTAAACTTCCATCAGGGTAATTATTTAAAAGAATAGTTTTTTAAATCTGAAGAATTTTCGAAATTTGTCTGAACATTTCTAAAGAAATATCTAGAAATTTAAAAAATTTATATTTTCCCCTCCTGGAATCACTGATTTAATTCAGTGTCGATAACAGAAACGCTGGGAAGGCGTTCATGATGGATTGGAAATTGTACTTGGAGAGTGAAGGAGATATAATAGATTGGTCGAGGCAATCGAGCTAAGAACTGAACTAGCAACCACTCGCTTGTTGCAAGATACGCCTACTTCTTGTAATCGAACTAGATATAATTCTAACATGGCGCTAATGTATTAAGGAATCAGAATTATTTCTCTATTTGCATAACTTTCTAGATATAGAAACTCATTAGCGTTTCATACTTTCTATTTTCAGTTAATAATCTTATTAAACATTCGATTACGTGTATTATCTGACTGGAATTCGATAAAGTATTATTCTTTAAATATTATATTGAATTCTATGATATAAATATAGAGTGTGCCTGGAAAGTTTTGCGACAAATTAAAATCATTTTTTTTAAATTGCTTGTATTATTTGGAATAGTCTTCTTTTATTCCAACGGAGTTTTCAATCCGATTTAATCGAAACTTGGATTGAAAAATTGGTTCGGATTGATCCAGATTGAATTGGGTTGAGTCATTATTAATCGATTTGCAGAAAACGAGATTCTAAACGTTTTTCGGATTGGTTTGGAAACAAATTTCTTAATGTCACGGATTTGCTCGGATTGAATTCCTTATCGAAACTTTTAAAAACTTGTAAACAATTTGGTCCAATTTCTACGTGTTTCCGTTGAAAATAAATAAAATTTTGTTTTCAAAATTTGAGAGAAGCTAAAATAGTTTTGATAATGAAAACAAATTTTCAATTGATTTTTTGCTAAATATGAACTTTTTTTATTTTATAAACCAAAAGTAGTCCATCTCCGTCCGTTATTGTCTTCTCTACCATTTCACGAATTTTGAAAACAAAGATTCATGTATTTTGGGCACAAACACGTAAAAACCTAAAATGAACAAAATTTCCTAATAAATATATAAAATGCCCTTAAGGACAATAATTCACAGTATTTTGGCCCGAAAACGCTTTAATACATCAAAATAATACTCAGAATTGACAGTTTGCCCCTCGGAGTTGAATTTTTTTTTTTTTTTTTTTTTTTTTTGGTGAGGATGAAAAATGGCAAAATCTTTTATAGACGTTGTACAGGACTCTCCTAGGACGGGTCTAGGCATACCTGTTAAAACCAAAAAACCCCCTCTCTCGAACCAATACACCACCCGCGGGACCGCCTTTCGGCTTTAAACTTCACGGGTGGTTGGTTCCATTAAAGTCGCGTACGACTCTTCCGTCATCCGTTCGCTCAGAACTCCCACCCGCGGCCACACGCCCACTAGGATAACCGACTAGCCGCGCCACCCAGGGGAGAAACAAACAGATTCCCTCCCCGAACGACGCGGACAGCCAAGTCTACCCGAGACGCAGGACCGCGGGTGCCGGCCCCGATGCGATTTCTACTGGCCCTCCCCGTTGTTTCGCTCTCGACGCCCATCAAGCTCTCTCGTCTTCATCACAAGTGTGACGAATGACTCGATGAGCGTCCAGAACCGTTCAGACTGGAGCATGAGGGGGACTATCGTGTCAGGAGTAAGTTCGGAACCCACCGACTGACCGAGGACCCCCCTAGCCACACCCCATTTTGCGCAGACGAAGAGTGCGTGCTCTGCGTTATCCACCGGGGATTCGCAGTAGCAACACGTCTCCTCGTCTCTCTTCTTAAAGCGCCTCAGGTACGCGTTAAAACAGCCATGGCCCGAGAGCGCTTGCGCCAAGTAAAAGCCGACTTCCCCGTGCTTTCTGTTCAGCCAGGTGGCGAGCTCCGGGATCAGGCGGTAGGTCCATCTCCCTGTCTGCTCACCATGCCATCTCATCTGCCATTTCTCGACGAGTCTGCGCCTTCCATCCTTGCGGATGGCCTCCTTCGCGCGAGCGATTTCCTGCAGGTCGGCGCAGGTAAGCTCCTTGCGAAGCTGAAGGGTTTCCTGCCTTTCCTCCGCCAATAAATCTATTGGCGGGACGCTCGCCAGGACCAGCACAGCGTTCGTCGAGATAGTTCTATATGCCGAAACTATTCTCAGCGCGACAAGTCTCTGCGCCGAGAACAGCTTCTTCTGGATAGCATGGTTTTGCAAAGCATTGGCCCAGACCGGAGCTGCGTAAAGCAGCTTCGAATGGACCACGCTCGCCACCAATCTTCTTTTCGCTTCCCTGGGTCCACCAATGTTTGGCATAAGCCGGGCCAAATTCGCTCCACATTGGATGGCTTTGGCAGCTGCGATCTTTAGATGTTCGCCAAAGCTAAGCCTACGATCCAGCTGCACCCCCAGGTACTTAATGCTTGTTTTCCACTCGACTTCATGCTCTCCGAGAACGATCCTCGGGTATTGGAAGGATCTCCTGTCCGTAACGAGCAAAGCCTCGGTTTTCTCAGGGGCCATTTTAAGACCCCTGCCATCCAACCAGCGCCTTGCTCGCCACAGACTTTCATTGATCCTCAGCTCTAGGATTCTGACGTCGTCAGCGGCGCACACGACAAGTGCGTCATCCGCGAAGCCGACGATGCTCGTTCCAGCAGGCAGGTCCATGCGCAGGAAGTCATCATACATGATGTTCCAAACGAGTGGACCCACCCGCGACCCTTGAGGAGCGCCACATGTCATCTCTTCTTTGAGAGACCATTTGTCGCCCTCGTATATCACCCACCTGTCGCTCAGATAGTCATCCATCATTCGCAACAGGTAGTCTGGAACCTTTTTCCGCATCATCGCCTCGATGCAGATGTCCCATCTCGCGGTATTGAACGCATTGCGTATGTCAATGCTAATCAACGCACAGAATCCCTTACGCTTACCAGTTCCTTTTCTTGCATTTGTGGCGATGTTAACCACAGCTTGGATGGCGTCCACAGTGGATCTGCCTTTCCTGAATCCGAACTGGCTTTCCGAGAGCTCGTTCTCCCCGACCAAGAGAGCCTGAAGCCGTTGTAGAATCAACTCCTCCAGAAGCTTCCCCATCGTATCCAATAAGCATATTGGTCTATACGACGAGGCAACCCCTAGAGGTTTGTTGCCCTTCCTCAGCAGGACCAACCTCTGCTTCTTCCAATCTGCGAAGAACCTCCCATCCCGAAGACAGGAGTTAAAGGCTTCTAGGAGGATCTCCGGGTATGCCCCGATCATCTCTTTGAGGATCTCGTTCGGCACCCCGTCGATACCCGGCGCTGTATTTGCCTTAAGCCTTCCACCCGCTCTCTTTAGTTCTTCGAGAGTGAAGAGTTCTTCGCGCCGGACCACGCAGGAACTTCGGTCCTGTCTTTGGAACGGCTCCACGTGTGGAAACAAGCTTCGCACAATGTACTTGACTCGATCGGGATTATCCAGGCCCGGGGTCTTTCTTCTAGTCACCAATCTCTTGGTGACTATTTTGAAGGCGAGACCCCATGGATCCTTCTCGACCTCACCGATCAAGTCTTTCCAGCATTGAAGTCGGCTTTTCTTTATGCCTCGCCTCAAAGCTGTTTTTGCCCCTTTCCATGCCTCGTGCAGCGTAGCATCCCCCTTTGAACGGGTGAATTTTCGCCGCGCTGCGAGGCATTCTCGACGTAGGGCTGCTAACTGGTCGTTCCACCAGTACATCGAACCCTTGGCTTCCCTGCGCTTACGGCGAGGCATCGAGTAGTCACAAGCCGCGACCACCTTCTGCCTCACCGAGCGCACAGCAGCTTCGTACGACCCAGCAGGGCAGACCCAACCAAGCTCATCCATGAGCCTGGTTTCTTCGAGGTGTTCGCGAAGTCTTTCCCTGCTGAGTCGTCTCGTGTTCC
Organism: Diplolepis rosae; assembly: GCA_030998225.1. Lineage (NCBI taxonomy): Eukaryota > Metazoa > Arthropoda > Insecta > Hymenoptera > Diplolepididae > Diplolepis > Diplolepis rosae. Next base: position 2,884,190 of record JAPYXD010000736.1, read on the forward strand.
AGGAGGGGCTCCTTCCTTCGCCGCCCCTACCCTTTTCCACCGCTTGGCACCCTTGTTCTAGGCTAAATTCGATGCACCGGTGGTCACTCAAGGTTATTACCTCGAGGACCGACCAGTCGCTTATCCTTGAAGCGAGGCGAGGTGCGGCGACCGTGAGGTCAATTATTGACCCTCCCGCTCCTCGTCTGAACGTGAAATCCCCGCCCTGATTCAGGACGATCAGGTCGTTCCTAGCGACCATCTCGCCAACCAAGATTCCCCTCCTATCTAGGCGGGCCTCACACCACTCGGGCGATTTACTGTTGAAGTCACCCCCTATGAGGGATCGCCCGATGGCCTCACTGAGGCTTTCCTCAAGGAGGAGGATCTGGGTCTCAAAGACATCGAAGGGATCGCCGGGGGAGAAGTAGCAGCTGTACACACGCACACCCGCCACCTCCACCCAAACGAACCCCGCGTCGGTCTCCAGGAAGTCTCCGACGCCCAAATCAGGGTTACAAACAAGAATGCCGGCCCTCCTTGATGCATCCTGATACCAAGCAGAGTTTTCGGACCACTTGTACTGCTCACTAATGAGCAGCACATCGGCCCCCTCTCCCTGGCAGTCTGCATCAGGAGGTCCTGGGCATCCCTCCCCTTCCGAGGTTGAGCTGCAGGAACTTCAATTCCTGCCTCTCAACCTCCGAAGCTCTTCCCGGAAGACCGGGCAGGAGCCGCTCCCTGACACATGTGCGACATCTTTTTCGCCCCTGTCTATGCATGTCAGGCACCTTGGTGGCGCCTTACAACTCCTGGCCAAGTGTCCCGTGGCGCCACATCTCCAACAGACGTTTTTTCTGTCGGGGTTGCTGCAGCCCCGGGACCCGTGGCCGTACCCAAGGCACCTGAAGCAGCGGGCGACTTCCACGTGCCCGCGAATGCGGCACGCGACCCACCCGATCCTCAGCTTACCTAGCTGAAGCAGACGCGCGGCGTCTGCCTCAGCCAGGCGGATCACTGCAGTCTTCACCCCACCAAAGCGGGTGAAGAGCCTGCAGGACCCCTCAAAAGCCGGTCTGCCCAGTGCCAAGCACAGGGCAGACACAACCTCCTCTTTTTCAACGGTCTCGTCGAGGTCCCTAATTTCGAGGGACCTCGTCGAGACCAGGGCTGAAATTTGCGCCCTTTCTCCGACCGCCAGGTCGAGCTCCTTTCGGAAGGCCGAAACGTCTCCCCCTTTTTGAGGACTAGAAGGACTTCTTCCTTCCTGGTCCTCCGGATAGACAGGACCTCAAGTCCTGCCTTCCGGGGGTCGACCTTCGCCTTCATTTCCTTCAAGATGTCGGCGTAGGACTGGCCGTCCTTCGCCGACACCTTGATGGCGTCACCCGACCTGGCGGGCGTAGAGCGCTTCGACTTAGGAGTGGCGGTGGCCCCCTGCGCTTTTTGCGCCGGGTCCTCCGCCCTTTTCTCCTTTCTTTCTTCTTTTTTTTTCTTTTTCTTTTCTTTTCTCTTTCTTTGTGACCACATGCCAGTCCCCTTCTTTATTTGGGGGCTGGCTCGTGGCCACCTGGGCATAAGAGGGCGAAGAGGCACCCTTTCCCCTCTTAGGAGTTTTTTCCAGAGGGGGAGGGTGCAGATCTCTTTTGCCCCATCACCTGATTTTTGGGGCATCTCCCAGAGACGCCGAACGTGGTCTCTGAAAGATCCCCAGTTTCCTCATAGCGGGGTGAGATTCCATTTTCTTCTGGATTTTCACCCCGCTCTCCAGGAGGCACTTGTGGGTGTTGAGCATACCGCTCAACACCTCAGTTGCCTCGTTCACCGAGTCTTTAACGAAGCCAGGGTTATTCCTCAGCATACCCTGTTGGATAACGCTGAGGGCCCTGGCTAGTTTCTCCATTTTGTCATTTTGCTCCTTCAGGAGCTGGAGGACGTCTTGCCATCCCTCAGCCCCTGGAGGAGTGTGTGAGTGCGCATCTAGCGCCTTCACCTCCTTATCTCTTTCATTTTTTTTAGAATTCATATCTAATACCGTCGTGTCTTAAGACGGTTCGCCCATCATGGGAGCCCTACCGCAGTAGGGCTACTATCCCCGCCTGTATAGATCCCTAGTTATGTGCGCCGAAACCGAGAAGCGGCTTATCGGATGGTCGATCCTATCAGCACATTTAAATGAGGCTAGAAAAAGGTTACGGGATAGGCCCGCGCCATAATGATGCAAAAGGTTTAGCGTCACCCCTATCGAGCGAGCGGTGCCGGGTCCGCCCCGACACCTGACCCGGACTTCAGGCTAGACGGTGTGCGATTTATCCTACGCAGCGTCGGATATAAGGAAATACTGACCAGGTAATCCTTCGTTCCTGCGCCCGGACGTCCATGATTTCAACCCCGAAATTGGCTCCAGACAGCAGAAACGTGAGCGGTTTTCCCAATTTAACATGTGGTTTCACGAGATCTTTGCCCTTCGCGGCTGAGCACCGGAGGGACTTACATTTACCCATATTACTTCCACAGAGGTGAGGTACTGACATCGCGTCCTACCCTGGTCGAGAGGCTACTACTCCTCCCTTGGCTAGTCTATCGGGAATATCCACCAGGCGCCGGCCGCAGCCCCCATTCACTCAGCATCCCATTCATTCTGGTGTGTGTGGGTGTCGGTGTCGTGCATGTGATTGTGGTGTGACCGCAAGAGCGCACGCGGGAAGTTCAGCGTCATCGCCGCATACGCATTTGGGGCGATACCCCGATTAAGGGGCCCCCCGCATTCACTCCGTGCTCGTTCATTCGGCATCAAGAGACCTGTTCAAGGTCCCCCGATGCTTTCGCTCCACACCGCGTCCTCACGCGCTTGAAAGTCGCAGAACAACCGTCGTGGCACGTGCGCCCGGAAGGCCCATCACTAGGGAAAAGCCTGTCTGTGAGGCTCCCTTGGCGGCCATCCTGACGGCGACAGCCCTACTTCTGGCAGAGTCCTTGTGGCTACTACCGTTGGTGGGCTGCAGGACGCGTCTGCTCCGTGCTTGGACTCATGCATACACCTCGGCGTGACCCTGCCCGCCCGCAAAACGCTCTCTCGGTTGTTAGGCGTTTTGTGTTCAGTGTCGCTGTTATGTGTTGTGTCATATTGCTGTCTGTGTGCCCCCTCCTCCTTTCTCATCCGGGCTTGGGACCGGCAATGGCGGAGTTCCTCAGAGTTGAATTAGTTGTGGTTCAAACTACATAAAAAATATTAAAAAGTAATGAGTTTATTTACACTATGGTAAAATCTATTAAAATAAAAAGATACGGAAAATTTTGTTCCCTAGCGAGAGTTTGGGTTGAAATTCAATCCCAAGGAATCAGAGCTACTTGAAACCATTCCAAAATCTGTTTCCGAATCAATCCGAAAAAATGTTTGTATCTCGTTTGGTGAAAACCGGTTAAAAATCAATTCGCCTTAATCCGATTCATTCCACTTTGATTTAAAGGCATGGGGGGGAGGTTAATTCGGTGAACAATAATATAATAATAATATATAGTATAATAATGCAACATTTGAACAATATTTTCCTAAATTTTCATTGCAAAATATTGAAAATTGAGCGAGTGAAAGTGAATCTCCGGAGGCGCCTCGAAAAAAAGTTGTTTTGCGGTAAACAGCATAACTTGCAACAGAATCATCTGAAACAAAAAAATCAAAATGCATTTGTTAAAGGAAATGTTTCTCGAGGTAACTCTAGAAGGATTTTTTTTTTTTGAAATTTCAATTTTTCGTAGCACTTGGAAGTCAAAAAACTGATTTTCGCTAAAAAAAATCGGCTAATTTGTTATTGTAAAATTAATAATCATTAGAAACAATAAAAAAGCTCCCAGGGATACCTGGTGAATTATGTGAAGAAGTACTGTGCAAAATTTCAAAACGATTGGTCCAGTAGGTTTTCAGTGATGGCGTACACGGACTTCAAAAATAACAAGTTTCAGAAAAATGCTTTAGTTTTCCATACTAAAAAATTCAAAATAAAACTCGATAATTCTTTTATACTTACAGAGTCGTCGATGCCAGGTCCATAGAGCAAAAAGCTTACATCAAGATGATCTAGAGCATCTTTTTGTATTTGTCTACGCAAAAATCTTCCTTTGTTACTGTCGTTCAAATGAACCTGAACCAAATTTTAAATCCGTATGTAAGGTTGTTATTTATTTATTAGTTTTGGTCAAAATTTAGCTGCTTTGAAACAAGTCGAGCTGCATCATAAGTTGTTGTAGACCACCTGACACAAAAATTCATTGATTTATATTTTTTTCAGTAATAGCAAAAGCAGTCTTCCACGTAGGAAAATTAAAAAAAAAGAAAAATGAGGAAATGACGGCCGTTTGTAAAATAGAGGTCAATTTTAATCTTCCTTTTCAAACTTTATTCACAAATTAAATTTGGAAAGCGGATTTTCTTCAAAATAATCCTACTTGTTAAAAAAAATTGAAGTCGGTAACACAGATGATTGAAATGTAAAGCAAAAATGCTGTCAAAATTCTTGTTCTTTAATTTGTGGCCGCCTTGGCAAAATACAAGACAATGTGGCCCGAGACTATAAATCACGCGCTAATGATTCTCATGTTCTGCGACTGAGATATTTCTTTCCTTTAATAAATTCCTCGGTACCGTCGCGAGCACGTGGCGCAGTCGTTCACATACTTTCTCTGCTTCCTTATATATTTTACATACTCTTTCTTTATTTATTGTTCTAATGGAATTATGACAGACATTTGAAAAAATTTCTTTTACTGTTTATTTTCTTAATGGATTTATTAACCACTTATTTTATGAAATAATAGAATTTGTAATTGATCTTATGTAATAAATAAAAGCATTATTATTAAATTTTTGTAATAAAGAAGCATTTTTTGAAAACACTTTAGGAGTGAAAATATATTTTATTATAGGAAAGAAGTTGAACTAAACTATAAATTTGACTTACCTTGTCAAATTATTTATTGTAAAAATTTCATTATTTATTTTAATTCCTTTTACATAATAAAACATATTTTTACTGATAACGTTTTTTCGAATAATGCTTTTTTATTGCAGGAATTTGAAAATAAGATCCCTTCCTATACATTTCCAAAAACACGATTTCCTCAGTGTTTGAGAAAGTGAAGTTAATTGTTAATGGAGTGAAAATATCTAATACCATTAATTTACATTCTCTATTTGAAATTTCTTTAATAAATTTAGTATACGAGTTATATCAATTACTTGTCATTGAAATATTTTTTACATAACCTCACTTTTCTAAAGAATACTTGGCAGATAATATTTTTACTCAATTGAAATTATAATGTTTAAAGTTAAGGATTCAAATCATTGTAATCACTTAGTATCAAAGGTCAAATAACAGTGCATATAAAACTTAGTAAAACCAATGACGTAAAACTTTCGTGACATTTCTTTCATTTTGTTGAAAATCACGTTGTTACACGCTGTGAACATGAACATAACCTTGTTAGCAGCGATGTCAGGAACCTGCTACTTTTCTTACTGCGCAAGCGCAAGTAACAGGCGAAGAAGAGAAGCAAGGAGCAAATCATATTATCTGGCGGGCTAATTAAAAATTATAAAAATACGAAAAATTGATTATTAGAAAAGTTAAAGTCATTATTATTGAAATTTTGTATCGCGCAGATTTATTTGTCAAAAATTTTATACCCAACTTGTTTTCTGAAATTTATGGACCAACATCTTACATGATCGACTCTTCGTACTTGATTATTTCATTAATGTTACTTGATTATAACATTATCGTCTTTCCTTATCTTTACGCTCTACATTTTACAATCTTGTTTGCAAGAGGACTGCTTCGTTGAGATAATAAGTAAACAAAAGAAAATCCTTGTTAAAATAATTGTCATCTTAAGGGGGTCTTCCACGTATGGGACAAAATTTCGAGCCTATTTTTGGGAACTAATTTCAAAGAAACTACGTACGAACATACGTAAAAACAGTTCCTTTTCTTTTATTCGTACATCCTTTCACTTTTAAAATATGTATTTTGAAAAAAAAATTTACACATCCGCAACCTTGGGGCGTCCTTGGCCACGCCTCTGCAAAAATGTCACAGTCAATCAGCTGGTAAGGCTTTGGCTATCTAGGTTGCCTGAAACAAAAAAAATGAAATATGCCTTTAATTGTTATTACATTGGCTATGTTTAAACACAAAGTCTTTTGAATATTTTGAAATCTCTCAAAATGGCAAACTTTTTTACAAACAAATTTTTTTTCAGCTAATAAAAGTAATAAAAATCAAACAAAACAAAATTTTCAAAAAAGCTTGTGTCTAAGCATAGCACCATGTTTGCTGAACAATTCAACAAAAGAATTAATAAAATACTCCAAATAGTTCTAGTCGAAGTCTTATTAACCAGTTGGAAAAACACAACTTTTGGGAAAACATGTTTAAGGCGTCATTCTACTATCTCGGCAAAAAAAAGGTGATTTTCAAGAATTTTTTTCTCAACAACTACTTTATATATTTGAATAAAATTTTCAGTTTTTATTTATGCAGTCTCAAAGTTTACAAAAAAATTTTTTTTACATAAAATTATTGTTTAGTTTAGGTAATGTTTAACAATGAACAGAGTGTCTAAGAAAAGGCCATAGCACGCACGATATCCCCAGTCAGCATCATCTGAAACAAATAAATACAAAATTTTCTTTATTAGTATGACATAAATGACGAAACAAAACATGATTGGAGATACTTACGATTCAATCAGCTAGAGTGTATCTGAGGTCGGAATGATTCGAATTGATTCGAAATGATTCGAAAACAGATTCGCAAAATTCCTTTCACTTTTTTTTTTTTTTTTTTTCTTTAGGAGAAGGCGCGCGTAATAAATATTTGCTCTTTTTCCTTGAAGGAAGCAATTATTTATCCTGTGATAGTTAATCACCATACTTTTTCTACAGAAAATGTAATTACGCTCGTTTCGATAAATCCTTTCCCTACTTATTCGAAAAGGTTATCGAAGCCACGACGGTTTACATTGGTTGCAGACTACACTTATAGTGTGTTCGGTTGTTTAATTGCAGCGGTATTTACAAGATATATACTTCATTAATTTAATAAGATATCTAGAAAAGTGAATATGTAATTTAAAATATACACATAATTAATAATAACGAAATAATTATTAATTTAGTGTCCAAGGAGGCCTTGCATATTTTCTCATACAGGGCGAGTTTTTTATTTTGAGATATCGAAATATCTCAAAAATACGCATCTTGCAAATAAAATTTGCGAAACAAAAAATTTTTATTATCGAGGGGAAAAAGCGACTACGCAAAAAAATAACCCCACACCCGGGAAGTGGGCTTTAAAATTCCAAATCGGAACTCCTATTTTTCACTGCAGAGTCAGATTCTCCATTAAAAAATACTTAAATTTTATTCTACCTTTTTTTTAATTCAAAATTAAATTTTTTATTTAATTACACAGCCGCACAAAAAAGTGTCTTGAGGTAGAAATGAGACCCATCATTTTCTATGGCTTTTGACCCGCTGATAATTATCGTGTTGCCCCCAGTTTTCAGATAACCTCAAAATTTTCGAATTTTGAGAAAAAATTTTTTTTTATCGAATGACGTGATTTTTTTGTATTAATAATAGGCAAGAAATAAGTTTGACATGTTTTGTGCTGGATTTGTTGGGATAACCATTTATTAAGTTCGATAACTGCAGGCAAATTACTGAAAATGCCGATATTCATGTTTTTTCAAACTTCGACTTCACAGTTACTACCTTAAATTGCACAACATCGTGAAATTTGTTCTTCATCACTGAAAACTGCAAAATAATCTTATTCCTTATATCAGTTGATCACTCACACTTCTGTCCGAAGTTTGAAGGTCGTTAACTAGACAGTTCCATAACACTTAGTCCTTAGTCCCTGACCGCAGTTCTATGATTGAGCAGTTGAGCACTACTGCAAGCAAACTTGTTGCTGTGATAAACACTGGAAGCTATATCAGGATATAAAAGAAATGAAGCGCATATACGAAGGAAGGTGGGATATCAATATAACCGACTATTGTTGGACAATCAAAAGAGACATGCCATCAAATAAACAAAAAAGAACAAGAGCCTCGATAAAAAAAAGCTTTGAAAGTAAAAAAGCTCGCTACTCCAAGTAGCTTTTTAGGTTAATGAAATACACTTCCATTCGAAGTTTTATTGTAATTATGACTCACTGTTTTTTTAAACAATACCCTGGCTAAAGTATCAGATTGAAATTCATTCCGAGTCAATCAGAACTATTCCGATTCATTCCGATATCTGTATCCGATCCAATGTAAATCATTCTCAACCAATCCGAAAAACGTTATGTGTCTCGTTTGATGAAAAACGGTCAAAAGCAATCCGACTTGATCCGATTAATTCCGAGACATCAATCTGAATGAATCCGAACCAATCCAAAACCAAGTTTTCAATCCAGATATATCTGAATCAATCCGATCTCGGATTGATACAAACCGAACTTTCAAACAGAATCAATCTGAATCATTCCGACCTTGAATTCATTCGGATTAATTCTGATTGAAAATTTGATTTGGATCAATCCGATTTTGAGGTTATGTGAAAACTAGGGGCAACAAGATAATTATCAGCGGGTTAAAATCCATAGGAAATGATGGGTCTCGTTTTTTTCGATGTCAGACAGTTTTTGAATAATCAGTAATTGAAAATTGTTCGTTTTTTCCAAATTCAAAATTTAAAAAAATAAAATTTTGTAAAAAAAAATTTTTTTTTCGTAACAAAAAAATACGTGTTGATTATTTTTCTCTAGAAAATGTTAGAAAAAAATTTTTTCGATATTAAAAAATCAGATGTAAATCTGATATGGAATGACCCATCATTAGATAATATTAATTTTATTGCGGATATTTTTTCGCACGATAGGTATTTTTTGATATAGTATGTCACAAAATAAAAAACTCACCCTGTATATTACATTTAGGTAACTATTATTAATGTAGATATGTGATTGATTCGAGCACAAATATCAGGATTTTTTTTTTCAATATAAATATTCCATTCCTACCAGTGAAAGAAAGCGTGTGCGAAACATCGATCACTTCCGCACGGCAAATCGATACCTGCCTTCTCGATATGAACTATTAATTGGTACCAACGATCATCGAAGCTGGTTACTGAGTTGCTGACGCATGTAATCACCGTATACCAGCATCTTTAATCGATTAACAAGCAACGATAAACGGTTGTTGATCGTAGTGGGTAATAAAAAACAAATCATTACAGTATCTCTCTGATTTCTACTTCCTTTCTCAAACTACATTAATTCCTGCCAAAGAATTCCTAGATACATGTTCATGTTTTTTGGAAAATTCTTTCCATTTACGTAACATCTCAAATTTAAATTTTGGTTACGTAAACTCTAAAAAAATAAGAAACTTTTGTTTTCTCTATAAATTCAAATCGGTAAAATATTATAAATTTGGAATTTTTTTTGCTAATTTGTTTCGGAGCAAATACGAATTGCGCCACAATCAGAATTTGTTTCACTTCGTCAGTGAGAATTTTTTTCAATGATAACACAGGCCCGCAAAAAAAAAATTTTCTGCACGAAGAATGCCATCATGATATTCCCAAGTATTTTTTTTCGTTGAAACTGAATCCGTAACCCGTTTGACTCCAGCGCGTTAGGATTTCGTCCTAATCTCAAAAAACACTTCGAAAAATGACTAAATTCAATATACCTATAACCCCATAATCTCTCAATCGCATAACCCCATAACCAGGGTTGGATCAAGAATTTTGAGGCTCTGGGGCCAATATTTTGTGGGGGCTCTCAAAATTTCTAAAAAAAATTAAATTCGTTTTTATTGGAAAGTTACATTGTATTGGTAGAGGCCCCAGGACCATAGCCCCGCTGGCCCCATGCTAAATCCTGCCCTGCCCATAACCCTGTACATCGAAACGGTCATGTACTGCAAAATCGAAAAATCTCGAGTATGTTTCTTTTGTAACCTACAGTGATGAGTAAACTTTATATTAGGTGTACAAATAAGTTTTGGGGGATTGACAAAAGATGATGTATCTAGTATTAAATCGCATCAGTCCATCTTGTAATTATATTTATGTTAAAGCGTCATCATTTTCCTCTAATAATCAGTATGTGTCATTTCGCTGAAGTGTAAACAATACGCCTTTTTTGTGACCTAACCATGTCAACTTTTGTGCCAACAAAACAACATTTGCGGAGAGCGCTGCTTTTTTGCCTTAACTTGAAGAAAAGTGCAGCTGAAGGACATCGATTGCTATGCGAAGCATGTGGGGAACATGCTCGATCAATAAAAACATGTGAGTATTGGTCCCGGCGTTTCAAGAGTGGCAAGAAGCTAATGCTGTGCATCTGGTGAGATCAGCTCGAAGTGGTCTACTATGGGCTACTCCAACCTAACGAAACCATAACTGCGGAACGTTACCAACAACAATTGATGCAATTGAGCCGAGCATTGAAGTTTAAAAGCCCCCAATATGCCCAAAGACATGACAAAGTGATCGTTCAGCACGACAACGCTCGGCAACACGTTGCTAAAGTCGTCAAGGAAACTTTGGAAGCACTTAACTGGGATGTCCTACGCCACCCGTCATATTCGCCAGACATTACTCCTTCGGACTACCACTTGTTTCGGTCGATGGCTCATGGCCTGGCTGATGAAGAATTCTTACACATTCTTATGAAGAAGCCAAAAATTGGGTCGATTCTTGGATCGCCTCAAAAGATGAGGAATTTTTTAAACGCGGTATACGTATGGTGCCTGAAAGATGATCAAAGGTAGTAGAAAGAGATGGGCAATACTTTAAATAACATACATTGTACCAATTTCTCTGAATAAAGCTTCAAAATCACCAAAAAAACCCTCAAAACTTATTCGTACACATAATATTATAAACTCAAAGACCCATCAACCTCTAACCCCTTAACCTCATAACCCTATACATCTATGCCCTCATGAATAACAAATACTTCACGATCGTTTGCTTTTTCTAACACTTTTGCCATCAAAATATCTTTGAGGCGGCTTTTGTTTGCGCTTCTTACTATCTTCAACACTTTCTCTTTTTAACATCCAACAGAAGTCTGCAATCATATTTACATTCCATTTACCCTGGTAACGTTATTCCATCTCCTTGATATCTTGCTGAAAGCGTTCTCCTTGCTAAGTATGAGGGCTTTCCGACTGTCGAGGACAGCGACAACTCGTCGCAGACACACTCTGGCTTCATTCTCACACCCAATCGGCCACCTACTACTGTGGGCAAAAACTAACGTGAATTTTGTTATAAAATGAAAAATCTTTATTTATTTATCCAAATGAATTTCATCCCCTTCAAAGTAATCCCCTCCCGATATAATCCACTCATGCCAACGTTTTTTCCAATCGTTGGAACACTTTTTAAATTCCATTTCCGGAATTGCCTTCAAAGCCTTCTTCGATTTGGCTTGTATCTCTTCAATCGTGTCAAAACGGTGTCTTCGGAGTGGTCTTTTGAGTTTGGGGAATAGCCAAAAGTCACACGGAGCTAAATCAGGCGAATATAGTGGTTGTGGAACGATATGCGTTGAGTTTTTAGCGAAATGATCATGAAGAACGAGAGCAGTGTGAAACGGCGCATTATCGTGATGCAAAAACCACGAGTTGTCTGCCCAAAATATCCTAATCGTCAATCAACGATTTTTGTGCACTAATTCTTTGATTTGATTGACGTGTTGCTCGTCAGTTGATGTTGATGGTCGTCCGAGGCGTCCCAAGTCATCAACACGTTCTCTGCCTTCTTTGAAGTCTTTGTACCCCTTATAAACATTTTTCTGCGACATGGTCGAATCACCGAAGGCCTTCTGCAACATTCTGAACGTTTCCGCAACTGAAATTTCATTCCGCAAACAAAATTTAATGGCACTTCATTGCTCAACAAATTCAGACATTATAAAAATCGAAAAAATCACTTTTAGTCGTTTAGAAAACAAGCGTAACTATGTAGCAAATGATGAGATTGACATGAAATTTGGCACAGATGTCAGTAACAGTAGGACCAACATAAAAATAAAAGAGTTTGCCTGAATCGGTTAGCCAGCGAGGTTTAAATTAAAAATTCACCTTAGTTTTTGCCCACAGTAGTAAAGGGTGTCCCAAGACAATTGTACACATTTTAACCCTTAGAGAGTACCGGGGGTCCAGTGGACCCCACCCCAAGTTTGATCTAATTTTTTTCATACTAAAATTTTCAATTGGAACTTAGTTTGCCATCTGTCAGTAGATGCTGCGGAGTCAAAACTTTGAGAGGGGGCTTCAGAATCCACCACTTTTTGACGTGGGGTCCGCTGGACTCCCTGTACTCCGAGTGTTATGGGGCAGAGGTGTACTCTCTAAGGGTTAAATGAAAAAATAACACATATTTCCTTCGATTTGTGCCGTATTGTTTATTTGGTATGAAATTTAGGTCCTTTACAATTATACATGAAAGATAATCTCAGGCATATGTGTACCCATACCTGCTCTACAAACGATCAAACGATTATTGTAATTTTTGATGACATTTTGGCACATTTCTGGTGTTATTAGGCGTATATTGTCTCGAATATTTTTTTTTAATGCTTCAGTAGTCTGGGGAGCATTCGCATAAACCCGGTTCTTCAAAAAAACCCAAAGAAAAAAGTCACAAGGTGTCAAATCACACGATCTTGCAGGCCAATTTATGGGTCCATTTCGCGATATTATTCGATTTCCAAACTTTGTCTTCAATAAATTGATTGTTTGGTGTGATGTATGGCATGTAACGCCGTCTTGTTGAAACCACATGTTTCTCAAATCCATTTCAGCCAATCCTGGCCAAAAGAAGTTTTCCATCATGCTTCGGTAGCGCTAAGAATTAACGGTGAACGCATTTCTCTCATCGTTTTCAAAGAAGTATGGACCAATGAGTCCTTCCCACCAAAATCCACACGAAACAGTGACTTTTTCGGGATATTGAGTTGCTTCTTGAAGTTCTTGTGGATTTTCATCACTCCAATAACGACAGTTTTGTTTATTCACATACCCATCCATTTGAAAATGGGCCTCATCCCTGAAGATTACAAATTTCGAAAATTCAGGATTTTCATCCAACTTTTAGAGGCTCCAATTAACAAAACGACGTCTCATTTCGTGGTCCACTGGCTTCAGACGTTGAGTTAATTTTATTTTATACGGATGAAGTTTCAAATCAACAGTTAAAATTCGCTGCAAACTTGTTCTTGACACATTTAACTGCTGTGAACGACGACGAAGGGAAAGTTTTGGATTTTGCTCAACATGACGCCTTACGGCTTGGATTATCTCTGGTGTACGCACCGGACGTTTATGTGGGACTTTCTTTCGGTCCAAAAGAGTATGATTCTCTTCGAAATTACTCACGATTCTGGTAATAAAGCGTGTACTCGGACGATTACGAGGTTCAAAAATTTCACGTAAAGCGCGAAATGTTTGCACTGGAGAATCATTATTATTATAAAATGTTTTTACGATAATTAAACGTTCGGCTGATGTGTACCAGGGGTGTTAGTTGAAGTTTGCCGGTTTTTTCAATAAAGAAAACACTTAATTCTCAAGGGAATCTCAACAAATTTTTATTCAAAGTATTGACCATTAGATTCTACACATTTTGCTCATCTTTCAGGCAAATCATGGATACCATTCCAAAAAAACGTTTTCTCTTTCAAGGCAAACCATTCGACGAGCCATTTTTCGACTTCTTCAAAATTGGCGAAGCGCTGCTCTGCGAGTGAGTGTCCCATCGATGCGAAAAGGTGATAGTCGGACGGGGCGAGGTCTGGAGAGTACGGCGGGTGCGATAATATTTCCCAATTCAATGCTTTTAATGTGTTCTTCACTACTTTAGCGGTATGAGACGGTGCGTTGTCATGTTGTAGGTCTATCTTTCAGTTGGTGTGGTACCCATTTTCCATACTTTTGGATTTTTCCCATGGCTTTTAAACGTTGGAAAATTGCTCCTCGGGTCACATTTAGTGTTTGTGCCAATTTTTGTTGCAATTGGGTTGGGTCTTCATCCAATAACGCCTGCAATTCCTCGTCTTCGAACTTTTTCGCTGCACCAGGATGTTTATTGTCTGTTAAATCGAAATCTCCACTTTTAAATTGACGAAACCATGTCTCACATGTTCTAATCACTGGAGCATGTTCACCATAAGTTTCTACCAGCAATCGATGAGCTTCAACTGCTTTTTTCTTTTGATGAAATAAGAAAAGCAACGAATGCCGCAAATGCGATTTACTTGGAACGGAACTCGACATATTCACTGAGGTAAACAACTATGATGCTATTATTTTGGCAGAATGTAATTGTGTATTTTTGAAGGTTATTGTCCATAGAAAAATATGAAATAGATGCCAAATCATAGAAATGTATACATATCTCTAACGACATCTATGAGTAAAACCGGCAAATTTCAACTAACACCCCTGGTATGACGCCATGGTTAGAATTGTAAAATACCAAAATGTCATGGTCTATCAAAATATGGACCTGAAGTTGGTGATAAATAAGAGTTAGGGCCCATTCACATGTGTACACTTGTCTTGGGACACCCTTTACATGGCAGCGTGATTTCGCTGGCTTCGTTGCCTTAGAGAGCCAGAAAATGGTTCATTTCACACATTTTCATTTGAAACAGTTGTCACCATTTCCAGCATCCTCTAAGGTAGCAGGATTTTTAGTTTGAGAGAGCAAATTTTTGCACACAAAATTTCCACGGTGGAATAAGATTGTATGATCACGCGACATTATACAGGGTTATGAGGTTAAGGGGTAATAGGTTGATGGGTGTTTGAGTTTAATGTATGAAATTCACCCATCAGTGGAAGTCACAAAAGAAACATACACGAGATTTTCGGTTTTGCAGTACATGACCTTTTCGATGTAAAGGGTTATGGGGTTATGGGATTGAGAGATTATGGAGTCATAGTGTTGAGAGGTTGTAGGGTTAAGGCATTACATGTTTTAGGTCATATTTGGTCATGGGGTTATAGGTATATTGAATTTAGTGATTTTTCGAAGTGTTTTTTGAGGTTAGGACGAAATCCTGACATGCTGGAGTCAAACGGGTTACAAATTCGGTTTCAGCGGGAAAAATACATGGAAATATTTGTATTGTATATGTACAAGTATTTAATCTGAGCCATTCTGAATCATTCCGTAAAAATCTGAAAAACGTTTTTAATCTGATTCGATGCGAATCGGTTAAAAATCAATCGAACTCAAACCGATTCATTCCGGTTTAATCCCAGACTTCAATCTGAATGAATCGAAGTCAATCAAGTTTTCAATCAGAGCCAATCTGAGTTCGAATTTATTCGGATTGAACCGGTAAGCTTTTTTTGCTTTAAAAATTACGAGTAAATATATCTAACCACATAAAACTATTTTTTGCATTTAGTGTGAAAATAAGAGACTTGTTAGAAAATGATGTCTCATCCTTTTATGTCGGCTTTGTTTTGCCGCCATCTATGCTTCGAGATTAATGTTAATTAAATAATAACAGAGTAGAAAGAAAACGTCGGGCTATCCAAGAAATGAGTTGCGAGCCCTCAAGTCGATCCAGAATAAAGCACGCGATCTTCTTATCTGCAACAAATTGCCCCAGGCACTGTCTCTCATTGCCAACCCTTGATCAGCAGAATCAAATAGTTCGAAAATTCCTATAATTGAAGCGCAATTAATTTCAATCAGAATCCAAACTTAAGAACTAATTATTCATAAATTTCTACCCATAATTTTAAGTGTGAAAAAACTCCCAGTTTAAATTTCCTGCCTTAATGACGTCATGACTTAGTATCATAATCTTCAAAGGGTGGCGCGAAATTTGAATTGGAAGTTTTTTTTTTTTTATTAAAGAGTTATACGAGCATTGTTGTCTTGAATAAATAGCATCGTTTTGTATAGAAAATGATTGATTTCTATATAAATATATTTTTATAATAATTACAGTTTTTTTATACATTTATGACTAGAGTTGCATTTGTTTGAATTTAACTAGGCGATTCAGTCGCAGTGTTTCCTTTTCATTGGTTTTATTGAGAGTCGTCGATCATCGAGGGAGTGCCCAGTACATGCCTTTCGGAAAGGAAGGCGTGTTTCTCTTTATAGAGAGGCGTCGCGGCTCTCAGGCTGGACCAATCGATAATTTCTGAAGAGACATTGACTGCCGACAGACGTGGGCCGTAGTAAACGAAATAAAACGATAAACGGTAGCTGCTACACAATAGGATTGATGATCAGTTTCGACCATGAAAATCCCATCGATTTACCACCTGTGGCGTTTTCCTCAAAAGCTATCCCATTTTCCGAATAGGGTCTTATTTAGTATTAAATTTATCCTTAGTTGTAACCACTACAATTGTCATCATAATTCATGATGAAATGAAATACTTTTTAGTTAGAACAAACAATTTTTTCGACACATTTCTTCCGCTTTAATACAATGAACAAATTAAAAACGAATATCCATGAAATATTTTTAAAATTTCTTTGTACCTTGTGCGAATTTTTAGAAGTAATTTCAATAAAGAGAAAGTCTGAAAAATTGTATAAGAATTCTATTGAAATTCTAGAAAATCACATAAGGATTTTTAGGAATTCTTTTGAAATTTTCAAAGAACGTTTCTAAGCTTCGAGAGCTTTCCTCTGCGTAATAAGTTAAAAATTTTTTTACAATTCAACAGAATTCTCTCAGGTTATAAAACTTATTTTTTGGGAATTTTTCGGGCATTCTATAGAAATTTTTTTAGAATTTCAAAGGAATTCGTTTGAATTATGCATTCAATATTTGTCGAATATTCATTGAATTTCATTAGATATTCTATGTAAGGAATTTGAAAATCTTTCTGTGGAAAAAATGACGCTTTCGACTGCGCTGGGATTCGAGCCCAGGTCTTTCGATTGCCGGTCGACTGCCTTTTTATAAATTCCAACATGAATTTTAAATGCGAATTCCTGTGTATGTTTCATAAACATTTCCGAAAAAATTGTAAGCAATTTCACACACAATTTCCTGGAACAAGATTAATTTTAATCAAATCTAACTAACGATAATATTTATGAGTCAGAATTTTTTGCGGGGTATCCAAAATATTGGATTATACTTTACACTAAATTACTCAGGAATATTTATGGAATTCCTGCGGAATTTTTCATGCATTTTATGAAATTCCTTCGTAATATCTCTTCAATATCGTTTATAAATAATTACCAAAAGATTATTTTTCAGGTGTCTTTTTTTACACAGAAAGATTTCAATTAAATAAAAATTACTCTGGAAAATTTACAGAATTCTTTTGGAATTTTTCACGCATTTGATGGAATATCTATTCAATTCCGTTATAAATTACATGCATTCTACTGTCAGATTTCAATTGGAATTTTAGAAAAAAAGTTCCGTACATTTTTCAAGAATCAAATGAAATTCCTGCGGAATTCGATAAAGTTCCTATAGAATCTACTGAGAATTTACATGCATGAGATTTTTACGGAATTCTGTTAGAATTCCTAATTTAAAAAAATCAAAACACATCAATAAAATGAATTATTGCGATTTAAAAGTTAATATTTTCTTTGATATCGTAGGAAAAAAGTTATTGACCTGGAAATAATTGTTAATTTTTATTTGACTTTTGTAAAAAATCGTATGACTTCAAAAAGCTAATGAAATTCAACGCAGGGTTAATTTGATTTTCAGATCTGCAAGGCTAGTCATGTCAAGAGATCCAGACAGCCAAGGAGACGAATTCCAGGTCAAATTGGGTGGATCAGATCGATGGTCCAGATCGGAATACCGAATCGATGGAGCGTCGTCTACTTAAGATAAGAGAGAACGAAAGAGGAGGAGAAACTAAAGGCGGACAATAATAATCGAAAAATCACCCACAACGCATAGGATCGATCTATCGACTCGATCCGCGCGCATCCTAACAAACGGCCTTTTCGCTGGCCTGGCCAGCTACTATGCGAATTGAAGCTCTCAGCGCACTCGTCGCGGTAAGTAAATTAATAATTACACATTCACAATTTTATTTATCACAACAAAATATTTTTACTTGATAGGAATATCAGTTAGGTGCTTCAATTTATATATTTCGATTTGAATTTGTCCAAATAATTCAAAATTTAGATCATTGAAATTGTGAACCTGCATTTTTCTTGCCATTACATTTTTGAAATTCCATGGAATTTCACTTTAATTTTAACTAGGTTTCTTCAAATTCTAGACACCGAAAATTATTTCGGCAGAATTCGTAAAAATTTACAAAATTAATACAGGGAATTTTTTGAAATTCCCACGAATTTATTCTACTGAACTTATCTGATAGACTTACAGTAATTTCGATGAAATTCCAAATGAAAATAGTGTATAATTCTAATGAAATTCATATTAGATCCATCGAAGTAAGACTTCAGACGAATTCCAAAAGAATTCGTATAAAACTTTCTTGAATTTCATTTTAAGTTTCGTGGAAGTTTCTGTGAAACCTATAACAAATTCGTCTAAAATTACATAAAAAGCTTCTGAAATTCTGATAAAATATCTATTCTATCTATATCTAATCTATTTTAAGAGAATTTCTATATAATTTAATTTCCATTCAATTTTAATTAGGTTTCTCCACATTCATGAAACCGAACAAGATTTCCGCAGAGTTCGTAAAAATTTGCAAACTTAATACAGGGAATTTTTTTGAAATTCCCACGAATTTATTCTACTGAACTTATCTGATAGACTTACAGTAATTTCGTTGAAATTCCAAATGAAAATAGTGTATAATTCTAATGAAATTCTTATTAGATCCATCAAAGTAAGACTTCAGACGAATTCCAAAAGAATTCGTATAAAACTTTCCTGAATTTCATTTTAAGTTTCGTGGAAGTTTCTGTGAAACCTATAACAAATTCGTCTAAAATTACATAAAAAGCTTCTGAAATTCTGATAAAATATCTATTCTATCTATATCTAATATATTTCTAGAGAATTTCTATATAATTTAATTTCCATTCAATTTTAATTAGGTTTCTCCACATTCATGAAACCGAACAAGATTTCCGCAGAATTCGTAAAAATTTGCAAAATTAATACAGGGAATTTCATAAAAATTCCCTGTATTAATTTTATCTGATAAACTTACAGTAATTTCGTTGAAATTCCAAATGACAATAGTGAATAATTCTAATGAAATTCTCACTAGATATACTTAACTAAAACTTTAGAAGAATTTTAAATGGATTCGTCTAAAAATTTCTTAAATTTCATATTAAGTTTCGTAGGAGTTCCTATGAAACTTATGAGAAATCCGTCTAAAATTTCCCCAAAAAAGCTTCTGAAATTCTAATAGAATATTTACTATATATCCAATATAAGTTGTCGATTATTTTTCAAAGTTCTTTAAAATTGGAAATGACGTTTGGTAAGTCTAGAAAGAAATTTTATGAATATTTTAAGAGAATTCCATTTATTTTTCCCAAAGCTTGATTTCGAAATTTCAGATGAAGTAAAAAAAGAATTTCTTCTGCAATTGTAAATGAGTTCGAAAGAATTCCAATGAAATTTTTTCGGAATTTCATTGAGATTTTCTGCGTTCAACAGGATTCCTGTAAACGTTATGATTAGGCACTTCAAGATAATTAACTTACAATTAAAATAAAATTTATAATAATGAATATCACACTAAAAAGCTCTGAAATTCAATTAAAATATAGTAGAATTCATAGGGAACATTTTTGAATCATACTGCTTCAGAATTCCCCAAGAATCTTTTTCAATTAAATGAAAAAACAATATTTTAAAATAATTCTTCGGGATTAATTTATTCACATCATTTCCCATTCTTAAAAAAAAACTTTTGAAATTCCAGATGAAAATGTCACAGAATTTTTTTAAATTCCCGAATTCATTCATTTGAATTCAAACATCAGATTTTCCAAACCTAAATTTCAAATTCAAAAACACCTATATTCCAAAAATCTCCCAAATAAAATTCCCTCGAAATTTAAAAAGTAAGCCATTCAAAATATACAAGATTTCAGAATTATAAAAATAATTTTTTTGCCAAAAAAATGTCATGTTTATCTGAAAAGATTTTTATTCTGGGAGAGGATTTATTGAGCCGTTAATCAGAATACTTCGAATGGTGGAAGTGCTGGAAGTAGTTGTGACTCCCGGTTAAAATGACCGGGGGGGGGGGCTGGGAGGGGGTGATTATTATCTGCGATCACATACCAGTTTTATCTACATAATGTTAAGTGTGGCGAAACGCGAGAACGTACTGGACACCAGTTAGAATTTATCTAGGTACTCTTTATAAGTATCAAGTACGCGATCATTCGCCTGTGATACTGATAGACGATATAATTATTAGCCTACAACTGCTCTAGTAAACATAGATAATTAAATATTAGCAAAGTGACCGTCAAGTTTCTGTTATGAGAGAAAAAAGATTTTGAAGAGACAGAAGTCAAACAAACTTATTGACTCAAAATTAACTAAATCTATTGATTAAATTATCTTTCATTAAAAAAAAAATTATTTTCGAATTTTATGTAGAGGTAAAAAATTAACTTTCATAATAATTCTATATAAAATAAAAAAATTTATTTGATTTTGTAGTAATATCAGAATGCTGTTCTTCCTTTTTTGATTCTAATAAAAGAAAGAGAGACCGTTTTTAAAAATCACCCTTTGCAAAAATCTTAACTTGGCCTAGACCAGGCGCTGACATTAAAGGAATTTTTTAGGATATTTATGAAATTCCATTACGATTTTCTCCACATTCTTGAAACCGAAAATGATTCCTGCAGAGTTCGTATAAACATGCAAAATTGATACACGGAATTTTTTTGAAATTCCCACGAATTTATTCTACTGAACTTATCTGATAGACTTATAGTAATTTCGTTGAAATTCCAAATGAAAATAGTGTATAATTCTAGTGAAATTCTCACTAGATCCATTCACCCAAGACTTCAGGAGAATTCCGAAAGGATTCGTCTAAAACTTTATTAAATTTCATATCAAGTTTCGTAGGAATTTCTATGAAACTTATGAGAAATTCTTCTAAATTTCCCCAAAAAAACTTCTGAAATTCAAATGGAATATTTATTATATATCCGATATAATTTGTCGATTATTTTTCAAAGTTCTTTAAAATTGGAAACGACGCTTGGTAATTCTAGAAAGAAATAATTTTTGCAAAATTAATGCAGGAAATTTTTTTGGAATTCCCACGAATTTTTTCTACTGAACTTATCTGATAATTTTACAAAATTCTGTTGCAATTCCAAAAGGAAATAGTGTATAATTCTAAGTAAATTCTCATTGTATCTATTCG
This sequence comes from Diplolepis rosae, assembly GCA_030998225.1. NCBI lineage: Eukaryota > Metazoa > Arthropoda > Insecta > Hymenoptera > Diplolepididae > Diplolepis > Diplolepis rosae. The sequence continues at coordinate 2,905,601 of JAPYXD010000736.1, forward strand.
ACTAAGACTTCAAAAGAATTTCAAAAGGTTCGTCTAAAACTTTTCTAAATTTCATGTCAAGTTTTGTAGAAGTTTGTATGAAACTTATGAGAAATTTGTCCAAAATTTGCCAGTAAAGCTTCTGAAATTCTAATAGAATATTTATTAAGCCGGAAATGATTCCTGCATAATTCGTATAAAATTGCAGAATTAATGCAGAGAATTTTTTTGAAATTCCCACGAATTTATTCGACTGTACCTTTCTGATAGACTTATAGTAACTTCGTTGAAATTCCAAATGAAAATAGTGTATAATTCTAATGAAATTCTCACTAGATCCATTCACCTAATACTTCAGGAGAATTTCAAAAGGATTCATCTAAAACTTTTCTAAATTTCATATCAAGTTTTGTAGAAGTTTGTATGAAACTTATGAGAAATTCGTCTAAAATTCCCCAAAAAAGCTTCTGAAATTCTAATAGAATATTTATTAAACCGAAAATTATTCCTGCAGAATTCGTATAAACTTGCAAAATTAATACAGGGAATCCACAAATTTATTCTACTGAACTTATCTGATAAAATAGTTTATTAATCGAATGAAAGTCTCACTAGATCCATCCAGCTACGACTTCAGACGAATTCCAAAAGAATTCGTATAAAACTTTCTTGAATTTCACTTTACGTTTCGTAGAAGTTTTTTTGTGAAACCTATAACAAATTCGTCTAAAATTACATGAAAAGCTTCTGAAATTCTAATAGAATATTTATTAAACCGAAAATGATACCTGCGGAATTCGTATAAACTTGCAAAATTAATACAGGGAATCCACGAATTTATTCTACTGAACTTATCTGATAGACTTATAGTAATTTCGTTCAAATTCCAAGTGGACATAGTGTATAATTCTAATAAAATTCTCACTAGATCCATTCACCTAAGACTTCAGGAGAATTCCAAAAGGATTCGTCTATAACTTTATTAAATTTCATATCAAGTTTCGTAGGAGTTTCTATGAAACTTATGAGAAATTCTTCTAAAGTCCCCCAAAAAAACTTCTGAAATTCTAATAGAATATTTATTATATATCCGATATAAGTTGCCGATTATTTTTTAAAGTTCTTTAAAATTGGAAATGATGTTTGGTAAGTCTAGAAAGAAATTTTATTTTTTTATTTTTTTTTCATACTCTTGAGGAATTCCTTTGAAAAATGTGCAGAATTCCTGTCGGATATTTATTAAATTCCTCTCAGAAGTCCATTGCAACTTTTTAAAATTGTTTAAGTTCATTAGTAACTTTATTTCTGTTTAGTTAAATTTGCTGTTTAAAATTTTTTCCTGATTGGAGAAATGATAAGCAGACTATTTTGTGGAATTTGCGACCGCACTGTCGAATTGAACAAGACTGTCGGCACAAATGATCGCACAATCATTCTTCTTAGAAATTTGTGACGAATAATCCCTGTACGATCTTACAATAAACAGATTCTTTGAAGTGAAATTTGTTGAATGATTTGAAATAGCAAATATAAACATTCTAGTTATGATAAAATTCCTTTCAATACATCTTTTCATGGAGTCGCGAAAAAATGTAGTTATTAAAAATTCATTAAAATTGATAACAGTAAGTAATTGAAAAATTTACTCCAAAATCTGAAAACAATTTTAATATAAATTTCCATGAGCAACTTTAGAGGTATTATATAATTTAATGTAATTTGCACAGAAATTCCTTCAAAATCTTTTGAAAGATGATATTGATAATTATTTTTAAATCACCAAAAGAATTTCATGTATATTATAATATGGATTTCCAACTTGAAATTCTGTTTTTAAGCAATTCTCTACATACTTCAGCAGAATTCTTCGAATATTTCTCTGATTTTCTGTGTAAACTTTATGGACACTTTCAAGAATATTTCCTTGATTTTCAATATTGATAAGGAATTCTTTGTAAATTGCAAACGAATTCCTTGAATACCTCAAGGAAACTATATGTAACTTTCACTGAAATTCTTCCAGAATATTTTTAAATTCGAATTAAAATTTTTAAAAGTGCTTTCAAATGTTCCAGATTAATTCTATTAACATTCCAAACGGATATGAAATATTATAAAACAAAATAAATATTACAATGTAATATGTAAGAAGAAATAAATATGATTTTTACATATTCCAACAAAATTCCATTAACATCATGAATTTTAAGAAAAAATGTTTGCAAATCCTGATTAAAATTTTGGGTATGATTTAATTCCGCGCGATTCCGTTTTTTTCAACGACAATCCGAGAGATTCTAAGTTATTCCGATAAAAAAAATTTTAATCTTGTTCGATACATATCGTTTGGAATCTAATCTGACTCAATCCGAGACTACAAATTCGAAAAAAACGAACCAAATTTTCAATCCAAAATCGGAATGATTCGGATTAAAAATTTATTCTACATTATGTAAACTGGAAATCCCTAATTTTTTCGGATAGAAAAATTGATTCGGATTCATTCCGATTAAAATTATTTTCCGATTTTTTTTTATTAACTCGAAATGGTTTGGATTCGTACAGGATTTCAATTTTTCTGAATTATTACAAAGATCAAATAAAATTGCAAAGAATTTCCAAATTTAAAAATTGGATTTTTTTTTAAATTTTGATTTTTAAAGCACCTTGGAATAATTTAATTCAGAATAAATTACATTTGTGAACAGCTGCAAACCTAATACCATCATTTTTGTCTTGATTCATGCAGTATAAAATTGCAAGAGTTTTCGTGGTATATTATATCACCGAAAACATCGCAAGGGGCTGTAATTTAAAACAATTTAAAAATTGTGTACCATCTTGGATATACAAGAGAGGGTGGACTCAAATCGCCTCGCACTAATCTCAGTTTCAAAGTGATTTATAAGTAAGTCGTGGGAGTATTTTGCCCTCGGCATCCTGATCGCTTTGAATTATTTTCAGGAAGTGCAATTCACTTAGAAAAATGCAAAAATCCATTTTAAGTAAAAATTAATTTTACTTGTAATTTTTCGTGGAAAAATTCGTTCAATTAATTACTGTGATATTAATATTAATAAATTTCCATAATAATTAAACTGATTTGCAAAGTGCAAATTTTTTTCTAGTTTTTCACTTATTTAAATTTTTTATAAAAAATGTTCTGCTCTATTAATCTGAATCAGTTAAATTTTCACTGATTAAATCAGTGATTTGCGTTTTCACTGTTAAATCAGTTAATTTTCATTGAAGTAATAAATTAAATTCGACTGATTCCACAGTACTTTCTTTGTAGCTATTTGAATCAGTCAAATTTCACTGATAATCAGTAGATTTTGACTGATTCAGATTTAGAGAGTTCCTTATATTCCTAATTTTGTTTTGGATTTTTATAAATGGAAGTTTTTTTAGTAAAGGTATGAAAAATTCCATTTCGAATGAATAAAACTGAGGAAATAGTTATTTTGACAAACTTTTTACCGATTATTTGTCCAATTTTTCCTTGATAATTTGTCTAAAATCTTGGAATAAAAATTGCCATTTTCTGATCAAAAGTACCGACTTTAAAACACAAGCTTTTAAGAGTCGTTTGAGTCTTAAATCTGGCCTATGAATCACGAGATGCTAGAGCCATATAAAATGCTCGACGTCTTGGAATAAACGATTGCCGCAAGAAAGAAGTTAATCTGTCGAAATGGTATAGTAAAAGTTAAAACTAAAGTCAGATCTTCGCTTCTTCTTGTCTTTTTTCTCTCCTTAGCCATATTTCTCGTGTTTCATAAGCACTTGAGTTATGTCTTATTGTCAAATTAGCCAATAAAAGAAAAAAGAAAATACTTATACTTTGCAGAAAGTATGGATCTGCTTCCAGCGCCTAAAAAATTAAAATCCAATATTCATATTGTGTAATTTCATTAGGTTTAAAATGAAATTCCGCCCGAAGTTTGGACTTTAGAACTCATATGAAATTTTCATTGATAACCTTCATTCATTTTTTTTAAATTATTCAAGAACTTATTAATTCTTGTGAAATTTTATTCGATTTTACACGAAATTCCGCCCGGACTGGACTTTAGAGCTTCTATGATGTGTTCATTGAAATCTGAAAACTTTTATTAATTTTCTTGTAAATTATGTAAGAACGTTTGGATTCTTGCGGAATTTTATTCGATTTTACATGGAATTCCGCCTGAAGTTAGGATTCTATAACTTCTATCAAATATTAAATGAAATCCTAAAGCGTTGTTAAATTTTTACCTCATACCTTTAAAATGTCGAAAGAATTCCTCTGGAATATTCCTAAAACGTTGCAATAGATCATTGTGTAATTTCATTAGGTTTAAAATGATATTCCGCCCGAAGTTTGAACTTTAGAACTTCTATCAAATTTTTATTGAAATCTGAAAACCTTCATTAATTTTTTTTGTAATTGTTTAGGAGCGTATTAATGTTTGTAGAATTTCATTCGATTTTGTATGAAATTCCGCCCGAAATTTGGACTTTAGAACTTGTATGAAATTTTCATTTAAATCTCAAAGCGTTGCTAAATTTTTAACTTATACCTTTAAAATATCGAAAGAATTCCTCGCGAATATTCCTAAAACGTTGCAATAGATTATTATGTAATTTCATTAGGTTTAAAATGAAATTCCACCCGAAGTTTGGATATTAGAACTTCTATCAAAATTCCAATGAAATTGAAGAGGGTTGTTAAATTTTAACTTAATTTCTTTAGAATATCGAAAGAATTCCTTTGTAATCCTTCAAAAATGCTGCAATGAATTGTATAATTTCATGAGGTTTCAATAAAATTCCGCCCGAAGTTTGGATAATAGAACTTCTACCAAATTTTCATTGAAATCTGAAAATCTTCATTCATTCCTTTTGTAATTATTTAGAAACGTATTAATTTTTGTGGAATTTTATTCGATTTTACATGAAATTCCGCCCGAAGCTTGGACTTTAGAACTCATATGAAATTTTCATTGATAGCTGGTGACCTTCATTAATTTTTTTTTAAATTAATCAAGAACGTATTAATTCTTGTGAAATTTTATTCGATTTTACACGAAATTCCGCCCGGACTTTGGACTTTAGAGCTTATATCAAATTTGCAATGAAATCTCAAAGCGTTGTTAAATTTTTCCCTAATACCTTTAAATTGTCTAAAGAATTGCTCTGGAATCCTCCTAAGATGTTGCAAAGAATTATTGTGCAATTTCAGTAGGTTTAAAATGGAATTCCGCCAGACGTTTTGATATTTGAACTGCTATCAAATTATCATTGAAATGTGAAAACCTTGATTCATTACTTTTGTATTTATTTAGAAACGTATTAGTTGTCGTAGAATTTCATTCGATTTTACATGATATTCCGCCCGAAGTTTGAACTTTAGAACTTCTACCAAATTTTCATTGAAATCTGCAAACCTTCATTCATTACTTTTGTAATTATTTAGAAACGTATTAATTATCGTAGAATTTCATTCGATTTTACATGATATTCCGCCCGAAGTTTGGACTTTAGAACTTCTACCAAATTTTCATTGAAATCTGCAAACCTTCATTCATTACTTATGTAATTATTTAGAAACGTATTAATTATCGTGGAATTCCATTCGATTTTACATGATATTCTGCCCGAAGTTTGAACTTTAGAACTTCAAACAATTTTTCAATGAATTTTAACTTATACCTTTAAAATGTCGAAAGAATTCCTCATGAATATTCCTAAACCGTTGCAATAGATTATTGTGTAATTTCATTAGGTTTAAAATGAAATTCCACCCGAAGTTTGGATATTAGAACTTCTATCAAAATTCCAATGAAATCGAAAAGCGTTGTTAAATGTTTACCTAATTTCTTTAGTATATCGAAAGAATTCCTTTGGAATCCTCCAAAAATGTTGCAATGAATTGTATAATTTCATGAGGTTCCAATATAATTCCGCCCGAAGTTTTGACTTCAAAACTTCTACCAAATTTTCACTGGAATTTGAAATCTTCATTAATATTGTTTTTGATTATTCCAGAATGCCCAAAAAATCTCTTCGGAATGCTCTTAAGATTTTGCAATTAATTCTTGCGTAATTTTTCTCAGTTCTACATAAGATTCCGCAAGTTGTTTGAACTTCAGTATTTTTATTAAATTTGCAAAAAAATGACAAAGCCTTTTTAAATGTTTACCTTTTTTTTTCTAGAATGACGAAACAATTCTTCCGGAATCCTAAAATTTTGAAATGAATTCCTTTGGGATTTCATGATATTTGACATGTAATTCCGCCCGAAGTTTGGACTTTAGAACTTCTGCCAAATTTTCATTGGAATCTTAAAATTTTCATTAATTTATTTTAAATTATTTAAGAATATCCAAAGAATTCCTTTGGAATTCCCTTCAGATTTTGTAATTAATTCTTGTGGAATTTCACTCCGTTTTACATGATATTTCGCCCATTGTTTGTACTTAAGAATTTCTATCAAATTCGCAATGAAATCTCAAAGTTTTTTCAATTTTTTACCTAATTTTCCAGAATTTCAGATTTTTTTCAGATTACGGACCTGAGAATTTCTATAAATGTACAGTGAAATCTCAGTCTTTTAAAAATGTTATCTAACCTCTTTGCTATCGAAATTTAAATAAAATTTTCCTAAAATAAAAAAGATATTTTAATGCGAGAATTCCCATTAAATGATTTAAAAAAATGAATTTCCATAAAGTCAAATAATATAGTACAGTAGAATAAACTACAAAACGATAGAATTTTTAAAATCAATTGTTGCATATATGTAATACATTCAAAGTCAGTTGATGAATAATTGTAATAGAACAAATTGGGTGTGAAATTTAAAAGTTTGGTGACTTTTCGTTAAGTTTCAAGAGTCGAAAAGGTGCCATAAATTTTTATAAAATGGAATTGAAGGGGGGGCTCCTACCTGTTTCTGGCTAGGAGTTAAACCCAGCAATTAAATCGAAACTACGAGTCAAGATTTACTCGAAGAAGCTCGTGACACGAGTTGACCGCCGCGAGGCCTATTTTGCATAAAGATTACCAGGCGAATTAATGTTTTCGCCTCCGCTTATGTTCGCACACCAAATCTACAATGTGTAAGACACACGCACATCAGGTCGTGTGCGGTATCGTCACGGACGCACCTTCAGTATCCAGTAATATCTTAACTGACTATTCATTGATACTTTCGTCCAGGGACGTATCAAAAGTTTTGCTTTTGTTCGAAAAATTAAAAAATTTCAAGCATTTACTCCGAAATATACTGCAAAACTCGGATATATATCAAATACTTTTTACAAATACCCCAATACTTTTTTTAAATACCCCAATACTTTTTAAAATACTCCACTACTAAAAAAATCCTCCAATACTCAAAAAAAGGAACAAATACTCATTCAAATGACCCAATATACCCTCGAAATACCCCAATACCCTGAAAAATACTCCAGTGCGACAAAACAATACTTTACTGCACTTGAACACACTTGAAATACACCCATGGGTATTTAAATTCAAATAATCTAAACTCCACACAAGAAATATACTCAAAAGTGCTTAAATACTTTCCAAATACCTTAATATTACCTTAAAGTATTTATCAACAGATTCTAAAGTATAAATACTTTTGGGGTATTGCTAATGCCACAAAAGTACACCAGTAGACCACAAAAATACTTTATCATACTCTCAATACAGTCGAAAGTATTCCAATACGGAAAACCTTAGTCCAACGTAGAAAATACATTTAAAAGTATTCAAATACTTTCGAAGATGCCCTCAAATTCTAAAAAATAATTAAGTTAGGTGTAAAAATGTCTAAATACTGTTTAATTTACTTAAATATACAAAAAAATACGGCAATAGAATCAAAATGTTTTTGTGGTTTTGAGATCTGAACCGCATTATCAATTCGAATCAGTTCGAATGAATTCGAGCTCGGATTGATTTAAACAGAGGTTTGAATCCGAATAGATCTAAAATCTCTCGGATTGATTTGATTTGTTTCGGATTAAAAACTTGGTTCGGATTCATTCGGATTGAGTCGGATTAGTTTTCGACCGATTTGCATAAAACGGGATTTAAAACGTTCTTCGCTTTAATCCGGAATGATTTGGAAAGATTTCGGAAAAGAATTCGGATTCTCTCAAATTGAATTCTTTTCCGAAACATTCGTCAGGCTTGATTAAAAATAATTAAAAATCCCAGAATTTGCTGAAAATTATTCTTAAACTTTTTTGAATCTCGGTCGATGTAAATTGGTTAGGAATCAATCCGATTCAATTCGAGACTTAAATCTGAAAGAATTCGAACTGGGATTGATATTGAAGCGAAGTTTAAATTCGAATAAAATCGCATCGTCCAAACCTCGGATTCGTTCGGATTAATTCGGATTCATAATCAGGTTCAAATCAATCTGAATCTGTTTTTGCTGGATTAAATATATGGTTATGATTCATTCGGATTGAGTCGGATTAGTTTTAGACCGATTTGCATAAAACAGGATTTAAAACGTTCTTCGCTTTAATCCGGAATGATTCGGAAAGCTTTCGGAAAAAGATTTCGGATTCTCTCAAATTGAATTCTTTTCCGAAACATTCGTCAGGCTTGATTAAAAATAATTAAAAATCCCAGAATTTGCTGAAAATTATTCTTAAACTTTTTTGAATCTCGTTCGATGTAAATTGGTTAGGAATCAATCCGATTCAATTCGAGACTTAAATCTGAAAGAATTCGAACTGGGATTGATATTGAAGCGAAGTTCAAATTCGAATAAAATCGCATCGTCCAAACCTCGGATTCGTTCGGATTAATTCGGATTCATAATCAGGTTCAAATCAATCTGAATCTGTTTTTGCTGGATTAAATATATGGTTAGGATTCATTCGGATTGAGTCGGATTAGTTTTAGACCGATTTGCATAAAACGGGATTTAAAACGTTCTTCGCTTTAATCCGGAATGATTTGGAAAGATTTCGGAAAAAGATTTCGGATTCTCTCAAATTAAATTCTTTTCCGAAACATTCGTCAGGGTTGATTAAAAATAATTAAAAATCCTAGAATTTGCTGAAAATTATTCTTAAACTTTTTTAAATCTCGTTCGATGTAAATTGGTTGGGAATCAATCCAATTGAATTCAAATCTTCAATCTCAATGAATTCAAACTCGGATTATATTTTGTAGTTTCATTTTCAAGAAAGGTCTCGAAATTAAAAATTTCATTTCTTTTCCATTATTAAAATTTTTTTTTATTATTGTAATTAAATTATTAAATTATATTGTTAAATTATTATAAATAATAAAAATCATAAACTTTATCTTAAAAACGATATTTTTCTGAAGAAAGTATAAACTACAACTAAACATGACGTTTTCGCCTTTATCAGAAAAAGTTTTGATATCTGTCAACAATAAAATGTCTAGAAGATTCAATCTAAAATTCCATTTACTAGGAGAGATAAATGCAAACGATAAGTTCCAGTCTGCGAATAGAAATTGGCAAATTGGACGAAATGAAACTTATGAAATGTAGAAATAGGAGTAAATTGTAAGGAATTGACATATATTTGAATCTCTTGGTAGGGTTCTTTATCTGATTTTAATAGCGAGTGCCAATCAGAATCCTTAACGGGTGAACCGGTTCCTTCTTATCAAAAAAGTAGTTTTTCTTAGTGCCTGATTTATTTCCAAGACATTTATTCAGAAGGTGTCTATGAAAACCAGATAACATTCTGATCTTCAGAGTCTGCTTCACAACGACCTTATGTGTTAAATCTTATCGGAAACGTGTTTAGTGACCAAAGGACTGAAGCTAAATGAGTTCCAAGTGGGATTTATCTCGATACATTGTCACGCCTTTATTTTTGTTTCTTCCGGACAACCTGGTAATGAAACCAATTCCAATGCCACTTTAATTTTTGATTATTTATTTAAAAAAAAAAAAAAAATTATTTACTCAGGTTGATGCTAAAAATAAACTATTGGTATACATTTTAATCTTTTAAGTAACATGTAATTTTTATCTAGCTGGGGCCAGTTCTGAATTGGCGTTTAGTGCCAGGTCAGGGCCCTGGGAAATATTTTGCATTTGTTGTATTATCTAGAACAGAGATCTTTCTGTGGCCCTGGACGAGTTCTGATCGGGGAACCCTAATTGGTAATGAAACACAAGGTCCGACCGGGCCCAGATATGGCAGCCAAGTCACGTGGTATTATCCGAAACGGGCCGTGTGTATTATTACTGGCATGGACCATGATATGGCAATTTCTACACGGCTTGGCTCTGCGATTCATACCAAAGCCAAGCTTGCCATGTTTGGGCCTTGTCTGGGCCTCGGCATATTTTCTGTTCAAGTGATACTTGATACTTTTTTAGGCAAAACTTTTACCACGCTGCAGACCAGGCTCAGGCCGGCAAACCCTAGTTTGGCATACAATGGCGAGCCGGGCTTAGACCTGGCCTAACGGACAAATCATTGTGACGCCATCTTTCGGGTTTTTAATCCAACTGGCCTTGCTTAAGTGTAATTCAGTGGTTTGTTCCGAGTCATAGCCAGGTTTTTACCCGGTCTGAACCCTGGCAAATTCTCTGCATAGTATCATATTATTTTCTATGGAGAAATTATAACTCCATATCTTGGAGTTTTAATCCACTTGTCTCGGCTTAAGCCTGTTTCGGTGTTTCATTCCAGGCCAGAGATAGATTCAAGAATTTTTTTATTTCAAAGTCAAGTTGATACTTATTTACATAATTACCCATTTTTTCAGTTTCTTAATAATTATACACATTTAGTATTTGAATAAATATAAAAATCCATGTGGAAAGAAAAATGAAAGAGTAAACTGTTTGAATAAATGAACTTTTTTATATTTTTTTATATTACTTTATGACTGTTTCTAGCTGAGATATTAACTAATTAATTTTTTTAGGTGGTTTGGCTGACCGCAATCCTGTGCCCGCGGCTCGTTGCCGCCAATAACCTGACGCTAAACTTTTCTTCTCGCAGATCTAAAGATCATCATACCGGAGGACACATCTCTCACTGGTGAATAATTTATAATTAACAATTTCATTAAACTGGTTGATTAATTTTCATGAAATATTTTCTTTTCATTGAAAACAATTTTCTTGAAAAAAAAAAAACTGAATTCTTTCAAAAGATCCCTGGCAAAAGTATTGGATTGGAATTTAATCCGAGCGAAACAGAGCTATTCGGCGGCATTCCGGAATCAGTTTCCAAACTATTCCAAGTCATTCCGAACCAACCCGAAAAACGTTTTGTACCACGTTTGATGGAAAACGGTTAGAAAATAATCCGACTCCATCCGATTTATTCCGATTCAATCCGAATAAATCCAAACCAATCCGATTCAATCCGAATGAATCCGGGTTCGGAATGATTCGAATTGATTTGAATCAAAAATTCAGTCAGGATAAATCCGCTCTGGCGAAAGTATCGGATTGAATTTCATTTCGAGCGAATAAGAACTATTCCGAGTCATTCCGGAATCTGTTTCCAAACTATTCCAAGTCAATCCTAGCCAATCTGAAAAAAGTTTTAAATCTCATTTGATGAATAACGGTCAAGAATCAATCTGACTTAATCCGATTCAATCCGATATCCAAGATATCAATTTGAATAAATCCGAACTAAGTTCTCAAACCGAATCAATTTAATCATTAGGATTAATGCCTCGGATTGAATCGGATTAATTCGGATACTTTTGCTAAAGCGGGCTTGGATTGATTCGGATTGGAAACTTAGTTCGAATTCAATCGAATTGATATTTTAGATTGATTTTTGGCCGTTTTTCATCAAACGAAATACAAAACATTTTTCCGATTGGTTCAGAATGACTTAATACGGTTTATTCTGATTCAATTCGGATAAATCTGAACCAAGTTTTTAATCCGGATCTGTACAAATAAATCCGGGGTAAAAATTATTCGTATTGATTTGGATGAGAAATTCAATCAGAATAAATCCGCGCTGTTGAAAATAACAGGTTGGAATTTAATCCGACCGAATCAGAGCTATTCCGAGGCATTCCGGAATCAGTTTCCGAAGCATTCGAAGTCTTTCCAAACCAATCTGAAAAATTTGTTGTGTCTTATTTGATAAAAAACGATCGAAAGTCAATCCGACTTAATCCGATTCATCGAAGGCATCAATCCAATGAATCCGTAACAAGTTTTCGATCAGAATCAATCCGAGTTAGACTTGATCCAAACCAAATTTTTAATTCGAATTATTCCGAAGTCGGATTCATTCGGATTGATTCTGATTGAAAATTCGGTTTGGATAAATCCGAGCTCGGATTGATTCAAATTGAAAACTTGGTTCGGATTCATTCGATTTGATGCCTCGGATGAATCGGATTAAGTCGGATTGATTTTTGTCCGTTTTTCATCAAATGAAATAAACAACGTTTTTCGGATGGGTTTGGAATGACTTCGAATGCTTCGGAAACTGATTCGGGAATGCCTCGGAATAGCTCTGATTCGTTCGGATTGAATTCCAACCTGTTAGTTTCACCAGCGCGGATTTATTCTGACCGAATTTTTCATCCCAATCAATACGAATAATTTCTACCTCGGATTTATTCGGACAGATCCGGATTAAAAACTTGGTTCGGATTTATCCGGATTGAATCGGAATAAACCTTATTAAGTCATTCTGAACCAATTCGAAAAAAGTTTTGTATTTCGTTTGATGAAAAACGGCCAAAAATCAATCCAAAATATCAATTCGAATGAATTCGAACTAAATTTCCAATCCGAATCAATCCAAGCCCGCTTTAGCAAAAGTTTCCGAATTAATCCGATTCAATCCGAGGCATTAGTCCGAATGATTAAATTGATTCAGATTGAGAACTTAGTTCGAATTCAATCAAATTGATTTTTTGATTGAATTGGATTGATTTTTGGCCGTTTTTCATCAAACGAAATACAAAACTTTTTTCGAATTGGTTCAGAATGACTTAATACGGTTTATTCTGATTCAATCCGGATTAATCCGAACCAAGTTTTTAATCCGTATCTGCTCGAATAAATTCGGGGTAGAAATTATTCGTATTGATTTGGATGAAAAATCCAGTCAGAATAAATCCGCGCTGGTGAAACTAACAGTTTGGAATTCAATCTGGAATGACTCGGAATAGTTCTTATTCGCTCGGAATGAAATTCAATCTAATGCTTTCGCCAGAGCGGATTTATCCTGACTTAATTTTTCATTCAAATATTTTATAATTTTTTATTTGAATATAATATATATTTATTTTTTTGAAATATATGTGAATGGATTGAACTTACAAATTATTGAATAACACTTAATAAACTTTTTATTCTGGTATTTCAAGTATCGAACGTTTCTGCCAAGAGGATATAATCATCGTGAGAATTTTTCTCGTTCCATTAATATTTAAACATGGTATTTGAATAAGCGCTCAGAGTGTACAACTCCAAAAACTATCAGTTGATCCACACACTTCCAAAAGAGTTATTTGGAAAAGGTTCTTAGCAAATTCTAAAACAAATCTCTGATGTTCGTGAAAATGACACAGCATGATTTAACTACTGAATTCTTGTTTCTTGGTATCACGTTTCTATACTTTGTTACGTTTTCAACAAGTTTGCAGAACGAACCCAAAACAATACTCTAAAATGTCAATATTGAAGGCTACATTCTTCCAGTTTATTTTAAAGGGTATTAGAAATGTTAGATTATTCGATTACAGATTTGGAAAATTGAAATAACTTAAGAATTTACTGCTTGGATAAGATAATGTACAAATAATTATTTAAATTAAACAACTTTTTTTTTAATTTAAAAATTAATATTTAAAATAAAGAATTATTTTTATTGAAAAACTAGGTTATCAGTATTAAAGAATTTTCATCTATTTTCTATCTAAATACTTTTGATCATAATGATAATATTAAAAAAATTATATATCTGAAGAAAATTCTACAGCAGAGTTTATAGATTCCTAATTTATCGACATTTTTCATATGTATACTCATTCCATCCTAAATAATTGCTGTTGATCGGATTGTATTGGGTCAACACAATTTTATAGAATGCAGAAAGAAAGGCCGAGCTTGTTATCCAGTCATTTTCACAAAAATTACAAAAATTAGACCACTTTAAATTAAATTGAATGCTGTGAAAATTATGCGAATTACATATTTCAATCAGAAAAAAATGAAAAAAAAAACGAACAAAAAAATGAATGTGTAAAACGAAAAAATCTACCAAAATCAAATGAAACCCCGCATGAGATGTGGAGGAAATGAAATTTTCTAAATAACCCTTACGTAATTGATAAATTTGAAAATTCCAAGTTTCTCTTAAGGCCTTGTATCATTTATCGATTTCTACGTTACCGACACTTTTTCCCTGTAAACCATTTAATGTTGATAATTGCAGACATACATTCCTTAGTGCTTTTTATTTGATTTCACACTTTTTTATTCCGTACTTAATTTTGCATGGAATGATTGTACAGGTAAATAAATGTCGGTAATGTAGGAATTGATAACTAACACATGGCCTTAAACCATAGGATACCTTGGCTTCCCTGGCAAAAGTTTCGGAACATAAATCAATTCCAAAATCTGTTTTTAACCCATTCCGAATCATTCCGTACCCATATAAAAAACGTTTTAAATTCCGTTCGATGCAAATCGGTTAAAAATAAATACGATTCAATCCGAATGAATCCGGGTTCGGAATGATTCGAATTGATTAGAATAAAAAATTCAGTCAGGATAAATCCACTCTGGCGAAAGTATTGGATTGAAGTTCATTCCGAGCGAATAAGAACTATTCCGAGTCATTCCGGAATCTGTTTCCAAACTATTCCGAGACAATCCGAACAAATTTAAAAAAAGTTTTAAATCTCATTTGATAAATAACGGTCAAGAATCAATCAAACTTAATCCGATTCAATCCAAGACATCAATTTAAATAAATCCGAACTAAGTTCTCAATCCGAATCAATCTAATCATTCGGATTGATTCCTCGGATTGAATCGGATTAATTCGAATACTTCTGACAAAGCGGGCTTAGATTGATCGGATTGGAAACTTAGTTCGAATTCAATCGAATTGATGTTTTGGATTGAATCGGATTGATTTTTGGCCATTTTTTATCAAACGAAATACAAAGCTTTTTTCGAATTGGTTCAGAATGACTTAATCCGGTTTATTCCGATTCAATCCGGATCAGTACGAATAAATCCGGGGTTGAAATTATTCCGATTGATTTGGATGAAAAATTCGGTCAGGATAAATCCGCCCTGGTGAAACAATTCGATTGGAATTCAATCCCAACGAACTAGAGCTATTCGGGGGCATTCTGGAATCAGTTTCCGAACCATTCTAAGTCATTAAAAACCAATCCGAAAAACGTTGTTTATTTCGTTTCATGAAAAACGGACAAAAATCAATCCGACTTAATCCGATTCATCCGAGGCATCAATACGAATGAATACGAACCATGTTTTCAATTTGAATCAATCGAGCTCGGATTGATCCAAACCGAATTTTCAATCAGAATCAATTCGAATGAATCTGACTTCGGAATAATTCGAATTAAAAATTTGGTTTGTATCAAGTCTAGCTCGGATTGATTCTGACTGATTCAGATGGAAAACTTGGTATGGATTCATTGGATTGATGCCTCGGATTGATTCGGATTAAGTCAGATTTCTTTTTGACCGTCTTTTATCAAATGAGACACAACAAATTTTTCGGATTGGTTTGGAATGACTTCGAATGCTTTGGAAACTAATTCCGGAATGCCTCGGAATAGCTCTGATTCGTTCGGATTGAATTCCAACCTGTTAGTTTCACCTGCGCGGATTTATTCTGACTGAATTTCTCATCCAAATCAATACGAATAATTTCTACCCCGGATTTATTTGTACAGATCCGGATTTAAAACTTGGTTCGGATTCATCCGGATTGAATCGGAATAAACCGGATTAAGTTATTCCGAACCAAGTTTTCCATCTGAATCAATAAGAATCAATCCGAGCTAGACTTGATCCAAACTAAATTCTTAATTCGAATTATTTCGAAGTCAGATTCATTCGGATATATTCAGTCAGTAATGTAAGAATTGATAAGTAACGCATGGGCTTAAACCATAGGATGCCTTGGCTTCCCTGGTAAAAGTTTCAGAACATAATTCAATTCCAAAATCTGTTTTCAATCCATTCCGAATCATTCCGTATCAATCTTAAAAACCTTTTGAATTTCGTTCGATGCAAATCGGTTAAAAATCAATCCGACTCAATCTGATTTATTTTGTTTCAATCCGACTTAATCCGATTCATCCGAGGCATCAATTCAATGAATCAGCACCAAGTTTTCGATCCGAATCAATCAGAATCAATCTGAGCTAGACTTGATCCAAACCACATTTTTATTTCGAATTATTCCGAAGTCAGATTCATTCGGATTGATTCAGATTGTAAATTCAGTTCGGATTAGTCCGAACTCAGATTCATTCGTATTGAAAACTGATTCGGATTTATTCATATTGAAGTTTCCGATTGAACCGGAATGAATTTGATTGATTCAGATTAATTTCTAACCGGTTTGCATCGAACGAGATTAAAAACGATTTTCGGATTGGGTCGGAAGCGTTCGGAAATGGACTTCGGAAATGTACTTCGGAAAGGCTTGGATTGATTTCCAATCCCAAACATTTACCAGGTTTACATTTCCTTGTTTAGGATCCCACATAAAAAGATGGAAACCAATAGAAACAAACATCTTTCTATTTGAGTTCCCACACCGAAATCAGAGTTTCTAAAAATCGAAATTTCCCGCTTGAGATAATTCTGTTCTCTGCTTTTAAAAAAATGTAAAATTTAAATGATTTTAAAGGTAAATGGATTTTTTCAGGACGGATCCTCGGGAGGAGGTGGCGATAAAGCGTATGACAATTCCAGAGATGCAGAATTTAATAAGGCTTGAAGGGGGGGATAATCGCAAGGCCGTCGATTGCTGTCCAACGATAGAGGAAATGTCCGAACCGGTCGGTGGCCGGAATAGTCAAGACATGTACGTCGAACTTTACCGAGATGGCGAAAATGTTCAGAGATTTTTCGAGTACTCCTGCAGACCGGACGTCCTCGATAAACCCTGCAGGTTCATCGACCGGAAGTTGAACGAGCAATCTAGATGCGTTCAAAAATTCTCCTACTCCTATGCCATTATTCAAAGTTCTGAAGTGAAGGTAATTTTATGGATATTATCCGAAAAATTTTTAAAATTAAAATTTTCAGACGACAATATTTTCAAAAATCTAAATTTGAAACTAAAAAAATAGCATTAGACGTTTAAAAGATGATTTAGTGACTTTTTCTTTACAAAAATCTAGATAGAAATTTTCTATATTTCAAATTATATATAAAATATATACACAAAATTCTAATAACTATTTGGTAAAATACTTTTGATCTCGAATACTGTAATTTTCATTAAAATATTTTTTCAATAATATTTCTCTATTGCAGGAAGGAGAACACAGTAGGCATCACCATCGGCAGCACCACTTCCCTGCCTTTCCCGGTAGCGCAGCCAGCGGTTCAACCTGGACCTTGGACTACATAAAAGTCCGGAGTGGCTGCAGCTGTGAAATAACCCCCAAGCCCAAGAAGAAAAAGTTCGCGGCGATGAAAGCCAAAAGAACCAGGAGCAAATCACGAGCACCTAGAGACGATTTAAGTGAAAAGTGAAAAATGCTGCTCCGCCAAAAAAGACTACTATTCCGCGATAGTGCGCAAGTTAATTTCATAATTTATCCCCCAATCTTGAAAAATCACTCAAGCGGCCAGTTTTTTCGCCACTCCTTAACACTGACCATTTTCTACTTTTCAGTAGACGATTTATTTTATTCACAGGCAATTATTTTGTGACCATTTTCACATTCTAACTCAAATCTCTAAAGCTTTTAAAATTGTATCGCTTTTAATTTTATTTGTTTCAAATTTTAAATCTGAAAATTGTTTTCTGTGGACAAAATAAATTTGTAGAATTGGTCTAATTGTTTAGATATAGATAGCGAATCCAGAGGCCTTAGAAACTCGTTACCAATTAAATGGCTGGACGTCGATAATTAAAATTAAGAAATAACCCCGAGTAGCGCGTAACATTGTAAAGTACTCGGTCTCACTGACAATACGCGCATCGTACTCACGCTATAATTTATGTAAAATAAACTCGCTCCGCTATATTAATGCAGAATAGTCAGTCATCGAATATGTAAAGTAAGGTAAAGCGAACCCTCTGTGCGGAATGGCAGGGACAATATTTTGTAAAACCTTAGCTGTTGCCTTAGATTTATTCGCTTTCTATGTATTATACAACACTTTACGATCCTAGAGACTTTTGCAATTCTCTACTGCCATGTAAACTTTGTACATAAAACGACATTAACTAAGTAATCTTCGCCTCTAAGTATTATTCGAAATCCTCAGAATTAATTCCTGCAAATTCCTAAATTTACTTCAAATCCAAAATGTTTAACCGTTATTTTCAGATTGAAAATTAAATTAATCTTAAACTACGAGATCAGATAAGGAAACAGCAGTCTCTTTAGTCCAGAACTTATTCCAGAATATCTGACATACCCCGAGTTAAACTTCGTAAAAATGAGACGCACTTTCTTAACAGGTTTTGTATTTCTTCAAGAGCGGAAGTCCTCTGATGACAAATGCATTTCTTTAGAAGAGAATTGAGGGATTGGTTAGAAAACGACTCGGAGAAACTAGATGTGAGAAATCTAAAGTTTTGATCCTGATTTTGTTACAGAGTGTAGAATATTAACTCGGGAATCTGTCCGCTTTCGACGCAAGTTCCATTGTTATCTCCAGCCTCAAAATTAAACTGGAATTTGACTTTACTCTGGCCCGAGTCACAGTCAACGGTTACTTTTCTAAGTCCTTTGAGGCCATAATGCGAATCTGGACCCTGCAAGGAAAAAATTAATTTGAAAATTAGTTAAGGATTCATTTAAAATTTCAAATTAAAAGGCGATTTTTAAATGTCAAAATACTGAACATACTTTAAATTTGGCAGAGGCTGTGTAAACCGTATTTGGTAGTATTTCGATAGGTTCTTTGAACATCAGTCGATAAGTATAATTAGAACCATCGCAGCTGAAACTGGTAGAATTTTTGGCAATCACTTTCCCAGAGGCTGTGTGTATCAATTCGATAACCACGTCATATTCTGCTGGACCGTTGATACTTCCGTAAACCCCGTAACCAACGAGAAATATTCTCTTGTCCGCCGAGAATCTGTAAATAAAGAAACAAATTTTATTTTTGTCCTCTTTTTCATAAATATCCCCAAATTTGTCTTATTTTTTCTAAAACCTTTAAAACTGTCGTTACCAAATTAGAAATAAAAATTCAAATTATCACTTTAAAATTCTAAATGAAATTAAATCCAAAATTATAAGCATTCAAAATTGGAAAAAATATTATTTCATAGCTTTTGAATACGAAAAGCCTAGAGATTCTAAGTTTTCATTGTAAGAAAAAAACATCTTTAAAATAAACTCCTCTATCATTCATGAATTATTGCTTCATATTTAATCTCAAGACCTACTTTCGTCCAGGTAAGTGTAATTAAAAAAATGTTTCCAAAATAATCCAGGTTTTTCAGATAATCAAGATGTTAAGAATTTCATTAAACAATCTTGAATTTTAAAATTTTTTGAAAAGTGTGATGTCTCACTTCTGCAAAATATTTAAAAATGTTGAATATTTTTTAGTTTACTTGAATTTTATAATCATAGAAATATAAATATATCAGTATATAGATACAGATTATTGCGAACCTAATGCGGTCGCTCGTTCCATTATATCCCCATCTGCTTTCAGTGTGTTGAAATCTGCAAACAGTTTGCTCTTTCCCCATCATTCGACAACGAGGTGTCGCCTCGAATCCCACTCGAGGTTTGGGATTCAGAGTGAAATACAAAAATAAAGAAACAACCTGAAAATGAAAAAGATTTGAAATAAAATAATCAATTTTTCTACTATTTAGATTCTTTCCGTTTGTAATTTTGAATAATTTGAAATTCAATCAAGAATATTTGAAGATCATGCCTCTTTATCGGTGAGAAGTCCAGATTGGGCTGGTCCACTTGCAAATTCTTCCATTGACATCAATGGAAATCTAACGAGAGAAAGAGCACCACCCAAAACTGATCGCTGATTATCTGGAGTGACTGGAAGTTGCTGTCTTACACATTCTGCCTCTGACCATCTAAAATAAATAAAATTCTGAATTAAAGATGAGTTACTTTTTGAATTTAACTATATTATAGCAAAAAAAAAATAAAATCATAAACCCACTTAACAACAGCCTGAAAAATCTTCGATTCTCTCACTCGAAGTGTGTCTCTTTCCAAAACTACAATCAGAGTATCAATATCAATATCGGTAAATCCATCAGCATTGAGCGCGTCATTTGTCGACTTATCAATCGTATCAAGACAAACAGCAGCAAGTTGAGGTTCATCGAACAACCTTGCTTGCGCCAACAACAAAAATGCATTATCAGTTGTTAAATTATTCCTCAAAAAGTCAACGCAGTGCTTCTCCAATGGAGACACGGCATATTTCTTTGCTGTATAAAGTGTAGTCATGACTGTTTCAGGATCGATTTGAATTTCATCCGTGTACAAAAATAAAAGAACAGCTAAGAAAGTTACGGGTTCTACATCAGGAACTTCAATTTCCACAGAAGCTGTGGCTAAAGTTCCATTAAACATGGCATCGAAAACGGCACTTCCGGATGACAAAACTAGTTTGTGAGCTGGAATCGACTGCGGCTGGGCTCCTCTTCCTACGAGAAATCGAACATCCGATAGAATTTCATTGTTAAAGAGAAAAGCGAATCTTTCTCGCATCGTAGCTTTCGTTCCTTGCCAATTATGCGTTGCCGGAGGTCGATGAGCCAAACCATTTTCCAGAACTGCAACTTGATTTCTTGACTCTGGCTGGGCGTTTAATGTGTTTCCTGGTGGTCTTCTGCAATAATAATTATAATTGATTAGAATATAAGAAATTAATTAGAAAAAAGTGACTGAATAATTTTAGTAAATTCAATTCTGATGATCTTTCTTACTCATCGACACTCGAAGAAGAAACTTCTCCGTTTCTGTTAGCGGAAGAAGTACTTTGTTCCTCGTCGAGGGAAAAAGTAAGAGCTCTTCGGGCTCGAGACATCATTATATTTCCCGGAGGTTGCATATTTTGAGGAGAATCTGTAGAGGCTTCACCTTCTGTTTCTACATGTCTAAATTCATCAGTTTCTTCGCGACCTAGTCGCAAATTATGCAACCTAGAAGCTACAGCAGAAGCGTCTTCTACAGGTGCATCCGACATTTTTTCATTCGGTTTTATTGTTTCAAATTCTCCATTCCACAAACTTCACGACTGAAAAAAAAACGAAAATATTTATTCTTAATTCTCAAATATTTTGCATTTTTTGAAAATAAATAAAATTAATTGGGATAAATTTGTTAATCAGAAAATACGAAAACCAAGACAGTTTTTAATACATTTAAAAAAAAAAAAAAACAATCTATTAGGACGAACACCTAAACGAGTTTCGCGAAGCTAAATATTTATAAAACCTTGCCTTATATTTCAAATTAATAAAAATAAGTTGAAAGATTTAAATTCACTCTAGTCAAAAACACAGAACTAGTTTATACCTAATTTAAACGTTTAAACAAGAAAAAAACATAACCTATATCAAGATGAAAATTCATTTCCGTCATAATTAATTTTTTCGGCTGTTTCACCTTCAATCGATAGCATAGATATGAAATTGATATCATATTTAGAAACAATGATCAAGGTGATCATTAGTTATGCCGAAAAAACATAAAACACCCACTATTAAACAATTTTAGAGCAAATAGTTAATTGTCAAAATATATAAACCTAAAAAAGCTTGAAAAATCGATAGCAAAATTGACCAAGATTGATTCGAAACATGAAAGACTTACCATAAGATCTCAATAATTCTTTCGGTTTAACATTATTTAAAGGAAAACTGAAAAATTATAATATTTGACAAGTAATTCGTTTGGATTTCGTATTAAGTATAGACGTCAGTAAACGTCAAATTTGCGTGAAATATGAGAAGCTGGATAAGAATGTTTCGAGCCAGAAGCCGCTGAAGATTCGCTTTGATTGGCTGATGAATATTGCGCCGCTAAATTTAAATTACTAATTTTTTAACAATTTTATCTAATCTATACTGAATGTATTTCCTTTTATAGATTTCGAACGTGATTCATTTCCATTATTTTCTTAATATTTTTCATTAAAAATAAATAACTTTTTTATACAAGTTTAAAACAAGCAATAGAGATAATAAATTCATTAAATAAAACAAAAACAGGATAAATATAATAAAAATAATAAAATATCTGTGGACAATCGGACTCAAAATTAATTAAGAATTTCGTAAATATGTGGTTAAAATAAATTTTATTCAGTTTTAAGAAACATTTATTAAATATTAATTTTTTTAATTGGAGCTCGTTCACGTCATCAATTATTTCTTATAATCTCCTTGTCTGAAAAAACAATAGTTGAAAAATTACCTTGAACTCTTTGTTCCCGATCACTGATTACATTTGTATCTGACTAATTCTTCCGTTCTTTTTTTAAAGTTTTTTTAAACATTTTTTCATTCCTATTAAATAGTTTTTTGAAGTATTTTTTGTGCAGTTTACTCTCGCCGGCGACGATAGAAATTAAATGATTAATTACTAGTTAGTGAATAAATTATTTTAATGAAAGGAAAAAATCAAGATTAACTTTTTCACCATAATATTATAATCAATTTTTTAATTTAAAAAAAAGTTATAAGCTTCAAAAATTATTTTGTAGCATTTATTTTGGATTCTTTATACTATTTATAAACACAAATAGAATTAATTAAAATCAAATTTTTATTTTATTTATTTTAAATGGACGACCCTAATACTGGAAATATTCTGATGGGCACCCAATCATTATCATGGAATTCAAAAAGGAAACTGTTAGGAACCCATTAATTAAGGATCCTAGATAAGATCCTGTGTGATTTCCCTTATTTGCATGTGAAATTTCACATGGGATTCTATATAATTTTCTGTCTGTGATTTTAGGGTTTGACATGTGAACCCATGTAGGGTTCCTGATGGGTTCCAATCTGGGTTTTAATACCATAATTTTCATAATAAAACTTTGATCTATAAGATATCAAAAATAAACCAAATTCTCAGTGATTGAAATTTTTTTACTATAGACGGCTATAGATTAAAGTACATATATATAAACCAATAGGGTCCGGAAGTATTTATTGCTTCGTCCCTGGGAAAGCTACGAGGCGGATTTCAGGGTTATTTCCGTTATTTCCTAGTTAAAATCCTCTCTCGCGTTCGCTTCAAGATAAATTGGCCACGCGGTTCGTTCTGTCTCGTACTTAGATTCGAAGTTCCGAGAAGGAGAGAAGTCAGTAATATCAAACATCAAACAGATAAGGATAAAGGAGAACAAGGCACACCGACGGAGGAGTTTTTCAAGGGAGTTCCTTCCACGGCTCGTCAGACTTCGCGATCATCGTGTCTCCCACGCTTTGCGTTAAATCGCCCAATTCCCGCCTCGTCCGCGGAATTTTATTGCAGCATTAAACAACGGTAAATTGGCAATTTCGCGTGTGTATTAAAAATACAGTTTTTCCTATTGATTCTCTGTTTGAGAAAATCGAATGTCACTTTGTAAAATTGCGGTTTACTCTATAATTTCATAACCTTAAAATTCCTCATGATTTTTGCGGGGCCACGGAAGGCATTACGTTTTTGACAGCTAAAAATACAGTTTTTGATGAAGCACCGATTTGCTGAGAGCGTTGACTATTTTGGACTCGGTAAGGAAAGAGTGCACACGTGTACTCTTTATACGACTTCCAAGTTTTTCTGTAGGAAAACAAATCAACACGCAATACTATAGCAGACGCTTCTTCTAAAACAATTTCGAATCGCGAAAACAAGACGCTTAAAAGTTGATTTTTGTAGTTAAAAAGTAAATTAGAAGTGTAAAAGGAATGGGAACATGTAAAAGTGTTAGACGATTTTAAGGTTATGTTCTATTTCTCGCGTTGACGTTTATATATTATAGTGAAAATGAGTTTGCTTCCTTGAAGAAAGAGAGAATAATTGAGGTTTGAATCCACATAGGCAAGAATTTTGTACGTATTCCTAGTTTCTATGCTCTTTTCTATTTTTTAAATGTGTTTTTTGAAGTTTTCTTTTGAAGAAGTCTGGAGAAAGAGGCGAGTGGTATTTTCCATATTTACTGACCTTTTAAGGAGATTTAGATCAAAATACATTTTAAAGGATTTAAAAATTTTTCTTTGGTGTTTACAATTACTTTTTTAATCTTTGAGACTTTTTATTTATATTCTTCAATGGTTTATAAATAAAAATCGTCATTTTATAATTTGTAAAAGATAATTTGCTTTCGTTTTTGCAAGAAAGTTATTAGTTGAATTAACTTACTATTTTCTGTTTTAAACTCTTTAATTAAACTACTGTTGTAATTCTAGTTAAATATTCAAACATTAAAGTATTAATAATGTTTAAAAAGAATTAAAATTATAGAAATGAATAATTTCATATTTAAAAATTTGTATTCGCTTTAGAAATAAAAGATAGAAGAAATAAATTAAAACAACAATTAAAAGTAATTGTATCTTGTGAAAGTAATGATAAGCGACATTAAAATTCATTACAAATAATAAACAATTTTTCTTTTGCAGATAATCGGAAATGGCTCAGCATTTCGTAACAGTTTGCGTCGTGTGCGTTTTATGTGCTGCACATAATCCGTGTTCAGCTCATACAGATCTTTCTTCACAAAAACCTGATTCTTACGATTCAAAATATTTTACAATTCAAAATTATAAACAAATCGAACAAAACAAAGATGCTGTAAGGAATTCAGGAAACGATCTGCATTCTTCGTTAAGAAAATCCAGGACAAAAGATACAGAAACACTTAAAGAAGCTTCAATCCACAGAAATGATGTTTCTTCATTAGATAATTTAGAAATTATGGAAAGACTGGGTCAAATCGCACAGAAACCGGCGATAGAATCTTTTAGAAAAGATAAAAGCGCCTCCAGAAAATCGAGATCGAAGAGGCACAGCGAGGTAGATGAAAAATATTTCACAAAGAAGGTTTTTGAGACTTATGGAAATGGAGAAAATATGACGATGGAGGGATTTGAGAAACTGCTTAGAAATCTAGGGTTGCGAAAACTCGTTATGGAATTGGATAAAGATATAAGCAATACTGAAAGTTCAATAGGTGAGGAAAATCTTTCATTATTTTTTGTATTTCAAATATATATTTGTTTTATTCTTCACTTTTCATTTTTCTAAATTTTCAAGTCGCAGGTTTATTTCCATTGAGATGATATAAATTCTGTTTTAAATTTAAAGATAATAATTAATCTGTTACCTGAAAGTCGTAGAAGTCTTGGTGAATTTCGTCAGATATTTCCACTGGACATCTTGAAAATTTAACACAAATTTAAAAGCGTTTTTAGGACTAATCAACGATGAACGTATCTAATATCAAGTCATTCAAAGAAGTCATTGACCTTTGAAGTTCGATCCTCAAATAAAAATCAACAGTCCAATTAAAAACTGAGCCTCCTGCAAATGTCGCAGCACGTGAAATTGCTCTGATTACTTTTAACGAAGGAAACGCGGCGAAAGTCTTGGTTGAAAGTTCAAGGCCACTGAGGCGATGTTTCTAAAAGTTCATGGATTGCTGATTTTATATTTTTTTAAAGCGTAGCAGAGGTTTAAGATTATAATCTGAATTGAATCCGGATTACCTTTGAAGGGTTGGGACTTTTTAGTTATATAATTCAAAAATTCTAAAAGAAAAGAACGCGTGGAACACTGACACAATTGGAGAGCTAATCAGTTGATTTAGTGATAATAATAATCTTGATCAGAACTATTTAATGGTACTTGAGCCCAGACATTTGATTGTCTGATTAATTGACCCATCAAATTACTCATTGACTTCGTCCAACGATTATTTCAATATGATACAGATACTTTTGTTAGAGTTTCCCAAGAAATTATTATCCGCAATTTGTGATTTTTTCACTGATAAAACTTGTTTACTAATAGGTGATTTCGATAGTAATGTTTTTGTTATTCTTCTATGATAATTTTTCTTTTCAACAGAAAGTGGTTTGAAGAGCAAAAATTTAGAAGCATTTTTAAACAATTTTCTGATCAATTTGGTTTTAAATATGAAAATACGAGATAACTTTTATTTGGCAACTTTAAAATGAGAATTAAATTTTAAGAGGATGAAGTATTTAATTGAACGGATTAAATTTCAACAATTTGAAGCTGCATGCAAACTTTGTATTTTTTATCTGCCTTGTGCAAGAATTTATAAGACAATGAAATTTGACGATATCAGTGCTTGCATAACTATATTTTTCACGTAATTCAAGTTATGAAGATAACGATGCTGTTATTAAAATTTCTGACATAAGGTTTATGTTACAAGGATTTTATTATCATCAAGTCTATTAAAAACAGAGCAACTAAGTACTTTTTTAAAAGCAGATGCTCGAATAGGTCATCTGATTCTTGAAAGTTGCATTCGCTTGATAGCTAAAGTATAATATTACCTTCGTTTGAATTACGAAATTGGAAAATCAGTGAAACTATTTTTGGATTTTTGTGTTACAGATAGTGCCAAGAAATTGGATAGGGTAACAGAATCTAATGTGGATTCGAACCAGAGGGTAAATTTCACAATAATTATATATTTATTTTGAAAGCATGAAATATTATTATACATTAAACTTGAAAATTTTCAAATTTATTGAAAGATCTCAACAGAAAGTTGCATCATTTTATTCTTCCTAAGATAATAATGTGTATTTATTGTATTCTGATGTTTTCGAGTTGAAATTACTTCAAATTCAAAAAATTAAATACTTAGGTTTTAATTTAATCCTAACTTCAAACGTTTCTAATTTTAAAAACTTGAAATATATTTTATTCTTTGATTTTAAATAGTTTGGAATTCAAAGCTTCGAATAATGCAAAGTTTAAAATATAAACATTTCATTTTAAATCTGCAGAATTATAATTTTTATAACATTTATCTGTTTATGATTTTATTCTTCATGTTTCCAAATTTTCCGTCAGAATTTTATGACTGAAATATTTAAAAATCCATTTTAAAATTCTTCCACACTTAGAAGTTTGGAATTCAAACGTTCTTTATCTAAATGTATTGTATTTATTTCTAGAAAAACTCAGATTAGCCCAAAATAAATAAATATAATTTATACAATATAAAAATAAATATTCAAACTTGATTATGAGTGTCAATTAAAAATCTTTATCAAATTTCAGTGCTTGAGCAGTAAGGAGTTATTGAGTACCTTATCGCATGATGTGTCATTTATGTCTGCGACCAATAGTAGTACAATATTACCGGGCTGGTTATTTGAGAGGGTTTGTCCTGCTCTCCTTTATCACCTGGCTGGAGAATCAAGTTTAGAAAAAGACGGCTGCTTTAGGATTCCAGAGAATTATAAACCTTCAGCGGTCGAAAGTTATGAATCAGAAGAAATGTCGCGAAATATGTTTCAAGGTTCGTTCACTTTTTATTTCATTCTGAAACTCATAAGGAATTCGCCTCTAATAAAAAGAAAATCAATGACCAATTTTGCAGTTGAGAAAATACATCTATTCTTTCTAAATGATTTCTTTTATCTCCTAGAATTGTGAATGAATAAAAGCTTCTATTTTTCAGTGTGGTTGTATTCGACAATAAGTATTTTGATAATCAGCTTATGCGGACTTCTCGGAGTGGCTGTAATTCCCGTAATGGGTAAAAGTTATTATCACCAGCTTCTACAGTTTTTAGTTGCCCTTGCTGTTGGAACTTTATGTGGAGACGCTCTCATTCACTTACTTCCTCATGTAAGTCTCACGTATCATAATAACCGACATTTAGGTTTATTTATGACATTAATTCAAATAAATTTCTAATTTCTTTTTAAACATTATTTTTAGGCGATGATGTCGCAAGCAAGTCACAGCCATGGTCACGGTCACGATGGTTTAGTTGTTGACCACGAAGCAGATCATAACGCAAACATGTGGAAAGGACTTGTTGCTATGTTAGGCTTAGTTCTATTTTTCTTTACGGAAAAATCGTTAACTATGCTCGCTGAATGGAGAAAATATCGTCAGAGGCGCAACAAAGTAAAGTTTGCGCTTAATTAACTAATGACTTTGAAAGTTGTATCGATTTGTTCAAATAATTTAATTACAGCTTCCAACGAGAGTCCGAGTAATGAGAGAAACTGAAGGTTCGAACAGTAACACCGTTGGTGAAAAACTCTGCAAGCACAAATATTCTTCCTATCCATATTGTTACGGAGAAATCACGACTGAAACTCAAGGTAAGTTTCCGCTAATTATTTCTTTGAAAACTTTAAATTTCAAATGTTTTTTGTAATTGCATTTTGCGAAGTGATCATACTTTTGAAATTTAATTATAACCTTTTTTAAAAATGTAAGCATTTAGTTCTTTGAAATTTGTTGAAAAGTTATAGAAATATAATATATTTAAGATCCATTCAATTTTCAATCTCTAAACAAACACTTTTCCTCAAATAATCTAAGAAAATTTCGAAATTTAAAATCCGAGAAATCAGATTACACGTTTATTCCTTTCGTTATATTAATACACAAATTTTTTTAAATTTTGATCTATTTCGAATATGAATCCATTTCTTTTTGCAGATAATCATCACAATCGGCATAATCACCACGACCGGCCAGCCGCTATTGAGGAGGAGAAACCACTGACTTCAAATTGCAATTCAATGCCCGCGATTGTTAAAAATGATTTGGAGAAGACCGGGAACGAAGATTGGAAATTGGAGGAGTCGATGAAAAAAGGCGACGGAAATAATGAAGCTTTAGCAGAAGCTGAAAGCTACACTGTCATTATTAGAGAACATGAAAATAAACATCACGGCCATACACATTCTCACGGTATTAAGAATTTCTTTTGAATAAAAATGTTTTAAATTTTATGTTTTTAAATTTCTTGAAAGAGAATATTTAATTTTTAATAGGTCACGTACACTCTGCCCCAGAGTCGATGTCGAGTGTCGCCTGGATGGTTGTGATGGGTGATGGTCTTCATAATTTTACTGATGGAATGGCAATCGGTGCTGCTTTTTCTGCGAGTATAGCTGGAGGATTTTCTACTGCGATTGCAGTTTTCTGCCACGAATTGCCTCATGAACTAGGCACGTTTAGAAATTTTATCACTCAAATTTTCATACATACTTAAATACTTATAGAATCCATTTTTTTTATTTCCGATCTTGCAGGTGATTTTGCAGTTCTTTTAAAGGCAGGAATGAGTGCGAAGCAGGCGGTCTTTTATAATTTATTATCCTCGGTGCTTTGCCTTTTTGGAATGGTCTTTGGTGTCCTATTGGGTGCTACTCCCGCTGCTAGTAGTTGGGTTTTTGCCGCAGCCGCTGGAATGTTTATTTACATCGCTCTAGTGGATATGGTAAGATTTTTCAGATTAAAAAAATATTATTTTTGTTTTAATTAACTGAAATTGCATTCCATTGTTGAAGTTTAAAAACTGTAAAGTAACTTTGAATGTATCTTTTTAACTCTTGAAAATGATTATATTTTAGATTTATTATACTTTTTAAATCTTTAAATAACATTTTTTCGTACAATTTGGGAATAGATTAAAATTGATAATCTAATTAATTAGAAAATTTGGTTAAGAAACATTTTTCACGTGATAGTTTTAGAGAAATTTTTTTTTTTTTTTTTGAACGTTTTCAATATTATTTTTAAAGCTTTTATGTTTTGAGCATTTAAAATATTTAAATTCTAGAAACTTCTAACCTTATTTGAATTTGAGTAATATTAGTTTCTGAGGCTTTTCAATTTAATTTTTAACACTACAACTTGAACGTATGTTATTTTCCAGATTCCTGAATTGTCTTCAAGTCATTCAGCCGAAGGTGGTTCCCACTGGCAGTGTGTTCTCCAAGCTTTGGGATTGGTAATCGGTCTTGGAATAATGTTGATCATCGCTTTATACGAGCACGACCTGAAAAACATATTTAATGAACATTAAGTAACTGGAAATTCATTGAATTCTCCTTAAATGAGTAACGATATTTAGAAAGACATTTTACTGCCAATTGGGAATTTCCACTTCGAACTTCTCTCTTCGACCAAAAAAACTTCGACTATGAAAGTAACTTTGTTTTTCAAAAATAAAGTTAAACTTTCTTTATTTCCATAAAATGAAATTTCGGAAATAGGGGAATTTTTCCTCGATTGTTAAAAAACGAATCAAGAACTCCAGTGTAATTTGTAGTTCCAAGTATCGAAGAAAGTGAATCTGAATTTTTATTTCAAGTTTCAAGGCCTTGGAATTTTATAGCTTCAAAGCACAACATTTTTGGACTTTAGGTACAATTTTGAGAAAGAAATACGCCAATGCAAACGGGATTTAACTTATCAATGTAAATAGTTTAAGTACTAAAGCGTATTACGAATTTAGGAATAAGATTATATTTCGCCACACTTGGTCATTTTCGAATTTGGAAATAATTGAATTCGAATTTCCAGTAGTCATTTTCAAAAAACTCTGCAGTATAGAGATACAACTTCAAGGTTTTTCACTTAAAAAACTTTTTAATTTAATCCAATGTACTTTTCAGTACTTAAATCATGAATTTAAAATTTCTTTGTACTCTCGAGACTTTTATTTTATTATAGAATCAAAGTCTGTACTTAAATATTTTATTTTTAAATTATAAAACTTCCGTTGAAAGAGTAAAGACTGGTTTTTCAATTCACAAAATATGAAAAAGATATACGAATTTTTTAAATCATGTCATTTCTATAGATGAAGTTAAAAATATATAATTTAGCTCTCTAAGAATTGACTTATTTTATTTTCTTACGTTTTTAATCTATCTAAATTCAGTGAAAAATACACTAACGCGCGGTATAATTTGAAACTTAATTTAGCAATTTACTATAAGTAGCTAGAGAGTGGTTGTTTAGCAATAATTAGCAACGTTTAATTTCTAGAATTCATTCCTCAAACGCGTCGATTTTTCTTAATTTTAATCCTTCATAATCTGATTGAAATATTTTTGTACATATCTGAGAAGTACTTTCCATAAATTGGTTAAAGTTAAGTATTTTTAGAGATAATTTTTTGTGATTGCAGTAATGTTACTGGCATGTAAACAGTTTTCAAATTTAAAAGGTAGTTAGTTTGAAAACTCATAAATAAAAAAGTTCTTAAAGCTTAATTTCTAAATTTTGAAGAAAATTTAAGAAATTCTATAGCTTTTTAAATGTAACTTTAATTTTGCTGCAGTCACGAGAAAATATTTCATTGAAAATAAAGTTTTCTGCCCTCTTGATACATTTAAGTAACTTTTGAGCTTTTAAAAATCTTCATACGCTAGTTTTTTGTATGTTAGTTGGTAAGATCGAGATTGATAAGAAATTAAGAGTGTTTAAAATTTCATACTTAATGTAAGCGACTTTAAAGTTGGCCTGTAAATCTTGCGCAGCTCTAGATAGTAATTTTGTACTTGGAACTAAAATTGAAAAAAGTTACAGAAAGGGAAAAACTTTGTAAGATTAATTTTTGCACAGAAGAGTTGAAAGATCTATACAAAAGTTGCTTATTGTTTAATTTACTTTAGTTGGATATTTGATCATTTTTCTGGACGCGTTTCTTACTTTCGAGTTATTTAATCTTGAATTTATTTTAATTTCAGCTGAATAGAAAACCCACCAATAGATTTAGAAATGTAGAATTTAAAGATTTATTTGAGTATCTTTAGTACTTAAGATTTTGTTTGTTCAGAAATTTCTTCCTTGAGAGAAAAATGCAGTATTTCAAATGCTGGGTTGTGATTTGAATGAAAATGTAAGGTTGAATTTTATAAAAATGCCAATCTATAACGTCTATTTTTATTAAGCTTTATATTAAAAACTGCACAGTTCATTTGATAAACTAATATTTTTCATGCAATCCAATAAAGTACGAGATTTTTAATTATGTTTAAATAATGATGAATTGATTGTGGACAAGGATATTAATGAAACAGGAAATCGAAATTTCTCTGGGAAATTTTGTAGGATAAATTTAAATTGATGAAAAATAATTATTCAGAGTAATTTGGATTTTTAGATTGGGTGTGAAAGAACTGTATTTTTACTGGGTGCTAATAAGACTACGACATATACGTTATATTTGATAATAAATGTAGATTAGCTTCGTCAGCAGTATTCCGATAAATACCGAGTGTTTATAAAATATTTCGGTACTATGTTTACATAAATATAATGACAAAAATAAATTGTGTATTGTAACGAGTACTTATTTCGTAAAGATCGCAAACTGCCACTGGAAACAAAAGAGAAATAAAGGCGGAATTAATTAAAAGGGATTTTTATTTGCGGAAATTATTTTAAACTTACGACATCAAAGAAATTAAATTAAGATATATTTAAAGTACTTATTTTCCGGAATCTGAAAAATATAATTTGAAGTTTATTGCAATCGAAATTGTAAAGATAAATCTAAACTCTATACATTATTTTTTAACATTTGTCGAGAATTTGGTGCAACATTTTAATCAATATCTAGTGATTTTTATTTTCAACACTACAAATTAATGATCCTATCATCTAGTATTTACAGCACAATTTCATAATATACGTCGTAAATGTAATGTGTATAAAATTATAAAAAAGACAAGGCAATCGACTTTGTATGTCGCAGACACAATTTTATTTCGAAATTAATTAAAAAATTTTAAATGAAATACTAAACAGAAGTAAGATCTTCTTTAATCAAGTCGCTTAAATGTGGCGTCAAACTAAACGCCGTGTCTGTGCTCGTTTCGCTGGTAATACTTTCATTGAAAGCTGGTTTCGACTGACTGTGAGTTGTATCGTTCAATTCGCGCATGAGACCAGCCATGTCATCATCAGGATCAATTTCCTGACTCTCGCCAACAACGTCGATCTCCATTGACTGGTTATCCTTCACCGACGAAGTTTCCTGAGCCGTAGATTTTTCCTCCTTAAACTGTGAAATACAAAGTCGATTCTTTCGTATACTTTAAAACGATACGATCACACTTTTTGTTCCTTCGGATATTTATAATTTATAATTACATATCTAAAATTAATGTGATTTCATATACACTTTAAGCTAAATGGAAGACTTTTTAAAATATAATAAACAAGGAGAGAAAAAAACTCAAAGGCGGAGATTACTTAATATTTAAAATCTCACTAGAACGTTTTTAGAGTTTGTGACCTCGTTCAAATTTAGAAAATAATTTCCTTAGACGATTCATTCATCAAGTCTTACCCTCATTGGCTCCAGTTTGCATTGGGGAGGCAAATTCATGTGGAAAACACAATTTGAATCGAAAACGACGGGCACAGGTTCGTGGCACTCAATGTCTGCTCTCACAGCTCCACAAGCTTTGAATAAAACCTGGTGTTGGTCCTGAAAATAAATGAAAATTAGGGATTCCAGATACTGAAATATTAGGCATTTTATTGATTATTTTATACCAAACGATAAACTCACACTTAAGATGTGTTTTCGACAGTGCTTTGCTGAGGGAAGTGTTCTTTCTCCACATTTAACTCCTCCTTCAGTGAAAATACATTTTGGCACGCTTGGAGCTTTTTGAGTTTGACCTTCTGTCGCCTAGAAAATATTAAAATTTATTCAATAAATATGAAAGCATATTTTTGAGAAATAATTCTACATCAAAGTAAGTTTAGGTTCACATAGCAATTTAAACATTTTAATGTACCTGTGCACGACGATCTACGGATTTTCGATAAAGAATGGCTTCGACTCCACTTCTTCGATGGTAACGATTCAGTGCTTTTAATTTCTCATATATTTTCTTCTCTTTCGCACTTTCCTTTGGTTGATCGTGTATGCTACCTGAAATTAATTTTAAAACAAATTTGTCAAATTGAAAATATAATAGAAAAAGTTTTTTAAGCCATAATTCAATTTTGTTCAAATATTTTTTTAAATTTATGTTTTAATACAGAAAGATTTCAATTAGACAAAAATTCGTAAACCTACACAGGGTTTCCTTTTCCTTTTTGAGGCCATGAAGATACTTTCTCCTCTTTTCTCTAAGCGTATACTGCAATCTTCTAAACTGATCAATGTACAAAGACTGCAGTCTAATGAGTTTTTCTCTCGCGATGTAGATTACCTCTTCAGCGGTAAAGATACCAGCGTGCCTTAAAAAATTAATACTAATCATTCAATAGATAGACAGTGTCCTTTTCATGCCAAAAGCAACTACAAGAGAAAAGTCAAGAATCGGGCCTTAGAATCTTGAGTGAAATTTATAAATTTTTTTATTTACCCACCTGTTTTCGTAGAAATACAAACCAAAAGTTGAAAATTCTTAACACTGGTGTAAAGGAAGGAAGGAAGGACGTTCTATCAGATTCACTTAATTTACAATTGATATTATATTAGAAATTATACAGATGCAAACAGAATAAAAACAAAATTTGAAGAAAAATAACACAAAAGAAAATTTTGATGAAAAACAGATTAATTATTTTTAAGGCAACAAAATTTTTGCAGAAATAATAGCGCAAGCTAAAGCGGTCTAGCGCTCGTTCTACAGATAAAGGAGGATATGATTGTGCACATTGGAATATTTCTTTGTGTAGGGACAAATATCTTTTCAATGGTGCAAAACTAGCAACGTACTTTAAAGGGTCTTCCTGGGGACTGTGAACGCTTTCGTTGTCACTGTCGTCGAGAAATGGACCTCGAACTGTATCACTTACTATTGTGGGTTCAACGTCGCTATCCGAGGAACTAGCGTAATCCAAAATATCACTCACACTTGTATTTACTCTAAAAGCATCGATTTCAGCTAAAAAACAAATTCAAATTAACAAAATTGCATTAAAAAGATCTGAAAGGTTACTAATTCAAAGCTCTTTGAAAAATTTTATTTCCCTATTGCATAATTTTATTCACTTATTTTGATACCAGAAATAGAACACATTTTATGTAATATCAAACTCACAAAACGGATCCAAAGCTTTTAGAGTTCCTGGTTTCGATTCCGTCTCCTTGCTGTCTGAATTTTTCGGCTTTACATAATGGCTTAGATTTAGGAGCAACATTTCTGGAGTCTGTGGTAAAGAATGTTTAGAAGTGGATTTTATCCGAGCCACTTGAGCTTTTCTCATATGATCTGGACAATATCTATAAAATGGAAATTTGTAAATTTCGCTCTCTTGATTTTATTTACGTAAATCTTTATGCACAATTAAAATGTTATAAAAACGACTCACGAAATATCTCTACGATCTAATTTTGGCGCTGGATTTTGGCATTTCCTTCCATTTGTATTATAAACGAAGCCACATTGTTTAAAACAAGAATTAGGATCTTCTAAAACGTGTTTTCCACAATATAAATATCCCTCTAAACAAGGTTGAGTGCATTCATAGAAAGAATATGAGCAATTGACTTGAGATTCCTTTCCTTTTTTTGAAGGACTAGTGGAAGGAATTCCTGGCATGGTAGTTTTTGGTACTCGAAACATCGTTTACCTTGAAAATTACAATGTCAACTTGATTATTATTAATTCATTAATTGAATTATTTTTTATTCAATTCACATAAATCAAAAAAATACATGTGTCAAATTTTGAATTTACTGAGTTTTAGTTTAAAATTTTATTTCAATAATAAATTTATAAAATTCAATTCGAAATTTAACATTAAAATTCATTTTAAAAAATATATCTACAACTCAACTCAAAACAAGTTTTCCAGAAAACGGAACAAGAATCAAAAAACAATTGTCACATCTAAAAAAACATGTTTTATAATTTTAGCTAGGACACTTGGTTTTAGGAATTTTAAAACGAAAGATTTATCAATTAATTTGCATAAATTTTTAATTAATTTGGTATCACCGCCATTTTTCCGAGGGAGTCAAACAAGTCAAATAAACACATAACCAAACATTTTTTGAAGTAATTTACTGAAGAGTGAACGTTTTGAAAATTTATAAACATTTCAGATTAGAAAGCATATTTAAATCTTTGAAAAACTCACCGAGGCTAGTTTTTTAAGGCTCTCAAAAAAAACCACGTTGCATTTATCTTTTGCGTTTCGGTATTTTCTTTGTGAAAAAAAGCCGTAATCACAGAATTTTCCAATCACACTTTGAATTTTTCTTAGAATGAATTCAATTTTATACTGTTTTTGGTCACTTGGAATTAAAGTAACGAAAAACTTACAATAATACGGGGAAACGATTTTTCAACGTAGATATCGTGACTTCGTGGTCGTTAACTTTTGGTTTTTCTGGTTTCATATTGTTTCATATCGCCATCTTGAACTTTGGACAGGGCTGAGAACATAAATCAGCTTAACTTTCGGTAATTTAACCATAGAGTAGGCAAGCCTGGTCGGAAGGAGTCCTCCGAATAAAAGAAGAAAGAAAATCGAATTGGTTTATCTATCTTTCTCTTTCATGACACGATACGAATGCGCGAACGACTTAAAAAAATTACGGAAGCTAATTTGTCCATAGAGATATTACAGATAGAGGAGACAAGCCAGCCTGAAACCTATCAGCTCGGGCGACAGTGATATGGAGGATAGGCTGTTTCTCTGTAACGCGGTACGCGTAGACAAAGACAGAAAAAACCTCCCATCGTATCTCTCTTTCGCTCTCACCGAGTTTGCAGACTGACGTTGCCACTCACAGAGCGGCCTATGGCTTGTTTCCTCTATCTGTAATATCTCTATGAATTTGTCACAGCCTTAGAAATGTAGACAAGAACTGTGCATGCGTTGGTAGAGTGAGAGAGATTCACCAACCTCGCCTTCTCTCTCTTTCTAACGATCAAGCACTTCCACTTACCAGGGGTATTAGTTGAAATTTGCCGGTTTTACTCATAGATGTCGCTAGAGATATGTATACATTTCTATGATACGGCATCTATGTCATATTTTTCTATGGACAATAACCTTCAAAAATACACAATTACATTCTGCCAAAATAATAGCATCATAGTTGTTTACCTCAGTGAATATGTCGAGTTTCGTTCCAAGTAAATCGCATTTGCGGCATTCGTTGCTTTTCTTATTTCATCAAAAGAAAAAAGCAGTTGAAGCTCATCGATTGCTGGTAGAAACTTATGGTGAACATGCTCCAGTGATTAGAACATGTGAGACATGGTATCGTCAATTTAAAAGTGGAGATTTCGATTTAACAGACAATGAACATCCTGGTGCAGCGAAAAAGTTCGAAGACGAGGAATTGCAGGCGTTATTGGATGAAGACCCAACCCAATCGCAACAACAATTGGCAAAAACACTAAATGTGACCCGAGGAGCAATTTGCCAACGTTTAAAAGCCATGGGAAAAATCCAAAAGTGTGGAAAATGGGTACCACACTAACTGAACGATAGACAAATGGAAAATCGAAAAACCATTTATGAAATGCTGCTTCAACGGTCCCAAAGGAAATCTTTTCTGCATCGAATTGTCACGGGGGACGTTATTTTGGTATTATATTTAACTACATACTTGTATCTACCAGTTTCTACATTATACGTATCTTTTTGGAGTGTTTACTTAAATAACTGGAATGACCTACGTAATTGGATTTTAAAACAAAAACAATGAAAAGTGTAAACTTGTATTAAAAATTATTCTAATAGACAAATAGACAGAGTTTCTAATTCCACAGTCTTTATTCGCAACTAATTGACAGATCAAAATATATTTATTTATACATTCATACAAAAATTTTAGCATTGCACAATGGTCGAGTACAGAAAAAAATTCTATCATTTTTTAAATTCATTAAGGTCACATATGATTTATCCGATCCGATTTTTGTTATTACAATTATAAAAATGTTGGACCAAATAAACTTTGTTTACTACTTTTTAATTAATTACTCAGAGTTCTATCTCGATATCTTAATTAATGTGGAAATGCGAAGGACGAAAAAAAACTATTGGTAAGGTAGGAATCAAATAAGTCATACATAACCTTAATCTGAAAAATAGTAATTTATCATCAAGACCAGCTTGATGAATATTTTTCCTATTTTAAATCCCCTGAATTTTTCAGTTCATAATCTAATTTTTTCAAATTAGCTGTTATTCAATTTTATTATGCATATATATATAACTATTCCAAAAAACAATAATACTACTGATATAAAGAATTTTATTTTCACAGTAAAACTTATTTAAATTTAAAAATATTTCAGTTAATCAGGAGACACTGAACGAGAGCACATATTTAGTTTGCAATAACAAATAAATTAAGTAATAAATAAAGCATGTATTTACAGACATTTGATGAATGAATAATAAATTTATATATTTACATAATTCCCAAAGACCTCCAATTAGTTTTATGTTATGTGTTCCTTCCCTGGCGAAAGTATCGGATTGAAATTCATTCCGAGTCAATCAGAACTATTCCGAATCTTTCCGAAATCTGTATCCGAGCCAATGCCGAACCAACCCGATAAACGTTTTTCATCTCGTTTAATGAAACACGGTCAAAAATCGATCCGACCTAATTCGAATGAATCCGAACCAATCCGAAACCAAGTTTTTAATTTAGATCAATCTGAATAAATCCTAGCTCGGAGCGATCTAAACCGATTTTTCAATCAGAATCAATCCGAATGAATCCAAGGTCGGAATGATTCGGATTGATTCTGATTGAAGATTTGGTTTGGATCGATCCGAACTCGGATTGATTCGGATTGATCTAGATTGAAAACTTGGTTTCTGATTGGTACGGATTCATCGGATTGATGTCTCAGAATTAATTGGATTAGGTTGGATTGATTTTTGACCGTTTTTTATCAAATAAGATACAAAACGCATTGACTCGGATACAGATATCGGAATGATTCAGAATAGTTTTGATTGACCCGGAATGAATTTCAATCCGATTCTTTCGCCAGGGTTTCTTATAAGATTTCATATATCAATTATTTTTTCAAATACATTATTTCCGATTCTTCTACACAAACTAATATCTATAATTCCTTCTTACAGGTTTAGTGTTTAATAATTATTTTTTGATTGGCAAGAAATTTAATTCAATGTTTAAAACAGAGAAAAAAGAATAATAAAACTTAGTATTAACATTTTTAATGAAATTTTGAAAAGGTAAAAATACTTTATAATTTCCATTTTTAAAATTAGTTTTTCTGTATGGTCATTTTGAGTTCTTTTTTTATTTCTTCTTCCCATACAATGCTTGGGAATATAACAACTTTTGTAGTAAAAATAAATATCAAGCATAAATGTTTGATTGGGTATTCAATAAATATTAAATATTTTCTTCGATATCAATAAAATATAAATTATATAGTTATTTAAAATAATAACATTGATTCAAATTGACTACTTGGTCGCTTCATGAGGGAGAACAACTCGTTTTGTTAAACCTATTGGAGCCATTTGAAAATTAATATCATTTTCATCAATATTACCTTCATCTTCTGTTTTGTTTTGCTTCTTTAAACAATTGTTTACGAAATTACATACCGTATTGACATAAACGTCTCGATAAGTTGCATAGTGTTTCACATGAGGAGAATTTGTGAAGAGAACCAGTTGAACTTGAACACCTCTTTCTGCTCTACGACTCGCAAATTTTTCTACATCCTAAAAAATAATTTTTAAATTTGATAAAAATCAAAAGGATATTTGAAATAATTATAAATCCAATAAAAAAATATATATATTTAAAAATAATAAATATCAACAAAAAATTTTAATATCATTATCAAATTAAAAAAACTTAGCATTAATAAGTTATTATGTAATTAATTAATAAGAAATGTATTATTTACTGCAGAAGATATCAAAGTATCAGTGTTTGAATAGAGAAACAGCTGAGGACAAGAATAATTTTCCTCAGCAAGAGTTGCAAGACTTGCTTGCATTTTTCCTTTTACCAATGATGATTGAATGACTATCTAAAAATGACAAAATAAGAAAGTACAGATTTTCCGCATTGAATTAAGGATTATAATTTTAATTTTTTACTGCAAGGATCATTAAAAAAGTTTATTTTAAAAAATGGATACGTACTTCAAAAATCCAAATAACGGAGAGAAAGAATGTTATGAAAAAAGACATTGGGATATTGGTGATAGGATGTCCACCAATAATAGCACTGATTGCTCTGAACAATGAAAGAACTCTTCTTTCTCCTGGTGCACTATCAAAAATCACTCCTTTAACCTATATAAAAAGTGAAAAATTTTAATTAACGAATTGAAAACACGAAGATAAAAAATTACTCAGTTTTTAAAATACAAATTAAAAAAAAAGTCACAAAATTAAATAAATTATAAATACGTTTTAATTTGAAATTCAAAACCCTTGTAGAAGAAAATAATTGAACCCGATTGATCTGATTGACCCCAATTCAAAAACATCATTGAAACCGATTTATTAATCGGATTTAAAATGGTCTCGCCTGATTGAATCCGATTAATAAATCGGTTTCAATGATGTTTTTGAAATGGAGTCAATTGGTCTCAATCGGGTCCAATTATTTATTTCTACAAGGGAAGATTAATTCTTTTTTGAAATGAACAAATATAAAAATTTTAAATGTTGATTCTAGATACTGTTTAAATTTAATTTAATGTACCCAGGAAAAGAGAAACGAATGGACGAATGCTTTAGTGAAACGGTTTCTTTTAAGAATGCGGATTGGGCGATCTTATGAATCTAAATGATGCGTTTGAATCGGACCTCAAAATTTAAATCATTTTAATTGGCAAACTCCGTTTCGGGAAATCATAAATCGTCAGGCTCCGATTGAGCGAAGTTTTTGAGGTTATTTTATGTCATATTTCACACAAAATTAAAAAATTGTGAGTCAGCAAGTGAGTAAAACAAATTATATACCGGAGTGACATATTCTGTTATAAATTTCCATTTTGAAAAAATATAAGACATTTCCGTAAAATACATGGTTAATAAATAAATAAAACGTTTAAATTCAAAATCGCAGTGAATCGGTCGCTATCGGAAATGGCCTTTTAAGATTGCGGACTCACTCAATTTAGTGAATCCGCTAAAACGGATCCACTGCAGCTTCTGACCGATTCAAATTTTCTAACTCCCCAATCGGCTCTTTGTTCCTGGGTAATTTTAATTTATTTATATACCTGAAAAGGTGAGCCTGCTTTTTGCATGGCCACACTGACATATTCGTAAAGAAAAGCTCCTCCGTTGCTAAATATATGAAAGAAGATAGGATGTTCACCCAGATTTTTATCCATAATTACTTGGACGAGTCGCTTTCCTATGTAAGGCATTTTATCTCTCCTCAGAAATAAACACTCCACCGGTGCCGTGTAACGCAAAGTAATACAGCTGTTTAAAAAAACTTGTTATTTAAACAATTCTTGAATTAATTCAAAATTAAATTTTGAAAAATATAGAATATATATATATATATAATAGAGTAAAAATGGAAATACAGTGGAGACTCGTTATAGTCCATTTTTAAAATACACTCCCCTGCTGAATATTTTCTGGCGGATACCCAGAAAGAAACCCATGTAACCCTGCTGGGAGTAAAAAGATTGAAAAAGATAGGAACTGGGGGATTGGAAAAGATAGAACATTTCTATCTCTCCCAACCCATCACTTTGCATCCCTAAAATTCTATTTTTTTCTATCTCCGCACTTATCCAGAGTGACCGGGAATATCTATTCTTTTCTATCCCTATATGTCTGGTAATATCTATATTTTCCTATCCCTTAGTCTATCCGCCGACTGAAGTAGTATCTATCTTTTTCTCTATCTTTCGTGATGGACCACTTGTATCTTTTTCTATCCTTCATTTATCTCCTCATAGTGCAAATGTTAATCTCTCTCTATATCCCTCAGTATCTATTTTTACAATGAAATGAAGACTGCAATTCTAAAAAGTATTATGTGTCCATTTTACATAGGGCAAGACTATTACTTCATTGTCCATAAAATATAATAGAGATAATGAAAGATAGAAAGAGAGTTTAAAATTTGTAATAGGGAGAGATAGGCATCGACTAGATTGGCAAGAAGATAGAAAAAGATTGACATTGATAGATGAAGGATAGAATAATACAAAAAGTTATCAATGTGCTATTTGCATGAAAGTTATTTTGGCACATTTTACATAGTTAACAAATGTGTCTACGTATAATAGATTTTTTAGCCAATCTATTAAATGCCGAGTCATGTCGCCATTTGTTGGTGCCCTGAAGCAGACAAAATCCGAGAATCAGAATGGTACATTTGTTGTCGTATTTATGCTACCATTTCCGCTGTATTTCATGTATGTATTTCATGCTGTATTGATGCAGTCTTAAACGACCCATAAATATCATAATTCTGATGCATAAAAAAACTCTGCCTTAGGCGGTCGCATCTTAGCTCAAACATGTATGTATTTTATTGCATCTGATGGCGTTTTAAAGTTACACTTAAGCCTACGATCCTGCTATCTCATCAATGAGATAGAAAAGGGGATATTAAAAGATATAGACGTGAATTTAGATTGACAAAGGCATAGAAAAAGATTCACATGGATAGATAAAGCATAGGATGAGATAGAGAATGAAAGATTGAAAAGGATAGATGTGAAGTTAGATTGACAAAGAGATAAAAAAAGATTGACGTTGATATATGTAGGATAGAATGGGATAGAAAAGGGGAGATTGAAAAAAATAGACGTGTATTATGATTGTCTAAGAGATAGAAAAAGATTAAGGAGGATTGATGAAGGATTTTAAGGAATAGAAAAGTAAGTATTGGAAAAGATAGACGTGTATTGTGATTGACTAAGGGATAGAAAAATATTAAGGAGGA
This sequence comes from Diplolepis rosae, assembly GCA_030998225.1. NCBI lineage: Eukaryota > Metazoa > Arthropoda > Insecta > Hymenoptera > Diplolepididae > Diplolepis > Diplolepis rosae. The sequence continues at coordinate 2,948,694 of JAPYXD010000736.1, forward strand.
TTGATGAAGGATTGTAAGGGATACAAAAGTAAGTATTGGAAAAGATAGACGTGAATTTATATTGAAAAAGAGATAGAAAATAATCTTTTTCTGTAATAAACGTTCAAAATGATTCAAAAGGATAAGATTTCTATCTTTTTACTTCCAGCAGGGAAGATCTCTTATTGGAAGATGAGAACACACTGAGGATCCAATGAAAGAACTTAGTATCATGTATGAATTTCCATATCCTAGATTTCCATATCGAATCTTTGATGCGTTCCCATCTCTCCATGTGAATGAACAGTGATAAGAGTCCTTCATTAGATTATTAATGGCTGCCATCCTTCCGAACAGCTGATCGTCCATATTTAAATAGAAAACGTTAACTAAAAACCATAATTGACAATATCGATCTCAAAATTTTTCTACAGAACTCTATTATATACACAGTAATAGTAAAAAATGAAAGAGATAATACGCATTATAATAAATAAAAATTATAATAAAATGTATTGCTTCGAAATGGAAATAGGCACCTCTTTTCTTCATAAATGGCGCTGTATTTAGCCAAATATTTATCTTGACATCCGGCCCAGCCGAGGAGGACGACCACTGGTCGTTTGTCCTCTTCGTAGACAAATACGAAGTCCTCACGACAGTCTCGGTTGTCAGATGAGGTAGTGGTCACGGTCGGATCTTTTGGAGATGCAGGAAACGAAGGAAACATTATGTAATAATCCAGCTCTTCTTGGTCAGTCATCCCCGTCTGGGCCTCCTCACTATTTCAAGGAGAAATTCACAAAAGTCTACTAAGTTCTTCTAAGAAACAGCTTATCAGCGAAAAATCTCGCGTCGACGTGGTAGTTAACTTGAAGTGTCGGAAATCGATAGCGACATCAGCGACTCGGACGACCTTGCAAAAAGTTATGACGAAAGAAGCTTAATCTGGAATTATATTTATTTAATTATTTTTTTTCAATTTATTTTGGGTCTCTTTACCTTTTCAAAAAATTTTTACAAACATATGACTCTCTACGTAATATTCTACGTGAAAACTTAGCACTTTTTCCTGTATAAAATTATATTTTCAAAATGGCATACCCCTGGATAAAATCCTATGTTTGAATACGTTTCATCCCTACTCAAAATTCCGATCTGGGTCCTTCAACAAAATTCATGTGAAATATTACCCAGAATCTTGGGAAAAATCCTTTAAAAATTCCTAGGTACATAAAAACCCTTTCCAGTTTAATTTCCATCAACTTTTTCCTGAAATAGAAAATATTTTATGCTAATCGAATTAGGAAAATTATGCTTAAGCGGGGGGGGGGGGGGGGGGGGGGGAAGATTAATTCGGTGAAAAAAGGCATGTTTTTAAGAATTTTTTTGGCGATACAGATAGTGTTAGTTTATTCAGTCAGTTTCCATATAATAATGCAACATTTGAACAATATTTTCCTAAATCCTTAGTATTTTTTAAGTCATATTACAAAATTTGAGAATAATATACCTATTATTATTGGAATAAGTCTAAGTTAATTGAACCCTGTAACTTTTTTCAAAGTAGTCACGAATATAATCATCGTTAGGTTCAGGGCTATAGATCAATTGGACAACTCGAAGTCAGTAATTGCAGTTACAGTCTATAGGATTATTCAAAAATTAATAACTAGAATTGATTTTCTGTACTGAACAGACGTAAACAAAAAAGCAAAGAAATTCTGTATCCTTAGTGCACAAAATCCATATTAGTTAATAGTTTTTAAATAATTTTATAGACTTTGATAATGTTTTCTGTTTTGCGCCAAAGCCCCAAAATTGTATTTCCCGCTCGGTTAGCAGGGATTTCTGGTAACAAACTCAGGAAAAAGTGGGAGTAAAGAAGCATCAATGGGTTTCGAGATTTCATTTGAATCATGAATCCATTGGTGCTTGATTATCCCCACTTTTTCCTGCTAGCGGAATTTTTTTGCTCAACTGTACTATAATAGCATCACTTTCGTGGGTTTTAGCACTTTTAGCATAGGAAAATTGCTATAAAACAATTTTTTGCAAAATATGCACTAAAGAAGTAATTTGAGTCTCTGCAGAGCGGTAGTAAGGACGTCCATTTACGATGTATGTATTTGACATGGCTAGTATTCATGTACGAAATTTCAAAATTTACTAAATTAATATTTTCAGATTTAAATGCAAAAGTGAGGTTAATTTAATTATCTGACTCGATTGAAATTTGTCGCACCTCTTGAGGGCCCAAAAAGAAAGGACGAGTTCATTAACCAGACATTTTTTACCAATGGTTCTGGTTTTATTCATAAAAAATGTTCTTGTAAAAATCAACAATTCAATTTTCCCGCCAAAATAAACGAGATATAGCAAAAATGTTAAGAAAAAAAATTCTTTATTTCAAAGAGATCTGAAAATTTTCTGGTTATTTTTTTTTATAAGTTTATTAAAAGTTATATTTTTGTTTATTGATGAAAAATGCCATTAAAAATTAAAACTTTAGGTTTCCAAAAAAATAATACGAGATGCAAAAAAAATTCTGAGGACAAAATTGTTCATCTCAAGATATACGAATTTACTTCAGAACATTTTTTGATCGGACACGCAGTTTTCTTTTAAATTGTGAAAAATATTATCAAATATGAAAAATTTTATTTTGCAACAAATCTATGTGAGATACGTTAAAAAGAATTTATTTTAATTTTTTTTATTAAACAATTTTTATGTACTTCTTATTTCTCGAGTCTTGCAGTAAAGTGTACAGGCTCCAAATTGGCAGAATTTAAATTACGATATTTGAAAAGTTCGGTTTTAAGCTGTGTTAGTACTGAAAAGATAAAGAATGATAACCTTTCATTTTCAACAGTTATGTTGAGATAAACACCAAATAATAATTGTTTCATATTATTATTAATATTATGAACGTGAAAGTGAATTCATATTTTAGCTGCTCCGATTTTTTTTACCCTGACACTCCCTCTTTTCATTGTTGCTCCAATTCATTCAATATATTAGAATAATATACCAAACAGGTTTTAATCAAGAAAAAGAGAATTTTACATATTTTTTGACCCCTAAATGTATAATTAAATTTTACTAGCAGCGAATAAAACTCAAAGTTTGTGCTAAGAATTCCTTATTTATAATACACGTCATAACTGGAATGACTCAGATAAAATTCTTGGATGATTGCAGATATAATTCCGGATACTAGGCGAATGGTAATCGTTACGTCAAGAATTGAATGACTCTCGGTTTTACTTTGTTGCAGGATTATTGCAAAAGAGTTCGTTAATTAAGAGTAATAATTTATTTTATTCCATTTAAACTTAATTTAAATTTTATAAATAATTGCAACTTATAACAAGCTTTAAAACAATTTCTAAATGAATTACTTATTAAATAAGTAAAATTTGAAAGATTATAAATTTACTTCTTCTTCTTCTTCTTCTTAAATACTTAGAACAAATGATTATAATAGATCATGGAAATCAGAAAATTACTCCTGATAAATAAAAGTAATAAAAATGGTACTTTATATTACATATTGAATCTTATACGAAATGAATAAACTTATATAACCTATAAATACCTTAAACAAAACAAATCTGAACAAATTGAAAGTAAAAAATAAGTAATCTTATAAAAGAGTTCAGTCAGAGTTTTTAGTCTTCAGTATTAGTGGTCGTAATTTATTCAAACTTTATTGCCTACTATGTAATTATTCCTTAATTATTCTTGAATTGACATGTTTCGGCTATTTCCGTAATTTTTCGACGTCGAGTCGATAAATATATTTTCTGCTCTTCGCGCCTCCATAGAGACAAGAATATATAGAAGGGGTATAGAACGTTACTTTTGACGAGGCAGATAAATCAGCAGTAAAAAAAGTAAGTCAATTTTTTGGCCTCATCCCGATGAGTCAAGGTATACCTCGATAGGATGTTCAGCTTAAGCTCGTCCAATCAGAAGAGGATTACTTAATGTAAGTTCTATCTCCTGTTGACAATAGCCGAAAACGGCTTTTTTCGCCTACACCTCTTTAAATTTGCTTAAAAATCATAAAAAAATAGCAGATGATTAATGAACAAAATGGCACAAATCCGTTTACGAAAAAATAATTTGTTTGCGAACTATGAGATTGTTAATCAAAAAATTGACCTTTTTTTATTTCAATTGTGTAGCCGTAAATAAACAATTTACATGGGGATGAACGAAAAACATTTGAAAAATTGCTTACGGCTTTAATTAATTTACAATTTGGCAGAGACGAGTAGCAATCGCAACGATGGGAAGCTATTGTGTCGCTAAAATTGCAATTTTTCGGTACTCCGGTTATCGAGCAAAAAGTATCAAGGATAAAAAAAATTATTTTTCCGTGAAAATTTTTAATAATAATTCCATTTATAATTAAGTTAAAATTGAGTGATAGCAAGAAGCCGAAATAGGCGGAATACGATAATTTTGTTACAACAAAATTTGTTTCTCTCGACGAGTAGTATCGTTTTAAAAAAAGAAATTTGAAAATCGGTCAACACTTTCTCGAGAAAATCGTATTTGAAAATGCACGACGAGTTTGTAACCACCGAGCAGAAAAGCCAACGACGCGCGAGAATCGACGCGTCATTTAAGCGACCTTAGTCGAGCCGCGACTTTCACTTGTCGCACCATCCTCGGGGCAAGCGGCCAACATTCGTGAATATTATATTTTTATAGTCCTAAGCTTCCGCTCCACGCAAAAATAAAAATCGTTCCTTAATAATAGTATGGAGCGGAGATATGGATTAAAAAAAAAAAGTTACTTTTCACGCAATTTGTTATAAACAAATTTACACCTTACCACCATTTGAGATTGTTAACAAAAAAAGTACAAGAGCCTATACAGGGACACTTTCGTTAAATTAAGAATTTAATAATTTTAAAAATATAAATCTGGGAAACTTAAAATTTTCAGACAATGTTAGCATATAAGTGGACTATAGATTTTGAAGAAACCAACATTGTAAATTGTTTATTTGCTTCTACACGATTGAAATAAAAAAAGGTCAATTTTTTTATTAACAATTTCATATTTCGCAAACAAATTATTTTTTCGGAATCGTATTTGTGCCATTTTGTTCATTAATCATCTGGCTATACAACTTTTGCTTAAAAGCTTTTTTCGTCCGACTCCTGTAGTTTTCGGCCGGGAACGCATTAAAGACAAAAAAAAAACACTTTTTTTCACTTAAACTCGCCACCAAAAGTTATGCACACTATTTACGGTCTTTTTTTCTTGCTCTATATGTTTCTAGCATTTTTTATGATTTTTAAGCAAATGCACAGAGGAGTAGGCGAAAAAATACGTTTTCGGCTAATTCAACTGGAGTAGTACCCCTTCTATATATTCTTACGTTCATGTTCGCCTCGCCCCGGTTTCTGATGTAGCATCAGATCAGCGTTGGCATTGCGACGTACTATACACTTTACATCACATCTCTGCACATCTCTGAAGTGCGTGAACGTGTTCGAAACTCAAATTAATTTGTTCGTAAAAGAAAATCCAAAGAACAAGTGAAAATGGTTCTCCAAATCAAAGATTCCGTAAGTGCAAACCGTTATAAAAATAAAAGTGTGAGTGATTGAATAGTGTGAGAATATATCCAAAATAAGGTGTATTTATATAAAAGTGAGAACTTTGTTAACGATTTGCCATTAGCCTTGAGAAGAAAAAGTACTCGGCATCGTGGCATGCATACTTCTGTGATTTTTTTTCTATTTTACTAACGTCCTTGATTTTCAATCATTATTCTAATTGTAATTAATTGTTCTAAAGATTTTTTAATAATGATTTCTAAAAAAAAATCTCCTTATTTATTACACAGAAGTAGAAGCGATTGAATATAAAATCATGTTCGGCACCACATGACCTAATTTTATTGCATGTATATAGTATTGATAACTTGAAATTTTAGATAAATAGTTTACGAACACGCGAGGAATTAATAATCAGGGGAAAATTAATATTTTGAGTGGAAAATAATCATTTAGATAAGTTTTTTACGCGTTTGGAATATTTTATGAATAATGATTTTTTTCTATCAAATAATTCGAATTTTTATTTGAAAGTCAATTCAAATTAAGAAAAAGTGAATCATTGAGCATGAGCAATAAAAATTTTCGAAATCAACTCTGAAATTTTGATTATTAATATTTGTAAAATATAATAAGACTTCAAAAGGTTTTCTAATAGTAAATTGAATTTAATATTTTTTGAATTTGATGACTAAAAAACAATTAAGTTAAATTGCTCCGAAATTTCCATTTTTTTAAATATCTCTATTTGGAACAATGAAGACAATTATATTAAAAATGTATTTAAATCACGTGTCAAAAAAGTCTGAACCTAGACACAGAGTATTATTTTCGTGAATATTGATAATAAAAATTTCAGCGAGTCAATCTGAAATTGAATTGATAAGTTATCGGAGTGAAGCACTTTTTCCTATCATTGTTAATTTATTAATACTTTGGTGTTCAATACAATTTTTTTATTTTATGTTTTATCACAAAATTTGATAAAAATATTTATTAAAGTAAGAAAAATGTGTTATTTTCCAATCATTATAGACAAAAACAATTTTTGTTGGTGAAAAAAGTTGAAAACTTCAATTTTGTTTCAGATGAATAATTCAGGGTGGCCGTTTTCATCGTCGAAAATAATTCTTGGTCATTTCCCGGTCATCGAAATTTTTTTCCTGGTCATTAAAAAAATAGTTTCCAATGAATAACAGTTGATGCAATGGGTTTTTAAAGTTTTAAAATATTTTTTGTCTAATATTCTGAAATGTAATTTCTCCTGGTATACCGAAATCACGAAATAAGGCGGGAGTTTCGAAATGCATAATTTAATATATAAGTAAATCACTTTATGTAACACATTTATAACAAATTGAAATCGTTTTTTATTAAAAATTTAAAAAAATTCCCGGTCAACACAAAAATTCCCGGTCATTTCCCGGTCAAGCGGCCACCCTGTAATTTATAAACTTTAGTGTTATATTTGTAAATATGTATTTTATTTTATTTTTAATTCACAGGATCATTTAAAGAAACAGCTCACTGAAGCCGGAAATAAACTTGTAGTAATTGACTTTTTCGCAACGTGGTGCGGTCCTTGCAAAATGATTGCTCCAAAACTTGAAGAACTTTCTCAGGTGTGTGTTAATATTTTATCATAGGTATTTTCTTTATTCTTAAGATTAATATTTCCATTATTGTTTTACTTTCATGTATTCTTTTGCTTGTAAACTAAAAAATTTTTCGAAAATCGAAAGACTAGCAAAAGTACATTTGAAGTTATCCGAGGAAAATTACAATATCAATATTAATTGTTAATTAAATTAAGAATAAATAATTATTAGTGGACATTTAATTTAAATTTAATAATTATTGATTTTGTTTCCAGGAATACAGTGACGTTGTCTTTCTTAAAGTCGACGTGGACGATTGCGAGGAAATCGCCTCTGAGTATGAAATCACCAGTATGCCTACCTTTGTTTTTATCAAGGAAAACAAAAAGGTAAAAATTCTGTTTGATTATCTCAATTCTTTTAGATCAAGATAACACTGAATGTTGGTTTAAACTATTTAATATTTTTATTTTTTTTAGCTGGAGTCCTTTGCAGGAGCCAATCCTGACAAAGTCAAGGCTACGATTGAAAAATATTTGTAAAGAAATTAAGAATTATGATATTTATGTTATTAATGATATTTTCTGGAAAGTTATGCAATCATTGGTCTTTGAAAATAATTATGTACATTTAATTTTCACAAGCTTGTCCAAAGATAAGTTTTTACGAGTGTTACCTTCTGTGAAGAAGGTATTAAATGTATTACGCTCGATGTTTTCTGTATAATGCACTCGATTTTGAAATTGGTTTTAAAAAATATACATAAATATTGCTAAGAACATTTCTATAACCAATTTTATCCTTTTTCGTTAAATAAGTAAATAAGAACGGGGTTTCCCAATTATTATGAACGTGTATTTTGTCTTTCTAAAGAGAAATACCTATGGTAAAAAAAACTTGATTTTAACTTACAGTATTTTATTGTTTCTTATTCATAAAAATATTTTTATGATTTAATTTACTCGTATTGTTTATCAGTAATTAATATTTTCAAGTCTAATTAACATACAATTGATATTTAATTTGATATAAGTCCTACCACACAGTGTTTGATCCTTGCATATTTACAATCTTATTCAAATCCATTAATAAGGAAATAGATCCTGTTCCTGATCTGCAAGGTTGACCTACCATTAATCTGCTAGAGGGGGAATTCAAATCGTCATGCCTCCCTGTTGAAATAGAAAATCTTTTTAGTTTTAGTATTATACTTAAGAAAAAAAATTCATTTATAAAAATAAATTCTTTGCACCTTTCAGTTCGTAAGAATATTCCTTTTTCATTTCACTAAAAAAGTTACATTTTAAAGTTTTTAATCTGAAAAAGCTTTTATTCTTCGTTTGTAAAATTTTCAAATCCAAAGTTTTTGCAAAATTCATGTATTTTTAATTTTTTGAATTTATAAGTTTGAGGTCTCTAATTTTTGAATTGTAAAATGAACATATTTTTTCATGCGGTCGACCGGCAATCGTAAGACTCGGGCTCGAATCCCGGCACAGTCGTATGCGTCACTTTTTCCACAGAAAGATTTCAAATTCTTTAAATTTAACATATTTTTTATTTAAATTTCCTCACTCGTATAATTTTCTAACTTATCACATTCAAATTGCCTCCCAATATTTAAAAGATAAAAACTATCAACATATACTTCACATTAAAATTTTTTAAAAAAGTATAAAAACTTTATTCAGATATTTAAAATATATCTTGAACAAAAAAATAAAATTTTTTAAAAAAATTATGTAAAACACATACCTTGAAGTGTGGCATTTCTGAGAAATTGTAACGAGCTTTCAAAACTCATTTGTTGTAAAGGCGATGCAGAATTTTCCATTCCTTTTCGACTCATGGGTTGGAAACTTCCATCAAAAGTCATATAATCAGCAATTAAAGACAAATGCCTGGAATCAACAGTGATTCCATACATTTTGAAAACGTCTTTCACTTCTTTGAGAATTACTTTATTCGCAGCTTCAATTCCGTATGTTTGGGAAATCCCATAAACATCGTTAGAATAAAGTCTGTCAAGATGTAGAATTTCGTTGTATTTAAACATTTCCTAGTTAAACAAACATGTTTTAAAAGTATTATAAAACCGAATAAATGAAATACGTCCATTCATATTCAACAAACTTACAATAACGTTGATTCCGTCAGTCTTTAAAATCGTTTTTCCCTCTGAATTTTGGAAAGTAAAAGCTCGTTTAATGTGCGGAGTTTCCCATAAAACAGTTTTACTTGCGACTGACTTTAGAATCGATTGCAGATCAAGTTTATACATTGATAGTGGAAGCTGAAGTAAAATTAAATAATTAATTATAAATCAACAATTTGAAATTTAAAAGATATTTGGACTAAAATTTATCCAAATTCTACCAACCCAGAACTTCAAACTACACCATTCCTCTTTCTCCTGATCAAATTCATAGCTAATTTCATTAGAATAAGCAGCAGCAGTTCCGCTTTCCTCTTGAAAAGAATCATCATAATCCGTTTCAGGAGGGTAATCATTACTTTCATCGTCTCTACTCAAATCTAAACTGCTTGCATTCATTGGGTTTTCTTCTCTCTCGTCAGCTGCGATTCCAAGCTCCTCCCCCTCTGGATCATCGTATTCCTGATTTTCTTGATGACGAGATACAGATCTTGCAGTGGAAGCATCTGCATCATTTTCAAATTGTTCTTCATCTGAAGACTCGTGCATTTCTCCTGTATCTGCTTGAGGATTTTTTTGACTTTCTTCTTCTCCGTCCTGGTCAAGACGATAATTTTCCTCCTGCTCTTTTTTCTTGTTTTCTTTGATATAGAGAAATGATCCTGTGGCTTTCGCTGCTTTTCTTATTTCTTTGAAGAATTCTTTGAAGAAACAAGTCTTGGTATGGGAAAGTATTTCTGAGGGGCTTGTATGGAATTCATGTTTGTAATACTTTTTAGGGAGGAAGTTTAGTTTTATTGTGTAGATTAATTGGCGTTCAGGGATGTAAACTAATTGTCCATCGACATCGATTGATTCCAGAACGTCTGCAAGGACACATTTTGTCAGCTTTCGTCGCACCTTCAGAGAAGAAAGAAGACAGAAAATTAAAATTTAGAAACTTCAGTATTAGAATAATTAAAAACCCTAAACTTAAAAATTTTATATGCATGTTTGGATTAAAATGTTTATTTGTAAGCTTTTGAAGAAAGATACATTCTTACCTCTTCGACTCGTTTTGAAAATTTTGGAATGTCCTTTCTAAACGGAATTTCCATGCTCGGCGTCTTGATATTTTTTGACGCCATCATCAGAATTTCTCTCAATCTTGGAATTCCCAGAGTCACGTTCATTTCTCCTCGACCCGCATAGTGAAAAGTATTTAATGTCAACTGAGTCGAAGGTTCTCCAATCGATTGAGCCGCCAATAATCCAACTGGTTCACCTGGAGGACATAATGACTTTTGCACTTTCATGGATATTAAATCCTTCAAATCACTTTTGTCGATCACAACATCATTATTTCTACTTTCCATATAATCAGAAATTAGTTTCTCCAATCTTTCACTCAAAACTCCGAATTCCAGGTCTTGCCTGAAATCAGAAATTACAGGATCAGGACACCTTGCAGTTTTATCTTGATACGCTTTCTTAACTTCTTCATCTGATTTTATCCACTTTTTCATTAATGAGCAAGAAGATTTACTTCTTCCACTATTTGGATCAATTTGATTGCGTTTTGAACTTTTCAGGTTTACATTGTCTGCAGAAAAAGCTGCGAAAGGACTGGTTCGTCTTTTTTGTAGAGAAGAACCGTTTTTAACTTCCCATTTATGAATCTTTTTCTTTTGCTTTGAGATTTTGCGATTAGAGGATTCAGATTTAAGTTGTTTTAGAAGATCTTCATCTACTATTGCTTTTTTGTTTTCAATTAGAAACCTAAGTTGATCTTTGTTTAAAAATCGAGCTCCAGAGACATCGAGACCATCTTCTCCATAGTAAAACTGCACCAGACTACCATCTGAGTCTCTCACCTGGAATAAATTAACATAATTTTATCAAATTCAGATTAAATCAACTCATTAGTTGAAATATTTTAATTTAAAAATTGGAATAATTGCAGTTTAGAATATAATGAGATTTATATACCGTTGAATCGTATTCGACTGAAACGCCTTCTAAATGTTTGATAAGACACCTCTGAAGATATCCAGATCGACTAGTTTTTACAGCAGTATCAATTAATCCTTCTCTCCCAGCCATACAATGAAAGAAAAACTCTGGTGGTTCGATTCCAGTCATAAATCTTCCATCAATAAAACCTCCAGCTCTGGGACTTGGATCATAAGGAGGGAAACAAGGCAAACTCCTTCCACTGATCATCAAAGGTGGTCTCTTTCCTTCCAATTCAATTTGTCCCAGCAAACAAGAGATTTGCATAGTGTTGACCGTCGAACCTTTTGCTCCAGATTGAACCATCAGCTGAAGATTATTATCCGGGAATTTTTTAATCAAACCAGCTGGTAAGCAGACTTTGTTGATGTCATTCGTAAAAACGTCCAGAGCTGTCTTGTATTTTCGATCTACTTGTGCCCGGAATTTTGGATTTGTCGCAAATTCCTCTTCTATTTTTTCAGATACTTCGTTCATAGGAGTGTCTTCTGGAAGTTCAAGGACTGATTTCTGAATTCCGTCTCCTATCTGCGAAGCGAATTTTATTGAAATCAGTATCAATTAACTTTTATAAATTTTGAATAGTTTGACCCTAAAAATATATTACTTGTCGACACTTTTCCATGATCTCTCTTCTTTTTTTATCCGCCTCACTTGTAACTATAATGTCCTCAACTCCCAGAGTAAATCCAAGATTGAGAAAGAGATAAGTTTGGAAGAGTTTCCCAAAGGCGCTTAATATTTTAGTCGAACAATTGCCACCGTATAACTAAAAAGAAAATAAAAAACTGAAGTAAAAACTAGAGAAATTTTGTATAAAAATGTTACACAAACATTTATAAAATTTTTCAAAATTTTATAAGTTATTACTTCGGTAAACATAGAATATTATTGGCATTATAAAATCAATGTAGTATAATATTTATACCTCGTAAACGCAATGGATGAGACCAAAAGTTGTGGCACCATAATGGGCTTTATCTAAAACTCCACAGAGTAATTCTCCATTACGAATAATTACTTCCACTTCAGACATGGATTTCGGATCTGCGAATGGAATTCCGCATTTTGGAACTCGAGGCTTTACAATCGTCCATTCCTTAAGTCCAATTTTTGCACTGCCAGTCAAATTTATCTTTGCTTGACCTTTCGGAATTAGATTTATTATTACTGTAGAAAGGACTTGTTTGCCTGACCAGAGAACCTTTGGTTTTATAATTGATGGAGAGAGAAGGATTAAATCCCCTTGAACTGTCCAAAGAGCGGAATAAATTAATCGCTGATACTCCTCCCTATATTAACAAAATTAAGAAATTTATTAATTTTAAAGCATTTTTAAAATTATGTTATTTTTAAAAATTAATTTTACTTTCCTTTCGTCAAATTTATCAATTTGAGAATTTATTTAATTTATCCTAATTGAAGAAACAGTCAAAGATTCGAATTTTCATCTCTAATCATTTTTATAATTAAATTTACATTTAAATCTCTATTCAAATTGTCTTATTCAAAACTTACTTTTCAAAGAATCTTCCTCTCATCGTCAATCTCACTCCAGAAATTATATGATCTTGAATCAAACCACTCAGAGGTGTTCCATCCTTCGGTACCAAATATTGATTCGAAGCATTTGCTATAATTCAAAGAATATTAATACACTTACAGAAAGTTTTAATATTGTAAAATTATTTTAAGAATAATCCATTAGAATCAAAAACTGGTTATAAAATGTTGATTAACACCTGAGAAACCTACCAATGAAGCAAGCTTCACTCCTCGCGACTTCATTTTGAGGAAAATGTGCATTCATTTCATCGCCATCGAAATCGGCATTATAGGCTTTACAATTAGCATAATGAAGTCGAAGAGTCTTCTCTGATTTGAGGATTCTAGCTCTGTGAGCCATGATACTCGGTTTGTGCAAGGTTGGCTGTCTATTTAAAAGTAACATATCCCCATTCTGTAAATGTCGATGAACTATTTTTATCCCATCAAAGAATTTATTAGCTTTTGCAGTTTTTGTCAAAAGGGTTTTCGCTATACTTTCCCTTTGTGCGAAAGAAATTGCACTTAATCTTTTTACAGTTCCGTCTTCCTTCTCGATCATTACAGCTCTATAAATAAGAGGAAAAGTTCGAAAATTCATTTGGGAAAATACAGAAAAGTTTTTGAAGCAATTTTTAATTTGGAAATTTATCAATTTTTTAAGTATCTAAATATTAAGTTACCCAGGATGAACTTCTGGTCCATTTAAAACCATCTGACGGAGCTCTGTCACATTCCAAGGAGTCACTGGAACCGGATAGGTCAATTTTAAAGCGAAAGCCTCAGGAATTCCTATTTCGTCGATATCTAAATTTGGATCTGGAGTGATTACAGACCGAGCTGCGTAATTCACTCTTTTTCCCATCATGTGCATTCTGATTATTCCTTCCTTCTTTTCTATAATTTGCTTTAATCCTAAACAAACCGCCGAATCGGAAGTTTTGTTCATATCTCGATCCACTACATGGTTTACGTTTATTTGTAATTCTTGCCACGTGTTGTGTAATTTTTCAATGAGAGTACTTCCTCTCACTTGATCGAGCAATCGCTGAAATTCAAGTAAACATTATCAAATACAAAACGTCACCTATTGTTAAAAATTATTATTTGTATTTCTAGTTCAATTTAAATTCTTTTATGGGGTGTGCCTACTTTAAGTTTAACCGTATAGAATGTTAGAAATATTTAGGTTTTACGTTTGCAGAAGCAGTTTTCTTGGATTTATTTGAAACTTTCAGTAAATATTTTTGTAATGTTTTTCAAAAAAATTATAAAATTTAATTTTTTTAAATTTCTAGGTAGGCATACTCTTTTGATTGAACTTACCTGTAAGTCTACGTTATCTTTTTCGTTATTATATTTCCTGCTGGCATTCAGTTCTGGAGTCTCATTTCTATCTTTGTCGTCCGTATTCTCATCCGCCTCATTTTGAGAATTTTTAACATCTTCAATAATTTTCCGCAGGATCAAGCAATTTTGAATTATAATTTTATAGACTTGAGTTTGCGGATGCTCAAGCATTTGTCCATTTAGCATACTAACAGGCCTAACAATCGGAGGTAAAACTGGAAGAACATCAAAGAAAAAGATATCCGTTGGAAATGTCATATTAACCGATGAAAAAACAGGAACGATTGCTTTCAAAATATCTTCTTCATTAATCCACAATTTTCGCAAATATTCCCTTGATTGATCCGGCAAAATGGGAACTAAATTTTGTCTATGAATTACGGTTTGAGAATCGATTCTGGAACGAGAAGTTTTCAAAAACTGATTTGACATTTTTTAAATTACAATCTATCAAATTGAAAATGTATAAACTTACAAATGATCAATTCCGGATTTTGGCATCATAATTTTATTCCCACTGGTTGAGATTTTAGGGATTAGTTCATGGCAATAAGTGCAGATCTTGCTAACTTTATAAGTCTTCAAGACCTCATCAACGTGAGCTTGAAACTCCATATTCGAGTTTTTGGTATTGACATTATGATAATTTTCAGGAAAATAACTTGCAGCTTTGTATCTTTCTCGGTTGTGTAAATTTTGTATATAACTTTCGATGATATCCTGGACGTAGGCGTATGTTTCTTCACGGATTTCTCGATTTTCAGGAAGAGCAGAAATAACTTCTTGCTCGAGACCACGAACATCGCTGAAGAAACCTTCTTGAAGAAGTTTTAATTTGGCTAAGAGAAGTAATTTTACATGCTCGGGAATTTGTAATCTGAAGCAATTTCGACATGTTAGTTTTAGTATTGTTGCTAGCATTTTATGAAAAAGGGGATTTACTACTGTTAGAGGCAATTCGATGTGGCCAAAATGGCCCAAACATTTCATCGTTCCATGGCCGCATGTTCCACAAGGATCTGAATTCTCATTTAGAGGCCCTGAAAATGAAATGAATTATTAACCAATGTATCTAATTTACAATTTAAATTTAGATGTCAATTCCCAACTAAATTGAGAATTATATGAACAGTGCTAGTATTTTAAATTAGAAAAAAAGATTTACCTAAGGCTGGATCATACAATCCACCTTTTTCTGGATGATATAATCCATATTTATCGAATGAATATGGTTTATAAATTTTCACTACACTTAATTTTCTAATATCCTCTTCAGTAAAAACTGAAAACACTAAACGCTTTGCATCATGATGTCTCGCTGCTTTACGAGCAGATAATTTATATCCAGACATTTTAATAGATCAAAATCCTTTCTGTGTAGTATATTCTAGAAATAAAAGAAAAGAGTATTTTATATGTTTCAAATTTCTTAGACAGTTAGAAAATGGAAGAAAAATTTATTCTGACTAGACTCTTCAACCGGAAATTTTTAAATTTAAAATCTATTATTTTTAACACTCGAGAAACCAAATAATTTGTCTTCTTTCAATTTCACTTGTTTATAAGTGCTAACTTATATTTTTATAAAGCTTTTAATCTTAATTGTATCCTCGCTAATAGAACGGAAATAAATAAAACTATATTATTTCGAAAATTAAATTGGATATTTAATTTTTGTTTTGGATTAAAGGTTATGTACTGAGAGAAGAAAACATTCAGTTAATTTAAGACATTTTAGCCCATGCTACATCTATATTTTGTAAAAATAAGTTTAATACTTACTTCACAAATGTTCGCAAACACCAGTCTCTTCTCATTTTCGAAAATCTTCAATAAAAACTAAACAATTTTTACATGCTTTTGAAATCAAAAACACGTGTGCCTGATATAAACATATTAGCAGAGATGGGTACGTATAATACATCACGTTTATTACGCGGTTTTCTACTTGTACATTACTACGTATATTACGTCCTTAGCACCGTTGCCAGACACACGGAGCGAAATTATGGAATCAGCATATTAAAATTATGGGGTAGGTATACATTGTACCATAGTTTTAGTTGCCAAAGTTTCAACCAACTCATCTCTGGTTTCAATTGCCCATAAAATCACCAGATATACCGCCTATATTTGATATATACTTGCAATTTTTGCCAACGCATTCCTTTCATAATCTTCGTCAAACACTGCTTTTCAAATATAGTGACTTCTGGTGATTTTATGGGCAATTGAAACATAGGGCAACTAAAACTATGGTACAAATACCTACCAAATTATGGTACACTATGGTACATATTTACAAGACGCATGCGCGGCGCGAAATTCAAATTAATATATCTTCAAATACTTCAAAGTTTAATATTTTTTATAAATAAAATGCTAATAACATTTTGTAAATAAATATAATAATATTATGTTTTAATAAAATTATTTTAATAATAATTATAACACAGTTTCTATTTTTTCAAGTCTTTGTATTTTTTAACATTTACTTAAAGTAACTCTTATTTATAAACATTTTTTTTTATAAAACAGCTTATAATCTATAAAAAGCAAGTGTAATATGTAATTGTCTTTGGAATGTCTTTACGTAAATCACATGAAAATGAACTCTACTCAGCCTTAATTTCAAAAAATAAATGATGGATTGGTCAAACATGTTTCATATAGGGCAGAAAACGATTCTCATTCGATAATGTTTATTCTGCTTTTGTCTTCATTTAATTTTGATTGAATAAAAAAAAATAAATAAATAGAAATATTTTAAAATTATGATACATTTAAGAGGTATGGTTCCGGAGGGATAGTACATGGTACTATCCCTTTGGATGGATGATGATTTATGGTGATGAATAATGGTACGATTACATAATTATGGTACGGTCTGGCAACGCTGTATATAATGCTTATGTAAGTTATAACATGCTTTAATTTTTACAATGTCAATATCAAAATATCCATTACAATTTTACTTAATATAACACTTATTGTCGCGCAAATATTTATAGACAATAGACAATACAAGCCTTAACAAAATGGCCGTTTGGAAAGCAATAGTACCAACTGAAATATATTTGACACTGTAAAAAAAATAATTCGTTAGAATTACTAAAGCAGTTGTAAATCTATCACGTGGAGCGATTTATTGTCCACGTAATACGTAGTAATTTTACAATCCTATTGTAATTCTGCCAATGATATTTAATTCTACGACGAGTAACGTTTCATTATTACATTTTGCCTTATAAAAATACTACGTGTCACGTAGGGTAATTACTACTCAATTTTAATTTCACAGAATATAATTAACTTTATAATGTGCAACGTAGTACTTTTTCAATCGTTTCAAGGTGCAGTCCCACGTCAGCGTTTTTGCACAGTGTAAAGCAGAAAATAATGAGAGAGAAAGAGAGCGGTATATTTATGTGTCTCTTTCACTCTCATCATTTTCTACTTTACGCCGCGCAAAAACGCTGACGTGGGACTGCACCCTTATATATTTACAACTGCTTTTGTAATTCTTTATTCTACCGAATTATTTTTTTTACAGTGCAGGGTGTAAAGTTACGCCTCTGGTAACGCGTATATGCGTAAAAAACATGTAAAAAATGTAAGGGCCAGAAGTGCTATTCTCAAGATCGCTCGACTATTTTTCCTATGCGAAAGTATAGTCCTATCTTTTTTTGACTACTACCATTTAAAAAGGAAAGCACTATACCGTCTATTGCTTCCTGATATCGTTGAATCTTACTGGAAATTTTCCTAATGCTCAAACACATTCAGGTTATATTTCTCCCCATGTGACTTTTACTTTTCACATTCTCTTTATAAAAATTAGAACACGAATTAGAAAATCACGAGTGTGAATAGATTGTAATTATAGAATTCAAAAAGTAAAATTTCTAAAATCAGTTTCCTTGGGTGAAATTTTTAAATATTTCTAATAGTCACTTTTGATTAAAGTTCTGTACCACGGTCTATTACATTGTATTGACAATTTTTATTTTTACGAATCGGGACGTCTAAGGGTCTAAATAAAAATAAATTACCTTGGCATTCGTGAATATATTCCCTTGAACTGGTTTCATAGTGTTATTTCAGGTATTAATGTGTGAATTTAAATTTTTTATTGTTTTATTATTTTTTTGTTTGACTACCAACTACAACAACCAACAATGTGCTGATTTTTTATAAAATATCTTTTCTAATAAGAATCTAACTTATTTTATTTTTAGAAATAAATTTTCCAGGTTGACTATTTCTTTAATTTAACCTAATTCGGTAATATATAAAATTACGAATTTTTTTTATTGCAAAACATTTATTCATACATAGAATATTTTAATTTCATTTTTAAATTCTAAACCATTTAAATTTTTTTGTGGACTAGAAACTTTGTAAGTCATGTATTTATAGTTAAATAGCTTTAATTTTCTTTATCTTAAGGAAATATTAAATTACGTTTATAATTAATTTTTAGTTTCTGCTTGATTTTGATAAATAAATATAAATATATGTTCAGACCCCATCGCAGAAGTACCTGTAGCAAAAAAATTTTAAAAATTGAAATGAATTAAAATTTTGCAAATATGCGAAAACTTTCTTCTTTGCTTATTTTAATTCAGAGAAATTAATTCGTACTGACCAACTGAAAAAAATTCGAATGCAAATTTGAACTGTTATGATTTAAAATGAAATTTTAAATAAATTAATCTATTGTTTTGAAATATGTTTAATAAAAAATATATATCTAATTAAATAAATTTGTGTTTCTAGATAATGGCATCATTTTTCGTGAAACGATTCTTGAACTCTAGTCATTTGAGTAATTTCCTCTGTCGACCTTATCTTTCAGTTTCGATACAATTTTGTCAATATGCAGATGTTTCAAATGGTCCGGTAAAACTTCTTAACGAACGAATAGCAAAAGGAGAATTGATAAGCGATGAACACCAGACGAAAGTAGTTGAGGCTTTGGAAAGAGTTTATACTGAAATTCAAGGCTATGAACCTGAAAAACCCGGATTTTTCAGTAGTTGGATTGGGAAAGGAAAGAAAAAGAAAAAGACACCTAAAGGATTATACCTTTATGGAGCTGTAGGTGGAGGTAAAACAATGTTGATGGACCTTTTCTATAATTGCTGTCAGGTATCTCAGTTCACCTCTCGATCGAATCACATCTGAAAAGGCAAAATGCCAGAAAGTAATGCAATAAAATTCAATATCTTCGGAATTAAAATATAAAATATGGCCTATTAGAAATAAATAAATAAGGAATAAACTCATAACTAAAATAAGTGACTTTTCAGATGCGTTTCGAGTCTTCAGATAAATTTTCACAGACCTTTTTGTTCTTATGAATTTTATAACCTTGCTCTTAATTTACCCAGCTTGAAAATAAGAAAAGAGTCCATTTTCACTCGTTCATGCTCGACGTGCACAATAAAATTCACGAGATTAAAAAAACTATAGTTAGAGATACAAGCAGCACAAAACTCCAGCCCTTTGATCCAATCCCACCAGTAGCTGCTGCAATTATTGAAAAAACGTGGTTACTTTGCTTCGACGAGTTTCAGGTAATATTGTTTCCTTCAAATAATTTATTATTATTTGTTTAAACAAAAAAATTAAATTGTACGGATTTACTTGTTTAGGTAACAGATGTAGCAGATGCTATGATATTAAAAAGACTGTTTACAGAATTATTCAACAATGGATTAATAATGATAGCAACAAGTAATCGAGCACCAGATGATTTGTACAAAAATGGACTCCAGAGGGGGAATTTTCTCCCTTTTATTGAAATTCTAAAAGATCATTGTACTATCCATTGCCTTGATTCAGGGATAGATTATAGATTAAAAGGTGGATCAGGAAGGGAAAAAAATTATTTTGTGTAAGTCAAATTGGATTTTTCATAGATTTTTTTATACCAAACTAAATTTAGAAAGTATTTATTTTTTACAGAAAGGGAAAAGATTTTGATAAGGAAATAGACAAGATTTTTAAGTATCTGTGTTCAATGGAAAATGATGTGATCAGGCCAAAAACCCTTTCCATAAAGGGTCGAAACGTCACATTTAAAAAAACTTGTGGACAAGTTATTGATTCCAGTTTTGAAGAATTATGTGACAGGGTAAGTAGATCATTTTTTTATTGCTGAATAGCTAGTGTCCGGGAATATCTAAATTAAGCTGATATGGGTTGCCGGGCATAAAAATCTTGAAGGAACTGAAAAAACCAATACATAACCGAAAACCACATTGGATCCCAAATTTGATTAAAAATAACTCCCTATAATAAATCATATCATATATTCAATAGGAATCAGACGTAATAAATTTAACATATGTAAGAGATTCAATGAAAAGTTTCCTTTATGATTTGGCGTTAGAAATAATAATTGAAAACGTTGGAAACAGTAATAATAACACTAAACTGTTTTTAAGATTTTTAGGATTCATTTTACCTTAATTACAGCCTTTAGGTGCGAGTGATTACATAGGAATTTGCCAAGCTTTTCACACAGTAATCATCCGAGACGTTCCGAAATTGAATTTGAAGCTCAAGTCTCAAGCTAGAAGATTTATAACATTGATTGATACGCTTTACGACAGCAGGGTAAGAAATATAAATTCTCTCAAATAGTTTCATATATTATCAATTTTAAATTGACAAATCAAATTAATAAATTTTGGCTTTTTTTTTAAAGGTACGAATCGTAGTTTCTGCTGATGCTCCTCATACTGAGCTTTTTACTCCCGAAGGTGATGCAGAATTTACAGATGCAAAACGTGAATTAATGGACGATTTGAAAATATCCCATGGCTCAGTATGTTTAGAAATTTTGTATAGATTGTTTTATTTTTAAATATTACTTAATGTTTTCAAATTTAAGAAATGTGAATTTTGAATTATCATGTATGTTATTTTTTTATTTATTAGGAAGATCATAAGTCGAATATTTTTACTGGAGAGGAAGAATTGTTTGCCTTCGATCGAACTATCTCTCGATTATCAGAAATGCAGACTTCGGAGTACTGGCAAGAATGGGAGCGACACAGATAACTGGAGTATGATTTAGAAATAATTATTGCGAATCAATGATAGTTTTAGTTTATTTGGTATCATTGATTTCTTTGAATCTTTTTTCATTACTGATTACTGACGCTTAACTATAAATTAGTTATTTATTTATCAATTGTACGATAACTATTGGTTGTGAGAAGTGTACTTAGAGATTCTTATTATGTTTTGTAAATTATGAAGTCATTATACATCGACGATATTTATTGCGGTTATTTACTTATTTATTAAATATTCAATTTTACTGATAGAGGCTGAGAACTTAGATATTTTATTATAAAGTGGATTTATAGGAATATTAGAATACGCAAAAGTTAAATGTTGTTATTTTATTATTTCCTGTTGTAGATTTAGAAATCGAGAATTTCTTTTAGAGTTTAAATTATATTAAATTAATACACCATTTAAAATTAGGTCATAGTTATTCACGCACTCCACGGTAGGAAAAGATTATTAGATGAAAATAAGTCATGAATCTCAGTCTTGTCATTTCACAAATTAAATTTCAGGAAATATAAATTTTATTACTATTTACATTTATAAACATAAAAGTCTCTCCGGAGCATAAATCTTAAGATTTATTCTGCCCTATTTTAATTATTTTAAAATCAAAACGAGATTAAACTTCCTCACAGTACGTCTTTATTACGTATAATTACGTACATACCGAGGAAGGAATTTTGAATCTAATTTATGAACGCACGATCTAGTTGATTCGCAATCCGCAAATCAGATGAGCGCGCAGGTGCAGCGACACTGTGGCGACTTGGTGAGTGGCGAATACAAGCTTCCGCAAATAATAAATGAGAGGTACATGCAGCCCCCTGCATCTCTGAGTTAAATGACATGAATTGTGACCAGTGATCAGAGATCTGAAACCGACGCCGTGTCTCATATTGTGCAAAAAATGGTCAAATGTGTCTGTTTTGGGTGTAAATCCGGATATAAGTCTTGTTCCGATAAAGTTCGTTTTTTTATTGTACCAAAGGATGAAAAGACAATAAAATTATGGCAAATTGCTATCCTTCGGGATGATATCAAATTAAAAGCAGGTCATGCGATTTGCGAAAAGCATTTCAAGCCAGAAGACATTCTTCGAGAGAGGTTAACCTATGCGCCCGATGGAGTAACAGTTTTGGGAAGAGTAAGTACGTCGAGCATTTTGTTTATTTTCTTAATTAGCTTGAAATAAAACATTTTATTTGATAGATGTAAACAATTAATTTCATAATATAGTGAAGTTTAATGTCTCATTGTTAATTAATTGTATCTAGCTGTGCAATTAATTTCTTTTGCACCGCAATAAATGTCTCAAATACTTATCTCAAATAAATTCAGTTACAAACATTTTGTGTGATATAAGTTAAAAAGTAGAAAAATTAAAGTGATTGGAATAAAAAAGAGATGAGAAAGAGTATTTTTAAAAATTTTGAATTGAAATTTATGTGAGCTTGTCAAAATTGGATTGTGTTGAAGTGGAAAAAAATTTCTGATTTCTAACAATTTTGTTATTAGAATAAAGTTTTGGACTTTAAAAAAGAATATAAGTTTAGATTTTTTGTTAATTTAGATTCCTTACTTTTTATAGCTCATAGTTTTATTGAATTGCATGGAATTCAAGTAATAGAAATTTAAAATTTTAATTCATAACTTTATGAAACATGAATTCCAAAATAAAATAATACAATGCAGATGAATTAAAAAGATGTAAATTACAAAGTTAATAAATGAAAAAAATTAATTAAATAAGTTATAAATACATAAATAGAAAAATTAGTAAAGTATATTTGTTCATAAAGAAATTTTTTTAGAGCACTTATGCGAGACCGCAACTTCGAAAAGAAGCTATACCAACCTTACTACTTGGCCGTCCTGAAAAGCCAAAGACTCAAAGACGAACTCTTTGTCGAAAGCGAAAGGCTGGAGAAGAAGCAAAAAAAGAAGAGACAATATCAATGAAACGAAAAAGAAAGAAAGTGGAGGATGAAAAGGAAAATTCTTATATTGAACTTTCTCATGATAATTTTCCAAATCATGCCTCACATCATTCCGATAAAGAAAAAGACGTATTTGACGAAATATTTGATAATGACCAAATAATTTCTATCCCAATTTCATGGGGAAGAACAAATTTTTATTGGGGTGAAAATAACACTCCGGCTATACATTTTCACAAACTCGTTGGAAGGAAGGGAAAAACCGGTCATGTGGAAACCTTTTACCAAAAAGAAATCACAATTAACAAGAATATGACTTTTCTGATAAAAGTCAACGGTGTTCAGGTGGATCAAAAGGCTTTCGAGATCGAAAACGATCATTTAAACTCAGCTGCAAATTTGGTGGATGTTATAAATATCATTGACAAACGAGAAATATGTGAAGGTTGTCCGGATATCACACGGACATCAGTTAATTGTCCTCTTTTGAAGTCATTCACTTATGTGGACAAGAGTGATATTATTCGCCACAATGATTGCCTGCTCTTATTACCAACTGACAATAATAAGAATTCTAATAGTTGTAAATCTTGCAAGTCCGCAAAGTCATTTTTAGTGCATATCAATATTTGTAAAAATAATTTGAATCATAAAAGAACTTACTCTTAATTAATGAATTATTGTAATTTTATTATTATTTTTAATAATAGCCGACACTTAGCTTCAATTAACTCTCATGAAAGATTTTTCTACAGGCTAGAGATAGGAGTGCCAGCCCCGTGTAAGAGATAAAGTAAATTTAGTTATTAAAAATTTTCAAGGGTATGTGATACTTGAAAAAAGTAGGAAGTTTATGTGACCAACTTGGTTCAGTTTTTACATGTTTACATCCAGAATATATAAAATTTTGTTTTAAAAATTTGTGAAATGGTAGAGAAGGTGAAGACGAACGTAGATAGGCTACTTTTGGTTTTTATAATAAAAATAAATTTTTCGAATTCATATAATTGTGTATTTGTGTAATGATAAGTTTGAAATGTGTGCCAACTATCAGGAGCCAAAATATCGGGATAAACACCCATATTAGCGTACTATATGAAGACCATGGATCAATCTAATCACGTCACTAAATTATGCCCTTATTCGTTCATGTAAGATAACTTTTTTAATTTACAAAATTTGCACTCAAAGAGTTGACAGACGTTCTCTATCGAGTTCTGTTGTATTTTTCAAATTCTTAGGAACATATTTTGTAAAATAAAAAAGTTATCTTACACGAACTTTTACAAGAATTTAGTCACGTGATCTAGTTGATACACGGCCTTAACCATGATTGCACATCCGCCATTTTGGTTCCTAATTGATGTAGAGTTTAATTAGTGTGTAAGTGAGGGAGTAGTCCCACGACGAGGGGAATGGGATAATAGAGGAATAGGGGAACAGCATTCAACCAATGAGTTAGTCGCCTGAGTTATATAAATGTAAATTCAAGCAATCGTAAATTTGAAGACAAGCCAAGTATCGTGTGCCAAAATTTCGGGATGCGCACTTCCATATAATATAAGACCTTATCCAAGGTAATATAGTACCTTAGTATTGTGCAGCTTGTGCAGTTACGCATAAGGGTACGTTCAAACCTTTGCATGCAGGTTACCATGGTAACATATTAGTAGGAAAGAAGCAGGCAAATATTCTGTCGCCTTCTCTCTTATTTGTTACCATAGCAACCTACATGTAAGCTCCATGTATGCAAAAGTATGAACCTAACCTAAGTGTTTCATCGGTAGTTCAGGGTGCAGTCCCACGTCGGGGAGAATAGGGTGATAGAGAAACAAGGCAACATGATTCAACCAATAAAATAATCGCACGGACCCAAGGCGAATGTCTCAATGGTTGAATGCTGTTCCCATATTCCTTTATTACCGTATTCTCATCGCATGTGTCGATAGAGGAACAGGATTTAACCAATGAAATAGTCGCTTCAGTAAGTGCGATAATCTCATTAGTTAAATCCTGTTCCCCTATTCCTCTATTCTGTTCTCCTCGACATGGGACTGCGCTCTCAATTTGCCACAATCTTGTTTGGCGGAAAAATAACTAAAAGATACTATAACTCACTAAATGATTTTAGTGAATTTACTGAAAGTTACTATGAATCACTGAATTGATTTAGTGACTTATAACGGTCTATTTGCACCTTATAGGGTGCGTTCCAAAACTCAACTCTGGTCCTCTGGTGTCGAGGTCGATATTAAGAATAAGTTTATAAGTTTATATAAGAATAGGTTTACTGTGGAGCGCATTGATTTGAAATTATTATGGAATGTATTTATACTATTCGACTGTAAGTCTAGAGTTTAGACAAGTTTAGGTCTTCATTTTACTCAGGCTCTTACGTAAAATACATGACTTTTTATACGAAGAAAAATTCGTATTTTACGTAATTTATACCTTACCACGGAAAAAACTAATTTTACCTACGGAGTACACAGTCTATTCTTCTATATCTATGATTTAAACCTTAAAATTTTGACAGGTCAGAATGTAAATACGTGGGAAATGTGGTAGATACTTATACATATGGCAAAATATAGAAATTTTATTTAAGAAAAGTTTGTAAGATAAATATAATAATCAAAAATAGTTTGATTATAAATCAAAATGGATATAGAAACAGAAAAAGTTATAGAACTAGTCTTTCCAGAAGGAATTCCAGGTATTATTCAAACTTTGGATTTTCGTTTCGAAGTAAAAAAAAATATTTTTTGTCATATAAATAATTTTAAATCCAGTGATGTTTAATTTTTTAAATATACGTTTTCTGTAGAATCATGGAAGGAAAATCCAGATTTTTATCAATATCTGTCGAAGCTGGGAGCTTTTGATATAGATCAGTTAAGTACGTATGCACATTCTTATTTTATTTATATTCTTTATGAGATTATAACTATGATTTATTTTTAAGATAAACAACCAAATCATTTAGTTGACGAGAAAAATTCAGTTTTACAAAATACCCAGGAACTTGTCTTCGCAAATTACAAAACTTTTATTCAAACTGCAGAGAATTCACGTGAAATATTTAAACAGGTATTTAATAAATTTTTAGTCAATTGAAAATATAATGTGAGAATTTACTTTAAATTATTTTATTCAAAATTTAATTTAATAAATTTCAGTTCAACGAAACAGAAATCAAATTGAATGATCTTATTAAAGATATTCCATTATTCATGGAGAAATGTCAATCATTTTGTGATGCTTCAAAGGATATAAATACTCATCGAAGACTTAATAGCTTAACATTAACAAGAAATGCGGAACTTCTTGACATTTTGGAAATGCCTCAGCTTATGGAATCTTGTTTACGAAGTAATCAATATAACGAAGCATTGGAATTATCCCAATATGCTAGACAATTGGGCGCCAAACACGGAGATATTCCTATTGTTTCGGTACAAATTTAATCTTATTAGAAACGCCTGCCAAGTAAAAATTTAAACTCACAGATTTTCATTATGATTTTCTGATTGCCCAAGTAATTTTCTTGAAATGTAATTCATTAACTAAGATACAAATAATAGGTTGAAACTTAAAAAATATCTTCAAGTAAAGTAGGCAAACGTTCGAAAAACTAAAAAATCGATGTTTTCTACTTTTTTAAAATTATTTATCTTATCAACGCTTTAATTGTTTTACCTTTAAAATTTTCTACTTATTTGGAATCCGAATTTGTAAATTTTCTTGAAATATTTTATTTTAGTAAGAAGATAGTTACAAAATTAGAAAAAGTAGGCAACAGAAGTTTGTAAATTAAAGAGATTTCAAAAAATTTTGAGAGATTCTACATCTAAAATCATTGAAATCTATTTCTAGGGTCCTACAAATACCTTTATTCTTCATGGAATTAGAAGATTAAAGGAAAATATAATATAAAAATAAAATATTTTCAAATTTGGACTTTTCAAGAATTATTGATAAGATTGTTGATAAAATGGAGAATTTATAGAGTGAAAATTAATTAATTTAAATACTTTATAATCTATTTTTTTGTTTCCAGACATTAGTTTTATATTTTAAATCTTTATTTTTTATATTTTACAGTTCAATAAACCTAAATTAAATCTGAAGTTCTAATTTCAGTTTATTGAAATTTGAAATTGAAAAAAAGGGCAGAAATTTTTAGATTAAAAGAATATACAAATGTTTTGAAGGTTTAGAAGATTTTAAAATGTTCAGAATTATAAATTTGTAGACCTAGAAAGTCAAAAGTACATAAATTATAAGTGTTCAATGTAAAAATGAAATAATTTACTATTAGAACATACGAACGCTTAACAATTGGAAAATTTAAGATTGAAATTTCAAAAAGTATATAAATAAAAAATTTGAAATTGATTAATTGATAAAATTTAATATTTATATTATGTTACTGACGTCTTTTACTTTCTTCTGATATTTGTATTCCCATTTCAGTCTATTGTAGCGGAAATAGAAAATAGTTGGTCAAGTATGGTCGGACAAGTCGTTGGTTCACTTCGAGGAGATCTGCCTCTACCTAGATGTTTACAATTGGTTGGATTGTTGAGATCGATGGACGCTTTCACAGAACCTGAACTCAGGATAAAATTCCTTCAGGCTAGAGATAGTTGGCTGCAAGGACTACTTTCTGCAATTCCAAAAGAAGATCGTAAGAAATATTTTGGCAAAAATACTACAGTTAATGTAATTAATGCCGATATTCTCTTTTTAAGTCATAAAAGTAGATGAAATATTATATTTGATCTCAATTGTATTATCATTCCAGCCAACGTACATTTGACAAAAACGATTGAACTTTCAAGAGTGCATTTATTCAATATCATAACTCAATACAGAGCAATGTTCAGTGATCATGATCATATTTCTCTAGGTAGAGATATTTCAATAAATGAATCTGCAATTTTCTATCACTGGCTTGAAGAAAAAGTGAGTAATTATGATAATTTTATGCATATTTGTATTCTTCTATAAGAAACTACAATTTTTAAGGATTTTTTTTTAGATTTCCCATTTCCTCTCGACTTTGGAACATGATTTACCAGGTGTGACTTCTGTGGATTCGATTCTTGGTCAATGCACTTACTTCGCTCTTTCTTTTGGAAGAGTTGGTGCCGATTTTACCGGAAGAATGTCTGATATATTCGTTAAAGTAATTGGAGAAAAAGTAGAGGCAGATATTCGAAAAACGACAAAGAAGTTTGAAAAAGATATGGAGACTTTCACATTGATCAATAAAACCCAGAGGGCCGATGTTAAAATGGAACCTGTTGTCCAGTCCGTAAGTTTTTGAAATCATTTTGTAGGATGTTTGATTTTATTTTTTTCTTCAATCTGAATTTTAGGAAAATCCTCCAGAGCAGTTACTGGAATTTTATCCACTTGCTGAATATTGTAATGGATTAATATCTACTTTTAATGAAATTAGACTCTGCGCTCCGGTTTCACTTTCCCAGAAATTCACTAAACTTTTGCAAGAATCTCTTTGTGTTGTCGCTAAAACGATGTTGATTTTTTACAAACAGGAGCAACAGGTAAATTCAAATTGAGATAAAATATTAAATTTAGGATTTGAAATTAGAGGATTGTTACTTAAACATTTTTTTAGGCATTCACTGCAGCTGAAAGGGATCATATGTTAAAATTTGTGGAGTGCTTGAGCGAACAATTGATTCCTTACGTTCAATTTTGTATCCACGCACTTTTTCCATCAAATCAAATTTCGACACATCTTGAAATTTCGGCTGTTCAATCACAAAAAGAGGTAGATTTTATAAGAAAAACAATCATTTTACATCAATCTTAGACATTTAAATATTTTCCAAATATCGTTTCCTGAAATAATATTTAAAATGTTTCTATTGTAATTTGGAATTTCAAAATATTTTAAGATTTTAAGAAATTTGCAACTATTATTTGCAAATATTTATAATATTTTAAGATATTTTATGAAAGTATATTAAATTTCTATACATGTAGAACGTGATAATAAGATCGTCAATAAATTAAAATAAAATTGGTCGAATAGAAGTTAAAAAATTATAATTCCTTAAAATGGCTTCAACGGGAGTTTAAATATTATAAATTTGTAAAATTGAACAATTGTCTTACTAATTAAATATGATTGAATTTTAATAATTTTTTGTTTACAGGGCGTGACATATTTGAATCAGAAAACAATCCTCGAACCTTTATCTGCTCTTTTGC
Source organism: Diplolepis rosae (assembly GCA_030998225.1). Classification (NCBI taxonomy): domain Eukaryota; kingdom Metazoa; phylum Arthropoda; class Insecta; order Hymenoptera; family Diplolepididae; genus Diplolepis; species Diplolepis rosae. Next base: position 2,978,168 of record JAPYXD010000736.1, read on the forward strand.
CAATTAGAGAAATTCCAAAGGATTCTTTTCTTCATGAATTTTCAGTTTCAGAAAATCTGAGAACAACCCTTGAAACTCTAAAACCTGCACCTGAAATAGAAAACTTAGAAAGTGAAATAAAAAACGAAACGGAATCGATTCTTGAATTGGAGAAAATTCAAATTGGACAAGATGAACCCTATAGTGAAACTTTCAATAAAACTGAAACATAATTTCCAATTATTTGTCAGACTCGTAAGTGTAAATAAAATAAAACTTGATTTCCTACATTTGTTTTATTTCCAATTAACTGATAGAAATGATAAATAGGCTGCACGTAAATTTAAGTAATGTGTATTAAAATTCATTCTCGACAATAGAACGCGATATACTTGAATCTTAAACTGTCCAAATTGCAGAGATTATTTACATCCAGTCTTCTTAAATTTTATAACATCAATTCTGAATGTCTTAAAAACTCAAAAAAAAAAAAAAAATAAGATAAACTTATTAACAATTTATGAACTCAGGATCTAAATATTCTGCTTCGAAATTCATTTCGTCGTCTGATCCAAAATTGGCTTCTGCTTCGTTTTCCTCGTCAATTATTCCGATTATTTCCCCATCAGTTTTTTTAAAACTTTCTCTGAAATCCGGTTGGTCAACTCTTTCTTCTTCTGCTTCCATTTGAGCTAACAGTTTTGGATTCATGTATTTTGATCTCCTTTGAGGCTTGCATCTGTACATCTTTCGTAAGACTCTCTTTTTTACAGGATATATATATGGTGCATTTGTCTGATTTCCTGTTGTGTTGATCGTGTTATCCTGTGTTATATTTTTTGTAGCAGAACTGAAACTATTCCTCGATATATTTTCAGTTTTAATATCTTTTAACTTATCTTTATTTAATTTTGAGTTAACACTCATGTCATAATTTTCTTTAATTTTCTTGACGTCCTTCAGAAGTTTTTCGTATTCTTGATCTCCGTCTTTCTGTTGTACTAGTTTTCTCAATTTTGCAGATGAACTTCCTGCAAACTCTCCGACTTGGACCTTTTTATCAAGGCCAGTCAAATGTCCTTGAAGCTTTAATATTTGTTCTTGTTCTTCCTGGTGTCTTCGTTTCAGAGAGGCGAGTTTCTTGCTTAACTTTTCACAGTCTTCTTGAGCTTTGTTGTATAAACTCTTTAAGTTGGTGAGCTTTGGATCAGGCCTGGAATTTAAAAAATTGCATAATTAAAAAAATGAGATAACGTATAAAAATAAAATATTTAATTTTAATCTTCAGGGATTATAATTCAAAAATATGCTTAAACTTGAAATATTTTTAGAATCTGAAAATTCGAAGATTTAAAATTTCTAAAACTTTATAGATGGACATTTTTATGATTGCTAATTGAAACAATTATATTGAATACAATGATAGCATCGCCATAGCATCAACTCATAGATTTAGAAATGAAAGATGATATTAAAATTGAAAGAAAAGGAAACAGAATTATGAATTGAAGGTGTTTTAAGGGATTCTTATTAAAAATAAAAGATTAAAAGGGTAATAAGTAACTCACATTTCCTTCTTTACTGGCGTCGTTACAGAAATTTTTTGAATAATATTTTGCGCTTGTATAACTGGCGATTTTGTTATCTGCGGTTGTGCTGCCTGTAGTTTTGTTATCTGCAGTTGTGTTGTTTGTGGTTTTATTATCTGTGGTTGCGTTGTTTGTGTTTTTATCTGCGGTTGCGTCGTTTGTGATTTTGTTATCAGCAGTTGTGTAGTCTGTGGCTTTGTTATCTGAGGTTGCGTTGTTTGTGGTTTTGTTATCTGCAGTTGTGTAGTCTGTGGCTTTGTCTGTGGTTGTTTTGACTCTGGTTTTCCCTGTGATTGTACTGCCTGAGGTCCTTCTTTCGTCTCGACCACAATTTTTCCCGAAGGTTCAAGTCTAAAAATAACCGATTTATTCAACGCCTTAATTTGCACCTCTTCGGGTTTATACTTGACTGAATTCTCTTTACTTTTAGTCATCACTGAATTCTTGCTCTTCTCCTCATTAACTTTATTGATCGATATTTTCAAAATTGGTCTTCTGCTATCAGGATATGAATTCGCATTCTCTGTTTTTGATTTCACCAAAATGTTCGGCTTTACAGGTGAAGATTTGACATCTACAGTTTTTGGTTTCTGAGCATTATTTTGACTTGAAATCATTTCTTGAATTTGCGAAAATGGAATCTGCTTCAATGGGATAAATTTCCCATTTGATTGTATCCCTTGCAGTGGAGAATTCTGATGAAGTTCAATCTGCGTTGCTTGAAACTGAATCTGTGGCTGGACCTGAATTAATTGAGGTTGAAACTGAATATTTTGACCAGCCGACTGGAAGTGAATTCTCTGAAGCTGAATCGGCTTTGGCTGAATCTGAATTGGCTGTGGTTGCTTTTGAACACCACCTGATTTAATTGGTGTTGATTTTGTTTGGATGAAATTCTGAACTGGACTGGTGATTAATTGTGCCGGTTGAAGCGTCGACGATTTATTGGAAAAATGAAGAACCTTCGGTGAAATTATAGTTGGCTTAGTTTGCATTAAAGTCGGTTTTGGGAGAATTGGAATTCCTGATGCTGGAGATGGTGATTCTGGTAATAATACAGTCTCGAATTGAGGAATTAATGTTGGCTTTGTTGTTGGTTTTGATTCCATTTTTGGACTATATTTTAAATCCTCAGAGTTAGTTTGGTTTCTTGACTTTGGAAACACGGATGGCACCGCATCCTCTTTCAAAATTGGGTACCTACCAATTGATGATGGTTCGATGTCATCGATTAAAAAGTGAGTGCTGCATATTTGATCTTGTTGCGTAGGTATAAAATTTTCCTGGTTAATTTCGGATAACCAGGATTTTAGCAGACTTCCATTATGAAAAGGAAACCTGAAAAATAAAGTTGTTTTGAACAATTAAATTCAATTGTTTTAAACAATCTAATTAAAATTAGATGAAAATTTGTTTTTGAATAATTGAATTCCTGAAAAACTACTTTTAAAACTTTAAATGATTATAAAGTATATTAAATTCACATATATTTAACTGCTTTAGTGCAAATTTAATGAAAACAATTTCATAAATGAAAAGTAACATTTAAACTTTTAAAGAAATCGTTAAAATGTATAATTTTACAAATGGAAACACAAAGTATAAACAAAATTCAAGATAAACGGAAAAAATCAAATACATAACCTCGAAATGAAACAATATTGATTTTAAGTCTAAAAATATTTATTAACTAATTTTTTATCGGAATCTCATTGAAAAAGTATCGAAGTTTTAAGCAAATCACGAATTATACTCAAGTTTGATATCTTCTTGGGATTTGGCGCAATTTAACAAGAAACGAACATAACCTTAAAATAAAAAAATTTCTAACGTAATCCCAAATATAAATTTGTAAAAAATACTTACTTAAAATAGGCAACAGGCTTGCTTTGGATAGTTTTATAGCTTTCGCATCCACGAACCGAGCAGCTTTGCATTTTTAATAACTTTTTTAGTCACTTCTTTGAATTTTAATACATCCTAGCCAACGTAGCCAACTCAGGCGCAATTTCTTTACTTTTATTATCAAATACACTTTTTATAGGTAGAGGAACACTTTATGCACAAAATTTGACTCAAGTAATATTCTTGAATGCAAAAAATAGATATTCCTTCTGTACAAACTATCAACGCGATCAACATTCGTGACCCAAAACCAAGTTTGAATGACGTGACGTCATCAGGAGTTACAAATTTGATTTGTTGCTACAATTAAAGCTTAAATTCTCTTCCTTCAGCTGAAAATAGTTTTTCAGTAGGAAAAGCTTAAATTAAAAGTTGTGTAAAATTAATATCTTATTGTTAAGGTTAAAATTAGTAAAAATAAAGTTCTAATGAAACAAAATAAATGCGTTCAAATTTTTTCTTTCAGGGCCGTAAATTTTAAATGGGAATTTCATATGACGAAAAATCTTCCATTATTTTCTATACTGTGAGTTAATGAGAGAAAACTTGTGTCATTGAGTGCTCTACTATTGCTAGAATCTATCCAATTCTTGTTTGTAAGAGATAAAGCAGTGACGAAAAAACAAAATATTTGCTAGGGGTGCTGCCAGATATAATACTTCGTTGGATAAATGCACTTACAGGACGCCCATGACAGGAAGTTAGAGATATTACGTAAAAAGCAAGTTAACAGAATACAAGATGGCGGTAAGCTGAACAAAGATTGTAGGAAACCACGGTTCCATTTTGCACTCCGCCAACCAAAATGCTTATAAGATAAATGCGAGGCGAGGTGTGCAAGGATAGCTGTGGCGTCATCAGGGTTGTGTCATTACGTGTAACGCGAGGTTTTTTTTTTATAAAAGCTGTATATAGTGTATATATATATTTAAGTTAAAATAGTTACAAAAAGTAAATTAAATACATAAATCCACGTAAAATATTTTTCACTCTACTTTATTTAAAGTTTTTTATGTGAAATACATGGTGAATTATGTAAACATGAAGAAAACCATGCCAGGTAAATAATTACCAAGCTTTTGGCTGAGCTAATCATGGCGCCTGAGCACAATGAAAACCTACACTCCAGCGTTGCCAGACACACGAAGCGAAAATATGGAATCGGCATGTTAAAATTATGGTACACTATGGTACATGTTTACAAGACGCATGCGCGGCGCGAAATTCAAATTAATATATCTTCAAATACTTTAGTTCAATATTTGTTATAAATGAAATGATAATAACATTTACTTAAAGTAACTCTTATTAAGGAACAATTTTTTTTATAAAACAGCTTATAATCTATAAAAAGCAAGTATAATATGTATGTATTTACGTAAATGACATGAAAATTATCTCTACTCAGCCTTCATTAAAAAAAATAATTGATTGGTCAAACATGCTTCATATAGGGCAAAAAACAATTCTCATTGGATAATGGCTATTCTGCTTTTGTCTTCATTTCATTTCGGTTAAATGAAAAATAAAAAATAGAAATATTTTTAAATTATGGTACATTTAAGAGGTATGGTACACGAGGAATGGTACATGGTACAAGAGTCAAAATTATGGTATGATTACATAATTATGGTATGGTCTGGCAACGCTGTTACACTCTAAACTCGTGAGCGTAATGTGTTGTGTCATAACGAGAGTAAAAGAGAGAAAAATATACTCTGTCATTCACTCTCGCTATGATGCAGTTTGACGCTACATGGGACGGCACCCTTTGCATGCATCCAAGTTGCCATGGTAATATACAAGAGACAGACACAGACAATTTTCTTGTTTCTAACCCACTAATAAAGGGTTTCCCAATAGGGGTGATATGATTTTGAATCTCCCTATCGGGCTCATTTGAACTGAAATTTTTGACGTCTGCTGTCAGTTGTCATCAGTAAGGTTTGCCATTTAATCATGAGTAGTTTCACGCTTCCACAACGTTTGGAAATTGTCCAATTATTTTATCAAAATTCGAGAAGTTTTGTCGGTGTTCAAAGAGCATATCGTGCAAAATATGGTCGTCATTCTGCTCCATCCGCGCTCTCAATTCGTCGAATAATCGATAAGTTGGAGAGTGAATTTACTCTATTGGATACTAAGCCTAAAAATCGTATGCGTACCGCACGTTCTACACAGAATATAGCCACCGTACAGGCCAGTATCGAGGAAAACCGTGAATTGTCCGTGCCACGCCGATCTCAGGAATTGGGCCTGTCCAGGATGACTACCTGGCGTATTTTGCGATTGGATCTTGGCCTGCATCCCTATAAGATGATTCTGGCCCAAGAATTGAAGCCTAATGACCATCGTTTGCGTCGGGAGTTCGCGGATTGGGCTCTGGAATCAATTGAAAATGATCCCAATTTTCATCAAAAAATCATCTTTTCTGATGAGGCGCATTTTTGGCTCAAGTCTCGGGGGACATTTGGCCGATATATTGTTTAAATCATAAATGGCATAGAATATCCAATATAATAAAAAAGATTTCGATCAATTCCGAATGAATATTCAGTGTTTTTTTTCAATTTCAAAACATATCACCCTTATTGGGAAACCCTTTATGTTACCATGGTAATCTGCATGCATAAAGGTGCCATCCCATGACTGCAGAAAACGAACAGCCAATTACAAAACACATTTAAGAAGAAAGAAATCTAAAGATCTTCTGTAATTGGCTGTCCGATTTCTGCTTTGCGTTTTCTGCTGTCATGGGATTTCAAAATTCTAAAAATACGAAAGATTGATAATAATTGAAACAAAAATCATTATTATTAAAATTTTATTATTGATTTCATTTTCTACACATTCCATGTAAATAATAATAATCTTCATTCCTTTAATTATCAATCTTCCGAATTAAAATTTTGAATTAGGCCGCGAAATAATATGATTCACTTCTCGCTTCTCTCGAACGCCTCTTTCACACGCTTGCGCAGTTCGAAAAGTAGCAGGTTTCTAACACACTGTTTTGCAACACTGCACTGGGGGAAAAAAAATGGTGAAATCAACAGGAAGGAGTACCGTCGCCAATTTCACGTTGGCGTAGCGTTGCAAATAAGAATATTACTAAGAATATAACCGTCAGATGAAATCTTTTAGAATTTATGAGAATTTTGTTATTTTGGCTTGTTAAACGTGTTAAACAATAATAATGAACTAATATTGCAATATGGAATTATTTTTTAATATTTTAGTCATATTCTGGTTATATAGTAAACTTCTATCTGCAGATTTGAAAAAAAATCTTGACTTAATCTCAAAATGTGCTCTTGAAGCTCGAGCTTTTCAGTTGGCCTGTTGCTGCTTGCAACTTGGTATGTGCATTTTATTTCTGCGGAATAAAATGAAAAGTGAGAGCTATAAGAGTAATACAATTAAAGGTAACATTAAATTATAGGTTATGTTCCAGGAATATGATTAAAGGTATTATTTTGGAAACTATTGTATGGAAATCTTACTTTTTTGTATTGAATTTGGAATTACTTCAAATCAGTGAGAATTACTAAACGAATTTATTTGTTTAATTATAATTACAATTTGTTAAATAAAAAAAAATTCCTTAACTTTCTGAAGTTTCACTTGAATTTCCCTGCTGATTTATGAAATCCATGAAGTGCAGCGACCCCGAAAAGTGCAAGAAAGAATAAAAACTGTTTAATTCCTTACAAATTTGAATGTTAACAAATGAATATATAATTTAACATGATTATTATATGTATATTATATACATTCCATTGTGTGATAAAGGATTTTATATATAGTCTATAGTTATATAGATAATATAAATTTAATATTAATTTAAGATTTTTAGTGTTTTAAAGAGTTAAATTCGAAATGAACCTAATCTCAAATTTCAATAGTGTATAATTTTAATATATTGATAATAAAAATATTCTTGGGTTCTTTCTTATTTATAAATAAATTTATAAAAGTGAGCGCCTCTTACTTAACTTTAAAGGTGCAAAAAATACTTAAGGGGAGATTATGGTCATCCTTGTCTTTCATTTTATTTTTCAAAGAATTTTATTTCATAGCAAAAATAATGTGTTCCTTCCAAATTTTTTACAGTGTAAGGTATAGAGGTTGAACTAATAAAAAAAAACTTTTTTTCATTGTTTTTTATTGTATTTGTTACAAAATGGTGGCCTCAAAAATGTCCTTCTTTCCAGCTTTCGATCAAATATTTCGGGAACGGTTGACCTGAAATAAAAAAATAAAAAAGATTTATAATCTGTATAGTTTTGGATATCGTGTGAACTACAATCAGAAACTTTTATTGAAAAAAAACAAGATGTCGGGCTTTTGAATTTTTCGACCTCATTTTTGCAAGTTAAATTGTTCATAACTTTCTTAAATAACAATATTTGTTCATTATCGTAGTTCACACGATGGAAACACACTTGAAAAATGAGCTATCAAACTTTCAAGTCAATCGGTTCATTAGTTTCCTAATAAATTGGTAGAAGGTGTCAAGAAATGTAGATTCGAGAAAGTCGAGTTTAAAGTTTTCTTTCGTGAAATATTGAGAAAAAAAGATCTTACTCATTCAGTTATGCCAGCTTCATACACGACCCCTTCCTATTCTTCATAATAATCGTTCTGAAGTATCCTTGCGTCCCTAAGGGCTGTTCGGTCTTCTTTGAATGCTCTCTCAATGCGCAAGTTGTCGTCATTCTCAGCGTACAGCCTCTTTTATCTTTGTTCTCGACCTTGTAGATCTTTAAAATTGATTCTACACTATTTCAGAAGTATTTACTACCAAAATATAAAGAAAAAAAAATTTCGATTTTTTGAAAAATTATGACCAGATCTCCCCTTAAGGTAGTACTGTCGGTACGTAGCTAATTAAATGAGTACTTTTTCTCATTTGCTTCACGTAGTATCTAAATTTGTCAACGTCGCATAAGAAAGCGACTATACATGTGTGTATAGCAGATGACTTCTTACGATACGTGAATGGCGCACGCTTTCACTTATTCTGCGATGTTGCCACATCTATTTAATCGCTGTCGGTTACTGGAGAAAAATTATATTTTTGCATACTTAATTGGATTTTGCTAAGCTTACACGTATCCAATTGAGATGTTTTAACTTGCAAAATGATGCTTATATTATCAATCAATTCACCAGTCATTTTTATTGAAATCTGAACGATAGTTATGGAAGGATTCGTAAATGCATGCATGGTCCTGCAAACGTAGTCATGAAGACCATGTAAATGATATTGTTTTTCATTATTAATGGCAAACCTTCAGCTATTAAATGAAATAAAAATCAAATGATTTTTCATAAGAAACGCGCGTTTTTCTTATAAATCAAAATGAAACCTCTAATTGGAAAACCCTGTAGATTTATGACTGGTTATCTATTTTATTCTCCATATGTGAAATTTTAAATCGAAATAAATCGGTCAAAATGTAGTTACAGACTTGTAATTGCCGATAACACTTCAGTTTTATATTTTATAATGAAAAAAATCCAGAATTTTTACAAACACGAAATTAAGGGACGTTCGTCGTTCGATGTATGTGCCTCCGGCGCATTAACGCGTTTTTATGCTACAGTTGAGAGTAGCGTAATGTTGTGTATTACGATATAGAGGAACATAATGTAAAAATTGAACTGCGCATGCGCCTATCGCGATCCAGCGGAGCATAATCTTCTTCTGATTCTTCTTCGTACAGCGTTGGCACCGTACGGACAAAGCCTCGTACATTTTAACAGCGCATGCGTCTATTAAAATACGCTGCTACTACACGAGATCGAGAAAATCAAAATGACCATAAGGATTCGCGAAATGTCAAGTGGGATGGACGATAATCACGGCAATTTCGACCATTTCAAGGATCAAGATAACTCGTAAATGCGCCGAAGTCACATAAAATGGAATGTGCGCCAATGCACACAATTCGTGTAATTAGGAGACTCGCTTAAAATGCTCGCAGGACTGATCACGCTTCGGCTTTGTCTCGGCTTTGCCTCAGCTAGGCCTGGACTGCGCCTCACCTAAGCCTCGACTATGCCTTGGCTTCGATCTCCTGCGAGCATTGTCGCTGATTGTCGCTCGTCGCGTAATAACCCTCATTATGCGCCTAGGCACATAATATACTATTATTCATTTTTGAGAAGCCGGAATCATGGAAAGAGATGTTCCTCTGGGTTATAAAGGACGAATTACACCTCTGCAGGCAGGTTACTATGGTAGCATATTAGTGAGAAAGAAACAGGAAAATTGTCTGTCTCTGTCTCTTTTGTATGTTACCATGGTAACCTGCATGCAGAGGTGTAATTCGTCCTTTACGCCCATGCGGCCATTTTTAGTTTTAGTAGAAATTCTATTTCAATACTTCTATTATTTAGCTATCATTAAATCTTCTACTTTTATTAATATTTATATCAATAATTAATACTACTTAACAGAGATATTTATCCTCTTACTACAATTATTATATTTTACAGATTTCAATAAATACGAGTATGAATGAAGAAAGTACAGTTTCAAGTACCGAAAATTGAAATTTATATATTTTGCAATTTCGACGACAGGACATTTTTATAAATCTGAAAAAAAATTTATGCGCACACAACATAAGATTATTATTTGGAACAATTTCTTTGATACGTATTATAAACGTCTTAACATTTTAATTTAAAAGTTAGTTAGTTATAGAGAACATATTTTTCAAAAAGAGGTTATACGGTATCATTCTTGCTTTTTATATTCAAGTACTTTTGTATTGCTTAGCATTCCACATTAACAGATGTCAGTGATTGACGCAAAATCAATTAAACGTATGTTTGACAATAATCTTTAAATAAAGAATAAGTAATATATGGAAAAATTGAATTACCTCACTACACTTCACTTCATATTACCACATTACACAACATGCACCATGCAGGTAGCATAATCAAGGTTTACCTTCGACAACAACTAGCGACACTGTGGCGAGTGGCGAATACAAGCTTTCGTACTCTAGAAATTGAAAGTGGCCGTGATTCCCATCCTCTTAATTCGTAAGTTTATGGACTAGGCCACATAGCACGGTCGTATAGACAGGTCTGGCAACTCCCATGGTGGAGGATGTTCCCTTATCGTGACGAGTAGTAGTTTCGAAAGTGACCGCTTGGGCAGCGCTGCAATCGAGTAGTTGCAGGAATACCCGTGGTTTACAGCAGCTTTCACAGCTGACTACGTTCTGGGTATATGTATATACATGCATGCTACGGTGCGGTCATTCGGGCCACTACTCGATACTAGCGCTATCCGTGGCAAAAATATGAAACATTCTGACTACAATAAGGGAACATCCCCCACCACGGGAGATGCCAGACCTGTCCCACATATGGATGGGCGATGTTGGATAGTTGGGTTGGGCCGTTCCGCCGTTGGACGATCCGGCGGATCCGGTTCTGGCGGCTGGCCATGTCAGGCCATGTGCACGTGTGAAAAGAATGAAACTAAAGAAATGTGAGATGTTTCCAAAGTTTTATCTGAAAATATGTAGATTAACAGTTTTCAGTGAAAAAAAAAATCTTTAACGACTTTTCTAAGACAATTTGTGAGTAGAATTCAAGAACTGTATAGTAGAAAAGCAATATATATATTTAAAAAAATAATTTTTCAAAACGATATATACCATGTGACCTAACCTCTTCATCTGAACCTAAAGATGGGATATGTGTTATGTGGTGTGTGTGGTGTCAATCGAGGTTTTCCACGCAAATTACCTTAGATTTACATAATTGCATAAGATTTCGTGTTTTTGACATAATCCACTTTAGAAAAGCATATAAACAAGGTGGCCAATTCAGTAAGTTTACAATTCTAGTCATTTTCAAAAAAGTATTGTGATTAATTTTTGAAAACTTGGGAAAGTTGCAATTTAGTGATTGCAAACAGAATTCAGTAAAAAATTTGGTGTTTTTTGAATATTTTCAGTTCATTTATTAACCGGCCTTAGTATATATTGACAATTTTTTAATTGATTACATTAAATGTTATCGTCAAGTATGAAGTATTTTTCAACAGCAATTCAGTTTTATTGATTTATATCGTGTTGTTAGTTTGTTCCTGTCATGTGTGAATCCAAGGGATGAATCGATAAATATTGAAATGTAATTTGCATAATAGTTGATAGAATATTAACTAAACTTTGTTTTATTTTATGTGGTATGATTTATTTGAAACTTTATTCAAATGTTTAAGTTGTAAGTTTTCCTTAAATTTCAATTTTTTTGCTCCTCTAGTATCTACATAAAATTACGTACTTTACCCCCCATCTCAACAGTAATACACTGTAAAAAACTAGATACGTAAAATACTGTGAAAAACTGAGTAGATTATCTAGAGAAAATTCTTATTATCTTTGTTCTTAAGCTATAAAATCTAGTGAAAAGTTAATGAATTGCTAATGTTCTATTTTTATTTTCAGTGATTTTCACTGATTTTTCAAGCACTTGGTTGAGATTTTGTATTTAAAGCTGTTGGCCACTCTATATGAATTACTTGGTATAAATTATGTAGGGGAGAGTAGTTATTAGTGGATTGTGTAAATTCCAAACTTTTAATTATGCCTACATTTTTTTTAAATCTTGTCATCTAGATTCTTAAATTGAAAGAATGGCTCTTCCAAGAAGAGAGAAAATTAAATCTGATGGGTGGAAAGATGTAGAATTGGAAGGAGCTTTTCTTAATTCAGAAGTTGATGGTTTAATTGGAATTGAAGAGTTGACTGATTATAAACTGGAAGATAGCAAAATTATCTGTACAAATGCAGCAAATGGAAAAAAGGTATAAATAAGACGATAATATAGATTTTACTTTTAGAAGTAGCAGTTTTTAAATGTACGTTAAATAAACAACAAGTTTTTAAAATAAAACGTATTAATTAATCAATTTCATTCTTTCCTTTTCTTTAAAGCTCAAAAAAAGGTTGAAAAGATCTGCTGAGTTGAATACAGAATCTCCCTCAAAGAAAAAGAAACGGTCTCTTTCTAAATTGAAGAAAACAAAGGAAAAGAAAAGAGGACCTGCAAATTTTCAAGAATCAAATTCCACTGAAGATAATTCAATTAATGAATCTAATGAAAATTTTACAACAGAGGAGATCGCATCAAATTTTAACGTTGAAGTTTGGAGTTCTCTTGGGGTTCCGCCTTTAATAATAAAAGCTCTACAAGATCAAAATTTTGAATCCCCAACAGAAATTCAAACTTTAACTTTACCTCCTGCAATTTTGGGAAGAAGAGATATTCTCGGGGCAGCGGAAACTGGGAGTGGAAAGACCTTAGCGTTCGGAATTCCTATAATAAATGGTATTCTCGAATTAAAGAAAAGGGAGAGAAAAATAATTAGCAGTAATAGTGGAAAGTTCCAAGAGAGCAATTTAGGATGTACAGATGAAATTGAAGTTGAGGAAATCGAGAAAAAAGAAATTGAACATAAGGAAACACCAAAGGGGATAAAGGAATTTAAAAGAGGAAAGGAAATCGAGAATTTTGAAGATGAAGATTTAGAGGTAGAAGATGAAGAAATGGGAATGGGATGTGTGCATGTTATTGAAAACGTGAAAATGAATGATGAGTTTAAAGATTCAAGGAAACCTCTTTATGCTTTGATTCTAACTCCCACAAGAGAATTAGCAATCCAAATAAAAAATCACCTCACAAAAGCTGCGAAATATACAGATATTAGGATTGCTGTAATTTTAGGAGGAATGGCTGCTGTTAAGCAAGAGAGAATTTTAAGTAAAGGACCTGAAATTGTTATTGCCACGCCAGGAAGACTTTGGGAACTTGTGCAAGATGGAAATCCACATCTGAGTCAGCTCGATTCAATCAAGTAATTAAAAATATAGACTTTATAAATTAAGTTTTTAATTAAAATTCAATAATATTATTTTAATCACTTTCAGATTCTTGGCGATTGACGAAACAGATCGAATGTTGGAAAAAGGCCACTTTCAAGAGCTTCATTCGATTATTGAAAAGATAAACGTCAATGAATTTAGAGTTAAACAACGACAGACTTTCGTTTTTTCTGCTACGCTTACAATGGTTCATGATATTCCGGATTATCTCCAAAAGAAAAAGAAGAAGAATTCCAGAAGCAAGATATTTAAATTAACTCCGGGACAAAAATTGCAAAGAGTTATAGAAATGTTGAAGGTGAAGAATCCCAAAATAGTCGACATTACAAAAGAAAAAGGTATGGGATTTTGTGTTTGAAATAAGAATATATGAATTGAAATAGTTCTTTACATCTTGAAATAGAAATACTAAAATGAAATGAAGGTTGTGAACAACTATATCAATTATTAATCAATTAACAGGATTTAAAGTTTCAAATTAAAATTATTATTTATCTTATTATTTTATCTTATTTATTTTAGGAACTGCTGGGAGTTTGACTGAATGCAGGATTGCGTGCACGATTGATTATAAGGATTATTATTTGTACTATTTTCTGAAAAGACACGAAGGGCGAACATTGGTATTTTGTAATAGTATCGGCTGTGTGAAGAGACTTTCGACACTTTTTGGAATTTTGGGATGCAATCCTTTACCTCTGCATGCCAGCATGGCTCAACGGCAGCGGCTAAAAAACCTCGAAAGGTATATAATTTGGCCTAAATTAAAAAATAGATGATTATTGAAAATAATTAATGTTACCTTTATTTTTATTTTAGATTTCAAGTGGACGAAAATGGTTTTTTGATTGCAACCGATGTCGCTGCAAGAGGTTTAGATATTCCAAATGTTGAGCATGTCATCCATTACCAAGTCCCTCGAACTTCTGAGGTAACTTTTAATATATTTAATAACATAATTATACAATTTGATTCAATAAAGAGAGACAAAAAAAAATTTGTAGAGTTACGTGCATAGAAGTGGAAGAACTGCGAGGGCTCAAAAAGAAGGAATCACTGTATTAATAATGGAACCTTCAGAGAAAGAGTTTTACACGAAACTTTGCAAAACTCTAGGTCGTGGTAAGTGTTTTAAAAAATTGAATGAATTTTAAAAGCTTGTAAATAATTAACTTCGTAAAATAGGTAAATGTGCAATAAAATAAAATGTAAATTTGTATATGGTTTCGATTTTCAGAGCATGATATCCCGACATTTCCGATAGTGGAACGCTTTCTACAAGCAGTAAAGGAGAGAGTCAACATAGCGAGAGAAATTGATAAGTTGGAATTAAAATCTCACCGAACTAATTTTGAGAAAGATTGGGTTCGAAAAGCGGCTGAAGAAATGGATCTGATCGTTGACGATGCTAGAGAGTAAATACTAATTTAATTTACTAATGGATAAAAGTCGAAGAATATATAAGGAACAATTTATACTCTTTTTTTCAGAAACACTCCAACAGAAAACGAAGAAACTGCATGTCTTAAACGCGCCCTAAAAGTTAAGAGAAATCAACTTTCGAATCTTCTGTCAAAGCCTTTGTTTCCCAAAGGATTTTCTGGTAAATATCCTGATTTAAACTTCAACTTAGAGATGAACCAGGAACCACAAAAGGCAGTGGAAGTAATGAAAAATGCCATCAAGGAACACCCTCACAAAAAACAATTCCAACCCAAGTTGAAAAAAAAGAAATCTATAATTAATAAAAAGCCTGTAAGATAAGGTGATTAAAGTAAACACAGATTTAATAATAATCTTTCATTTTATTAAACTTAGTAAGTTTTTATGAAAATCTGTTAAGTCTTGTTGACATTTATTTTGCATGGAAATTGAGCTTTTTACTGCACGTTTTACTTATTTTCTTTTAAAAATTCCTTATTTTCATTAATTAAGTAATATATACAGTATAATTTTTCTACATATAGTTTATAGTTTATACTTTATACATATTTCGATTTACAGATCTTGCGAAGAGCATTATTATATAAAAGCTCAACATTCCATATTTTTAGGAAATAGATAACTGAGAATAGTCTAGTAAATTGAGTTATAAATGATTTCGTCCTCAGGACGAATAATCGAATCGCCGTGAGTTATCATCACTGAATTTACAAATGGTCCTTCTTTTTTCACTCGTTCATTTTCGTAGGATTCTTTACTTTTTACTATGATCTTAATTCTCGATATCACATGACTTCCAGGATTTTTCGGTGGTTGTTGTTGAAATTGAGTCTGAATTCGAGGAAGAATTTGAGGTTGAATCTGAATTAGATTTTGAAATCGAGGTTGAGGTAGAATTCGAGGTTGAATCTGAGGTTTAAATTCAGATTGAGTTTGAATTTTAGTTCTGATTTGAGCTCTAGGTTGACTTTCAAGTAAAGATTTGACTTCAACTTCAACTTTAGACTGGCTTTGAATTTGATTTACAGGTCGAGTTGGAGAATCCAATTTCGGTTCTATCGTCGCATTTTCACAAATTTCTGTGTAAATATCCTCAGCTTTCGGAGGAGGTTTTGGAGGAGGAGGCAAAGGCGTGAGACTGTCCCTAACCCTGGAATAAGTTGGCTGGATCTCAACATCTGCAGGAACTTCAAGGACACTCGTGGATACTGATCTCTGCACTGGCTGCTTAGAATTGTGATTGTTTGAATGACTTTGCGTAGCTTCTGGTTCTAAACTCGAGTATCTTTCCTGGGCCTTCATGGCCAGTTCGGGTCGAACTGCGAAGGTGAAGGAGGCAGACTTTTTCGCTGGGTTTCTGCTACGACTTCCGTGAGTCAGTTTCGAGATCCTGTCGAGGAAACCGTTTCCAGAAACGTGTCTCGTTTCGCTTCGTTCACGCACTGTCGTCTTTTTTAGCTGCCCGATCCCATCTCGAAGACTTTGGAGGATTGGCTTCGTCTCAGTTTTCGGCTTGATCTTCTTCAGGTGCATCTCCTTCAGGTTCTCACTTGACGAATGCATCTTTAGGGGAGCGACTCGAGGTTCCGTCGCTCGATCTCCAACCGCTCGGCTGAAAATTGAAAAACTAATTAAAGCTTTTGAGTTTTAATTTATTCTACTTGCTAATTTACAGGATTTCGCAAGTTTGAAAAAGTCATTATTGGGTTTGATTTTTTCTCATGAATATTCAATTGCAATTTTCATTAAGTTTCAGCAGAATTTTTGTTGGACTGTTTCGAAAATTAAAATTTAAAAAATTTTCTAACTAATCTCTGGACTTTTGATAAAATCTGTTTAAAACTTTTTATAATTTTTTTAAAAGTTCTGCAATTTTTTTATGTGGTATACAATTTTCGAGGAGTACAGTGAAACCCCGTTTATCGCAACACCTTCGAATCGAATGCCTCCCGTTTATCGCAAATACGAAGGGGCTCCTACTCCACCATCAGCCTGACCAACTGGTTGTCGGCGCATGCGCCTCAACGAGTAGTTTCGCGCGCGTTCGCTGTTTATCACAAATTTAAAAGTGAGGGGTATTCCCGTTTATCCTTAAGAATCACGTGACCTCTCCTTCTACTAATAGGAGGGGGAAAAATGGTAGAGTTTATTGCGATAAACGGGAGAGACAAGTTGCAATAAATGGGAGTTTCAATAGGCGGGTGTTGCGATAAACGGGATTTTACTGTAATTATATAATTTACCTGCAGGCAGTCAATAATCCTTGCATTTTCGGAGAGGCTAATAATCTTGCTTCAGAGGGATATCCCAATCGAGCTCTTCTAACTCTTGGTGCTCCATTTCCGGTTACCATAAGTTCTAGCATTTCCGGATTGTAAACTGGCCTTTCTGGAACTATGCATCCGAGGACGATTGGTCCTCGAGTTGAGGTTTCGAGTTGCATTAGACCTCCGTATTCTCGAGGCAAAGGCACTGGTAAGGGACCCGCTATTAATCGAACCTAGATAAATAAAATTTCGATCAATTCACTACCTTAAAATAAAAAATAAAAATAGGGATTCCCATACATTGAATAAAAAACTCGATAGTTTCAATATTAGCAACGATAGAATGATTATTGAATTTTTATGATCCTTGTAGGAATTAATTTCAATTCTTTAATACGAAATTCATATACACAGTGTGGTATGAAAATAACCGAACTTTTAATTTAAATTACAGAATACGTAGCGCCATCTATTAAACGTTGGCAGCGTTAGAAAGGTACATTTTTCTTCTTTCAAGCGCAACCAAGTTCAAGCAAATCAGTTGGCAGTTCACAAAATTACGCACGCTTTAAGGACAGTAATTTTTTTTGGTTATGTCGTAAAAATATAATGGAACAAAGAGCAAATATTAAATTTTGTTTTAAACTCGGTAAAAAATTTTCTGAGACTATGGTGCATTTATACCTCTGTCTGCCTGAACGGTACGGATAGAAAATACATAAGAGTAAAGGAGACAGACAGTGTAAAATTGGATAAAAAGAAAACGTCTGTCTTTTTTGCTCTTATGTATTTTCTGTCCGCATCGGTCAGGCAGACAGAGGTATAAATGCACCATTACGAATTATTAAAAAAAGTTTATGGTGATGATTGTATGAGTCGTACTCAAATTTAAACGTGGTTTACACGATTTAAAAATGGCCGTGACGATTTAAATGATGATCCAAGACCTGGACGACCAGAAGCATCAAATCGTGCTGAGTTAGTGGAAAAAGTACGTGAAATAATCGCTATCGATGCAAATTTCACTGTGAGAATGCTAGCAGAAGAATTAAATTTATCTTACTGTACAATCTACACAATATTAACTGATGATTTGGGTAAAAGAAAAGTCTGTGCACGTTTCCCTGCTGTAAATAAAAAGATAGAAATCTTATCCTTTTGAATCATTTTGAATCTTTATTATAGAAAAAGATAGAGAAAATTTATCCAATTCTATCTCTTTTTCATTCTAAATTCACGTTTATCTTTTCTAATAACTACTTTTCTATCCATTCTAATCCTTTACCTACAAACCTTAATATTTTTCTATCTATTTTTCAAAATAAATTCACGTCTATCTTTTCCAATACTTATTTTTCTATCCCTTACAATCCCTCATCAATTCTCCTTAATCTTTTTCTATCTCTTAATCAATCACAATACACGTCTATCTTCTTCAATTTCCCCTTTTTTATCTCATTCTATCCTTCATCTATCAACGTCAATCTTTTTTTATCTCTTTGTCAATTTAACTTCACGTCTATCTTTTGCAATCTTTCATTCTCTATCTCACCCTATGATTTATCTATCCACTTGAATCTTTTTCTATGTCTTTGTCAATATAAATTTACGTCTATCTACTTTAATCTCCCCTTTTCTATCTTATTCTATCCTTTATCTATTCACGTAAATATTTTTCTATCTTCTTGCTAATCTAGGTCTATGGCTGTCTTTTCCAATCACCTGATCGCTATCTCATCTAATCCTTCATCAATCCAGCCTAATTTTTTTCTATCTCTTCGTCAATCTAAATTCACGTCTATCTTCTTTAGTTTCCCCTTTTTTATCTCATTCTATCCTTCATCTATTAACGTCAATCTTTTTCTATCTCTTTGTTAATCTTAATTCACGTCTATCTTCTTCAATTTCCCCTTTTTTATCTCATTCTATCCTTTATCTATCAACGTCAATCTTTTTCTATCTTCTTGCCAATCTAGTCTATGCCTATCTCTCCCAATTGCAAATTTTAAACTCTCTTTCTATCTCTCATTATCTCTCCTTACAACAAAAGAAGATCAGTTCACTACTAAGATATTTTATATTCTTTTTCTATAAGGGTGATTATATTTTATGGCCAATGAAGTCATAGTCTTCCCCTATGTAAAATGGACACAATACTTTTTAGAACTACACTCTTTGTTTTGTGGTAAGAATAGATACTGAGGGTTATAGAGAGAGATTAACATTTGCACTATGAGGAGATAAATGAAGGATAGAAAAAGATACAAGTGGTCAATCACTAAAGATAGAGAAAAAGATAGATACTACTTCATTCGGCGGATAGACTAAGGGATCGGAAAAGATAGATATTCCCGGTCACTCTGGATAAGTGTGGAGATAGAAAAAGATAGAGTTTTCGGGGTTCAAAGTGATGGGTTGGGAGAGATAGAAATATTCTGTTTTTTCCAATCCTCCAGTTTTTATCTTATTCAATCTTTTTACTTCCTGCAGGTTTTGTTCCACATCAGTTAAATGCACCACCTCACAAGACCAAAAAAGTCAACGAATTTTTGATGAAAAAACAGATTTTTGTCATCGACCACCCACCGTATTCTCCTGATCTATCACCGTGTGACTATTTTCTGCTCTCAAAACTGAAAACTGCAATGAAAGGAGCTTTTTATGATGATGTTTCAACCATTTAAGCAGCTGTGACACAGGTGCTAAAGAACATCCCAAAAATTGAGTTTAAAAAGTCTATGGATAAATTGGTTGATCGTTCCAAACGTTGCATTGAGTTAAATGGATCCTATTTTGAATAAATATTAGCTTCGAAAAACATGTACAATAGTATTATTTAATGTATTGCTCATCTGAAGCTATGACTTTTTCTCATCTTTCTGTCAATTTGTGGATTCCATCCCAAAAAAACTGCGCCGGCTTGGTGGCCAAGAATAAATCAAGCCAATTTTCGATACCCTGTTCTGATGTGAACCGTATTCCAGTGAGGGCGTTCTGCAACGACTGGAACAAATGGTAGTCAGAAGGGGCAAGGTCTGGGCTATAAGGCGGGTGGGGTAAAACTTCCCATCCACTGTTTTCCAAATAGTTCTTAACCGGAATAGCAACATGGGGCCGAGCGTTGGCATGATGGAAACTTATTGCCTCGTGTAACAATCCGATGCAAAAATGACTTCTTTTTGTGGCGTTCCAGCAGCATTTCGTACATGCAAAACCGCCTTTCAACGTCTCTCGGTTTGAGTTCATGTGGAACCCAATTTCCTTGCTTTTGAATGTATCCGGCTGGTTTTAAACGCTTTGAAATAGCTGCTTGAGTGACTTCTAAAGATTCTGCGAGCTCTTCTTGTGTTTGGCAACAATCTTCATCGAGTAATGCTTCCAGTTCTTCAGCTTCAAACATTTTTGGCTGCCCAGGACGTTCTTCATCTTCCAAGCCAAAATCACCACTTTTGAATCGTGTAAACCACTTTTAGCACGTTTGCTCAGCTAGAGCATGTTCACCATAAACTTCCACTAAAATACGATGACTTTCGGCAGCAGTTTTCTTTATATTAAAGTAATGAAGAAGAACTCCCCGCAAAAACACTTTCTCAGGCACAAAGTTCGACATATTTGAGTGAAAAAAAATTATTGTTGTTTACGTTTCAAATGAATGACATATACTGAAAAAGACGCACAATGACAGTAGCTTTCCAACGCATGTTCGGAATATTGGAACGATGGAATAATAATCAAGTTACGCCATCTCTTAGTAAACCGCACGAATTAAGTTATAGATCCAATACAATGCTTGTTTTATTCCATAACTAAAAAGTTCGGTTATTTTCAGATCACACTGTGTATGCTGAGGGGTAGTTAGAAAATTTGTATGGAATTAACTATAGCAGTGAAATAATTCTTTTTTTATAATTAAAAAATATTATTTTTCTGTTCTACTTTTGATAATATAAAAAAAAATTTATTCTCATTTTTTTTCATTCAGCAATTATTTACAAATTATGATTGTAAATGAAACTCACTCTAAGGGGAAGTTGTCTCTTGGCAAGATGATGAACTTTGTAAAGAACAGCATCGCTGCCCGTGTCCACATTTTCATTTTGACAAACCGCGTAGAATTCTCCTCTAGCCGATAGTGGAGCGAAAACCTCGCGGCCGTGTGGATCGAGACATTGAGCGTATTGGTCTTTTTCTGAGCAACTGCTGGAAATAGCAAAAGACATCGAACTGTACTTTTTTGTATCTTGAAAAACAGCTACGAGTCGAAGAACCTCGCCTGCTCTTATCGTCGTTTTTATATAATGAGCTCTCAAGTTTCCATTTTCTGAAAAAGATGAAAATATTTTCTATTAGTTCAGTCAGAGAAAACAATTAGGCATGATATATAACATTTTCAAATAATATATAATACCCGGGCAAAAGTTTCGGATTGGAAATCAATCCGATTGAATTAGAGCTAGTCTGAGCCATTCTGAAGTCTGTTTTAGAACTAATTCGTAAAACGTATTGAATCTCATCGATGGCACTTTTCGATCACGTTCGATGCAAAATGGTTGAAAATCAATCTCATTCATTTTGGTTCAATTTGAGACTTCAATCCGAATGAATGCGTATTAAGTCTCTAAACTAAATTAATCTGAATCAATTAACGCCTGGATTGATTTAGAATGGATTTTTAATCTAAATGAATCCGAGGTTGGAATGATTTGGATTGATTTCAACAAATTTGTATCGGGCGAAATTCAAAACTTTTTTCGAACTACCCAGAAAAAGTGTCTGCGTAATGCGAGGCATGACGCACGCACGCGTGAGGATTAATCCGCTCGGGTGAACTCAGGAAGTCACACAGGTGCGCGTAACATTGCCATGCATATGTCTCGCACGTCGTGATTCGCACGCGTGTTTCAAAAATGCGCGATTCCAGAAAATTTATATATTTATTTTAATATTTTCAATGTTATCGGGGAAAATGATGGGAAAATAAATAATTCGAACAATTTTTTGTATTTTGCAAACAATTTTAAAGAGCATTAACAATTGTTAGACACATATTGAATGAACATCAATTAAACTATAACATTATATCAATGACCAACATCTTTTAAATGAAATAAAACTTTCGAAATTAATTTATTGATATTTTACATGAAAAATGTAATTATGCATGTAATATTTTTCGTACTCAAATCATATTTCAATAAGACTGCCTTATTTTATGGAACTTTCAACACGATCATCATCAATTATAACTTAATTATATAATCCATTTCTTGTCTTAAATTCCCTTTGAATGCCGTTTTAAGAATCTTAAAACTTTTTAAACAAATAAATTTTTTAATTTAAAACTTTTTAAGTAGTCTGTGGACCTCTACTTTTAGTACAACCTCAGAATTATATTCGTTTTTGTGTATCTCTTATCGTTTTATAAATATCTCAAAATTTATGGCATCAAAAATTTTTTAATTTACAAAATCTTATTAGAGGAAGAGTAAAATTAATTACTTCAATCGAATTTTGCAAGAGATTGATCATTTCTTGATGTTAGGAAAATTTTTATGAATAAATAAAACATATTCGTAGGTGATTGATATATTCAAGAATTTTTTGTATGAAATCCGAAATTTCTGTCCGTGAAAATACTGCTAAATAAGTTACGTTATCAACGATTATTAATTTTAATATATCTCTATTTTCTGTGCGTCTCATTTGATTAGCTTGCGTGCCTACATGAGTGATAGCGTATTGCGACGTATATGCGTCGCACTGATATGCCCATCACGCCTTTAGACGAGTGCGCTCGAGATTGCTGCATTATCGTTCACACACTTTACCCGCAGTGCGTGCGGGTGTCGTGCCGCGCATGATTGTTATCTGGGATGGTTCGGAAATAGATTTCGAAATGGCTCGGATTGAATTCCAATCTTAAGTGGGCCAATTTTCATTAAGTTAATATATCACGAATGAAATTAATTGAATCAATTATTTTCTAAAGTCTCAAAAATTATATTTGCTGATTGATGCTGATTTAATTATGCTTGATTTCCTGATATTGGTCATATAAGTGAATAACTTGATTGAAACGCTAAAGTTCCGGAATTGAGTAATGACAGGTACTGACCAGTTTAAACAACACTTAAAAAACATTTTATCTTCTTAGTTATCGCTTTTACGAGCATCTGATCGATCTGGTGGATTTCTATTCTGTAATCGTTTACTGATTTCATGGTGCAACGACTTTCAAGCTGTCTCGTTCAATCGGTATGTATTCGGGTCAAGAACGTTGCACTGTCTGACATTTAAAGTCGAGCAAATACGAGTCTTAGATTTTTATTATTGGAATTTATTAGATTTCATGAAATTACCTTACCAAATTATAATCTTGGGCAAAATAATTTAAACTTAAAATTTGCTTCACAGAATTATAATTTAAAAATAATTTACGAAAAATGTGCCCATATTTAAAAAGTCATCAATTTAGAAATATCTTTTTACTTTAAAAAGGATAAATTTATTTCAATCTTTCAAAAAAACTGTATTTATGTGTTACTCACCCATTTTTGAATGTGTGAGGGTGTAGGCTCTTAAAGGTGCTGCCAGGAGAAAAGCTGGAACCCCAGCTCGTACCAGAGATTCCACTCTTCGATACACCCTTGCATTACCAGTAGTATTATTTCCAGATATCACAGAAAACCATCCTGAAAAAAAACATAGTTATACATTCCACTTTTTTATAATTAGCTTCTTTGTAGATAATTACACGAAAAAAAGTGTGTAGCTGGTACAATGAAACATATCGCTGTTCCAGCTATATTATTAACTATCCTAACTATAAATATGGCTGATATAACCTAAAAAATCCTTGTGACCCTGGCGAAAGTTTCGGATTGGAATTCAATCTCGTTCAATGAAAATTGGTTAAAAGTAAATCCGAATCCATCGTGCTTATCCCAGTTTAATCGAATAAATACGAGCTCAGATTTATTGAAACTGGATTTTCAACCCGGATCACTACGACCTGGGAATCATTCGGATTGAAAATTTAATGTAGATAAATGCGAGTTCGAATTTATAATGGTTGATTCGAACTGAAAATTAATCTGAGCTCAGATTGATCTAAACAGAATTTCCAATCCGAATCATCCCGATCGTGAATCTATTCGAATTGATTCGGATTAAAAATTTGGTTCAGATTATTCCGGGTTCGGATTGAATCGAACGAATCAGATTGATTTTCAACCGATCTGAATCGTCCAAAATTTTAATTAATCCAACTCGAACATTCGAATCATTCGGATTGAACCAGAATGAACTGCATTGATATAGGTTATAAAATTGGTTAAGATCGACCCGAGTTTAGAATCATTCGGATTGAAAATTTAGTCTACATAAATCTGAATTCGAATTTATAATGATTGATTCGAATTGAAAACTTGGTTCAGATATTCGAATTGTACTGGAATGAAGCGGAATGAATCAGATTGATTTTTATCTGATTTGGACCAAACAAGTATTAAATTGATCCAACTCAATCCGATTAATTTCTATTTAAATTATTAAATAGAAATTATTTTTAACCAATTTCCATCGAATAAGATTCAAACCAATCCGAATTCGTCTGAATGATTCCGAAACAATTTGTACCCGAATTGATCTAAACAGAATTTTCAATCCAAATCATTCCGACCTTGCATCGATTCGCATTAAAAATTTGCTTTAGTTCACTCCGAGCTCAGATTGATTCGCATTAATCCGGATTTATTCGAATTGTACTGGAATGAAGCGGAATGAATCAGATTGATTTTTATCTGATTTGGACCAAACAAGTATTAAATTGATCCAACTCAATCCGATTAATTTCTATTTAAATTATTAAATAGAAATTATTTTTAACCAATTTCCATCGAATAAGATTCAAACCAATCCGAATTCGTCTGAATGATTCCGAAACAATTTGTACCCGAATTGATCTAAACAGAATTTTCAATCCAAATCATTCCGACCTTGCATCGATTCGCATTAAAAATTTGCTTTAGTTCACTCCGAGCTCAGATTGATTCGCATTAATCCGGATTTATTCGAATTGTACTGGAATGAAGCGGAATGAATCAGATTGATTTTTATCTGATTTGGACCAAACAAGTATTAAATTGATCCAACTCAATCCGATTAATTTCTATTTAAATTATTAAATAGAAATTATTTTTAACCAATTTCCATCGAATAAGATTCAAACCAATCCGAATTCGTCTGAATGATTCCGAAACAATTTGTACCCGAATTGATCTAAACAGAATTTTCAATCCAAATCATTCCGACCTTGCATCGATTCGCATTAAAAATTTGCTTTAGTTCACTCCGAGCTCAGATTGATTCGCATTAATCCGGATTTATTCGGATTGTACTGGAATGAAGCGGAATGAATCAGATTGATTTTTATCTGATTTGGACCAAACAAGTATTAAATTGATCCAACTCAATCCGATTAATTTCTATTTAAATTATTAAATAGAAATTATTTTTAACCAATTTCCATCGAATAAGATTCAAACCAATCCGAATTCGTCTGAATGATTCCGAAACAATTTGTACCCGAATTGATCTAAACAGAATTTTCAATCCAAATCATTCCGACCTTGCATCGATTCGCATTAAAAATTTGCTTTAGTTCACTCCGAGCTCAGATTGATTCGCATTAATCCGGATTTATTCGGATTGAACCAGAATGAAGTGGATTGATATGGATTAAAAATTCGGTCAAGATCGATCCGAGTTCGGAATGATACGCATTAAAAATTTAGTTTAGATAAATCTGAGTTCGAATTTATAATGATTAATCGAATTGAAAACTTGGTGCACATTCATTCGAATTGTACCGGAATGAATAAGATTGATTTTTAAGCGATTTGGATTGAACAAATATTGAATTGATCCAACTCAATACGATTCATTTTATTTCTATCTGAATTATTAAATAGAAATTATTTTTAACCGATTTTTATCGAACAAGGTTCAAACCAATCCGATTAATTGTGGTTTAATCTGAATAAACCAGAATAAATTAAATTGATCCGGATTAAAAATTCCGTTTGGATCGACCCAAGTTCGGAATGATTCGGATTGAAAATCCTGTTTGGATCGATCCGAGATTAGATTGACTCGGATGAATTCGAATTGTACTGAAATGAAACGGATTGAATCAAATTGATTTTTAACCATTCAGATCGAACATGATTCAAAATGTTTTTCAGTACTTTAAAGAAAGAACTTGGTACTTCTAGTTAATTATAGTAAATATCAATTAATATCGTAGTCATTTCTTCATCTGAAAAAAGTTATAGATAAAACTTAATTATTGTGAACCTGTATGTCTTTATGAACCTAAAAGGATCGAAGAGACATACATTTTTTTCTATCTCATCAGCTTTCACTTTTAAAAGACTTCTATTTCCAATTTCAGAACCTGATCTTTCCAGTTTAAAGATAATTCTTCTCCCTTGGGTATCGAGAATCCAAAAGCAAAGATAACTACTAGAATTTTTTGGTCTCAGTCCTCTTGGGAAGAACTTTGAGTTGCACCGATCAGCTTGGGTATAGGAATTCCAAGTTGAACCATTACAGCTTTTTAGAACTGATTTCGAAGCGCGGATGGTTGGGCATTCAGACTAGCATTCTTAAATCAATTAACAATCACCAAAGAACCAGATGACCTTCGATTATCCGACTACTCAGATACTATGTCTGCCTTACCGATCGTTCGTTGCGAATCTTGAGTTAGAATCGTTTTTTACTTTGACCTAAGTGCTTTAGAAAAAGTCTTTCTTCTTAAAACGCAACGTACAGTTCCCCTTTCCACTCCTTATTTTCCCTACGACCACCGACGCTGATAAATAGTCAGCAATGAAGCCTTGAGGTGTTTAATTTTCCAGAAAAGTATCTTTATTAAATTCTTACTATTGTACAACTAAGAAGAACTAGTACACTTTAGAATTTATAAAAAGTTCAAATCTTCGAGGCATAAGTTCAAAGCTCAGATTTTTTGTCAAAACCCTGGCGAAAGTATCGGATAGGAATTAATTCCAGGCCAATCAGAACTATTCCGATTTCCAAACCGAATTTTCAATCAGAATTAATTTAAATCATTCCAACCTCGGATTCATTCGGATTGATTCTGATTGAAAATTCGGTTTGGTTCAATCTGAGCTCGAATTGATTCGGATTGGTTCGGATTCATTCGGATTGTTGCCTCCGATTCTATCGGATTAGGTCGGATCGATGTTTTTACCGTTTTTAATCAAAGAAGTTACAAATCGTTTTTCGGATTGGTTCGGAATGATCCGCATTGGCTCGAATACAGATATTGGAATGAATCGGAATAGATCTGATTGGCCTGGAATTAATTCCTATCCGATACTTTCGCCAGGAAAGTCTTGAAAAAGTTTTAAAAATGTATGTATGCAGAAGGCGGAAACTTGATTAAAAGAGTTCAAAATATTACTAATACAAATACAAAATGTTGAAGTATAAGATTTAAAGTTTAAAGTCCATGACAAAAGTACAGAGTTTAAATAAATATTACAAAGTTTAGTGCACAAGACTTCATAGTACAAGTTTGGATTTTAAAGCATAAGAGCAAAGTACAATATTAAAACGTTATAGTATTTTAATGAATATCCAAGACACAAACATCTTCCTAACCTAAAAATCAAATAAAAATTTTTATCAGTTAAAATAAAAATCTATCCGGGTATATCCGGGACACAGAAAATAGGAATTTATTTCCTTTAATGTCAAAATGGGCATCTGTCCGGGTCTATCCAGACCTGTCTGGGCGTATTATCACCAGAAAAGGAAAGAAGTGCTACACAGAAACAACAAATTTCGATGCTAATCTACGAGTAGTTTGAGATGTGTCACTCATTACAATAGCTTTCAGTTCATCATTATTTACATTGGGTTGGGGTCTTCCACTCTGTAAATCTGAATCAGTCTAATTTTCACTGTGAAATCAGTTAAATTTGACTGCTTCACTGTAACCTCTTTTTAGCTATTTGAATCATTCAAATTAGACTGATAATCAGTGGGAATTGACTGGTTCAGATTTAGAGAGCACGTGGTTCATTTTCAAAGCTGAAATCCCCAGAATGAAATTTCGCAAACCAAAACCAAAATAATAATGTAGCTTCATAATGTAAAAAACAAAACAAATGCCAATGCAAAATGTCAAAGATATTAAATGTGAAAATTCATACATAAGAAACTTCCAACTTTATACTTAATGATCCAATAACTCTAAAATTCAAAATATATTCCTATACAAATGCTTTATTACTCATTAAGATTGTTGTGTTTGAAAGAGGGTCGTAACGAGCGAATCGTGAACACGAGAATATCTTCATCAGTGCATGCAATACATCCGATAATTTTTATAATGGTTAGCAAATAAAGGTGGCTTGGAGAACAGGGTCGAGAACTTTTGATTGTAGTTCGAGTTGCACGAACATTAAAAGTCGAGTTACGTTATACGTAAAGCGCAGAATGTATCTTATAAACATATATATGCACCAGGTAATAAGAAGCTCGAGAAGAAATTTAACGACGCGATTCTAAATTAAAGTTAAATGCATTCGTCGTGATTACCCTCTTGGTCAAATGCTTTAGGTGCCGACTGTGTTACGGGTTTCTCAATTATGGACTTGTAAATTAATTCAGCCTAAGTCTCTGCAACAAGTACAAGCATTCCATTGAATTAACGTTGTGTGTTAATTAACGATATGATTTCTACCCTTTATGATGATTCTGATTATCTTCGTGTATCACTTAACTAACAAAAAATCTCTTATACTACTTAATTTCTTTACATTTGAAGACAAGAAGACCTACAAAGTCCAAAATATAAATTAATGTTTAAAAATTCAAAGTTTATATTAAAAGTACTAAGTCCAATGTACAAGTATTCATGCAAGTATTTTTTATACTAGCGAATATTCAGGGATGAGAAGTAACTAGTTACTTTTTCTTGGCAACGATGATGGTAACGAGGTTACTTTTGTAAATAGGTAACGAATTTGTAACTAGTTACATTTTTTGCAGTAACGATATCTATAAAAAACGTTACTTTTCTCATTACTTAAAAAATATAGTACATAATTTTTTTCATTGCGACAATCAATATACTTTATTGCCTTTGTAACGATTTTTCCATTACGACTATTTGAATGGTGGCGGCACTTTCAGTGACCAACCACTGACCTGACCGACGCTTGAAAAGTTGATTGGCGTTGATTAGCAGACGATAAGATAGTTTAGAGGAAGGTATA
The DNA here is from genome assembly GCA_030998225.1 of Diplolepis rosae. Classification (NCBI taxonomy): domain Eukaryota; kingdom Metazoa; phylum Arthropoda; class Insecta; order Hymenoptera; family Diplolepididae; genus Diplolepis; species Diplolepis rosae. Next base: position 3,007,582 of record JAPYXD010000736.1, read on the forward strand.
TTTTGAAGAAATTTTCTGTGAAAAAAGGAACGCTTCCACTCTGCTGGGTATCGAGCCCAGGACCTTTCGATTGCCGGTCGAATGCTCTATTATCTGAGCTACGGAGGTTCCACAGTTCCACACAACTTTTCTCACAGAATTTATTTACGTCTCATGTGGCTACGGATAAACTAGGAATTATTTTCTGATTTTTCCAAATCATTTCAGTCGATTATGTCGATCATTAGAAGAGTGTATCACTATTAGTGATAACAGAACTCTACTATATCGACCTTATCAACCTGTGATTTACAATCGATACCCAGCGGAGTGTAGAGTTCTTAAATTCTCGAGAATTTAAGTTCCAGTAATATAACCGAGAATATTACAGAATTGAAAGAATATAAGAGAACATACAGGGAATTTTGAGAATTTATGGTTCAAATAATTATTTATCAATATTTTGAGTATCTTTATAGTTAAATAAGAGGCGCTCACTTATATAAATATATTTGTATGAAGAAGAACCTGAGAACAGCTTTACTGTTGATATATTAAAATTACATACTGTTGAAATTTGAGGTTACATTCATTTTGAATTTAATATACTGAACACTAAAAATCTTAAATTAATATTATACTTGAATTTATATTATCTATATAATTATAGAATATATATAACATCCTTTATTAACAATCAAATATACATAATATACATATAATAATTATACTAAATCATATATTAATTTATCAAAATTCAAATTTTTAAGGAACAAAACAGTTTTTATTTTTTCTTGCATTTTCCGGGGTCGCTGCAGGTCACGGAATTTATAAATCGACAGGGAAAGTCAAGTGAAATTTTAAAAAATTACGGAGTTTTTTTTTATTCAACAAATTATACTTATAATCCAACCATTATAATCATAATTTAACAAATAAATTCCTTTATTAAGTTCCACTGATATGAAGTAATTCTAATTTTAGTACAAAAATGTAAGATTTCCATACAGTAATTTCCGCAATAATACTCTAAACTAAATGTCTGGAACATAACCTATAATATTATACCCTTTTAGTTCTCGTTTTTCACTTTCTTCTATGCAAATAAAATGCACATACAAAGTTTAAGAGATAATTTTATATTGCAGTATTAATTCATTTCCATTGTTTATCACATTTAACGAGTCAAGATAACAAAATTCTTATAAATTCTAAAAGAGTTTATCCACCGGTTATATTCTTTGACCCTATGCCAAAGAAATGAACAAAAATTATAAAAATTATATTAATTTGGGTCAATATAATAATAGACATGTTATCAAACATGTCACTTTGAAATTCTTGGTAATATTCTCATTTTCGTTACCGTTCTCAAAGTAATATAACCGACTCAGAACTCTAGCGGAGTGGAAGCGTTCCTTTTTTCACAGAAAATTTCTTCAATTTATGTTGGAAAATTCCATCTAATTTTAAATAACTTTAAATAAATTCTAAATTACAGGTTGATAAGGTCGATATAGTAGAGTTCCGTCGTCACTGATAGTGATACACTCTTCTAATGATCGACATAATCGACTGAAATAATTTGGAAAAATCAGAAGGTATATTTTGTTCCTGTGTACACGGTACACACGTGTTTACTACGCTGGTTCGAACATGAATGGAATGCGTTACTCAAGTGCCAAGTGTTTACTGCTGAAAAATGTCGACACCTACAAATTCAAACTTTGAACTTTTGAAATTGTATTTCGGACCTTGAGCTTTAGCTTTTGGACTTTACTTTGGAGGTTAAATGTGTAATGAAATATATTTTAGTACAATTCACCGCTTTTTGTAAATATAACAGATTTGTCGATAAATATTACAGAAATGACGGTTGAATCAACATCTTAAAGAAAATTCCTTATTCTGTAAATTTAACAGGCATTTCTGTAATATACATCGAATAATTTGTTATTTTTACAAAAGATGGTCAATTGTACAAACCTCTTCTATCAAAACAGTCTGAAAGCAATCAACCTCCGAATTTTTTGCAAAAATGGAAAAAAGTGAATTTCGTGTGTTGATTAAACCCTACTTTTTGCGTAGTAAAACATTATCAGAAACCAAGGCCAAGCTCGACAAATATTATTCGGACTCTGCTCCGTCGTATGGAATGGTTCAGAAGTGGTTTACCGAATTTCGTTCTGGTCGTACGAGCACAGAAACCATACCAAGTCCAGGAGGTCCAAATGAGATCACTACACCAGAAATGATCAATAAAATCCACAATATTGTTTTGAATGACCCTAAAGTGAAAGTGCGTGAGATAGCTGAGATCGTATCCACCTCAACTGAGCGTGTGGTCAATATTTTGCATACACATTTGTGCAAGAGAAAGCTCTGTGCAAGACGGGCGCCGCGATTGCTCACAATCGACCAAAAACACATTCGTGTGACCACTTCGTAGCAAAATTTGGCCTATTTTAACCGCAATTTGAATGAGTTTTTACGTCGATTTGTGACGATGGATAAAACATGGATCCACCACTATACTCCGGAATCACGTGAAGGGTCAAAACAGTGGGTTAAACTTGGTGAAAATGCATCAAAGCGTCCGAAAACGCAACAATTGGCTGGGAAAGTGAAGACTAGTGTTTTTTGGGATGCATGAATTGGGTTTCGAATCCCTTCCGCATCCACCGTATTCTCCAGACCTGGCCCCCAGCGACTATTATCTGTTCCCTAACCTCAAGAGATGGCTGTGTAGGTGTTTTGAGTCGAACGAAGAAGTTGAATGGGAAACAGAAGGGTATTTTGGAGGGTTTGACAAATCATATTATTTGGAAGCAATAGAAAAGTTGAAAGATCATTGGACTCGTTGTATCGAGGTAAAAAAAGAGTATATTGAGAAATAAAATCGATTTTTGCGAAAACAATAACTTTTTTTTTCATTTTATCATGTAAATACCAAACACCCTAGTAATAAAAGTCAGCAAAAATCAATATCCATGTTCTCACCCCAACTAGACATACACAATAAGAGATGTAGCTGAGATATCATTGCGCCCTCATTTTATGAAGATAATGTAGAAGCAATGAATGGACCTCAGGAATGCGGAAAGTATTGATTTGGACTGATTATCCAAAATCCTAACGCAGACTCCGTAAAAGGTAAAAACTGGACACAGACTCAAAATTTTGACGTCAATTTTTTAACATTGCGTAGGAGAAATGAAACAAATAAAGTAATAGAAAGGCAATAAAAGAAATCAAGTTCGGGGACTCACAAGGGGGCAGTTACTAGAAAAAGTCATAAACCAGGATGAAAACTTTACACATACTAAAAACGGTGACACGAATCGTTTCACATACATGGATTGAAAGGAAACGCACCTAGAGAAGAGGGTACTGGACAAACAAAGAAGTTAAATTGATTAAATCTGGGAAATGTCAAAGGGTCACTTTTCATCCCGGAGCCTGCATCAAGTCAGATCAGTCTTTGATTTCTATCCCCGAGTCTGTACCACTCTAAAGTATTGTTTCTGATTTCTCTCCACGGACTCTGAACCTTGTCGAGTTCTCGATGTCTTCCCGGTGTTTCTGCGTTCTTAATTCAATTCTTATCAGAAGTCTTATACCTGGTAGCACGAACTCTCCCAAATCGGAGAAAGTTTTTACTGCCCTGACGGTCTAAGCAGAAAGGGTTTTTTCCTCCGATCCAAAAAAATCTTTCGACGTACTCCTCAGTCACCGAGAATCTCAACTCGTGTAACTATCCACTACATTGGCTATTCGAGTCCCAGGGTGAAACTACCTAACGAGTCCAACCAGTCCCAAGGGTTACATCAAGTAGTTCAAGTAGCTAGTAGTTTATCAGTAGCTCCAGACTGCCGTGTTTACTGATCCAGATTGCTAAGTTGATTCTCAAATTAGAACCAAGTTTGGTCGATTCGATTTTTCCAAAGAATTTTCATAGTTGTAGGTATTAAATAAAAACACAAGTAGTGTGCATCCATTCTTCTCTATTTTATTGGCTATCCTCACCCCTCTTCAGTTTAGAAAGTCTCTGATATTCTTCATTGAAAAAAAACGAGGAATTTGAGAAAGATTATAATTTATGGTAAGTAAGTGATCGAGACAGGATGTCACATTATGGACTCATTAAGGAGTCATTCTACTATCTTATTTTTGAAAAATCAAACATCGTGAAAAGAGGCAAAAAGTGCTCAGGAGGATTCATTTGATCAAGCAGAAGGAGTGTTCTATGGAGCAGGGATCGCTGATTAAGTGTAAGTAACTTTTTTTACAATTTTTATGTTCCGAAAACTTTAAACGCGTTTTTCTCGAAACAACGTTTTTGCGCTCGGCGAGCACGATTTCTTGAAAAGTTTTTAACTGATTATTTTCAAATTTTCCACGTTTATTCTAAACATAAATACCTATGAAGTGACGAAGAGGTTTGTAAAATTTTTAATTTTATCATAGATAAATTAATAAATAAAAAGCAAAAAAAGTCTATTTTTGAAATTCTTTGTTTAAACTGACGCAATTTTGTTATTTAGAAAAATTTTAAAAATTCGCTTTGTCACTTCAGAGCTTTGGTCATGCTAATAAATAAAATTTTTGATATATTGTTTTCAGATGGTGCTGATTGGGGATATCGTGCGCACCATGGTCATGCCTTTTTTTAGACACACTGTTCATTGTTAAGCATTACTTAAATTAAACAATAATTTTATGTAAAAAAATTTTGTTTGTAAACTTTGAGACTGCCCAAATAAACACTGAAAATTTTCTTTAATTATATAAAGTAGTTTTTGAGAAAAAAATTCTTGAAAATCACCTTTTTTTTGCCGAGATAGTAGAATGACGCCTTAAATGGAACAGAACAAAGCTAGGTTATCAAACCAAAATTTAGAAGGAAGTTTTACGATGAAATATTTTTTTCTCGTGAAGAAGAGATTTATAATACGAGAATAACCTAATTGAGTTGTATGCTCTGGTGTTACGGCTTGCACGTTTATTTGGTCTTATCTGTAAATTTCCCTGTGAAATAGCGTTCAAACAGTTTGTCTGATAATAAAATCGAATAAGGGAACAAACGTCGCGTGGATAAAGGTCATTTATTAATTAGCATTACGAGTGTAGAGCTCCTGCGCTGTCTTTTATTCCCTTTATGTTGATAAAGAGATTGCATAAGCGTAGTTTATGCGAGAGCAACACAAACACGATCATCGAGGTTCATTAGCATAATCTTTACAAATCCTGTGCTAAGATCCTATCGTCTATGTAAAGAAGCCTGTTTGAGAAAAACCCTTATGTTAAAATTTTTTGAATGTACATGTTTTGATTTCGTTGCTTTCTTCTGACTCGATCCGATCTCGGATCCATTCGGATTGATTCAGATTGAAAATTCGTTTGAGATGAATCCAAACTCGGATTGAAAACTTGTTTCAGATTCATTATTCGGATTGAACGAGAGTTAATCGGATTAATTATCAACTCATTTACATCGAACGAGATTCAAAAGGTTTTTGGATTGGTTCAGAAACAGATTTTGGAATGGCTTGAAATAGTTCTGATTCGCTCGGATTGAATTCCAATCCGAAACTTTCGCCAGGGTACTTACATATTTTGGATTTGTACTGCGATACTTTGAAAATTTGTTTTTGATTTTCAATTTGTGTTTTTGTATTATTGAACTTTGGGCTTTCTACTTGTATTGAACATTGGATTTTAGATTTGTACTCAGACTTTTCGAAAATTTGCCTCAGGCTTTTAACTTGTGCTTTTGAGTAAATGCAATGAACTTTGTACTTTACAATTATTAAAATTTGGATTTGTGTTTTTTGAACTTTCTATTGATACTTTGGATTTTGTTATTGTGCTCTGGATTTTCACTCCTACTGTAAATTTTGGATTATAGATTTTGACTTTTTACTTGTATTAGGAAATGTTATATTTGAGATCTAGACTATTATTTTGGCCTTGAACATTGGACTGAATTTTTTATATTAAAAAAATCTGCCAAAGAACTTAAAGTCTTGAGAATATAAAAAGTTTAGCTTTATCCAGTGAATATTTACTCAGACTTAATTAGATTAGGAATTGACTTTTGTCACTCGATGACGCCAGGTTATTTCAGTGAATCAGCACATGAAGATCCTTAAAATTCAGATTCAGGTTTTTTAATCTGATTTAACCCTGAGACCAAAGCCATAAAAGAGCTTGTTCGCGATTTTTTAAAAATCCAATCGTAACATTTCGAGGAAGGAGAACATCTTAATTGAAAGAGGATCAGTTAAAAAAAATACAAGAATGAATTCGTGCCGAATTGCGCAAAAGACCTTATGTTACTTTCCATTTTCATAAGCATCCGATGTGCATAGTTAACAGATTAACTCGCACGTATTCAGGCAATAATAATTAACAGAGATCATCATGCATCCGTTTTAAAAATGCATTGAAACCTAATTTGTGAACGACGATATGGCGCCATATCCTATCGAGTAAAGTCTTGTGATGAATAGTTGAGTCCGTTGTTCTCACGATTGAGCATAAAACAAAGTAACTTTTAATTACCACAACTTTTTAATGTCGGCACGATATCAAACTGTAAAACTGGTTCCTGAAATGAAAACAACTTTTTACATAAGGACGTTCTTCAGGAAAAAAAATCTTTCTTTGTCAAATGCATCAACTGGATACGATATGGTGCCATATCGTCGTTCACAAATGTCCGAAACTAAAAATTACAAATGCCAAAAACTCGTGAGCAAAATACAATCGAAAAGTCGAAAGCAAAAGTACAAAAGCCGAAATCTTGTACAAAAAGAAAATATATAGTTCAAAATTCCAAAAGTTTGTAAACAAAGCCATTTTGAAATGTTCAAAGCAAAAGCACAAAGGGCCAAAACTTTCTAGTCAAATAGTTTAAGAGTTCAAATTTAAAGCTCAAAGGTGAAAATATCCCAAACTAAAAATAAAAAATTTAGAGTCTTTCTTTTGAACTGGATAGTTGATGATAAAGTGAATTTTTAAAGTCTGAAACAAAAGAACGAAAGTCTGAAGCTTGTGAATAAAAGACAAACGAAAAATCCATGGCAAAAGTAAAAAATGCAAAATCTTGTACAAAAAGAAACTAAATAGTTCAAAATGCCAAAAGTTTGTGAACAAAAGCATTTTAAAATGTCCAAAGCAAAAGTACAAAGGCCAAATCTTTCTAGCCAAACAGTTTAAAAGTTCAAATTTAAAGCTCAAAGGTCAAAATAAAAATTAAAAAACTAATTAAATTAAATAAATTAAAACTAAAAATTTCAAGTTTTTCTTTTGAACTGTTTAGTTGATGAAGTAAAATTCGAAAGTCCAAACAAAAAGTACAAAAGCCAAAAGCTCGCGAACAAAAGACAATTGAAAAGTCCAATGCAAAACAAAAATTTGTAGACATAACCAATAATAAATTTAAAGAATAACATTTGGATCCAAGAATTTAAATCAGGCAAGATAACCGATATAAAATAAGAACTAGTAAGAAGTAGGCATTAATATAAAGTAAGTATTGATTTACAGAAGGGGTTGAGATAGTAGGATTATGGGTTTCAGCACGTGATGCTTGTAAAGTAATTATTTGAGATGATACTCTTTTCTCCTTTGCTTGTTGCAACGTATCGTTAACTTCACTTCCGAACGTTGTTCGTGTAATCAAGTACCACTCGTCCGGAGAACTTTCCTCTGGAATCCCGAACGATATTCCTCGCCTTTAATCTCTAATAAGATTTAAGCATTGGGATTTGTGCATACGTAATCCATGTCGTGTTGGCACGTAAGAGCACCATAGACGGTCAAACATCCGTTACCAGACGGAACGCGTTAACGTATTCACAGACATGCTTTGAGGTTCAACGTTAGGTAGACAGTTAATGATGGATAACATCTGCATAACTTCTTATTTAATACCAAACCTACATGTAATCCAATGACTCGATTTAATTCTTTAGAGAGAGAAACTTGGTTCTTATTTTTTATACTCTCATCATAAATGAGAAGGTATTCGTTTTATGTGAAAAATCACTTTCGAAATTTTCATCAAATCGTTACGTTTTGAAACCCCCAGAGTCAGAGAAAATTAAATCAGAATTATAGGATTGAACTGAGCTTTGGCATACTTTATCGGAACCGAAAAAGTAAGGATAAGTTCGTTGACCAGCCACATTCGAAACAAATTTTAAAATAGGATCATTTTTTGTGTTTTTGAAAAAAACTTTATGAAATAATCTAAAATCCCAATACTGGTTTTAGATGGTTCTTATAAATCTCTACTAATTACCCTAATAACGTTTTTCGATTAAATTAAAATTAGGAAAGTTATAGTATGTAAAAACTTGAAAAAAGTCAATATCTAAATTCCAGTTTTCAGATAATTATACGAAATACGAAAAAAAGCTATGATACAAAATTTTTTACTACATAAAGGATTACAAGTTTAAATCGCAACATTTTTTCACAAGATGTATATTTTTCTTTTTAATTTAAAAAAATATTATTGAAAATCCAAAATTCAATTTTTCAACAATAATATATGAAATAAGAAAGAAATGTAAGTTTGCAAAATTGTACGTTTTAATAAGATCCACAAATTATGTCCGATATGGTATCTGATAAAACGTATATTTTTCATTTTAATTTTAAAAAATACAATTAAAATTTTAAAATTCCATTATTTAAACAAAACATGTGACATGTGAAAAAAACGTTAAGATGGAAAATTATTTGCCTAAATGAGGTCTACAAATTCTCAGTAGAACATTTTTTTACAAGATATATATTTTATGTTTTGATTTTGAATATTGAAAATCAGAAATTCCATTTTTTAACGAAAATATGTGAAATACAAAATCGTTTGCTTAAAAACAGTCTGTCATCATACATAGGTCCTTATCTATTCATCTGTTTTCACCTATTTTAGGTTATTTTTTTTATTTAATTTATATTTAAAAAAAAAAATTAACTTTCAACAAATTCAATGAATTTTCAAAGAAATTTTATGACTTGCAATAAAACTAATGGATTTTTAACAAATAATAATGATAATAATAATAATAATAATAATAATAATAATGATAATAATATAAGCCAGTTATTTATAATAATAATAATAATAATAATAATAATAATAATAATAATAATAATAATTATAATAATATAAGCCAGTTATTTATAATAATAATAATAATAATAATAATAATAATAATAATAATAATAATAATTAGAGAGCTTTATTAAGTTACTGAAAAAAAAAAAACAAAACATTTTCATAACAGAATTTTCACGGACAAGAAACTTAGCAATTTTAATGAAATTTCAGCAAAATTGATAAGTAATTCATTAATTATGTTGAAAATTCATTAATTTTGATAAAAATTCGTCAATTGTTTTGAAAATCCATTCATTATGATGAAAGTTCGATAATTTTGTTGAAATTTCATGATTTTTGTAGAAAATTAATTGATTATGTTAGAAATTACTTTTTTCTTTAATTCATAAATTTTTTGGAAAATTCTTAAGTTGCGTGGAAAATTCATTTATTTTCATGAAACTTGGTTAATTGTTTTGAAAAGTCATTGAATTGTTGAAAGTTTTATTATTTTGTTGAAAATTATATAATTTTGTTAGATATTCGATTATTTTTTTAGAATCATATAATTTCGATCATAATTATAGAATTTCAATGAAACTAGTGATTAATTTGAGACGATTCCAGAAAAATTTTAGGACAGTAAAAATGTAACCAATTAATTTTAATAACATTACCTTTTCCTAGAAAATGAAATTAATCCCTGACTTTTTCACATAAAATTAAATTTTTTTACTTTTCCCTGTTTTGCAGAAAAAGTGACAACCCTGATTTTGAACTTTGTTTTAAGTATTTTAACTTTTAATTGTGTACCTCAAACTTCGAATTTTTTCTTGTAAAATTGAAATTTGATGTGAAAATTTTTTTCTAGACTTTTCCATAATAAAGTTCCAATTGTGACCTTTGATTTTTTAATTTGCATAGTGGCCTTCAGGTTACACAATTTCTCCTCGAATTCGAAGTTGAACTTCCGACTAAAGTGTTCCACTTTCCAAGTTGGTATTTGAATTTTAAGATTGAACTATAAATTACGATATTGAACTTTTTATAGTAAAGTTTGAACTGTACAATTTGATTGTAGATTATGAATTTGAACATAATAGATAAATTTGAACATAATAGATCAATTTCATACGATGTTGTTGTTAATAATTGGCTTTAGGGTCCAGAAATGATAACTCAGGAAGTTACATACTTTCAAACGTTTCGACTCTAATCGGAGTCCTCATCAGTGAAAAATCAATGAAAAACATTACACATATGAGCCCTATTTTGGAATAAACTTTAATAATGTGAAAAATGTAAAAAATGTAAAAATGTAAAATGTCGTGAGAAAATTTACATAAAATTGTGCAGAAAACATCGATAAATTACCCAAAAACTTCCTTAGGAATAACCATAAAGTTCTAACACATAACTCTAAGATAAATCAACTAACAAACCAGTATATATTTTTGTTTAAATGTTACTGAAGATATAGATGCAAGTACATATTTAGTATAAAATAACAAAGGATTATTTATGAAAATTAGCTTAGAATTGCTAATACGAATTCTACACTGTTGGAAATTTCTACCGCAATTTCCCAGAACATGTTTGAAAGTATATGTAACTTCCTGAGTTATCATTTCTGGACCCTAAAGCCAATTATTAACAACAATATAGTATGAAATTATTATTTGAGGGTCGATACAAGTCCTATTTTATGAATAATAGATCAATTTGAACATAACATATAAATTTGAAAATAATAGATAAATTTAAATTTAATGATAATTTTCCCAAAAAACTTTCATTTAGTAATTATAATCACCAGATTTGTTATTATTCATTATTTTCATGTAGTATGGATAATGTATTTTTTCTATTTTGCATATTTGAATCTAAATGAGGCTTTTAGTTTCAATAAAACGGTTTTCTAATCGCGATTACTATATTATGTCAGACTTTATTGCCCCTGTGTTCGCCTACAACGTTTATAAATATATCAAGAAGAAAAATAAATAGTGTCAATATTTTCTGACTTGCTTTTATGATGAGAGCCAGATGGCTAGGGGGCATCCAGGTGTCGCTTGGCGATCCCGGCTTTGTAAAATTGTATCGTAGTACGAGAATTAATCCTGATTCAGTCTCGTCTTTGTTGCTGAAAAGAAGTTCCCTTTCGTCCTTACGTACACACTATAGAGAGGACAATGCCCTTCTCCCTTGCACCTCGGTCCAAAATGATTCTGAAGCAGATGCTGTCTCGCTCGGGGTTATTGAACTCGCAAAACTTTACCATGGAACGTTTACCTTCTCGGCCCGTCGTACTTTGCAGAAGGAGGAGACCCTTACCGATTTCGAGATCCGGACATCGATAAATCCCAAAGGAAACTCCAGGAATCTTCCTTTTAACGTTCCTCAAATTCTGCATCTTTAATTGCTTTCAAATAGTTGACTCTTCGCAAAGTCTGACTAATTACAGGACTATTCAAAACCAATTAAATATAGAGAAAAAGCAATCCTTTTCTGGGTTCATATTTTATTTTATTCAAAAAAGTATCAAGCATTTTTTCGTGAATGGAAAATCAAACACCTTTGAACTTTATAATGCATTCCTTCTGGCAACTATGAACCTTTCTATTTTTATTTTAATCGTTCTTAATGATAGGCGTGGGAAAGATGCAGATTATTCGAGATCGAGGATTTATTCGGGACGAGTAATAGTTTAGACTACGATCCAAACTATATGTTAAACTGTCACGCCCATTCATGGAAAATAAATTATCATTTTAAAATTTATTTAACTTGTATTTAAATTTTTATAGATTTTGAAAATTTTCCCCTTATTTTACAAGAGGATTGTGAAATATTGTTGCCAATATAGAAAGGTAAATGATCTGCAATTTGATTTCGTCTTAACGTTTTTGCATGCGTAGTAGATCTGTATGTTATTTATAGATGCGCAGAAGATCTATATGTTACTTAAAGATGCGCACTAAATATATATTACACTTATGGATGCGCAGTAGATCTTTATTGTATATATGGCTGTGCACTCGACTCCTGTAATATTTATGCGCAGTGGCCATAGAAATTTACTGGGCAGTAGCAATAAACGCCACGGTTATTTTCAAGCCAGCGAAGCGCATCTGTAGAAAGCGTTTGGAAATACGATCCTTGGTTATTTTTTCGTCCCACGGCTACACCTGATGTTTACAAAAAACTTGGAGATTTAAAGTCTCAATGATTTATATAAGCGAGGGGATTTCGCTGAATACGCGATTCAGAAGAAAAACGTAAGTGAGAGAAGAGTGCGGATGGCGTTTTGATGTCGTATAATTCTTCAAAGAATACTATAACGCTCGCGCCAGTGCGTTCTAATACCAATATCTTTTGATATAATATTAGTTTCGTGAGAATTGAACCATGATAGTGCCGTACGGTTTATGTAAAATGTTACGTTGCCTCGATTTTAATGTGACTTACAATCGGATTTGCGCTGTCAGCTTGCTGGAAATGCTTACAAATGCACTTATTTCCCCGGGCGAGTCTCCTCGCTTGTTATCTTCGTATTATTTTCATATTTTCGCACCTCTAGCTCTCTTTTAACATTGTGTATCTTCGATAAATCAACGGTCGATCGAATTACGAGCGTGGGGCAAAATGTAGATGTTTCCTTTGAGCTATATGCATGAAGTTATTGCATTTGTCCGGGCAGAATAATTACAACCAAATGGTGTAATAAATTATACGTTGAAGATTTTCTCTCTGGTGTTTTATAGTTTATTATTACGGATTTTATCTTTGGGATGATATAATTTTAAAAATTATCTCACTGTCATAGGTAGAAATAATTTGTAATTCAAATTCCGCGCCCATTTTCTTCCAATGTGCAGTAGATCTTTTTGTAAATTGTAGCTGCGCAATAGATATTTTCGATTTTCATACTTGCGTAGTCATTGCTTTTTTAAAACTAAACTTCATCTAACTATTTTTAAGTCTGTGAAAACAGTTGTGTAACTGAAAAAGGAAAAGAAGGGGATTAAGAAAGTCGAAGAGGGTTTTGGATACTTTGAAAGGCAGAAACGACTTTTTCAATGACTTTCGATGTGAATCTAGTAGAGATATTTTCAAGAGCTGGATTCCAACGATTCTGTAATAAACCCGATTCGATCGCGGTTCTTTCTCGGTTTCACCGCAAAAAGAACAAGTCGAGCAAGCACTAGGACTCGGAACGCTCTGTCTTCGAACTCACGGATGGCGAAATGGAATCTGCGGGCAATTCGAACCTTTAACCGGGATAAAATTACCAGGCAAGATTTAACCGAGCATCCGATTCCAGGGACTGATAGCACGAATGGACGATATCGCACAAATCACCGACCCTTGCTTTAACTACCATTCGTGTAACTTGGATCCAGTTTATACAGTAATTTATTAGGCGCGTAAACCTGGTTCCAGGGTCGACGAACTTGTGGGTCACGAGCTGTTTTATCTCCGTCATTTCCAACGAAAATCTACACTTTACTGATAAGCCTTTACAGCCCTTTACATAAGATAAGACTACCGAAAGAAATTTAAAGCAACAGAATTCATACAGGCTTTATAGCCTCTTGAGGAATTTATAGGATTTTTAGAAGAACTATAGAGACCTGATTCAACTGGTAGGCAAAGATTGATAAATATAACTGAGGTGATTCTAGGAGAAGACAAATCTTGTCTTTTGTATCGCAGACCACCTAGATATTTTATGCGGGGCAAGAATGTTTCGCCAGACGTGCCCTCGGCAAGAACAGAGTAGTCTCGCTTTTAAATAACGGTCATTATGTCGTGGGTATAACCTTCAGTCCGCGCGCAGAAAACTATAGAGAGAAGCAGAAGAGAGTCTTCGAATCAGTCTATATTATCTCACTGTAATAGACGAAAATAATTTGTAATTCAAATTCCCCGCCCATTCTTTTCAATGTGCAGTAGATCTTTTTGCAGTTAGTAGTTGCGCAGTAGATCTTTTCGATTTTCATACTTGCGACTTATACGAGGGAAATCTAAAATTTCCAAAGAACGTCTTAGGTAATTTGTGCATGGCTCCTAAGTTGAATGCGCAGTAAATATTTATGGTATCTATAGATGCGCAATAGATTTTAATGACTCTTATAGATGCGCAATAGATTTTCATGACTTATAGTTGCGCAATATATCTTTTCGATTTTCATACTTGCGACTTATATGAAAGAGTCTAAAATTTCCAAAACACGCTTTAGGTATTTTGTGAATGGCTCCTAAGTTAAGTGCGCAGTAGATCTTTATGGTATCTATAGATGCGCAATAGATTTTCATGATTCTTACATGCAGGGAGGTCTAAAATATCCAAAAAACGTCTTAGGTAATTTGTGCATGGCTCCTAAGTTGAATGCGCAGTAGGGCTTTATGGTATCTGCAGATGCGCAATATATTTTCATGATTCTTATAGTTGCGCAGTAGGTCTTTTCAATTTTTGTACTTGCGCCTTATATGAAAGAGGGTATAAAGTTTCAAAAAAACGGTAAGGTAATTTGTGCATGGCTGCCAAGTTAATTGCGCAGTAAGTATTTAAGGTATCTATACACGCGCAATAGATATTTATGATTCGTATAGTTACGCAGTAGATCTTTTCAAATTTTCATACTTGCGCCTTATATGAAAGAAGGTCTAGAAATTCCAAAAAACGCCTTAAGTAATTTGCGCATGGCTCCTGAGTTGAATGCTCAGTAGGTCTTCATGGTATCTATAGATGCACAAAGGATTTTCATGATTCTTATAGTAATGCAGTAGATCTTTTCGATTTTTATACTTGTGTTTGATATATAGAGGTCTAAAATTTCCAAAGAACGCTTTGGGTAATTTGTGCATGGCTCCGAAGTTGTATGCGCAGTAGGCCTTTATGGTATTTAAAGATGCGCATTAGATCCTTGTGATACTAATATCTGCTCAGTGAATCTTAGTTATTTAGAGTTTAGCAGTAGAGTATTCATATTACTTAAAGCTGCGCAACAGATCTGTGTAATATTCAGTTTAATATTTAGTCCATTAATATTAAGTTTGCTGCAAAGTAATTATTTACAGCACTAGTAATACATATTCATGGTAATTCAATATTATGGTTGAAACTGCTCACAAAAATGTGTTATTTATAGATGCGCAATAGATTTTCATGATTCGTATACTTACGCAGTAGATCTTTTCGACAATAATAGCTGTGCAGTAGATAAATATGGCACTAATAGCTGCGCAGTAGATCTTTATGGTACTTAATGATGTGTAGTAGATCTCAATATAAATTATGCGGATGAAGCTAATTTCTGTGACTAATGGATGCACAGTGGGAGTTTATGGGATTCGTTATGAATTTATTTTCTTTATTTACATTTTTCAATCATAAAGTAATCGTCGACTTCGTGTCATCCTACAAGAATGTTTTACTCATCCGAGATACTTTCCTTTCTCGCGCTTCCTTTCACTACGGAATTCCTATACGTTATCTTATCTCTCCGCAATTTGAGAATTTTTGATGCGATTGACATACACTTGTGTTTGGATTTTGCTGAAGGCAAAAGTAACCCTTCATTTCATAATAAATTTTTAGCTTTTCATAAAGGTTACGGACCTTTTTAATATTGAAATCGTTCTATGATTTTTTGCGGGTTTCTTTAAGAGGTAGAAATATCTTTGAGAAAGTAAAATAACTTTTACGATCATGAGTTTGAGTGATAGATGAAGTTTATCAGTCAAATATCCATGGGTGGTGGGTGCGTGTAGGAAGAGTTCGATCGTAAATTCGTACTTGAAAGAGCCTGTTGCAGGTTATCGGGGGCGTAACAGTAAATTGAGTAGGAAAACATTATTCAACGCCTACAAATTCCACACGATACTATGATTCACAGTGATAGGACGAACGGAGCCTCATGCCAAGGTGTTAGTTAGCGTGTCACCAAGAATCGCGCGAGTACATAGACTGTGTACCGTTTCATTTGTCTCGTACGGCAGATTCTCAAGTGGACGTTTACTCCAAGTTTACTTCTGACATTCTTAACTTTGAGTCATCAAGAAATCCAACGAGTTCCATTTCGCTCGAGGACGTTTTATCTCATCGTCATCTACCGACTCATTGATTCTGTCATCAAACTATTCAGAAATCGATAACTTAATTGATCATTAAGATCGATCTCTTAAAATAAATATTTTCTCTTGAAAATTCAATTTGCAATTAAAAATTATTTTGTCATCAATAATTTTCTTAATGAAAAAAATTATTTAAAAGTTACTGAGTCTGCCAAAGCCCGAGGTTCTTTGCTCGGTGGTAAATGCGCTAATAAGTTTGTCAAGTCACCACATGGCACTGTACTTAACGCCTTTTAAATCTGCAACCGAGTGTAGCTTCAAGGAAGACAAAGTGAAATTGTAATTATTACTGTACGTTAAGTGTTTCCGTACTCTAGAC
This sequence comes from Diplolepis rosae, assembly GCA_030998225.1. NCBI lineage: Eukaryota > Metazoa > Arthropoda > Insecta > Hymenoptera > Diplolepididae > Diplolepis > Diplolepis rosae. The sequence continues at coordinate 3,024,135 of JAPYXD010000736.1, forward strand.
GCTGTATACTCAGAGCTATTGCTAATGTAAGTTGTCAATATTATTTTATAGCAGTTTGGAGAGTTGCATAAGGCCTCGAGAAAAATCAAACAATAGTTGCATACATTATTTTGTTACATTCAGAAAGAAATTTAACAACTGAAAATTCCCGATTTAAAATTTTGGATAAATTTGGTAATGGCACAACATAAAAATACATTGGTCAGTTATGAAGTTCGCGGATGCGCAGTAGTTATTTAAGAAACATAGACTACGCAGTAGATCTCTGTGTTGCAAATATTCGCGCAGAAAGTATTTAGAAAACTTATTGATGCGCGGCAAATCATTATAATACTTTTGGTTGCGCAGTAGATCAATATAATATTTTTGGCAGCGCAGTAGATGAATATAATACTTTTGGTTGCGCAGTAGATGAATATAGTACTTTTGGTTGCGCAGTAGATGAATATACTACTTTTGATAGCGCAGTAGATGAATATAATACTTTTGGTTGCGCAGTATATTTTTCGTTATCCATAATTAGGGTTAGATTTCAAAATTGCAAAATTATAAGATTTTTAGTAAAGAGTAAATAATTTATAGAAAAGTAGCAAGTATATTATACCTTGCTCTATATTGCTCCGAATTTGAAACCCGGAAGACGTATTTCTTCCCCTTTGAAAAACCTCCCCTCCAGAAATTGTCTCTTCGGGATTCACTACTAAGTAAGTATTTTATACTTTACAACTGTCTATTTGATCTAATGGTCCAGCGGCTTAACTGTTCGCAGGTTACAACCCATAATTTCTAATTAGCTAATAACTAGCGTTGATACAAGCAAAACAGTAAACCAACGAGCACCACGATAGTTGTAAAAGTCGATGGTGCTTTCTTAATCCTTGAGCTAACTTTTTCCCCAGCCAGAAAAAAACAAGTTCAGTATCGTGAACGTTCGCTATTTTTTCCCGGATCAATTTTTCCTAGTAATTAATAATGATACAAATCTGAAACGTCCCAGGCAGTGTTTAACAAATAAACGCTTTGTACATCAGTAACTGTTCAGGTAATTTAGTTGTCTTATAACTTGCAAGAACAATTTTCAAGAAACATGCAATACTTTTTTATTTATTTTCTTTAGTAAGAAAATGATAATGACATATGAAAGGCAGACTTCTTGTTCAAGAAAGTAATTATTGTCCTACGAGTATGATCGAAACTTATTGGGGCGATAGGAATCAGAAAAAGAAAATAAAAAGGTCTGTGAATAATCCTTCTAAACTTAATAGTTTTTTCTTTTTTTTTGGTGAGGAGGAAAAATGGCGAAATCTTTTATAGACGTTGTACTAATAGCCTTAGAAGACTTTCCTCTTTCAGTTTTCGTTTCATTTTTTCAAGTTCTATTGTCCTCTTCAGTTTTTCTCATATTCGGCAATTAGAATTTTTATTAGAAAATAAATTGTTATGTCCCTGGTAAAAGTTTCGGATAGAAAATTTAATCCGAGCGAGTCTTAGCTATTCTGAGCAAATTCGAAAAATGTTATGAGTTTCGTTTGCTGTAAAATGCTTAAAAATCAATCCGAATTAATCCGTGCTCAGTTTTCGATTCAAATATATCAGAATCAATCCAAACTCGAATTGATCAAAACCGGATATTTAATCTGAAATAATCCATGCCCAGTTTTCGATCCGAATATATTAGAATTAATCCAAACGCGGATTGATAAAAACTGGATTTTTAATCCGAATTATTCCGTCCTCAATTTTCTATTCGAATATATCAGAATCAATACGAACTCGGATTAATCGAAACCAAATTTTTAATGCGAATTAATCCGTACTCAGTTTTAGATCCGAATATATCAGAATCAATCCGAACTCGGATTAATCGAAACTGAATTTTTAATCCGAATTATTCCAACAACGGATTCATTCTGATTGATTCGGATTAGATAATTTATTTTAAACCATTTTACATCAAACGGGACTCATAACGCTTTTAGGATTGACTCGGAATGAATCCGAATGGTTCGGAAACCGATTTTTGAATCGCTCAGATTGAGTTTCTTTCCGATACTTTCGCCAGGGATGTTGAATAAAATGTTACACTCACCCGGATATCCTTCGGGAATAACAATTTCCGGTCCCACTTTAACATCATGTCGATATCGATGCATAAGAAGTGTTGCTGTAACTCTTAGCGACCTTTGTTGTTGTTTGTACAGTAAAACTGGCCTCCCAGTTGTTCCTTCGAGTCTCACAACCCTTGGCAGAGAAAATCTGTCAAGGAAATCCCTTAAGGAAACAAAACTTCCCCCTGAACTCGAATTTCCCTCCGCTGTGGCATCCCTTGAACTTGAAAGTGATGTTGGCAGCGAGGGAATCTCCCCACTCGATATAGTCGAAAACTCTCCATTTGATGACATCTTTGTATTTCATCAGATGCTAGAGATCACTTGAAAGCACTTTGGAAATCCTGATTTTACAACTGGCACTTATTTCTAATGATACCTTAACATAAAATATGATTCAAAATCCGAAACTGACATCAAAATATAATCTTGCATTAAAGTATCAAATTATGATTTCTATCATAATTAACACTTCACCCACGATTCAAGGCATTTCTCCTCGGCCATTGCCGAAGACTCGGCATTGGTTTACCGATTTATAAATGTCGGGCGGATTTTAGATCATTTATATCATTTGACTCGAAAAGTCACTGGCACTTTTCGTACGAAGTATTTCGGCATAACGAATTGCTGATTCAAGCAGGTGTGACTCATGCAAATTATATTTAATTTCTTTCACTGACCTCTATCCGTTGCCGGAAGCAACGGAAAACAGGGAAACCGATTTTTATCAATTTCTATCATGGATTCGATCTCTATCAGTCGAATCGATTTAGCTAAGGTAGTTTTCAATCGGAAGTGATGATAAGTTCCCATCATTTTGAATGTGGCTTTTCACGAGGTGAGCAGTTTGTCTCAAGTCCGGCCATTTGTGGGCGATGGAGGATCGATTGGTCGATGGATCATCGCTCGTTCGGACACACTAAATCGCCAGAATATTGCGCGCGACCAACGATCAACGTGAAGGCACTTATCTCCTCCCGAGTCGAACCCCGTGGCGTTTATGATTTACTGTTCGTTTCCTACTGACCATCAGAGAGAACTTTCAGATTCAGACTCGATTTATACCCTTCTCGAGTCACTGTGGGAGACCTTCAAACCCCTTGATGTAACTGGGTTTGAACTGTTGGGAAATGTCCTCGAAGCTCTTCGACCTCTTCCTGCTTCAAGTTTTAGCAATTTGTGACCTCTGGGCGGAATCTGATCGCTCTTTTCATTTTGTATACCTAGAACAAAACAGTTGCATTTGGAATCGGTTTGATTTGATTCTTATCAGGAGTGGGAATTAGGTAGATGAGATTTGATTTTAATTCAAAATCCAATAGAATTTTGGTTTGTGGTTGTGGCAGTGTAACAAAGGATTTGAAAACCAGTATTCTTGTTTGATTTTGGGTAAAACAATTGATGATAAAAGAAATGCTGTTCCATTTTTAATTACGACCCCTAATAGCAATGATGGAGTCGAAACAGTAAGTAACTTAATTCGAGATTTTGAGATTACAATTGAAAGAGAAATTGCAAAGTTGTCATTTTAATCCATGTCATCCATTGATCTTAACTTGTTCAATTTTGGGTAAAACAATTGATGATAGAAGAAATCCGATTCCATTTTTAATTACGACTCCCAATCGCAATGAGGAGTGGAAATCTTAAGTAACTCAATTCGAGATTTTGAGATTATAACTGAAAGAGAAATTGCAAAGTTGTAATTTTAATCCATGTCATCCATTGACCTTAGCTTGTTAAATTTTGGGTAAAACAGTTAATGATAAAAGAATGCCGATTCCATTTTTAATTACGACTCCCAATCGCAATGAGGAGTGGAAATCTTAAGTAACTCAATTCGAGATTTTGAGATTATAACTGAAAGAGAAATTGCAAAGTTGTAATTTTAATCCATGTCATCCATTGACCTTAGCTTGCTTGATTTTGGGTAAAACAATTGATGTTAAAAGAATGCCGATTCCATTTTTAATTACGACTCCCAATCGCAATGATGGAGTGGAAATCTTAAGTAACTCAATTCGAGATTTTGAGATTACAATTGAAAGAGAAATTGCAAAGTTGTCATTTTAATCCATGTCATCCATTGATCTTAACTTGTTCAATTTTGGGTAAAACAATTGATGATAGAAGAAATCCGATTCCATTTTTAATTACGACTCCCAATCGCAATGAGGAGTGGAAATCTTAAGTAACTCAATTCGAGATTTTGAGATTATAACTGAAAGAGAAATTGCAAAGTTGTAATTTTAATCCATGTCATCCATTGACCTTAGCTTGCTTGATTTTGGGTAAAACAATTGATGTTAAAAGAATGCCGATTCCATTTTTAATTACGACTCCCAATCGCAATGATGGAGTGGAAATCTTAAGTAACTCAATTCGAGATTTTGAGATTACAACTGAAAGAGAATTCGCAAAGTTGTAATTTTAATCCATGTCATCCATTGACCTTAGCTTGCTTGATTTTGGGTAAAACAATTGATGTTAAAAGAATGCCGATTCCATTTTTAATTACGACTCCCAATCGCAATGATGGAGTGGAAATCTTAAGTAACTTAATTCGAGATTTTGAGATTACAATTGAAAGAGAAATTGCAAAGTTGTCATTTTAATCCATGTCATCCATTGATCTTAACTTGTTCAATTTTGGGTAAAACAATTGATGATAGAAGAAATCCGATTCCATTTTTAATTACGACTCCCAATCGCAATGATGGAGTGGAAATCTTAAGTAACTCAATTCGAGATTTTGAGATTACAACTGAAAGAGAATTTGCAAAGTTGTAATTTTAATCCATGTCATTCATTGATCCATCCATTGATCTTAACTTGCTTGATTTTGGGTAAAACAATTGATGATAAAAGAATGCCGATTCCATTTTTAATTACGACTCCCAATCGCAATGAGGAGTGGAAATCTTAAGTAACTCAATTCGAGATTTTGAGATTATAACTGAAAGAGAAATTGCAAAGTTGTAATTTTAATCCATGTCATCCATTGACCTTAGCTTGCTTGATTTTGGGTAAAACAATTGATGTTAAAAGAATGCCGATTCCATTTTTAATTACGACTCCCAATCGCAATGATGGAGTGGAAATCTTAAGTAACTCAATTCGAGATTTTGAGATTACAACTGAAAGAGAAATTGCAAAGTTGTCATTTTAATCCATGTCATCCATTGATCTTAACTTGTTCAATTTTGGGTAAAACAATTGATGATAGAAGAAATCCGATTCCATTTTTAATTACGACTCCCAATCGCAATGATGGAGTGGAAATCTTAAGTAACTCAATTCGAGATTTTGAGATTACAACTGAAAGAGAATTCGCAAAGTTGTAATTTTAATCCATGTCATCCATTGATCCATCCATTGAACTTAACTTGTTTGATTTTGGGTAAAACAATTGATGATAAAGGAATGCCGATTCCATTTTTAATTACGACTTCCAATCGCAATGATGGAGTGGAAATCTTAAGTAACTCAATTCGAGATTTTGAGATTATAACTGAAAGAGAAATTGCAAAGTTGTAATTTTAATCCATGTCATCCGTTGACCTTAGCTTGCTTGATTTTGGGTAAGACAATTGATGATAAAAGAATGCCGATTCCATTCTTAATTACGACTTCCAATCGCAATGATGGAGTGGAAATCTTAAGTAACTCAATTCGAGATTTTGAGATTATAACTGAAAGAGAAATTGCAAAGTTGTAATTTTAATCCATGTCATCCATTGATCTTAACTTGTTCAATTTTGGGTAAAACAGTTAATGATAAAGGAATGCCGATTCCATTGTTAATTACGACTACCAATCGCAATGATGGAGTGGAAATCTTCATTAACTCAATTCCAGATTTTGAGATTACAACTGAAAGAGAAATTGCAAAGTTGTAATTTTAATCCATGTCATCCATTGATCCATCCATTGAACTTAACTTGTTTGATTTTGGGTAAAACAATTGATGATAAAGGAATGCCGATTCCATTTTTAATTACGACTTCCAATCGCAATGATGGAGTGGAAATCTTAAGTAACTCAATTCGAGATTTTGAGATTATAACTGAAAGAGAAATTGCAAAGTTGTAATTTTAATCCATGTCATCCGTTGACCTTAGCTTGCTTGATTTTGGGTAAGACAATTGATGATAAAAGAATGCCGATTCCATTCTTAATTACGACTTCCAATCGCAATGATGGAGTGGAAATCTTAAGTAACTCAATTCGAGATTTTGAGATTATAACTGAAAGAGAAATTGCAAAGTTGTAATTTTAATCCATGTCATCCGTTGACCTTAGCTTGCTTGATTTTGGGTAAGACAATTGATGATAAAAGAATGCCGATTCCATTCTTAATTACGACTCCCAATCGCAATGATGGAGTGGAAATCTTAAGTAACTCAATTCCAGATTTTGAGATTACAACTGAAAGAGAATTTGCAAAGTTGTAATTTTAATCCATGTCATTCATTGATCCATCCATTGATCTTAACTTGCTTGATTTTGGGTAAAACAATTGATGATAAAAGAATGCCGATTCCATTTTTAATTACGACTCCCAATCGCAATGAGGAGTGGAATTCTTAAGTAACTCAATTCGAGATTTTGAGATTATAACTGAAAGAGAAATTGCAAAGTTGTAATTTTAATCCATGTCATCCATTGACCTTAGCTTGCTTGATTTTGGGTAAAACAATTGATGTTAAAAGAATGCCGATTCCATTTTTAATTACGACTCCCAATCGCAATGATGGAGTGGAAATCTTAAGTAACTGAATTCGAGATTTTGAGATTACAATTGAAAGAGAAATTGCAAAGTTGTAATTTTAATCCATGTCATCCATTGATCCATCCATTGATCTTAACATGCTTGATTTTGGGTAAAACAATTGATGATAAAAGAATGCCGATTCCATTTTGAATTACGATTCCCAATCGCAATGAGGGAGTGGAAATCTTAAGTAACTCAATTCGAGATTTTGAGATTACAACTGAAAGAGAAATTGCAAAGTTGTAATTTTAATCCATGTCATCCATTGATCTTAACTTGTTCAATTTTGGGTAAAACAATTGATGATAGAAGAAAGCCGATTCCATTTTTAATTACGGCTCCCAATCACAATGATGGAGTGGAAATCTTAAGTAACTCAATTCGAGATTTTGAAATTACGACTGAAGGAGAAATTGCAAAGTTGTAATTTTAATCCATGTCATCCATTGATCCGTCCATTGATCTTAATTGAAAAATTGGGTGGTAATTTCAAATTCGTTCGATATTTAGTTTGGAAGTCAGCTGGTGTAACAGAGGACTCGGATTACAGTTATCAATTCTGAGTCCTAATCAGAAACTTAAGCATGACTGAACTTTGGTATTGGGTCATGAACCCAAAGTCGAGGGTATTTATTCAATTTATGAGGTACTATCTAATTATCATGATAGATCTAAATGGAAAATGAAACATCCCTATTAGAAAAATCCTAGAGAAAATCTGACACGTGGATTTCCTCGACGCATGTGAAAGTCCTCGCGAATTTCCTCGAGAAATTAGAAAATCCTCGCATACATCTTGTTCGAAATTACTGCGAGAATTTTCTTGAGGATTTTTTCATTAGGGATATCTGCTAAGTATTATATTAATCCCAAATCTAAAGTAAAATCTGAAGATAATCCAACCAGTGACCTTTTCAATCAATAAACAAAATTCAAACCTGAACTCGAACCTGTATCACTACTAACTCGAATTACTCCCAACGTTCAAATAAAAATTTCAAGAATTCGAAACCACTCGATTCTTCAAAACATAATTTGAGGTTGTTTACAACATTATTGAGGTGTGGTGATTTTGGTCCAAATTCGGTCGTGTTTTTTATGTTTTGAGGAATCGAGTGGTTTCGAATTCTTGAAATTTTTAATTCAATAAACAAAACTGGATTATTAATGTTCTCATCCTAAGGACGAAAACCCAATTTGAATTCTGAGTCTAAACCAAATGAGTGACTAATCGGTTTGGAATCTTAAGTACAAAAAATTATAAAGAATATAAACTTAATTTGATATTGGATCAAAACTTGAATGACGAGGAATTCAATTTCGAGACTGGATTACAATCTTAATGGGATCTGAATTGTGACCCTGACTCTAAAATACAATATGGAGTCATTCTAATTCCAACAAAAAGTTCTTATATAATGAGTACCATTCAGGGTTCTAACTATTTTGTAATGTGCCCTACACATTTTATGGAATTTTTAAATTATTTTTCTAATCCATTGTACCGCTTTAAAGGTTGATAGAATCGGGTACACTTCCGAAAAGCACTTACTTCCGATTAATTTGAAACTCACTATACCCACGTATTTTAAGGCACTGATTACGAATATGATGATGAAAATACCCGCAAATTTAATTTTCAAGGTCAAAACTAAAAAAAAGTGTTTTTAACCAGTTTTTTTTATTTTATATCGATAAATATTGATTTAGGAACAAAATATTTCTCACAAAAGTTGTAGCGGATGAATAGACCTATCTTTAATGTTCTACACATTTTTGCCCTAAAACCATTATTTTTCGAGAAAAACGAGATTAAACAAAAATTGCCAAAACCCATTAAGGGCGCAGTTCCACATAGATGAACCTTCCGATTTCCATTAAACTCTCCATAATTACGTATTTTGAAACGCTCATTACGAAAATGATGATGAAAATACCCGCAAATTTTATTTTCAAGGTTAAAACTAAAAAAAATGTTTTCAACAAGTTTATTTATTTTATTAATTAGTTGAGTTTGAAATTTTTGTCACTGTCTACATTATCTGAGGATCACTAGTCGCGTATCAGATAGTCGATAAATATTGACCTAGGAAAAAAATATTTCTTACAAAAGTTGTAGCGGATGAAAAGATCTATCTTTAATGTTCCACACATTTTTGCCCTAAAACCATTATTTTAAAAAAAAAATGAGATTAAAAAAAAAACTGTCAAAACCTATTAAGGGCGTAGTTCCGAATAGGTGAACCTTCCGATTTCCATTAAACTCTCCACATTTACGTATTTTGACACGCTGATTACGAATATAGTAGTGGAAATTGCCGACTAGTCGATTTTTATGGTGAAACCACAAAAAAAACCATAAAAGCCATGGTTTTTTGCGTTTATCTCAACCAATATACAAAATTTCGCAAAATGTTCCAAAAATTACTTGTAGACCTCATCGAAATATACATTTTTTGTAACATGCATTTTTTTCTACAATTGATAATTTCCAAGAAAATTAATGATACATTTGATATCAAATTTAAATACCCTTCATTTTTTAACTCTTTTTCATGACTTATCTACCAGGCCTGAATTTCACATCATCTAGGTCCCAAGATCTCCACTTTATGGGCCTCGAAAAATACATTGTCCGTTTGATTACATTTAATAGGGGATGATTTGAATTTATAAAAACTCTCCATCGTGTGCCTGTCTTTTTGATTCCATTTAATCTCATTTTTCTCGAAAAATAATGCTTTTAAGGCAAAAATGTTTTGAACATTAAAGATAGATCTTTTCATCTGCTACAACTTCTGTAGGAAATATTTTTTCCCCAGATCAATATTTATCGACATAAAATGATAAAACTTGTTAAAAACAATTTTTTAAAGTTTTGACCTTGAAAATCAAATTTGCGGGTATTTTTATCAATATATTTGTAATCGGCGCCTCAAAATACGTGGGTATAGTGTATTTCAAATTAATCGAAGATAAGTGCTTTTCGGAATTTTATCCATAAAATGATTTCAAATTATTTAATGGATCTTTTGAAATTCATTCGCTTGAAATCCTTGACGATTTATCGCTGTTTTTGATACCGGAATTCTTTGAAATGTTTTGTAATCGCTAAATTTTTCTGACATTGTATGTATTTTTTATATTCTTCGAAATCTTGTATGATTCCTTAATATTTTTTAAATATTTTCAAATATACTTCCCGTAATTCTAAGAAATGTTATCGTAATCACTTAAGATTTGTGAAAATACCACACAGTAAAATTTCATGTAACATTTAATGATTAATTTAATCACTTGTATAAAATTTTCAATCTCGATATCTGTAAAAATATTCTTATATTATTAAGTGAGAATCCTAACAATTATTGAAATTCTCCGTAATCTCATTCGAGTCTTATAACTCGTAACTTGCATATTATATTTAGAAATCGCAAAATCCTTGAAATTAATTTCAATCCCTTACAATCTTTGATAGTCTTCGAGATTGTAACTTTGAGATTCCTTGTCATCCTTGAATCGTTAATAATTCCAGGTATCCCTTTAAAATTTTATTCAAAATTAATTACTTTGAATTCCTTTGATTTATTGAAACTTCATGAATAAAATTTTTTGAATATATTTTACAACGTTATAAATTACACTAAATTGTAAAACTAATTCCCAAAGCACAACAAATCAAAAAATAATTGCAAACTTTGTGATCCTGGGCATAAAATTCGTTGGTCGTAATTCCAAACATAAAAAACGACATCCTTCAACCTTTGCATTAATCACAAATCGAAAGATGATGATTGATACACAATTGTGATTTTGGATCACAAATCCAAAACCGATCCAGTTTGTGATTCTTGTTCCAAAAAAATAATGAAGAACCCTTCGAACTATATCATCCAATTTATGAATTTTTTTCAAAAATTCATCAACTCACCGTCCATTTTACGATCCTTAGCACAAACCACAATGAAGAAAGACACCAATAATTTTACAACTCGAATTTTAGAACCTTATCAAGATGGACCATATTCAAACTCATAATCTTGGTTCAAAATTCACCATATTAAAAAACTCATAATGAAGACTTTACCGAACATAATCCAAAAAAATTAATTTCCTTTCTCGAAACACTTCTAAAAATAATCCTCAGTTTCCAGGGAAACCGGAAATATCCTTCCTTGATGTATTGCTGACTTTTGATAGTCCAGCATTAAATTATCCATTGTATATAAATCGGCCCTCGACAAATTGTCGGAATACCCTTTTCTCCCATCTGGAAATTGATTGGTCACTAGAACTCGACTATTATTTATCTCGGTTGAAGCAAGTTACCGATATTCGTCTCTCGAATTCTGCACAAGTTCATAAACCTTTCCTTGAAGTCTCTGACAAGCGAGTACCAACTCGAGTTGCCTTAGGGGTCAATCGTCTCAAGGTTTATGCACGTTAGGGTGAATTTGCATTCCTGTAACCTGGTACCAGTACCTCTAGGGTTGCAACTAGGACCAGTTTGGTCCCTTTATTTCCAACCTTACAACCACTTTCCACTTCAAATTTCACTTCTTTTCATTACACATAGGATTCTATCCATTTATTTGAATTATTGGTACTACTCAGATTAAATGAATGTAATTGAACTGAAAATGGAAAAAATTTTAATGAAATTGTAATGAAGGAAAGAGTTTTTTTTAGATGAAAAGAAATTAACTTAGTTGAAGTTGGTGGAAGAAAGAACGGATCTTACTTTTTGAATAATGTCCGAACGGACCGGCGGACGCGAAGTCACTGACGCCAGGAACGAAGAGAGTGGAGTGTAAGAGCTTGGTATCAAGATACCACATACTAAACCAATTCAGGTACCATATACTAATACCAACTCAGACACTACCATAAGCTCGAGCACAGGGAACATGGTACACATCCACCGTTCCCTGCCTTCTATTCAGTTAGGATCCTATTGTGTTGGAAAAGCCTGTAAACTCAAGGGGGCAATCGCTCTTAATAGTTGTAATGTAAATGTAATCACGCATGATCATTAATACAGCCTGTGTAAACACGCAAGAAGCATCGTGTTGCTTTTACATCTACCAGATGGGAAATATGGACGACCTTGGATTTTTATTACCTTCACCATATTCTGTTGCAACTTCAGTTGACGCAGATTCTGATTACGGCACACTTCGCGAAAATTTCTTTTGTTACCTCGATTAAGCAAGAGTGACTCTTCAATTTATTTATAATTGTATAAAGCTTACTGCTCTGGCTAAGAGAATTTTTACCAGGAAGACAAGTTTTAGAAGAATTCGCAATAAAGTCAGAAACTTTACTCAACTTTAAGCAAAGTTGGGAAATATGGACAAGTTGTAACGCAACAATTTTTTTGTGAGGAGGAAAAATGGTGAAATCTTTTATAGACGTAGCAGAGAACTCTCCTAGGACGGGACTAGGCATACCTGTTAAAACAAAAAAACCCCTCTTTCGAACCATATTCAAAATGAACGTTACAATTTACTACAGTAATATCAAATAGTCTCTAACTTGTTCATATGTTCCAACTTTGCTTGGAGCGAGGGTGAAACAACGCTTAAAATTACTACGGATTACTCCGAAATGTCCCGGATTACCAGTTCGGATCACCAAGTGGTCCAGCGGAATACCAGAGTTATTTCCCGCTTGGGATTACGGCGGATTGCTGCAGATTACGCTGGATTACCCCGGATTACTCCGATTTACTTGAACTACTCCAAATTACTCCGATTTACCTCAAATTATTTCAGACTAATCCGGACTGCCGCGGATTACTCCGAAATGTCCCGGATTACCAGTTCGGATCACCAAGTGGTCCAGCGGAATACCAGAGTTATTTCCCGCTTGGGATTACGGCGGATTGCTGCAGATTACGCTGGATTACCCCGGATTACTCCGATTTACCTCAAATTATTTCGGACTAATCCGGACTGCCGCGGATTACTACGAAATACCCTGGATTACTAGTTCGGATCACCAAGTGGTCCAGCGGATTACCAGAGTTGTTTCCCCATGGGATTACCGTGGATTATGCTGGGTTACTCCGGATTACCCTGGATTACTAGTTCGAATTACCGGAGTTGTTGCCCCCATGGGATTACCGACGATTATACTGGGTTACACCGGATTACCGTGAATTACTTATAGATTACTCAAGTTTACTTGGATTACCTCGGATTACTCCGATTTACCTCAGATTACTGCGGATTAACTCGGATTAACTAGATTACTCCGGTTTACTGAGATTACTCCGATTTTATTGGACTACTCCAGATTACTCCGATTTACCTCAAATTACTTCGGATTAAACCGGATTGCCGCGGATTACTCCGAATACTCTGGATTACTAGTTCGGATCACCAAGTGGTCCAGCGGATTACCAGAGTTGTTTCCCCCATGGGATTACCGCGAATTATGCTGGGTTAACCCGGATTACCCTGGATTACTATGCCGAATTACCGGAGTTGTTTTCCCCATGGGATTACCGACGATTATACTTGGTTACGCCGGATTACCCTGGATTACTCAGGTTACTCAAGTTTGCTTGGATTACTTCTGATTACTCCGATTTACCTCAGATTACTGCGGATTACCTCGAATGAATGGGATTGCTCCGGTTTACTTGGATTAATTCAGATTGCATCGGATTCCTCGGATTACCAGTTCGGATCACCAAGTATTCCAGCGGATTACTAGAGTTGTCTTCCCCTAAGCTTAGAGTTGAATGAAATTTCTCGAACTATTATTTTTCGTAAAGCAATTCCAGTTCTTTTACCAGAATGTGAAAAATTGTTTGAAATTTTGCAAAAACTCGAATAAATCGCCAAATTGTAATTGTTTGATCTATTGCAGTTTGAAATAATTTTTTATTACTTGTGATTATATAAAATATTATTGATAGTCATCTGAAATCAATCGGAATCACTTTTGGAACCTTTTTAAATTCATTTTTCTTTCACTTGCAATTAGTTTTTTGAGAGTATGTAGAATAATTCCACTCACAATAATCTGAAATCATAATGAATCTTCTGTAATCACACTTTTGTCACCTGAAATTAACTACGATAATTTAGAATAGTGCAAAAATAACATATAATTATCTGCTTTCGCTAAGAAATGAACAGAAATCAAATTTCATCATTTGCACTCAGTTATATTTGTTGAAAATTATTTTGTCGCAGTGTGAATTATACTTAAAGCATTTTCAATCAATAAAAATTCCATATAAATGATATTTAACGATGATTCTATAAATACTGAAAATTACTAGCCTTTTGTTGATTACAATCACTGACAGTTACTTCAAAATCATATGAAATCGCACTGAAATCATCTAAAATCATTTGTAATTATACTTTAATGAACTAAAATAATTGTTAATTAAATGAAATCAACTGTAGTCACGAAAATCGCTTACTCTTATTTTAAAATGACTTTTTAGTAATTTCATTTCAAATCCTATTAAATTAACTTTCCGCACGCAAAACGATACCGACAAGACTAACTTTCGGTGTACACGGACAAAAAAATCATTTTCACACACAAGTTAATAATTGCAATGGGTTTTTGATGAAAAAAACTAAAATAAAGTTTTTTCTATTTTTAAAGCAAAAATAAGAAAAATTACAAGCTTCCATAAAAGTTCTATGTGGTAATATTTTGTAGAAATATTTTTCACAAGAATATGTATAAAATTCATAATCCCTGGTCGATTCTGCCAATCGTTACATGTTTATACCCAAGATTATTATCACAGTGATGGGTTTTTTCATGAAAGGGAGCCTTTTTTAGTTTCCGGTGAGAGGAAATTATATGAGACATCACATTCATTATGCAGTCAATAGTAATGATTCGCTCCATTTGATTCTATATTCATTATAAGTAGCTAGAAGTCTGAGAGAGAGGAGAGAGGAAGAGGTTCGACACAACAATCTTCCCACGGTGTGGAAGACGAGATCTTAAAAATGACGCCACAACGCAGCCTTGCAAGGACGAACTTGCCGTTTTAGATAGAGTAAATGCTGATGATTATCATTAACGTCGGATTGCGGTTCTACTTGACACACGGTCTAACCAAAGGCTTGAAATTCTTTTCACAGGTGGCGCGAGGTCGGAATTAAAAGATACAAAATAAGGTATTAAATTAACCAAAAAGTCATTAATTAATGTAAGATAGAAAATAAATGCTTTTACAACTCTTTACTAATTAAGGCCATGTCAAACTTATTCGATCCTTACCTTACCAAGGATGGGAAGTAACAAGTTAAAAGTTACTTTTGTAAATATGTAACGAATTGGTAACTAGTTACATTTTTTTCAGTAACGATATCCATAAAAATCGTTATTTTTCTCCTTACTTTTAAAATATAGTACAGAATTTTTTTTATTGCGACAATCAATATATTTTTTTGCATTTGTAACGATTTTTCCATTTCGATTATTTGAATGGTGGCGGCACTTTCGGCGACCAATCACTGAGCTGACCGACGCTTGAAAAGTTGATTGAGATAATCAAGTTGACGTCACAGGCCATGTGGTAGGGATAGACTGTAAGTTAGGTTGGTCTTGGACGAAAGAAATATATGGGAATCATTGGGAAATTGATGAAACAAAATTTTCTAGCGTAAAAGTAAGTCATAAATTTATTAATAATTATATTTTTCAAGTGCAAAATTAATTTCCGCCTATTTTGAGTGCCTACTTGTCACTTGTCATTCTTTTAATTTTTTAATATAAAATAAAATGTCATAAATTTGTAGGTTATGATGACCGTTTGTTTTGAAGGATTTGGAGAATGTGTTGAAAACGAGAACATGCTTATCGATACATTCTTCAAATCTTTCAAAACAAACGGTCATCATAACCTACAAATTTATGACATTTTATTTTATATTAAAAAATTAAAAGAATGACAAGCGACAAGTAGGTACTCAAAATAGCCCTTCAATAATAACATTGCTATTCTAGAAAGCAAAATTAGCTATTATTGCCTGAGGTCTAATTTTCGTGGGTGATAACTACCTTAAACTTGGAAATTTCGATTGTTCTTATTTTAAATTTAAATTAAATGATTTCAGCCAAATGTGAATCATATTTGTAAAAATATAGTTTCACGTTAATTTCTGTTAGCGAATCTGGCGGGATTGTGAATTAGAAGTACACAATAAACAAAACAATATTCAACAGAGAAAATGAATATGAAAAATACATACCGTTCCCAAAAGAATTCCGTCAGGACCAATAATTGTTCTTTCGCGGATGATGTCACTTTCAGCAAAATGTTTGTCACAAACTGCTTGACCTTCTTTGACTTCGATATCGTCTCTTAAAATTGCGCGTTGCCATTTTTTAATTAAATTTTTATCTTTTGGCACATAAAAAAATCGACGAGTTTGCTCCTCGGAACTCCGTTTCTTTTGTAAGCAGAATCACACTTCACGGCAATACACTTCACCATTTTTTATTGTTTTTTACATCCTTACACCAAGAAAACGATTCACTATACTTTTTCAACAAAAAACAGGATAAAAACACTACTAAATATCAAAAAACCTCGAATCTTTACTGTTTTGCCATGCATTTGACAGTTAGTCGGCCCTAAAGCTTATCAGCGCCGCGCTCGGTCACATTAAGTACTAATGCGCTCGCCAGTCAAAAGTCAGCCCACTTTTAGTTATAAGTTGCAGAGGGCTGATTTCTTTCGTCCAAGACCAACCTAACTTACAGTCTATCCCTACCACATGGCCTGTGACGTCAACTTGGTTATCTAAATTGGCGTTGAACAGAATTAGGTCTGAATCGCATGCGCAGATCTTTAACTCTATCTTTTTCTCTTGGCAGAGAATCTTAAAGTGAGAAAAGTCTCATTTATTCATTGCTTTTTTGTGTAATTTTCGTCCTGAGTGCTTCGCTTCAAAAGAAGAATTTTAACTTTTATTTCTATTTACTACTACTTCGTGATTTACACCAAGGTGCATTTAAAAATTACTTACTCAATTTAACAGTATACTT
Organism: Diplolepis rosae; assembly: GCA_030998225.1. Lineage (NCBI taxonomy): Eukaryota > Metazoa > Arthropoda > Insecta > Hymenoptera > Diplolepididae > Diplolepis > Diplolepis rosae. The sequence goes on from JAPYXD010000736.1 coordinate 3,041,055, forward strand.
ACATCTGGCTTCGATGTTCACAATTTATTCATTTGTCAATTGAAGATTTTGCAAAACACTATTTACGTATTTATATTCGTTGACATGTGACGTCAGACTTTTCTCACTTTAAGATTTTCTGCCACGAGAAAAAGATTCGGCCTCCTTATACTACTTCGTGGAAGGTATATTTTGTTTTTATATACCAAAAAGATTAGTAAAAATGCATTGGCTAATGCAAATTTAAATAAATACATCAAAAGGTATGTATGTCCTCTAATTTAATTTCAACTTTGTCCTAGATTTTAAGTTTAAGTTTGGACTTAATGTATATTAAAGTTTTAAAAACTGAAATCTAATAAACAAAATCAATTGTCGAAAAATTGTGTTATTCTTATTTTTTATTATAATTTTAAAATATAAAAGTAACGAAAAAAGTAACGAACGTTACTTTATTTATAAAAGTAACTGAGAAAAAGTTATATTTTGAAACGGTAACAATATCAATAACTAGTTACTATTTTAGGTGTTGTAACAGTAATTGTAACTAGTTCCTTTTAAAAAGTAACTTACCCATCCCTGCGAGTCGCGACTCGGAACCCAACTGGGATTCCATGCGGGAACCCATCTCGTAACATATATAGGGTCCTATTTTGCTGCCTATGGGAATTCAAGACACGAATTGGTACATGAAATAATGTAGGAACTTACTAGGGTTACTACATAGGTTCCCGTGTAGGTTCCCACACGATTCCTTAAATGATTTTCTTTTTCAAACAATTTTGTTCTAAAAACAATATGTGAAATCGCTTATATCTTTTTCTTTCAGAAGAGATTCGAGAGAGGCTCCTGCACAGGATTCACGTGAGTTAGACAGGATTTGTATCGAGCGAGATTCCCTGGCAAAAGTTTCGTAAAGGAATTTAATCCGAGAGAATCCGAACCATTGCAAAATATATAGGATAGAAGACTTTCAATCCGAATCCATCCGAACCAAGTTTCCAATCGATCTCAAAATGATTCAATTTGAGGTCGTAAAGATTCGTATTACACGTCTTGAATTGATTCGAATTGAAAACTTTGTTCAATTCCATGTGGATCGTAATCTCGAATCGATTAGGATAGAAAAATTGGTTCTGATTAATTCAGATTAGAAATCACGGACTGAGTTTGATTGAATTTCATCCGATTTGCACCAAGCGAGGTTGAAAACATTTTTATGGATCAGTTTTGAAACAGGATTCGGATTGGTACCGAATAGGATGGAATTAAATCCTATCCTAAATTTTTACCAGAGCTTTTATAGGTTCTTATAAAGGTTCTAATATACGAAAATACGTAGTAACCTAGGTAGGATCCTACCCTATAGGCACCGTGCGTGACTGCAGCGCCATAGCATGAGTGAACTAAAGGAGGCTGTTCGAGAACTTTTACAATGTATTATAATGGGACTTAGTTATAAAAATGTTTATTATCAATTAAAAAACAAACAAAAAAACAATTTGATTCACTTTAAAATTCGATTATTTTTCCTTGTGAAGTATTTGTGTGAAATCAGCAGTAAAAAGTAAGTATTTTCCATAATAAAAATGATTTAGAAACCAGTAAATATAAGGTTAAGGTAGTTGTCGTGCCAAAAAACAGTCTGTGGAAAAAGAAGTTTTTCTATGATTTCAAGACTGGAAATTATATCATCAGCCGTGTCATATGTAAGGAAAGACACTCTTTTTAATGAAAAAATTTAAAAATTACGAAAAATAATTTTTTAATAATGTTCTTTGTAATAGGATTTTTCCTTACTATCGCTTCTTACCAATTTTTTAAAAATGATTGAAGTTTCTTAAATCATTGCTTATTTTTTCGGGAAAAATATTCTCTACAACTTGACCGTTTCCAATTTTTGAAAATAAATTCTTTAATGGCTGAAATAATTAAAAATCAATTTTCCAAAACAAAATTTTTATAAACAAATTGCTATATTTGATAATAATTGATTTATTTTCAAAAATTGGAAACGGTTAAGTTGTAGAGAATATTTCCCCCGAAAAAATAAGCTATGATTTAAGAAACTTCAATCATTTTCAAAAAATTGGTAAGAAGCGATAGTAAAGAAATATCCTATTATAAAAAACATTATTAAAATATTATTTTTCGTAATTTTTAAATTTTTTCATTAAAAAGAGTGTCTTTTCTTACATATGACACGGCTGATGATATAATTCTCAGTCTTGAAATCATAGAAAAACTTCTTTTTCCACAGACTGTTTTTTGGCACACTATATGAAAAAGAATCAAATATTATTAATTAATTTTTTTACATTTAATGGACAAAACAGCTTCGTGCAAGAGTGGATGTGGCAGAGAGAAAAAAAATTCTCATTTTGATAAAAAAAATTCAAAATATATTGCATGAATTTCTTTTTTCTAAATATATAATTCTCAAAATTTTTAAGTCATTTTGAATCACATTTTTTAACTACTGATTTAAAAAATGTTTGTTTTTTTATACTAAACTTACGAATTTCTAAAAGTTTGCTAATCTCATTGTTATTGCTTTTACCGAAATTAAGGTTATGGTACTACTTACTTTTGCCTTCTTACTGCAGCTACCCACTTATTCCTTTGATTTATTTTCCATTTAGACGTTGGAAATTTATAAAATTTACACTCAATTTTCCTGCTTGTTTTTTTACAATTCACAACACAACAACTTCGGTGGCTCATTTCAGCTATATTTTTATAATTAAAACAAAATTTAGATTTGCACATGTATTTTGATTGTTCGGAAATATAAAACAGTCTCCTTTAACGCCTAAATTATCCACTGCGTGCGCTGGCGTCGATTTAACTCTCCCTACCATGACTTCGCACGGTGCCTATACGTCCGCTAGGTTCCAATGCGCATTAGAATATGGGTTCCATTCAGGAACCCAGGTAGGTTCTTACTTGAGTTCTAAATCACAGTAGGAGGTAACTAACTATATACACTTTTTCTTGTACGTTAATTTTCAGACCAAAAAGTCGTATAAGACTTGTCAATTTATTTGTACAACAGTCCTTTAAAATTCAATCGTCGAACTAATACGTAATAAATAAGACTTGTATTCTAAGGTAATCAAAAAATTTTTTTGTAGTGAAGGTCCTATGGCTTTGAAAGCGACAGGTATATAATTTTACCAAGTGCCATATACATGACATCATTATTATTGTATGTAAAATGGGTTTAATCATCACTGTCATCTTTATTTGCTCAAAGCTGACGAAGTATTTCGCATTAAAGTTCAATCGTCACTTTGAACTGACGCTAATGAGGCTCGTAATGTAATCGTGGCTCGACTCTCTGTAATTGGTTGGTTGGCACATTTACTTTAGATACGAAAGCGTTAAATAAAAAATGCATTGCGCGTGCGTCCTAATTGGCAACCGATCCATTCTCGGCTTAGGACGAACGATCGATACTATCGATACAAGCCTAGGTTGTTCAGGGGCGCGAACATCGCCTCTTCACCAGACGCGTACATCCAACATGATAAATTTGTTCTGTCTTATATTTTATTAGCAAATAATGTCATCTATTTATTACTGATATCTATTATGGGAAAGTCATAAACTATATTCTGACAAATCATGATATACATTTACTACCTTCTCCAACATTGAAAATCATTTTAAGTCACTTGCAATCCATGTAATTATAAGAAATAATTTGCAATTACTTGTAATAGGGTTTAATTCTTTATAAACAATAGGAGTAGTTTAATGCTTTGTTGGAAGTTTCGGATTGGATTTCATTCTGCACTATTTTGTTCTATTCCACGCAAATTCGAAAAAAGGTTTGTAATTTTGAGGAAAGTTTTAAATTGTATGGAATTCAATCCAAGTCAATCAGAACTAATCCAAATTAATAGAACATTTATGAATTTCGCTAAATACGAATCGATCAAAAATCAATCTGATTTATTCTGGTTCAAACCGATCTCGAATAGATTCGGAATGAAGTCTGGGATTGAAATGGTTTGGATTCTCTTGGATTGAAATCGTTTATGAAACTTTCGACAGGGAATCTTGCTCGATACAAATCGGTTAAAAACGAATCACATTAATTCCGATCTCGGATTAAATCTTAATGAAGCCTGGTATTGAATCAGAATAAATTTGATTGATTTTTAATCGGTGTGCATCAAATCAGGTTCAAAACGTTTTCCGGATTGGTTCAAAAAAATATTTTGTAATGGTTCGGATTCTCTCGGATTGAATTTGACAGGGCATCTCACTCGTTACAAATCGGTTAAAAACGAATCAGATTAATTCCGATTTCGGATTAAATCGTAATGAAGCCTGGTATTGAATCAGAATAAATTTTTATTGATTTTTAATCGGCGTGCATAAAATCAGATTCAAAAATTAAAAACGATTCACATTAATTCCGATCTCGGATTAAATCGTAATGAAGCCTGGGGTTAAATCTGAATATATATGATTGATTTTTAATCGGTGTGCATCAAATCAGGTTCAACACGTTTTCCGGATTGGTTCAAAAAAATATTTTGTAATGGTTCGAATTCTCTCAGATTGAATTTGACAGGGAATCTCGCTCGTTACAAATCGGTTAAAAACGAATCAGATTAATTCCGATTTCGGATTAAATCGTAATGAAGCCTGGGGTTAAATCAGAATATATATGATTGATTTTAATCGGTGTGCATCAAATCAGGTTCAAAACGTTTTCCGGATTGGTTCAAAAAAATATTTTGTAATGGTTCGGATTCTCTCGGATTGAATTTGACAGGGAATCTCGCTCGTTACAAGTCGGTTAAAAACGATTCACATTAATTCCGATCTCGGATTAAATTGTAATGAAGCCTGTATTGAATCAGAATATATATGATTGATTTTTAATCGGTGTGCATCAAATCAGGTTCAAAACGTTTTCCGGATTGGTTCAAAAAAATATTTTGTAATGGTTCAGAATCTCTCGGATTGAATTTGACAGGGAATCTCGATCGTTACAAGTCGGTTAAAAACGAATCACATTAATTCCGATCTCGGATTAAATCGTAATGAAGCCTGGTATTGAATCAAAATAAATTTGATTGATTTTTAATCGGCGTGCATAAAATCAGATTCAAAAATTAAAAACGATTCACATTAATTCCGATCTCGGATTAAATCGTAATGAAGCCTGGGGTTAAATCAGAATATATATGATTGATTTTTAATCGGTGTGCATCAAATCAGGTTCAAAACGTTTTCCGGATTGGTTCAAAAAAATATTTTGTAATGGTTCGGATTCTCTCGGATTGAATTTGACAGGGAATCTCGCTCGTTACAAATCGGTTAAAAACGAATCAGATTAATTCCGATTTCGGTTTAAATCGTAATGAAGCCTTGGGTTAAATCAGAATATATATGATTGATTTTTAATCGGTGTGCATCAAATCAGGTTCAAAACGTTTTCCGGATTGGTTCAACAAAATATTTTGTAATGGTTCGGATTCTCTCGGATTGAATTTGACAGGGAATCTCGCTCGTTACAAGTCGGTTAAAAACGAATTACATTAATTCCGATCTCGGATTAAATCGTAATGAAGCCTGGTATTGAATCAGAATATATATGATTGATTTTTAATCGGTGTGCATCAAATCAGATTCAAAACTTTTTCCGGATAGGTTCGAAAACACATTTTGCAATGGTTCGGATTCTCTCGGATTAAATTTCTTTACGAAACTTTTGCCAAATAATCTCGCTCGATACAAATCGGTTAAAAACGAATCAGATTCATTCCGATTTCGGATTAAATCGTAATGAAGCCTGGGATTGAATCATAATATATATGATTTATTTTTAATCGGTGTGCATCAAATCAGATTCAAAACTTTTTCTGGATAGGTTCGGAAACACATTTTGGAATGGTTTGGGTTTTCTCGGATTGAATTCCTTTAGAAAACATTTTCCAGGGAATCTAGCTTGATGCTAATCGGTTAAAAACGAATCATATTCATTCCGATTTCGGATTAAATCGTAATGAAGTCTGGGATTAAATCAGAATATATATGATTGATTTTTAATCGGTGTGCATCGAATCAGGTTCAAAACGTTATCCGGATTGGTTCAAAAAAATATTTTGTAACGGTTCGGATTCTCTCGGATTGAATTTGACAGGGAATCTCGCTCGTTACAAGTCGGTTAAAAACGAATCACATTAATTCCGATTTCGGATTAAATCGTAATGAAGCCTGGTATTGAATCAGAATAAATTTTTATTGATTTTTAATCGGTGTGCATCAAATAAGATTCAAAACTTTTTCCGGATAGGTTCGGAAACACATTTTGAAATGGTTTGGGTTTTCTCGGATTGAATTCTTTTAGGAAACATTTACCAGGGAATCTAGCTTGATGCTAATCGGTTTAAAACGAATCAAATTCATTCCGATTTCGGATTAAAACGTAATGAAGCCTGGGATTGAATTAGAATAGATTGGATTGATATTTAATCGGTGTGCACCGAAGGAAATTTAAAACGTTTGCCGGATTGGTTCGGAAAACTATTTTGAAATGGTTTGGATTTTATCGGATTGAATTCCTTTACGAAACTTTTCACAGGGAATCTCATTCGATACAAGTCGGTTATGATTGAATCAGATTCATTCTGGTTCAATCCGATCTCGGATAAATTCGTAATGAAGTTTGGGATCGAACCGGATAGAATTGGCTGGTTTTTTAATGGGTGTGCATCAAATGAGATTCCAAACGTTTGCCAGATTGGTTCGGACAAATATTTTGCAATGGTTCGAATTCTCTTGGATTAGATTCCTTTACGAAACTTTTGCTAGGCAATCTCGCTCGATGCTAATCTGTTAAAAACGAATTAAATTCATTCAGATCTTCGTTTAATTTGTAATAGAGTCTTGAATTCTACCAGAATAAATCGGATAATTTATTAGTTTCTGTGCATCGAAGGAAATTCAAAACGTTTTTTGGATTGGTTCGGCAACCGATTTCGAATTGGCTCAAATTCTCTCGGATTGAATTCCTTTACGAAAATTTTATCAGGAAATATCACTTAATTCAAAGTGATTGAAAATCAATCCGTCTCAATCCGAAACAGTTTTAAATCCATCTCAATCTAAGGTTCTAATGATCTGATTGTAAGTCTCGATTTGAATCAAGCCAGATTGAAAATCTTTTTTTCGAAATGGTTCAGATTGGTGCAGAAATAGAATATAAAGAAAGAAAATATTTCCAGAGTTTGATTAAAATGCAGTGCAAAAGTAATAAATAACTTTTAAATTTATGACCAAGTTGTAAACGTTTTAATATGAAAAAAACTCTTACGCCAATAACTCTTATCGACAATATTTTTTTCCCTGTCTACCCTGCTCTCAAGCAGTAGATCTCCGAGTATATTTTTTTTTGTTTCTCTCTCTTCTCTTTTCTCTTTGAGTGGCTTATTACGATGCACTGGAGCTTAAGAGGCACGTCCAGGTGTCCAGCGAGTACTTAGTAGAGTAACGAACAAGTAAATGAAGTCAAGTAAGTCAATGCAAGTAGGAGGTGGCAGGTGCTACGTACCACCGCTTTTCCTTTCTTATTTTTCTTTTTTCGTTTCTTCACATCTTCTGTCAGAGCTCTGGAGAAGTTGCAAGGTTATTCTTGGCTATTGTGAGGTCTTTCTACTGAGTAAAGGATATAATAGCACAGGATACAATAGAATAGCAGAACATACCCTTTCAAAAAAGAAGTATCAGTAAACATCGTGATCAATACTTTTATCTTGAAATTCATTACTTTATCTGTGAAAAAAGTATTAGTTCCTGATAGTTACCAATAGAATAACATAAAAGAGCATAGAATAATGTAACAGGATTCTGCACCACATAGGAGAGCTCAATGCACCATAACGTGGAATAAAATAATACAAAACCCAGCAGTATAGCATTGCCTAGTGAAAGTTTCAGATAGAATTTCATTCTATCCTATACCGCGCCAATCTAAGCCATTCCGAATCAATACGGAAAAGATTTTCTATTTTTCTTGGTGCAAATTAGCTACAAATCAACCTCACTCAATCCTAAACTTCCATTCCAAATAAATCTAAAAAAAGTGTTTAATCCGAATAAATCCGAGATTTATAATTCGAATAAAATCGAACAAAGTTTTAAATCGGACTAAATTCGAATCATCCGGGACTTCCAATACAGTTGGAAGTCTCGGATTGATTTTCAGCCGATTTTTATAAAGCGAGTTTGGAAAATAATCTTTGGATTGTTTCGTCTTGGTACGGAATAGGAGAGAATAGCGCAGAATAAAATTCAAATCAAAACTTTTACTAAAATGGGTATCATATAGTGAAGCACAAAATAGAATAGGATAGAACTCCTCACAACAGGCCTTTAAAGCCCAGCAGACGCATGGTCAGATGGAATAGGATAGGATAATAAGACAGAACACGACACCACAAAATGGCATAGCATAGGGTAGCATATCATAGAACTGCATAGCATAGGATTAAAATACGGAATAGCGTAAAACCAAATAGGAATGGACACTACAGAAAAGCATAAAATAGAATAGGGTAGCATATCACAGAACTGCATAGCATAGGATTAAAATACGGAATAGCGTAAAATTACAAAGCACTGAATAGTATTTAGTATAGTATATAATAGCATACAGTATAGTGCATAGTAAAGTGCAATAAAACGTACACAGAACACGACACCACAAAATGGCATAGAATAGGATTAGAATACGGAATAGCATAAAACCAAATAGGAATGGACACTACAGAATAGCATTTTATAGAATACCACATTATGGAGTCAAGTAAGACAGAACACCACACCACAAAATGGCATAGAATAGAATAGGGTAGCATATCATAGAACTGCATAGCATAGGATTAAAATACGGAATAGCATAAAACCAAATAGGAATGGACACTACAGAATAGCATTTTCTAGAATACCACATCATGGAGTCAAATAAGACAGAACACGACACCATAAAATAGCATAGCATAAAATAGAATAGGGTAGCATATCACAGAACTGCATAGCATAGGATTAAAATACGGAATAGCGTAAAACCAAATAGGAATGGACGCTACAGAAAAGAATTTTATAGAGTACCACATTATGGAGTCAAATAAGATAGAACACGACACCACAAAATGGCATAGCATAGAATAGAATAGGGTAGCATATCATAGAACTGCATAGCATAGGATTAAAATACGGAATAGCATAAATCAAATAGGAATGGACACTACAGAATAGCATTTTATAGAATACCACATTATGGAGTCAAATAAGACAGAACACGACACCACAAAATGGCATAGAATAGGATTAAATTACGGAATAGCATAAAACCAAATAGGAATGGACACCACAGAATAGCCTTTTACAGAATACCACATTATGGAGTCAAATAAGACAGAACACCACACCACAAAATGGCATAGCATAGAATAGAATAGGGTAGCATATCATAGAACTGCATAGCATAGGATTAAAATACGGAATAGCATAAAACCAAATAGGAATGGACACTACAGAATAGCATTTTATAGAATACCACATCATGGAGTCAAATAAGACAGAACACGACACCATAAAATGGCATAGCATAAAATAGAATAGGGTAGCATATCACAGAACTGCATAGCATAGGATTAAAATACGGAATAGCGTAAAATTACAAAGCACTGAATAGTATTTAGTATAGTATATAATAGCATACAGTATAGTGCATAGTAAAGTGCAATAAAACGTACAGACTAGCATATTATAGAGCAGCATGTTATAAAATAGTATAAAATATAATAAAACATAACAGAACATATAGAAAAGTATAGAATAGCATAGAATAGCACAGAATAACACATTTAAGAACACATAGGTCAATGATGCAACTCTTCGCTATTAAATGAATAAGATACACAAATTTTGAACGAAAATGAAGTATGTTCGTGTCATAAAAACTTCGTATCGGAAAATCTCATTAGTCAAATGGGCATTTAGTAATTTCAGAGAGTTTGTTCGACTCCACGAATCGCTTACAGACTTCTCTAAGAGCAGACATAGCTTGCTTACCTGTGCATGTAATTGCAAGGTACTTGGCATTTTTATCGTCGCCACCGCCACTTTAAACGAACGAACACTCTTCATCTTATTGTTGTCTGGTGTTCTTGCCTTTATGGTGAAAAAGAAGAAAAGAGCGACTTTTATGGGTGCCAAGTGGAAATAGACAAAGGGTAGCGTTTTGCAAGATCCGCTAGTCAATTGGCTACAGATCACATTTTTGAAAAAATATCGATTCCTAACGTCACTACACATATTTATTTTTCGATCAATTACTCTTTCCCAGTGAAAGTTACTTTCAAGGTGAAGAACACGATCGTAAAAGACCTTTTTATTTGCGTTGCCCATAAGAACAGACAAAACGTTATGATATATGTAGGTAAGTATAATTCTTCAGACGCAATATACTCTTCATTACAACTCTTTAAATCTGATCGTTATTATGCAGAAATAACGAGGAAAAATAATATATTATGAAACTAGGGAGAAAAAAGTTTATTTTGTGAGTTTGATGTTTGAAGCCTGAGCAAAGCGAGAGCAAAAATCTCACGAGTAAAATTAATTTTTTCTACTAGAAGGTCATAAAGTGGATTTTATTGCCCTATTCAGGGTAAATAAATCCATTTTTTAACTCCCTAATAGGAAAAAAAATCGTGTTCGGTGCTCTGGGACCAAAAATTACACTCTCAAAATATTTTTTTTTTCCCTAGTTGCACGATATATTATTTCTCCATTGTTGCAAGCGATTCTTTTCACGGGAGGGGGGGTCGAAAAATTGATTTTTTTAGTCTCGGAGGTGGCTAAAAATTGTACTTTTCGACCCGCTAGTAAAAAACTTAAATTTATTTTTGTTATAGAAAAAAATGGCTACGATAAAAAATTATGTATTTTCGAGGGAAAAAGTGACTTGATGTTTTCACAACCCCCCCACCCGGGTGTGTGGTAAATTTCGGCGTAGTTGCTTTTCCTCCTTGAAAATAAAGGGTTTTTTTATACTACCGGGTCATAAAGTTCATTTTATTGTACCCTGCAGAGCAAACGAATCCGTTTTTGGGAAACCCAAGTAGAAAAAAAATCTTGTGCAACACGGGGAAAAACATTTATTTTCCCTAGTCACACAATATACTATTGTTTACATTGTAGGGGGCAATGAAATAAACTTTATGACCCGCTAGTAGGAAAAGTACCTTTATTTTTGTTATTAAAAAAATGTCCACAATAAAAAAAATTTATTTTCAAAGGAAAAAAGTGACTTGATATTTTCAAGCCCTCCCACCCGGGTGTGTGGTAAATTTTTGCAGAGTTGCTTTTCCTCCTTGAAAATAAAGGGTTTTTTTATACTACCGGGTCATAAAGTTCATTTTATTGTACCCTGCAGAGCAAACGAATCCGTTTTTGGACATCCAAGTAGAAAAAAAATCGTGTGCAAAACAGGTAGAAACAATTATTCACCCTAGTTGCATAATATACTATTTTTTACATTGTAGGGGGCAATGAAATGAACTTTATGACCCGCTAGTAGGAAAAAGTACCTTTATTTTTGTTATTAAAAAAATGTCCACAATAAAAAAAATTTATTTTCAAAGGAAAAAAGTGACTTGATATTTTCAAGCCCTCCCACCCGGGTGTGTGGTAAATTTTTGCAGAGTTGCTTTTCCTCCTTGAAAATAAAGGGTTTTTTTATACTACCGGGTCATAAAGTTCATTTTATTGTACCCTGCAGAGCAAACGAATCCGTTTTTGGACATCCAAGTAGAAAAAAATCGTGTGCAAAACAGGTAAAACCAATTATTCACCCTAGTTGCATAATATACTATTGTTTACATTGTAGGGGGCAATGAAATAAACTTTATGACCCGCTAGTAGGAAAAGTACCTTTATTTTTGTTATTAAAAAAATGTCCACAATAAAAAAAATTTATTTTCAAAGGAAAAAAGTGACTTGATATTTTCAAGCCCTCCCACCCGGGTGTGTGGTAAATTTTTGCAGAGTTGCTTTTCCTCCTTGAAAATAAAGGGTTTTTTTATACTACCGGGTCATAAAGTTCATTTTATTGTACCCTGCAGAGCAAACGAATCCGTTTTTGGACATCCAAGTAGAAAAAAAATCGTGTGCAAAACAGGTAGAAACAATTATTCACCCTAGTTGCATAATATACTATTGTTTACATTGTAGGGGGCAATGAAATAAACTTTATGACCCGCTAGTAGGAAAAGTACCTTTATTTTTGTTATTAAAAAAATGTCCACAATAAAAAAAATTTATTTTCAAAGGAAAAAAGTGACTTGATATTTTCAAGCCCTCCCACCCGGGTGTGTGGTAAATTTTTGCAGAGTTGCTTTTCCTCCTTGAAAATAAAGGGTTTTTTTATACTACCGGGTCATAAAGTTCATTTTATTGTACCCTGCAGAGCAAACGAATCCGTTTTTGGACATCCAAGTAGAAAAAAAATCGTGTGCAAAACAGGTAGAAACAATTATTCACCCTAGTTGCATAATATACTATTTTTTACCTTGCAGGGGGCTTTAAAATGCACTTTATGACCCGCTAGTAAAAAAAAAATTCGTACGACGCGTATTTCTTGAGATATTTTGATATTAAAGATAAAAACCCACCCTGTATATTAATGTAATTGCCTTACAGATTTTTACATGAAAAGTAAAGCTGTCATTTTCTCCAGAGTCTGTATGACTATGAAAAATGAAAGACGAAGAATAAGATTAGAAAGATTACTTCTTGTGATTGTAGGAAATTCTGGGAATCCTTTTTTCTCGGGGATTCAATCGCAGAACGCACGTTATCTGCCTATGCGGACGTTCATGCAAATGTGGAAGAAAACAGTACCGTAAAGTAAAAGAATTTGCAGATAATACTCGACAACAGTGCTGCCAAGTTTCCAAAATTTCGATCAGATTTGAAGAAATTATTATAGTGATTTCCTCAAAAATTTCCAGGATTTTGAGATATTTGAGTGATTGCACTATTTTTTCTGAATTATAGAATTTTTCAACATCTGCCTCTATTATTGCATGACAGATATGTCACATAAGCCAAGTAACAGTTATTTAACTAAATTGCAATAGTGTTACTGAACATAATTGTTACATACAAATCGCTGTCTTTAAAATTCCATAAAAATTGATTTTTCTTTAGGTTTGAAGAATTTATGTTATATAACGTCTATGGCACTTTTGTTCTGTAACATAAAGATAACAATAATTATATAAGAGAAGCTAAAAAATTAAATTGTTATATAATTTAATTAGAAGTAAAATTTTTGTTCAGTGACATAGATGCATCTACGTAACCATTACATAACAGTTACGTAACAATTACATAACGGTTACGTAACAATTACATATCAGTTACGTAACTGTTATGTAACAGTTACAAAATTACTATATAATGCAATACTTTGTTTAAGCACACTTTTATTTTATTTTTGTCCAAATATTGAGGCTCCTGAGCTTTAAGATTGCAGTAAAACACTGTTATATTTTTGTTATCTAATAGTTACAAAATTTGTAGGCCTTATCTCGCCGGTAGCGGGTATCACTGTTGTATTTGAAGCTGGTAATAGTCTACGTTCACAAAAAAGGTGCGCTTTATTCAAGAATGACGTGCAGATAACCTTCACCCAGGAAAACGAGAATCTGGTAACAAAAGTGGCCGTTTCCAGTTCATTTAGAATCCCTATTTGCTGTATAATGCACTTATCTAAAACATGGATCAAGGTTTCGAAAATATCTTTTATACATTTTACATTTTATACATCATCGCATACATTTATATATTACATACATAGCAATATACTGAATAATTCGACGCATAAATCTTAAATTAATGTAAAAGAAACCTTTTGTCAAAATTCACATAGTTTTTAAAAATTTCAAATATTTGAATGAAATCTTTTGAATATTTTTATATAATTGATAAAAGATTCAAAATTAACCAGAAATTTCTATGATAATTTTTTTTACCAGCTTGAAAAATTTTGAAAATCATTCAAAGTTTATCAAAAATGACGATAAAATATTGGGTTAGTTTTGAAAAAATGCCATGAACTTCTTTTTGATAAATTTCCTATCATTTGACAGATTTATTTGAATATTCCCATAAATACACTCTAAAAACAAGTGTGTTACTTCTACACGTGAAATACGATAGTAACTTTTTAGGCATTTGAAGTGTGTAGTTTTAATACACATTACAAACGTAACGTTTAATTTTCAAACACTTTAACGTTTTGTACCCAAAATGTGTGTTAAAAATACACACTTCAAATGCCTAAAAAGTTACTATCGTGATTCACGTGTAAAATTAACACACTTGTTTTTAGAGTGTATTTCTAAGATTTTAATAAGTTTCGAAATATCTACTCAATTTGGTGAAATTGTGATTTTATGCTTAAATATTATATTTTTATTTAACATATTTAATTATAAATGTATGTTTTATTCATCAGACATAATAAATTAGATTTCATACATTCGTAACACATTCGTTAAAACGTGACGCCAAAATGGGCTGTATGGTGTCGGGAATTAACATAAAAACATGGAAATGCAATTCTGCCTTCGCTCTTGGCAGGTTCCGGTCACTTTGTCTTGTTCAAAATATTGATATTCGTTTGCCATCCTCGAAGCCTCACCTTTTTTTCGTGCCAGTCACTATAATGTCTCGTTTAAATATTTCATCCCATGACGCTGAAAATTATGCAAAAATTTCCCATACGCCTTGCATTGTACGAATGATAAGAGAAACGAAGAAGAGAGAAAATGTCCCCCAAGTTAAGAGTCTCGAGTGAATTCCGAAAAAAGAAAATCTGGCTTCGGATGGTGCTAAGTGTCTCCCAGAAAAAATTGTTTACTCTGGTTCACAACAAAAAATCGACAGTTCCTTCTAACCAGAAAGGATTTTTATGGTATTTGTCATTACGGTTTGGAAATTTGAAGCTATTTTTTTGTCAGCTATCACTAATATTTATTTAGAGTCTATGATTACAATATTTTTATGTTATAAAAATCATTTCACATAACATTTACAGAACAGAAAAGCCACAGTGTTCTATAACTGTGTTACTCTAGGGAGACTTAATTGTTTTGTAATAGTGAAATGTAAAAATATATATAAAGTAACTGTTCTGTACCAGTTGACTGGTGGATTGTTCTATTGCTTTAAAAATTGTTACTAATTGTTGCTTACTATATAACCTTCACACAGTGTTATGTAACAGTTATGGAACCTTGTTACAAAACTGTTACATTACTTCGAGGATTACATTGTTTGTACCATGTCCGAAAGATGTTATTTCATAACAGATAACAATTATATCACGGTTATATATTAGTTATATATATCTACCTTATATTTATTACATTATTATTGATCTTTATAACAGTTATACGAAATCGTTAAGGATTTGTGCCAGGGACATTTTTCACTTTCAGACAGTGTTATGTAACAATTTTGTAACTGTAACTGTTACATAACTTCGAGGATTACATTGATCGTACCATGTTTTTTAAGAAGTTATTTTATAACAAATTACAATTATATCACGGTTATATATCAGTTATATATTTGTGCCCCATATTTATTACATTATTACTGATCTTTCTAACAATTATACAAAATCGTTACGGATTTGTGCCAGGGACATTTTTCACTTTCAGACAGTGTTATGTGACAGTTCTGCAACTGTAACTGTTACATAACTTCGAGGATTACATTGTTTGTACCATGTCCGAGAGATGTTATTTTATAACAGATAACAATTATATCACGGTTATATATTAGTTATGTATATGTACCTTATATTTATAACATTATTACAGATCTTTTACAAAATCAATACGAATTTGTGCCAGGAACATATTTCTCCTTCACACAGTCTTATGTAACAGTTCTGTAACTGTAACTGTTACATAACTTCGAGGATTACATTGTTCGTACCATGTTTTTTAAGAAGTTATTTTATAACAGATTACAATTATATCACGGTTATATATCAGTTATATATTTGTGCCCCATATTTATTACATTATTACTGATCTTTCTAACAATTATACAAAATCGTTACGGATTTGTGCCAGGGACATTTTTCACTTTCAGACAGTGTTATGTAACAGTTCTGCAACTGTAACTGTTACATAACTTCGAGGATTACATTGCTTGTACCATGTCCGAGAGATGTTATTTTATAACAGATAACAATTATATCACGGTTATATATTAGTTATATATATGTACCTTATATTTATTATATTATTATTGATCTTTCTCACAATTATAGGAAATCGTTAAGAATTTGTGCCTGGGACATTTTTCACTTTCAGACAGTGTTATGTAACAGCTTTGGAACTTTGTTATAAAATTGTTACATAACTTCGAGGATTACATTGTTCGTACCATGTGCGAAAGATGTTATTTCATAACAGATTATAATTATATCACAGTTATATGTCAGTCATATATTTGTACCCCATATTTATTTCATTATTACAGATCTTTCTAACAATTATACGAAATCGTTAAGGATTTGTGCCAGGGACATTTTTCACTTTCAGACAGTGTTATGTAACAGTTCTGGAACTTTTTTACAAAATTGTTACATAACTTCGAGGATTACGTTGCTCGTGCCACGTTTGAAAGATGTTATTTTATAACAGATAAAAATTATACCACGGTTATATATCAGTTACATATTTGTACCCCATATTTATTACATTATTACAGATCTTTTAAAAAAATCAATACGAATTTGTGCTAGGAACATATTTCTTCTTCACACAGTCTTATGTAACAGTTCTATAACTGTAACTGTTACATAACTTCGAGGATTACATTGTTCTTACCATGTCCGAAAGATGTTATTTCATAACAGATAACAATTATATCACGGTTATATATTAGTTATATATATGAACCTTATATTTATTACATTATTACTGAGTTTTCTAACAATTATAAGTAATCGTTACGGATTTGTGCTAGGGACATTTTTCACTTTCAGACAGTGTTATGTAATAGTTCTGGAACTTTGTTACAAAACTGTTACATAACTTCGAGGATTACGTTGCTCGTACCATGTTTGAAAGATGTTATTTAATATAACATAACGGTTGCATTATGGTTATATATCAGCATATGTTGGATAGAAGTGATAAGATTCTCTATGCCATAGATTACCCTTGCGTAAGATTCGGATTGGAATTTAATTCGAGCCATTCCGAATCATTCCGAACCAATCCAAAAAACGTTTTGTTGCTCGGTTGATGAAAAACAGTCAAAAATCAATCCGTCTAAATCTGATTCATTCCGCTTCAATTCAATGCATTAATCCGAATGAATACGAACCAATGAGAATTAATCTGAACCAATGAGAATTAATCTTAACCAATCCGAATTATTTGGACCTAGATTTACTGTTTGTATGGATAAAATATTTATAATATACATCTTTGAAGTATTTGTGGCATGACTCGTAGGAAGATTTAAGTCAGCATAAGAAGAATTTAATGACCTTGCTATAAAATCTCGTTAAATCTTTTTCTTTGAAAAATAAAGAGAATTAAAAAGTTGAACGTGCAGCTCTTTCAAGAGCATCAGAGCCCAATCACTGGACCATTGATGGGTCGCACGTGCGAGATGCCCTGCAGGTCGTTTTAATCAGGCTTCCTTTTTTCTACCTGGACAAAGTAAAGTCTGAAGAGCATTGCGGCGTGAAAGGTCACGAGTGTTTATCCTTATTTTTATCTCATTTATCATCCAGAGCGATGATAAACATTTTCATGTCTAAGAAGTGGGAAGATTTCGATGCATGTGATTCTCAAAGTCAAGGTCGACGACTTTTTGCCGAAACGACACACAAACCGATACAAATCAACGTAAACGAGCTGATCGATGGTTTTTATAATTTCGTCCTTATTTTCCTTACTTTGTTAAGGCAGCTTCGTTGGCAAGCAACCCAAATCACAGATCTTTTTTTTTTTATTATGCAACATTGCAACATTTTTCCGAGCCATTCCGAGTCATTCCGAACCAATCCGAAAAACGTTTTGTATCTCGTTTGATGAAAAACTGTCAAAAATCAAGCCAACTTTATCCGATCCAATCCGACGAATCAATCCGAATGAATCTGAACCAAGTTTCCAATCCGAATTTATCCGAGTTCGGATTGATCTAAATCAAATTTTAAGTCCAAACTTAACCGAATAATTCCGACCTCGGATTAGTTCGGATTAGTTCGGATTGATTTTGATTGAAAATTTGAATTGGATTAATTCAAGCTCGGATTTATTCGGATTGGTTCGTATTGATTTTTAACCGTTTTTCATTAAACGAGATACAATACATTTTTTAGATTCGTTCGAAATGATTTGGAAACAGATTCCGGGTGGCTCGGAATAGATCTGATCCACTCGGAATGAATTTCAATCCGATACTTTCGCCAGGGTTGATATAAATATAGTTTTTTCCGGCTCTATCCGAAACAGATACGGATTCCTAGAAAATATTTGGGTTTTATCTGGTTTTACCAAGGATTTAGTTTTCAAACGATTAACGCTTTGTCCGGTTCTATCCGGAAGTCATACGTGGGGCCAAAAATATGTGTCTGGGTCTTATCCGCTCCTAGCCGTTTTCTAGTGACTACACAATTTCACTCTGTACGGGTCAATCTGAGACTTATGTATAGGACGATAGGAAATGTTGATCCGTGTTTTATCCGTTCTTATCAGTTATCTAGTTGTTATACAATTATGGTTATTCGACACTAAAATTTTATTAGTAGGTAGTAGTAGTATTTAAATTTATCCGATTCTTTTCAAACAATGATTTTCTATTTATGTTTGGTGATTAGTATTATGTTATTATCAAATTAATTACGTGAGTTTGAGCAATCGAAAGACCTGGGTTCGAATCCCAGCGCAATCGAACGCGTTTTTTTTCCACAGAAAGATTTTCAAAATCTTTAAATATTATATTATTATCCAGTCCATCTCTATCCCACTTTAATATTTGCCTGTATCAAAATCCTATCCGCATTAAACATTTTCTATACTTTATCTAATTTAAAAATCCCTTTCTTTTGAAATAAATGTGTTTCTATCTTTGTCTATCCAACTATTGTTTTCGCTTTCATAATCTGAATTTTGATACATTTCGGTAAAAAATTTATATTCTTTTTTATATTTCTACTTTGAGCAGGCTGACTAAACCTTGTGTTCTGTTCGGATTGTAATGAGCCATATAACGGCAAATTTTGTAGGTAATTATGTATATTGTGTCTACACGCGATTCTACAATTTTTTTTGCTTTTCTTGGACAGATAGCAGTCAAGTAGATCTAAAGCGATTCGTGCGTAGCGATGCTAGCAGGTGGAGAATCAAATTATCCCTTCTAATTATCGCATGGTCTAAGATTATGTATAGTATTTGATATGCGTGAAGATGCCAGACAAATTGCACATTACTCTGTTTCATAGTATAATCATATAATGCGTGTCGTTGTTCGCAATTGGAATTCAATCCGAGCGAATCAGAGCTAGTCCGAGTTTTGTATATCTCGTTTCATGAAAAACGGTCAAAAATCAAGCCGACTCAAGGCCATGGATCAACCAGACCACGTGATCGATATGGTAATTGTTTTGTCTGGAAACTTTTTTTTTTTGCGAACTTTTTTTTCCTTGATCTCATAAATTTTAAACTTGATATCTTCTTTTTGCAAGGACAAAATTTCACAGACAAAATAATTACCATATCGATCATATACACTCTAAAAAAAAGTCTATCCATAGTGAAATTACGTTCTTTTCAGAATGCATCCATTGAAATTAAGCATATTCCTTTTGTCTACCAACAGAATCTCTTTCCTGTTACAAAACTCATCTGTGAGATGCAAAAAGAAAATATTTTTAGCAATGAACAATTTTTTTTGATTCTGAAAAGAAATCCTCTAATTATGTAAGGATTGCATTTCTAGACTAAGAGACGAAGTGCGCCTGCGCATTAGTGATTTCTACAAATTATTAGGAATCCCAGAGTGCGACGTAGAAATTTTAAAAGGTACGTATACTAAAACAAACAATTTTGATCCGCATAACCTTATTTTTCATTGCTTCTGATGACAATTCAAAGATATTCCCAAGAATATGTCAATAAAAGGAAATCGTGATAACGGGGTGTGAAATATTATTTAAATATTATTTAAAATCAATTATATACATGCTTTTGGCAGAAATTCTATAGATTCAATAGCATTTTTTTCTCAGTGTATTGAGTTTATCTGTTAATTATAGGTGTATAGGTAGAAATAAGTTCAATTATATCTAATCGTTAAGAAAACAATTGTAGAACTGTTGAATAGCCGAGATTTTATGAATAAAGTTTTTGTTTCATCTTTCAGGGTATTTTATATTCTATTCCTTCCGAAATATTCTGATGAAATAATATTAAAGGTTAGAAAAAAAGACATAAGTAAATGAAAACATTCAATTCTATCCATAATTCTTTCTCTAACAATAAATAGTATTCCAGATCCTCAAACAAAGTTTGGACAAATATCTATTTAATTGCAAGAAAAAATGTACACATTCAAGAAATTTTCAAACTGTAAAAATAAAGATCATGGAATATATACTTTATAAAACGAATAATAGTTTTGTATTGGAAAAAAATGTCGACATTTAAAGTTTATATGGAAATCCATTGTAATATCATTGATAAAATTGAATAAAAACATTTCTTAAATGGATTTTAAAAACACTTATTTAACATTACACGCAAAAACATGTGTAGCTGGTACAAAGAAACATATTGCTGTTCAAGCTATATTATTAACTATCCTAACCATAAATGTGGCTACTATAACCTAAAATATCCTTGTGACAGCTACAAATTTTTTTTCGTAAAACAGTTTCGTATATGTATAATTTTTTATACAATTTATTCATTTTATGAAATATACAGTTGTTTTTTATTTGTAAAAAAATATTTTAATTCGAAATTATTAGTAAAATGTTTACTATAGAATTTATTGTGAAATTTAAAATGCAACAAAGTTTAAAAATAATTTTGTAACACTTTTTCAACATTATATATTTAATAGATTATGCGGACTTTCAATTTTACACGTATTGGAAAATTTGTAATGTAAGCAAAGTTATATCTTAAAACTTGTTTAAGCTGAAATCTAAGACGGGTCGTTATTATATTATTGAAAATGATCGATTGAATATTGGGATTTGTCAAAGTTTGGCTTGTGTATATTTCTTATAGGTTATATCATAGAATTTGTTTTCTTTTAACATCGAAATTATACTTCCTTCACATGACAAAGGATTTTATTTCCAGACCAAAGGAAAAACTTTGGCAATAAAATGATAGCACTTGAAACGAAAATACTTCAACTGCTAGAGGATTTCCTCTTATGCCAATTTTGAGTAGAAAATCCATTCATAGTGAACGGAATTGTTCGACAGTCAATATTTCGTTTTTAGAGTGTAATTCGATTAATTCCGTTTCAATCCGAATCAATCTGAACCAAATTTTTAATCCGAGTCAATTCGATCAACTTGAGCTTGAGTTGATCTAAACCGAATTTTTAATTCGAATCATTCCGACCTCGGATTCATTCAGATTGATTCTTCGGATTGAAGCGGGATGAATCGGATGAGGTCGGATTGATTTTTGACCGTTTTTCATGAATTGAGATAAAAAACGTTTTGTAGATCGGTTCGAAATGATTCCAAATGGCTTGGAAAAAAATTTCTGAATTGTTCGGATACGTTCGAATAGAAATAGTCTTCAAAACTTTCGCCAGGGTTGTGTTTTTTCAATTTAAGATTCAGCATGTACAGTTATTTTATTTGCAAATTCCTGGGAAGTGGTCACACTTTTTTACGTCTCAATAATTTTATGTTTATGCAATGTTTATTGTATCATAATATTTTATTTATGCCTTCAATTTTTTTATGTTCAAAGGTAAGGTGACAGGTTTTACGGGAGGTAAGGTAAATGTGGATGGGCCCACCAGGGTATCGTATAATTTTCCTTAGATAGTTGGGAAATGTAGGAAGTGAAATAAACCCGGCGGGTTTTGAAGTCATAAAGTACTTCAAACACATCTTTGCTGTAAGTATCACTATAAGACAGAGATTGCTGTTTCTAAAAAAATCAGCTTTACAGCTTTTACTGAAAGTATTCAAAGCTTATTCTATTCTCAATCTGCATTAAATAATAGGTATGTCTTTAAAACTTTACTTTTATTCAATTTATCAAATGAATAAGGTTTAAATAATATTATCTTGTTTGACATGTTTAGGAATTTGTTTAATTGTTTGAGGCTATAAACCAACTGAACCACGTGACAAGATTCCTATCTTACCGGCATTTCAGTTTGCGTAATCCTATTTCCATTCAAAATGAGATACCGAGTTGAGAATTTGTGAAATTAAATAAAATCCATTTTGAATGGAAATAGGGTACACAAAATAAAATTAAATACATCTATCTTGACCTTTATGCCACGAGATGAAATACAGCACAAGAGAGCAAATGATAAGTAGGATAATAATTTTGTACATTCTTATCGTTTGATATTTTCATTTATTAATATTTTTTTATTAATAAACAAAAGATATAACTCCTATGGAAAAATAGTCAACACCAAAGCTGTAGATCCTTTTGAAATAAACAATTTTGTTTTTGACCATTTTTCCCATGTCTCGTATATTTTGGCGGGAAAATAGAATTTTAGATTTTCATAAAAACGTTTTTGATGAACGATAGAAAAGATACAATTCCTATGAAAAATTGTCAGAAGCAAATTTGTAGATCTTTTAGAAACGAACAATTTTGCTTTTTAACATTTTTTTCGTATCCCGTATAGATTTGTTGCAAAATGGAATTTATCATTTTTTATAACGTTTTTTACGATCAAAACGAAAACTACATGTCCGGTGAAAAAATATTCTGAAGTCAATTTACATATCTTTTACAGATGAACAATTTTGTTCGCAACATTTTTTTCCGTATCTCGTATATTTTGGCGGGAAAATTGAATTTTGAATAAAAAAAAAACCATTTTTTCTTACTCCGGGCGTCTCAAAACTTCGAGATTTTATGAAAATTTGAAAATTCATTTTTCACATAATATTCTCATATTATGAGAATGTAAAAATAAAAAATGAAAGAAGAAAAATATAAGGCGTAAATGAAGAATGTGATGGCATAAAAAAAAAAAATAAAGTTATGAAGATGAAGAGAAGAAGAGGGCTTAGCGCAAATTTCAAGAGAGGGAACGACGTACAGGCCCTTAAGAGTTAACCAGCATTTGCATTGTAATATGGAAGGATAATAACTATGATTCCAGTGGGCGTAGCCAACTTTTAACTTTAATAGCCTGGTCCAAATGTATGCACTTCGTACTCTGTGCGGTACGCGGAGCCGCGTAAAACTTTTATCGCCTCTCGCACCAGGTTATAATTTTTCTTTCAAGCATAGGACAAAGTAAAAGAGGCTAAATACTTCATAAATCTACATATTAGTAAAATCCTAATTGCTTGTAGAATTTTATGAAATAAATTTGTCTGGATTTTTACTTTTTGAAATTGAAATTTCTGCAATAGAATTTTTACAAAAATTACCTTGTTTAAGTTGTAGAATAGTATTCTTGAAAGAAAATTTATACCAAAATTTAATTTTGAATTTGGTTTCTAAGAGAATTTCCTCGTTTAGATTGAATCAGAATTCCCAAAAGACTTTTTTATTTAAATTTGAAACAGAATATCTAGGAGGATTCCAAAATTGAAATCATTGAAAAAGTCACAGGTCAATTTGAAATTAATACATTAAATTTCAAACAATTTTTTGAAAAATATTTCTTTTGAGTTTTGAATTCATCGCTTTTTTGCAGCCTAACTTCAATGTGGAAGGAAGACTCAAACACTAGGTACTACTCAATAATGTATAAACGTCACTTTCAGTTGTCCAAACCTTAATGTATTTTCTTGAGAGAAAGTTTGGTTACGATGTACTCGTAATACATATACCCCCAAGGGTAAAAAAAGTAAAACATTTAAAACATCTTTCAAACGACTTAAGCAATATGCAAAAACTGACAAAAAAGCATCAAATTTATTCATCCATTTTAACCCTTCGTAGGTACACGTGTCCCAAAAGGGACATGACGAAATTTTCAAGTGAAATATTTTCATCGGAATAAATTGTTATAAATAAACAATCGCTAAACAAATTGCTGCAAAACCTATTGGAACATAAAATAGGATCCCCAAAGAGTATTTCAGAATATTGGGAGATTTTTTCAAGATCTTTTTCATGAAAAAATAAGTAGTCCATGAAAAAAAAAGTATAAAAACAAAAAAAGAATAAAGAAAGATATGTTTAGAAAAAGTATATTATAAATTCAAGCGTGCGGCACGCATACGACGCATATGAGGACACATCAGTTTGCACTTTTCTTTTCACGATGTAAGGCATTTTTTTTTTTTCTTTTCTTGTGAACAGGAAAAATGACGAAATCTTTTAAAGACATCAGGTCTGGAATTGGGAATTTGCATGCAAAAAAGTTATGCAATTTTATATATGCAATCTAAATTTTATATTAAATAAAAAATAATTACAATAGCGTTTTTTTTCACTCATTAATTGTTGATTTGCGATGGATTCAAAGATAATGAGCGTTTGAAACGGACCGCTTTGGCGGTCAAGCGTCTCTGATTGGTTCCTTGAAAGTGTGACGTCAAACCGTTGTATTTTCGTATCGGCAACATGCAAACCAAGTACAAGTGAAGTTCTAAATAATAAATAAACTGGTCTGTTTAGTTAAAAATGCCTCCTAAGGTGGATAGTGGCTTCGTAAAAGCAGACTCGGGAAATCTTCCAAAAATTCCTATCTTTATGGTGTTGGAATATTTTACATCTAACCCTAAATATGCCGCACCAGAAATCCGTGGTGTCAAAGCCACTTTGTAAGTAAAATTTACAAATTATAATTATTCTACTCTGTCAATTTAAATAAAAGAAAAAACTACTAATTGATGATAATGAAAAATCACTCATGTATAAGTTAATGTATCTAGTACATAGTTAAATTATTATTACGTTATTAAAGAAGATGAGTATATTATTGATAAAATGTATAATATAAATATTAATTTATTATTATAAAATTTGTTTCGAAGCCAGAACCTGAAAATTTTTTAATGAAAAATCCGAGAAAAGTAATAACAGCAAGTTCAATGTTTAACATTCGAAAAATTGAGGTTAGAATTTGTTTTGAGCGCTATAAATATAAATATAAATAAATCTATATTTTTTTTCAATTACAGTTTATTTACAGATAACAATATTATGAAGAAGAAGAAACTATACTTACGTCAAAATGATCTTGACAGCAAAACATGTTACTATTTCCTGGCATATCTCGCCGTTGTGCACTTTCAAACCATTTATTTTGTACAATCGGATTTACCGGAACCGGAAAAAAAATTTTATCGGGTGTCTTGGTTATTGAATTATGACACTCATCGACAAAAAACCATTTATATGCCGTTTTTTCGACATTTTATACAATTTTCAATTGGTCTTCTATACAAAGATGTGACACAGAGCGATCGTATACAACGATCTGACGTCACTGTACCATCAGAAGCATTCGGCTGTTTTCGGAAAATTTTTAATTTATACTTTTCAAACGCTCATTAATAAATTATTATTAACTAAAAAATTCAGAAAAACATTTTGTATGCAAAAGTGACCCCCAAATTTCATTTTTTCATCACAGAAAAAAAATGCAAATTCCCAATTGTTATATCACTATAATGTAACAGTTATAAGACAGATTTCCCGGAATGTTATTGTCACATGATGAGATGCAAAGTGATGTAGTTACGCATAACTGTACATTTTACACATATAAGATGTCATAAACTCAGAAATACTTTTATTACACTCATGTTAGAGAAACACTAAAAAGGATTTACTCTATTAAAAATTTCTTTATAGGGATTTTAAATACGCTCTAAATATATACTACAAGCGATTTTACCATTTTAAACAATTGTACACTATCTCAATGTATTTGGGCTTGCAATTTAGTAGTTATGTGCAAATGGAAACTACCCTGGGCTATCACTTTACTCATCCCTGAAATATTACTCCACTTTGTCTATGACATCTCGTGTGACTTTGACCGTCCGACCCAGATTCCTCCGCCACTTCTGTTGCTTCCTCGTAGCTTAACTACCGGTTGAAATGGTCGATCACGACGACGAATTAAATAAATCATACTTTGTCAGATTCAGGAAAATATGCGGCTTTTTTCACATGTAGTAAGTCCTTGAAGAGGGACTTATGCAGTTTGCTACAAGAAAAAAAAAAAAAAAATTACTTTAGTTTTATTTGCTTATCAATGTATGATTTCAGGAATTGCAGTTAAAGACTCACGAGTCATTTTAAAGGAGTATATTACGTTCACAATTTCAAACGATCCATAAGTTTGACACGAGAAAGATCGCGATGACCCGCGATTTATTACGGTGCTCGGTTAGAGTACGGTAACTACGTCTCTGGGATGTAAGGCAGGTATGCATGCAAATGCGTTTGCGGTGCTGATGCGACCACGTCCATTAGGATTGATCGGCAACATTAATACAAGTTAGTGCCGACATGCTTGATACTTGAGCCCCTCCGACCCAAACGATCTCCGATCAACGATCCGATCCAAGAACCCCATCCAGAGACTATTTCGAGTCGATACCTTTACTTTACTTTGAGGATACACAGTCAGCTATCTACAATCTTAAGTCTGCTTCCGACAAGGTGAGGATAGCTGTTTCTCTCAGAGAAAGAGTGTAATCAAAATATTGATAGTCCTCTAGGAAAAACGTTGATACCGATAAATTTCTATCAGGTTCGATGAAAAACTGGTACAAATCTAATAAAATCCAACTAACTCTTTTTGATGAAGGTTCTGCTTGAAAACTTAATTTTGGAGTATAGTTTTTGACACAATAAATAAAATTGATTATTCTTAAGGGGATCCGCCGCCTTTAATATTTTTATTAGGTGCGCAACTAAGTTCCCGCTGTTTGTAAATAGATGGCTCCAGCAGTAAGTGCTGGTCGATTTTGACATATCCAAAACATCATGAACCAAGCTTAGACATATGGTAAACAAACCGTTTTGACACAGTGATTTTGTTTTGGCGTCATATACTTTTGGTTGTGTGAAAATATCTGATTTTGTGCCAAATAATCGTCATTTGCGGAAAGTGTTGATTTTCTTCTTTCATTCGAAGAAAATGGCAGCAGAAGCGGATCGAGAGCTCCAAAAAGTATACGGAGATGCTGCTCTAAGCGAAACAACTTGCCGTGATTGGTTCCGTCTTTCCAAAGACGGTGATTTCGATGTTGATGACCGTCCAGGTGAAGGAAGGCCAAAAACCTTCGAAGACGCTGATGTTATTTATTATGAGGAGTCCGGTCGTGGCATCGGCCACGGCCGGACGTTTTTGTTCGTGTATAATTGTTTAGCGGTGGATCCATTCTGGCGTTCCTTTGGTTGTACTCGTATGGTTCTCAGTACTGTTTTATATTAACAGAGTGGTTTTCCTGCGGCCCCTGAAACTGTTGGGCTTGCCTCTTTCGCGTGTTTGGAAAAATGTAAGTGGATAAGGTGGGATCAGTGTGAGCCCTTTTACAATGCTTCGAATTATTTTTCTGCTAGAGTTTTGAAACTGCTCGTTTTAGTGCGGGGTGCCTCAGACCTTTAACGCTGTTCGTGCTTCGGAATCGTATCTGCAGATGCCTAGATTTTTGAGTGTGCGCATACTCGTGGTCAATGGAAGTGAATTTTGATTGGGCGGTACATTTAATTAGCTTGAGATCTATTGGTTCGGATACGGTTCCTCAGATGCTCCTACCAATCACTCGACATTTTCTTTCGGAAGGAAACTACTATTGGTGTGTCTTGATTCGTCAATTATTTTGTAACTTTATTTTCATTGGCATATACGTGTGTCTCCATAAAATTGAGGATACTAATTTGTGGAGGTTTCCTATTGTGTGTTAGTTCTGGCTATTTGCTGAACAGCAAGAAGCCACAAACAAGAAGAAGAAGTATTTATTATGAGCTGTTGAAACCGAACGAAACCATCACTGGGGAACGGTATCGAACACAATTGATGCGTTTGAGCCGAGCACTGCGCGAAAAACGGCCACAGTACGAGCAGAGGCACGAAAAAGTGATTCTACAGCATGACACACTCGGCCTCACGTTGCCAAACCCGTTAAAACCTACCTGGAAACGCTCAAATGGGAAGTCCTGCCCCACCCGCCGTATTCCCCAGATATTGCGCCATCCGGTTATTACTTGATCGGTCGATGGTCGATCAGCAGTTCCGCTCATATGAAGACATCGAAAAATGGCTTGATTCGTGGATAACCTAAAAAGATGCACACTTTTACCGTAACGGTATTCGAGCTCTACCAGAAAGATGGACAAAAGTTGTAGCTAACGATGGGCAATACATTGAATGATTCATTTGTAACTATTTTTTCACAATAAAGTTGCAGTTTCCTGAAAAAAAAACAGCGTGAACTTAGTTGCGCACCTAATATTTTCGGTGTTGCACACGACTTTTTTCGTGCTAGGGGTTGAAAAATTGATTTGTTTGCCCCGCAGGGGGTAATAAGATGCACTTTACGACCCGCTAGCAGGAAAATGTTATTTGAAGCAACCGTAAGACTTGTTGAAATTTTTTATTTTCCGGTTGATGAGCACTGATGTAAAGTAAAACAACAAACAGTATATTCAAATGTACTTTTTACGTCCGAGAATCATATGAACAATAAGTATATGGGAACAACGTCTTCGGACAAATCAATAAACATATGTCAGTGAAATAAAATTTTAATCAAAGAAACGAATCTTGTTATACTGCTCAACGTTTCGAAGTCAAACCGACTTCCTGTTCAGGAGCATATTGAATTGCTTTCCTACCAAATCCTTTTTTTGTCAACATTAAAACTTGACTGTTAAAATTTGTCATCAATTCACAATTATGTTAAAAAAATAATCTATACGATAAATTATAAAATAATAGCAAAATTTTCATTTCGTCCATATTATTGTTGAATATTTACAAAACTAAAGTAAGATCACTCCAGCTCCGTTCTCCTTTATGTACAATTACAAACTGTTACAATATTATTATACTAGTAACATTTGAGTTCGAAGAGTTACATTATTGTTATGATTCTAGAAACTTAATTGAATAATATTACTTTTATAATGAAAATTTAAACTTGTTATCTTACTAATTATTTGTAAATTTTTTTAAATATATTTTAATTTTAATTTTAGAAAATCAATAATTACATTATATGAATTACTATAAGAATCAGTATCGGTAATTTCGTTTAAACTATTTTCTTTTTCTTTTTTAATATAAATCATTTCTGCAAATAAACGTTTGTATAAGTTGTTTTCTTTATATAATATCTGTATGTTATTCCAATCAAACTCATGTGGTTCTTCGTCCTCTCCTATATTTTCAGTTCTGTGTTTTGTTATGAGATTATGATATTTCTTATTTTATGAATTAAAGTTATTCTTATGTTCTTCTCTTATGATGTTAAGGAGTCTTTTTGTTTGTCCTACATAAGTCTTATCACAGGATATACATTCTAATTTATAAACAACATTACTCATCTCACTCTTTTCTAAAACATCCTTGCCTAATTTTATAATTTTGTTTAGCTTAGAATCAACTCTAAATTTTATATTGATATTGTGTTTAGAAATTATTCTTTTACATTTTCTGACATTTTTCCATAAAAAGGAAACGATATTATTTTTTTTGTTTCTAAAACTGAATTCATTTTGTCCAAAGTAGTTTTATTTTTACTGTAAATTTCTATTGTTATATAAACGTTTATTTGCATAAATGATTATTATTAAAAAAGGAAAAGAAAATAGTTTAAACAAAATTACCGATTCTGATTCTTATAGTAATTCATATAATGTAATTATTGATTTTCTAAAATAAAAATAAAAATATATATCAAAAACTTTACAAATAATTAGTAAGATAACAAGTTTAAATTTTCATTATAAAAGTAATATTATTCAATTAAGTTTCTAGAATCATAACAATAATATGACTCTTCGAACTCAAATGTTACTAGTATAATAATATCGAAACAGTTTGTAATTGTACATAAAGGAGAACGGAGCTGGAGTGCTCTTACTTTAGTTTTGTAAATATTTAACAATAATATGGACGAAACGAAAATTTTTCTATTATTTTATGATTTATCGTATAGATTATTTTTTTAACATAATTGTGAATTGACGAAAAATTTTAACAGTCAAGTTTTAATGTTGACAAAGAAAGGATTTGGTAAGAAAGCAATTCAATATATCATGCTCCTGAAGAGGAAGTCGGTTTGACTTCGAAACGTTGAGCAGTATAACAAGATTCGTTTCTTTGATTAAAATTTTATTTCACTGACATATGTTTATTGATTGTGCAAAGGCGCTGTTCCCACCTACTTATTGAACAAATAGTATATTGTACAACTAGCGAAAACAAAAATTATTTTGCACATTATTTTTTTTCTTCTAGGGGGTTAATAGTATATTGTGCAACAAGGGAAAAAAAATTTATTTTGCGAGTGTGAAGTTTGGTGCCCGAGCAAAGCGAGGATAACAACTACACGAGTAAAATAAATGTTTTTTCCGTGTTGAACACGATTTTTTTTTACTATGGGGTCAGAAAATGGATTGTGCTCCCCATAAGGGGAAATAAAATCCACTTTATGACCCGCTAGTAGAAAAAATGGATTTTGTCGTCTCGCACGGCGCAATAAATTCCACTTTATGCCCCGCTAGTAGAAAAAAAATCGTGTGCAAAATAATTGTCCTTTTCCCTAGTTACACAATATACTATTTGTTGTTTTACTTATCATCACTGCTCATCAACCGAAAAATGAAAAATTTCAACAAGTCTTACGGGTGCTTCAAATAAAATTTTCCAACTAGTGGTTGAAAAATGGATTTTGTCGTCCGACACGGGGCAATAAAATCTACTTTACGACCCGCTAGTAGAAAAGATTATTATTAAGAACATATATTCAAAAAGAATAAGATAGCTGAGGATAAAGTAATTGAAATGCTTAAAAATAAGCATAAAAAAGATAAGATTCGGATTAATTTCCACCGAGGTGTCAAGTAGTAAAATCTGACAAGTGTTGATGGACGTTAATAAAGTTTATGGAGCTATAGATACTGCCATCTTCAAGTTCATTAGACAACTCCTAACATCTTTCCAATTATTTCTCTCTGAAAATAATCATAAATCATGAGCGTTAACGTCTTTTCACCTATGTAGGTGCTATTAGAAGATACAATCACTAGAAAAAAAGTAAATCCAAACATATAAATGCAAATTAAAGTACAGTTGGATGTGCAATCATAAGGTGCTTATCCAGAAGCAGTTCACACGTGCAGCTTAGTAACGTCAAGTGCAGCTCATTAGTAACCAGTCTATGCACATATATCACGCTTCTGATGAATTTCACTCCATCAATCGTCCCTATGATACTGACTACACAGTCAGGTAACGTTTATTACTTAATTTTTAAGAGTCCACACAATTTGTATCTTCAGAGGCCACTTCAATGCGACAGTAGCAAAAAGGCAAAGTGGACTCTGATTTATCTCAAGATTTGTAATTTAATCTCGAATAAATCGTCCAAGAAGACGATTATGTGTTTCATTATATTATTATAGGAAATTTCAACAAAGGATATTCAATTATGAAAAACTGCAAGCCAATCGTTTTCACCGGAACTTCTACCCGCAAATTAGGGAAGTTACCTTTTTGTTCTTATCCTTCCCTCAATTTGCTGATTTTTTCTATTGAGCAAGATTAAAAAAGGTTCTATACTTTGGCAAAGTTCTGGGATGTATAGGTACGGAATACGATATATAAATTACACGTCGGATCCCTGATGACTCTAAAGAAGTAACGGGACTACTCGGGCCCCGTGGTCGCCGATCTTAGCCTGCCAGATCCGTTCTTGACTGCCTTTCCTCGTGGAATTAAAAAGAGAAGAGAGAAAGGGAGAATAAACACAAGATGAGAAAGAGAGAGAGAGTCGATCGGCAGCTAAGATTGTGCGGAGTTACGTCAGCATCTTATTGGTACGCGCATAGGTACATGAGGCGGTCGATCAAAGGGACCAGAGGACAACTCGTTTAATGGCCACACGCCAATATATTTTCCAGAAAAGCCCGAAAACGGGAATAGCTTAGGACGATCAGTTCCTTCGATTTTTTACCATAAGACCGGTCCTCCCTCGAGACTCAGGTTCTGCTTTCTCTTCCGCGTGAAATAAACACAATCTAGAGGCTAATTAAAAGATGTCCAGAGGTGCTTTTACGCGCACCGCATATTTATTAATCTATCAGAAAGACTCTAAAATGCGTCACTAATTTCTAATTTATCGACTTTAGGTCTCCTAACATAGCAACATATTGAGAGTTAATTATACATCCTTTTATTTTCATTTTCTAAACGTTAATTTCCTATAGTGCAAGACCTTCCTTGAAGGTTCTTGGAACTAAGGAAATATCCGCGTTTTTTTAAGGGAAGGTTGAAGTTCTTTGGCATGAATAAAACACCTCAATAACAAAATGGCAGCTGTTTGAAAAAAAATCAACATTTCGATCAAGCTGTAGAGCGTCCCGCACGTTGAAAAATGCTGTTTTCAGATAAACCCATTCAAAGTTTGAAGTTGTATAAAATCGTATTTTAAGTATTTTTTTTCAAACTTACATTTAGTCGCTTATTTGACCACCATACAGAGGTCCTTCTTCATCCTCGAAGAACTTGTTTTGCTTAATTTGGAATTTTATTTTCTCCATCCTGACCTTCGCATAAAAGTTTTTACAGCAAGCGCGCTACGAGCGCCTCAGTTACCTGTTCCCCAGCCAACCGACGGTTCCGCTCAACGGGCTGTGATTTCAAAAATATTTTATATGTGAAAATATCCTTTTACCCACGTATTCTCAGCACTAAAGATGCAAATTTTTCAAAAAGCAAAAAATTGACTTTTTCATCGTCAAGTACTGCAAACCTCCCCTCAATATTCCGAAGGAATGTTCATGGAACCTTCCCTGCGAAGGTTGCGAAAAAATATTGAGGG
The DNA here is from genome assembly GCA_030998225.1 of Diplolepis rosae. Taxonomy (NCBI): domain Eukaryota; kingdom Metazoa; phylum Arthropoda; class Insecta; order Hymenoptera; family Diplolepididae; genus Diplolepis; species Diplolepis rosae. Next base: position 3,074,356 of record JAPYXD010000736.1, read on the forward strand.
GACCTTTCGAAAGCATTCCGAAACAAGATTGATGGAGCTTTCTATTAGAAAGTTCTAGGAACATTCCACGGAAAAATTTAGGGAACATTTGCAGGGTAGGTATTATAAGGAACATTCCCTAAATTAGAATACTAAAGGTTTCAGGAACATTCCCAGGGAATGATCCCCCAATCAGTTCCAGGAACATTCTCTAAAAGTTTCCACGGAAAGTTTCAGGAATTTTGTGATGGAAGGATCTGTCAATCTTCCTTTGAAACCTTTCTGGAACATTCCCAGGAAATGCCTATAAATATTGCTTCGAAATGTTCAAGTAACCCTGACATATTGTTAGCTCCCTGGCCCTCTTTTGATTACAATTAAAAATAAATAGACGTTTTTGATGGTTGCCTTCTTTTTTCTTTCCTCCTTTTTTGTTTGGGAATTAATTTTGTTCGATTTGTTTTTGAGGATTCGAATTTTTGATGGAGGTTCGAACAGTTTGAAATTTTCAATTGTAGAGTAGATTGGATGTTAATATCGATTCGAATTAGTAGTTTTATAGATTTAAATTCATTTTTAAATGTATTTTATCGATACTGAAAATGGGTTATGCTATAAAAGTAATCACCGCATAATTCCTATAGCCTGTTTCTGTAATCATTAGAATTAAGTTGATATGGGAGGTAATCTTTTGTTTGCTTCTGGCTTAAGATGAGTCCGTTAGAGTTATCTATGATAAGTAACTGTAGTTATCTAATAGCAGTACATGTCATCTATTATTAGTCAGTTGAGTGTCCCACGCGCCTTGACCAGAGGCACTGGCACCTCCTTGGGGGTAAATACACCCGTGAACTTAAAACCGCTATAGGGCGCGTTCTCTTTGAAAATAGACACGTCTCATGAGGTTAGCCAACGCCTGGATGCTCTAGGGTCATTGGAATTCCACTTGGTGTAATCTTGCTTATGTTGGGACGTAACTTACAGCGATCGTGGCGCTAAAGTGAAAGAGTTTCACTAGTGTTGGTTACTAGTACGAGGTCCGCACGACTCTCATCGAGTCTGGATGTGTTCGATCGAAAGGTCTAGACCCTCATCGAACGGTTCGAAGACTCTATACCGAGTTGACCTTCATTAATCAGGGACCTGCACTTCCTGGTAATAAATTACGCCTGCCTCCAATGCACGGAAGATCTTATGTCTTAACACTTGAAGTTTAACATTTTATTTATGTGTGTTTAATTTCTTTGTTAAAGAACCCATAAGTCACAATTGGTTTCGCAAAAAAATATTTCCATAGGTAACATTGTGAACTATCATGTAATAGTCATGTCGTAAAGCTTATGCAATTTATCACTCACGACATCCACGTCAGTCACAGATTAGAATCAGCGTCTTAGATCTGCTAGTTGCGCTAGATATTGCGTCACCTTAAACGAATTTGCTCATTTCAAAAGCTTACCCTGGCGAAAGTTTCGGATAGGGATTTTTCCACCCGTGTGATTTAAAGGGACTTTAACGTCCCAGCGAAGATTTTACAGAAGAAGAGGAAGAAGAAAACGAGATCCAATTCGAGAATTTTACTATCGGAAAACGAAACAACCGGAGGTAAATTTACATGCAACAATTCATTATGCACCATTTGCAGATTTAAAAACAATTTTTATGTTATAAATTTTATGCATAATATCGCTGTCTTTGTCATGTGTTCCAAGTCTTTCTTCTATGCCGAGTACAAATGGTGGACATTGTAGCTGCCGCAATTCTTATCCAACTGTAACAAACAAATTCTTCTTCTTCTTCTTCTTGTTTGTGGCTTCTTGCTGAAATAAAATAATAATAATAAAATAAATAATTTAAATGAATAATTTTTGGATGCTAAGGTTCCTTTTCTCAGATCGCGTCACATTTGTTTCCGAGCGAATGGAAAAAAAAGTGGTCTGGATTTTTCTAATTATGTCGGGTAATTGGGATAACTACCTAAATTGGTGTTTTTTAGAGGATTTTAGAGCTGATTTCGTTGGAAAAGCGTATTAGGTAACACCCACGCTGAACCAGCTTTCACATTTCCTCTAAGACCATGCATCTTCCATAGCTGAAATCTTTATCTTTAAGACGTAAGTGTATCAGCGAGACTATCTTACGAATATGGGGCCCACAGATAACTCGTGTGAATGCAGTTCTGTTTATGCAATCGATGGTACTGATTACCAAGTTCTCCTTGCTAATAACGTTGGGTGTATGTCTTCCTCCTCCAACGATCTGCTTGACGAGCTCATGATCGTGGGATCCAATCACAGTTTCACTTTGCGAGTAATCCAGATTTTACTTAAAAGAGTAGTCGTACCGATCTACGTCGTTAAACACGTTATTTACGCGAGAACCTTTGCCAAATTTTAGAAAGGGACATTTTTGAAAAAATTTAATTTGAATTTTAAAAAAGAAATCATTTTTTTTTTTTTTTTTGCAAATCAGGATACATTTCACTTAGAGTTTTAATTATTTTCTGTGTCTATGATACGAAATGACCATTTTAAGATGACGAATAATTAAATAATCAAAGTTGAATTGAACGGCTTCGGTAATGTATAATATATCAGTAATTGTAACTATTCTATTAATTTTAGAGTTCCATTAGCTATCGATCTTTCGGGTCTGTAAAAGCTAAAATACTCGGAATGTTTCGATATTACTTTAGGAGGGGATTCTTGAAAGTAAATATTTTTAGGAAACAAATAATAAAAGATTCGATTTTTTGAAAATTTCAGAGTAGAATACCCCCTTAAGATGCTGGTCACTTACAGATGTGTTGATCAGTTGACTTTGTCACTTGACAGAGGCAGTAACACTTCTTGCATCTGTCTATTCAGAAACGGTCTATTATTGCTATTAGCGTTATAGATAAATCCAGGGTTGAGGTCTTAGAACGTCGCTTCAGTTAATTGCTCCCATCGGCCAACTCGAAAACTAGATTTTACCGTTCTTTTCACAGTGCCACGACCTTAACTCAGTTCTAAGATAATCCTCAGCTTCTTCTTGCTAATTCCTACTTTACGATCTTGGATCATTAAATGCACGCCAGATCTTTATGATTTCTGAACGTGCCACGTAAAAATAGGTGAATTTAAATTAATTAAACGGCACTCAAAATGTCAAACAAATCAATTCATATAGATGCCGAACCAATTCCGTTTGATTCTGAATTCTAGTTAATGCGTTTAACTGCCCTAGTAGAAATACAAAACATCTCGAATAAATACAATTTTTCAATCATATGCAAATTATCTTTTTAAAAACATACACAAATCATTTAAAAATTACAATTATTGATTTATTTTTCAATTCAGTGGGTTTTCGTAACATTTATTAAACATTAAACAATTAATTAACGTTCGCTAGGTTCAAGATAGTTTTCCCTACCAATTTTCCCACAATACCGCTTTTTTTTTTTTTTTTTTTTTGGTGAGGAGGAAAAATGGCGAAATATTTTATAGACGTTGTACAGGACTCTCCTAGGATGGGTCTAGGCATGCCTGTTGAAACCAAAAAATCCCCTCTCTCGAACCGATACACCGCCCGCGGAACCGCCTTTCGGCTGTAAACTTCACGGGCCCACAATGCCGCCTGGGAAGGGAAATCATTACATGGCTAGCTGGAAACTAGTAGGGATTCCCGGTGGGGCGCTGGTTACACCAAGGGAAAAACTAACTAGTGCCCTACTTTTCCTCAGTTGTAATTCTTCTTGGGTGAATTCAAGTTGCTTCATTTCAATCCAACTCACTGCTCAATACAAATGAATTCTTTTAAATACCATTCACCGGAATTAAAAATGAGAAAAGACAAAGCGATTCAATGCTCTCAGGTGACTTTAAAATTAAATTCGTGTCAATGCTTTTTGTGGGATTCAGATTGAAAAGGGCCGATGCGATTTTATGTTCTTAGGTGACTTTAAAATTGAATGCTAGCCAATGCGTTTTAAGGAACTGAAACTGGAAGACAGTGATTGCGATTGAACGCCTCCACGCGAACTGAAAATTGAATGCGAGTTGAGGGCATGTGATACATAGGAGATGAGCAAATTTTATTTATTTCAGATTTCTACATGCTTGTGTCTAAAGTATGTAAAGTTTTCATTTGAAAATTTTTAATTTTCAATTAAATTAGTTTGATCTCCTTATGTCTATTCTCCATGGTTTAATTGTTGACACGATGAGTGCAGTTGCTTTTTTATTATAGTAAATAAAAATTAGATTCGAACATCAATATTTGAGATATGACTACAAGAATCTGATGTACCTTCTAATAGATATCAATGAATTCTTATAATTTTTAGGATATTTCAGATAATGATAAATTTTAAAGCGTCCTTTCTTAGAAATTCTTTTGAATGCGTTTCAGTCTCTTTTCAAGAATTGTAGGGGATTCGATTGTAAATACAAAAACGGAATTCACTTGAATTGAAACATTTTAATGCTATTCAATCCACCTCTTCTTACCGGGTGCCAAGAAGACCCTTTTTGCATTACTGGATAAGAGATTGATTGGTTTCATCAAAGTACATGATTTATTTATTCACATAACTTAATAGATGCGTTTGATTTTTCCAAATAGTGTAAAATGGGCTGAAGCTTAATGAAGACTCGAAGGTGAAAACTCGAATGTACTATTATTTTTTATCATCTCATGATAGAAACGGACAATTCAGCATTTGGCACCATATTCAAAAAGTGATCAGGATTTTCAGATCACAATTAATGAAATCACTTGTTCTCTCGCCTCACAGGAAATAGTATTTTACGCTTTGCTGAATGTTATTCCGATTATCATCACTTCTTTTTCAAAAGAACAGAATACCTGCTAATTGAGCCGTGATCATAGAATTTTTTACTGATGACCAACAGTATAGTTCTCATCGGTTCGGTCTGTACCAAAATCGGATAATACTAGATAGGCCTCCTCTTTTCCGCCGAATCATTGTGGCGAATATACAAATGAAACCGAAACTGTGTTGCCTCACGCAATTCCTTACTCGCGAAAATCTTGATTTTCGTTTAGGAAGATGATAAATTCATATAGCTTTTGCATTGAAGTATTGTTAATATTTGGATTCACTACCTGCTCTACTTTAAAGTTTTTTCATCTTCGCCCATTATTAAGTATACGACGAGATTAGTTGTTAATGTTTCGAATCTGCGAAGACTGAAAGGTAGAGTCGTTAAGCTTATTACATGAAAGCTTTATGCTAATGTTTCTTCAAGGTTTGTTTAATGCATGCGGTATACGTAGGTGTTACAGGTACAATATTTGCAAACCTTGTAATAAGCAAGAGAATAAGCGAACATGAAAATTATGGCAAGGTTCGTTATACCTCCGAGCCCTTGGTTTTTTTGGTTCAATTTTTAGCCCGAGTTAATTGTCCTGAAGAGAAATTGAATTAGGATTCTAAAAGGCAAAAGCGGTTGAATGAGCTTCGCGCTTAAAGTGTCTACTTTGTAGCAAACATGATGCAAATTGCTTCCCTTGAAAATTGTTTTCCACTTCAGCATTATTGGAATTTAAATACGTTGAAGATTCGAGAATACTACACGGGTTCCGGATTGGTAGTACTGAAATGAACAGATTATTTGAACAAGAGAGAGGTCTATAACAAGATATGATAACGGAGAGCGAAGAGGCCGAAGATCAAGGAAGAGGAATATAAAGTAGAAAGAGGTTAGGCTAGGACATCCTACGTTTACGAACACGTCCCAGGTCCTCCTTCTCGAGCACCTACGGAGACAATTACAGAACACCATATACGTACATCCTTGACGTTCATTCCGTGTAGGCGGTATGACCAGAAAAATTACAAAAGAACTAGCAGCTGTTTGAAAGAGTTTGTGTTAACTATTACAACTCATTAGACCCTAAAGGCAAAACATTACCTCATCAAAATCAATCTCTTAACAATAGATTCTTTTCTTTAGGTTCGATAGTCTTGACCTCTCTGTAAATCAGTGCCGGCTTAAGCCTCTGTGACGCCCTCAGGAGAAATTTTTCATGGCGTCCCTTTCAAAATAAAAAATGCCAATATTATTTATACTTACGAGATTTCAATAAAAACAAAAGAAAACAGATTGGATAAGTTCTTATAAAAAATGATATCATTTTATGGTTCAGAAACCTTATCGATTAGTGTAGTACAAAAGGCACTAAGCCAGATAACTGTCTCTAACACTTAAAAATATGCTTTTCTTAAATTCTTACATGAGTCATAATGTTTCGAATGAGGAATAGGATGACTGATTTCTAGGTTAGGAAGAACGAGATTTTGAGCTCTGCGCTCTAGCGCTTTCAACTTGCCGTCAATTTTTCAATTATTCTTTTTTATATTTATTACAGAAAATAGAAAATCAACTAGGATGTATAATCAATTTCACTAGACAGCTGCAGATGATCAGTGTGAAAAACACTATTGCTCGAGGTTTCGTTTTCTTCAGAAACACGCTTTTTCGAAAGTTTCAGAATAATCAGCTGACTGCATTAAGGGGCACAACTAGTTTGAAATTTTGAAAATTTCGATTTTTTGTTGTTGCATTTTTCAACAGCACAGCAGGCGCTTTTCGAAGAAGAGGAAGATGAATTTTATGGGCCTGGAATAGCAGATTAGCTCTAGGTATTTAATTTTTTTTTCAAAAATCTGCCATTTTGTTGTATTAACATTTTTTTTTTACAATCGAGGGTCATTGTATAGGAAATATATTCTAGTTTAATAAAATTTTTGGTTTCCTTGATTTCAGGCACTGTGAAGGCTACAATCATTGCAGCAGTGGGAGAACTTTTTTTTTGAAGACTCAGGAGATGGTGGATAAGTTGCTGAAAATCGAATATTTTCATTTTAAAACATTATTTTGTATTCATTATTTATGCACAAATATATTTGCAAAATTTTAAAACATTCGTAGCTACTAACCGCGAAGTAATAATAAAGGTGAAATCCCATGACAGCAGAAAAAGCAAAGCAGAAAACGAACAGCCAATTACAGAAGATCTTTAGACTTCTTTCTTCTTAAAGGTGTTTTGTAATTGGCTATTCGTTTTCTGCTTTGCGTTTCCTGCAGTCATGGGATGGCACCTTAAGAAGTCAAGGACTGTGATCACCCTATATTCTAATCCCCAGTGATAGGAAGTAGCTAATTAAAAGTAACTAGTTACTTTTTCTTGGTAAAGATGATAGTAACGAAGTTACTTTTGTAAATAGGCTACCAATTGGTATCAAGTTTCATTTTTATCAGCAACGGTAACTATAAAAATCGTTAATTTTCTCGTTACTTTTGAAATATATTAAACAATTTTTTTATCACGACACTCAATACTTTATTGATATTAAATACTTAATGATATTAAAGATGATGTAAATTAGTCATTTTCTCAAATTCACTAAGTTTCTTTTTCAGATTAAGTGAAACAGGAAATTCAATTTACTTAAGGCTCTATCGGCCTTAAGGAATACATTCTCATCATGACACTCGCGCTTCGCGCTCGATTTTCTGTATGCATTTTTGTAACTTTTTAATAAATTACATGATTATTGATAAATTTATTTTCTTCCAAATCTTTTAAAAAGGAAAAACAATTGTAGACTTTATTTAAGGAAATGATTTTGCAGTACAACGCTTATTTCGTATCTCACATATTTTGGTGAAAAAAATCGAATTTTTTTAATATTAAAAATCAAAACATAAAATATACATCCTGTCCCGAAATGTCTTGATGAGAATGTGTAGACCTTATTTAGCAAAACAATTTTCATCTCAAAGTTTTTTTTGAATCTCACATATTTTGTCTAAAAAATGGAATTTTTGAATTTTAATCGTATTTTTTGGAATTGAAACGAAAAATATATGTTTTTTCAGAAACTGTGTGAGACAAAACTTGTAGATCTTTTTGAAACTAACAACTTTGTATTCTTACGTTTTTTTCTTATTTTACATATTATTGTTAAAAAATTGAATTTTGGATTTTCAATAGTTTTTTTTGTTCGTTAAAAAGAAAAATATGCATCTTATGAAAACATGTTACAATTCAAATTTGTAGGACTTTATTTATTCAATAATATTGTATCATAACGTTTTTTCGTATCTCGTATAATTTAACTGGAAAATGGAATTTTGATATTGACTTTTTTCGAATTTGAATATGCTGTAATATTTCTAATTTTGATTTAATCAAAAAATGTTATCAGGATAATTTTTAGAGATTAATGAGTACTATCTAAAACCAGTATTGAAATTTTTGATTTTTTCAAAAAATTATTTTCAAAAACACAAAAGTCGTGCTCAAACCCTCAATTTTGATTGGATGTGGCTGGTTAACGAACTTGTCCTTACTTTTTCGGCTCCGATAAAGTGTACCGAAGCTCAATTCAATCTGATAATTCTATCGAGAGTTATGCCGCACACGACCTACAGACAGACAGACAGACAGACAGACACTTTCGTAAAAACCATTTTTTCTGACTCAGGGGGTCTTAAAACGTAAAGATTTGATGAAAATTTCGAAAGTCATTTTTCACATAAAACCAATACCTTCTCATCCATGATGAGAATGTAAAAATTATTGGATTCTATTGAAACCAATCGATAGAAAAATTCGATCAGTTTTAATGATGTTACAAGCATATATTGATATTTTTAGTCGTCTGAGTAATAATAATTCTTCATGGAAAAGATACGATTCCGGATTAGCATATTCATTTTTAAAGTCGATGGGCTATAATTTGGTTAAGCAAAGTTTTGATCGAAACATTCGTCTTGAATATCGAAATCATAATTCAAGAATTCAAGTAAACAAACTGAAAAATATGAATTGTGGAATGCTGCTCACAATTAGACTAAAAAGAAAAACGTCAATTTCCTTGACTGCGAATACGCTGATCGGCCGTCCTCAGCGGGATACAGAGAAAGTTGTTTAGGAATTTCAATTACGGTTAGGTAGTGTAATATTATTTGCCGAGAAATTTCAATCTCAAATCACCATATAATCTTCAATCCACTTTTTTATTCTCAATTCAATCTGCCACATGATAGTGTATCTGTTTTTATATTTCAACTGTTTTTTTCTAGCCTATGCAGCTTGCATGTGTATATCGTAAACAAGGTTATGATAAATGGACATTAAGATTTTCCAAAATAACGTATAGAACTTGGAAAAATGTCAGTACCAAAACAGCAAAAATGATCGATTCCGTTATCGATGATGAGTCCGTATGATAAAACTTATTTTTTCACACTAGTGATGGGAAAGTTTGAAAATATTCAGATTCCTACTACGATTTTTAGTTTACCGTGCTCTGCGTAAGAGAATAGTGTGTAAATAATAAATATTTTTATATCATTATGAATATTCAAGACACAATAGACCTATCTCAGTAATTTTTTATTAATTTCCAAAAATTTCAAGACGAAATTTCATTCTCCGTGAAAATGTAGTTACAGAACTGTAATTATATTTTTAAATTAAAAAAATTGCAGAATTTTTACCAAAACAAAGTTAGCAGACGTTCCTTATTGTCTCCTGATACATTTACCAAATTTTGAGCAAGATATTTTATGAAAAAAAAAAGATATCTTAAATGGTTGGATTACCATATAATTTGTCACGTGACCTAATTTATAGGTTAACCGAACCATCTAAGGTAACTTTGTTTGTTTCTAATATATCTACTTGGGAATTTAAAGCACATAATAAAATACGGTAAGGATCGTCTGTTGACTTCGTTTTAGTAAAAAGTTGGCAAAAAGTTTATTTTTGAGAAAATAAAATTGAGAGTTATCGGCAATTACAGCTCTGCAATTCCATTTCTACAGAAAAGGGAATATCGCTCTGAAATTTCGGAACATGAATAAAAAAGCACTATGGCAGGTTTGTTAGGTGCCAGATATCGAAATGAATAAAAAAATTATTTTATCAAATTGATAACATTAAAACAAAAAAGACAGAATTTTTGGAAGCGCCACATAAGTGTAGTGTCGCACTGCAGGTACTAAACTATAATGATCCTCTAGGGAAGAATGGGACAATGTTCCCCCACTGAGCCCTCCGCCATGACAATTGGATCGGAAGTGACGTCATATGCATTCTTGATCATCTAAAACAACAGAAGGCGCACGTTTTGAGGTTATTTTTAGGAGCGAATACACTTTCCCGTATATAATATGCATCACAATGTATCAGTTATGATGCATATATCATAATTAGATACTTATTAAAAGAATATACTCACATTCGTTATAAATTACTGAACAAAAACATAGACGCTTAACACTTAACCAGAACTCTCCAACAAACTCCGCTCGACCAATCCGTATTAGGTACGGGGTTCAGCGCATCCTTCCCTAGAGGATCCTTACTAAACTATAGTAACAGGTGATGTTCGAGGTTATGTGTGTCGGTAATCCTATGGGAATTATAAAACTTTTTTCATTCTACACTCAACGCTTTTGTCATAACCTTTTATTCCTACTTTCTAATCATTTTCCAAAATTTCCCCGCTTTATTTACACTTAAAATTTTTAATGTGGGGAAAAATCGATACGCATGAGACTCATTTCATCAGCTGGTGTGGTTGATCCATGGCCTTGACTGGAATTTCGATATGGACTTTTTTAAAGTTTGAACATAATGTAACCTTCCTTATTTTTGTTCAGTCGACAAGTGTTATTAGGAAAACTAGTAGAGATTTACATGCTCTATTAGAAACCAATATTGCAATTTTTAATTTAAAAAAAAAATACCAAAACAAAAAATGTTCTTATTCTCACAATTTTGGTCAGATTTAGTCATTTTTCATGTAAAACCAATACCTTCTCTTATGAGAATGTAGAACAAAGAATATTTGCCCTTGATCCTGGTGAAGGAATTTCAATTTTACTTTCATCACATGCTATCGATACCCGGTATATCTGAGCAGTAAAAATGTTACAGATCACTTACCATTTTTTTATAGAACGGCTATGTCCCTTAGTGTAACAATTGTTACAAATCATTGTTACATTTTTGTTTTGAAATGCTTGTAGAACGAGTTTTCTAGGAACATACGAGAATAGAAATAGCGAAATAAATGGACTGTAGGTTGTACGAGGGCGATAGATAGGAAACCTACAACGTTTCCTGTTAGTTGTGGTTCTTTGTATCGCTTCTTTCTTTCTTGTTATTCTATTTCCAGCCTGGACAATTTGCTCGCACCCTGAGATTTATACGGTTCGGCCAACAGTAAGTACTGTTAGCTTCTTCCTGCCGTCTGATCCCGGATAGAGAGGAAGACCATTGGTACCAGTTAGACGCTCACTGATGGCGTTGCAGCTGGCTACTGTTGAGCTTCCAGCATCACGATTGGACCGGGTATTCGCCTTGCCTCGTAAACGGTTCGTTAAACCGAGCTCTGAAAGGCTGAGGAAAACCCATCGATTGAACTTGACTGACGTAATTGAAGGTTACATCGGCACCGGTCGGACCGATGCGATGCTCTCCCTGATTGTTTGCATCAAACTAATGAAGAGACGTAGCCTGGATAGAGTTCGACAAGCCACTTCGTGGCAAGATTGCATGATTCGACAACTGCCTTAATTCTCATATGTTTGCTTCTTCTCTATCTCATAATGAGAAGTATTGTCTACAGTATTTTTGATTCTGATTACATTTTTAGATAGAGAAATAATTAATTCTAATCAAGGATATTATACTTCTGTAAAAAATTATTATACTTTGAAGAAAAAAAAGAAAGGAATATTGTATTCTTTAAATATTTTTATGCGCCTCTGGCGCGTAAACTCGTTTTTTCGCTACAGTTAAGAGTAGCGCAATGTTGTGTATTGCGCTACAGAGGAATGTAATGTAAAAATTGAACTGCGCATGCGCCTATAGCCATACAGCGGAGCACAATCTTCTTTTTATTCTTCTTCTTCGTACAGCGTTAGCACCCTATTGACAAAGCCTTGTATATTTGAACTGCGCATGCGTCCATTAAAATCCGCTACTACTACACAAGATCAATAAAATAAAAATGGCCGGGACTAGTCGCGAAATTTCAAGTGTAATGACTAGCGCCGCAAACAACTACAATACTAGATTAGATTCGAGTGTACGCATAAAAACTCGTATACGCACCGAAGTCACATAAAATAGAATACGTGCCAATGCACAGAATTCGGGAAATTACGAGACTCGCGACAATGCTCGCAGGACTGATCGCGCGTCGCATTCGTCTCGGCTTTGCCTCAGCTACGTCTCGACTACGCATCGACTACATTCTACCATATATGTGACGCCGCATGAAAAAACCTATCTATAATTAGAAATTTCAAGAATTCGAAACCACTCGAATCCTCAAAACACAAAAAACACGACCAAATGTGGTGATTTTGGTCCAAATTTGGTCGTGTTTTTTGTGTTTTGAGGATTCGAGTGGTTTCGAATTCTTGAAGTTTCTAATTATACTTTTATTTGGACGTTGGGAGGAATTCGAGTTAGTAGTGATACGGGTTCGAGTTCAGGTTTGAAAACCTATCTAAGCGTCCGGAGGCAAATTTTACAGAACGGGCCGAAAAAAGATGCCTCGATTTCAAGCTTCCGTATATCTTAGTCGAGCGTTGTATTTTTCCCCCTCCGAATACCACTACTGCTACGCGTGGAATGTGTGTCCTTTTCGACCGATCATAGCCGAAGTAACTGGCTCCACACGTATACGAGACGTGAACAAGTGTGAGTGGAGGGTGAAAAACGCAATCGACTCTAGCGCGCCGAGAAGCAGCAGGAAACGGCCCACTTTGAAATGTAATAACTTCATAATAGTAAAAGATAGACTAATTCTAGTTACACCATGTTGAAGCTCGACTCAAAATCTATAAGAATCAATCGATAACAGAAATTCGAATTGTTGGACGCTTAGGTAGGTTTCTTTGTGCGGCGTCATACTTATAAATACTTTTTTGCCCAATTGAAGCTCCGGATTCCATAACCGACACAAAAATTTATGGAAGAAAAAATATGCGGAACGACGTTTAACATATGCTGACGTTTTTTTTTATCATTTTTCCAAATTTTTTATTTAAATGAAAAAAATACGTTCGCGCATTGCGGTATCCCCTCTTTTGGCTACTAGGTCACGCGCTCCGTCGGTTATGGAATTCGGTGCCTCAATTAATCTCAAAAGTTGGGTGTTAAATAAGCTCTTTGAGGTAGTCCTTGACTTTCACCGCGTCTCCTAAAAAATTCCCTTCAAGCCCTTTTCTTTCGTGACGAGTCACAAATATATTGTTCTAAGTAATTGTTTTAAACAAGTGTTTTGTTGCCTCTTCCAAAATGCATTTAAATTAATTTCCGTTTTATTTTTTCTGGGTTTTTAAAAAGCATCATTTAGCTTGAGGTTATATCAATGGGTTGATCTTTCTCATGAAAGTATGTACTAAAAATAAAATATTTGTAAAACTATGTAAAACTGTATTAAAATAACTTTAAGGAACGAGAATTTCGATTTTTTAGGCGTTTTCACACTTTTTGTCGATAGATTGTTTGCATGGAGTTGTAAGAGGGAAAGGGACACAATTCCAACAGATGTAAAATAAATAAATAAAATTCCCCGTTCTAGTGTATTTTCGTCCATCTCGCTCCTTTGTTTACCCTTATGGTAATTTGAAAGGGCAACACAAATTTGCAGCCCTATCTGACTCCATACGATTTTCATAGTCTGTTAATCATTCCATTAAAAAGAGTCCGCTAGAGGTCGTACCGACTGCCAAGACGAGCATCGCAGTGGTAGACCAAATGAGGTGACCACGACAGAAATAGTGAACAAAATCCACAAAATGATATTGGATGACCGTCGACTTTATAGTGCGCAAGCTAGCAGACATGGTAGGCATTTCAAAAAGTGCTGTAAATCGCATATTGACTGAAAATTTGGACTTGAGGAAGCTGTGCGCAAGATGGGTGCCGCGTTTGCTCACAAAAAAAAGGACTGCATCGTAAGGATGTTTCAATCGTGTGTTTGGCGATGTTTTACAGCAATAAAGCTGATATTTTGCATCGATTTTATAACCATGGATGAAACATGGGTTCATCATACCACACCTGAGACGAAGGAACAGTCAAAACAATGGACTGAAATGGGAGAATCGGCTCTAAAAAAGGCGAAGACAGCTCAATCTGCTGGCAAGGTCATGACATCAGTTTTTTGGGATTACGTGGGATAATTTTCATTGATTATTTTCAGAAATATATCTTCAGAATTATACTTTAGTGATTCAAATTGTCTAGAACATTTCTAGAGTCCTACAATGATTAATTGAATCTTCGAAATCTGAATATTAGGTCTAAGTTAGATTAATAAACAAACATTAAAAAATAAAATACGTGTTTCCGCACTTGATACGAAATATACTATTATTTATCCAATAGAAAGAAGATAGAAAATGACATCGCAAATATACGAGGTATAAATCGAAATAGAGAAAAGGGTATTCGAAGTTTGGATTGTCGAAGGGATAGAAAAAGTTAGATGGGAAGAGTCGAAAAATAAACATGGGTAGCGAAATGTATCCCATGAGTGACATCGAGATTTTTCACAATTATCTCATGTTCTACCTTAGCTCTACCTTCGCGCTTGGAAATATATCGATACGTGCGTGGTTAGGGTTCGAGTCTCGGTACATGCTGATTTTTCAGCATTATACGCGTTAGCACTAAACTTAAAATATTGGTTACGTACAAAGTAATGTATTTATAAAATTGTTAAATATATGTTAGGGGTATGAAAATTAACAAGTTTGAAACGAGAGATCGAGAAGGGAAGAGAAATCAAAGTTTTTTTTACAATGATAGAAAGAGACGAATGTTACCAAATGCAGGAATAGAAGAGGGAATAGCAAGATACAGATATTACCGGACATGGGAATAGACTGGAGTTGGGCAGAGATAGATATTCTTTGGTAATTTTTATATTATGTTTAGTTTGAATAGAAGGTATTTTAATGTAGTTCCTAAATTTATTTGGTTCACATGTTTCAGATTAAAAGAGCGACCGCTATTATGCCCGCAGTGGAGGCCCTCTGGCAGGAAGGTGCTGCAAACGACAAAGCTTTTGTGTTGTGAAACAATTATTCAAGCATAAAAAAAAATTTTTTAAGTAAGTTAATATCTCTCATAATATACCTAGAAGGTTACTCAATCAATTCATTTGATGTACTCATACATACAAAAATTTCTAAATATCGTGAATTTTGCCGCTCTAAATGAGGCTCCTCCCTTAAAACCCTCAGCAATTTTAACAATAGAATAAACAACCGTCCATTATTATAGTCTTATTGTATTATTATTGTATTGTTGTATTATTATTGTATATTATTAATTTAATACAGAATGTAGTGCGCGCATGATGAAATCTCATAAAAGTTTATAACTTTCCTTATCACATAGTGAATTATCTACATTTGTCTTCTAAAATTGATTTATAACAGTGCTATACACATATAATTATGAATTTTACATAATTCAAACAGTTACGTAAAAGTTTTCAAAATGAAAAGTACATATTTTTGTCTAGCTTGGGTTTTTCTGATCCTAACCGACGCTATGGGTATGTTAAAACCATAAAAACCAAAACTTAATTATTTAAATTCATTATAATGTCAAATTTGAAATTGGAAATTCCAGCACTTACTTAAAGTTATCTACAGTGTATGAAATTCATAGATACTTTTAGTATGCTGTCAGCAATAGATCTTTTCATTCGAATACTTTTTTTTGGTATCTTTTCAAAAGTAAACACATAGAATTATGTGGAGTTTTCCGAAATTGCTAAATAAATACATAAATTTATCACATATGCAATAAAAACACAACATTTGTAGAGGTTCCAAACTATTCTCAAATCCACATTGCTAGAATGAACCAATCGGGGCCACGTGACTAAATTATACATTCGTTCATGTAAAATAATTTTTTCAATTCACAAAACATTTTTCTCAAAATGTTTAAAGTATAACAAAAGACAATAAAACACGTCTGTTTAGTTTCTTTCAATAAAAATTTTGAAAAAAATTGGAAGACTTATTAAAGGGGTGGTCTGCTTTATGAGGTCCAAAAAATCGATATTTTTATTGCCTAAATCCATAGATAAACTATCCAAGAATATGTTCCCGAAGTTATACTACTGTGTGCAAAAACTAAGGTGAATTTTTAATTTAAACTTCGCGGGCTAACCGATTCGAGCAAACCCTTTTATTTTCACGTTGGTCCTACTGTTACTGACATCTATGCCAAATTTCATGCCAACGTCATCATTTGTTACATAGTAACGCTTGTGTTTTCTAAACGACTAAAAGTGATTTTTTCGTTTTTTACAATGTCTGAATTTGTTGAGTAAAGAAGTCCCATTAAATTTTGTTTGCCGAATGGAATTTCAATTGCGGAAACGTTCAGAATGTTGCAGAAGGCCTTCGATGATTTGACTATGTCGCAGAAAAATGTTTATAAGTGGTACAAAGACATCAAAGAAGGCAAAGAACGTGTTGATGACTTGGAAGCCCCGGACGACCATCAACATCAACTGATGAGCAAAATGTCAATAAAATCAAAGAATTAATGCACAAAAATCGTCGATTGACAATTAGAGACCTTGTTGACACTATTGGCATTTCAAGAGGATCACTCAACACCGTTTTAAAAGATATTTTGAACAGACAACTCGTGGTTTTTTCATTATAATAATGCGCCATCTCACACTGCATTCGTTCTTCGTGACCATTTCGCCAAAAACTCAACGCATATCGTCCCACAACCACCATATTCGCCTGATTTGGTTCCCTGTGACTTCTAGCTATTCCCCAAACTCAAAAGACCACTCCGAGGACACCGTTTTGACACGATTGAAGAGATACAAGCCGAATCGAAGAAGGCTTTGAAGGCAATTCCGGAAATCGAATTTAACAAGTGTTTCGACGATTGGTAAAAATGTTGGCATAAGTGCATAATATCGTGAGGTGATTACTTTGAAGGGGATGAAATTGATTTGGATGAATAAAAAAAGATTCTTCATTTTATAATAAAATTCACTTTAGTTTTTGCCCACAGAACCGAGAGCAGGCAAGTGTCCAGCAGGTGTGTGTGCGCTCGTCTGTACTTTAAACCAAAGATTATTCTCTTCAGTATTAAATTCTTTTCTACGTGAACCTGAAAAATTCAAGGAAGGAAAATATATGAAAATTGAAAATATTTTCTGGTCTTTGATTTCAATGAAATATTACAAGCTGTATCTTTTCTGCAAATCAGAGACTGCAGTGGCAAGGCGCTCCAGGAATCAGCGGATAACTCCACCATATTTATTTATTTCATATAAACAAAATTATTTTTTGTGCACTTTAAAGGTATGTTAAAATATACCTAAAAGTTTGCAAAGCTTAGTTATTTCTTTCGCTTCCGAAAAAATCTCCATAAAAAGGTTTTTTTGGACCTCATAAAGCCAGCCACCCCCTTAATAATTACAGAAAACTGTAAACATTTTTACAAAATTTTCACTCAAACAAAGTTGATAGACGTTCTTTACCGTTTTCTGTTGTATTTTACAAAATTTTAATAAGATATTTTGTAAAATAAAAAAGTTATCTTACATGAACTTTTGTAGGATATTATAATTCTTAACTAAATTGATTAACAAATGTAATTGTGTGATTTTGTATCACTTTTATTAAGAATTATAATACAATACTACTGCTTAATTTTATGAAAAAAATATATTTTCGTTCATGTCACACACTGCATTGAAATCATTGTACTAATTTGATATTCAAAATATATTTATTCTTGAGTTCTGCCTTTTAAAAAATTTCATTTTCATTATGAAGAACATAACTAAATTGATTAACAAATGTAATTGTGTAATTTTGTATCACTTTTATTATGTTCTTCATAATGAAAATGAAATTTGTTAAAAGTCAGAACTCAAGAATAAATAAAGGGTTTCCCAATAGGGGTGATATGATTTTGAATGTCCCTATCGGGCTCATTTGAACTGAAATTTTTGACGTCTGCTGTCAGTTGTCATCAGTAAGGTTTGCCATTTAATCATGAGTAGTTTCACGCTTCCACAACGTTTGGAAATTGTCCAATTATTTTATCAAAATTCGAGAAGTTTTGTCGGTGTTCAAAGAGCATATCGTGCAAAATATGGTCGTCATTCTGCTCCATCCGCGCTCTCAATTCGTCGAATAATCGATAAGTTGGAGAGTGAATTTACTCTATTGGATACTGAGCCTAAAAATCGTATGCGTACCGCACGTTCTACACAGAATATAGCCGCCGTACAGGCCAGTATCGAGGAAAACCGTGAATTGTCCGTGCCACGCCGATCTCAGGAATTGGGCCTGTCCAGGATGACTACCTGGCGTATTTTGCGATTGGATCTTGGCCTGCATCCCTATAAGATGATTCTGGCCCAAGAACTGAAGCCTAATGACCATCATTTGCGTCGGGAGTTCGCGGATTGGGCTCTGGAATCAATTAAAAATGATCCCAATTTTCATCAAAAAATCATCTTTTCTGATGAGGCGCATTTTTGGCTCAAGTCTCGGGGGACATTTGGCCGATATATTGTTTAAATCATAAATGGCATAGAATATCCAATATAATAAAAAAGATTTCGATCAATTCCGAATGAATATTCAGTGTTTTTTTTTCAATTTCAAAACATATCACCCTTATTGGGAAACCCTTTATATTTTGAATATCAAATTAGTACAATGATTTCAATGCAGTGTGTGACATGAACGAAAATATATTTTTTTCATAATATTACGCAGTATTATTGTACTATTGTATTTATCATCATGATATCTAATGATTTGGCCCTACCGACATTTCACTATGGTTGCAACGTTGAAACCAATAATGGATGCAATATTCCGACTAGCATTCTTGAACTATCTGAAGTTACTGTCAAATTTGATAATGAATCGTATTATTTTATAAAATAGCATACCCTTATGAAATTAAGCCATTTCATATGACATGAAAATTTTCCATCTTCACACAAAGTGATTCTGTAAGATCCAGGGATTTCGTTAAATAAGATGATGCTTTATGACATGCAACCATGGGACCAAAAAGAATTAAAGAGATTGTCAAAAAACCTTGTTGACGCTAAGTTGGCACCACTGTCCTCTATACTGACGCGGAGTTTGAGCGCTATCTGTCATTTAGTTTGTTTACAATGCTCGATGTTGTCAGTTTATCTCAAGTGTGCTTCGCGATTTTCCCAATGGATAAGAATATCGAACAAAGAATTCGCCTCAAATTTTGCATTGCAAATGAAATTTCGTGTGCGGAATTGCTGAAAATGTTACAGAAGGCTTACGGTGAATCGACTTTTTCAAAAACACGTGCATATGAGTGGTACAGTGCATTCAAAAGCAGTAGAGATGTGGTGGAAGATTTGCCTCTCTCTGGTCGGCTATCGACGTCCTCAACTGAAGTTAACATCGCTAAAGTGAACGAAATAGTGACTGAAAATCGTCATTTAAGTTTAAGAGAGATAGCCGACGAACTTTCTGTGTCTCACGAATCAATTCGTACGATTTTAAACGATTGTTTGGGCATGAAACTCGTTGCTGCTTGACTCGTTCCGAAAGACCATCTCACAAGGCTAACATTGTTAACGAATTTCTGGCCAAAAACTCAACGAATATCATCGATCAACCACCGTAGTCACCTCATATGGCTCCGGCCGACTTTTTTCTCTTTTCAAAACTCAAATTACTACTTCGAGGCACCCGTTTTCAGTCGATAGAAGACATAAAAGAGAATTCGTTTAATAAATGTTTTGATGATTGGATTATTCGTTGGCCTAAGTGTATTATTTCGGGAAGGGCCTACTTTGAAGTCGATAAAATAAATTTGGATGAATATTAAATAGGTTGTCTATTATTGATCAACTTCTGGTACGTTTTTGACAGAATTTACATTCATTCCAACGCTTCTCTAACTTTTCGATGCCTTTTTTGTAGAATTATTCGTCTTTGCTCTCAAAATAGGCCTTAATTTCGGCTTCTTTATTAGAGCCAAATCTCTTTTCCTGGAGCATTTTTATCAGATCAGAAAAGAGTCAGTAGTTACTGGCGGCCAGATTTGGAAAATATGGTGGGTGAGGAAGCAATTCGAAGCTTAATTCATTCAATTTGACCATCGTTTTCATAGACATGTGGCACGGTGCATTGTTTTGGTGGAACAGAACTTTTTGCTTTTGCATGTGAGGCCGTTTTTTCTTGATTTCTGCGCTCAATCGATCCAGTAATCCCATGGAATATTCGCTGTTAATGGCTTTACCTTTCTCAAGATAGTCGATAAACAAAATACCGTAAGCGCCCTAAAATGCGGATGTCATAATCTTGCCAGCCGACCACAGTGGGTCCACTCATATAGGAGAAAAGGGGAATGAATTATAATGTTTGCTATCAGCAAGTGGTGGCGCTATTGTCGCTACCGATGTTATTTTTAAACTGTTGCAACCATAGCAACCATATCATTGCCAGTTGAAATAATACAGCCGATGCTCATTTCACTCAACTACCGTTCGAAGCACCTCAAGCGTCGGTGATATATTTATACATTTCAGGTTAACCCACTGACGCATTGTGATGCCCTGTCGTCGACAACGTTTTACTCAACTCATTACTATTCCCTATGTAACGCTTATTGTTATTCACTTTGGGTGAATTAGGTATATATCAAATATCATTTTACCCGACTAGGATTTAATAGATGTTAAAATGTCCTTATGTCCCAAGTTTAATCGACAGAGTTGAATAAAATTACTTCAACTATTTTTCTCCGTGTAATAGCACAGTATTTAACTGTTCATTGTGATTCATATTTAAAAATTCTTGTTCTATTTTTATTCTTTCACAAATCATTTTCAACTTTAAATCATTTAAATTTATGAAATGGATTCCATACAATATATTTCAAAATTTTCCGCTCTCTAAAATACATCGGGTTGGGGGGACGGGGGTTTTGTTTGCATTGATATTAGTTCTTGCTATCAAAACTTGGCGGCGCTGATGCTCATTTTCACTTTTTCAAGTACCCTCCTAAAATACATGGTAGTGGCCGCACTGTGCAGCCGACTGTTGAGTTTTCGGTCGCTTTGGACGGCTTTCACTAGCTGCTGTTCACTCAGCTGACGATCTTTTTGTTTCAGGTGTGTAGTGGTGAATCCATGTTTCATCCATTGTCACATACCGACGCAGAAAATCCTTTTTACCTCGCTTGAACAGCTCCAAACAGCGCTCTGAATCCTCGATGCGTTGTTGTTTAACGGTGTCAGCTATCTCACGCAATTTTAATTTACGATCGCCTAAAACTATTTTGTGGACTATTGTCATGTTTTCCGGAACAACTAATGATTTTGGGCGATCAGGGCGTTCAGCGTTATCGGTGTTTGTACGACTGAATTTAAATTCGCCATAACAGTCGATAATTGTTGATTTCCCTGGTGCAGAGTCCCCATAACGTTTATCAAGTCACTGCTTTGCGTCAACAGTATTTTTTTCCCATTAGGACGCAATGTTTGATTAACACTCGAAACTCTTTTTAACCATTGCTTTGAAATTGACAAAAGTTGCTTCACCAAAATCTCTGTAACTTCTGAACTAAACGTCAGATTGTCATGAAATTTTGACACTTCGCGTTTGAAGGTTGGTACTACCCAGAAATCATATGGATTTGACAACAATGGTGCCATCTATATGTCAGACCGGAAACTTATTGAGTGATGTGCTAAAGTCCTACTACTTACTTTCAATTTGTGTACGATATTTTTATAGAAACGTTCTTCTTCACCCTGTTTTATAATCAATCAATTCTATTTGAAATTAGACTTGGTTGGTTTATATAATATTATTTTCTTCAAATTAATTAGTTGAGCTTGAAATTTTTGTCCCTGCCTACATTATCGGAGGATCACTAGTCGCGTATCAAATAGGATACGTTTTCGACAGGTGTCCTCGTAGACAATTTCAAACTCTTATATCGCAAATAAATGCAAATGAATTCAAATATTACGGAATTTGAAAATCTTTCTGTGGAAAGAAGACGCTTTCGACTGCGCTGGGATTCGAGCTCAGGTCTTTCGATTGCCGGTCGACTGCTCTAATCACTGAGCTACACAGGCGTCCGACATCTTCTCCACAGGAAGACCTCCTTATATCGCCTAGTGGCTCTGCCTTGCGGCTGTAAATGATTTTCAAATTAATTAGTTGAGCTTGAAATTTTTGTCCCTGACGCCTGTGTAGCTCAGTGGTTAGAGCAGTCAACCTGCAATCGAAAGACCTGGGCTCGAATTCCAGCGCAGTCAAAAGCGTCTTTTTTCCACAGAAAGATTTTCAAATTCTTTAATATTATTTTCCTCATTGTTCTACAGTAATGAAATCCTCTGTACTGAACAGTAAAATAGCATTTGGAGAAAATGTAAAGGATCATTTATCAGTACAGTTCATGGCTTCTATAAGATTGTTGATAGAAAATGACGATCCAATAAATTGGCATCACATTTGTGGCGGATGCTTGATTTCTAAACAACACGTTTTGACTGCAGCTCAATGTATACTAGAGATTCGTAATTATGCTGACTCTGATCTTAAAAAGGCTCGCATTCATTTTGGACTGCTTTCTTTGAGTAGGGCTACACTGATACGTAATATTAAAGATTTAGAGAGCCACAAGAAATATCATGAAGATACGGTGGATAAAATTAATTGTTTTGATATTGGAGTTATCTTGGTAGGTTTATTAACAACTAGTCTTTGTTTAGTACTTAGCCTTTTCAGGGACAAATTTTAAAAAGTAAAAAAATTGTTCAATTTTTTGTTTGATTGGGTTATCACTGTTATCATATGACAAGAATTTTGTCATTATTGTTCAAGATTCTCCGATAAATTTAAATTCTTTTCACTAAGAATGGTTTTGAAGAAATTAAATTAAATGAACTTACGCATATATATCAGGGACCCTGAAGCGGCTAAGAAAACAGTAATTGAAAACTGGCTAAAGTTACTAAAATCTCGAGTCAATTTTTAAAAATGAATTTTGCATTTGATACTTTAAGATATGTTTTAAGTTTAAGCACCAAAAATCTATACATAGAGGGCGCAACAAAAGTTTTAAAATACAACTACTCTTTTTACAACATTTTAAGTAGTCTTCAGCATATTCAATGTACTTCTCTATACCTGATATATAGAATTGAAATGAATAGGTTCGGTATGTCAATTTGCTAAATCATCATAAGTAACACGTGGATCAATAAGTCTCGGGACTAACTAGGAAAAACACATTTTTTTGGCAAAACTCGACTTCATTCATAGACATAGTCTCCTTCAAAAGCAACACAATCAGTCCAGCGCTTCTCTAACATTTCAATACCTTTCTTGAAGATCGATTTATCTTTGTCCCCGAAATAAGCGTTCTTTTCGGTGATGACTTCCTCGTTGAAGTAGAATCTCTTTCCCTGGAGCATTTTTTTGAGGTCTGCAAACAGGTAGTAGTCGCTGGGGGCTAGATCTGGTGAATATGGTGGGTGAGGAAGCAATTCGAAGCTCACTTCATTCAATTTTGCCATGGTAGCGAGCGACTTGTGACGCGGCGCATTGTCTTGGTGAAAGAGCACTTTTTTTTTTCTTCATTTGGAGCCGTTTCTCACCGATTTCGTTTTTCAAACGCATCAATTGGCCAATGTAACGTTCGCTATAGATCGTCTTACCTTTTTCAGGGTAGTCGATGAACAAAACTCCATGAGTATCCCCAAATACTGAGGCCATAACCTTACCGGCCCACATTTGCATTTTTGGCCGCTTTGGACGCTTCTCACCGACTGCAGTCCACTCGGCTGACGAACGCTTTGACCCCGGAGTGTAGTGACGGGTCCAGGTTTCGTTCATTGTCACATACCAACGCAAAAAATTCGGTTTATTTCGGCGAAACAACTCCAAACAGCGCTCGGAATCAACGACACGTTGTCGTTTTTGATCCACCCTGAGCAAACGCGACTACCTCATTTGGCCGGCCGGAGCGTTCAGCATCTTCAGTGTCTGTACGACCACGTTTAAACTCAGCATACCACTGACAAATGGTTGTTTTTTATGGAGCAGAGTCCCCGTAACACTTTTCAAGCCATTGCTGAGCTTGCACTGTGTTTTTTTTTCATCAAAAAGCAATGGTAAATCAATGCACGAAATTGTTTCGAATCCATTGTTTTGAGAATATCAAGACTAGCGTCACTTGAATCACTGTAACAACAGTATACTGTTGTTTTAAAATGGGGAATGCCGACGTTTTATTACATTTATTTATATTATGGCAGGCCTGTCTAGCAAGGGAAAATTTTAGGGAGTTCCCTAGAATCTCTTCATTTTCCAGATGTGACACTATCCTCACTACTGCACTCTCCTCAGGTTTGAAGAGAACCCAAGCCCTCTGAACCTGAGGAGAGAGCGGTATATCATAGTTAGTTGGCCCGTCCATTGTATTACAAAGTTAGGCCAACCTTTTAAAGGTTGTCTCGACCGTAGCCCGATGGTAAATTCGCACCTGGGGTACAGTCTTTCCAGCATGCAATCCCTAATGCAGAATTAAATGTTCGGCTGTTGTGCTTATGTACATCAGCTCCTTAATTTTCTAGTATGTAATAGGCCTACTTTTTCTCCATTGTTTTTCTATGAAGACGCAATATTTTATTTCCTGGGTATCAATGAAAAAAATTTGTTCGATTTCTAAAATTCTTCTCTACAACCATTGCGCCTTCGAGTATCTACCATGCGGACCGTTAAACTTATTCTGAAAGGTATCTTGTAATGAAAAATTTTTGTAGCGCCCGATGTGCTCAAGAAAAATAATTAGTATGTACTCTGGCAAAAGCTTCAGAAAATAATTCAATCCGAGTTGTTCCGAAATCTATTTTGAACTATTCTGAATAACATTTTGAATGTTGTTTGTTCCTTATCGGTTCAAAATCAATTTGATTCAATCCGAGACTTGTATCCCAACCATTCGGACTTTGGGTTGATCTGAACTGAATTTTCAATCTGAATAAATCCGAAATCGGAAAGACTCAGATTAATATATCTGTTTAAGTCGGATTGATTTTTAAATGATTTGCATCAAACGAGATTCAAAAGGTTTTCCGGATTGGTTCGGCAGTAGATTTGAGGATGGCTTGAAATAGCTTTGATTTGTTCGGATTAAATTAAAATTTGAAACTTTCGAAAGAATAGCGAAAACAAATAACTACTGAATAAAAAAATTAACCTAATCTTGACAGCTTGTAGAAAACGTAAAGACATCGAATAGAATAAGACCGATTGATTTATTTGAATATACTGACGTTCCTATTCAATCTGGAATAACAATGGGGTTGGGTTCTGAAAAAAACTGGGTGCCAATTGATGAGACTCCCTTAAGATGTAAAGAAATGGCATCAACAATGAAGATAATATCTGTCACAATGATGCCCCCCACGGACTGCGTGTATAAATTTATGGCTCTTCGTAATGTAGACCCAGAAAAGATAATTTGTGGGTATGGACGGCTCCATTATCGTCAAGTTTCCGTGGTAAATGACACAATGAAATGAAAAATCATTAAGTTGGTAAATTTATAGGTTTAGATATAACAATATAATATAACAAATAATTGTTAAAATATCTTTGAATCTGTTTTACAGGGAGATGCTGGTAATCCTTTGATTATTAGATACGAAAATAAGAAATATGTGAGTCATATAAGTTTTATATTCTTACTATTTTCTAGATATAAGGGCATTTAAAAATCTTATTCATTTTCGCATACTCCTTGCAAGTATTAAAATGTCTGCTAAAAGAAGTGTTAAGTGTAATATTAAC
This sequence comes from Diplolepis rosae, assembly GCA_030998225.1. Taxonomy (NCBI): domain Eukaryota; kingdom Metazoa; phylum Arthropoda; class Insecta; order Hymenoptera; family Diplolepididae; genus Diplolepis; species Diplolepis rosae. The sequence goes on from JAPYXD010000736.1 coordinate 3,100,257, forward strand.
GTAGTCTCTTTTCAGCTTGATACACTTTTCCCGGCGATTGCGTTGATTCGGTAAAAGATTGGTCTCCGGAGAGCAAACATCGCTTTGCTCTGCATTACCCTGAGTTGGGTGGGAGGCTGGGCACCAAGCTCAGCATAACGAGTAAAAGGAAGAAAAAAATTTGAATTCGATTCATTGGTATGGAATTGGTGGGGGCACAAAGTTGAGCATCTAAAACCTGGCGTTCCTCGCCGATCCTGCGGTTCCCTTTGGACTTATTTGAGATTTGGGCTACACCGTTCGAAATTATAGTGTCCTGAATAAAATGAAAAAAAAAATTAATAAAATCCTAGTAGTATCGACCAAGAAAATGCATGTCCTTAAACCTCTTGAACGTGTTCATGACAGCACTTGATCCCCATAAGCTTTTCGCAACATTTCAAGCGTTTCCGTAAATATCTTGCTCAATTGCACATAAAACTTGATGCTCGCTCTTTGCTCCATCGCGATTTATCGACGAACCTCAAGTAGATACTGTCACTTTTTCGACTCTGGTAACACAACTACGAGTGGAAACTCAATGAAACTTGCAGGGCTGATGAAATAGGGTTCTACAAAGACAATGTGTCAATTGTCATATAGATGGCACTGATAGTATAGTTTTTGTGATAGAAGTTCGGGAACTTTTAGGATGACATCAACAAGTACGTGACATTTCTCTTGTGACATGCACGATAAACTAACAATTTAGGTTGGAATTTGAATATTTCCAAACGTTGCCGTCACTAGTGTGGAAAAGTAAGCTTTATCACATGGACAGTGCATTCAAAAGCGGTCGAGATATGGTGGAAGATTTGTTTCGCTCTGGCCGGCCATCAACGTCTTTAACTGAAGTTAACATTGCTAAAGTGAAGTAAATGGTGACTGAAAATCGTCATTTAAGTTTAAGAGAGATAGCCGCGGAACTTTGTGTTTCGGCAACGATACTCTAACGAGATCGAACGTTTTCCGCTGGTACGAACGCTTCAGAAGTGGTCGTGACTCGGTCGAGGATGACGAACGCAGTGGCGGGCCGTCGACGGCGAAAACTGATAAAATCATCAACAAAATCAAAGGGTGGATGACCGTAAGCCCAAATTGACTCTTAGAGAGATTGTAGAGGAGTTGAACATTGCTTACGGATCCGCTCAAGACATTTTGGTTAATGTTTTGGGCCTCAGACGTGTCGCTGCAAAGCTGGTGCCGAAAGACCTGAATTTCATGCAAAAAAGGGATCGCGTTGATGTCACAAAAGATATGCTTTCCAAGGTCGACTCCGACCCATCATTCATCAAACGGATAATTACTGGTGACAAGGCGTGGATTTATGAGTATGACACGCACTCCAGACATCAAGCGAGTGAATGGCGTTCACCCAATGAGCCGTGACCAAAAATACCACGTCGTTTTCAGTCGAAAAAGAAGGTGATGCTTACGGCTTTCATGGATTACAGAGGTGTTGTGCATCATGAATTCCTTCCAGAAGGCCAGACCATCAACAAGGAGTTTTATTTGGGCGTTATGAGACGTTTGCGTGAAGCAATTCGCCAAAAAAGACCGGATTTGTGGGCAAACAACTCGTGGATGGCTATACCGCAAACCGATTATAAAAAATTATATACAAATTTTTCCAAATCATTTCGGTCGATTATGTCGATAATTAGAAGAGTGTATCACTCACCATGATAAACGAACTCTACCATATCGACCTTATCAACCCGTGATTTAGAGTTAACGTCGTTTAAGACCAGGTGGAATTTTCAATATATATTTGAACAATCTTTTCTGTGAAAAAGGAACGCTTCCACTCCGGAAAAAAAAATTGTTCGATTATAAAATATGTTTCGAGAATTGGATCAAGCGCTGGCATAAGTGCGTTGCAGTCGATGGCGAGTAATTTGAAGGGGACAATATCGATTATGATGAATAAACTTGTATTTTTGATTTTAAAAATAAAGTCCTAGAACTTTTTGATCAAGGTGGTACATATAAAACTTTACCTGTTATTCTCACAAGGAATTGGAGAGAAGTTTGCACATTATAATCAGCAAGTAGTTACCCAAGTAGAGTACTTTTTTTATTTTATGACTGAACCAGTGTTTTAAACTCTCATAGACTTTAAGCATAGATGCTATTCGAGTCAAAATATGAAATCCCTTTTGGGTATTTCAATGGGAATCCGCACTAGCGCACTTTTTTCTGCGGTGAAAGATAGTTTGGTGTAATGGTTTAATACATTTCATGTTGTAGCAGTAACGTTATATTTGATCCTGCCCTTACATCTCGATGAACTAAAATTTCAATTTTATTTAACTGTGTCCTTCATAATTTCTTAAATGTATTTTCTTAACACAGGTTGGTGGAGTTACTTCTTATGTACCAGGAAGTAGAGTTGATAAACCTAATCTCTTTATTAGAGTTGATTCCCATGTAAAGTATATTCGAGAAGCCATGGCTCGTCTCGAGGGCAATAATACAAACTGTACAAGTGCTTCTACTAGCGAAAACGTTGAAGTCATCACCATATCTGACTGAATGATAGATGATATTTGTAAGGTTTTTTTTTAATATGAAAATAAAATGGTCGTCTTTAACAAAACCCAGCATTATTTCTTTGAATTTTTATATTTATGGAAGGCCGTAGAAGCTTGAATATGGTTTGACTGCCCTTAATTGGTTTTGGTTCACATTATGTAGCCCAATTAGAAGTATACGGCAGTATTAATGGACGTATTTATGGTTGTATTTACGACGGTGTATCAGAGTTGTGCTTTTATTTTATTACATCGGCAAAAAAATGAAGTCAATTTGGTCTTTTGAGCAGCCCATAATTTTTTTCAAATCCGGCTGCATTTCTGTCCGTAAATTTTTTTATTGCTTGCTTTGGAAATACCCGTAAAGCTTTTACTTTATAAAATTTGATAAGATTATGCATAAAACTGAATAAATTTGTCATTAAAAAATTAAATTATATATATCAGTCCAAAAACTACTTATATACAATTGAGAAAAAATAATTCCTTGGAACATTTTTTATTGTCGAAATAAGAGTGAAAGTAAATTGCGATGGCATTAGATAACTGATATTCTATTTTTTGAAGCTTTTTACTCAATAATTATTAGGAAAACAGAAAAAAATGATAAATTAAACGGGATTGAAAAATTTTGAGCACAAGTTTGATTTGTGCAATCCAAAAGTATTCACAAAAAATATAAAACTTTATGGCAAAAGAGCCTTCTTACGGGGTGATTTAAAAGAAAATTGTGTTGCTACTGTGACGTCCATCCGCGTGAGAAGGATAGATTGAAATGAATTGAACGGCATTCAGAATGTCAAACAAATCAATTCATATGAATGCCGAACCAAATCTGTTTCTTTCCGCATTCTAATTAATGGGCTTGATTGGATTCAAGTTGCTTCATTTCAATTCAACCCACTGATCAATACGAATGAATTATTTTTATTAACATTGACCGGTATCATAAATAAGACAAAGCCAATGTGATTCAATGTTGTCAGGTGATTTTAGAATTGAATGCGTGGCTATGCTTTTTGGGAGATTTATATTGAAAAAGGGCTAATGTTATTTTATGTTTTTAGGTGACCTCAAAATTAAATGCCAGTCAATACGTTTTAAGGAAGTGAAATTGGAAGACAGTGATTGCGATTGAATGCCTCCACGCGATCTGAAAATTAAATGCGAGTTAATGCCTGTTGTGGAGTTAAATGTTTTGAGTTTCAATTCATATATTCTACTCCTTAAGTTTTCTCGTAAAAAGTTTTGCTTTTGAAATATAGTTGTGCCAAATTATAAATATAATCATTGTGATAATTGTTTTTAATTTACTAAATAAATTCCTGTATGCGATAAGTATTGCATTTTCATTGACAGACTGATTTTACGTATTCAGTGTTCTTTTCTATTGTTATAACCTATAATCTGACATATGGTGGTCACTCACGACCGTTAATTGTTACATTAATTCTAAAGTTGGCCTGCTTGCTGGTTCTTCACTCGCCTCAAATATTGAACACGCATTGGCTGCTATTATGTAATATTATTTAATTTGAATTCATCCACAAATAAAAGCCAATGAATGTTCATCATTTAACGGAAGTGAATAGCCGACAGGCAGACCAGTCTTGAAGTCTTGATAATTCTGAGTCGCTGGTATAGTAGCACATGGTGTCACCCAAAAGTGTTGAACTCCGTAGAATATTGCCAATATATATATACGAGGTCTGTTAAAAAAATAAGGTGAATTTTCAAATTTCGCGGGCACTGTACGTTCGATTTTCGATTTTTTTTCCTATGCTGGCACACTTGTCTCGAATGTATGTTCACAGTTTCAGCAATATAGAATTTTTTTTTAATTTGTGAGAGGCATAAAGGTTAGAAGTCTTTTGCGTGTGGTGGCGATTTTCTGCTGTCGAAGAAAATGGATCAAAGAATATACATGAAATTTTGCGTAAAAAATAGAATTAAGTGCCCAAAAACACTTGAAATGTTGAAAGTGGGATACGATGAGTGTACTGTAAGTAAAAAAAAGTGTTTAAAAGTGGTACAAGCTCTTCACAGAAGGTCGAAAAGAGGTGAATGGCGATGCTCGCCCTGGACGGCCCAGAACGTCAACAACTAATGAAAACTCTGAAGCAGAGAAGAAAATTGTTATGGAGAATCGTCGAATCACTATTAGAGAAGTTTCTGAGGATGTCGGCATATCGGTTGGCTTATTCCATGCAATTTTTTCTTATATTTTGAGTCTGAAGCGTGTGGCAGCGAAGTTCCTTCCAAAATTGCTGAATTTTGACCAAAAAACCCGTCACATGATCATCGCTCAGGAAATGTTGAATGACGTCAACGACGATCCGGATTTGCTCAAAAGGGTCATAGCTGGTGACGAATCATGAGTATATGGTTATGCCGTCGAAACCAAAGCACAATCGTCCCAATTGAAGCACACTGAATCACCAAGACGGAAAAAAGCACGTCAAGTTCGGTCAAATGTCAAGGTTTCGCTTACTGTTTTCTTTGATTATCATGGCGTAGTGCATCAGGAGTTCGTACCACAAGGTTGTATAGTTAATAAGGAGTATTACCTTGAAGTTATGTACCGTTTGCGTGAAACAATACGGAAGAAACGCCCGGAATTGTGGAAAAACAATTCATGTCTTTTGCATCACGATAACGCACCTGCTCACTCGTCATTGCTTGTTCGTAATTTTTTGGCCAAAAACAACACCTTAATCATGCCTCAGCCAACGTATTCACCAAATTTAGCCCCCTGTAACTTTTTTCTGTTCCCAAGATTGAAGAGACCCATGAAAGGACGGCGTTTTGCCACAATTGAGGAGATAAAAACCGAATCGCTGGGAGAGCTTAAGGACATACCAATAATTGCATATCAGAAGTACTTTGAGGATTGGAAAAAACGCTGGCACAAGTGTATTATATCTGAGGGGGATTACTTTGAAGAGTACAACCTTTACCTTATTTTGTGAATAGACCTCGTATGTCAATATAATCTCAGGTATTGGTAACCTCATCAGTAAATTTTATATTTTTTAGGATAATTCATTTAACCCATGGGCGTATTTTGACGAGTTGCACTCGCCATTCAAAACATGACCACTGTGTGGTTTGACGAGTGTAGCTATCCTGTTTAAAAATCTCCGAGTAGAGAACACCACGATGATCAAAGAACACAGTCAACATGAATTTGTTTTCAGAGCGACTTTGACGTGACCAATTCTGGACCTTCTTTGAATGCTTTGTACCATTTCTAAGATCCTGTTTTCGATGAAGCTGACTCATCGTTAGCCTCCTGCAACATCCTCAATGCTTCACTACAAGAAATTTGATTGGTAACACAAAATTTGAGGTAAGCTCTTTGATTCAGATTTTGATCTATTCTCAAAATCGCAGAGCATAACACATCGCTCAAAAAGTTTCCGGTGTGACACATAGATGGCATTACTGTTGTCAAATCCATATGCTTTCTGTATACTACCAACCTTCAAACGTTAAGTGTCAAAATTTCATGTTAATCTGACGTTTAGTTCAGAAGTTATAGAGATTTTGGTGAAGCAACTTTTGTCATTTTCTAATCAATGGATAAAAAAGAGTTTCGAGTGTTAATCAAACATTGCGTCCTAATGGGAAAAAATACTGTTGACGCAAAGCAGTGACTTGATAAGTGTTATGGGGACTCTGCACCAGGGAAATCAACAATTATCGACTGGTATGCCGAATTTAAATTCGTTCGTACAAACACCGATAACGCTGAACGCTCTGGTCGCCCAAAATCATTAGTTGTTCCGGAAAACATAACAAAAGTCTACAAAATAGATTTGAGCGATCGTAAATTAAAGTTGCGTGAAATAGCTTATACCTGAAAGATATCAGAAGGTAATGTGTTTACAATTTTGCATGAATCTTTGGGGATGCGTAAGTTGTTTTCAATGTGGGTGCCGTGTTTGCTCACACCCGACCAAAAACAACAATGCGTCTAGGATTCAGAGCGCTGTTTGGAGCTGTTAAAGCGAGGTAAAAAGGTTTTTCTGCGTCGGTATGTGACAGTGGATGAAACATGGATCCACCACTACACACCTTAAACAAAAAGATCGTCAGCTGAGTGAACAGCAGCTAGTGAAAGCCGTCCAAAGCGACCAAAAACTCAACAGTCGGCTGGCAAGGTTATGGCATTCGTATTTTAGGGCGCTCATGGTATTTTTTTATCGACTATCTTGAGAAAGGTAAAGCCATTAACAGCGAGTATCACATGGCATTGTTGGATCGATAGAGCGCAGAAATCAAGAAAAATGGCCTCACATGCAGAAGAAAAAAGAGCTGTTCCGCTAAAACAATGCACCGTGCCACGAGTCCATGAAAGCGATGGTCAAATTTAATGAATTAAGCTTCGAATTGCTTCCTCAACCATCATATTCTCCAGATATGGCTCCCAGCGACTACTGGCTCTTTGCTGACCTGAAAAAAATTCTCCAAGGAAAGAGGTCTGGCGCCAATCACAAAGTGAATACCGAAAGTGAGGCCTATTTTGAGAGCAAAGACGAATCATTCCACAAAAAAGGCATCGAAAAGTTAGAGAACCGTTGCAATGAATGTATTACGTTGAAGGAAATTATGTTGATGAATAAAGTCGAATTTCTCGAAAGAACTGTGATTTTCTTTGTTAAACCAGAAACTTATTGAGTGATATATTACTTGATGTAGACTAACTTAAGCGATCGTTGTAAATAAACTGGTCAACAAATCGTGCCAAAACACTACGTACTAGTAAATAGAACTTTCAAAGTCTAAAAAGTTTTAACTTCAACACTAATCTAAAACAGTTATTTGAGATATTTGACTGTTCCGGGTTTTTTCGAGCCGCAATGTCTAGTTTTTTGTGCCAACTATAGGAAAAAGCTTTATGAATCTTTATATTTATTAAGGTAGAGAGCGAAATTCAATAGTGCGGTGTGGTAATGAATTTGCAGTTTGCCTCAAGACTGGTTAAAATGCAAAAATTCTGTTTTCAACACTGGTACTTGTATAAGGTTACATCATCCTCTTTCAAACGCACCTAAATTCATGTAAATCGGATGACAGATGTAAAAGTTACAGCTATTTCAATAAAAGAAAAAGTGTGCCAATGTTACAGAACAAAAATAGAACAAAGAGCAAATATAAAATTTTGTGTTAAACTTGAAAAAAAATTCGCTGAGACATACGAATTGATGAAAAGAGCTTATGGTGATGATTGTATGAGTCGTACTCAAGTTTATACGTGGTTTACACGATTTAAATGATGATCCAAGAGCTGGACGACCAGAAGCATCAAATCGTGCTGAGTTAGTGGAAAAAGTACGTGAAATAATCGCTATCGATGCAAATTTCACCGTGAGAATGCAGCAGAAGAATTAAATTTATCTTACTGTACAATCTATACAATATTAACTGAAGATTTGGGTAAAAGAAAGGTTTTGTTCTACATCAGTTAAATGCACCACCTCACAAGACCAAAAAAGTCAATGAATTTTTGATGAAAAAACAGATTTGTGTCATGGACTACCCTCCGTATTTGCCTGATCTATCACCGTGTGACTATTTTCTGTTCTCAAAACTAAAAACTGCAATGAAAGGAGCTTTTTACGATGACGTTCCAACCATTCAATCAGCTGTGACACAGGTGCTAAAGAACATCCCAAAAACCGAGTTTAAAAAGTCTATGGATAAAATGGTTGATCGTTCCAAACGTTGTATTGAGTCTAATGGAACCTATTCTGAATAAATAATAACTTTCAAAGATAATATAATGTGTATCTCATTCTATATCCGAAAAGTTCGGTTATTTCTGAGACACACTGTGTACATCTCTAATTTCACTTCAAATGCTTTGAAAAGACAGTTTGGGTAGCAATGTGACGGCGATACGATTTTTAGCGATGAAGTCTATGTATGTAATGGGGGGGGGGGGGGGAGCAATTGGCTCTGTGCGAGCTCGTATGCTCTCCATTTATTGGTGTCGATTCAAAATATTTCTCGGATCTGTTCGGCAAGATTCATTAACATATTTTGGATGGCTCGAATTTGCTCGAATTGAATTCCTTTCCAAAAATTTTTTCAGGGAAGGTAATAGAGCCTTCACTGTCTAGTAAACGGCTAAAATCTTAATGATCGAAGATAGTTTAAAATTAAAATAAGGTGTTTTTAACAATCGATCATAAATTCTAGCTTAAATTTATTTTTTAAAATCAAGTTCTATACATAGATTTATGGCAGTCAAAATACGTGGATTCACTCTTTTACATTTTCAATTCGTACATATTTCACACGATACTTTAGGCGAAGAAGTTGAAAAAATCTTATTTGGGAAAATGTTAATTTCTCTAGCTGACTGTATGATAAAGAACCTCTGCTGATTGGGGCCAGGTCTGTTGCGAACTCAGATAAATTAGTATTTAATTCAAAATTATTTTAATTAAATTCTCTTTTCTACGACACTGATCTTCATATATCATAAACAAATACTAGAATGTAGTAGGTACATACTGAAGTTGCTACAAATTTATTACTTCTCTCAGTGCGTAGTAAATTATTTACTTGCATTTGTCTTTTAACATTATCTTTATAATAATGATGTATATAATTATTAGATTTTTAACAATTTTAGCAGTTGCGTGAACGCCTTTAAGATGCGAAGTTCAAGTTTTTGTCTAATTTGGGTTTTCGTAGCCGTCGCTGACGCTGTGGGTATGTGAATTTTTAACTGAATAAATAGGACTTCGCGGTATCGTATTCATCAATTTGGTAGAGAAAAATGGTATAAATGTTCAAAAAATGTTAATATCTGACACACGTGAAAAATATATTCATGAAAAAGTCCGGAACTTATACATTAGTTTCGGGTAGGAGTTACAATTAGTGAGTCGTTCAAGGATATTCGATAAATTGTTCCAAACTTTCGTTAAGGATTCGAGGACTGATTTCTGAGTTGGATTGAGTATTTTTCAATGTGCAGATGATGTATGTGTTAGTATATAAAATGTAATATTAGCTTTAGTCATATAGGATCTTTTGTGAATGATCTTCGTTTTCCAGTCTAGGATAATGATTTCTGCCTCCGAGACTCAAATTGGATTCCAGTCACCCTCGTTTTCAATTAATCTGATGTTTCTGATGTGTATAATTCTATGATTGTGTGAAAGTGAGTACACTCGAACAAAAAGACTCTACAATGATTGCGCTCCATTTCAGGTATGCAAAATTAAACCACGGGATGACTCCATCTCTGATCCTATCTACGGCCTTCCCGACGACCAATTTCACAAGCCCCAGTTGCTTCAATGTCAGCCTGGTTTCCGAGTAGTCGTAGGATACCAGAGCCACCGTTATTCGATTTTCCCTAGCGGCTTGAGAGAGGCTAGTTCCCCTTCATATGTCCTGATCGTCTTCTTAGGAGCCATTTCCATCCCCCTACAGTGTACCGAAGATGAAGAAGCCGACTGGCTCTCCACGCCTTTGACAGCCGCCACAAGAACCCCCTGCCTCTTTCTCCTCTGCATTTCGCTAGGACGTTTGCTCCGCAAATCAAGCTCCTACAACCCTTTCCCCACTGCGATCGTCCCTACAGTTTCCATTAAATGCCCCTGCATGGTTGATCGTTCATGGGTTGGCTCAATGGCATCTTCAGCTCTGGGATTTTCAGACCTTTAGCTCTTTCGCGCCACATCGATTTTTTTTAGAGTTTAACTGATTTATTATAATCCCACGCTCATGCGACCGCCGCCGGACCTCGAGGAGAATTCGGTAACTCTAGCGCCATTTAATTCTTGTCACGATTGACACACCTTGGCTTGGGGCCATGAGGACTCACGTCCTCAATACTCCAATGAACTTTGCTGATATACATTTGAGGAACCACTGTGAGGTTCAGGTCCCACAGGTGCAGGCCCCTTAGCTAAGCATATTCGAAAGGCATCCCTGCCAGTCGTCTATACTCAATAGTTTTACTGGAATTTTCCCCTACCGTCTTATGCATCGGAACCAGCATTCATAGTCACATTAAGACACCGGTTTATCATTGGTGATCGTCACCTATTCGGTAGACTCCTTCCGTTGATCTCCCAGGGGTCCCAGTTAGTCGGGGCCATAACCTGCTAAAGCCCTCAAGCCCTCTCACCACATCGAGGTCCAGTAGTTCTTGAGGGTAGGGGTCCCTATACTATAATGCACACTTGCTCAAGGTTATATTTGAAAATTTAGTTTAGTTTAGAATTTATGTTAAGTTGTATACAAAAAAGTAATTATTTTCTGAATGCGAAAGAAAGTAATATTTTTTACTATCTAGAAAACTAACAGAATTAACTAATTTTTTTGATAGGACTGAAAATATGCGCGATCAAAGTTACTATTAAGATATGTGATTGAAAATTATTAGAATTGGAGATGAAAAAAAAACCTTGCAGGGGTCAACTAAAACGACTGCGTCTCGAGCATACGAGGTCTGTCCGGAAAGTATTGGACCTACCTTTATATCTCCGCGCTGGCGTTATTCTTCATCATCGGGCGGGTGGCATCCTTCAAAGTAATCCCCACTTGATTGAATAACACGGTTCCAACGATGTTTCCACTTCTCGAAACAGTCCTCAAACTCATTTTTAGGGATGGCCTTGAGTACGCTCGTTGCATTATTTTCAACCGTCGTTTTGTCATCGAATCGCTGTCCTTTGAGTGGTTTTTTGAGTTTTGGAAACATCCAAAAGTGACAGGGGGCTATGTCGGGACTGTACGGAGGTTGTCGAAGCAATGCGATACTGTATTTACTCAGAAACTGCTGCACAAGATTCGATGAATGCGCTGGCGCGTTATCATGGTGAAGAAGCCAATCACCGCACACACGCGAGTCATTCCTAAAATCTTGTTCAAAATTTCCCAAACAGTAGTTTTCGGTATCCGAGATTATTTTCTAGTTCACGAACAGTTAATCGATGATCACCTTCAATCGCAAGTCGCACCCGCTCAATATTATCGAATTTTTTTGTCGTCGAAGGTCGAACAGAATGAGAATCACTATCAACAGAAGTGCGGCCTCCTTTAAAACGATAATACCACTCTTTTATTCATGTTTTGCTCATACAGTCATTCTCAGAGGCCTTCTGCATCATCTGAATAGTTCCCATGCCCCGCAGAGGTCGTTCGAATACTATGGCGCGGAGATATAAAGGTAGACTCGATACTTTCCGGACAGACCTCGTATAACCTTTTGAACGCCGGAGGTTCAATTGCTTGATAGCGAGGATAATGTCTTTCAAATGAAAAATATAATTTTTGCTAACTTGTGGGATTTCAATTTTCGTTAATATAATGATCAAATGATTCAATTGAACTAATTGATTCAATCCTGCACTGAATGAATAACTGAATGGTAAATACTGTACTTGAAAACGAAGATTAAAAAAAATTTTAATAAATAATATTAATGAATTAAATATTTTCAAAATTAAATTTTATGAATGATGGTATCAATTATAATAATTTTATAATAGTATGGATAATGTTCTTTTGAATAAAGAATACCATTTTTGCTAAAATGTCAAATTTATTTATCGCTGATTCTATAAGTAAATAATTTCAACGTAGATATTTATTCTGATTTTGTAACTTATTTGATTCAGTAATATTTGCGCATTTCAATATAAAGCATATCACACTGGTAAACATGTTTGAATTTTAGACACTTTTCTTGATAATATTCCGTGACGTAGAAATATGTTTAATACTTCTTCTGAGATACGGTTTTAATTTTAACTTGATCTTAATTTTAAATGAAATTTGATTTTCTTAAACTTTAAAAGGTCTTATCAATAGCACTGGTAAACAAAATTAGAACTTTTTTTAGAGAATTTTTATGATATTGTAGTAAAACTTGGAAAATTTTAAAAGCATTTATGTGTGCATCATCGTAAAATATTATTTTTCCTCTTAACAATCTATTTATATTTGTTTTATGTACGAACAATTTTCTCCGAGAGATCTAAATTTTTATTCACAAGTATTTCAATGCTGGATATTCTGGAATCACCATTAGAGCCGGGGATACAGTATTTCTGTTTATTTTTCATTTCGAAAAATAATCGATTGTTATTGAGATATCGGGCGTTTAAGTCCGCCAATCAGCGCGTACCTCTGACGAGCCGTAGAGTTGACGCTACTGTTGCTTGACGCACCGATAGAAAAGGCACTTGCTGGTTGACAGACTTAAACAGCAATTACCTCGACGACAATCGATTATTTTGAAAATTGAAAAATAACTTCTTGTCTTAGAAATACAAATACAACTCAATTTAGCGAAGATTTATCGCTACTTGAAAGGCATAAAAATTATGAAACTAAAGATAATATCAATTTGAAGAAAAGAGGAAAACGTTGGCCCGAAATGGCACGTGGTTCACCTGACCTCCTTTCCTTTAGACCACGTTTTAATATATTGAACGAAAGGGGGCAAAATATATTAGATTGAGTTTTTCTCCCCTGGTTTCTCCAACGTTCCTTCCTCTCATGTCAATGTATAATACTTTCAAGTTCAGTCTTTTGCTGTGGCGGTAGGTATTCGAGGCTTGCGTACATAGCACATTCCTATGCGGTTTCCTCGTTTACACATAATTAAGGGTTTACAGTCTGTTCAACAAGAGCGAGTTCTCGATTTTTCGAAAACTATTAGAGATTTTTGAACTTTTTTTTTTAATAAAAGTACATTCAAAGGACTACGGCGCAATTACCAAGGCGGTTCAGTAGCGCTCGAATCTTCTGAGAGAGCAGACGTGAATCATAATGAGTTCTGTGTACGCGAAACGTTTTGAAGCGGTCTTCTTCTGTACCCATCCAAAGGGACCACTTACGTCCTATACAGCCGCTGCTAAATACATCAAAAAGACGAAATCGTTCGTGAAGAGTGGGTTGAGCGTTATAAAGCCAATAAAACAGTCGACGATCTGCCTGAAAGAGGCAAATCGCGAGCAACAACGAGCAATCAGGATAAAGCGATCATAAAGCTGTTCGAGTGTCTCCCCACTCTACGGTTACGAAAGGCCAAGGCTATTCGAGCCGAAAAGAGAGTCAACATCAGTATAAACACCATTCGACAGCGTCTGGCTGAATCGAATATAAAATACTGTAGCACGAGACAAAAACCCCTGCTTTCAGAAACCCATATGGAAAAACGAAAGGCATGGGCTGCTGAAAATCTCGACCGTGACTGGTCGAATGTCATTTTTTCTGATGAAGCATCATTCTGGGCATGGGTTCCCATAAAGTATGCCTGGTCTACCGTTGGCAGTAGATTACTTCAGCGAACCGTTAAACACCCCGTGAAGGTCCACGTTTGGGGATGCTTCTCACAGCGTGGTTTTGGGTGTTTAGAGCTCTTGACCGAGAACTTGAATGCTCAGAAAATGCTCCAAATATATGAACGTGGTCTTCTAAGGTCTGCTACAAAGATGTTTGGAGCCGATACGGCCGATTGGATCTCACAAGAAGATAACGACCCGAAACATCGAAGCCGTCTCTGCACCGCCTGGAAAACAGAAAATGGCATCACAACTTTGGACTGGCCATCACAGTCCCCCGATACGAATCCAATCGAAAATGTTTGGAGTGTTTTAAAGAGGAAGCTTGCGGGAAAACGTATGTTCACCATGAAACAGCTCTCGCAAAAAATCAGGAAGACATGGCAAGAATTACCAACGGACTACGCTGAAAAATTAGTGGAAAACATGCCGAAAAGGTGCCAGCCCATTCTGGACAACGATGGGGACTGGACTATCTATTAGGTAGTAGCGCCGTAGTCCTTCGAGAGTACTTTTATTTTTTAAAAAAAGTTTTAAAATCTAATAGTTTTCGAAAAATCGAGGACTTGCTCTTGTTGAACAGACTGTAACATGTTTCATTCATGAAAATTTTTCCTTATAATGAGTAGAATCACAACTTGTCTTTTCCTATTACATTTTTATTCCGTAGATGCAATTTTGTTTCGTTTAGGCACTTAGGATTTTCCTACACTTGTTACTTGTACATATAATTTCGTAAACTCTTTTTATCAAATTCGCAAGTATTATTATTATAGATGAATATTGATAGTCACAGGACGTGCCAGATTTAATAATCATGAAATATTAAACAATTGCAAAAAATCATTGTATTTCGCACACTCTGATGATTTACATAAGTGTTCGATTAATCGTTTCTTTGTTTTACAGCAATAAATTCCTCTTTACTGGATGGTAAAATATCCTTTGGAGAAATTGTACCGGATATGCAAGGAGCGCATTTTATGGGTTCTATAAGATTGCTTATAGAATCCTGCAATGATGAGACCTGGCTGCATATTTGTGGTGGATGCTTAATTTCTGAAGAACACGTTTTATCTGCGGCTCAGTGTATATTTCAAATTCGTAAATATACTCAATCCAATTTAAAAAAGGCTCGCGTTTTTTTTGGTCATCTTAAATTGAATGGGGCAACAGTGTCGCATAAAATTAAAAACATAGACAACCATAGAGATTATAACCCAGATGATACATATAGTACAGGTCGTTTTGATATTGGCGTAATCTCGGTGAGTCTAATAATTTACTCCAATTTGTGACGAAAGTAACTAGCAATTAAATATTGAGTACAAGCTAATATTATTATACTCTTATATTCAGTGAAATCTTAAAGATGAATTTTACATTTGATAACTTACATTTTTTTATCTTACACATAACACTACGAAAGTTTTAAAATACAGGCACACTTTTTACAAAATTTCAAATTGTTTTTCGATACTTATAATCATTACACAAATCATAACTTAATTAATAATTTACACAATTTCAACAGCTTAGAAGTAAAGTTGAAGTATCGGATAGAATAAAACCGATTGATATGCTTGAACGTGGTGACGTTGATATTCTATATGGAACAATAATGGGATGGGGTTCCGAAACACATTCTAAAGCAACTGATGTCATTCGTACAAAATACAAAGAAGTGTCAAATAAACTGAGGTCAGCATATGTTAGAATAGAAGACCAATACACTTGTAGTCGGAGATTACTTATGCTGGTTACTATGGAACCAACAATGTTGATGTGTGGATTTGGACGAATCGAGAAGCAGCAAGTTTCTGTGGTAAACAACTTGATCAAATGAAGAACTAATAAATCTCTATGGATTTACAGATTTTCGTTTATAAAGTGACTGAGAATTTACGCAGTAGTAATATAATAGTTAAGAATATTTTTGAATTTGTTTCACAGGGTGATGCTGGTAATCCATTTATCTTCGAACACGAAAATAAGAATTATGTAAGTTTTATAAATTTTATATTTTGACAAGTTTATATATAGGATAGAATTTTCAACATTATTATACTTACTGCTCTCTTAATTATAACAAAATTAAGACAGTAAGTAAGTCTCAAAAGTAGAAAATATTTAAAATATGATTTCGTTAAATTCCTTTTCATGTTGATATATAGCTTGTGCAAATAGATTTTACACGAGTTTCTATGATTTTTGTCTGTGTAAAAATTGTTTGGCATGCTTGTTGATACATTTGATGAAATAGCAGTAGCGAAATATTTTATGCTGTTCTTTTATCCGAACAGACTATAATTCCAGTTTTATGTGACTATGTCACTCAACATTTCTCAAATATGTTTTTTTCACACAGGTTGCTGGCATTGTTTCTTATATGCCAAAAAGTGGAACTGATTATCCTAATCTCATTGTAAGAATTAGTGGCCATGCGGCGTACATTCAAGAAGCTATGACTCGTACAAATGTTGCTTCGAGATAAAATTTGTAACCAGGAACTCTCAAATCTGGAAATAAAATTATCGTCTTCAACAGAATACAGCATTTATTTTCTTTGAGTTTCTTTTAATATTATGCAATTTAGGGAATTGATTAATATTAACTTTAGTTGAATTACAAAACCTAAGATTAAAAAAATTTAAAAAAATTCTTTAGTTATCTTTGATATTTACACAGACTGAAAATTGGTAAACCGTCACCGAAAATAACAATTAAAAAACTTCTTTCTTCGTTGAATACCATGTCGAACTTATCAAACCGTTCGCCAAGTCGGCCCTGAGACGCAGGACCGCGAGTGCAGGCCCCGGTGCGATTTCTACTGGCTCTCGTTGTTGCCGCGTTCCGCACGCCCATCGAGCTCCCGCGTCTTCATCACCAGCAGGCCAGGTCCACTGTGTAGAGAAAAAATGGCAAAGTTCTTAGCGCCACCTGTGTCGGGCGGTGAACTAACAATGTTCACATGTGTTAGTGCGCATTTATGTATATTTAGGACCCTTGTATTAATTGGGTATTTTATTATTTTACAGAATTAATTATGATTGATGCAAAATAAAGCAAATAAAAAACGTGAAATCTTGATATAAGTTAATTATTATTGTATGAATCATTTAGTGCTTGCTATATGCTTTATTTTGCATTCATTTGTAGTGAAAACAAATAAATAGGTTAGCGTTGTACATTAGAACTGCACACCCAGGTACTTAATGCTCTTTTTCCACTCGATCTCATGTTCCCTGAGAACGATCTTCGGGTATTGGAAGGATCTCCTGTCCGTGACCGGCAAAGCCTCGGTCTTTTCAAGGGACCTTTTTAGGCATCTGCAATCCAACCAACGCTTTGTCCGCCACAGACTTTCATTGATCCTCAGCTCCAGGATTCTGACGTCGTCAGCGGCGCACACGGCAAGTGCGTCATCCGCGAAGCCGATGATGCTCGTTCCAGCAGGTAGGTCCATGCGCAGGAAATCTTCATACATGTCATCTTTTCTTTGAGAGACCCGATCACATCTTCGATGATCTCGTTTGGTACTCCGTCGGTCTCCTGTGCTGTTTTTGCCTTGAGCCTCCTACCCGCTCTCTTTAGTTCTTCGAGAGTGAAGAGTTCTTCACGCCGGGCCACGCAGGAACTTCTGTCCTGTCTTTGGAACGGTTCTACGTTAGGAAACAAGCTCCGCACAATGTACTCAAATCGATCAGGATTATCCAGGCCCGGAGTCTTTCTTCTAGTCACCAATCTCTTAGTGACTATTTTGAAGGCGAGACCCCATGGGTCCTTCTCGACTTCACCGATCCCGTCTTCCCAGCACTCAAGTCGACCTCGCGCAGCAGAGGATCACCATTTAAGCGGGTAAATCTTCGCCGCGCAGTGAGGTATTCCCGACGCAGGACAGACGCATGATCGTTCCACCAGTACATCGAGTCCCCGGTACGCCCGTGCCCGCGGCGAGGCATTGACTGGTCACAAGCTGCGAGCACTTTCTGCAGCGTCGCCATTGCTACTGATTTATCAGGAGATCTACTGACTTTTGAGACTGGCTACTGATATACTGGTTTTCCTTATAGTCTCCTCATTTTTTATTCGGCACTTGAGCAAACTTCAGATTTTATATTATAGTCGAGTGTGACTTCTTGTAAGCTTGAACCTTGTCCAATGATTTAATGTTTTTTCAAGTGAAACTTAACGTGAAACGGAATTAACCAATGAGAAGATTTCTATAACGGCAAGTTATATTCTGATTGGGCTGGATTTACAAGAAAATAATATTTTACAAAGTTCTTTAAAATTCTTGGCACTAATTCTAAATTAAATAATGTCGACAATCTCTCTGTTTTATATTTTTTTTCTACTTTTCACAGATTGTTTTGTAGCGAAATATGAAATAAAATTATTTTTTAGAAGGTGGCCGTGTAGTGTTCAGCAATTAGTAGCATACAAAAATGTAGCTGTGCAGATTTTGAATATTCATGCATTTAAGGTTGACCCATGTGATAACTTCGAAACTACTACGGGTAAGTTTAATGTAAATTTTGTCTTTAAAATTAGCACTGACTGATTGTAATTACTTTAGTAATAAATAAACAGAGTTTTCTTGAAAGAAAATTTACGCTACATATAAGGATAAGAAGTTTACATGAATAAAATTCTTCTAAAAACTGAATTTTTCAAACTATTTAAATTATTTTGTATAAATTGTTTTGTAATCAAACATAATTATTTTTCAGGCTGCGACAATATATTTTATAGTAAAACCTAACTTTTGCTACGCAATACTGATTTAAAATTCTAACAAGTAAGTTTATGATTAAAAAGATAAATATTCGCCAAAATGAATGTGATTAAAAAAAAATGATTTCTTAAGTAGTGTTTCTTTTTAGCAATGGCGATGCTTCTAAACGAAAAAAAAGTTATTGAATTGGACGAGGAGAACGAATTTGAGTCTTATATCGAACAAGATGATGAAACAGGGGAAGAGTTAGAAAATAATCTTGACAGCAGTATCTGTTTCTAAGTGATAGTTTAAAAGGAAGAACCTTCGCTTTCTGCAGAACTTGTCAATTCGACATCAGCATTGGTTCTGGTGGCAAAGCTGATGTTGAGAAACACATTCAAACAAAGAAACACCAAGAACAGAAAAATAATAAAAAGTCCCAATTGTCATTAGATGATTTTAAACTAGTGGAGACGCACAACATATTAATGGAACGAGTCCACGAAGCACACCTGAGATACGCAGGATTTCTAGCATAATATAAAATTGCAATTCTAGCTGCTGATAATATGCCTCATCTCTTTCGCAAAATGTTTCCACTCAGAATTAGCTAAAAAGTTTCACAGCGCCAGAACTAAGACAACAGCGATTATAAATAATGTCACAAGGGAATCCACCGAAGAGAAAATCAACGATATTTTGCGGCGAACAAAATTCTCGCTCCTCGTTGACGAAGGTACAGATGTCAGTGCCATAAAAAGTTTGTGCATGATTGTTCGAGTAAAAGTTGACAATGTAATTAAAGATCTATTTTATGGTTTGATCCCCGTGGCGTAGTGTGATGCAATTTCATTATATGCAGCTATAGTCGATTCTTTCAATAAGAAAAATGTCCCTTATCGTGAAAATATTATTGGATACGGAGCTGATGGTGCTAATCTGGTAACTGGATGCAATCACTCTGTACCTAATTTATTCATAGTTAAGTGCAAATGTCACTCGTTTCATCGTTGTGCATCAGAATCTTGTGAGAAATTACCACCTGAAATTGAAAAATTTTGCTGTTGTGTCTACAACTACTTCAAGTCTAGTTATTCTATAATCAGCTTATACAAAGAGTTCCAACGGTTTACAGAAGTACCAACTTCTGTATCTGTTTTTTTGAAATTCGTTTTGCCTGTCTTCAACCGATTGAATAAGCTTATGCAGTCAGAGTACCCTCAAATTCACAAGCTGACGACTAACATCGAGAGAACTTGCAGGACTTTTATGGATTAATACATGCGCCCAGAATGTTTAGAAGGTGATTTCTGCAATATACAGTGTAAGAATCCGTGACACTTCAAGCTCATAGAGGATCTCTATCTCGGAGCCGACGTTGTAAATCCAATTGAGAAACAAAGAATCAATCCTGCAATCATCCAAGCAGGATAGACGCGTCTATAGCGTCCCCCACTTTCAACCTGGGATAGATCCGTTTATAGGGCACCCTTCACGCAATGGGAAGATTCCCGTCTATAGAGCCCCTGCATTTGTTCACCGATTCATCGGGACACTACAACTTCCATGGCAAGAGGGCCGTCTGCTAACCCTCCCCGCACGTCCTTTTTTGGCATAGCCAAGAGAAGTTCATCAAGGTACCAGTCCAAGGGCAGGATGATTCCTGTTTATAAATTTGATCAACAGCATGAATTAGAAAATTTTGCCTTTGTGTAAAGCATTTCTTTTCTTCATTGAAAAGTCTATGCATATAAGCCACTAAAACGTAAAATGGGAACATTTTTACCTACTGTCACCATGTAATTAGGAATGTAGATTTTTGACCTTAATTTCTTATTTTTTTAAAATAAAATACGTTCGACTTAATTTTTTAATTGATATAGTTGATTCACGTATTATAATATTTTTTTAAAACTATTTTATTCGAAATCAATATTTTATATTTGTATTTTATTTAAGAGAAATCGTAAAGTGTAATTTCGTATGCAAATTTAGATGTAATTTTGGTTTTTTTGAATACTGAAACCATTTATTCACATTTTTATAATGAAATTCATATGTGAATTATATTACGTATTTCAAAAAGTTTTCTGAGTATTTTATTTGGATGAAATTTTGTTCACTGTTGCCTTATACCAGAGAAGAAACTCTACTGTATAATTTCGAGTGTATAATTAGATATAATTTATGTATTACTTAAGTATTTTAAGATTTTATTTTTTAAACTCCAATATCATATTTTATCATTCCTTAATATATAATATTCTCTACATAACTTTCTAATTGAATTATTTGATTTGCAGAGCTAAAAAATATTGAAATTGATATTTTGTTTTGAAAGTTTAAAAATTTATTGACTTTAAATTTCAATAGAAAATGATTTTTTAAGTGTTTAAATCATCCTAAAATTTAAAATAAAATCTTTATATATTCATTTTAGGTGAATGTTTTTAAAAATATCAAAGAAAAAAAGGTAATATCTTAAATAATATATTTGGTGATTTTAAATTTGTAGTCTGCTTCACGTCACTTTGACACATAGTCTACAGAAATGTACAATAATTTTCGATGTTGGCTCAACAGCCGACTGCGTGATATCGAAGCGAGGAAGTGGGGACACGCTGACACGGCGCGCTTGATTGTGTGTGCTCCCACATGAAAACGTGGTGGAGGACGCCAGCTCCCACGTTCTGAGATCATTGACTATTATTGCAGCCGATCCACAAAAGTTTTCGCCAGCACTGTTATATTCAGTGGCGCCCCTGCCGATATTATATGCAACGAGAACTGCGCCGGGAGGAGCCCTTTTGGCATAGAGGAGTAACTGTTACTGCCAATGTAGTAATGTAAGAACTGTTCAGGGTAAGATAGTAGCAAATGCAGAATAGCTACAACACAAAATTTCTGCCCAACATTTGCGGTCAGCGCAGTAACCATTACGGTTTCGGTGGTAACTATTCAGGTTTACTTTACTCTGTGCAGGCAATGAGTAAAATTTAGAGAACAAAACAAGAGAGAATGGTTCGGTACCTTTATAAAGGGTTTTCCAATAGGGACATAACAATTTTATCTATGAATAAAACACAGAAATATTTGAGATATTGAGTTCAAATTTATTGTGGGTGTAGTGCAAGCATTGCATTTTATGAATGAAATTCCATATCGGGCATATGACCACCACGAGCCCGTTTACAGCGGTCGATTCTTTGGACCCAATTTTCCACCACCTGGCACACATTTCGACCGGAACGTTGGCAATTTCGCGTTGGATGTTGTCTTGGATGTCGTCTAATGTTGCTGGCTTGTTGGCATAGACCAGTGACTTGATATGGCCCCATAAAAAGAAATCCAATGGCGTTAGATCGCATGAACGAGGCGGCCATTCGACCGGACCATTTCTCGAGATAACACGTTCACCGAATTTGCCTTTCAATAAATCGATTGTGACGCGTGCTGTGTGGCTAGTGGCACCATCTTGTTGGAACCACATATCCTTGATGTCAAGTTCATCCAATTCTGGCCACAAATAATCTTCCAACATAGCACGATAGCGCTCTCCATTGACGGTTACATGAAGGCCGTTTTCATCCACGAAAAAATACGGCCCAATCACACGTCCGGCATGAAAACCCCACCAAACAGTCACTTTTTGCGGATGCAACGGTGTCTCAAGAAGCACATTTAGATTTGTTGCTGACCAATAACACATATTTTGCTTATTAACAAATCCATTGAGCCAGAAATGAGCTTCATCGCTGAAGATGATTTTTCGATGAAATTCTTCATTTTCTTCAAGCTTTGCCAGAGCCCAATTGGAGAAGTTTTGGCGTTTCAAATGATCAAGTGGCTTTAGTTCTTGAGCCAATTTAATCTTGAAAGCATGCAGGCCAAGATATTTTCGCATAATACGCCACAGTGTCGTTTGAGCGATGCCCAATTCTTGAGAACGACGTGGAATCGACTGATTTGGCTCATTTTGATCCGATGCACTTACGGCTGCGATTATTTCTTTGCTTCGAGCAATACGACATCTTGTTGGCACCGGAACGTCCAATAGTGTAAATTTGGTCTCGAATTTATTCACTATAGCACGCACAGCCTGTAGGGTGGGACGATTATTACGGCCAAAAATTGGAGTAAACGCTCTTAAAGTTGCGACCACCGACTCAGAATTTCGGTAGTTTGTTAAAAAAGTTTAAGGGTGCGTTCATATAAAGATACGAAATTGTTATGTCCCTATTGGAAAACCCTTTATATCCTTGAAATTGCTTTTATATGATGGTCCACATAAGTGTGAGTCGGTTGTTATAAGGATCCCCACAGGTGTGACTGCGATGAAGTGATTATTCCACAGGTGTGACAAAGACAGAATGTGTATCACACAGGTGCGATGAAAACACAACAATTAACCTTCTTGGATACTGAGTCTAAGATCGTTTTAAAGATGGAAAAAGGACCACGGTAAATTTATGACTCACGGATCTTAGGTAAACTCTTAAAATGCACTATACGCGTACTTCACGCTACGAATCCTTTTTACAGATTTTCGGAAAACGCCACACTTCATTTCTGCACACAAGACTAATTTTAACCCTGGCGGCGTGTCCTTTTTATATTATACTTTTACGTGACGTGACGCATTGCACAGTACCCCGCTGTGCGTGACGTATAGTTATATCATTCTTTTTTTCTAACGGGAGTTTTCTCTCTCTTAGTAACTTCCCCAGATTTTCCCCAGACCTAGCCTGTGCCTATGGTACATTCAAATACGTCGCGGGATGTGACAATACTGACCAATCAGCGTGCAAAAATCTTCGCGCTGATTAATTTCAAATACTTATTTGACATCAATATTATTAATGTTATAAAAAATTATTTATAAAAATATCACAGTTAATATTTATTAACATTTATTAAAAGAGCAATGAATATCATACGAGAATAAATAAAACAATATAATAAATATAAAAAAAATAGTGAAATATATGTTAGAGGTATAAAAATTAACAAGTTTCAAGTGAAAGATCGAGAAGAGAATACATTGTGATCCAAATTTTTTTTTCACAAAGATAGAAAGAGACCAATGTTACCGAATGCAGGAATAGATGAAGGGATAGGAAGGTACAGATATGAGCGGACGTAGGAATAGACTGGAGATAGGCAGAGATAGATATTTCAGAACAAGAGATGAACTGAGGGATAGAAAGGGATATATATTCCTTGGCATGGTGAATAAAATTTTGTAGATAGAAAGACATAGCTTTCTGAGGATGCAAATCGGCTACTTGGAAGAGATAGAAAAGGTTCTATCTCTTTCTATACCCCTATTTTTATCTTTTCACTTCCAGCAGGGCTAGTAACACAATATACTATTGAATATTTGTCAGGCGTCTTTATTCCCATTGTAAATTCACAATGTTTAAAATGTACGATCAAATCTTATCATTATTGTATAATATCTTCATATTTGTATGTTTTTTACACAAGTTATCAATTGTTATTTAAACTACAAAGTTCTGGGAATTTTTATTTGGCCTGAGTAGTAATGTTAAAAATCCAAACCTCTTCTTACTGCGCAAGCGTGGCAAAGAGGAGGAGATAACATGAAGTAATGTGCTAGTCATATTTTCTTACATAAAGTAACAACACGTGTAGTAATTGGCAGCCACTTTTATTTTTCGTTTATACGATACCGCTTCTTTGTGTTCTTAAACATTAATTTGGAAATACTAGAATTTAATACGCGAATAATAAAATATCACAAAGTTTATAACTTTTTTCGCTGCATAATAAACTGTGAACATTTATCTCTTGAAACTGATTTATAACAGAGCTTCTTAAGATCACTTAATTTTGAACACTTGCGCAAAAGTTTTCAAAATGAAAAGTACAAGTTTTTGTCTAGTTTGCGTTTTTATAGTCATTTCTGAAGCTGTGGGTATGTAAATATCAAAAGAATTAAAAAAGAATTATTAAAATCTCATTTATTGATCGTTGGATTCCTACAAAGATTATTCGAAACATCAAAATTCAAAATTAGTTATATTATAGCACTATGAATATTAATTAGTAACATTGCTTTACTCATTATATAATTAGTCATAGATTATTCATAAAAATTGATGAATTAGAAATGAAGATACTGTAAGAAATATGAGGGATTGAATTCAATATTTACGATATTAATCAACCTAGTTTCACATCACATTATCTTTATTATGCTAAAAGTTCAAATCTCATGACAAATGGCTTAAGTGAGTCGTGATAAAAAAGTTTTATAGATGCTTTGCAAATGAGGTTGATATTGCATAGACAAAACTTGAATAGTAACTAAAATTGTATTTTACTTTTTCTCGTCTTTTCATCAATCTTCTTATACTCATTATCTCTACAATATATAATATTTATGTATGTCCATGCAGGCTACTCATACAAAATACATCAATAAGAAACACAATTTTTGAATTTAAAATCTTCTAAAATAAATGTTACATCATTAAAAATAAAAATCTATTAGTCAATACAATCTTTCTGAATCAAAGTATCTAAATGTTTTAATGTTTCATATCCTCTGACATATCCTTATGGCCATGCATCAACCAGACTACGTGACCAATTTTCTGTAAAAGTTCATGTACACTCAGAAAAAGTCTGGTTAAAACATCCCAAATTCCGGTTACTTGAGCCGGAAAAAAATGTTACTGAGAGTCGTACTAGTAACTTCGGTTAAAAATGTTAGAAATTCTAGTAAACACTTTTTGGTTGTTTTGATCTTTTATTCCATTCAATTTAATAAAATTTTCTGGTTGATATCACCTTAATTTTTCTAGTAAAAAATTTCTAGTTACATTCATGGTTATATTCCGGTAAATTTAACTAATTTAGTCCATTAAACATTAACATATTTCTAGTTAAATTGACTAATATTTTCTGGTTGAATGCTAACTTAACCTTAAAAATAAATAATTATTTAAAGACGTGGTAATTATAATTTTTTAAATGAAAAAATATATATTTATTGTTAAATTATTTTATTTTGTTTATATTATTATTAAAAATGTACATTTGAATACATATAAATCTATAACATCTCCATTTCTTTGAAACTTTGTAAAAATAATTCGAAACAAGACGCGAGATCTTGAAAATTCTTTTGGACTCTACATTGTTTGCGTTTTCACTTGTTTTTGCAAATGACCTAATATGCAAGATAGCTAACAGGAAACCAGTATCAACATGTATACAAGCCTCGGCATTTTGACTCTCGAGAAGCAGCCCCCACCATGCCACCTTCCCACTGAGTCAGTGGGGGAGCGTGGTGGGGGCTGCCCCTCGAGAGTCAAAATATCGAGGCATGCATGCATAGCGGAAACAGTGATCCCAGAACGTGGAAGTTGGCGGCCCCCACCACGCTCCAATGTGGGAGCACACACAATCAAGCGCGCCGTGTCGGTGTGTCCCCACTTCCTCGCTTCGATTTCACGCTTTCACAAAGGCAAAATTTTCTAATTGATGCAGTTGATCAAATTTATAAACCAGAAACATGTTTTATTAATATATTGATTTAAATCTTCAAAGATTTATTGACTTTAAATTTTACTTCGAATTTTCCAAGAATTTCACATAATCTCAAAAATGTTTATATTACGTGAATGTTTTTCAAATATCAATAAAATTCCATAGTCAATAAATGTTTAAAATTTCAAGTTAAGGTATTGATTGGAAATTCAGTAGTTTTTTAGTTAACTATTTTAATCAGAAAATTCTTCATTTTCGTAGATTTTTCAATTTTTTAATTAAAAATCTATGCATAGTCCACAAAAACTTGAGCGGAAAATTTTGAATCATCAGCTACAATTTTTATTTTAAAATTTTAATTCGATTGTGGTAGGGCCCTAGCTGTTTTGCCCTGTCAGTAATCAGGTGCTGATCCACTTTTTCAAAAATTTGCAATAAAATGAAAGCGACAAAAAATAGTTCTAATTATATAATATGTAACATTGTATGCAAGATTGTAGCCAATTCTGAAAAATCTTTCTCTGAATGCAATGTATAAATAATCATTTTTCAGAAATTTGGGAAAACATGTCCTAATTATATAATGTCCGTAAATTAATCGTATTCAATAACGATCGTATTAGAATAGTCAAAGGTGTATTTCTTTTCATGTGCCTTGAGTTATGTAAGAGGAAAGGGGACTTACGTTAATTAAGCACCCAAAATATATTTTCTTCTATTTTTTCTACCTCCTTGATGGTGTGGAAAGGAGTTTAATAGAAATTCATACTAATTAAGGCTCTCACTAGTTTTTCCTATCAGCACCTGATTACTGACGGGGCAAAACAGCTAGGGCCCTAGCACAATCGAATTAAAATTTCTGTTAACTAGAAATTGTAGCTGATGATTCAAAATTTTCAGCTCAAGTTTTTATGGCCTATGCATAGATTTTTAATTAAAAAAATGAAAAATCTATGAAAATGAAGACATTTCTGATTAAAATCGTTAACTAACAAAGCTACTGAATTTCCAATCAATACCTTAACTTGACATTTGAAACATTTATTGACTATGGAATTTTATTGATATTTGAAAAACATTCAGTAATATAAACATTTTTGAGATTATGTGAAATTCTTGGAAAATTCGAAGTAAAATTTAAAGTCAATAAATCTTGGAAGATTTAAATCAATATATTAATTGAAACATATTTCTGGTTTATAAATTTGATCAACTGCATCAATTAGAAAATTTTGCCTTTGTGTAAAGCATTTCTGTTTTTCATTGAAAAGTCTATGCATATAAGCCATTAAAACGTAAAATGAGAACATTTTTACCTACTATCACCATGTAATTAGGAATGTATATTTTTAACCTTAATTTCTTTTTTTGTTTTAATAAAATATTTTCCACTTAATTTTTTAATTTATACAGTTGATTCACGTACTATACAATTTTTTTAAAACTATTTTATTCGAAATAAATATTTTATATAAGAGAAATCGTAAAGCGTAATTTCTTATGCATATTTAGATGTAATTTTGGTTTTTTTGAATATTGAAACCATTTATTCACACTTTTATAATGAAATTCATATGTGAATTATATTACGTATTTCAAAAAGTTTTCTGAGTATTTTATTTGGATGAAATTTTGTTCACTGTTGCCTTATACCAGAGAAGAAACTACTGTATAATTTCGAGTGTATAATTAGATATAATTTATGTATTACTCAAGTATTTTAATATTTTATTTTTTAAACTCCAATATCATATTTTATCATTCCTTAATATATAATATTCTCTATATAATTTTCTAATTGAATTATTTGATTTGCATAGCTAAAAAATATTGAAATTAATATTTTGTTTTGAAAGTTTAAAAATTTATTGACTTTAAATTTCAATAGAAAATAATTATTTAAGTGTTTAAATCATCCTAAAATTTAAAATAAAATCTTTATATATTCATTTTAGGTGAATTTTTAAAAAAATATCAAAGAAAGAAAGGTAATATCTTAAATGATATATTTTGTGATTTTAAATTTGTCGTCTGCTTTGCGCCACTTTGACACATAGTCTACAGAAACATAATTTTCCATCTTGGCTCAACAGCCGAAAGCGTGAAATCGAAGCGAGGAAGTGGGGACACACCGACACGGTGTGCTTGATTGTGTGTGCTCCCACATGGGAGCGTGGTGGGGGCCGCTAGCTCCCACGTTCTGGGATCACTAAGCGGAAAACGAAAAGGTGCCAGATTGTGTAAGGATCCTCTAGGGAAGGATGGGACAATGTTCCCCCACTGAGCCCTCCGCAATGACAATTGGATCGGAAGTTACGTCATACGCATTCTTGATCGTCTAAAACAACAATAGGTTTTGAGGTTAGTTTTAGCAGCGAATACACTTTCCCGCATATAATATGCATCACAATGTGTCAGTTATGATGCATATATCATAATTACACTTATTAAAAGAATGTACTCACATTCGTTATAAATTACTAAACAAAAACATAACCGCTTAACACTCAAGGTAGTACTGTCGGTACGTAGCTAATCAAATGAATACTTCTTCTCATTTGCTTCACGTAGTATCTAAATTTGTCAACATCGCATAAGAAAGCGATACGTGAATGGCGCGCGCTTTCACTTATTGTGCGACGTTGCCACATCTATTTAATCGCCGTCGGTTACTGGAGAAAAATTATATTTTTTCTTACTTAATTCGATTTTGCTACGCTTACACGTATTCAATTGAGATGTATTAACTTGCAAAATGATGCTTATATTATCAATCAATGCACTAGTCATTTTTATTGAAATCTGAAGGGTAGTTATGGCAGGATTTGTAAATTTAATCGATTTCCCATAAGGTTAGGTGTTAATCGTCTCAAAATACAATTACTAATTACTCCCCTCCAGTGTACCCTGGGTTCTCAAAAATTTAACTGAGTCATTTCTGGCTTAATGTTTACCAGTGATTTCAATTTTATCAATATCTGAACGATATTTCCATTTACGATAGTACTACCTTAACGGGAACTCTCCAACAAACTCCTCTCGACCAATGCGTATTAGGTACGGGGTTCAGCGCATCCTTCCCTAGAGGAACCTTAAGATTGTGTAGACAATAACGTTGCCAACGGCGTATCTTGAAACTACTTTTACTATATTTCCTTGTACCATAACTGGAATAATAATACTAAAATATAAGACGTGGATCAATAAGTCCCGGACTGACACATAGATGGCGTTCCCAACAAAAGTTCTGTATGCTTTTTCATGAGTACCAACCTTCGAAAGATACCTGTCAAAATTTCATGACATTCTGATGTTTGGTCCACGAGTTACAGTGATTTAAGTGACGCTAGTCTTGATATTCTCAAAACAATGGATTCGAAACAATTTCGTTTGTTGATTTACCATTGCTTTTTGTTGAAAAAAAAAACACAGTGCAAGCTCAGCAATGGCTTGAAAAGTGCTACGGGGACTCTGCTCCATCAAAAACAACCATTTGTCGGTGCTATGCTGAGTCTAAACGTGGTCGTACAGACACTGAAGATGCTGAACGCTCCGGCCGGACAAATGAGGTAGTTACACCGGAAACTATAAAAGAAGTCCACCAAATCGTTTTCGAAATCCGTAAATTAAAAGTGCGTGAAATAGCTGACACCTTAAAGACATCATACGGCAGTGTGTACGCTATTTTGCATGAACATTTGTCTATGAGGAAGCTGTTGTCGAGGTGGGTGCCGCGTTTGCTCACGGTGGATAAAAAACGACAACGTTTCGTTGATTCCGAGCGCTGTATGTGACAATGGACAAAACGTGGATCGATCACTACACTCCGGAGTCAAAGATGTCGTCATAGTCCAAGCAACAGGGAATTTGTTATGACATTATTTATTTCAGAAAATGGACTGCGCTATCAGAAGAAAGGTTGGTCATAGAATAATTGTATCATGTTTTGGACAACGAAATATGATTTATAAATTTTTTATCAACATTTAAGCCAAAAAATCGCATTTTTTTTAGTTTTTTGTTTATAACATTAAAGGTAATTATCCAATCTTGATGACAACCACGGAACAGTTGTAGACAATTGAATTGCCAACAAAATGACACGTCCCTCGATCTGATTGAATAATTAGAAGCGGCAAAAATTCGGAAAAACCGGCAAATTTAGCTTTTGTTAAACAAATTAATATCTCAGTTCATTTTTATCTTTTTAGGTTGAGGTTTGGTGGAAAAGTAGCAGACTTTATGCTCTTCCAATGTATAAAAAACGGACACTTTAAGATAATACGTTTCCGCTCTATTCACACTTTAATTTATTTAATGCGTTAATTGTAAAATGTCTGCTTGCCGCAAGTTGGTCGGATTTTTATTTTGAAAACGGCCTTTAAAAATATAAATCAAGCACAACAGAACGTCAATCTTGGTTTTTCGCTAAAATGTTGCAAAGTTTATTTTAAAAAGTCCCAAACATGGCTCCAAACGCCTGAACGCAGCAAAGTGACTCAGTGAGCCTACTCGCCTTCTCCCCCCACAACTGTCACTTTGCTGCTTTCAAGAGTTTGAAGTCATGTTTGGGCCTTTTTTTGATGAAATTTGCAACATTTTAGCGAAAAACCAAGATCGACGTTCTGTTGTGCTTGATTTATATTTTTAAAAGCCGTTTTAAAAATCAAAATCGGACCATCTCTGCGGCAAGCAGACATTTTACAATTAACGCATTAAATAAATTAAAGTGTGAATAGCGCGGAAACGTATTATCTTAAAGTGTCCGTTTTTTATACATTGGAAGAGCATAAAGTCTGCTACTTTTCCACCAAACCTCAACTTAAAAAGATAAAAATTAACAGAGATATTAATTTCTTTAACAAAAGCTAAATTTGCCGGTTTTTCCGAATTTTTGCCGCTTCTCATTATTCAATCAGATCGAGGGACGGGTCATTTTGTTGGTAATTCAATTGTCTACAACTGTTCAGTGGATGTCATCAAGATTGGATAATTACCTTTAATGTTATAAACAAAAAACTTAAAAAAATGCAATTTTTTCGTCTTAAATGTTGATAAAAAATTTATAAATCATATTTCGTTGTCCAAAACATGATACAATTATTCTATGACCAACCATTCTTCTGATAGCGCAGTCCGTTTTCTGAAATAAATAATGTCATAAATCATTCATAACAAATGCCCTGTTGCTTGGACTATCAGCCGAGTGGACTGCAGTTGGGGAGAAGCGTCCAAAGCGGCCAAAAACGCAAATGTGGGCCGGTAAGGTTATGGCCTCAGTATTTTGGGATGCTCATGGAGTTTTGTTCATCGACTTCCTTAAAAAATGTAAGACGATCAATAGCGAACGTTACATTGGCCAATTGATGCGTTTGAAGAACGAAATCGGTGAGAAACGGCTCCAAATGATGAAGAAAAAAGTGCTCTTCCACCAAGACAATGAGCCGTGTCACAAGTCGCTCGCTACCATGGCGACATTGAATGAATTGAGCTTCGAGTTGCTTCCGCACCCACCATATTTACCGGATATGGCCCCCAGCGACTACTACCTGTTTGCAGACCTCAAAAAAATACTCCAAGGAAAGAGATTCTACTCCAAAGAGGAAGTCATCACCGAAACGAACGCTTATTACTATATTGACGAATAAAGTCGATGTTTGCCAGAAAAATGTGTTTTTCCTAGTTAGTCCCGGGACTTATTGATCCACGTATTATATATATATATATATAACCAGAATTTTTGTATCATAATAATAAGTAAACAATTTTTCTGGTGAAATTAGCTAAAAATTTAGTCATTTTAACCGGATTTTTTTTAACCGATTAGCTTTGGTAAATTTAACTGAACCTTTTTTTTGAGTATAAGATATCTTTTTTCTTTTACAAAATATCTTTATGAAAATTGGGACAATACATCAAAAGACGTTAAAGAACGTCTATTAACTTCGTTTGATAGAGAATTTTTCAAAAATTATAACAGTTGTCTATAATTGTCAATAAGTCTTCCAATTTTTCCAACATTCTTACTAAAAAGAAGTTAACAATTTAATATATAACTTAGTTACGTGGTCTGATTGATCCACGGCTTTGGATAAAATCTGAAGAAAATATTTGAGTAGTGATCAAACTATAGTTAAATATGGGTTTGCATAATAAATTGTACAATTAGTAATATGGAAAATCAATGGTTATAATTACTACTCAATGGTTTATTCTTTAATTTGTTCGAACATGCAATATTATGAAGTTATTGTGATACATTTATAAAATGCAACAATGAAATCTATTTAGTTCACTTGGAGTACTATCAATTTCTTAATTTTATGAGAAAATATATTTTATTTTTTTTACTTTTAACTTGAATTTGGATTTGTTACGGAATAATATTTGATGTATTATGAAATTATATCTCTTCTTTTTATATATAAATATAACAAAAATTTATTATAGTTATTTTGAAAAATGGAATTTTTTATCACGGTCTTACAGTAATCAATTCTTCCATACTGAGCGGTAAAATAGTCAATGGAGGAAAGGTCACGACCCAATCAGAAGTACTATTCATGGCTTCTATAAGATTGCGTCTAAAATTAAATAATGACAACGAGTGGATTCATATTTGTGGTGGATGCATGATTTCTGAAGAACATATTTTATCTGCAGCTCAATGTGTATACCAAATTCGTTATTATGCTAGAGCTGATCTAGAAAATGCTGCCGCTTTTATGGGAAGTATTTCTTTGATAGAGTCCAAGTTGTATTATAGAATTAAAAAAACCATAGTCCCGAACGAATATAACCCAGAAAATGTAGCGGAAACTATTGGTTATAATATTGGAATTATGTGGGTAGGTTTAATCATTGTTATTTATTTAGTGATTGAAACCTTGTTAAAGTTATTAAGATTTGAAAGTCAGAACTTCTATTTTAATAAATGAAGAAGCACCCTACTATTCCAAAAAAATTTATTTCTCGATGCTCCATTCTTTAAAAAATATAACCTTCCTGGATTCTGACTGAGGTCTGCTTATTTTTATGAAGTTTGTTCGAGAAGTACGGTAAAAAAAAGAATTTTCTCATCCCGTTTGGATAAATTCTTCTATATTTCTCCGTGTAATCTCTTTAGAAACCCATAAATTTGGTTAGCAGTGTTTCAGTTTCTTGATACCTTTAGAACAGAAGTGAATCTAGAGGCCTTGAAATCAATCCTTTACAGCGGCAATGACTTCATTAAAAAAAATTCCTTTCATGAATTTATTTTATCCATTTTTCCGAGGTATATTCCTTTTTGCGAGGTGAAGAGGGCCTGTATGCAATAGTTCCATTATCTCCCTATCCCCCCGTCAGGCATAGTCGCTAAATATAATTCGTTGTAAACTACAAAACCCCATTTCTCAGATTAATTACGAGAAGTATCCACGCAAGCGATTGCTTCGGGCATGAATATTCGTCCGGATGTGAATACACGAAACTTGTTTTCTTTTCCAAGTACGTCAAAATTGCCGGAACGCTCACCTGAAGTGTTCATTAGACGTAAACTATGTGTCGCTTTCGGCTAAAAATTTGTATAACGTAATTTGAAGAATTACTTACACGCCGTTTCTTACTAAGTAAATTGTAGTTCTATGCACTGCTGTGCAAAACTCCCCGCGCACTTGTTTATAACCATTTACATAAAAGCTTCTAATTTATACAATACCTAACAATGAATTTGAACAAAATTGAACAAAATTCTGCATTTAGTGACCCCAAAACGAAGTGATTTAGTCAATTATTAACGAAGATATCGCAAAAAAAAGTCAAGATTTCAAAGTTTACTTGAATTTTTAACAATTCTTGAAACAATGAACCTTTTTGAACTTTCCTCAGCTTATTATAAAGGTAAATTCACATAGAATATTAGAAACGTATCAAAAATAGTTTGATAGATTTTTTCATGATACTGTTAAAATTGAATTTCGAACTCAAGCATCTAATTAAAGTTAAAATTTAGAAAAACAAAGTTGTGGGAATGCAAAGGATTCTCATACTTGAAAAATGGATTTTAAAAATTACAAAACTTCATTAAAAATGCAATAAAATTAATTACAAAATTTCTTTCATAAATAATTTCTTAAATTTGAAGTTCCACAACGTTTTTGTTTTGAGCTCCGATTTTTTCTGCATTCAAGAAAAAATGATTACAATCTACTTGTTAACATATCACTCAATAAGTTCGTAGGATAACATATATATGACGCCAATATTAACAACTCCATGATTTTTAGAAAGTACCAACCTTCAAACGATACGTGTCAAAATTTTTATGACAATCTGACGTTTAGTTCACAGGTTGCAGTGGTTTTTCAAAGGGCAAAAATACCATTCAAGCAAGGTAATGGCATGACAAGTGTTATCCGAGCTCTGCTCCATCGAGACAAATGGTAGAGAAGTGGTTTGCTGATTTCAAACGCGGCCGTACAAATACCGATGATGCTGAATGCCCTGGACGCCCAAATTCAACAGTTGTTCCAAAAAACATAAAAGAGATCCACAAAATGGTTTTGGCCGATCGTAAATTGAAGTCATATAAGATAGCTGACACCTTAAAGATATCAGAAGGCAGTGTATTTACTATTTTGCATGAATATTTGAGCATGAGAAAGCTCTGTTCGAAATGGGTACCGCGTTTGCTCACAGTTAATCAAAAACAAAAAGGCGCCGAAAATTTAGAGCGCTGTTTGGAGCTGTTTCAGCGCAATAAAAAGGATTTTTTCATGCGGTATGTGACAATGGATGAAACATGGATCCATCACTACACTCCAGAGTCAAATCGGCAGTCAGCTGAGTAGACAGCAAAGGGTATAAACCGTCCAAAACGATGTGACATAGATGTTACCAAGATATACGCTGGGCGCGATAGGGGAGGGACTGGCATAAGCTCGAGCAGAATCGGGATCACCCGAAGAACCTCGAGGGGATGAGATGTCACTTGTTCTGCGTGGTCTGTCAAGACGTCGTCAGGGGGTTCCAACTCCGGCGAAATCATGCTAGAGTTTCTTTTCCCCGCTTCTCCTTACCTCTCCCGCACGCCCCTCGCAGCGAGCTCATACTGCTCCAAGTTTCTCCTCTACGGCGCGAGAAAGTGGGGGCAAGTAGGGACCGGCAGCGAGGTATATTAACTTTGAACTTCGACATTAAATACTAATACTAAAGTAATATTAAAATTTAAACTGCATCGAAATCATTAATTTCCGGGTGCCGGCTCCGATGTTCTCGCTGAGTGAACGACACTTTCGCTTGCTCCAATATACTCTATCTTGCTTTATGTACATATCCAAGCTCGGCGTGTACGCGCTCTCTTTTCAACGTATTTCTTTCGGTATTTTGCTCCCACCACTCGGATGTACGCAGATATACGCGGGAGTGGAATTGAGTAGAGTGAGGTGCAGTGCGGTGGTGGGACGGTGGAGTAAGGCGGAGTAGCTCGTTCATCGGGAGGGCGCCACTAAAATTTCATGTTTCACGGAGTCTTATGAGAGTTGGAACCCCCTGGACGTCGTGACCTAATTTTGTTCTGGTTGTCGCTGTCGCCGAGTTCGGAGGTTAGAGCTATCACATGAAGGAACATTTTTATCTGTCCGTCCATCAGTGGTTGAATTGTCTCTTCCTGTTTTGCTATGTGTAAGTTAATAAAGTGTTTTAACTGTTTTAAGTGCCTGTGTTAACTGCATTTATTCTAGTTCTCGGCATCCATCTCTGATATTCGCCCCTTTGGATAGCTACCTAGTTATAGCAACCAAAAACGCAAATATCAGCTGGTAAGTTTTTGGCTTCCATGTTTTGGGATACGCACAGTACTTTATTCATCGATTATTTTGAGAAAGAAATGGAATTTTAAGGAAGAATTGAATTGTCAATCGCAACAATGGCAAAATTTCACGAATTACACTGGATTGCTTCTCCATCCACTGTATTCTTTGGATCTGGTTCCTAGCGACTACTATCTGTTTGCAGACCTAAAAAGAATGCGCCAGAGAAAGAGATTTGGCTCCAATGAAAAAGTGATTGCCAAAACTGAAGTGTATTTTGAACCCAAAGATAAATCGTTCTACGAAAAAGGCATCGAAATGTTAGAGAAGCGTTGGAATGAATGTATCACTCTTGAAGGAGACTATGTTGGTGAATCAAGTCGAATTTTGCCTAAAAGTTGTTATTTTATTAGTAATCCTACGAACTTATTGAGTGATGTGTTACATTACTGTCTTTTTACGTAAATCTCAATTTGAAATGAGTCAAGAAAGGTTAAAAAATATTCATTGTTTCAGGAGTTGTTAAAAATTCAAGAAAACTTTTAAATCTTGATTTTTTTCGCAATATCTTATTTAATAATTGATTAAAACACTTGGTTTTGGTGTAATTAAATGCAGAATTTTGTTACCTTCAATGTTATTCTAAAGAAGAAATTTGTTGTTCGGTATTTTATAAATCAGAAGATTTTATGTGAATGGTTAAAAACAAGTGCCTGGAAACTTTTGCAGAGCAGTGTATTCTGCGAAGCTACAATATTTATTGCACAATCTTGGTAAAAAGCAAAGATAAGATACTGTTATACGATACTCACGCTTTACCAAATTTTTTTCTAAGGAGTTTTTACATACTCCAACACTGTTACAGCTTTCTTTTTCTGTCCTTATGAAATATTATTAGTATCTACTTAAAACTAAAATTATCTATTCGATTACCGATTGAAAATCCCAACGTTGGATCATGTTCAGTCAAATATTGAAATCTTGAGAAGGGCTAAAAATAGTTATAATTTTTCCAGCTCAGCAGTCGCATTCTAATATGGCATGAATTGAAAAGAGCTTTTCTGTTTGACGGTGACGATATTCAATCTGGAATGACAATGGGATGGGGTTCTGTAAAACATTCGAGAGCACCTGATGTGTTCCAGGCAAAAATTAAACAGATGCCAGCTGGGTTAATGGAGATAAATATAACAACAATATCAAAAACCTCTTGCCAGCAGAAACTCGCTACGGAAGTTATAATAGATGAAAGAAAATTGCTGTGTGGTCAAGGACAAACAAGCAATCAAAAAATTTCCGTGGTAAATGACGAAAGCGCTTGATAATCATAAAAAACAGCACTTATTAAACCAAATACTGCACGTTCAAAGTGATTCTCAAGTTTATAAGACTTAGTATTGGGTGATTTATAGGGTCTCTTTATACTAATTTGTATTAACTTGAAATTTGGAATAGTTATTACAAAATGGTGGCCATATCGCCAAAATGCGACGTCTACAGTTTTGGCAAATTTATTTTCGACACCAAAATACAAGGTCTGTACGAAAAGTATCGATCCTTGTGCTGTAACTTCGTACGTAGTTGTACTACAGTAAAATTTTACTACTTTTAGTTGTTGCCCAAATGTGACAAGGCAGCAATTGGTCATTCTGAAAGCTGAGAATAAGGAGTGTTTCCGAAGGTGGGAGGACCTCTGGAAAAAATTGTAACTTCCAGATGGGAGTACTTTGAAAGAGAATTCGTGGCCATTGACCACATTTAAGTCTTCCACTAGATTCAGCACAAGGATCGATATTTTCCGGAGAGACCTCGTACGTCAATGTCAATTAAGCAGTTGATAAAATATATCTGCATTACAGGGAGATGCTGGCAATCCTTTGATTATAAAATACCACGATAAACATTACGTAAGCTTTATAAATATTTTTACTACTTCACTTGAAAAAATCACCATACTGTGACTTACGACGATAATAAAACACACGGTTTGATTCGAGCCGAGACCTAATCACGCAACGTAATTGGACTGTCAGATCTAGCTCCAATAGTTTCGTGTGTTTTGTCACCGATTTGACCTGGATCTAAATCCGGATAGAGCCATGGTGAAATTCCTACTCAGGTTTTCAGATAAATGGTATACTGTGTTGATGAGAGCCGAGTCACACAATATTTTTTGCAAAATATTGGATCTATAACTTAATTCGTGCGTTTTTTTTTTAAATTTGAACGTTTATTTAAGAAAAACATGTACAATAGTATTATTTAAAGTATTGCCCATCTGAAGCTATGACTTTTTTCCATCTTTTTGTCAATTTGTGGATTCCATCCCAAAAGAACTGCGCCGGCTTGGCGGCCAAGAATGAATCAAGCCAATTTTCCATACCCTGTTCTGATGTGAACCGTATTCTAGTGACGGCCTTATGCATCGACCGGAACAAATGGTAGTCAGCAGGGGTAAGGTCTGGGCTGTAAGGCGGGTGGGGTAAAACTTCCCATCCACTGTTTTCCAAATAGTTCTTAACCGGAATAGCCACATGGGGCCGAGCGTTGTCATGATGGAAAATTATTGCCTCTTGTCTGGTCGCATATTCCGGGCGTTTTTCGGCTATTGCTCTCTTCAAACGGATTAATTGTGTTCAGTAGCGTTCTCCATTGATGGTTTCACCCGGTTTTAGTAGCTCATAATACAGAACACCCTTCTAATCCCATCGAATACAGAGCATTACCTTCGCGCCATGGATACTCGGCTTTGCCGTTGATATGGCAGCATTTCGGACATGCAAAACCGCCTTTCAACGTCTCTCGGCTTTAGTTCATGTGGAACCCAATTTCCTTGCTTTTGAATGTATCCGGCTGCGTTTAAACGTTTTGAAATGGCTGCTTGAGTGACTCCCAAAGATTCTGCGAACTCTTCTTGTGTTTGGCAACAATCTTCATCGAGTAATGCTTCCAGTTCTTCATCTTCAAACTTTTTTGGCTGACCAGGACGTTCTTCACCATAAACTTCCACCAAAATACGATTACTTTCGGCAGCAGTTTTCTTCATATTAAAGTAATGAAGAAGAACTCCCCGCAAAAACACTTTTTCAGGCATAAAGTTCGACATATTTGAGTGAAAAAAAATTATTGCTGTTTACGCTTCAAATGAATGACATATACTGAAAAAGACGAACAATGACAGTAGCTTTCCAACGCATGTTCGGAATATTGGAACGATGGAATAATAATCAAGTTACGCCATTTCTTAGCAAACCGCACGAATTAAGTTATAGATCCTATAGGTCCTAAAGAAGTGTTTTGAGTGTCTGTAGAGCGATATAGAGGGTGTCCATTTACGACTCAGGGGTCTACGAACATGTTATATCTACTAAACTAGTATATATAGCAGTTACTCGGTGAAAAATTTGGAATCGCGTACATGAATAGTAGCCATGTTATAAAAGTAGGCTGCATGCTAACGACGCACATTGTAAAAATGTAACACATATTGTCACAGCTGTTTAGCGGACGTAAAGAACAAAAGTAGGATCTAAGAAATGGAAACAGAAATAAAATACACACGCTAGTCGTATATGGACGTCTTTACTACCGCTGTGCAGGGACTCGAAGTATTACTTCAGAGCGCGTTTTGAAAAAGAGAATTTTTGAAATTTATATGATGGTAGTAACGTAATATTTTTTGTGTCCAAACGGGCGGAAAAAGTAGCATTGCGTGCTTGTGCGTAGAGCGGCATGCAGTCAATTGTGCCTCAGCGTCAAAATCGGGCGAAATGTTCATACCGCCCACTTCAAGGGGCGAAAATGTTCATACCGCCCGCTTCAACGGCCAAAATGTTCATACCGCTCGAAACTTGACTGCCCGCGGCTAACTACGCACTCGCACGCAACGCGACTTTTTCCACCAATTTGGACACAAAACGTCGTGTGTACCTCGAGCGACATGTTGGCGATGTGACTCGTGTGAATACTGCCCTCGCTACGCTCGGGCGGGTACGCTTCGCACTCGTCACAATCGCCACCATGCCGCCCTTGGTTCACAATCTACTAATGCTACCCTTATATCCTAAATGACTATATTTCGAGTTTTATATAATTATGTTAGTCAAAGTTACATTAATGTACTTTATTCTTATAGGTTGTTGGGGTTGCTTCTCATTTGCAATCAAATAGAAGATTCAGTCCTAATCTTTTTGTCAAAGTGAAATTCCATATGAAATTCATTCAAGACACAATGAGTGAATTCTCGAGCAGAGAAGAAAACTGTCAAGGTGGAGCTTCTACCAGACAGTCTAACGTTATAGTATTATCTGATTAAATGTTAAATAGTGTTTGGAAGGTTACATTTTCACATTGAGAAATAAAATTATTGTCTTCAAGATAAAAAGCAGTTCTTCTTTTGAATAACCCTAAACAATAGATTTGATCCAAATATGCGAAAAAGACCAATGAAATTGCAGTAAAAAAATGTGGCGTACTGAGTGATACGATAAAATGGGTGTTTAGACTCCGGCATTTATTAATTACTAGTTGAAAAATAAATTTTTTTAAATTTCGGGTTTCATTATCTTTTGAAAAAAATCATCTTTCTTAATTAGCCATCCGTTCTTTTTTCTCAATGTGTATCAAATTATGTACATTTGTCTCCTAAAATTGATTTACAACAGAGGTAACAACAAATACGAGGGTATATCAATAATATTAATAACATTTAATTATAGCAGCTAAAATATGAATTAAATTGGTGGAGATAGTCATCAATCTATAAAATTATGAATTGTTGTTACAAGGGTATTTCTACAATTGATATTTTGTCTAAGGCTGCATCTGTTTGACCGACGTAGCAAAGCGAGACAAGCCACGAGCGTTGATGCGCTATATAGGGTATCATATCGTTTCATGCTGCCGTGTAAATAGGAGCTTAAAATTAGTGTACGTAGTTACCGCGACGGAAGGTTTTCATAGCCAGCTACGAGGGTCGTTCAAAAAGTCCTTAGAAAAAGATAGAAAAACAAAATATTTTGTGTAGATTTTATTTTTTATTTTTCAACATAATCTCCATTTCACTTTATACACGTTTCCAAGCGTTTCTCCAACTTTTTTAAGCCGCCTAAAAAGTAGGATTTCGGAAGCTTCTCAAAGTAGGCATCTGTTTGGGCGATGACCTTCTCATTCGACGTGAACCGTCGTCCACAAAGCCATTTTTTCATGTTTCGAAATAAAAAAAGTCACTGAGAGGCTTAATCCGGTTAATATGGTGGCTGTTGTAATAATTCAAATTTTAATTTCATAATTTTAGCTATTGAAACTGCGCAGGTGGGTACCCGTTCTTTGTCTTGATGGAAGAGGATCTTTTTCAAATGAGGACGTTTTTTCTTGACTTCTTCACTCAATCGATGCAATAAAGACGTATAATACACTCCAGTTATCGTTTGTCCTCTTTCCAAGTAATCGATGTAGATGATTCCGCGTGCATCCCAAAAAACCGTGTCCATCACCTTGCCGGCCGCTTATACCGTCTTTGCCTTCTTCGGAGCCCGTTCGCCTTCAAAAACCCACTGCTTTAACCGTTCCTTTATCTCTGGAGTGTACACGGAAAACGAACTCGGCAGTGACGCCACTGTCGCGAGCGAGCAAACTGCCAAATTCGTTTTCCGTGTAGTAATGTATCCATGTTTCGTCCGCAGTTATGTATCGATGCAGAAACTCGTCAGTATTGCGACAGAAAAGCTTCAAAATAGGCTTATAGTCGACCACAAGATTGCGTTTATTATCTTTTGAGAGCAAATGCGGCACCCATCTAGTCGAGATTTTGTTCACACCCAATTTTTCGTGCAAAAATGAAAACACAGTATTTTGCGATATGCCTGTGGCTTCAACTATTTCGCGCAATTTGATTCGCCGATCACTCAAAACCATATCCTGGATTTCGTCAATCATTTCGGGGGTAGTCCACTTCCACTGGACGTCCCGAGGGATGTTCATCTTTTGTGGATGTACGGCCACGTTTAAACTCATTTACCCAATTGTAAACAATTACAAACACAGAAGCAGACGTGTCATAAACTTTATCCAACTCAGCTTTGATCTCTTCGGTGTGAAGTCTTTTGAATATAAGTGTTTAATCACCGCTCGAAACTCACTTTTTTCCATTTTTCTAAATACACAAAAGTTTTTTCCTTAAATCAAAAATAAGAATGAAACTATGTGATGGATATAACTGAGACTTTAAAAGCTGTCTAGTGAGTAATGATGTTTACTAACACCAACCCATTTTCGATACTACCAGCGTCATCTCTTGGATTTTCTAAGGACTTATGGAACGACCCTCTTCGATAAGTGTTAACCATATTCGGAGTGTTTTTGAATACTTTATTTCTTCTTGCCTTTATTCTGTCACCACTAAAATAATATTAGGTGCGCAACTAAGTTCCCGCTGTTTTTTTGACGAAAATGCAACATTATTGTGAAAAAATGGTTACAAATGAATCATTCAAAGTATTGCCCATCGTTAGCTA
This sequence comes from Diplolepis rosae, assembly GCA_030998225.1. Taxonomy (NCBI): domain Eukaryota; kingdom Metazoa; phylum Arthropoda; class Insecta; order Hymenoptera; family Diplolepididae; genus Diplolepis; species Diplolepis rosae. The sequence goes on from JAPYXD010000736.1 coordinate 3,142,671, forward strand.
CAACTTTTGTCCATCTTTCTGGTAGAGCTCGAATACAGTTACGGTAAAAGTGTTCATCTTTCCAGGGGGTTCCAACTCTCATAAGATTCCGTGTAACATAAAATTTTAGTCGCGCCCTCCCGATGAATTAGCTACTCCGCCTTACTCCGCCTTACTCCACCGTCCTGCCACCGTACTGCACCGTTCCACCACCGTACTGCACCGTCCTACCACCGCACTGCACCTCATTCCACTCGATTCCACTCCCGCGTATATCCGCGCACATCTGAGTGGTGGGAGCAAAATACCGAAAGGAATACGTTGAAAAGAGAGCGCGTACACGCCGAGCTTGGATATGTACATAAAGCAAGATAGAGTATATTGGAGCACGCGAAAGTGTCGTTCACTCAGCGAGAACATCGGAGCCAGCACCCAAAAATTAATGATTTCGATGCATTTTAAATTTTAATGTTACTTTAGTAGTAGCATTTAAGGTCAAATTTAAAAGTTAATACACCTCGCTGCCGGTCCCTACCTGCCCCCACTTTCTCGCGCCGGAGAGGAGAAACTTGGAGCAATATGGGCTCGCTGTGAGGGGCGTGCAGGCGAGGTAGAGAGAAGCGGAGAGAAAAAACTCTAGCCTGATTTCGCCGGAGTTGGAACCCCTTGCATCTTTTGAGGCTATCCACGAATCAAGCCATTTTTCCATGTCCTCATACAAGCGGAAATGCTGACCAGCCAGACCATGTGCCATCAATCGGAACAAGTAATAATCGGCCGGCGCAATATCTGAGGAATACGGCGGGTGGGGTAGGACTTCCCATTTGAGCGTTTCCAGGTAGGTTTAAACGGGTTTGGCAACGTGAGGGTGAGCGTTGTCATGCTGTAGAATCACTTTTTCGTCCCTCTGCTCGTATTGTGGCCGTTTTTCGCGCAGTGCTCGGCTCAAACGCATCAATTGCGTTCGATATCGTTCCCCAGTAATTGTTTCGTTCGGTTTCAACGGCTTATAATAAATAACATCAGCGCCTTCAAAGGTTTTTGGCTTTCCTTCACGCGGACGGTCGTCAACATCGAAATTACCGTCTTTGAAAAGACGGAACCAATCACGGCACGTTGTTTCACTTAGAGCAGCATCTCCGTAAACTTTTTGGAGCTCTTGATGCGCTGTCAGCCGACGTTTTCTTCGAATGGTAGAAGAAAATCAACACTTCCCGCAAATGACGATTATTTGGCACAAAATCAGACAGTTTCACACAACCAGAAGTATATGACGCCAAAACAAAATCACTAATGTGTCAAAACGGTTTGTTTACCATATGTCTAAGCTTGGTTCATGACGTTTAGAATAAGTCAAAGTGGAACAGCACTTACTGCTGGAGCCATCTATTCACAAACAGTGAGAACTTAGTTGCGCACCTAATAATATGAATATTATACAATTTTTTATTGTCTTAAGATATTTTTTCAATAATTATAATAGTATTTTATGACGATATCTTTGTTATGCAACATTTAAATTCATATTTTCAAGAGTTTGTTCAGGTGTACCACTAAAACGAAAGACTTAAATTCTTAGTTTTAAAATGGGGATCTTATCAGTTGGTAGTGATCTGTTTATTTATATATAAAATCATTTTAATACAGAGGTCCGAACAACTGCGTAATTTAAATGATCGAGGCAGTTACGTAAAGAGCTTCAAAATGAAAAGTACAAGATTTTTTTTAGTTTGGTTTTTCGTAGTTGTCGCTAATGCAGCGGGTATGTAAAAATTATAAGAATAAAACACAATTATCCAAAATTTTCATTTTTTCTCTGCAATTTCACAATGCTTGATTGGATTAAAAAAGATAAGAAAACTATAAATCTGTGCAAATTAGATTCAAAGCAATATACATCGCCCATTTAAATAAAACATTCAGAAAAATGATCAAAAAAACATGTCAGTACGTGTTAAATGTCGTTCCGCATATTTCTTTTTCTTCCTGTGTGGATCCTCACACGCGAAGCAGACGACAAATTCAAACGACAAAATATATAGTTTAAGATATTTGCTTTCTTTTTTTGATATTTTGATAAACATTCACCAAAAATGAATATCTAAAAGATGGTTTTTGAATTTTAAGATGATTTAAACACTTGAGAAATAATTTTTTAATAAAATGTATAGTTCAATAAGTGTTTAAAGTCTAAAAACAAAATATGGATTTATATATTTTTTAACCTTGTAAATGAATTATTTGAAATTAAAAAATTATGTGCTGTATATTTCATATCAAGATAAGATAAATCAAGAGATTCAAATTTTAAAAAAAAGTTTGAATAAAATACAGGGAAAGGTTTTTTGAATACAAATATACACCTTGACTACTTGAATATACTACTTGACTATGTGACTACTTGAATATACAAGTGTGAACAAAATTATGGTTAAATTAAGTAAATATTTTCTGAGTGTTGTAAGTGGGGAAACCATGTAGAGCTTATCGAGGGCTAACAGAGAATTTCAACACCTGATGTAATCTTATATAATTAATATTAAGACTTTTTGAATATATCTATCAGATATATATATTACAGAAGTTGGCTAAAATGAATCATGAAAATAGAGGTTTGCCGATGTTTGCATAATGACGTCATTTATACAATTTTAAAATGCAAATATTACATTGATCTGTATTTAAAAAATTGGTATTTTCACACAATATATGAACACGGTCTTCCATTTTAATCTATAATCACAAATATCTTCTAAAATACTTTATCTATTAAAAATGGTTCGGACAAAGGTGGACCAGGACCCAGGGGGAAATTTGACTGTACCATCAATTTTGACCTTGAGGTCGATTTTCAAGGTCAAACGGAGGTAAAACCTTTTTCTTAAACGAGAACCCCTATTTTTGACTGCGGATTTGAAAAGAGCGGGAAATTTCACGTCAAAAATGACCTTTCGAAAAATGGTTTTTGTGACATTGGAAAGGTAAAAAATTAAGGTCAAATGCCTGAGAAACGACCAAATTCCCTTTTTCTGAATTGTCTTGGTTATTCGGGGTAAACAAACATTCAAGAAGCTTCATAAAAGTCGATGAAATATTAAGGTGTACATCACCTTGACCATCATGACCTTCGGATCAATTTTCAAGGTGACTTAAAGGTCAAGACGATTTTGCTTGGATTGAACTCTGTGCCCAGGCATATTTTTTTGTAGACTTCAGGCTACGGATTGTTTCACCCCCCCCCCCCCCCCAACACACCCAGACAGTAACGTTCATTTCGGATAAGATATAAAGACTGTGACTATGTAGTTACAAAAGTGACAATCTTAACAGTGTCACTTCTCTGTGACTACTTTCAAAAAAAGGAAACTTTGTTCTTAGTTTTGGCAGTACCCAGAAACAACGGCGTGGACGTAGTAAGTTCTGTTTTCTTTGGGGTGCTTTTTTGTCGTGAGTATTTGGGAATATAGATTAAAATGGGTCACCGTGTATATATTACTTAGGGTAAAAAGGTCGCAACCTACCAATGAAAAAACCAATTTTTCATGTGAAATTGTTTTTATTCTTCAACATAATCTACTTGAGGCGAAATGCACTTCTTCCAATGGTCTTCAAACATTTTGATACCCTAGGAATAAAACGATTTGTCAAACTTTGCAAAATAGGTCTCCGTTTCCGATGTGACCTCCTCACTGGTTGAAATGTCTTTCTCTGGAGCCATCTCCTCAATTTTTTCAATTATGTAAGATAGTACTCGCTACTTATTGTTTTTCCATTTTCCAAATAGTTGGTGAATATTATGCCATGCACATTTAAAAAAATACTGACCTTGCCGACCAAACGTTGTGTCTTTGGGCGCTTCGGTCGACTTTGGCCCGCTTGCAACCACTCTGCAGACTGTCTTTTGGACATCGGTATGTAATAATGGTTCCATGTTTAATCAATTGGCATATATTGTCGCAAAAATTCTGTTTAATTACACTGAAGCAATGCGAAAGCACGTTCTGAATCAACATGCTGCTGCTTCTGGTCGATTGTTAGAGAACGCGGCAGCCATCGCGCAGACAGTTTTCTCATACCTAAATGTATATCTTTACCATGTCAGCTATCTCAATCACTTTATTTCTCGATCATCCAAAACTATTTGGCATACCATTTCTTTACTGTTGTATAGGATGGAAAAGGTGTGTCATAACATTTACAAGCCATTTCTTGGCTTGGGTAGTATTTTTCCCATTAAAAAGCAATGTTTAATCAAAACACAAAATTCCTTAAAATTGATTTTTTCTCGAACAGCAAAAGTAGCGTCACTCTAAAGACTGTTATTCCTAAACCGACCGTCGAAATGTCATAAAATTTGTACTGAAGGCTAGTGAAGGTAGACACTACTGACTAAATATACAAATTTTGAGATAGTAATGCAATCTCTATAAGAGGCCGCGGACTTTTCTCTCCATATACTACATATATCAGGCGTATAAGCTTAAATTCGCTGTTTTTTAGTCAAAAAACACATGTTTTTTTCATAGAAAGCAAAAACAAATTTATTCAAAGTACTTGCTCTCGCTAGCTAAACATTTTTCCCATCTCTCGGGCAATTGGTGAATACGACGCCAAAAAAATTCCTTCTCTTTTGAGGCAAACCACTCATTAAGCCATTTTCGGACGTCTTCGTAAGAATCAAAGTGCTGCTCAGCAAACGCGTGGCCCATCGACGAAAACAGTTGGTAGTTGAAAGGGGCCATGTCTGGTGAATAAGCGGCATGGGGTAGCACCTCTCAGTTGAGTGTCTTTAAGTAGTTTCAGACCATTTTTGACGAATGCGATAGTGCGTTGACGTGGAGGAAACCTTTCCCATGGCACGTAGGCGCATGGCAATGGCTGTTTGAGTAACACCCAAGTGCTCGGCAAGCATTATTTGCGATTGGGTATCGTCCTCGTCCAAAAGAGCCTGCATTTGGTGTCCCTTAACTTTCCTGGGTCGATTTTCACGCTTCTTGTTGCTCAGGTCACAATCCCTGTACGTTGTTTTCGATAAAGCACTATCGCCAAGAAGATAGGCAGAGCTTCGCGCTATGCTTTTTTTCTGGTAAAAAACTAGACATGATTACCAAAGAAAATATTTCTATTGTATGGAATTGCTGACGATATGCACTTATTAATGTTGACAGATGTCAAACTCATAAAAAAAGGCATGGAGTCTCCATGGTAGCTTAATACGCTCACTGACGCCATCTGTGTGTGTTTGTGTGTGTGTGTGTGTCTTTTTTTTAAGCAATTACGAACCAAGAGGATTTTACTTATTCCTCACATCCATCAAACTGTAAATAACTCTTGAAATTGAATAAAATCTATAATTGCTTGCTAAATTGAATTAAGTCCTTTTCAACGATCGTAAGACTAAATAGCGATGAAATAATTGTGATTGATTACAATAATTGATTCAAATTTTTTTCTATCAACAGTAATGAACTCTTCTCAACTGGACAGTAAAATAACCCATGCAACAGCAGTATCGAATCAACAAGATGTACCTTTTATGGCCTCTATAAGATTGTTTCTGAAACCTAAAAAAATTGTTAGGATTTGGGTTCACATTTGTGCTGGAAGCTTAATTTCATTAAAACACGTTTTAACTGCAGCTCAATGTATAATTTTAATTCGCAAAAAAATTGGATCTGAATTACGAAATGCTGCAGCTTTCTTAGGATCTCTTGAATTGAAAGGCCATTCACAGGCAATTCGAGTCAAGAACTTGGAGTATAACACCATGTATGATCCGGATGAAGTATTCTTCACTAATAGTTATAATATTGGAGTTATCTTGGTATGTTTATGAACATTTTTTAAATTTGATTGTTATATAAATGGTTACTGAAAATTAGGTCTTGAATCCTGCAAAATTTAAGGGAGAAGTTTCACATTTCATAAATAAATAATTGAAGAACTTATTTTCATATGGTAAAAGTCTATACAAAGGTCGCTACAAAAATTTTGCAATCCTTTCCGAACTCTTAACTATCCAACTTATTTATTCTTAGATTATTCGTTTATTCACAGTAAATATCAGTTAGGTAATGAGTTGATTCAAAATCGTTTAATTAGGAATTATTTTTTTAACTTAACTCGGAGATTCTTCTCGACTTGAGATTTTGAAAACTTAGTTGAAGAAGGCTTCCTCCAAAGTGAATTTTCTGTGACTCCTAAAAATGTCCACAACCAAGGATTGGTGATTAAGGACGCTGGTGATTGAACATCAAACCTCTTTTCATGACTTGTCCTATGTCTGGCCATTTCCTTATTCCTTACTATTCAATCAGTATTGAATAGTTTTATGTCATATTTTTTATAGCCTGCGTTTAATAATATTCTTTGATCCTTCCATGGTATTTTTTTCAATAGTTTCTCTTGTTTGTCTTCAATGAGTTTTATATACTTTTATGTCACAAATGATATTCAAAATCGATACATAATGTTCGAATGCATAAGACAGTCACAGTGCATGAGAATGTATTGCAATAATTTTGTAGCGCCCTATCTATATACTTATAAAATACAATTAGTATGTAATAAAACCTAATCATAACGCCAATAAAAATTTACGTAATTTCTTTAGCTTGCGGGACAAGTACAGGTTTCCATTGAAGTGAACAAGATTGATTTGTATCCTTTTGATGATGGTATTAGTAAAGGAGTAACAATGGGTTGGGGATCGTTAAGAAATTCGGCAGCAGAGGATGTGACTTGTTTAAAAAATGCAAATTTGTCACCCACATTAATGTCTGTAAATATCACAATATTATCGTATGAAGATTGTTTTGAACGTCTTGTATCGATAATCAAGATGGATGCAATTAATACTATGTGTGGCCATGGACCGTACACTTTTGAACATCTTTCTGTGGTAAATAACTTGATGAAATGAATGAACCATAATTTTATTAAACTACATGAAGACAAAAATCTAGGGCACTCTTTTAGCGAGTCTCCCTGCGATGTGCCTTTTGGCCACGCTTCCTGCTCCTGACACATTGTACAGTACTATTTTATACTTTTATATTTCTGCTGGAACTTTCTGTGGGGTCGAACGGTGCGATTAGTTGAAGCGTCCATGCAAACATTCTAAGAGAAAAGCTTCACTGTTGAAGCCTAGATTTTTCTTTCCGTGTATACAGGGTGTCCCGCCACTTGCAGCACAGTTGCAAATTCTAAATAAAGGGTCAAAAAAGAAGTTAAAAAGTCTAATTAACAAATTTTGTCAGTTGAGTAGTTTTCGGGTTAAGGAGGTTTGAAGTTGAATGACAAGTCTTGTTGTAGGAGAAGAATGGAAGACATCATCTCTGTCTCACAACAAGATTTCCCAATTTACTTCCAACTTATTTAGCTCAAAAACTATCAGTCTGATTAAATTTTATGAGGGGACTTTTTGACCTGATTGTTGATCCTATATCCGGCATTAGTGGTACTGCTGCAACTAGTGGGATATGATAATCATATGAGAATCATATGTACCATATGATTAAATTTTACCCGGACTGGTAAAAAAGCAATATTTTTATGTATTTTTATACAAATCTTTATCATCACCTTCAAAATAGACTCCTTTTGAGCCAATACAAGCATGCCAACGGTTAAACAATTTTCCATACACTTCTTATAGGCCTTGGCCGGTATGGCCTTTAGTTCCTTCATCGGATTTCTTTTTATGGCCTCAATCGACTCATGGCGCGTTCCCCGGAGCGGATATTTAAGTTGTGGAAACAGGAAATAGACACAGGGAGCCAAATCTCGCGAATACGGTGGCTTTGTTTCGTGTCGAGCCAAAAATACAGTCACAATCAGGCTGGAGTGCGACTGCGCCTTATTGTCGTCTGGCGGCGACGCGCTTCATACCCAAACCATGAACCACAATGTGTTGAGTTTTTGTCGTTAACAGAGGTGGATGGTCGACTGGCATGGGCCAGTTTACTACGACCTCACGACGCTCACTGATGCTTTATGCCGCTCAAATACTTGCGTTCTCGATAGAGTAGACTCCCCAAATAACTTCAAAACATGTTCAATGATTCCGTAGCCGTAATTCCATTGGAAACACAAAATTTCAAGAAAACTCGTTGTTCAATTTCTTTTCTATAGTAAAAATCGCCAGACAAACTTTTCGCGTCGTAAACCAATGGCTGCCAAATACACACTAATGGACGTCTCCCGCTCAAACGTCACACGACTGTCAAAGAAGGTGTTACCAACCTGGAAAAAAACTTTTTACCGTTTCGGCTTACGCGCGCAGTTTGACTGGACCAGTCCGGGTCAAATTTGATCAGATGGTATATAGATTTACAAATTCAAGTTTATGAACTATCTGAACTGAATTGCATTGTGACACAGAATTGTTAAATGTATTTCTATATCCGTATTACAGGGCGATGCTGGCAATCCTTTTATTACTGCAATCTCCAATAAGTTTTATGTAAGTACTATATCATAGATTTTTTACTTTTTTGGGGATAAAAGAGCAGTTTTTAACCCTTGCTTTGCTATTAGGCAAATATTAATAAAGTAAAAAACTAAGCATTGTAGATAGAGAGTATTCAAATCTTGCTTGAATTAATGCAGAAGAAATTAATTAAAGGTTCTCACAGCTTTGATCTCCGAAGCAGCAAGCTTGTGAAAGTACACAGTGTTTCCCACAAATAACCGAACTTTTTGGATATAGAATAAGATACACATTATATTATCTTTGAAAGTTATTATTTATTCAAAATAGGTTCCATTAGACTCAATACAACGTTTGGAACGATCAACAAGCGCATGCATAGATTTTTTTATGTCATTTATAGGAATCTTCTTTAGCACCTCGGTTACGGCTGCTTGAATGGCTGGGATATTATCATAAAATGCTCCTTTCATCTTGGTTTTCAGTTTTGGAAATAGTTAATAGTCACATGGTGATAAATCAGGCGAATACGGAGGGTGATTGATGAGAGAAATCCGTTTTTTCATAAAAAAAAAATTCATTCTCGTAGTAAAATTTGCATCGATACAAATGACTTCACGGACTTTTTCCTCCAATTCAGCACGATTACTAACTTCTGGGCGACCTGGCCGTTGGTCGTCATTTAAATACTCACGACCATTTTTAAATCGTGTAAACTACGTATAAACTTGAGTACGACTCATACAATCATCACCATAAACTTTTTTTATCAATTCGTATGTCTCAGCGAATTTTTTTTCAAGCTTAACACAAAATTTTTTTTCTACTAGCGGGCCATAAAGTGGACTTTATTGCCCCGTGCTGGGCAAACAAATCCACTTTCTGACCCGCTAGTAGAAAAAAAATCGTGTTCAACACGGGAAAAACATTTATTTTACTCGTGTGGTTGTTACCCTCGCGTTGCTCGGGCATCAAACTTCACACTCGCAAAATAAATTTTTTTTTCCCTAGTTGCACAATGTACTAATATTTGCTCTTTGTTCCATTTTTGTTTTGTGACATTAGCACACTTTTTCTTTTATTGAAATGGCTGTAACTTTCACATCTGTCAACCGATTTACATGAATTTAGGTGCATTTGAAAGAGCATGAATGTATCTTTTTAATGCTGAAAATTTTCAATAGATGGCTCTGGATGTCGTATGATTGAAATATAAAGTTCGGTTATTTTTGGGACACATAGTAATTACATAGTAATTTGTATCCAAACGGGTGAAAAAAGTCGCATTCCATGCTTGCGCGTAAAGCAGCATGCTATCAATTGCGCCTCGGTGACGCAATCGGGCGAAATGTTTATACCGCCCGCTTCAACGGGCGAAACTTTCCTACCACCCGACACTTAAATGCCCGCGACATACTACGCGCTCGCACGCAATGCGACTTTTTCCACCAATTTGTACACAAAGCTCGTGTGTACCTCGAGCGAGATGGTGGCGATGTGACACGTGTAAATACCCCCCCCCCCCCCCCCCCGCTACGCTCGGGCGGGTACACTTCGCACTCGACACAATCGCCACCATGCCGCCCTTGGTACACAATCTACTATTGTGACGCGATCTGAGGAAACGGACCTTAGCATCTCAGAGATGATTTTACAGGAAAAGGGAAAGAAACCCCGTGGAAGTGGCTTTATGAGAACAGAGAGAGAATTCGAATGTATTTCGAACCGCTGATGGAAAAAGTCTTTCGAAACGAAAAATATTGCTTACAAAATTATTCTGATTTTATAATACTAAAGAGCGGCATTGAATTAATCTGAAATGATCATAATTATGGAAATAATTTTTGGACGCTAAGGTTCCTTTTCTCAGATCGCGTCACATTTTTCTTCGCAGTTCAAAAACGTATACTTTACAGTCCCATCCATCCTTTCATGCTTGAAACTGTGAATTCCATAATTCATCTAGTTTTTCTCTGCAAATAGGAATAGTTTTGTGCACCTGCTAATACATTTTTTATAATAGGAGTGACGTAGTATCTAATTATTACCATTGAATCCCAATGAACTATAATAATAGTTTTATGTAAAATTTTAATTTTTAAGTATCTGTTATGCAAAGTTTCATAAATTTATTTTCTTGATACAGGTTGCTGGAGTTGGTTCTTATATAGCAACATCTCAAAAAGAATATCCTAATATTTTCGTCAAAGTTAAACCACATATGGATTACATTCATAGAGCGATGGCTCGTTTGTGGTAAAATAGTAAGCTAATCTACGAATTTTGTTTCATACTGCTACCCCAACGCTTTCATGACTACTTAAATAAAATATTTATATGAGTGAAACCGGGGCCAGCTGTAATATTTTCCGCAAAAATTTAAAAATCTCACGATTCTTCAAATATATGTACTATTTCTTTACGTTATACTATTTTTTCGTTATTCTACTATCGTTATTAAGTTGTATGGCTTGCAATCTCTCTAGACTAAATTATACATTAATTTGTTCATGGAAGATAACTTTGTTAATTCACAAAGCATCTGTCTGAAAATTAAGGACACATAACATAAAACAATAAAGCATTTTTCTTAATATCTGTTTAGTTCAAAGTTTGAAAAAATTGGAAAACCTATTGATAATTACAATTAACTCCCTGGTGGACTCCCTGGTTCGCTAACCACTAGCTGACCTTGTAATAATATTGTTATAACTTTCCCCAAGCATGTGTTACTGTTGATCCAAAATATATTATTGCAAATTTAGAAAAGAAAATCTAAACAGTACCCGACCAAGATCACGAGGTCGGTCACGAAACCGTCGCTGCAGACGCTCTTGAAATTTTCATTTTGACGAAATTTGCTGGTGACATTCTAGATATGCAAAGAGAGCTCCGAACTGTCAACCTCCATGCAATTTTACGCCGGAAAACAATCCAGGCCGCCGCTGATGGAGTTTAGTGAACAAATAACGAAGTCGCGCCGTCTCTTTGTCACTGACAGGAAAACAAAAACGCAGTTTCTGGTTGATACGGGCACCGATCTCTGGGTTTTTCCTCGATCATTTATTCACGGAAAAAGACAAAAATTAAACTACGAACTCTACGCGGCTAACGATACCGTGAAATTTCGTCTTAGACTGGGGACTTAGAAGAGATTAGGTCTGGCGTTTTGTGATTGCTGAAGTTTCGATGCCTATCCTAGGAGTAGATTTCCTGGATCACTACGCTCTTCTAGTGGACATCAGGAACAATCGACTCGCCGACTCTAGTACGACCCTCTTAGCCAAAGGTGACCTTGCAGAGTATAAGGAAAATTGGTTGGGAATATGTACTATTCAACGAACATCCTTATGGTTCGAACTTTTCTAACAATGCCCGGAAATCAAGAAACCAGCTGGAACATTTATGGAGTCTGAACACTCGACGAAGCATTTTATTCATATCACACCGGGCCCAACACTCACCGAGATCAAGAAACATGTTTGCTCAAGCAAACATCGAACATTTCAATATGAATAAATGAAGATCTGTTGTTTAGTACAGCATTTACTACAAGTTTTCGGAAATTAAAAAGAAGGGTAGGCATTTTTCAAGATATTTCAGAAACGGATAATCCGAATTTGAATTTTTTCCAGATAATTATTCTTCATGAAAAAAAAAAAACAAATCGACCTATTGTTTATTAAAAAAGAAAGTAAGCATGTCCTGAATTACAGAGCACTGAAATTTCAGTACATTTTAGCACTTTTTCCAGTTTTTTAAGAATATCTCAAAAACTGTTATAGATATCGCTAAAGTAAGACGATATTTGCTAACTGAATCAAAAAAAATGTTACGTACGACTATTATTAAATTAAATTAAATGGACAAAAAAGTAAAAATAATTACCCTTAATATATTTTATTCATTAGTATAACGAGTACGCGGAGGTCGTCCAAACTGCCGAATTTGAAATTTGAATGACTGCTGTCATTGGTCTTCTACTCTCGAACTGAGAGTGTATTCTACACGCGCCTACGCTTTATGACTTTTAATTTTGAAAAAGAAAAGGGGAAAGATGCTTTGAATAAGTTTAAATCAAGCGGCTAAAATTCACATAAATAAAAAGATAATTTATTCTTAAGGAAAACAAAACAAACAAACTGATGTGAACATTTTTGTGGAAGAGTTAAAAGACGGAATAAAAACAAATGAGAACGATACAATATTCAAGTTCTGTACGTTACCGCATCCTATGGTTTTTACTCTAGTTCCTGATCCTACCGGATTTCCTGGAAGCAGAAGCAAGGCAGAGAACACGTTCTTGTTGCTGAAGTCCTAGGTTATCCGTGCTAAACTTGATTTAGTGTTGCCGCGGTCCCAAAAAGGAACAACTCTTGTCCTTTGGCGATTTAATCGCGCACACACCCTTTTTCTTAACTTCAACCTAATAGTTTTAAGGTGAGAAAGAGATAGATAGTTTTTAACTGGGAAGGGAGGCAGTACTTTTAAATTGCCTGTCCTTCGACACTCTTGTCTCACAATAAACTTATTTTTGGTTATAAGAAAAAAAAATCCTCGTCGTTTTGAGATTCGACGAGATGCAGATTTTCTTAGCTAGTTAGTATTTAACTAACTAGATTTTCAATTCCAGATCACAACACACTATTGATACTTGCGACCAATTGACTACCAGTGAGTTTTTAAGTATGAAAAGATCAAATCTTGGTAGTAAGAGTATTTTGGAATACTCGTAGTGGCACGATCCCGCGTTTGGCTTCCGTGGGAGAGAATATTTTTTTTTTTTTTACGTCCGCCCAATTGCAATCCTCCATTTGTAGCCCTCGCTAGGTCTTTTTACGAACCTAGGTCAACTAGCCAGGTGATAGGACGCGCTTGTTCCGAACCGCGGACGGGCAAAGTAGAGAAAAGTACAATATTTTCTCTACTGTCCGAGTAGTTCTGGTTGTTACCAGGTTGCTCGTGTAACTGCGAATTTGATTGAATTTAGATTTGCCTCTAAGACTCGTATCGATGATGCTTAGGTGGGATATTTCGATGATTTTGGGATTCTTGTGGGTGGCCTGATTTTTGGAAGGAGTTCATACTGACCGGTAATTTTGCAATTACCTGTTGCCTAATTACTTGGTGGCCTACTTGTCATTACCTGTTGCCAAGTGAAATTTCTAATGAAATGGTTATTTCTGATATAGTTGATATTTTTGGATGATATTTCATGACACCAATAAATCAAATATCGATATAAAATAATTAAATCGATTCCTTTGATTATTAATTCTGGATTCTGACACCTTAAATATTTTTCATAATTGGAAAAAATAATGGTTCAGATCCTTTTCAGAAATATCGTATGCACTGTTTATGGTAACTTGTAGCTATCCAAATTTGTTTATGGTATTTATAGTTAATAGTGTTTATAATATAAGTACCGTAGTACTTATGCGTAACAGGAAATTTTGGGAGGGAATATAGGGAAAACAGTGGAAAAACTAGATGGGAACTATTTAGAAACTATGGAAAAAATAAACATCATTGATACACTATTTTTCAATATTTTCATTTGTGAATTTATTCCTTCAAGATTTGTGTCAATAATTTGCGCTGTTTTGTAATTCTAAGCTATATATATACATGTAGTACATATATATTTAAAGCATAATAAAGTTTAATTTAGAATTTATACAAACCAAAACGTATGATTATATAAATGCATCCAGATATTGACGCGTTAGTTTTTATTATTTACATTAATGATCTAAAACAATTATAATATAGACCAGAATATACACATACTTTATACTTATGAATACTTCATAATACTTCCATCTTAAGAAGAATACAGCTTTTAACTTGAATTTTGATATACGTAGGTATATATTTTAATAATTTTAACTTTAATTTTGATATATTTTGATTGAAAACTTATTTAATTTAAAATGAATATATACCAGTTTTTCATAATAAACAATTGCATTGACCTCAGTTTACCATTTGTATGTTAAAGTACATCAAAATAAATAACTTCTTAGCGATGAAGATATATAATAATAACTATAAGTTAATAAATTGTTTAGCGTAAAAGTAGTAAGATTAGGAATTTCCTTCCTGAACCAACCATTTTTCCAAGTCTTCGACCCGAGCAATGATGAGCTACATCAGCGGTCTTGTCAAGGTGCTCGGGTTAGGGGCGCTTCAAGTAGCATACAAACTTAATTAATGATTCATTATTACGTTTTTTGAAAAAATTCCGCCGCCTTCATCGCTCGTAACAAAAACACGTCGAAATGACCTGCGTTGATGGCGGAAAAAAAATTGTAACGGTCACATCGACCTACCTTTGCCAGCATACAGGATGCTAGCACTACACGCTTCTCAGCGTTATCTGCAGCCGGGGTCTCAGGATTTCCAGCCAGGGCGTCACAACCCGAAGACATCTTGGAAGCAGCCAAAGTGCCACCGAGGAAGTCATCAAGGGTAATATCTTTAAGGAGAATCCTCCAGGTACGCCATCTCGGCTCTAGAAGATTTCCATATTATAATTAAACTTTTTGCGATCAACTCGCTGGGTACGCCATCTCGGCTCCAGAAATAGGTTAGACTTTCGGTGGGAACGCTGCTACTGGCTCCATCATCTTCACTTGTACCTCCACCCGTGCTCTAGTCCGCTGCCCCAGGCGTAGACACGGTTTGCTCCATCCTTAATAAGAGGTAACGCTGCCTAAGCTATCTCTATTCCTCTTCCTATGGTGTACTCTGCCCAGGCTGCCATTCCATGCATTACCTGCCCATGGTGTACGCCGCTCAGGCTGCCAAGTATATTGCACTTATATTCTTTATATGCTTCTGTAAGTCGTCTAGACTTAGGGGTAAATTTAGTTGTTCATGTTTGAAGCTTTCATATTGTGTTTGCTGTCACCCAACCGGTAGATTAATTTTTGGGAAAGGATGCCATTTTGGCTCCTGTATATTATAAGACTCCGTCATAGCAGCCAAATACATAGATTGTGACGCGTTCGCGAGACAGTTAGGGTGAGTCGTCGCCATATTGTTACCGGTGATAAATTACGAGTAAGGTCGATAACCGTCGCCATATTGGCTCCTACGGAAGATAATAATTACATATGAACAGCGAACAAGAGTGACAGTGGAAGACCGTCGCCATGTTGGCTCTTAGGTAAAATCAGGTGATTAGGGGAGATTGAATTGTAAAACCGCCGGCACATTGGCTCCTAGGGGACTTTTTCCTACACACTGAATATAAGACTGATAGCTGTAGATTGTCGCGGTGTTAGCCCTTACGTAACTTACGATAACTACGTGCAAGTTGATGGCGAGAATAATGATTGACGCCATGTTGGCTCCTAATGAATGAGAGACTGATTGTGATTCGATTATACCAGTGATTGAACCTATATTTTTATTAATTGCTTGCGAACGTCGTCTGGACCTCCAAGTGAACTCAGTTTGTCTATATTTCACAATCACTGTCCCTCCACGGAAATGTATTGAATGCATGTTGTTAATAGTTCAAGAGATTAGTTAAAATAGCTTTATAGTATATAATAGTTCGTCGCGAAATCACGAGATAGTGGTGTATGCGCCATATTGGCTTCCACTTAAACTCGAATGATGATGCTCTGACCATAGGTGAAACCGAGAGCGGAAAAGTGAGCGTGATATATTGGGTCCAAATGAGCCTGCGTATAAGAGACTTCAAACCAGAGTTATAATTGTGTGATAAGTAATGGCATCAGTATTAAACCCAAAGGGGTAAACGACCATTAGTCAGTCGTTGAGTCAATTACCGAAACATGTATTAATAAAAGACTGTTGAATAAATACATCTGGTTTTGTTACGAATTGTGTATGAGTTATTTCACGCACCCTTCGGGTCATAACATTAGCATTTTATAAATAAAATTATGAGGATGTATCGAACTATTTCGAAATTGTTAAACCAATTTTCATCAACAATTTTAATTGCAAATATCTCTTCAACTATATTTATTAAAAAGAAATTAGAATTTAGAAAATCTGTTCGAACAATTTTATTAAAGAATTCAACAAAATAATATCTATATTTTTATTTTATTGGTTACTTTAGCCTTCAAATCGTCCGCTGTAAATGAAAGAGTTAGTTAATTTACATTATAGTGCCCACTCCTTAAGAATCATTTCATAAAATTTAATCTAGTTTAGAATTTATGACGAATTAAATACAAGAAAATTATTATTCTCTGAATCTGTATGAAAGTAATATGTTTTTGATTATCTCAAAACTAACAGAATTATCTGATTTTTCCACAAAACTAAAAATGTTTGCAATTAAAGTTTCTATCTTGAAAAAAGAAGATTGAAGAAAATTTTAATAAATAATATTAATGAATTATATATTTTCAGAAATTAATTTTATAATTCATGTTATCAATTTTAATAATTTTATAATAGTATGGATAATGTCTTTTGAATAAAGAATACCATTTTTGCTAAAAAGTGAGATTTTAATTATCGCTGATTATATAAGTAAATAATTACAACATAGATATTTATTCTGATATGATAAAAGAACTGATAAAAAAGTTATAATGCACGAGGCATGTTGAATAACAACCACCTTCTCTATCGTTTTAACGAAATTTGTTATTTGCACAGTCTTCGGATCAAATTTGTCAGCACATTATTTTTATAAGCGGATGATGGAATTTCACTAAGATTTTTAACTTTCCATCACTGCGTAGGAAAATATCTTCATTAGACTTAAAATCAAATTTCCAAAAGGGATACGAAAAACTACTCGATATAAAATAATTGCGGCAGTTACGTAGAGGTTTTTGAAATGAAAAGTACAATATTCTTCCTTGTTTTAATTTTGGTAGTTGCCATTAATGGTATAGGTATGTAAATTTCATAAAAACAAGAAACTATCTATTATAATTTTTCCACTCAATCGCTAATATCTTACAATAGTTGATGAAAATTTGTAATGTTCTCTTACAACCAAGATTGAGGGACGCCAATATTTCGCTTCATCTCTGAAAACACGCTAATTGCTACGTTCGTACACGGAATAAAGCTACATGTACCGAATCGGTTTTCAAAACAGTTCAACTCGATCGTCGAGAGACTCCGGTAACAGAGACCTCAAGAAAAATTCTCGGAATTGATATGTTCGGGTTGTCAAGATTTATCAATTTCACATTTTATATCAAAACAAATTTTTTCCCGGCCGGTTCGTTTTGAAAATTTTAAGCTTTGTTCGTTCTATCGGGTTATCTATATACAGTGAATTTCATATATGTTTTCAATACGTGTTATGCATACCGGACTGCTTCATTTTGAATTGCAAGCGATGAGATAAGTTTTTGATTTTTATGCCTTTCCTCATTTTAATAATCTTCTACATTTTGATCTTTTAATAAAATTTTAAACTGATTTTATAATCTATCGCACTAAAGAGGGCCTCCATATGTGGCTGAAACGTTTGCCGTACTTTTTACGTTTTTTTATATCTGCCATTGATAACAATTTTTAATATGAAAATAAGAGTCTGATCCTATGCCAAAGTAACAAAATGAATAAAAAGTTCGTGAATTATGGATCAATATAATAGCAGACATGTTCTAAAACATGTCATACAGTCTGTTCTACAAGAAAAGGTATGCGTTTTCTCAGAAAGTTTCAAAGGTTTTTATTCCAATCTTTTATGTCGTGAATGTACATTCACAGGGCTACGGCGGAACCGCCAATTCGTTTCAGTCTTGTTTGAAGTGTCAGATATTACACAACATTAAGCTATGAGCGCTATCTACGTTAAACGTTACAAAGCGGTTTTTTTGTACACCCATGCACGGGGTCCACATCTTTCATACTCAGCTGCTGCCAAAGTGCTTAAAAAGTCTAAGCACTTCGTCCAAATGTGGGTAGAGCAATATTGGGACACAAAAACCGTCGATGACCTGCCAGGGAAAGGAGAGACGCGAGTAACGTCCAGTAAGGAGGATAAGATGATCGTTGCACTGTTCAAGCGCAACCCAACTCTCCGGCTGCGTGAAGCCAAAGCTAAGCTAGCGGAAAAGGGACTAGACGTTAGTATAAACACCATAAGACGCAGATTAGCTAAGGCGAAAGTGCAGTACCGTCCCATGAGGCAGAAGCCCCTGCTCTCAGAGGTTCACATGGAAAAACGCTTGGCATGGGCTACGGAAAATGTTGATCGCGATTGGTCCAATGTACTATTTTCGAACGAAGCGTCCTTTTGAGCATGGGTTCCCATAAAACGTGTCTGGTCAGCCGCTGGTGCGCGTTTCAGTCAGCGAACTGTTAAACACCCCATACAGATCCATGTTTGGGAATGCTTCTCACAGCGCGGTTTAGAACTTTTTACTGAGAACCTCAACGCCCAAAAAAAGCTTTGAATCTACGAACATGGCCTTCTGAGATCTGCAGAGAAGATGTTTGGAGCCAACAATAGGTATTGCATCCTTCAAGAGGACATCGACCTCAAACATCGCAGTCACCTCTGCACGTCCTGGAAAGCGGAAAGTGGCATCACGACCTTGGACTCGCCTTCACAATCTCCTGATGCGAATCCAATAGAAAATGTGTGGAGTGTCGTGAAGAGGAAACTTGCACAAAGGCGTGCATTCACCCTGAAGCAGCTCTCTCGACGAACTAAGGAGGTATGGCGTTCTCTACCGACGGAATATGCCGAAAAACTGGTCGAGAGCATGCCCAGAATGTGCCAGGCCATTATCCAGAACAACGGCGATTGGATGGTTTATTAGGTGAGTGCGCCCTACTGCTTTATGCGCACTGCTGTGCCAAAAAAGAAAAATTAGGTTTTCTTCAAAATTTTTCGAGTAAATGCGTACCTTTTCTTGTGGAACAGACTGTATCATATAAAAAATTTGTTCTTGAAGAATCCTCGAATTATGGGTGCGCATGCAATAACCGACTAGGTTCTCGGCCAGTAGGTCGAATGGATGGGAAACTTAACCTCTGATAAGCCGCATTTTTCCGAAGGAAATTTCAACTAATCAGAGGTCGCGCTCCCCTTTGGCTCGGCCTACCGGACGAGCGTCTAGGCAGTTATTGCATGCGCACCCTCAATTGTTCAGAGATTGAGGATATGAGAAAAATTCGGCAGATTTTTAATGATTTTTCAGTGAAGTAACTCGAATGGTTCCAATATAGTTACTAAACTGTGCAGTAAAGCTTTTATTCGAATATTATGAATTATTTGGAGAGAAAATATAAAATAGTACGATATTTCTTAGAAGACGCCTCAAGGAAATTTATAGTCCTTCTAAAATAAATGTTCATAATTCTTTGACCGTGACATTTACGCTTGTCAGTCAGTAAAAATTCCCGAACTGTGGAATAAAAGAGAATGCACAATCGTTATTGCGCAGCACCTCGCCGCGGACCAACGGAAACCTGCATTGACTTAGTACATTCCTATATTATATATTTAATCATTATTGCATGGGCATGCCATTTTTTACCGGCTTGGATCTTATCGTACAAGTGTAACGACTGAAATTAAATCTAAGACTTAGAGCACTACTAGCAGTAAGAGAGGTTATGCTATCGCGTAGCACATGTTGCTACTATCTTATCGTTTCTTTGCACATATCATAGAGAATTTCGGAGAGGAAGTAAAAAATAACGAAAGTAATTTTTAGATTTATAAGTTCAGATGAATAAGAAGGTAATATTTACAAAACACAAGTTTTTAATGGTTATTGCATCCATCTTAGATTTTTTTCGACGTCACGAGCATGAAGGAATTTCTGCTGTTGTTAAAAGTGGGATTTAGTTCATTTAACATTACCATATTTCTAGTTGAAACTAAAATTTCCCATTTGAATAGTTACATAACCTTAAGGATAAATAATGATTTAAAGACGTAAGAATTATGATTTTCAAAATGGAAAAATATATATTTATGGTAATTGTTCAGAATAGCCACTTTTATTCAAAATACCTACTTTTGCAAAAAAAAGGGAAGCAAGCGTATTTTATTAACAAATTTAATTGAAATTTGGGGGAAGCTCGAAAATAAACTTAGTCGCCACTGTAACAACTCGAGTCATGTTAGGAACTTTGCGCTCGACATAACTTCTTTCGGCGCACTTTTTTTACTCAATGATTATTAATTTTTACACTCTTTCCGATGCGTTTCATTGTCGGTACGCTAAGCGTATTATTTATATTATTATTAAAAATGTACATTTGAATATATATAAATCTACAATCTACAAAGGAGGGGTGTCAATAACCATGTATTTTTGGCCCCACGTGAATTAAACTCATTTGCTCAAAAATCAATTGCCTCTATAGGACACATAACCTCTTAAAACCGTTTATCGATAGAGCTTTTAGATTTGGAAACGGGTGGCCTTGCATTCGACAATTTGCATGGGATTTCAGGTATCGTGCCAATGATGGCTGGATTTCATCCTGTCCTAAAACTACTCCACTCACCAAAGTTTTTTTAAAACTGACCATATGTATGAGGAATAAAATACTGCTAGGTGGCCCACATACTTTTTCGTGGCCCTGTACCAATCGATATTTTCAACATTATCGATTCCGCGGTACGAAACGTAATTCTGGTTATTCTATATTCGAAAAATTCAACGAATAACGATAGTAACCAAGGTACCAAAGTACAGATGCAATTGCCCACAACAGCCAACCATTCTAGTACTGCTTTTGTAGACCTTATAAAAAGGTAGAAAACTTCAATTCATTATTTTCTTTCCGTCTTCTTTCAATGGAGCAAACATCTAACAGGAATTAAGATGTCATTTCGTAATGGATATTGATATATGGACATATAGAGATATAGAAACATCACGTCACTTCGAGACTATAACCGAGTATATGTGTTTCGCTCGTATTTCTTATCTTTCAGATGTCTTCTGTTATAGAGAGACAACTCCCGACATTGCTTCTTATACAAGGTGCGTTCCAAGATCAACGAGACTCAGCTAAAATAGAAACGACAGGAGCTTTGTTCTGATAAATTTGAGTTTATTTATTCAAAATAGTCCCCTCTGGCCTCGATACACTGTTTTGCGCGATTCAAAAGCTTTTCGAAAGACTGTTTCAGGTCATTAACCGGAATGTCCTTCAGGATGTCGGTACAAGCCGTTTGGATGGCCTCTACGGACGCAAAACGTTTTCCTTTTATGGCCAAATGCAATTTTCCGAATAGGTAGAAGTCACAGGGAGCCATATCAGGCGAATACGGTGAGTGGTTGACGGATAAAATGTGATTTTTGTTCAAAAAATCAGTGATAAGCGTTGAACGATGGGCCGGCGCATTATCGTGCAAAAGTCGCCAACTGCCATTTTCACTGTATTGCGGCCTCACACGGCGAATTTTCCGTCAAAATGCGATGAATTGAATCTTTTGACATGTTTAATTCCATTGCGATGTGTCGCAAAGAAGATTTTGGCTCATTTTTTATAAATTCACGCATAATTTCAATATTACTTGGTGTAATCACGAAAATTTCCTGACCGGAATGTTCGTCGTCCTTGATGTCTTCACGACCTTCTTTGAATCGTTTAAACCACTCATGGACTCTGGTACGGAATAAACAATTGTCACCATACACTTGTTTCATTAATTCAAACCTTTCAGTAAAAGTTTTACCAAGTTTCAAACAAAACTTAATATTCGCTCTTTGTCCGAAGTTCATTTTTCGACCGATGCTATAAACACACTTTCCCTTATAAAGCAATAACTCGGCTTCTAATTATCCGTTGGTCATGAAATTTTGACAGAACATCAGTGAAGGATGTAACTTTCCAACTCCTACTCCCATCGAAGATAGCGCCACTATAAATAGCTATTTTGAAAAAGTCTCGTTTATTTTGGGAGGCACCTTGTATTTTAAGTCGTAAAATATTTGGTTGTTTCTTATAGTTGTAGCACCTTGAAGTACTAATATGAAGTCTGTTTCTTGAACAGTTCCTCTTGTAGCGCCATGTCTTACTCCACTAGATAATATAGTAAGTCGTTCCATACAACTGCACATCACATTGAAAGTATGATCGGATGTGTTAATTGGCTATTTTCCTTTTATTTTACGTTCTGTCTGTTAATAACTGATAACCATAAACGTACTATCTTTAACATTTTTCATTATTTTCCATGCATTCGCTTCAAGAGTATCACATTATGTACAATACAATTATGTACAACAATGTTTTTTGACATCACGTTTATTTTATTGTTTTTTTTACCTTTGAGCTGCTTACTATTCACATTGGAATTTGTTTTACTGATGATTAGAATTGTTATTACTTTCTTTCATTAAAAAGCCCAGAGAGTTGATTTGTGACTGCTGCCGTAATCGTATTTGCGATGCTACAAAGCTGCGTTTCCTTAAGGATCAGTCTGCAGTCACGATACTAGAAAAAAGTTTAATTGTAGCATAAAAGTAGATTGACGAAGAGTTTGTTTCAAATGTCGATATACCATATCAGTGCCGTATGGTCGACCTGAAAAAACAAGTAATCCATCTGTCGATGATTTAAAAGAACCGGATTCACGCTTAAATATTGATGAATTTCCTGAGAATCCCAGGCCTGCACAGACTTCAGTTTCTCAATGTACCGCCTCGTTTGCTTCTAGTTCTCTTCAAGCTGAGTCAAATCATCAGCGTATTACATTGAACAACCAAAGATGCGTCAGTACGCATTCTAGATGCTTCATTTGTAAAGCTGAAAATAACTTGTCTCGAGTTCTTACAGCAGAATATGCGCGAAATCGCTTTGAAGAGAGGACTTGATTTTGATAACCCTGCAGCTCTTACAGACGAAGACTACTACAGATTAACGGACATTCAAACAAATATTTCGATTCTGTTGCTGCTTCTGTTAAAAATCACATTCGAACCACAAGTGGCAGATCATACTGTAAATGTGTGGGTTTGTTATTAACGAAGCTGAACAGGCCTCTCATTTTCAATTCTGTATACACTGTTTGCAATAGAAAAGCGAAAACTTGGTAGAGCAATTGCAACGGCCCGCACTACTCTTATAAAATGATTGTACCCAAATTCGTTTGTATCAATCATATTTTCCGTGAAGAATAAATTTCGAAACACACGACGGAAATGTCTAAATTATTGTTTCCAAATGGAGAAGACGTATGCATCTTGATAACGGACGGTACATGCATTTACTTCGAAAAAAATTCCAGCTACGGTTTTCAACGACGCTCTTACTCTGTTCATGAAGGACGCAATTTACTAAAACCGATGGTCATTGTCAGCAGTTCCGATGATAAAAATAATGATTCCAGTAACTTGACATCGTTAATGAAGGCTGATGCTAGTGCATTACGGGAATGGGTAGATCCTCGTACGGTAATGGTCGTGGACCGTGGATTTAGAGATGCGTTAGCCTTTTTGGAAGAACTCGGCTTCATCTCAAAGATGCCTTATTTCTTGGAAGAAGGATCTCAACATTCCTCTCAGAGGCCAATGAGTCTCGGCAGGTTACAAGTGTCCGTTGGGTAATAGAAGCATTGAACGGGCTCCTTAAGAAATGGAAAGCTTTAAGTGAAGTTTTTCCGAACTCCCAGATTCCTTACATTGGAGATTATGTGAGAATCATGTGTTCCGACCGCTACGTCTAACGGAGAATGCAGATAATATCATTATCTCCGAACGAATGCTTTGATTAGCAGAAAAACCAAATCATCTACAAAAAAGAATAGAAGATGAAGGATGGTCCAGGAAAAGAGTGATATGGACTCCTCTGGAAGCCTATACTCTTACTGAGTTTCCACGTCTCACTCTTGACGAGCTTCGATTTCTGACTCTTAGTAGCTACCAGATAAAGCAAGCCACATCGTACACGCAGGATCACTTAACCGAAGGCGGTTTACACCAACTCTTTGTCTTCAAAGAAAGTAGAGATGTTCTACGTGTGCAAATCCAATCCGGACACACTTCATCAAAAGTCCATAATCTATGGATACAATTCACGGACGGACTAAACCCTATTGCCGGATGGTATTGTCAATGCAAAAGTGGTGCCACAATAGAACGGTTGGCTGTTGTGCTCACATTGCATCTGTGCTTTGGTACTTGGATTACAATCGCTACTGTGACGAACCAGTGTAGAGACCTTCCGATGAATATTCGAATTATGTTCAAAATACTGCAGCAGATTGGCCTGAACCAGACAGCAATGCAGAGCCAGAGATGGAAACATAATGTTCTGCACCCTTTACCTAAGCATTTTTGCTACTTAAATGTCACCAATCTATAATTTTACTAGATAGAAAAATATATAAATAGTTGTTCTATTAATCACAAAAGTGGAAAAAAATAATAATTCGTTGCTTTACAGCCCTCTACAGTGTGGAAATAAAATATTCAAAAATCCAAGATTTGTTTTCTATTATCATTGTTAGTGAGCCTAATGCACCTTAAACTTGTATATTCGTTGAATTTTTTGAATATGGAATAACCAGAATTACGTTTCGTACCGCGGAATCTATACTGTTGAAAATATCGATTGGTACAGGGCCACGAAAAACTATGTGCGCTACCTAGCAGAATCATCGTTCTCATGTATTTTATTCCTTGCATATGGTCAGTTTTAAAGAAACTTTGGTGAGTGGAATAGTTTTAGGACATGATGGAATCCAGCCATCATTGGCACGATGCCTGTAATCCCATGCAAATTGCCGACTGCAGGGCCCCCCGTTTTCCGAATCTAAAAGCTCTATCGATAAACGGTTTTAAGAGCTTATGTGTCCCATCGAGAGAATTAATCTTTGAGCAAATGAGCTCAATCCACGTGGGGCCAAAATTACATGGTTATTGACACCCCTATATTTATCTTTGAATTTTTCCTTAAAGTTATATAACTTCCACTCACATATATATACATGTATACAAGCCACGGCATTTTGACTCTTGAGGGGAAGTCAGTGGGATGGTGGTGTGGTGGGGGCTGCCCTTCGAGAGTCAAAATACCGAGGCTTGCATATATAGGGAAAAATGAAAAGGCGTCAAATTGTGTAGACAGTAACGCTGCCAACGGCGTATCTTGAAACTACTTTTACTATATTTTCCTGTACTATTAACTAAAATGATAATACTAGTCTATATATAACCAGAATTTTTTAACCATAATAAGTAAACAATTTTTCTGCTAAAATTAACTAAAAGTTTAGTCATTTTAATCAGAAGTTTTTTAACCGATTCGCTTTAGTAAATTTAACCGAACCCTTTTTCTGAGTGTGGCCTAACATCTTGGATGTAAGAGTACTCTTGCTGAAGTTGGACGAGTTTCTTGTAACGAGAGGAAGGTTAAGTTCGGTCTATTTTCGAAAAGTACAACTGCTTTGGAAACATGCAACTTAGTACTTTTTCAGAATGAAGGGATCCCTGCTCAAAATGTATGAATTCTTTACAAAGATAGCAAGAACGAAACCCGTTACAAAAGCATGACTAGAGTTCTTGGCATTATAGTCAGATTTTTTTCCGTGTAGACTTAAAATGTAAATATCAATTTAACCCTTATTTTACTTTTGTTCGTTATCTTAATGAAACTTCCTATACTCATTATATTTATAATTATTCTCTCCTTATGCCTCATCTCATTTTACCTCGACTCGTTTTGTACTTTCTCGTTCTCGTCTCGGATTTTCGAATATTACTTGCTAGATGTACGAGGTCTGTTCGGAAAGTATCGGGCCTACCTTTATATCTCCGCGCTGGCGTTATTCTTCATCATCGGGTGGGTGGCATCGTTCAAAGTAATCCCCACTTGGTTGAATAACACGGTTCCAGCGATGTTTCTACTTCTCGAAACAGTCTTGAAACTTACTTTTTGGAATGGCCTTCAACTCGCGCGTCGCATTACTCTGAATCGTCTCGATGTCATCGAACCGCTTTCCTTTGAGCTCCATTTTCAATTTTGGAAACATCAAAAAGTTGCAGGGAGCTATGTCGGGACTGTACGGAGGTTGTCGAAGCAATGCGATACTGTATTTACTCAGAAACTGCTGCACAAGATTCGATAAATGCGCTGGCGCATTGTAGAAGCCAGTCACCGCACACACGCGAGTCATTCCTAAAATCTTGTTCAAAATTTCCCAAACAGTAGTTTTCAGTATTCCGAGATCATTTTCTAGTTCACGAACAGTTAATCGACGATCACCTTCAATCGGAAGTCGCACCCGCTCAATATTATCCAATGTTTTTGTCGTCGAAGGTCGAACAGAATGAGAATCACTATCAACAGAAGTGCGGCCCCCTTTGAAACGATTATACCAATCTTTTTTTCGTGTCATTCGTTCATCATCTGAATAGTTTCCGAACTCGTTTTTCCGAGGTAAAAACAAAATTTGATGCAAATATGTTGATCTTGTTTTTCAATCATTTTTAACAATCACAAAATTCGTCGAACTCAAAAATAGCTTCGTAAACAAAGAAACGCTATGCATCAACCATACGTCCGGCAGATGTCAGCAAGCAACCGATAGGTTCATGAGGCTTTACTGTTGACGTTCATGCCCCGCAGAGGTCGCTCGACACTATGGCGCGGAGATATAAAGGTAGGCCCGATATTTTCCGGACAGACCTCGCAAACTACCAAAGCAGATGTCCTACGTAAGTGTTCTGCTTGAAACATCGGCGTTGTTTAATACATTTTTAGAAAAAGAAATATTAAAACATATTACAGTTATATATTTATTAGTATTCAATTTCATACCAAACATTATGATACTCGCGCTCGATCTTTTGTTAAAAAATGAAAGTTTATATTTTCTATATTTAAAATAAAAACATAAAATATACATCCTGTCAAAAAATGTCATAATGAGAATCAAAACTCTTTAAAAAAATATCAATACCCCAAAAACGAAGAGAGTTTTACTATCATCTTTTAATTTCCATACGTTCTTTTAACGAAGCTCAAGGATACACGTTCTTAAAGAAACAACCATTTTCCAAACATTACTGTGATTGTTTTAAATAATTGTCCCATGACTTTTACCGTTGTCTACAGCAATTAATTCCTCTATACTAAGCAGTAAGATAACATCGGGAGACAGAGTATTAGATCAAAAAGAAGCGTATTTCATGGCATCTATAAGATTGTTGAGAAGAGAAGTTAAAACCTCGTACTGGCTTCACATTTGTGGTGGGTGCTTAATTTCTTTGAAACACATTTTATCTGCAGCTCAGTGTATAACACTACTGGCAGAAAATTTCCATCTTCGATTACAAAACGCTGCCGTTTTTGTTGGAAATCTAAATTTAGAGGACTCTTCAGAGAGCTATTTTATTATAGATTTTTATTCGCACGCACGCTATAATAAGAATGATTTACACAATACTGCTGTTCACGATATTGGAATTATTCTGGTAAGCCCATAAACTAGCTTTTAATTTTGAATAAATAGTCATTAGAAACTAGGTATATTTATAGAGATATCAAATCCAACCAAATGTTAAAAATAAGTTTTGTGTTTGTCCATTGAAGATTTTCTCATTGTAAAAGAGGAAAATTGTAATATTGGTCGCTAGAAAAGTCTTGCAATACAGCTACAACTTCTATGTTCATAATAAGTTTTACAAAATTTCTTTTATTTCACCCAGCTTTAACACTTGCGCCATTCCAAAATCTGTTTCCAAACCAATAAGTCCTGCCGTTCTCCGACGTTTTGATGCGGAATTTTAAATCGAATCTGTTCATGCATTGCAAAGAATTTTGAAACAAACCGAATCATTGCGAGCCCTATCCGAACCGTCAGGAACGCATAGATTTGTTTCATTAAAAAAAAAATCTTGTTTGAATGCAAATAGTTTTTTTCTGAGTGCAATATTCTATTTTGCAGTCGACACACTACGACCCTGTAAAATTTGCAACTCTTGTTTTTTAGTGAAGCATCAACTTTTTATCATTAAATTGTTCAAATGTGACTTTAAAAATGTTCTGTTTCCATAAAATACACAAGAAGCACATATAATTAAATAACATTGACGTGAGTAACACTGCTATTGAATCTAGGAGAGTTTCGTTTACGGAGAAATGTTTCTATCAATATTCATCAGAAGAACATTGGTAATCAGTAAACTTTGTATTACTTCGATGAAAACGTGGTCATAGTATTGTATATCGACATCCATTTAGTAATGTGAGGTATATATGTTTTAAATAAATTAAAATTCAATATTTAATACAATATTTCGTAGCGAGAATTTCAGCGACTGATATTTCTGTCTTGAAGAAAAAGAGAAAAGGTGAAAGAGGACCTAGCAAAAAATATCAATGTAACAGGTGTACAAATAAGTATCCGCCGTTTTTAATCAAAAATTGGGCATTTATTGTGAAAGAACGAAACCTTATATTTTATTCGAAGTATTGTCCATCGCTTGCCGCTATTTTTTCCCATCTTTCTGGCAGCATACAGATATCACGTCAGAAGAATGCTACATCTTTTGAGGTTATCCACGAATCGACCCAATTTTTGGTATTTTCATATGATGTGAAGTGCTGCTCAGACAGGCCATGCGTCATCGAACGAAATACCATCTGATCAAATTTTATCCGGACTGGTCCAGTTAAACCGCGCCCGAAAACCGAAACTGTAAAAAGTTTTTTTTCTAGGTTGGTAACACCTTCTTTGACAGTCGTGTGAAGTTTGAGCAGGAGACGTCCCTTAGTGTGTGTTTGGCACCATTGGTTTACGACGCGGAAAGTTTGTCTGGCGATTTTTACTATCAAAGAAAAAAAAAATTAAACAACGAGTTTGCATAAAATTTTGTGTTTTGAAGTGTTTTGGGGAGTCTACTCTATCGAGAACGCAAGTATTTGAGTGGCATAAAGCATTCAGTGAGGTCGTAGAAAACTTGCCTCATGCCAGTCGACCATCCACCTCTGTTAACGATAAAAACATCGAAAAAGTGAAAAAAATTGTGCTCGAAAATCGTCGTTTTGGCATTAGAGAGGTAGCAGAGGCTCTCAATATCTCTTATTGATCGACTCAACACATTGTGGTTCATGTTTCGGGTATGAAGCGTGTCGTCGCCAGATGATAATGATGCGCCGTCACATTCCAGCCTGATTGTGACTGTATTTTTGGCTAAACACGAAACATAAGTCATTGCTCAGACACCGTATTCGCCAGTTTTGGCTTCTTGTGACTTTTTTTTGTTTACAAAACTCAAATATCCGCTACGGGAAACGCGCCATGAGTCGATTGGGGCCATAAAAAGGAATCCGATGAAGGAACTAAAGGCCATACCGGCCAAGGCCTATAAGAAGTGTATGGAAAAATGGATTAACCGTTGGAATGCTTATATTGGCTCAAAAGGAGTCTATTTTGAAGGTGATGATAAAGATTTGTATTAAAATACATAAAAATGTTTTTTTTTTAACTAGTCCGGGTCAAATTTGATCAAATGGTAAGTGGAAATCAGAAGGAGCAATGTCTGGTAAATACGGCGGGTGGGGTAAAACTTCCCACTTGAGTTTTTCCAAATAGGTTTTGACCGGTGCCGCAACATGTGGACAAGCATTATCATGCAGGAGAATAACTTTGTCGTCTCTGGAGTAGTAGTGGGCACGCTTTTCCTTGAGTGCTCGACTCAATCTCATCAATTGTGTTCGATAGACAGCCCCAGTAATTGTTTCGTTCCGTTTGAGCAATTCATAATACATGACACCAAGCCGATCCCATCAAATACACAACAAGAGATGTTTTCCATGAATATGTGGTTTAGCTGTAGATGTTGAAGCATGGCTAGGTGGTCCTCATGATTTTTTCCTTTTTAGGTTATCATAGTGAATCCACTTTTTATCCCCAGTGACTATACGTACACTTTCGGTCTTCCGCTACATTCTTTGTCTTCGATGTCAAATTCACCGTTCTTAAACTTTTGAAACCACTCACGACAGCTTTTCTCACTTAAGGCAGCCTCGCCATATGTTTGAAGAATTCAAGAAGTAAATTAAAAGTTCCCACAAATGATGCTTATTCTGCTCAAAAATCGACATTTTCGCATACAAAAGAATATATTATACTGATAAAACTTCACTAATATTTCAAGGTTATTTTGTTGACAGATGTCCAACCTTACGACACTAAGGTTTTACATCTGTCAATTTCCACCAAAACTCACTGGTGGCGCCAACTTTTGTCAAACGGCGGAAACTTATTTGTACACCTGCTGCGATTCACCATTTTGTCAGTCTTTTTAAGGACTACATTTTTTAACTGTGTTACAACACACATAATATTGACTATACAAAGTATTTGAAATTTTTTTTTATAGTTGAAAAAATCCAAAATGGCAGCGCTACAGCGGCTCGAAGTCGGTTCCTTCAATTTGGTCCGGGAAACGCCCAGGACCTTGTAATAGACTAAAATCAATTAATCAAATTTTTTTGATCAAATTTAGTCCTTTGACTTTGAATAAATCTAAATATAGCAAAAAAAATAATAAATCGAAATTTGGAAACATTTAGAAAAGATGACCTTTTTTTATTATAAATAAATCAATGAAAAAAATATTTATTATGACAATTTTAATATATATTTAAGTTCATTCGATGGCCAGTAAGTTAAAGAATGTTGCAATACATTTATAGCACCCAATCTATTAACTTATGAAATATACTTAGTACCCACTAAAATTAAATAATTATTTAATTAATAATTGTATTAGCTTGAGGAAGAAGTTAGAGTGTCGGATGCAGTAAACAAAATTGCTTTGGTTCCCTTTTATGTTCCAATGGAAACTGGACTAACAATGGGATGGGGTTCTCAAAAACATTCGTCAATAAAAAATGTGCTCAGCAAATCTTTTTCACCAAACGATTTGTCACAATATTTGCAAAGCGCTTTTGTCATGATTCTGGAAGGCAAAGCTAGTAAATTCACTGTCAGAGGATTAGTTAATGAAAATGAACCTAATCTGTTGAGGGCCTATGGATTGGACAAGACGATACAGACTTCTGCGGTAAATATCTTGATGAAGTTTATATCTCATAAATTAGTTCACCTATAGATTTTTGATAAAAAAATAAAAATGCATTAGCAGACTCCAAGCTTGTCTCTGAGCTGGTTTCATCTGCTTTTTATTAAAAACTTTTAGTCTATTATATTTATGGAAATTAATGCAGTGACATTAAATTACCGAAAATAATTTTCTACTTGGACAATAGGGCGATGCTGGTAATCCTTTGATTGTCGAATACAACAATGTGAAATATGTGAGTTTTATGAAAGTTTCTACTTGGATTGAAATTTAAGGGCAATTTTATAAATTTGTATGGTAAAGAAAATGGCATGTGAAATTGTAATTTATTAACCACGAAACATAATTCAAAAGAGAATATTATTTGAATAGAAAGCAAGTATCTTGATCAAAATCTATTCATAATTTACCTCACATACATTTTAAAAGACTGTCGTTTCTTTTCAGCTTCTAACGTTAAAAATACTGACCCTGCCCTTAAATCTCAATGCACTATAATGTCAATTTTATTTAACTGTATCACAAAGAGTTACACAGGTGTATTTTCTTCATACAGGTTGCTGGAATTGCTACTTATATACCAACAAAAATGAAAGGTCATCCCAATTTTTTTGTTAGTGTTAAATTCCTTTGGAAGGGGATTTATCGAACGATGAATTATCTCTCAAATAAAGCAAGGGGTAGTAGTACAGCAAACGCTGCTTGAATCAGCAATCCCAACGTCATCACAATATCTGATTCAATCTTCGATAACATGTGTCAGGTGGGACTTTCAAATATAAGAATAAAGTGATTGACTCTAACATGAAACCTACTTTCCATCACTGGAAACTCTTTCTATAGTTAGTAAATAAAACTATAGAAAACTTTGACAGCTGGAGTAATAAAAATTAAGTTTTCCTACTGGCGGGTCATAAAGTAGATTTTATTGCCCCGTGCAGGGCAAACAAATCCGTTTTTGACCCCCTCTTAGAAAAAAAAATCGTGTACGACACGGGAAAAAAATTAATTTTACTATATATATAAGGTTATAATATATTTGACATATAAAATTGATTAACAACAGGAATACACCTTTAGAACAATTCATCCAGTTATCAAAAGGTTTTCAAAATGAAGAGTAGAAGATTTTTCCTAGTTTCGATTTCTGTAGTTGTCGTTAATGGCGTAGACAGGTTAAATTCATAAAAGTATATTTTAATAATTTATTAATGATTTTTTTAAAGAGCATCTTTAATTGAACCCTCGCCTCTCACTCACCAAAAAAGCACCTCAATAGTAAGATGTGAAGGGATTCACTGAAAAAAAGACTCCAATAGTGATAGGCGAGAGAATTCATCGAAAGAAAAAGAGGCGAGGGGTCTCGTCGAAATCCAGCACCCCAAAATGAACAAACAATTACTACGTCCACGTCGATGCTGCTGGGTTGAGCTAAAAATAGTACTAGAAATTAAATTGATTATAATTAAATGGTCCTCCTGAATGATTCAGCACGTCTTAATTGCGACAAAAATCTAGGTTCCTATTTGAAATATTAAAGACCCCCCTCCCGGGATTGGGGTTTGAGGTAAAGTTTTGCGAATTCGTTTTCCCCCTTAGAAATAAAGAGCTTGTATTACGGCCATTTTATTCGTAGGATTTATATTTTAAGTTAAAAGCACCCTCTACATAAAAATAGGGTACACCAATCTGGGCCCCAAAGATGCCCTATCAACATTTCTGAGGGAATAAATTTAATTTTTGAAAATCAAAATCAAACGAAAATTTTATTTAATTATTTTCATAAGCCTCATTTGTTTATAATTTTTTGTATCCGAGATTTTTCTCAGCGGGCCCCAAGAAAATTTGATCAATTTTACAAAAAAAATAAAAAGCTAGTTGCATACTTAGTTCGATAGACTTTTGAGCATTGATAAGTTTTACAAAATTTTTGGTACTGCTTACTAAAAGTAAATAGTTATGACCTTTTAGTCAGCACAACTAATAGGATTTTTCTCAGTGTGGAACGGCACTTTTTTCTTTTGCATGTGAGGCCGTTTTTTCTTGATTTTAGCGCTCAATCGATCCAGTAATGTCATGTAATAGTCGCTGTTAATGGTTTTACCTTTCTCAAGATAGTCGATAAACAAAATATCATGCGAGTCCCAAAATACGGGTGCCATAACCTTGCCAGCCCACTTCTGAGTTTTTGGTCGCTTTGGACGGCTTTCACCAGCTGCTGTCCACTCAGCTGACGATTTTTCTGTTTCAGGTGTATAGTTGTCGATCCATGTTTCATTCATTGTTACATACCGACGTAAAAAATCCTTTTTACCTCGCTTGAATAGCTCCAAACAGTGTTCTAAATACTCGACGCGTTTTTGTTTCTGGTCGGGTGTGAGCAAACGCGGCACCCATTTCGAAAACAACTTACGCATCCCCAAAGATTTGTGCAAAATTGTAAACACACTACCTTCTGATATCTTTAAGGCGTCATCTATCTCACGCAACTTTAATTTACGATATCCTAAAACTATTTTATGGACTTTTGTTATGTTTTCCGGAACAACTGCTGATTTTGGGTGACCAGAGCGTTCAGCGCCATCGGTGTTTGTACGACCGCGTTTAAATTCGACATACCAGTCGATGATTATTGATTTCCCTGGTGCAGAGTCCCCATAACGCTTGTCAAACCGCTGCTTTGCTTCAACAGTATTTTTTCTCATTAAAAAGCAATGTTTGATCAACACTCGAAACTATTTTATCCATTGTTTTGGAAATTTCAAAAGTTGCTCCACCATAACCTGTGTAACTTCTGGACTAATCGTCAGATCATCATGAAATTTCGACATTTAACGTTTGAAGATCGGTGCCATCCAGAAATCATATGGATTTGACAACAGTGGTGCCATATACTAGGTCTGTCCGGAAAGTATCGGGCCTATCTTTATATCTCCGCGCCATAGTGTTCGAGCGACCTCTGCGGGACATGAAAGTCAACAGTCAAGCCTCACGCACCTATCGGTTGCTTGCTGACATCTGCCGAACGTATAGTTCATGCGCCGCGTGTCTTTGTTTACAAAGCTATTTTTGAGTTCGGCGGATTTTGTGATTGTTAAAAATGACTGGAAAACAAGATCAACGAATTTGCATCAAATTTTGTTGTCAACTCGGAAAAACGAGTTCGGAAACTATTCAGATGATGCAGAAGGCCTTTGGGAATGAGTGTATGAGCAAAACACGAATAAAAGAGTGTTATAATCGTTTCAAAGGAGGCCGCACTTTTGTTGATAGTGATTCTCGTTCTGGCCAACCTTTGACGACAAAAACATTGGATAATATTGAGCGGGTGCGACTTGCGATTGAAGGTGATCGTCGATTAACTGTTTGTGAACTAGAAAATCATCTCGGAATACCGAAAACTACTGTTTGGGAATTTTTGAACAAGATTTTAGGAATGACTCGCATGTTTTTTATTCAAGTATTGACCATTAGATTCTACACATTTTGCCCATCTTTCAGGCAAATCATGGATACCATTCAAAAAAAAATTTTACTCTTTCAATGCAAACCATTCGACGAGCCATTTTTCGACTTCTTCAAAATTGGCGAAGCGCTGCTCTGCCAGTGAGTGTCCCATCGATGCGAAAAGGTGATAGTCGGACGGGGCGAGATCTGGAGAGTACGGCGGGTGCGATGATATTTCCCAATTCAATTCTTTTAATGTGTTCTTCACCACTTTAGCGGTATGAGACGGTGCTTTGTCATGTTGTAGAATAACTTTGCCATGTCTTCGGGCTCATTCCAGCCGTTTTTCAATCAACGCATGATTCAAATTGATAATTTGTTGTCGGTAGCGATCCGTATTCACCGTCTCACCAGGTTTTAATAACTCGAAGTACACCACACCACACTGGTCCCACCAAACACAGAGCATTGTCTTACGGCCAAAGCGATTTGGCCTTGGAGTCGATGGGTCGACCTCACCAGGTGAAATCCATGATTTTTTCCGCTTCGAGTTCTCGAAATAAATCCATTTTTTGTCCCCCGTGACAATTCGATGCAGAAAAGATTTCCTTTCGAAACGTTGAAGTAGCATTTCACAAATTGTTTTTCGATTTTCCATTTGTCTATCGTTCAGTTGGTGTGGTACCCATTTTCCATACTTTTGGATTTTTCCCATGGCTTTTGAACATTGGCAAATTGCTCCTCGGGTCACATTTAGTATTTGTGCCAATTTTTGTTGCGATTGGGTTGGGTCTTCATCCAATAACGCCTGTAATTCCTCGTCTTCAATATTTTTCGTTGCACCAGGATGTTCATTGTCTGTTAAATCGAAATCTCCACTTTTAAATTGACGAAACCATGTCTCACATGTTCTAATCACTGGAGTATGTTCACCATAAGCTTCTACCAGCAATCGATGAGCTTCAACTGCTTTTTTCTTTTGATGAAATAAGGAAAGCAACGAATGCCGCAAATGCGATTTACTTGGAACGAAACTCGACATATTCACTGAGGTAAACAACTATGATGCTATTATTTTGGCAGAATGTAATTGTGTATTTTTGAAGGTTATTGTCCATAGAAAAATATGATATAGATGCCAAACCATAGAAATGTATACATATCTCTAGCGACATCTATGAGTAAAACCGGCAAATTTCAACTAACACCCCTGGTAAAGGTAGGCCCGATACTTTTCGGACAGACCTCGTATATGTCAGACCGGAAACTAATTGAGTTTATTTTAATTTGAGTTTAATTTGAGTTTAATTGAGTTATTATTGTCAAAGTCAACTTTTTTTGGAAGTCTTTTTGCAATTTTTCATATTTTTCATTTTTCATTCATAGTATTAATTATGATAATTTTATAATATCATGGGTAATGTCTTTTGAAAAAAGAATATAATTTGTGATAAATTTTGAGATTTTAGCTACCAATGATTCTATCAGTAGATAATTACAATATGAATATTTATTTTGACTAAACAATAAAAATGTTTACAAAGTTTTAATAGACCGAATCCCTTAATTATCAGCTAGTTCTTATCGTTCTTAAGACATTAGGTCTTTACACGGTTATCGGATCAAATTTGTCAATACTATAATTTTGTGGTCGGATGATGAAACTGCATAAAAATTGTTTGCACTAGTGATACAAATAACTATTCGATATATAAAAATTGAGGCAGTTACATAAAGGCTTTTAAAATGAAGATTACAAGATTTTTTCTCGTCTTGATTTCCGTAGTTGTCGTTAATGGTGTGGGTATGTAAAATTCGCATGAACTAGAACACATATATTATAATTTCCTCATTCGAATGCCAAAACCTTACAATAATTTATGAGAATTTAAAAATATCAATAGTTTTTTCAAATTATCTACATCTAGAGTGAATGTTACTTGATTCTAGTATGACTATTAATTATAATAACTTGAATTCCAATTTTGTTTTCATAAATCGTAACTGTACCAGTTTATTGTTTGTCATAGAATTTATTTACGATAGGGAATAATAAACATATTTTAAGCAATAATAGTCTATATTTATTTGTAATGTTTCTATCTTATTATCAGAATAATACTTTTTGAACCGTTTCAGTTATAATAAAATTTTTTTTGGAAGCATTTTTCAATGTGTTTTATATTTTTTAGATTTTTTGGTTCATGTCTAGTAGAATAATTATATTATCCCTGAAAATCAACACAATATCTTCTTTGATTCATTTTATAATAAAAAGTGCTAACAGCTTTGTTTTGTATTTTCATTTTTCAAACAAATTTAATTAATTACATTAGAACTATGTTACATCCTAATGGCTTCACAACATGACGCCCATATTATGCAAAAAGAAAATGTATATTTCTTAAGTTAGCTTAAGGGAACTGAGCCGAAAATTGACCCCAAATTCGTATTTTTAATTCCTATATAAAATGAAACTACATTAAATTCTGAACAAAATGGTGTATTCAAAATTAAAATTGGACCACAGGAAGCGGTCAAAATAATTAAACGAAATAATGTCTGGCGCGCGAGTCTAGCGAGCAAGTCTAATGAAGCCCTGCCCATGCGTAGGAACGCTTCCTTCTTCATCTGCATATTTGTCTTTCAATTTCTTCATCGCCAATCGCCTCTTCACCTTTTCTGGCTTTGAATTATCTTCAGCAGCTTTGTCAGCTTCGCTTATTCTTAATTGATCAAGGGCCATGAGTTTTCGAATAAAGAAATTGTTCCGGAACAAAACGCTCTCCTGAAACTCCCGTTTTCTGTGCAACTTATCCCTGTTTATCTTGATGTATTATAGCTATCGATCTAATTTTTTCAAATTGAAAGTAACATCTGTCGGTACATTTTCTTATATGATTTTATTCGAAAACAAATGGTAAGTGTCAGAATCAGTGGGGACTAAGTTAATGGAAGATCAGACAAAACATAAAACGAGATTGTAATATGAGTATTGGAATGAGAGAGAAAATCGCATCACAAAATGAAGAGGACAGTATAACGAGTAAAAGCAAGAAAAAAAATTGCAATTAGGTCCATTGGTATGGAATTGGTGTGGGTACAAAGTTAAACATCTAAAACCTGGCATTACTTGCCGATCCTATGGTTCCCTTTGGACTTATTTAAGATTTGGGCTACATCGTTTGAAATTATAGTGTTCTGAACAAAATGAAAAAAAAAAATTATAAAAATCCAATTAGTATTGACCGAGAAAACTCATGTCTACCGTGTGCGCCCAAATTCCGGCCCGATATTTGGCTCAGTCCCCTTAAGTAGGTCATGATAAAGACGTTTCAAAGATTTTTGTAAAATGACGTAGTTAATATTGGAGAAAAGAATCTAACTATCATAGTAAATTGAGTTCTTTCTATTAAAGCACAGAACTTAATGTGTGAAATTGTTATGAACTTCTACCAATATTGGCATTAATTTATGCATATTAGCATCGAAAGTCTTGTACCATAAAAGAATCAAGCGCATGCCATTATTACTAGTGTCATATGCTGACAGAGCAATGTTCCCGGCGAAAATAGCTCGAACTTCGTCTTGCTATGGTTGTTAGAAACTCATCCTATTTCTACAAGATTTCTCTTACAACCGAGATTAAGGGATGCTAATATTTCTCTCTATCCTTAAAAACGCGTTAAGCGACACGTTCCTACGTAGACGTAGCCAAGCATCTTGGTTGCAAGAGTACTCTCGCTGAAATTGAACGAGCGGTTTTTTTGTGCACCCGTGCACGCGGTCCACATCTTTCATACTCAGCTGCTGCCAAAGTGCTTAAAAAGTGTAAGCACTTTGTGGAAATGTGGGTAGAGCAGTATAGGGTCAGAAAAACCGTCGATGACCTGCCAGGGAAAGGAGAGACGCGAGCAACGTCCAGTAAGGACGTATAAATACCATAAGATGCAGATTAACTGAGGCGAAAGTGTAGTATCGTCCCACGGGGCAGAAACCCCTGCTCTCAGAGGTTTATATGGAAAAACGCTTGGCATGGGCTACGGAAAATGTTGATCGCGATTGGTCCAATGTACTTTTTTCGGACAAAGCGTCCTTTTGGGCATGGGTTCCCATAAAACGTGCCTGGTCAGCGAACTGTTAAACACCCCATAAAGATCCATGTTTGGGAATGCTTCTCAAAGCGCGGTTTTGGCTGTTTAGAGCGTTTTCCGGAGAACCTCAACGCTCAAAAATCTGCAGAGAAGATGTTTGGAGCCAACAATAAGGATTGGATCCTTCAAGAGGACAACGACCCCAAACATCGTAATCACTTCTGTACATCCTGGAAAGCGGAAAATGGCATCACGACCTTGGACTGGCCTTCAAAATCTCCTGATGCGAATCCAATAGAAAATGTGTGGAGTGTCGTGAAGAGGAAACTTCAAGGAAGATTCCACTGAAGCAACTCTCTCGACGAATTAAGGAGGTATGGCGCTCTCTACCTACGGAATATGCCGAAAAACTAGTCGAGAGCATTCCCAGAAGGTGCCAGGCCATTATCCAGAACAACGGTGATTGGACGGTTTATTAGGCAAGTGCGCCCTAGTGCTTTATGCGCGCGGTTGTGCCAATAAAGAAAAATGAGGCTTGCTTAAAAACTTTCCGAGTAAACGCGTACCTTTCCTTATGGAACAGTCTGTAGATGGAGAAAAAAATCTAACTATTATAGTAAATTGAGTTCTTTCTATTAAAGCACCGAACTCAATGTGTGAGATGAGTATGAGCTTCTACAATATTGGTATCAACTCATGCATTTTCAAGATAAAATGTCTTGTACAATAAAAAAATCAAGCGCATGCCATTATTGCTAGTGTTTTATGCTCTCGGAGCAATGTTCCTTGCGGAAATAGCTCGACCTTTACCTTGCTATGGTTGCAAGAAAACTCATCCTATTTCAGCAAGAGTACTCTTACAACCGAGAGTACACGTAAGGTGCTACGTTCGAAAGTAGGCGTGGCCTAACATATCGGTTGTAAGAGAACTCTTGCTGAAATAGGATGAATTTCTAGCAACCACAGGAATGCGAAGTTCGGGTTATTTTCGCAGGGTACAACTGCTCTGAAAGCATGAAACTCAGTACTTTTTCAGCATGAAGGGATCCCTGCTCAAAATGTATGGATTTTTTGTCAGGATAGTAAGAACAAAACCTGATACAGAAGCATGATCAGTGTTCTTGCTATTATAATCAGATATTTTTCCGTTTAGACTTAAAATGCAAATATCAATTGAACCCTCATTTAACTTTCGTTCGTTTTTTTGATAAAACTTCCTATACTCATTATATCTATAATTATTTTCTCGTTTCGTCTCGTCTCACTTTCCCTTGTCTCGTTTGGTCCTGCATTTTTTCCCTAAGTGCGTAATATACTATTTTTCTTATTCAATATGAATATTTTCAATTATGAAAAAAATCTGCCCGCTTAGCGGGTATATTCTTATCGCGTGCTTTGCGCTCCAAAATATTTGAACGTCGCGTTTTGCGCTCTACGTTCGGTCTTACGTTCTTCGCATACCTTCAAGTTTATTTCTTGTAATTTGATACTAAAACTCAAGTTAATTTTATAATATTTCAAAATTACTAAATCTGTTTTTGATTCCAAATAAAATAGGAAATTCAATTTAGTTAAGGCTCCATCGGCCTGAAGGAAAACATTTTCATCATGATACTCGCGGTCCGCGCTCGATTTTTATTCTTTTTTCGAATCTCACATATTTTGGTTAAAAAATGAAAGTTTCTATTTTCCATATATAAAATAAAAACATAAAATATACATCTAGTCGGAAAATATCATAATGAAAATTAAAATTCTTTAAAGAAATATCAATAATCTAAAAACGAAGAGAGTCTTACTATCATCTTTTAATTTCTATACGATCTTTAGACGAGGCTTAAGGATACATTTTCTTGAAGAAACAGCCATTATCCAAACATTATTGTGATTGTTTTAAATAATTGCTGCATGACTTTTACCGTTTTTGACAGCGATTGATTCCTCTATACTAAGCAGTAAGATAATATCGGGAGAAAGAGTACTGGATGCAAAAGAAGCGTATTTCATGGCATCTATAAGATTGTTCAGAAGAAAACCTAAACCTGCATACTGGCTTCACATTTGTGGTGGATGCTTAATTTCTTTGAAACACATTTTATCTACAGCTCAGTGTGTAAAAATACTGGACGGTAATTTCGATCGCCGACTTAAAAACGTTGCCGCTTATGTTGGGAATCCAAATTTAGAGGACTCTTCGGAGAGATATTTTATTCTCGATTTTTGTTGGCACAAACGCTATAATAACAATGATTTACCCGATACTGCTATTTACGATATTGGAATTGTTCTGGTAAGTCTATAAACTAGCTTGTAATTCTGAATAAATGGTCATTAGAAACCAAATGTTAAAAATGAGTTTTGTGTTTAGCAATTGAAGATTTGCTTATTGTGAAAGAGGAAAATTGTAATAGTTGTCGCTAGGAAAGTCTTGCAACAACAGCTACAACTTTTATGTTAATAATAAGTTTTAAAAATTTTCTTTCATTTCACCCAGCTTTAACACTTGCGCCATTCCGAAATCTGTTTCCAAACCAATAAGTCCTGCCGTTTTCCGACGTTTTGGTCCGGAATTTTAAATCCAATCTATTCATGCATTACAAAGGATTTTGAAACGAATCAATTATGCAATATGAAGAAGTTCAAATCGAATCATTGTGAGCCCTATCCGAACCGTCAGGAACGCATAGATTTGTTTTATTTAAAAAAAAAAAATTTGTCTGAATGCAAACAGTTTTTTTCTACACTACGACCCTGTAAAATTTGCAACTCTTGTTTTTTGGTGAAGCACCAACTTTTTATCATTAAATTGCTCAAATGTGACTTTAAAAATGTTCTGTTTCTATAAAATATAGAAGAAGGGCATACGATTAATTAACATTGATATGAGCAATACGGCTGGGTGCTTCATCTAACATTTTGAATTTAAACTACCGGATATTTTGAGTTGGAAAGATATAATGACATTGACGAATTGACAGAAAATTAGTATTATGTTTGACATTTAAGAAATGGGGCACTTTACGATTGAACAAAATTGGGAAATGTTGAAAATTTACTTCCAAAGTGGCGAGTCTTCTACCCAAACTGTAAGAAATTTACGAAAAAAATTTGGCAAAAAGGAAGTGCTTTCATCGCATTTTGTGGATCATTTTGTGAAGCGAGTCCGTGAAACTGGATCGTTATTGTACAAAACAACCCGTTCACGTCCTCGTCCAGTGCGCTCAGCTAAAAACATTGTTGCTGTTGCCCAGAGTGTGCTTGAACACCCACCAACATCAACTCGTCATCGCTCTCAGGTTCTG
This sequence comes from Diplolepis rosae, assembly GCA_030998225.1. NCBI lineage: Eukaryota > Metazoa > Arthropoda > Insecta > Hymenoptera > Diplolepididae > Diplolepis > Diplolepis rosae. The sequence continues at coordinate 3,184,951 of JAPYXD010000736.1, forward strand.
AACATTCCTTGCACTTTTCTGAGGAGAATTTTGCATAAAGACCTCGGTATGAAGGCCTACAAAGTTCAAATAGTCCAAGAACTGAAGCCTCATGGCCATCCGATGCTTTTTCGGTTCGCCCAATGGGCTGAAGGCCGCTTGGTTATCATTGAGAAGCCGATGCACATACGACGAGTGACTGTTTGGTGTGAATTTTGGTACGGTAGCATCATTGGGCCATTTTTCTTCGAAAATGAGCAATGAGCCGCTGTTGCGGTCAATAGCGAGCGTTGTCGTGCCATGCTCAACGAATTTTTATTTCTAAAAATTGAAGAGGATGACATGGACGTCATTTGTTTTCAACAGGACAGGGCCACTTGCCACACAGCTAACGTAACAATCGATCTTTTACGCACCGTTTTCGAAATTCGAATAATCAGCCGAAATCCTGATGTCAATTGGCCACCAAGGAGCTGTGAGTTGATTCCGTTGGACTATTTTTTGTGGAGAGCTGTTAAGGATAAGTTTTACGTTAACCATCCAGAGACGATTGAGGTCTTAAAACACGAAGTCGAAGTTGCCATTCATGGGATTGAAGCCCAAACAATCGAAAATGTACTGAATAATTGAGTTGATCGAATGGGGTACTATAAGGCCAGCCGTGGCAGTCATTTGAATGATGTTGTGTTTCATCCTTAAATGGAAAGGTTCAATCTTTCTAATAAAACCATACTTTTGAAAAAGTATCCATAAGTTTTTTTTTATAGCCGATTCAAATTCCAAATGTTAGATGGCCCACCCTGTACTATTAAATCTAGGATAGTTTCTTTCACGAAGACATTTTTTCTAACAATATTCATCAAAAGAACGTTGATAATTAGTAAACTTGGTATCACTTTGAAGAAAAAGTGGTTGTAGTATTGATTTTATTGACATCCGTTTAGTAATGTATTTGTCCGGAACGTAATATCAATGAATTCATTGTAAAGCAACAATACATCGAAGCGTATTCGGACCGGTTGGGATCAGCAAAGGGAGAAGTCAGCTCACGAACGAGCCATCGTTCAATCGTCTCCGACCATCCGGAGAGTAAGGACAGGCCAGTGTTCGCAGAACGTGGACGTAAACGGCTCCCACCATAGATGCTTCGAGCTCATTGTGTCTTCCTTATTCAACCAACCTATGGCAGTGGAGCGAGGAAGAAGCCATGAGCTGTTAGGGTCCATGGTGGGGGCCGTTTACGTCTACGTTCTGCGAACACTGGGACAGGCTTTTCTGTGAAACTCGTTTCCGTCTCCCTTGCAAGCCGTAATGCATCGCCCGTTGGGAGGCCAGAATAAGCAAGTCAAAGGTTAAGAGCATGCTCATTGTGTTCAATGACATTAGGAGGCTTGTCCACTTTGAGTTTGTGCCACATAGTATAACCGTCCATGCCAAATTCTACGTGGAAGTGCTCAAGAGACTCAAAAGAAGGGTTTATCGGGTCCAGACCGACATCGCGGACAATTGGAAACTTCACACCGATATCGTTTCAGTCCACACCGCATTCCTCGTGATCCGTTTCCTGACCGAATCAAAGGTCCAACGACCCCCCCCCCCCCCCCCTACTGTCCTGGCGTTACTGTTACCGCGCCTGAAAACTCCCATGAAAGGACATCATTTCGGGTCAGTTGGCAAAGTCAAAGAGGCTTACATCAAGGCTTTAAAGTACATTCCGGAAAAGGCCTACCGTGACGCCTTCGATGCCTGAAAATCTTGCTGGGAGCGATGTATCGACGCAGGAGGAGCCTATTTTGAAACCATCTTATGTGTTGCACCGACCTGTTCAATAATCTTTTTTTTTAATTGACTCACTGACATTACCTTTCGGAGAAACAATATACCAGGGATGTAAGTTGAAATTTGCTGCCTTTACTCATAGATGTCGCTAGAGATATGTATACATTTTTATGATTTGGCATCTATATCATATTTTTCTATGGACAATAACCTTCAAAAATACACAATTACATTCTGCCAAAATAATAGCATCATAGTTATTTACCTCAGTGAATAGGTCGAGTTTCGTTCCAAGTAAATCGCATTTGCGGCATTCGTTGCTTTTCTTATTTCATCAAAAGAAAAAAGCAGTTGAAGCTCATAGATTGCTGGTAGAAATTTATTAATTTAAAGGTGGAGATTTCGATTTAACAGATAATGAACATCCTGGTGCAGCAAAAAGTTCGAAGACGAGGAATTGCAGGCGTTATTGGATGAAGACCCAAGCCAATCGCAACAACAATTGGCACAAACACTAAATGTGACCCGAGGAGCAATTTGCCAATGTTTAAAAGCCATGGGAAAAATCCAAAAGTATGGAAAATGGGTACCACACCAACTGAACGATAGACAAATGGAAAATCGAAAAACAATTTGTGAAATGCTGCTTCAACGTTTCGAAAGGAAATCTTTTCTGCATCGAATTGTCACGGGGGACGAAAAATAGATTTATTTCGAGAACCCGAAGCGGAAAAAATCATGGCTTTCACCTGGTGAGGTCGGCCCATCGACTCCAAGGCCAAATCGCTTTGGCCGTAAGGCAATGCTCTGTGTTTGGTGGGACCAGTGTGGTGTGGTGTACTTCGAGTTATTAAAACCTGGTGAGGCTGTGAATACGGATCGCTATCGACAACAAATTATCAATTTGAATTATGCGTCGATCGAAAAACGGCCGAAATGGGCCCGAAGATATGGCAAAGTTATCCTACAACATGACAACGCACCGTCTCATACCGCTAAAGTGGTGAAGAACACATTAAAAGCTTTGAATTGGGAAATATTATCGCACCCGCCGTACTCTCCAGACCTCGCCTCGTCCGACTATCACCTTTTCGCATCGATGGGACACTCACTCGCAGAGCAGCGCTTCGCCAATTTTGAAGAAGTCGAAAAATGGCTCGTCGAATGTTTTGCCTTGAAAGAGAAAAAGTTTTTTTGGGATGATATCCATGATTTGCCTGAAAGATGGGCAAGATGTGTAGAATCCAATTGTCCATACTTTGAATAGAAAATTTTTGAGATTCCCTTGAGAATTTAGTGTTTTCTGTATTGAAAAAACTGGAAAACTTCAACTAACACCCCTGGTATATCTTATTTTTGAATTTATCAATAATTAACAGTTTGACGTTTGTTTATGCATTCTATATAACACCCTCTTGGGAAAGGAATCCATTTACGTTTATTACAAACTGGTTTACAATATTTTTTAAGAAGCGCATTAATGAATAAATAAAAACGCATTTGTCAAACATTTACGTTTACTTCATACTTATATATATCGTCATATTTGAAACATTTTTGTAATTTCCACCAAACAATAATTGATATTTTGAGGTAACGTTGCATATACGACTAGATTGTTTGATTATGATCTTTAAAAACTCTCTTTATTTCCTCTTTTAGACAGTTTTCAGGTGTTGCAATACTTTTATAGCACCCTATATATTAACTTATGAAATATACTTAGTACCCACTAAAATTAAATAATTATTTAATTGATAATTTTATTAGCTTGAGGAAGAAGTTAGGGTGTCGGATACAGTAAACAAGATTGCTTTGTTTCCCTTTGATGTTCCTATAGAAACTGGACTAACAATGGGGTGGGGTTCTCAAAAGCATTCGTCAACAAAAAATGTATTCAGCAAATCTTTTCGACTAAAACATTTGTCACGATATTTGCAAAGCGTTTTTATGATGATTGGGGAATGCAAAGTATCAGTTGATGAGAAGGAAGATTATTTGTTGATAGGATATGGACAGGACAATCAGATACATACTTCTTTGGTAAATATCTTGAAGTTTATATCTCATAAATAAGTCCACCTATAGTGTTTTAAACAAAAAATCAAAATGCATTAGCAGACTCCAAGCTTGTCTCTGAGCTGATTTCATCTGCTTTGTATTAAAAACTCTCAGTCTATTATATTTCTGGCAATTAATGCAGTGACATGAAATTACCGAAAATAATTCTCTATTTGGACTATAGGGCGATGCTGGTAATCCTCTGATTGTCGAGTACAACAATGTGAAATATGTAAGTTTTATAAAAATTTCTCCTTGGATTGAAATTTAAGGGCAATTTTATAAATTTGTAAGGTAAAGGAAATGGCATGTAAAATTGCAATGTATTAACCACGAAACATAATTAAGAAAAGAATATCAGTCGAACAGAAAGCAAGTATTGCAACCAGAATGTATTCAAAATTTACCTTACATACATTTGACAACACTGTCGTTTCTTTTCTGCTTCTAACATTAAAAATACTGATCCTGTCCTTAAATCTCAATACACTATAATGTCAATTTTATTAAACTGTATCACTAAGAGTTTCACAAATGTATTTTCTTCATACAGGTTGCTGGAATTGCTACTTATATACCAACAAAAGCCAAAGTTCATCCCAATTTTTTCGTTAGTGTTAAATTACATAGGAAGGGGATTTATCGAACGATGGATTATCTCTCTAATAAGGCAAGGGGTAGTAGTACAGCAAACGCTGCTTAAGTCAACAATCCCAACTTCATTACAATATCTGATTTATTGTTAGATGACATGTGTCAGGTGGTACCTTCAAATATAAGAATGAAGTGATTGACTCTAACATGAATCATACTTTCTTTCACTGGAAACTTTTTTTATAGTTAGTAAGTTTAGGGTATTGTCAGCAGAAAATTTTGCTCTAGCTAGAGTAATTAAAAATTGACTATTCTTACTAGCGGGTCATAAAGTAGATTTTATTCCCTCGTGCGGGGCAAACGAATCCGTTTTTGACCCCTTCGTAGAAAAAAATCGTGTACGAGACAAGAAAAAAATTAATTTTACTCGTGTGATTGTTACGCTCGCTTAGCTTGGGCATCAAACTTCACACTCGCGAAATAAATTTTTTCTTCCTAGTTGTACAATAGACTATTTCGTAATTTTACATGGATTGTGGGAATAGATAATGTTATGATATCTAAGAATTTGAACGTCAATCTGATCTAATTAATCAATTCAATATTGCACTGAATAACTAACTGCATGATAAATACTCGACTTGGAAACGAAGATTTGAATGATTGAAATAATATTCCTTAATAGCGCACGAACAACGCGAAACTAGGATTAAGTATTGTCCAACCGATCGATATTTCGGGGCAATTTTTTTTCGGAAAATGAATAAAACAAAAATACTACCTTATGTAACTCTTTTTTATCTAAACTAATGTTTATTCAAGTCAATTAGTCAATTAGTTTGCCGAGAAAAAAATAAAATAGTGGCATTTTTTCCGTTCAACAATACAATTCAATTCAAAGTTTTTAAAACTACAATTGAGAAATTTTGGGAACTATTCGACTAAAGGAGTTGAAATACAGGGTTTCCCAATAGGGGTGATATGATTTTGAATGTCCCTATCGGGCTCATTTGAACTGAAATTTTTGACGTCTGCTGTCAGTTGTCATCAGTAAGGTTTGCCATTTAATCATGAGTAGTTTCACGCTTCCACAACGTTTGGAAATTGTCCAATTATTTTATCAAAATTCGAGAAGTTTTGTCGGTGTTCAAAGAGCATATCGTGCAAAATATGGTCGTCATTCTGCTCCATCCGCGCTCTCAATTCGTCGAATAATCGATAAGTTGGAGAGTGAATTTACTCTATTGGATACTAAGCCTAAAAATCGTATGCGTACAATTGGAGAGCTTGAAACCAATATCCGAGCCGCTATAGCAGCCATACCACCAGAAATGCTCCACAAAATCATCGAAAATTGGCTTGAACGCATTCGGGTTTGCAAGAAGAGTCTCGGGGGACATTTGGCCGATATATTGTTTAAATCATAAATGGCATAGAATATCCAATATAATAAAAAAGATTTCGATCAATTCCGAATGAATATTCAGTGTTTTTTTTCAATTTCAAAACATATCACCCTTATTGGGAAACCCTTTATATCATTGTTTCTTAGACTGTAACGTAAACGTCAATGTATCACTTGGCGTGATAAGTTTAAAATCTGGAAAGTTGTCGCGTTGTAAACAAAAAGTTCGGTTGACACGCTTCCGATGCATCCCTGCTACTATATTGCAATTTGTTTTTGCAAGCATAGATTAATGCCCAAATCACTTTAGTATTTCTTGTGAAAAACGTGATTTTTTTAATGGCCGGGAAAAAATTTTCAATGACCGGGAAATGGCAGGGAAATATTTTAGTCAATGAAAACGGTCACCCTGAATATGAATTTCATACGTCAAAAAATTGCTGATGCTTTCGTATTTAACAGGTGAATTAAAACATTTTTTAAGAATAAGCGAAGTTGACAAGGCCGCTGAAGATAATTCGAAGGCAGGAAGGGTGAAGAGTTGGTTGAAGATGAAGAAATTGAAAGATAAATATGCAGATGAAGAAGGAAGCGGTTAATTATTTTAACTGCTTCCTGGCGTCCAATTTTAATATTAAATACACTATTTTATTCAGAATTTAATGTGCTTTCATTTTATACAGGAATAAAAAATACGAATTTGGGGACAATTTTTGGCTCATTTCCCTTAAGCTAACTTAAGAAACATACATTTTCTTTTTGCATAACAGGGGCGTCATGTTGTGAAGCCATTATGATGTACCACATCACTCAATAAGTTTCCGGTCTAACTAAGAAAAACACAGTTTCTTCGAGAAATTCGACTTTATTCATGAACATAGTTTCCTTCAAGCGTAATACATTCATTCCATCGCTTCTTTAGCTTCTCGATGTCTTTTTTGTAGAATGATTCGTCTTTGCTCTCAACATAGGCCTCAGTTTCGGCAATCACTTCTTCATTGAAACCAAAACTCTTTCCCTGGAGCATTTTGTTCAGGTTAGCAAAGAGCCATCAGCCGCTGCGGGCCAGATCTGGAGAATATGGTGGGTGAGGAAGCAATTCGAAGCTTAATTCATTCAATTTGACCATCGTTTTCATGGACTTGCGGCACGGCGCATTGTCTTGGTGGAACAGCACTTTTTCCTTTTGCATGTGAGGCCGTTTTTTCTTGATTTCAGCGCTCAACCGATTCAGTAATGCCATGTAATAGTCGCTGTTAATGGTTTTGCCTTTCTCAAGATAGTCGATAAACAAAATACCATACGCGTCCCAAAATACGGATGCCATAACCTTGCCAGCCCACTGTTGAGTTTTTGGTCGCTTTGGACGGCTTTCACCAGCTGCTGTCCACTCAGCTGACGATCTTTCTGTTTCAGGTGTATAGTCGTCGATCCATGTTTCATTCATTGTCACATACCGACGTAGAAAATGCTTTTTACCTCGCTTGAATAGCTCCAAACAGTGTTCTAAATACTCGACGCGTTTTTGTTTTTGGTCGGATGTAAGCAAACGCGGCACCCATTTCGAAAACAACTTACGCATCCCCAAAGATTCGTGCAAAATTGTAAACACACTACCTTCTGATATCTTTAAGGCGTCATCTATCACACGCAACTTTAATTTACGACCTCCTAAAACTATTTTATGGACTTTTGTTATGTTTTCCGGAACAGCTGCTGATTTTGGGTGACCAGAGCGTTCAGCGCCATCGGTGTTTGTAAGACCGCGTTTAAATTTGGCATACCAGTCGATGATTATTGATTTCCCTGGTGCAGTCCCCATAGCGCTTGTCAAGCCACTGCTTTGCTTCAACAGTATTTTTTCTCATAAAAAAGCAATGTTTGATCAACACTCGAAACTCTTTTTTATCAATTGTTTTGGAAATCACAAAAGTTGCTTTACCATAACATGTGTAGCTTCAGAACTAATCTTCATATTATTATGAAATTTCGACAATTAACGTTTGAAGGTCGGTGCCATCAAGAAACTATATGGATTTGACAACAGTGGTGCCATGTATATGTCAGACCGGAAACTTATTGCGTGATGTGTTACTAGCATCATCATCCAAGTTTATTGCAGAACGACATAATAGGGGCAGTTATTATTGTCGAAGTCGACTTTTTTTGGATCGCTTTTCTCATTTTTTCATCTAATCTAATTAATTGATCAAATCCTGTACTGAATAAATAACTAAATAGTAAATACAGCATTTGAAAACGAAGATTGAATAAATTTTAATGTATAAAATGAATAGATTATGAATTTAAAAAAATTAATTTCGTAATTCATAGTATTAATTATAATAATTCTATAATAGCATGGATAATGTCTTTTGAAAGAAGAATATAATTTGTGATAAAATGTGAGATTTTAATTATCGCTGATTATATAAGTAAATAATTACAACATAGATATTTATTTTGACTTGATAATAAAAATGTTTACAAAGATATAATACGCCAAATCCTTTAATTGCCAGCTAGTTCTTATCGTTTCTATGACATCGGGTCTTTACACAGTTATCGGATCAAATTTTTCAATACTATAATTTTGTGGTCGGATGATGAAACTACATAGAAATTGTTTGCAATAGGGATACAAATAACTACTCGATATATAAAAATTGCGTCAGCTACATCAAGGCTTTCAAAATGGAGAGTACAAAATTTTTGTGCGTCCTCATTTTCGTAGTTGTCGTTAATGGTATTGGTATGTAAAATTCATAAGAACTAAAACGAAATTAAATACGCAACTAAAATAGGGTCGTCATGCAATGAAATATACATTGTGTCAAAAAAGTACTAGAAATTTGTAATTTAAAAGGCCCTCGTTAATTAAAAAAAAATATTTTTTACTGTTAGTTGGTGGCAATGTACTTAATTACTACGCCATCAACGAGCGCGATCTCTCAACGAGTTGTGTAGTGTCGATCTGCAAAAAATGTTATAAAGGCTTATCATGAATCAGTTTTATTATAAACATGGTCTTATGAGTGGAACAAAGTGTACCAGGAGGAGCAAGAGATCGTAGAAAATATGCTCCGTTCTGAATTACCTTCTAAAGGGTTTTCCAAAAGGGACATAACAATTTTATCTATGAATAAAACACAGAAATATTTGAGATTTTGAGTTCAAATTTTTTTGTGGGTGTAGTGCAAGCATGACATTTTATGAATGAAATTCGATATTGGTCGTATGATCACCACGAGCCCGTTTACAGCGGTTGATTTTTTGGACCCAATATTCCACCATTATGGCATACATTTCGACCGGAACGTTGGCAATTTTGCGTTGGATGTTGTCTTTAAGGTCGTCTAAAGTTGCTGGCTTGTTGGCATAGACCAGTGACTTGATATGACCCCATAAAAAGAAATCAAATGGCGTTAGATCGCATGAACGAGGCGGCTATTCGACCGGACCATTTCTCAAGATAACACGTTCACCGAATTTTCCTTTCAATAAATCGATTGTTCGGCGTTTCAAATGATCAAGTGACTTTAGTTCTTGAGTCAATTTAATCTTGAAAGCATGTAGGCCAAGATCTTTTCGGATAATACGCCACAGTGTCGTTTTAGCGATGCCCAATTCTTGAGAACGACGTGGAATTGACTGATTTGGCTCATTTTGAATCGATGCACTTACGGCTGCGATTATTTCTTCGTTCCGAGCAATACGACGTCTTTTTGGCGCCAGAACATCCAATAGTGTAAATTTGGTCTCGGATTTATCCATTATAGCACGCACAGCCTGTCAGGTGGGACGATTATTACCGCCGAAAATTGAAGTAAGCGCTCTTAAAGTTGCGACCACCGACTCAGAATTTCGGTAGTAATTTTTAATAATTTCCAAACGTTGCTGGTTCGTGAACTTTACCATGATAAAAATGTTGAGCTCGAGGCATCTATGGTGGGGGCTGCCAGCTCCCACGTTCTGGGCTCACTGCGTCAAAGTCGCTCAAAAGTCAAGGTGATGTTCATGGTTTCCTTCGATATTCGTGGTTTGGTGCATCACAAATTCGTTCCAAAGGAACAGACGGCCAATACAGAATACTTTTTGTCCGTATTGAAGCGTTTGCGTGGGAAAAGCCATCAGAAACGGCCAGATTCGTGGAAGAACAATTTATGTGATTAAATTTAAAGCCAAAATCGCAACAAATACCATCGATCAACTACTGTCTTCACCAGATGTGGCTCCTTGTGACTTCTTTCTGTTCTCGAAACTGAAATTGTCGCCCGCGGTACCTGTTTTGACTCGATTGAAGAAATAAAACAAAATTCGTGAAAGGAGCTGAAGCCCATACTGTAAAGTGCTAGTAAAAAGTATTTCGAAGACTGGAAAAAATGCTGACATATGTGGGTTGCATCGATGGGGCCTACTTTGAAGACGGAAAAATAATATTTAACAATTCCCGGTACTTTTTTGACACAAAATAGAACTAAAACTCTTGAATGAAATATCAATAATCCAAAAAGGAAGAGTGTCTTACCATCTTATTTTAATTTCAATACGATCTTTGGACGAAGCTTAAGGATACATGTTCTTAAAGAAACAACCATTATCCAAAGATTATTGTAATTATTTTAAATAACTGTTCCATGATTTTTACCCTTTCTGACAGTAATTGATTTATCTATACTAAGCAGTAAGATAACATTGGGAGAAAGAGTATTAGATCCAAAAGAAGCGTTTTTCATGGCATCTATAAAAGTGTTCAGAAATCAAGCTAAACCTCAACACTGGCTTCACATTTGTGGTGGATGCTTAATTTCTTTGAAACACATTTTATCTGCAGCTCAATGTATAATAATGCTGGAAACAAAATTTAAGCCACATTTAGAACACATTGCCGCTCATGTTGGAGATCTGGATTTAAAAGGCCCTTCGAAGCCCCATTATATTTTAGGTTTTTATAAGCACGAGGGCTATAATGAAAATGATGCAAGCAATACTGCCGCTAACGATATAGGAGTTATTCTGGTTAGTTTATGAACTAGTTTTTTATTTTGAATAAAAAGCTATTTGAAACTAGGTATATTTATCTCGATATCAAATCAAATGAAGTGTTAAGGGGACAAATCACTGTGACGGGCGTTTTTAGGGTAATTTTCAGGAATTAATTTCCAACTAAATATTTATGAAACACCAGTAATTTTTTTTATTATCTTCTACACATTGAAGAAAGTTTCAAAATTTTTTTGTCCAAAAAAATATAAAACTCGTCGATTTAAGCTGCTCCGCGTATCTCTATGATTTTTACGCATGGTCGAATGATGTACAGGATTTCGCAAAAGCCAGTCGTCTGAAAAAAAAATAAAAAATATACTATATAATACTACTATAATACTATATAATACTATATAATATATTAGAATAAGTGTACCAAATTTCAAGTCGATCCGTTAATTAGATCTCGAGGTATCCTTTATATCGTTTTGAAAAACATATTTTTTAGAAAAACGTGTTTAAAGTTTTGGTACTAGTTTTTTCAGTGGAAAAAATTATTTAAGCTTCTTACCCTTAATCTGCCATTCCTGCCTCATAAAGGAGACCTTTTGTCCCTTATTCTAGAGGCTTCAAAAGATTTTTCAAGCCTATGAAAAAATGATTTTTTCAAAATTTCACAATGGTCTAACCTCTTAAGGATAAGTTTTGCGTTATACAATTAAAAATCTGCTCATTGCGATGAAGTGAAATTCAATAGAGTGGTCGCTATAAAAGTCTTGCAATACAGCTACAACTTTTATGGTTATGGTCTTTTTTTAATTACACCTCAAATTTAGACCATTTTCCCGACTAGACAGACAGTGATGAGATTTTAAGAAAATTTTTCATTTTAGGATGCCTTATATTATTTAATTGTTTGAGTATATTGATACAATTTTAGTTTACTTACTTTTGGCACGAAATGATTGCAGGTGAAATAATTCAGAAAGAGTTTAGAAATTATACGCAGAAAAAACTCTTGAATCAAAGGAAAATCTCCCACGAAATATGAACATGTCAGTTTTGAAGATTTTCTTTTTCTTTATCCACATTCAGAAAAAAAAGTTTAATTGATTCAAAGAAAATTATTGGTTTGAAAACATTTTTGTAATTCAAAGAAAATTTTAGTTCAAATACACTGACGGTTGAAATCATCTGTTCACTTGTTGTTTCAGCTATTCCTAAAGAGTCTTAATTTTTGTAATAACAAGTTGAAATTCTTTTCCCTATCATAACATGAGAGTTAATAAAATTTTGCACCTAATGAGCATAAGTTAGAGACAAAGTGTTAATTTTATAAAAATATATTTCAAAAAAAGGAAAATTTTAATCAGTCTGAAAAATATTAAAAACTCTGAAATTAATTAAGATTGTTGAAACTTTCTGGTCTCATTTAAGTGGTAGGTTTGCACAGTATTTTCCTAACTAATCAAGATATTTTCAAATTTTTTTTTCTGGATTCTACCCGAGGTCAAACATGTTACAAAAAGGTCGTAAAATTTTAAGAATGTGTAGCTACTTACAAGGAATTTTTAAAAACCAATGTGTATCATATTCTAATAAAATTTAAGAATATTTATGAAATTATTTAGAAAATATATAGGTTTTGGTTCTATATAATTTAAAAAGAAATTTAGAAAAAAATACCTTCATTTCTCTACGTTGTCTCCTTCTAGCTCAATACACTACTCCCGCCAATGTTCAATAGATTCGAAAGCCAGTTTATAGTGAGAATCGTAGAGCTCCACGACATATCCATTAACCGCCGACTCCACTTCCTCATTGTTAGAAAATCTTTGAACACCATTCATTCTTTCAAGCTTGAAAAGAGAAAATAATCCGAGGAGGCTAAATCTGGCGAATAGGGTGCGGGAGGAAGCAATTTGAACTTCAACTCATTGATTTTGGCCATCGTGATTACGGATGGGTGAACTGGTGCATTGTCTTGATGAAAGAACACTTTCTTTTCCGCCAAACACGGCTGTTTTTTCTTGATTTTATCACTCAAGCGCTGTAATAAGTTCACATAATACTCGCCGTTGATAGGTATTCCTTTTTAAAGATATTTAATGGAAATTATTCCACGTGCGTCCCAAAAAACTGATGCCAGGACCCTGCTAGCAGATGGAACTGTCTTCGCCTTCTTTGGAGCCGGTTCTCCCCTTTTTCATTGTTTTGACTGTTCCTTCGTCTCAGGTGTGAAATGATGGACCCATGTTTTATCCATGGTAATGAACCGACGCGAAAAATCGGCTTTATTGCTGTGAAACATCGCCAAACACTTGATTAAAACATCCCCACGACGCTGTTTTTGTTCCATTGTGAGCAAACGTGGCACCCATCTTACGCAAAGCTTTCTCAATAAAAAATTTTCAGTCAATATGCGATATACAGCACTTTTTGAAATGCCTACCATGTCTGCTAGCTCGCGTACTTTTAGTCGACGGTCATCCAATACCATTTTATAGATTTTATTCACCATTTCTGTCGTGGTCATCTCATTTTGTCGAACACTGCGATGTTCGTCTTGGAAGCTCGTACGAACTCATTTAAACTCTGCCACCTAATACTTTCCTGCTGTAAACGGAGGAGCAGACTCCCCCAGAGTAGAATCTAATTCGGCTTTGATATTGTTCAAAGTCAGACCTTTCAAATGAAAGTTTTTATCACACAACGATGACCGATTTTTTCTATGTTTACAAATTCACTGAGAGCGTTCACTACTAATAGATTTCAAACAAATACAAGGTTTTCCAATTACAGATTTCATTTTGATTGACAAGAAAAACGCGTGTTTTTCTTGAAAAGTCATTTGATTTTTATTTCATTCAATAGCGGAAGGTTTGCCATTAATAATAAAATACATTATCATTCATATGGCATCCACGGCTACGTTTGCAGGACGATGCTCTTTTGATGAAATTTTCCATTACATTTTCGCACATTTGGGTCTCTATTTCATCGATAACTGCACGAATCTTCTCTTTGAGTTTTTGAATTGAGTCACGAGCATCAGCATAAACCTTATCTTTCACGAAACCCCAAAGAAAAAAGTCTAGAGGTGTTAAATCGTTCCACTTGTGTGGTACGAAGTGCAGTCTTGTTGGAAATAAACATCGTCCACATCCATATCTTACAATTCTGGCCCAATGATCTCTCCTGTCCGAAAACCGCACCAAATAGTTACACGTTGTTGTTGTTGTGGTTTTAATAATTTCATTGCGTTGTTGAAGCGTGTATTGTTCCATTTTTATTAATGGCATAGTTTTTAGTTGTCATCTGTCAAAAAATGACACCTCTTATTATGGCACCTGAAAAAATAGCGGACTATTCAAAACGAAACATCTAATTGGAAAACCCTGTACTAAACAACGTAGCGTCTTCAAACTTTTAACTTAAGCTTTATGTATTTCATACTTGAATCATGTTTTATATGTGCTACCAAACAATCATTCATATTTTGAAATTATATTGCATATACTACATAATTTTATTATGATATTTAAAAACTCTCTAAATCTAAAAAGTATATGTAATTTTAGTTTATCTGGTTCGATAAAACCAGCAGAAATTTTGTTTGAACATTTTTGTTTATTCGTTCGTTATTCCTCGATTGTGTATAGGCAGTCCAATATTATTTGATAGATGTCAAGTATTGCAATACTTTTGCAGCGCACTATCTATCTAATTCTGAAATATCTTAGTACCTATTATAATTAAATAATTACTCACTTAAAAATTCATATAATTTTGTTAGCTTGAAAAAGAAGTTACGGTGTCGGATGTAGTGAACAAGATTGCTTTGTTTACCCTGGATGTTGATGTAGAATATGGTCTAATGATGGGATGGGGTTCTCAAAAACGTTCATCAATAAAAAATGTGTTCCGCAAACCATTTTTACCAACAGATTTGTCACAATATTTGCAGAGCCTTTCAATAAAGTTTCAGGGAGGTAGAAGTTATAAAGAATCACACAAAGGATTAGTTAATGAAAATGAATCTAATTTGTTAAAAGGGTATGGACCAAACACCATGGCATATGTTTCTGTGGTAAATATCTTGATGAAGTTTTATATCTCATAAATGGGAAAATCGCACCTGGTTTGTTGAAAAAAAAGGCGAACCCTAAAGCCAATTTTTTCCAACAAACGTACCAGTACTGTCAAAATTGAGGATCAATACAACTCACGTTTTTTACTAATATAATATTTCCATAAATTAATGCAGTAACAGTACATAGTTGAAAGTAAGTTCATATTTGCATTATAGGGCGATGCTGGTAATCCATTGATTGTCGAATACAACAACGTGAAATATGTAAGTTCTATAAACATTATTACTTGTTTCAAATTAGATCGTTGAGTTCGAAATTTTAGCCACTGCCTACATTATCGGAGGATCATTAGTCGCGTATTCGATATGATACGTTTCCGACAGGGCTCCTTGTATAAAAATTTCGAACTCAACCATCTAATTCGAAATCATTACAGCCGTAAGGCGGTGCCAGTGAGCGATATAAAAAGGTCTTTCTGTGGAGAAGGAGATGTCGGACGTCTGTGTAGCTCAGTTGGTTAGAGCAGTCGACCGGCAATCGAAAGACCCGGGCTCGAATTCTGGCACAGTCGAATGCGTCTTTTTTTTCATAGAACGATTTCAAATTCTTTAAATTATTATTGTCTTAAAATCTAAAGACAATTTGTATCCTTACTTTTTTCGCACTAGTATCACAAATACCGAAATTTGTATAGTAAGCGAAATGTTAGGTACAATTGAAATGTATTCACCACGGAACATAATTCAAAAGAGAATATTATTTGAATAGAAAGCAAGTATCTTGATCAAAATCTATTCAAAATTTACCTCACATACATTTTAAAAGATAGTAATTTCTTTTGCACTTTCAACGCTAAACATACTGACTATTCTTATATGAAAATACACTATAATCACAAATGTATTTCCTTTATTCAGGTTGCTGGAGTTGTTAGTTATATACCAACAAGAAGAAAGGATGCTCCTAATTTCTTCGCCAGTGTTAAATTCCATAAAAAGTGGATTCGTGAAGCAATGGATTATCTCTCATGGAAACCACACGGTAGAACAGCGACCGTTGTTTCAGGCAGCAATCCCAATATCACAACAATATCCTCAGATGAAAACAATGAAAACCGTCAAAACTATTCCAGTCATGAGAGAGAGTTAAAGCGAAGACGACGAAGTGGCACTGCCGAGTGATGCAGAATAGAGAGGGTAAAATGTGAGTGTGGCCAATCCATGTAAGCAGTGCTGACTGTCTCGGCCAATAGGAGCGCGAGAAACGAAGGAGAAACGTTAGAGGGGATAGTTTTCTGCATCAATGGCGCTGCTACTATTTCTGCTTACGGCACTTAACGACTTCAAGTTGTTTACGTTACCGCTCCTTGGACGCCTCGCACCACACTGTCGTCAAACTAATTCTAAGAAGTTTCTAAATGAAGTTTTCCTATTATGAGCCTCTAGTGTAAATGTTAGATAATATTTGTAATATCTTTCAGCAAATTTATTTATTCAGAAAAATTCAGCAAAGTATGAAAAGGCTTTCAGAATAGATAGTACAAGCAATGAATAATAAAATTTTGTTTCTGTAAGAACTTGAGAACTTCAAATTGAAATAAAACACTGAAAAATGTATTTTATGATCATCCCTTTCACGTGCTCCTGATTCAGGTAGTTGTCGACCCCTCAGGTCTGCCGACCAATTTGGGAAAATTGTGGGTGTCACCTGAGACTCCTACCTTGCTTTTCATTAACCAATCGGCTAAAATAACTACGCCTACAAAATGCTACTTGTAAGTGTCTTTGCATCTCCGATGAGAATTTGTTATTTTTCTTCTAGTTTAGTACATTTTTCAACACCACCGATCTTGGAACTCGTCGTCTGAGTCGGTCTTACGCTTTTCTCACAAACATTATTTTAACATCCAAATTATCATTATTCTCAATTCACTGTAACCCAACTTTATATGTACTTGGTGTTGTGTTTAAAAAGTATATTTTACAGAAAAAAAAAGAAAAAAAGGAAAGGAAAAAAAGAGAAAAGAAAAAAGAAAAGCGCGGAGAAGAAAAAAAAGGAAAGAGAAAGAAAAAGGAACATTGCAGAAGGGATAGAACCGGGAAACGAGGACGTGGAAAAGGCAAACAGACTATTTGTCTAGGACATCCACGATGATAAAATATGTGAATAATGTCTTTTTTTTAATTCAAAATTTTGGAAATTTTTATTAAAAGTATTTTCATCTTAATTGTGCAGGTGCATCTTTGTTCTTTATTTTTTCACGCTTCCTCAAGTTTTCCACTTCTTTGCACTTTTATTCAGTTTTTATTCGTTTTAAACAATGTTGGTGAGAAGAAAAAGAAATTTCGCAATTTTAAAAGCAAAACGCTTTGTTTTATTTTTTTTTTCATTTGCGTCCGAACGCGTATCCAAAACCTATTTGATAAAAATTTTTAATTTAAATAGGAAAGATTCAAAAGATTGAAAAATGGTTCCGAATAAAATTTAAAAAACCTATAAGCGATTCTTTCAATGACTTTTTGTTATACGTTTTTACTAGCAATTTTAATCAATTGTTATATATTTTTTTCATGATTTCAAATAGATTACGAAAATTTCAATGAAATCATTGCAACGATGCAAATAAACATGTCCTAGATGAAATTAAATAATAAATCTTTGTTAGATGAATTATGTTATAAATTTTCTTTCACTTTCCAATCATTTTAGATTGAAATGCCATGATTTTTAAGATTAAAAGATATTATTATCTTATTTCGGACATTTTTTTTAGTAAAAGTATTTTTCTCTTTTTGTGCAGGTGCATCTTCGTTTTTCGTTTTTCTACACTTCTGTTTGTTTTACGGTGCTCTGAAATTTCATTTGATTTTCATCCGTTTTAAAAAATGTCGGTTGGGAAGACAAATTAATGTGTCATTAATTTCAATTCTAATTTATCGAAAGAAATCACTAGCTCAGAATTAGTTGATAATATGTGAAATATAATATGTAGACAATCAATTTTTATGATCGGTGCCAATACTGTAAAAATATCAAACGAATCGATTGTGTAAATTTTTAACTAATTTTCATACACATACTTAATTCAATCATTTTTGCAACATTTTTTAAAGACACGGCTGTAAATAAAATTCAAATCAGAAATCTCCATTTCGCATTTCTTTTTTTTTCGTATTTCTTTTTTCTTTTCTATTGTATAACAACGGCATGATATGTCTTTTTTTCAGTCATTCTCTTTCGTTTGTTGGTTTGAAATAAGCTCTTCTGATTTCCCCATTTTATTCGCGATGAGTTGTAATAATTTGGTTGTCAAATTTGATTTCGTCAAAAAGGCGAATGACAACGTCCTAGTAGTAACTGACAATGATGATTGGAAATTCTATAAATGATCTGTAGATTTAAAAGATTATTTTATCGATGCTGATTACAAATGAATTACAAATTATACGAAATTTGTTTGATTAAGAACTAATGCATTTAAATTGAAACAAATATATATTTCGAACAATCTCATGAATGTCAAACGATGCCTAAAAACATCAATTTTCCGTGCTGTTTTGCAGAAACAGGGATTTTATCTTTAAGCTGGAACCAACCGCCCGTGAAGTTTAAAGCCGAAAGGCGGCTCCGCGGGCGGTGTATTGGTTCGAGAGAGGGGGTTTTTTGGTTTTAAAAAGCCTAGACCCATCCTAGGAGAGTCCTGTACAACGTCTATAAAAGATTTCGCCATTTTCCCTCCTCATCAAAAAAAAAAAAAAAAAAAAAAAATCACATTCGCTTCAACTCTCTTCCATATCTGAAATAGTTCTCACGGCCAAGATGGTTGTAATATGAGGGTTACCTGAGTTTAAGGAGGTCTACACCTGAAATGGCCTCTATTACGAGTCTTCACTGCATTCAATTTGAGTATTTATCAAGTGTACTCAACCAGAAATCTGATATTTTCCAATTGATCTGAAACTAGGACAAAACGTTTTCCTATTATGTGATACTTTAGCCTTCGGAAATCTCTCCAATGGAATGAAAATTAGAAAAGATAGAGAGCGGGTAATTTTTGAGTCTTGTGAAGATAATATAGACTGTATTTCGAAAGCCACACTGAGAAAAAATCCTGAGTATAGGAACGTGGTATATGTAGTTAAAATTGTCCTTAAGTACTTTTCGTAGTTAAATTCAAACAATTGTTAGGCCGCCAGTGTACGTACAAAAAGTAGTCTCCGTGCCGAGGTAATGCAGTCACTGCGACTATAATTGAGCATCAATGGTGACTGAAAATACCCCGATGCGGAAACCATGCTTGAGGCATTGTATTGGCGTTTTTACCTGGTCCTAGTAACCAGATCCTGAAACGTTGTAGGTATGAGATTTGTACCACCTACATAACATTTTTTGGCTGCCATAGCAAGAAACAATGCTCTAATTTGTTATGGAAAGTAATTCAATATTTTTAATTCTTTAATTTTAAAGTAATTTGGGAGCTTAAAAGTTACGAAGTCTGGCAGGCAAATTGTAAGCACTGCAAAAAAATATTTTTTATAGATTTCATACGCAGCCTTCCCTTCGGGCGCAGAAATATGTTTGATTGAAAAAAGTATCCTGGCCGATCCTGGGGAAGCTTGAGATTTCTACTTTCGAAGCCCTCAAGGACAAATAGATTTTTTCTTTTGGAGAAATTGAAAAGAGAATGAACTCGATACTCTGTCGGTGCTTGTAGCTACTCGTACATTGACTCAGCAAAACGTTTCCGAGCAGTCGGTTTCTCGTGTCGGTTATTGTTTTTCGTTATAAATATAATTGCTCTCACTGTTTTGCGGGGTTAAGACTGTCATCAAGTTGATTAAATGCCTGCCTTTTAGTTACTATTGGGATGGAATATAATTCTAATGTATTAAATTTATTGAGTTTATTGTTTCATTTGACTTTGCTGTTTATGCATTTGTTTAAAGAAATTTCCAAGTATTCAAGTATTTCATAAGATGCGTTGTGAAAAACAGATTTTAGTATTTGAGAAGAATGGCAATTTTGTATTCTGACTTGACTAGATAGGAAAGGAATCCTAGTCAGTGAGATGGTCGTTAGAAACGACCTGATTGTGCTCAATCGGGGTCTGATGATGACATTCAGACGAGGGATCGTAGGGTCGATTATTGATCTTAAGATTGCCGTGTCCTGTCTTGCGTCAAGGATAGACAACTGGCGCATTTATCGATTAAATGTAGGTAGAGGCGGTAAAGAAAGAAGCCCCTACTGGAATTCAAAACGACTTAGCAAAGACAAGCTCCGAGAATATCTCAAGGAAAGCAGACTCATTGATGGGCTAAGTTGGTTGAAGTCTGCTGGGTCGTTGGAAGATATAGTGTGGGTGACGTGGTGAAAATTGGTTGCAGCATATGACCACTCGATGCCTCATTGGGGCACAGATGTGATACTGTCCTGCACGAGGCATGGAAAATGAAAAAATCGGCTTTAAGATGGGGTATAGACAAAAGCCAACTTCAGTGCTGGAAGAATCCCATCGGAAAGATCGATTAGGACCCATGGAGTCTCACCTTCAACATAGGCACCAAGAGACTGGTGACTTAAAGAAAGACTCCCGTCCTAGACAATCCTGATCGGGTTAGGCTCTTCGGGCAAAGCATATTTTCACGGGTGGAATAATTTCCACAAGAAGACCATAGTTTCTGCACACTCCAATGTGTGAAGCTTTTCACTGTTGAAGAACTAAAGAAAGCGGGAAGAAGGCTGAAAATAATCACGGCACCGCGGATAGACGGGGTGCTAAATGAGATTCTCAAAAAGGTGATTACGGTTAACTTGGAGATCCTCCTAGAAGCCTTTATCTCATCTCTTCGAGAGAGAAAGTTCTTCGAGTACCAGAAGAAGCAAAGGTTGGCCCTTCTCAGAACGGGAGAGAAATCCCTAGACAAAGATTTATCCTACAGACCAAAATGTCTTTGGATACAATGGAAAAGCTGATAGAGTGATTGATTCTGCAAAAATATCAAAGTCATATGGTAGGCGAGAACAATCTGTCGAAGAATTAGTTCGGCTTTAGGAAAGGCAGGTCCAAAGTAGACGCTATCCAAGCAGTGGTGGACATCGCCACAAAAGCAAAGAGGGAACTCGTAGGCGAACGAAATTCTGCGCGTTGATCAGGATTCACCTGATGCAAGCGCGTTCAGACCATAGCTGTTTTGATGCGTACATAAAACGTTTCCCTAAAAAGTATACACATTTCGTTGGCGGCAGGTGGGGCGTAGCAAGGGAAGCTGTTTTCCGGGCGGTGAGTTCTGAATTCAGCCCTAACACGATGGTCGCTCTCATGCTCCAGTCTGAGGAGTCCTGGAAGCATATAGAGTCCTTTATCACACAAGGATGAAAACCCAATTGCATCGAGGCAAATATATCAAAATAAAAACTTAAGACTCACAATTGTAATAATTTCTATAGAAGGTAGAGAAAGCACTAGAACACCGTATATTAACCTTATCAACGCTCATGCTTTCTCTGTCTTACTAATTGATCTTATGGAAATTTTTTTATATAAAAATTGCGCAAATAATACAGTGATAACGACGATGAACACAGACGAACAGACAGAATTAAAAAACACCTTTTTTCGGATTCAGGAGATCATTAAACGTGGACATTCAATAAAAAAAGTAGGGATCAAATTTTAAACAAATATATTATATGTGACGCCACACGAAGAAACCTACTCAAGCGTACGAAAATTCGATTTTCTGTTTTCGATTTATTATTATAGATCTTGATTCGATTTTTAACGTGGTGGGTGACCGAGGCAGAATGGAACACCGGAGCAAGACGGGACGGTAAATTTTCAAATAAATGATTTGAGTTTTAAGATGTATCTTTTAAGAAATGAGTAGAAAAAATGATCTTGCAATTCTCAAGAATTCATTTTTAACACAGATTGACATATTTTTCTCACAGGATACGAGTTTTATCTTAATAATCATCTTTGTTGTCATTTCGAATTTTATACCTTTCCTATATATCATAGATAGTAACTCAATGCATACTTTAATAGTATATTTTGTACCAAGTGCAGAAAGGCGTATTTTAACGCGAGAGAGAATTGTGACTCGCTCGCGCGGTTAAATAAGTTTAGCACGTGATACGAATGATTGTTTTCGTTTTATATAGACTGATAGTTAGCCGAGTCGGTGTCGTTTCGCGTGCGAAAAGTAGCTTTTTCCGCACTAGTGTGGTAAAATTTTATGTTTGCTTCAATTTATCGCAAGATTAAAATTTTACAACACTTGTTCGGGAAAATCAACTTTCCCCACACAAACCGACACCAAAAAGGCTAACTTTCGGTGTACTCGAAACCGTTTTGGTTGTATTTCCCACAATAATTTTGGGAAAATTTCGAACCTTTTCACGAATTTGCTAGACTACATTTGAAAATTGTTCCTAATCGTTTGTTCAAAGATATTCAGGATGCATGTTGGAAATAAATCCTACTATGTATTGCGAAAAATTTCCAAATGTTCGGGTTATAAGCTGGCAAACCTTTTTCGAAAAATTGCCGTAAAAGTGTTCACAGTCTAAGCTTTAGAGAAGAATTCTCTAACATATTGTTGTGCAATGACTTAGTGTGTACTTGAATGTAAATAAAGTGTTTAAAAATAATAATAATATGAGAAATAATTTTTTCCGATCAAAAATCAGTCATCATTGTAATAAATGTTTGTCTAAAGTTTCGAGAATACTACAAAAGATTATATATTACTTCTAATTTCAGTTTTAATATAAGTATCACACAACATTTTTATACATTAACACATTACATATGTTTTCCGGAACAACTGCTGATTTTGGGTGACCAGAGCGTTCAGCATCTTCGGTGATTGTACGACCGCGTTTAAATTCGGCATACCAGTCGATGATTGTTAATATCCCTGGTGCAGAGTCCCCATAACGCTTATCAAGCCACTGCTTTGCTTCAACAGTATTTTTTCCCATTAAAAAGCAATGTTTGATCAACACTCGAAACTCTTTGTTATCCATTGTTTTGAAAATGACAAAAGTTGCTTCACCAAAACCTGTGTAACTTCTGGACTAATCGTCAGATCATCATGAAATTTCGACATTTAACATTTGAAGCTTGATACCACCCAAAAATCATATGGATTTGACAACGGTGGTGTCATGTAAATGTCAGAACGAAAAGTTATTGAGTGATGTGTTACTAGCATCATCATCTAAGTTAATTGTGAAACGGCATAATAGGGGCAGTTATTATTGTCGAAGTCGACTTTTTTTGGATGTTTTTTTGCAATTTTTCATATATTTCATTTTTCATTCATAGTATTAATTATGATAACTTTATAATAGCATGGATAATGTCTTTTGAAAGAAGAATATAATTTGTGATAAAATGTGAGATTTTAGCTATCGCTGATTCTATCAGTAAATAATTACAACATAGATATTTATTTTGAGTTGATAATAAAAATGTTTACAAAGTTATAATACACCGAATCCATTAATTACCAGCTAGTTCTTATCGTTTCTAAAACATTAGGTCTTTACACAATTATCGGATCAAATTTCTCAATACTATAATTTTGTGTTTGGATGATGAAACTAAATAGAAATTGTTTGCAATCGGGATACAGATAACTACTCGATATATAAAAATTGCGGCAGTTACATAAAGGATTTCGAAATGAAGAGTACAAGATTTTTTCTCGTCCTGATTTTCGTAGTTGTCGTCAATGGTGTGGGTATGTCAAATATATAAGAACTAGAACGAAATTGAATACGCAAATAACATAGGGTCGTGATGAAATGAAATATACATTGTATCAAAAAAGTACCAGAAATTTGTAATTTAAAAGGCCTTCGCTAATGATTTAAAAAAAATATTTTTTACCGTTAGTTGGTGGTAATGCACTTAATTACTACGCCATCAATGAGCGCGATCTCTCAACCAGTTTAAAAATGTTAAAAAGGCTTATGATGAATCAGTTTTATCATAAACTTGGTCTTATGAGTGGAACAAAGCATGCCCGGAGGACCGAGAGACCGTAGAAGATATGACTCATTCTGGATTACCTTCTCCTTCTTCAATCGATGAAAACATGACAAAGTGAAGAAAATTGTGGTTGATAGACGAAATACCAGCTTAAGGGAGATAGATCGTGACCTTAACATCTCTCACGAGTCTTTTCGTTCGATTTTGGTCGATATCTTGGACATGAGAAGTGTCGCCTCTCAGCTTGTTCTAAAAGAGCTAACTTTCCTTCAATAACAGTATCGTCTTTAGACATGCTGGATCGCGTCAATTCTAATCCAACATTCGTGGAACGCATCATAACTGATGAACAGATATTGGTATAGGAATTTGACATGCCAACAGGTCAACAGTTATCAGGATAGAGAACAAAAGACGAGCCGAAACCACGACAAAGCAGTGACCCTAGAACATGGGAGCTGGCAACCCCCACCATGAATGCTCCCAGTTCATGGCTTCTTCCTGGCTCCACTGCCATAGTTTGGTTGAATGAGAAAGACGCAATGAGCTCAAGGTAACTATGGTGGGGGCTGCCAGCTCCCACGTTCTGGGCTCACTGTGTGAAAGGCGCTCAAAAGTCAAGTTGATGTTCATGGTTTTCTTCGATGTTCGTGGTTTGGTGCATCACAAATTCGTTCCAAAGGAACAGACCGCCAATACAGAATACTTTTTGTCTGTATTGAAGCGTTTGCGTGGGAAAAGCCATCAGAAACGGCCAGATTCGTGGAAGAACAATTTGTGTGATTAATGTTAAAGCCAAAATCGCCACAAATACCATCGATTAACTACCGTCTTCACCAGATCTGGCTCCTTGTGACTTCTTTCTGTTCTCGAAACTGAAATTGTCGCCCGCGGTACCTATTTTGTCTCGATTGAAGCTATCAAACAAAATTCGTAAAAGGAGCTGAAGCCCATGCCGTAAAGTGCTAGTAAAAAGTATTTCCAAGACTGGAAAAAATGCTGACATATGTAGGTTGCATCGATGGGGCCTACTTTGAAGACGGAAAAATAATATTTAACAATTTCCGGTACTTTTTTGACACAAAATAGAACTAAAACTCTTGAAAGAAATATCAATAATCCAAAAAGGAAGAGAGTCTTACTACTTCTTTTAATTTCCATACGATCTTTGGACGGAGCTAGATGATATATGTTCTTATTGAAACAGCCATTTTCCAAAGATTATTGTAATTATTTTAAATAACTGTTCCATGATTTTTACCGTTTCTGACAGCAATTGATTTATCTATACTCAGTAGTAAGATAACATTGGGAGAAAGAGTATTAGATCCAAAGGAAGCGTTTTTCATGGCATCTATAAAAGTGTTCAGAAATCAAGCTAAACCTCAATACTGGCTTCACATTTGTGGCGGATGCCTAATTTCTTTGAAACACATTTTATCGGCAGCTCAATGTATAATAATGCTGAAAAAAAAATTTAAGCTACATTTAAAACACATTGCCGCTCATGTTGGTGATCTGGATTTAAAAGGCCCTTCGAAGCCCCATTATATTATAGGTTTTCATGAGCACAACGGCTATGATGAAAATGATGCAAGCAATACTGCCGCTAACGATATAGGAGTTATTCTGGTTAGTCTATAAACTATTTTTGAATTTTGAATAAAAAGCTATTAGAAACTAGGTATATTCATCTGGATATCAAATCAAATGAAGTGTTAAGGGGTCAAATGACTGTGACGGGCGCTTTCTCAGGGTAATTTTTGGGAATAAATTTCCAAGTAAATATTTATGAAACACTCGTAATTTTTTTTATTATCTTCTACAGATTGAAGAAATTTTCAGAATGTTTTTGTCCAAAAAAATATAAAACTCGTCGAGTTAAGCTGCTTCGCGTATCCCTATGATTTTTACGCATGGTCAAATAGTGTACATGATTTCGCAAAACCAGTCGTCTGAAAAAATAATATAAAATAGACTATAGTATAACACTACTATGATAATATATAATACTATATAATATATTAGAATAAGTGTACCAAATTTCAAGTCGATCCGTTAATTAGATCTTGGGGTATCTTTTACACCGTTTTGAAGAACATATTTTTTATAAAAACGTGGTTAAAGTTTTGGTACTAGTTTTTTCAGTGAAAATTCTGGAGGGTTCAAAATATTTTTCAAGACAATAAAAAAAATGATTTTTTCAAAATTTCACCGTGGTCTAATCCCTTAAGAATAAGTTTTGCATTTTATAATTAAAAATCTGCTTATTGCGATGAAGTGAAATTCAATAGAGAAGTCGCTACAAAAGTCTTGCAATACAACTACAACATACATGGTAATGGTCTTTTTTTAATTACGCCTTAAATTTAGACCATTTTCCCGACTACACAGACAGTGATGAGATTTTAAGAAAATTTTTTATTTTAGGACGCATTATATTATTCAATTATTTGAGTAAATTGATACAATTTTAGTTTACTTACTTTTCGCACGAAATAATTTTTGGTGAAATAATTCAGAAAGAGTTTAGAAATTATACGCAGAAAAAATTCCTGAATCAAAGGTTTTGAAGATTTTCTTTCTCTTTATCCACATTCAGAAAACAAATTGAATTGATTCAAAGAAAATTATTGGTTTGAAAATATTTTTGTACAATAATCCAAAGAAAATGCCAGGACCCTGCTCGCAGATGGAACTGTCTTCGCCTTCTTTGGAGCCGGTTCTCCCCTTTTTCATTGTTTTGACTCTTCTTTCGTCTCAGGTGTTTCATCCATGGTTATGAATCGACGCGAAAAATCAGCTTTATTGCTGTCAAACATCGCCAGACACTTGATTAAAACATCCCAACTACGCTGTTTTTGTTCCATTGTGAGCAAACGTGGCACCCATCTTACGCAAAGCTTTCCAATAACAAATTTTCAGTCAATATGCGATATACAGCACTTTTTGAAATGCCTACCATGTCTGCTATCTCGCGCACGTTTAGTCGACGGTCATCCAATACCATTTTATAGATTTTATTCACCATTTCTGTCGTGGACACCTCATTTTGTCGAACACTGCGATGTTCGTCTTGGAAGCTCGTACGACCTCGTTTAAACTCTGCCACCTGATACTTTCCTACTATAAACGGAGGAGCAGACTCCCCCAGAGAGGAATCTAATTCGGCTTTGATATTGTTCAAAGTCAGACCTTTCAAATGAAAGTTTTTTATCACACAACGATGACCGATTTTTTCTATGTTTACAAATTCACTGAGAGCGTTCACTACTAATAGATTTCAAACAAATAACAGGTTTTCCAATTAGGGCTTTCATTTTGATCAATAAGAAAAACGCGTGTTTTTTGTGAAAAATCATTTGATTTTTATTTCATTCAATAGCGGAAGGTTTGCCATTAATAATAAAATACATTATCATTCATATGGCATCCACGGCTACGTTTGCAGGACGATGCTCTTTTGATCAAATTTTCCATTACATTTTCGCACATTTGGGTCTCTATTTCATCGATAACTGCACGAATCTTCTCTTTGAGTTTTTGAATTGAGTCACGAGCATCAGCATAAACCTTATCTTTCACGAAACCCCAAAGAAAAAAGTCTAGAGGTGTTAAATCGTTCCACTTGTGTGGTACGAAGTGCAGTCTTGTTGGAAATAAACATCGTCCACATCCATATCTTACAATTCTGGCCATAAAAGTTCATTAACCATGGTTCGATAGTGCAATCCATTCATCGAAACAGCCGCTTCAACTTCAAATTTCAAACAAATAAGGCCCAATGATCCCTCCTGTCCGAAAACCGCACTAATCAGTTACACGTTGTTGTTGTTGTGGTTTTAACAATTTCAACGCGTTGTTGAATCGTGTATCGTTCCATTTTTATTAATGTCGTAGTTTTTAGTTGTCTTCTGTCAAGAAATGGCACCTCTTATTATGACAGCTGCAAAAATAAACATATATATTTCATATTGAAGCATGTTTTATTTGTGCTACCAAACAATAGTTCTTATTTTGAAATTATATTGCATATACAACTACATAATTTTATTGTGACATTCAAAAACTTTCTAAATCAAGAAAGTATATGTAATTTAAATTTCTCTGGTTCCATGAAACCAGAAGAAATTTTGTTTGGACGTTTTTGTTTATTCGTTCCTTTTTCTTCGATTGTGTATAGGCAGTCCAATATTATTTGATAGTTGTCAAGTGTTGCAATACTTTTGCAGCGCGCTATCTATCTACTTCTGAAATATCTTAGTACATATTATAATTAAATAATTACTCACTTAAAAAGTCCTATAATTTTGTTAGCTTGAAAACGAAGTTACGGTGTCGGATGCAGTGAACAAGATTGCTTTGTTTACCTTGGATGTTGATGTAGAATATGGTCTAATGATGGGATGGGGTTCTCGAAAACGTTCTTCAACAAGAAATGTGTTCAGCAGACATTTTTCAATAACAGATTTGTCACAATATTTGCAGAGCCTTACAATAAAGTTTCAGGGAGGTGAAAGTTATAAAGAAACATACAAAGGATTAGTTAATGAAAATGAATCTAATTTGTTAAAAGGGTATGGACCAAACACCATGGCATATGTTTCTGTGGTAAATATCTTGATGAAGTTTTATATCTCATGAATGGGAAATTCACACCTGGGTTGTTGCCAAAAAAGGCAAACCCTAAAGCCAATTTTTTCCAGCAAACGTACCAGTACTGTCAAAATTGAGGGTCCATTCAACTTACGTTTTTTTACTAATATTACGTTTCTATAAAATAATGCAGTAACACTACATACTTGAAAGTAACTTTATATTTGTATTATAGGGTGATGCTGGTAATCCATTGATTGTCGAATACAACAACGTGAAATATGTAAGTTTTATGAACATTATTACTTGTTTCAAATTAGGTTGAGTTCGACATTTTAGCCACTGCCTACATTATCGGAGGACCATTAGTCGCGTATTAGATATGATACGTTGCCGACAGGTCTCCTTGTATAAAAATTTCGAACTCAACCATGTAATTCGAAATCATTACAGCCGTAAGGCGGTGCCAGTAGGCGATATAAAAAGGTCTTTCTGTGGACGCCGATGTCGGACTCCTGTGTAGCTCAGTTGGTTAGAGCAGTCGTCTGGCAATCGAAAGACCCAGGCTCGAATTCTGGCAGTCGAATGCTTCTTTTTTCCATAGAACGATTTCAAATTCTTTAAATTATTACTTGTCTTAAAATCTAAAGACAATTTGTATCCTTACTTTTTTTGCACTAGTATCACAAATACCGAAATTTGTATAGTAAGCGAAATGTTAGGTAAAATTGAAATGTATTCACCACGGAACATAATTCAAAAGAGAATATTATTTGAATAGAAAGCATGTATCTTGATCAAAATCTATTCAATTTACCTCATATACATTTTAATACATAGTCATTTCTTCTGCACTTTCAACGCTAAACATACTGACTATCCTTATATGAAAATACGCTATAATCACAAATGTATTTCCTTTATTCAGGTTGCTGGAGTTGTTAGTTATATACCAACAAGAAGAAAGGATGCTCCTAATTTCTTCGCCAGTGTTAAATTCCATAAAAAGTGGATTCGTGAAGCAATGGATTATCTCTCATGGAAACCACACGGTAGAACAGCGACCTTTGTTTCAGGCAGCAATCCCAATATCACAACAATATCCTCAGATGAAAACAATGAAAACCGTCAGAACTATTCCAGTCATGAGAGAGAGTTAAAGCGAACACGACGAAGTGGCACTGCAGAGTGATGCAGAATAGAGAGGGTAAAATGTGAGTGTGGCTAATCCATGTAAGCAGTTCTGACTGGCTCCGCCATTACTGGTACATCTTCCGGTTCTCCATCTTTATATAGATACACTCAAGTGTACTTTGACATGTTCAGCAGCACTTACCATTTGCGTAGTAATCAAAAGTGTATTTTTTTATTCAACTTTTAAATGATACTCATTCCTCAAGGTAAATATTGAAAGCAGTAAACAGGTTCTGAAAAAATTAATCTTAAATTAAAATAACGTTCACACATACTTTAAGTTTTTTTATTACCAATTTTTTTTCATATACATAGACATTATTTGTAATATTTTTCAGCAAATTTATTTATTCAGAAAAATTCAGCAACTTATGAAAAGGTTCGCAAAATAGATAGTACAAGCAATGAATGATAAAAGTTTGTTTTTGTAAGTGCTTGAGAACTTCAAATTGAAATAAAACACTGAAAAATGTATTTTATGTTTTCTGGAAATTTGTTTGTAAATTTAAATTCAATGCCATTTATGTTTTAAAAATGCTATCCAGCATGTGTGAGATGTCGATGTTCAACTCGTTTTTGTTTGAAACAAAAATACATTGAGCATGTGTCGATATTGCACACCATTCTCCGTAATGGCCGAACTACGGAAATATTGCTGGCCACTGAGCAGCATATGTCGGGTGCGTTCCAAAACTCTTCTCTGGTGTCGTGGCCGAACCCATAGAGTTGAATCTGGAGTTTAGTATTTTTGATACCCTGTTCTGATGTGAACCGTATTCCAGTGAGGGCGTTCTGTATCGATCGGAACCAATGGTAGTCAGAAGGGGCAAGGTCTGGGCTATAAGGCGGGTGGGGTAAAACTTCCCAACCACTGTTTTCTAATTAGTTCTTAACCGGAATAGCAACATGGGGCCGAGCGATGTCATGATGGAAAATTATTGCCTCGTGTCTGGTCGCATATTCCGGGCGTTTTTCGGCTATTGCTCTCTTCAAACGGATTAATTGTGTTCGGTAGCGTTCTCCATTGATGGTTTCACCCGGTTTTAGCAGCTGATAATACAGCACACCCTTCTGATCCCACCAAATACAGAGCATTACCTTCGCGCCATGGATATTCGGCTTTGCCGTTGATATGGCAGCATTTCGGACATGCAAAACCGCCTTTCAACGTCTCTCGGCTTTAGTTCATGTGGAACCCAATTTCCTTGCTTTTGAATGTATCCGGCTGTTTTTAAACGTTTTGAAATCGCTGCTTGAGTGACTTCTAAAGATTCTGCGAGCTCTTCTTGTGTTTGTCAACAATCTTCATCGAGTAATGCTTCCAGTTCTTTATCTTGAAACCTTTTTCGCTGCCGAGGACGTTCTTCGTCTTCCAAGCCAAAATCACCACTTTTAAATCGTGCAAACCACTTTTGGCACATTCGCTCAGCTACAGCATGTTCACCATAAACTTCCGCCAGAATACGATGACTTTCGGCAGCAGTTTTCTTCATATTAAAGTAATGAAGAAGAACTCTCCGCAAAAACACTTTTTCAGGCACAAAGTTCGACATGTTTGAGTGAAACAAAAAATTATTGTTGTTTACGCTCCAAATGAATGATATGTACTGAAAAGAGACGCACAATGACAGTAGCTTTCCAACGCATGTACGGAATATTGGAACGATGGAATAAAATCAAGTTACGCCATCTCTTAGCTAACCGCACGAATTAAGCTATAGATCCAATATCCAAATCAATTTCCTCTCCTTCAAAGTGATCCCCTCCCGTTATAATGCACTTATGCCAACGTTTTTTCCAATCGTCAAAACACTTCTTAAATTCCATTTCCGGAATTGCCTTCAAAGCCTTCTTCGATTCGACTTGTATCTTTTCAATCTTGTCAAAACGTTGTCCTCGGAGTGGTCTTTTGAGTTTGGGGAATATGCGTTGAGTTTTTGGCGAAATGTTCACGAAGAACGAGTGCAGTGTGAGACGGCGCATTATTGTGATGCAAAAACCACGAGTTGTCTGCGCCCAAAATACCTTTTGAAATAGTGTTGAGTGATCCTCTCGAAATGCCAATAGTGTCAGCAAGGTCTCTTATTGTCAATCGACGATTTTTGTCCACTAATTCTTTGATTTGATTGACGTATTGCTCGTCAGTTGATGTTGATGGTCGTCCGGGGTGTTCCAAGTCATCAACACGTTCTCTGCCTTCTTTGAAGTCTTTGTACCTCTTATAAACATTTTTCTGCGACATGGTCAAATCACCGAAGTCTTTCTGTAACATTCCGAACGTTTCCGCAACTGAAATTTCATTCTGCAAACAAAATTTAATGGCACTTCTTTGCTTAACAAATTCAGACATTGTAAAAATCGAAAAAATCACTTTTCGTCGTTTAGACCACCGATCTGGGAAGAAAAAAAAAAAAAAAAAGTGAAAAAGAAAAAAGAAAAGGGGGGAGAAGAAAAAAAAGGAAAGAGAAAGAAAAAGGAACATTGCAGAAGGGATGGAGCCGGGACACGAGGACGTGGACGAGGCAAACAGACTATTTGTCGAGGACATCCACGATGATAAAATATGTAAATAATGTTTTTTTTTATATTCAAAATTTTGCAAATTTTTATTAAAATATGTTTATCTTAATTGTGCAGGTGTATCTTTGTTCTTTATTTTTTCACGCTTCCTCAAGTTTTCCAGTTCTTTGCACTTTCATTCAGTTTTTATTCGTTTTAAACAATGTTGGTGAGAAGAAAAAGAAATTTCGCAATTTAAAAAGCAAAACTCTTTGTTTTATTTTTTTTTACATTTGCGTCCGAACGCGTATCCAAAACCTATTTGATAAAAATTTATACTTTAAATAGGAAAGATTCAAAAGATTGCAAAATGGTTCCGAATAAAACATAAAAAACCATAATCGATTTTTTCAATGACTTTTTGTTATACGTTTTTAGTAGGAATTTGAATCAATTGTTATATATTTTCTTCATTTTTTCAAATAGATTACGAAAATTTTAATGAAATCATTGCAACGATGCAAATAAAAATATGTCCCAGATGAAATTGAATAAAAAATCTTTGTAAGATGAATTATGTTATAAATATTCTTTCAATTTCCAATCATTTTAGATTGAAATGCCATGATTTTTAAGATTAGAAGTTATTATTATCTCATTTCGGACATTGTTATTAGTAAAAGTATTTTTCTTTTTTTGTGCAGGTGCATCTTTGTTTTTCTTTTTTCTACACTTCTCTTTGTTTTATGGTGCTCTGCAATTTTATTTGATTCTCATACGTTTTAAACAATGTTGGCGGGAAAAAAAACTTAATGTATCATTAATTTCAATTCTAATTCATCGAAAGAAATCACTAGCTCAAAATTAGTTGATAAAATGTGAAATATATTTCACAATACGTGAAATATAATATGTGAACAATAAATTTTTATGATCGGTGCCAATACTGTACAAATAGCAAACGAATTGATTATGAAAATTTTTAACTAATTTTCATACACATACTTAATTCCATCATTTTTGCAACTTTTTTTAAAGACACGGCTTTAAATAAAATTCAAATGAGAAATCTCCATTTCGCACATCTTTTTTTTCTTTTCTTTTGTTTAACAACGGCATAATATGTCTCCTTTTTCAGTCATTCTCTCGTTTGTTGGATTGAAATAAGCGCTTCTGATTTCCCCATTTTATTCGCGATGAGTTGTAATAATTTGGTTGTCAAATTTGATTTCGTCAAAAAGGCGAATGACTACAACCTAGTAGTAACTGACAATGATGATTGGAAATTCTATAAATGATCTGTAGATTTAAAAGATTCTTTTATTGATGCTGATTACAAATGAAATAAAAACTATACGAAATTTGTTAGATTAAGAACTAATGCATTTAAATTGGAACAAATATATATTTCAAACAATTTCATGAATGTCAAACGATGCCAAAAAACATCAACTTTTCGTGTTTTTTTGCAGAAACAGGGAATTTAACGTTAAGCTGGAACCAGCCGCCCGTGAAGTTTAAAGCCGAAAGTCGGCTCCGCGGGCGGTGTATTGGTTCGAGAGAGGGTTTTTTTTTATTTTAACAAGCCTAGACTCGTCTTAGGAGAGTCCTGTACAACGTTTATAAAAGATTTCGCCATTTTCCCTTCTTATCCAAAAAAAAAAAAAAAAAATCACATTCGCTTCAACTCTCTTCCATATATGAAATAGTTCTTACGGTCAAGATGGTTGTAATATAAGGGTTACCTGAGTTTAAGGAGGTCGACACCTGAAATGGCCTCTATTACGAGTCTTTACTGCATTTAATTTGAGTATGGGGAATTATTTATCAAGTGTACTCAACCAGAAATCTGATATTTTCCAATCGATCTGAAACTAGGACAAAACGTTGTCCTATTATGTGATACTTTAGCCTTCGGAAATCTCTCCAATGGAATGAAAATTAGAAAAGATAGAGAGCGGGTAATTTTTGAGTCTTGTGAATATAATATAGACTGTATTTCGAATGCCACACTGAGAAAAAATCCTGAGTATAGGAACGTGGTATACATATACCACGTTCCTATACTCAGGATTTTTTCTCACATAACATACATACACATCATTTTAACATAGTTAAAATTGTCCTTAAGTACTTTTCGTAGTTAAATTCAAACAATTGTTGACCCGCCAGTGTACGTACAAAAAGTAGTCTACGTGCAGAGGTAATGCTTTAATGCGTACCTGAAGCGCTTCAAGAAAAGAGATGATGAGTCGTGCCGCTACTGCCGTTCCCTTGTGAAAAATGCAGAGCACACACTCTTTGTCTGTGCCAGGTGGGGTGTGAAAAGGGAGGTTGTCGGTCGGGCAGTGGGCGCACAACTCACTCCTGATACGATGGTCTCTCTCATGCTCCAGTCTGAACAGATATGGATGCTTATCGAGTCATTCGTCACCCTGGTGGTGAATACGAGGGAGCTCGATGGGCGTGCAGAGCGCGGCCACAACGGGGGCAAGTAGAAATTGCATCGGGGCCTACACCCGCGGTCCTGCGTCTTGGGCGGACTTGGATGTCCGCGTCGACCGGGGGAGGAATCTTCTTACTCCTCCCCTGGTTGGCGCGGCTAGCCGAACTGCCAAACGGGCGTGTGCTTGCGGATGGGAGTCCCGTGCGAACGGACGACGGAAGAGTCGTGCGTGACTTTAAGCTGGAACCAACTGACCGCGTAGTTTAAAGCCGATAGGCGCTTCGGCAGGCGGTCTATAAAAGATTTCGCCATTTTTCCTCCTCACAAAAAAAAATAGTATATTTCGTACCAAGTGCGGAAAGGCGCATGTTAACGCGAGAGAGAATTGCGACTTGCTCGCGCGGTTAAATACGTTTA
Source organism: Diplolepis rosae (assembly GCA_030998225.1). Classification (NCBI taxonomy): domain Eukaryota; kingdom Metazoa; phylum Arthropoda; class Insecta; order Hymenoptera; family Diplolepididae; genus Diplolepis; species Diplolepis rosae. The sequence continues at coordinate 3,220,005 of JAPYXD010000736.1, forward strand.
GCACGTGATACGAATGACTGTTTTCGTTTTCTGTATGCCGATAGTTAGTCGAGTCGGTGCCGTTTCGCGTGCGGAATGTAGCTTTTTCCGCACTAGTGTGGTAAAATTTTATGTTTGCTTCAATTTCCCGCAAACATAAAATTTTACAACACTTGTTTGGAAAAATCAACTTCCCCACACAAAACGACACCCACAAGGGTAACTTTCGGTTTACTCGAAACCGTTTTGGTTGTATTTACTACAATAATTTTGGGAAAATTTCGAACCTTTTCAGGAATTTGTCAGACTACATTTGAAAATTGTTCCTAACTGTTTGTTCGAAGATATTCAGGATGCATGTTGGAAATAAATCCTACTATGTATTGCGAAAAATTTCCAAATGTTCGGGTTATAAGCTGGCAACATTTTTCGAAAAATTGCCGTGAAAGTGTTCACAGTCGAAGCTTTAGAGAACAATCTTCTAACATATTGTTGTGCAATGACTTAGTGTGTACTTGAATGTTAATAAAGTGTTTAAAAGTAATAATAATATGAGAAATAGTTTTTTCCGATAAAAAATCAGTCATCATTGTAATAAATGTATTTCAAAAGTTTTGAGAATACTCCAAAAAATTATATATTGCTTCCAGTTTCAGTTTTAATATTAGTATCACACAACATTTTTATACAGTATTTTTTCCCATTAGAAAGCAATGTTTGATCAACACTGCAAACTCTTTCTTATCCATTGTTTTGAAAATGACAAAAGTTGCTTCACCAAAACCTTTGTAACTTCTGGACTAAACGTCAGATCATCATGAAATTTCGACATTAAACATTTGAAGCTTGATACCACCCAAAAATCATATGGATTTGACAACGGTGGTGCCATGTATATGTCAGACCGGAAACTTATTGAGTGATGTGTTACTAGCATCATCATCTAAGTTAATTGTAAAACGGCATAATAGGGGCATTTATTATTGTGAAAGTCGACTGTTTTTGGATGTCTTTTTGCAATTTTTCATATTTTTCACTTTTCATTCATAGTATTAATTATGATAACTTTATAATAGCATGGATAATGTCTTTTGAAAGAAGAATATAATTTGTGATAAAATGTGAGATTTTAGCTATCGCTGATTCTATCAGTAAATAATTACAACATAGATATTTATTTTGAGTTGATAATAAAAATGTTAACAAAGTTATAATAAGCCATATCCATTGATTACCAGCTAGTTCTTATCGTTTCTAAGACATTAGGTCTTTACACAGTTATCGGATTAAAATTTTCAATACTATAATTTTGTGGTCGGATGATGAAATTATATAGAAATTGTTTGCAATAGGGATACAAATAACTACTCGATATATAAAAATTGCGGCATTTACATAAATGATTTCAAAATGAAGAGTACGAGATTTTTTCTCGTCCTGATTTTCGTAGTTGTCGTTAATGGTGTGGGTATGTAAAATTTATAAGAACTAGAACGAAATTAAATACGCAAATAAAATAGGGTAGTGATGACATAAAATTTACATTGTATCAAAAAAGTACCAGAAATTTGTAATTTAAAAGGCCCTCGCTGATGATTTAAAATAAATATTTTTTACCGTTGGTTGGTGGCAATGGACTTAATTACTACGCCATCAATGAGCGCGATCTCTCAACCAGTTTCTGTAGTGTCGATTTGCAAAAAATGTTATAAAAGGCTTATGATGAATCAGTTTCATCATAAACATGGTCTTATGAGTGGAAAAAAGCGTACCAGGGGGACCCAGAGATCGTAGAAGATATGACTCGTTCTGGATTACTTTCTACCTTTTCAACCGATGAAAACATGATAAAGTGAAGGAATTTGTGGTTGATAGACGAAATGCCAGCTCAAGGGAGATAGATCGTGACCTTAACATCTCTCACGAGTCTTTTCGTTCGATTTTGGTCGATATCTTGGACATGAGAAGTGTCGCCTCTCAGCTTGTTCTAAAAGAGCTAAATTCCTTCCAAAACAGTATCACCTTTAGACATGCTGGATCGCGTCAATTCTAATCCAACATTCATGGAACGCATTATAACTGATGACGAAAATTGGTCTAGGAGTTTGACATGCAAACAGGTCAACAGTTATCGGGATAGAGAACAAAAGACGAGCCGAAACCACGACAAAGCAGTGACCCTAGAATATGGGAGCTGGCAACCCCCACCATGAATGCTCCCAGCTCATGGCTTCTTCCTGGCTCCACTGCCATAGTTTGGTTGAATGAGGAAGACGCAATGAGCTCGAGGCATCTATGGTGGGGGGCTGCCAGCTCCCACGTTCTGGGCTCACTGCGTCAAAGTCGCTCAAAAGTCAAGGTGATGTTCATGGTTTTCTTCGATATTCGTGGCTTGGTGCATCACAAATTCGTTCCAAAGGAACAGACGTCCAATACAGAATACTTTTTGTCTGTATTTAAGCGTTTGCGTGGGAAAAGCCATCAGAAACGGCCAGATTCGTGGAAGAACAATTTGTGTGATTAATGTTAAAGCCAAAATCGCAACAAATACCATCGATTAACTACCGTTTTCACCAGATCTGGCTCCTTGTGACTTCTTTCTGTTCTCGAAACTGAAATCGTCGCCCGCGGTACTTGTTTTGACTCGATTGAAGCCATAAAACAAAATTCGTGAAAGGAGCTGAAGCCCATACCGGAAAGTGGTTTTAAAAAGTATTTCGAAGACTGGAAACAATGCTGGCATATGCGGGTTGCATCGATGGGGCCTACTTTGAAGACGGAAAAATAATATTTAACAATTCCCGGTACTTTTTTGACACAAAATAGAACTAAAACTCTTGAATGAAATATCAATAATCCAAAAAGGAAGAGTGTCTTACCATCTTATTTTAATTTCAATACGATCTTTGGACGAAGCTTAAGGATACATGTTCTTAAAGAAACAACCATTTTCCAAAGATTATTGTAATTGAGCACACCGATCAAATAAGGGCCTCTCCGCTCGAAAACGGGTAGAAGTATTGTCCACTGTCCAAACCAAGGCAAAAAAAAAAATTTTTAAAAAACGTTAAACAAAAAATACTGTGATGTTCAGCTCAATAAAGCGCATCTTTTTTGTTATATTAATTTTCTTCCCTGATAATTGGTTTATTCACTGTAAATTAAGCAATAGGTTTTTTCATACCTTCGAAAATCAATGCCGTTTGGAACTAAAATCTCTGAAACTCAACTAATATTCAACCGATTTTGTTGAAATTTGGTTTGTGAATTCCCATGACGCTATACTCGGCACCGAAATCATAGAATTTTCGAAAAATATGATGTTATTATTATTATTTATTAATTTATCAGCAGCGGTTGGAAATTAATCAATTTTTTTCGACATTTTAGGAGGTTTTTTCCTATTGAAGCTAGGAAAAACTTCCAGCGGAGGAGTTGGTAAGGATCGTTTGAAAAAGTTTTTGGGAGAAAGTGATGTTGGTTGAAGCCATACTTGATGAGATAGAAACGTTTTACTGAGAGCGCGGAAGGCGCCTCGACGCGCGCCCGTTGTTCTAGTGCCCATATTAAAAAAAATACATTTACTTTGCATGCAACTGAACGATGGTTGTTAAAAAATTAATTTTGAACATTCACAATGAAATTCTTGATAATTTTCATCAGTTACAAAACCACTGACACTTATCTTTTTCAACTTATAATCTTAGACATATTACAACTTCTGACATTGCGAAATTCAAAGAGTGTCGCAAATTATGCAATATAATTTAAAATTATGTCTTTCATACAAAATAATAGAAAATGACCTGATTAATGTATTAATAGAATTTTTTATTACGCGATTCTACATTTTGTAATTACATCTTCTTTTATTCTATATTTGTATTCGTTAGAAATACATGCTCAGCGATGAAATAATGTATTTATTCCGAAAATTGCACTAGATGAGTTTTTGATATTATTTATTTTATAAAATCGTACTTAAATCATCTCTACAGTTTCATTGAAATTGAACACATATATCCAGTCCGGGGTCATTCTTATTGCTCTTGTGATCGCAATTTTGGGATATACGGAAAGAAAAAGAAGAAAATAGAAACAATAGAAACTGCAAAAGCATATTATCAAATAATTGAAAAAGCTTGGAATCCCCCATTCACCATTATTAAAAAGTCTAACTACGAGGTAAATGATTTTGAGGACCTTATATCTAAAAAAGTGACTACTGCTAGAAACATCCGCATCAGAGAAGCTAAAAAAAATTTTGTACTTCCCAAACAGCCATGTTGATGTGTTTTACGATTATGGACGTGAGTCAGTTAATTTCAAAATAGAATCACAGATAGAATTTGACTATTTACTGAAAACAAAAGTCGCGAGTTCCATAGGTATAAGTGCAGAAAAAATCACTGATGTCAAGTCTTTGCTTCGTTATTTACGTCCAGGAGGTAATGAATTTTTTCACAAAATAATTGAAGATTCCTCTTTGAATTTGAATACAACGAAAAATTCGAGAAAAATTGTGCAAAAGAAAAAGTACAAAAATCTATGACAATAGCGAAAACGACTGTTCTAAAAGATAATTCCGAAACAAAACTGCGAAAGTTAAAGAGAAACAGTTTCTCTAAATTAAAAGAAACTAGTAAGGAAGATGTTAAGTTTTTAATGCATAGTTTATATTAAAAATAAAAGCGTGATCAGTGGTTTTGTAACTGATAAAAATTATCTACAATTTCATTGTGAATGTTCAAAATAAATTTTTTAACAACCATCGTTCAATTGCATGCAAAGTAAATGTATTTTTTTTAATATGGGCACGAGAACAACGGGCGCGCGTCGAAGCGCGTTCCGCGCTCTCAGTAAAACGTTTCTATCTCATCAAGTATTGCTTCAACCAACATCACTTTTTCCCAAAAACTTTTTCAAACGATCCTCACCAACTCCTCCGATGGAAGTTTTTCCTAGCTTCATTAGCAAAAAACTTCCTCGAATGTCGAAAAAAAATGATTGATTTCCAACCGCTGCTGATAAATTAATTAATAATAATATGAATATCATATTTTTCGAAAATTCTATGATTTCGGTGCCGAGTATAGCGTCATGGGAATTCACAAACCAAATTTCAACAAAATCGGTTGAATATTTTCGAGCGGAGAGGCCCTTATTTGATCGGTGTGCTCAATTATTTTAAATAACTGTTCCATGATTTTTACCCTTTCTGACAGCAATTGATTTATCTATACTAAGCAGTAAGATAACATTGGGAGAAAGAGTATTAGATCCAAAAGAAGCGTTTTTCATGGCATCTATAAAAGTGTTCAGAAATCAAGCTAAACCTCAACACTGGCTTCACATTTGTGGTGGATGCTTAATTTCTTTGAAACACATTTTATCGGCAGCTCAATGTATAATAATGCTGCAAACAAAATTTAAGCCAGATTTAAAACACATTGCCGCTCATGTTGGAGATTTGGATTTAAGAGGCCCTTCGAAGCCCCATTATATTATAGGTTTTCATAAGCACAACGGCTATAATGAAAATGATGCAAGCAATACTGCCGCTAACGATATAGGAGTTATTCTGGTTAGTCTATGAACTAGTTTTTAGTTTTCAATAAAAGTCTAGAAGAAACTAGGTATATTTATCTCGATATCAAATCAAATGAAGTGTTAAGGGCTTGGACCACTGTGACGGGCGTTTTTTCAGGGTAATTTTCAGAAATTAATTTCCAAGTAAATATTTATGAAACACTAGTAATTTTTTTTATTATTTTCTACACATTGAAGAAAGTTACAAAATGTTTTGTCCAACAAAATATAAAACTCGTCGAGTTAAGATGCTTCGCGTATTCCTATGATTTTTACGCATGGTCGAATGGTGAACATGATTTCGCGAAAGCCAGTCGTCTGAAAAAAAAAATAAAAAATATACCTATTATCTATAATATATGGGCTTCCGGATGACGGAGCATTTTATTTTTTTTTCATTTTTGGCGACGAGAACAAAATTTCTGAAATTTTGACTGCAATTTTTGGATTCAAATTATATGTTATTATTATTAATAATTATTGAGCAAAACATAATATTGACAAAATTGTCTGTCAACCGAAAGACAGTAGTCCATATAGAATGAGTGTACCAAATTTCAAGTCGACTGGTTAATTAGATCTTGGGGTATCCTTTACACCGTTTTGAAGTACATATTTTTTAGAAAAACGTGGTTAAAGTTTTGGTACTAGTTTTTTCAGTGAAAATTCTGGATGGTTCAAAAGATTTTTCAAGACAATAAAAAAAAATGATTTTGCAAAATTTCACCGTGGTCTAATCCCTTAAGAATAAGTTTTGCGTTTTATAATTAAAAATCTGCTTATTGCGATGAACTGAAATTCAATAGAGAAGTCGCTATAAAAGTCTTGCAATGCAGCTACAACATACACAGTAATGGTCTTTTTTTAATTACGCCTTAAATTAAGACCATTTTCCCGACTACACAGACAGTGATGAGATTTTAAGAAAATTTTTTATTTTAGGATGCATTATATTATTCAATTATTTGAGTAAATTGATAGAATTTTAGTTTACTTACTTTTGGCATGAAATAATTTTAGGTGAAATAATTCAGAAAGAGTTTAGAAATTATACGCAGAAAAAATTCCTGAATCAAAGGTTTTGAAGATTTTCTTTCTCTTTATCCACATTCAGAAAAAAAATTGAATTGATTCAAAGAAAATTATTGGTTTGAAAATATTTTTGTACAATAATTCAAAGAAAATGCCAGGACCCTGCTCGCAGATGTAACTGTCTTCGCCTTCTTTGGAGCCGGTTCTCCCCTTTATCATTGTTTTGACTGTTCATTCGTCTCAGGTGTGAAGTGATGGACCCATGTTTCATCCATGGTTATGAATCGACGCGAAAAATCGGCTTTATTGCTGTCAAACATCGCCAGACACTTGATTAAAACATCCCCACGACGATGTTTTTGTTCCATTGTGAGAAAACGCGGCACCCATCATACGCAAAGCTTTCTCAATAACAAATTTTCAGTCAATATGCGATATAATGCACTTTTTGAAATGTCTACCATGTTTGGTAGCTCGCGCACTTTTAGTCGACGGTCATCCAATACCATTTTATAGATTTTATTCACCATTTCTGTCGTGGTCACCTCATTTTGTCGAACACTGCGATGTTCGTCTTGGAAGCTCGTACGACCTCATTTAAACTCTGCCACCTAATACTTTCCTGCTGTAAACGGAGGAGCAGACTCCCCCAGAGTAGAATCTAATTCGGCTTTGATATTGTTCAAAGTCAGACCTTTCAAATGAAAGTTTTTATCACACAACGATGACCGATTTTTTCTATGTTTACAAATTCACTGAGAGCGTTCACTACTAATAGATTTCAAACAAATACAAGGTTTTCCAATTACAAGTTTCATTTTGATTGATAAGAAAAACGCGTGTTTTTCTTGAAAAGTCATTTGATTTTTATTTCATTCAATAGCGGAAGGTTTGCTATGAATAATAACAAACAATATCATCGCATATGGCCTCCACGGCTACGTTTGCAGGACGATGCTCTTTTGATGAAATTTTCCATCACATTTTCGCACATTTGGGTTTCTATTTCGTCGATAACTGCACGAATCTTCTCTTTGAGTTCTTGAATTGAGTCACGAGCATCAGCATAAACCTTATCTTTCACGAAACCCCAAAGAAAAAAGTCTAGAAGTGTTAAATCGTGCGACTTGCGTGGGACGTAATACGTAGCGCAGTCTTGTTGGAATTAAACATCGACCACATCCATATCTTACAATTCTGGCCGTAAAAGTTCATTAACCATGGTTCGATAGCGCAATCCATTCATCGAAACAGCCGCTTCAGCTTCATTTCTAAACAAATAAGGCCCAATGATCCCTCCTGTCCGAAAACCGCACCAAACAGTTACATGTTGTTGTTGTTGTTTTTTTAACAATTTCAATGCGTTTTTGAAGCGTGTATCGTTCCATTTTTATTAGTGGCATAATTTTTAGTTGTCATCTGTCAAATAATGACACCTCTTATTATGACAGTTGCAAAAATAGCGGGCTATTCGAAATGAAACCTCTAATTGGAAAACCCTGTAATAAACAACGTAGCTTCTTCAAACTTTTAACTCAAGCTTTATAAGGTTGGCACTTTTGATCACAGTAAATTTGAAACATGTTTTATATGTTTGACCCAACAATAATTAATATTTTTGTTTATTCGATCCTTGTTCTTCGATTGTGTATAGGCAGTCCAATATTATTTGATAGTTGTCAAGTGTTGCAATACTTTTGCAGCGCGCTATCTATCTACTTCTGAAATATCTTAGTACCTAATATAATTAAATAATTACTCACTTAAAAATTCCTATAATTTTGTTAGCTTGAAAACGAAGTTACGGTGTCGGATGTAGTGAACAAGATTGCTTTGTTTACCTTGGATGTTGAAGTAAAATATGGTCTAATGATGGGATGGGGTTCTCGAAAACGTTCGTCAATAAAAAATGTATTCCGCAAACCGTTTTTACCAACAGATTTGTCACAATATTTACAGAGCCTTACAATAAAGTTTCAGGGAGGTGAAAGTTATAAAGAAACATACAAAGGATTAGTTAATGAAAATGAATCTAATTTGTTAAAAGGGTATGGACCAAACACCATGGCATATGTTTCTGTGGTAAATATCTTGATGAAGTTTTATATCTCATGAATGGGAAATTCACACCTGGGTTGTTGGAAAAAAAGGCAAACCCTAAAGCCAATTTTTTCCAGCAAACGTACCAGTACTGTCAAAATTGAGGGTCCATTAAACTTACGTTTTTTTACTAATATTACGTTTCTATAAAATAATGCAGTAACACTACATACTTGAAAGTAACTTTATATTTGTATTATAGGGTGATGCTGGTAATCCATTGATTGTCGAATACAACAACGTGAAATATGTAAGTTTTATGAACATTATTACTTGTTTCAAATTAGGTTGAGTTCGACATTTTAGCCACTGCCTACATTATCGGAGGACCATTAGTCGCGTATTAGATATGATACGTTGCCGACAGGTCTCCTTGTATAAAAATTTCGAACTCAACTATCTAATTTGAAATCACTACATTCGTAAGGCGGTGCTAGTAGGCGATATAGATTAACATTAACAATTAACAGATTAACAATTAACCGGCAATCGAAAGACTCGGGCTCGAATTCTGGCAGTCGAATGCTTCTTTTTTCCATAGAACGATTTCAAATTCTTTAAATTATTACTTGTCTTAAAATCTAAAGACAATTTGTGTCCTTACTTTTTTCGCACTAGTATCACAAATACCGAAATTTGTATAGTAAGCGAAATGTTAGGTAAAATTGAAATGTATTCACCACGGAACATAATTCAAAAGAGAATATTATTTGAATAGAAAGCATGTATCTTGATCAAAATCTATTCAAAATTTACCTCACATACACCTTAAACTATAGTCATTTCTTTTGCGCTTTCAATGTTAAACATACTGACTGTCCTTATTTGATAATACAGTATAATCACAAATGTATTTCCTTTATTCAGGTTGCTGGAATTGTTAGTTATATACCAACAAGAAGAAAGGATACTCCTAATTTCTTCGCCAGTGTTAAATTCCATATAAAGTGGATTAGTGAAGCAATGGATTATCTCTCATGGAAACTACACGGTAGTACAGCGACTGCGGTTTCAGGCAGCAATCCCAATGTCACGACAATATCCTCAGATGAAAACAATGAAAACTATCAGAACTATTCCAGTCATGAGAGAGAGTTAAAGCGAAGACGACGATGTGGCACTTCCGAGTGATGCAGAATAGAGAGGGTAAAAGGTGACTGTGGCCAATCCATGTAAGCAGTTCTGACTTTTTCCGCCATTACTGGTACATCTTCCGGTTCTCCATCTTTATATAGATACACTCAAGTGTACTTTGACATGTTCAGCAGCACTTACCATTTGCGTAGTAATCAAACGTGTATTTTTTTATTCAATTTTTAAATAATACTCATTCCTCAAGGTAAATATTGAAAGCAGTAAACAGGTTCTGAAAAATTAATATTAAATTAAAATAACGTTTACACATACTGTAAGTTTTTTATTACCAATTTTTTTTTATATACATCCTTGCTTGACAGGTTTGATTTCCATATGCTTCATATATATTTTCTCAAATTTATCTCTTTTTTTTTTTACAAAATCGCGCGTTTTAAGTTTGTGTACAAAAATTGCAGACTTCTGGAAGGTGAACACACTCTACCCTCTCTAATGGAGTAAGCTATCTTCTCTAACTTTTCTGCTCCGTTTCTCGCGCTCCTATTGACCGAAATAAATGCCTGTGCATATCTCGGCCAATAGGAGCGCGAGAAACGAAGGAGAAACGTTAGAGGGGATAGTTTTCTGCATCAATAACGCTGCTACTATTTCTGCTTACGGCACTTAACGACTTCAAGTTGTTTACGTCACCGCTCCTTCGACACCTCGCACCACACTGTCGTCAAACCAATTCTAAGAAGTTTCGAAACCTAGTTTTTCTATTATGAGCCTCTAGTGTAAATGTTAGATAATATTTGTAATATTTTTCAGCAAATTTATTCATTCGGAAAAATCCAGAAACTTATGAAAAGGTTCTCAGAATAGATTTTACAAGCAATGAATAATAAAAGTTTGTTTTTGTAAGTGCTTGAGAACTTCAAATTGAAATAAAACACTGAAGAATGAATTTTATGTTTTCTGAAAATTTGTTTGTAAATTTAAATTCAATGCCATTTATGTTTTAAAAAGGCTATCCAGCATGTGTGAGATGTCGATGTTCAACTCGTTTTTATTTGAAACAAAAATACATTGATCATGTGTCGATATCGCACACCATTTACCGTATGGCGGAATTACGGACATATTGCTGGCCATTCAGCAGCATATGTGGGGTGTGTTCCAAAACTCAACTCTGATGTCGAGGTCGAACCCATAACGTTGAACCTGGAGTTGAGTATTTTTTATGGATCCTGTACGTTTTGGAACGTCGATCAGGGTTAGTTTATATATAACAAAAACCCTAGATTTGAGCTTCTTCATTTCGAGAAAGGGTCGCAGTAAATATGTGTAAATAAAACTGCGCATGCGTCAAAGCATAATGAGGGTTATTACGCGACGAGCGACAATGATCGCAGGAGATCGAAGCCAAGGCATAGGTGAGGCGTAGCTGAGGCAAAGCCGAGATGAAGCCGATACAAAGCCGAGGCGTGATCAGTCCTGCGAGCATTTTAAGCGAGTGCTGTAATGACCCAAATTGTGTGCATTCGCGCATATTCTATTTTATGTGACTTCGGCGCATTTACCAGTTTTTCTGCGTACACTCGAATCCAATCTGAAAAGTTCGAAATTGCCGTGATTATCGTCCATCTCACTTGACATTTCGCGAATACTTCCGGCCATTTTGATTTTCTCGATCTTGTGTAGTAGTAGCGTATTATAATAGACGCATGCGCAGTTCAAATGTACAAGGCTTTGTCATTACTGTGCCAACGCTGTACGAAGAAAAAGAAGAATAAGAAGATTATGCTCCGCTTCATTGGAATAGGCGCATGCGCAGATCAATTTTTACATTATGTTCTTCTGTATCGTAATACACAATATTACGCTACTCTCAACTGTAGCATAAAAACGCGTTAATGCGCCGGAGGCACATGAATGATATAAAACCTGAAAGATGATGATGAATAATAGTTTCTAGAACGTAATAGATGATATATTAACAGATGTACAAATCAGACGATATAGATTACGCAATTAGAAAAAAATATTGATGACAAATTCTAAAATATCACGTACATTAGCAGATGGAAATAGTATATTACGTACCTAGGCGCACAATGAGGGTTATTTCGTGACGAGCGACAATGCTCGCAGGAGATCGAAGCCAAGGCATAGTCGAGGCGTAGGTGAGGCGTAGTCGAGGTGTAACCGATGCGAGGTCGAGGCGCGATGAGTCCTGCGAGCATTGTCGCGAGTCTCGTAATTTCCCGAATTGTGTGCATTGGCAAGTATTCTATTTTATGTGACTTCGGTGCGTATACGAGTTTTTATGCGTACACTCGAATCTAATCTAGTATTGTAGTTGTTTGCGGTGCTAGTCATTACACTTGATATCTCACGACTAGTCCCGGCCATTTTCATTTTATCGATCTTGTGTAGTAGTAATGGATTCTGATAGACGCACGCGCAGTTCAAATGTACAAAGCTTTGTCAGTAGGGTGCTAACGCTTCACGAAGAAGAAGAATAAGAAGATTGTGCTCCGCCGTATAGCTATAGGCGCATGCGCAGTTCAATTATCACATTAAATTCCTCTGTAGCTCAATGCACAACATTGCGCTACTCTTAACTGTAGCGAATAAACGACTTTAATGTGCCGGAGGCACATAAAAAATAGATAATCTGCAAAATTGTAGATAATAGATTCTAGACCGAATAGCATCATTGTCCCGTCAATGTCCTAGGACGGTTCTGGGCTCTCAAACGGTCCCGTATGCGTCTCATGGGACAATGGCGCTGTTGATGAACGATGAAAAAAAGATAAAGAAATATTTATTCTATTTTTCTAAGAAATATATATTGGGAATGGCGGTCGTGACGTCATAGAAGAGAAGTGGTGGGAAGAGTAGGTCTCTGTGGTCGTGAAGCCCGGCAAAGCTGTTATTTTTGTCTTTGAATAGTACTTACCTTATCAAGATGAGACTTTCTGTGCGAAGAGTATTTCTTTACAGGCTTTATAGTATCGGCTTTTAGGTTAGAAACGAGCAGACAAAGCGTGCAAAAACAAATAGACTTCCATAATTTTCTCTTCCCTTATTGAAAATAAATATTGTTTTCGAAAAAATAGTACTCCTGCCTCCATGACTACATGCAATTTGGTCTAATTTTGAGTAAATACAAATTAAAAATACTATTTTCACCGGTTTGTTTACATGCTTTACGGGTATATTCAGTTCTAGGGACCTATTCTTTTTCATTCAGATTTTTGGCACCAGATGGCGTATCGCAGTTTAACCATTCCCAATACATATGTATCACAAATTGTTATAGTTTTTTTTCTAACATTTTTATTATCATTATTGACAGTATCGCCAAACTCCTTTCGATCCTCCTCCCAGAGCAAGGTTAAAAATGTAGAACTCTGAGCTTAACTTTTGGCGTTCCAAAAATGTATGGATACCGCGACGGTAGCGCCATTTGCATTTGTTATATAGTTATTTAAGAAATTCTCTACGCATCTCAAACTGCGTTAGCCAGTGGGCAACGTGTATTTAAACATCGTGACTATCGATAGTTCGCGCCACACAGACGACAGCACCATTGGTGTTGCTTTCTAGAATTATTTTCGAATCGAATGAACTAGTCTATACAAGAATGAACTGTCAGCGTACCAGCCGTCTACGATTTGTAAAACGTTAACAAATAATAAAGAGATTGTTGTCACTTTGTTAATTTATTACGCCTACAAATTATTCCTTTACCTTTGGGTCCAAAAATATAAACAAATTCATGAAATAGCTTTAGGATAAAATTCGAACTCTCTCGGACTTAAGAACTCATGTCAGATGTAAAATATTATACTTGAGAATCTTTCCATTTGCTTTGCTGAGTAGGGCGAAAAAGGCATCCAAAAAAGAAAAAAAAGAAAATTTGAAGTCAGTTAATATCTTTTATTTATTTTCTTAATTCGAAAATTCTACAATATTTTCTTATTCCCTCAAAAAACCATAAAATTCGGCATTTTGGAACGATTCAAACACCACGAGAATATTTTCTGGCTATTCTGAAATATACATTTACAATTTTTTGAATGCAAATTTTCGAATAATTCTGAATAAATTCTAAACCAAGAGGAATTTTTTAAGATTTTCAAATAAGAAATGTGAACAGAAGATATTAACCGATTTCAAACCTTTTTATTCTTACTTTTTTCGTATGCCAAACCGAGAAACTGTTGACCCTCAGCTCAAACGATTCGATTAATAATCCTCAACTTCCATATCTTTGTATCCTTAGATCACAACTCCTTTAAAAATCTTGAGTTGAACAACATTTTTCTAAATAGGCTTTTTCATGTTTATTAATAGCTATTATACATATTCTTATAAACAAATATTTGAAATTTGTTAAGTTCTAATTAACAAATCCCATTGACTCACTTTCTTAATTAATGGACTATAGTCTCTGTTTGCTTCAAATAAGGCAACAAAAAATAAATTCTTTCGGCTATGACGATATAAGATTAAAATACAATTATACAATGTATTTATATTGTGTTATGTCTGATTAAAAATTGCAAACTACATCCTGCGCTGATAGAATTAATGTTCAATATACATAGTTTTAGTACAAAATTGTAGGTAAAATAAGCAAAAAAGTTTCTAGAAATTATACATCGAAAAATTCTTAAATCAAGGGACAATTTCTTACGGAAAAATACTACTGAAACAGATATGAAAAATATGCATGTAAGTGTAGAACATTCGCACTGACAGTGCTTCAAAAGGTCATGGACGTGGTAGATAAATAATTAAATTTTTTATAAACCGGGAATACAGCTGGTAACGTAGGACACTAAAGTTTTTATGAGAATTAAATTATATTCGGTCTGCTTTTCTACAAAAATTAATGTATAAGTATGTAAAAATGAATAAGTTTGCCAAAAATCATGAAAAAATAACGATGATTTCAAAGTTACATGTATAATTTATTCGGGAAATATTAATTTAATAGAAACTTCAGAAGCGGGCAACGTGAGCCATTTATGATTTGAGAGTGGCGGGTAACTTGGGCCGCGTTCAGATGATTGTAAGGGAGATGTTCCAGGTACAGGAAGGGTTTTGTTTTTCGGCGATATCTTTTGACTGAGTTAACATTTCGAGTTCACCTAAAAATAAAATTGAAGCTAATGTATTTGCGCAACTTTTATCTGGAGATTGTATATTGATATCATGCACCGAAAAAAAATGATTACCAGTTTCGTAGTGATGTTTTTCGGACCAAAAAACTTTTGGCACCAGGTACGGGACACCTAGAAAAATCTGCTAAAAATGGAAAAATATGAAGTAAAAACACCGTAAATGCCTAAAGCCTCTATAAAGGGATGGCAATGGATGTAAGTATCTCCGGAAGCAAAATCCTAAGTCGGAGGCTAAGAATCCATTATTTTGAAAATGATAAAAGTTGCTACACTAAAACCTGTGTAACTTCTGAACTAATGATCAGATCATCATGAAATTTCGACATTTAACATTTGAAGCTTGGTACCATTCAGAAATCATACGGATTTGACAACACCCGCGAGAAAAAAGTTGATATAGTTAGACCTGGTCAGATCAAATTTCCAGATCTAACCAGATCTTGATTTTGTCGAGGTCTGACCAGATTTGATCAGATATAAAGTAGATCTAGTCAGATCTCGACGAAATCAAGATCTGCTTAGATCCGGGAATTTGATCTGACCAGATCTAACAAGATCAACTTTTTTTTCGCGGGCAGTGGTGTTATGTATATGTCGGACCGGAAACTCATTGAGTGATGTGTTACTAGCATCATCATCTAAGTTAATTGTAAAACGGCATAATAGGGGCAGTTATTAGTGCTGAAGTCGACTTTTTTTTTGGATGTCTTTTTGCAATTTTTCATATTTTTCATTTTTCATTCACAGTATTAATTATGATAATTTTATAATAGCATGAATAATGTCTTTTGAAAGAAGAATATAATTTGTGATAAAATGTAAGGTTTTAGCTATCGCTGATTCTATCAGTAAATAATTACTACATAGATATTTATTTTGACTTGATAATAAAAATTTTTACAAAGTTATAATACACCGAATCCATTAACTACGAGCTAATTCTTATCGTTTCTAAGACATTGGGTCTATACACAATTATCGGATCAAATTTCTCAATACTATAATTTTGTGTTCGGATGATGAAACTAAATAGAAATTGTTTGCAATAGGAATACGGATAACTACTCGATATATAAAAATTGCGGCAGTTACATAAAGGATTTCAAAATGAAGAGTACAAGATTTTTTCTCGTCCTGATTTTCGTAGTTGTCGTTAATGGTGTGGGTACGTAAAATTCATAAAAACTAGAACGAAATTAAATACGCAAATAAAATAGCGTCGTGATGCAATAAAATATACATTGTATCAAAAAAGTACCAGAAATTTGTAATTTAAAAGGCCCTTGCTAATGACTTTAAAAAATATTTTTACCCTAAGTTGGTGGCAATGCACTTAATTACTATGCCATCAATGATCGCGATCTGTCAACCAGTTTGTGTAGTGTTGATCTGCTAAAAGTATTATAAAAGACTTATGGTGAATCATTTTTATCATAAACTTGGCCTTATGAGTGGAACAAAGCGTACCAGGAGGACCAAGAGATCGTAGAAGATATGCTTCGTTCTGAATTACCTTCTACCTCTTCAACCGATGAAAACATCGACAAAGGAAGGAAATTGTGCTTGATAGACGCAATTCCAGCTTAAGGGAGATAAACCGTGACCTTAACATCTTTCACAAGTCTTTTCGATCGATTTTGGTCGATATATTGGACATGAGAAGTGTCGCCTCTCATCTTATTCTAAAAGAGCTAAATTTCCTTCAAAAACAGTATCGTGAGCAGTTCTCTTTAGACATGCTGGATAGCGTCAATTCTAATCCAACATTCATGGAACGCATCATAACTGATGACGAGATATTGGTCTAGGAGTTTGACATGCCAACAGGTCAACAGTTATCAGGATAGAGAACAAAAGACGAGCCGAAACCATGACAAAGCAGTGACCCTAGAACATGGGAGCTGGCAACCCCCACCATGAATGCTCCCAGCTTATGGCTCTTTCCTGGCTCCACTGGCATAGTTTGGTTGAATGAGAAAGACGCAATGAGCTCAAGGCATCTATGGTGGGGGCTGCCAGCTCCCACGTTCTGGGCTCACTGCGTCATCAAAGTCGCTCAAAAGTCAAGGTGATGTTCATGGTTTTCTTGGATATTCGTGGTTTGGTGCATTACGAATTCGTTCCAGAGGGACAGAAGGTCAATACAGAATACTTTTTGTCCTTTTTGAAGCGTTTGCGTGGGAAAAGCCATCAGAAACGGCCAGATTCGTGGAAGAACAATTTGTGTTCTCGAAACTACAGTTGTCGCCCGTGTTACCCGTTTTGACTCGATTGAAGCCATAAAACAAAATTCGTGAAAAGAGCTGAAGCCCATACCGTAAAGTGCTTTCAAAAAGTATTTCGAAGACTGGAAAAAATGCTGGCATTTGTGGGTTACATCGATGGGGCCTACTTTGATGGTGAAAAAATAATATTTAACAATTCCCGGTACTTTTTTGACACAAAAAATAACTAAAACTCTTGAAAGAAACATCAATAATCCAGAAAGGAAGAGAGTCTTATCATCTTCTTTTAATTTCCATACGATCTTTAGACAGAGCTAGATGATATATGTTCTTATTGAAACAGCCATTTTCCAGACATTATTGTAATTATTTTAAATAATTTTTCCATGATTTTTACCGTTTCTGACAGCAATTGATTTATCTATACTAAGCAGTAAGATAACACTGGGAGAAAGAGTATTAGATCCAAAAGAAGCGTTTTTCATGGCATCTATTAAAGTGTTCAGAAATCAAGCTAAACCTCAATACTGGATTCACATTTGTGGTGGATGCTTAATTTCTTTAAAACACATTTTATCTGCAGCTCAATGTATAATAATACTGCAAAAAAAAGTTAGGCGACATTTAAAACTCGTTGCTGCTCATGTTGGAGATCTGGATTTAAAAGGCCCTTCGAAGCTCCATTATATTATAGGTTTTCATAAGCACAACGGCTATAATGAAAATGATCCAGGCTATACTGCCGCTAACGATATAGGAGTTATTCTGGTTAGTCTATGAACTAGTTTTCAGTTTTGAATAAAAGGCTATTAGAAACTAGGTATATTTATCTCGATATCAAATCAAATGAAATGTTAAGGGGTTAGACCACTGTGACGGGCGTTTTTTCAGGGTAATTTTCAGGATTTAATTTCTAAATAAATATTTATGAAACAACAGTAATTTTGTATATTATCTTCTATACACATTGAAGAACGTTTCAATATTTTTTTGTCCAAAAAAATATGAAACTCGTCGAGTTAAGCTGCTTTGCGCATCCCTATGATTTTTACGCATGGTCGAATGGTGTACATGATTTTGCGAAAGCCAGTCGTCTGAAAAAAAAATAAAAAATATACCATTTATCTATATTGTATTGGCTTCCGGGTGACGGAGCATTTAATTTTTTTTCATTTTTGGCAACAAGAACAAAATTTCTGAAATTTTGACTGCAATTTTTGGGTTCAAATTATATGTTATGATTATTAATAATTATTGAGCAATACATAATATTAACAAAATCGTCTGTCAACCGAAAGACAGTAGTACATAGAATGAGGGTACCAATTTTCAAGTCGATCCATTAATTAGATCTCGGGGTATCCTTTACACCGTTTTGAAGAACATATTTTGTAGAAAAACGTGTTTAAAGTTTTGGTACTAGTTTTTTCAGTGAAAAAAATTATTTAAGCTTACTACCCTTAATCTGCCATTCCTGCCTCATAACGGAGATCTTTCGTCCCTTATTCTAGAGGATTCAAAAGATTTT
The DNA here is from genome assembly GCA_030998225.1 of Diplolepis rosae. Classification (NCBI taxonomy): domain Eukaryota; kingdom Metazoa; phylum Arthropoda; class Insecta; order Hymenoptera; family Diplolepididae; genus Diplolepis; species Diplolepis rosae. The sequence continues at coordinate 3,238,730 of JAPYXD010000736.1, forward strand.
TCAAGCCAATAAAAAAAATGATTTTTTCAAAATTTCACAGTGGTCTAACCCCTTAAGAATAAGTTTTGCGTTTTACAATTAAGAATCTGCTTATTGCGATGAAGTGAGATTCAATAGAGTGTTCGCTATAAAAGTTTTGCAATATAGCTACAACTTTTATGGTAATGGTTTTTTTTTAATTACGCCTCAAATTTCAACCATTTTACCGACTAGACAGACAGTGATGATATTTTAAGAAAATTTTCCATTTTAGGATGCATTATATTATTTTATTGTTTGAGTATATTGATATAATTCTAGTTTCCTTACTTTTGGTACGAAATAATTGTAGGTGAAATATGCCAAAAAGAGTTTAGAAATTATACACAGAAAAAATTCTTGAATCAAAGGAAAATCTCCCACGAAATATGTAAATGTGAGTTTTGAAGATTTTCTTTCTCTTTACCCACATTAAGAAAAAAAAAAAAAAAAAAAAAAATTATATTCTAAAAATATCTTGATAAGTCAACAAAATACTGTGAAGAGTAACCTTAAAAATGAGACCAAACACGTTTAAAAATCCTAATTAATTTCAGTTTTATTAATATTTGTCAAAAAGATCGAAATTTGACGTTTTTTGCGATATATTCTTATAAAACTGTCATTTTGCCTTAAAGTTGGGCTCATTAGATGCATAATTTTATTAACTTCCATGCTATCATGGGAAAAAAACTTAAAATCGTTATTTTAAAAATTAAGACACTTTAAGAATAGCAATAGCAGCAGGTGAACAAATAATTTTGACAGGTAGTGTAAATCTTTTGTTTGAATCAAAAAAACCTTTTTAATCATTCAATCGAATCTTTTCTCTGAGTGCAGGTTTAACACTAGCAATGCTTTGAAAGCTAATTGCCTTGTTCGATAACCCCGGTAAAACGGATTCCATCCATGCATTGTAAAGAATTTCAAACTAAATCAGTCAGAAGTCCATTCGACCGAAACAATTTTAACAACATCTGAATGAATTGCTTGAACCGAGGAATGTTGTCTTTCAATCTAGTTTAAAATAAATTATATTTCAATATTTAATACAATATTTGGTAGCGAAAATTTCGATGACTGATGTTCTTGTTGGCAGAAAAAGAGAAAAGCTGATGCTAAAAGTAGCAAAAAATATTAACGTAAGACCAACCATCTTGTAGGTTTTTTAAGGCCTATATGTCTTTAAGTAAACTTTTTTTAGCTGACAAACAGATGTGCTACAATGAAACCAATTCCTTGTTTTGACGCCTTCAACAGTTGTCTAAAAATACAATAGCCCTGAAGCATAGTTAGATTTATATAGGTTTTGGTTCTATAGAATTTTAAAAAAATCCAGAAAAAAATACCTTGCTTTCTCTACGTAGTCTCTTTTGAGCTCGATACACTTCTCCCGTCGATGTTCAATAGCTTCGAAAGCCAGTTTATAGTGAGAATCGTCGAGTTCCACGAAATATCCATTAACCGCAGACTCCACTTCCTCATTGTTGGAAAATCTTTGAACACCGAGTCATTCTTTCTAGTTTGAAAAGAGAAAATAATCCAAAGTGGCTGAATCTGGCCAATAGGGTGTATGAGGAAGCAATTTGAACTTCAACTCATTAATTTTGGCAATCGCGATAATGGATGGGTGAACTGGTGCATTGTCTTGATGAAACGACACATTCTTTTTCGCCAAACACGGCTGTTTTTTCTTGATTTCATCACTCAAGCTCTGTAATAAGTTCGCATAAAACTCGCCGTTGATTCGTATTGCTTTTTGAAGATATTCATTGGAAATTATTCTACGTGTTTCCCAAAAAACTGATGCCCGGACCTTGCTAGTAGATGGAACTGTGTTCGCCTTCTTTGGAGCCGATTCCCCCCTTTTTCATTGTTTCGACTATTCCTTCGTCTCAGGTGTGAAATGATGGACCCATGTTTCATCCATGGTTATGAATCGACGTGAAAAATCGGCTTTATTGCTGTGAAACATCGCCAAACCCTTGATTAAAACATTCTCACGACTCTGTTATTATTCCTTGTGAGCAAACGCGGCACCCATCCTACGCAAAGCTTTCTCAATAACAAATTTTTAGTCACCCCCCCCCTCTCTCTCTCCCTCCCCCCCTCTCTCCCTTCCCCCCTCTCTCTCAGCTTCATTTTCAAAAAAATAAGGCCAAATGATCCTTCCTGTCCGAAAACCGCACCAAAGAGTTACACCTTGTGAATGAAGAGTCTTTTTAATAATCATTTTTGGGTATTCCATGACTTAAACGTGACAATTCTGTTTATTAAGGTAGCCTCTAAGGTGAAAATGAGCCTCATCGCTCATAATGATTTTCCGGTGAAATTCAGGTTCATTTTCATGCAGTTTTGGAATTAGTTTTCACAAATTCAATGCGTTGTTGAAGCGTGTATCGTTCCATTTTCATTAATGGCATAGGTTTTAGTAGTCATCTGTCAGAAAACGACACCTCTTATTATGACAGCTGCAAAAATAGCGGGCTATTCAAAATGAAACCTCTAATTGGAAAACCCAGTACTAAACAATGTAGCGTTTTCAAGCTGTTAACTTAAGCTTTATAAGGTTGGTACTTTCGACCACAGTAAATTTGAAGAATATATAGTTCATATTTGAAACATGTTTTACATGTGCTATCAAACAATAATTCATATTTTGAAATTATATTGCATATACAACTACATAATTTTATTATGATATTCAAAAAATCTCTAAATCTAGAAATTATATGTAATTTAAATTTATCTGGGTCCATAAAACCAGAAGAAATTTTGTTTGAACGTTTTTGTTTATTCGTTCCTTATGCTCCGAGTGTGTATAAGAAGTCCAATACTATTTGATAGTTGTCAAGTGTTGCAAATACTTTTGCAGCGCGCTATCTATCTACTTCTGAAATATCTTAGTACCTAATATAATTAAATAATTACTCACTTAAAAATTCCTATAATTTTGTTAGCTTGAAAATGAAGTTACGGTGTCGGATGTAGTGAACAAGATTGCTTTGTTTACCTTGGATGTTGATGTAGAATATGGTCTAATGATGGGATGGGGTTCTCAAAAAAGTTCGTCAACAAGAAATGTGTTCGGCAAACAATTTTCACCAACAGAATTGTCACAATATTTGCAGAGCCTTTCAATAAAGATTCAGGGAGGTGAAAGTTATAAAGAAACACAAAAAGGATTAGTTAATGGAAATGAATCTAATATGTTGAAGGGGTATGGACCAAACACCAAGGCACATACTTCTGTGGTAAATATCTTGATGAAGTTTTATATCTCATAAATGGGAAATTCGCACCTGGGTTGTTGGAAAAAAAGGCGAACCCTAAAGCCAATTATTTCTAACAAACGTACCAGTACTGTCGAAATTGAGGGTTAATACAACTTACGTTTTTAACTAATACTACATTTCTATAAATTAATGCAGTAACACTACATACTTAAAGGTAAATTTATATTTGCACTATAGGGTGATGCTGGTAATCCTTTGATTGTCGAATACAACAACGTGAAATATGTAAGTTTTATAAACTTTATTACTTAATTCAAATTCGATGGTTGAGTTTGAAATTTCAGCCACTGCCTATACATATAAAATATAAAACAGGTCTTTCTGTGGAGAAGGAGATTTTTTTTTTTTTTTTTTTTTTTTCTGGTGAGGAGGAAAAATGGCAAAATCTTTTATAGACGTTGTACAGGACTCTCCTAGGACGGGTCTAGGCATACCTGTTAAAACCAAAAACCCCCTCTCTCGAACCAATACACCACCCGCGGAACCGCCTTTCGGCTTTAAACTTCACGGGTGGATGGTTCCATTAAAGTCGCGTACGACTCTTCCGTCATCCGTTCGCTCGGAACCTACATCCGCGGCCACACGCCCACTAGGCAAACCGACTAGCCGCGCCACCCAGGGGAGAAAACATACAGATTCCACCCCCGAACGACGCGGACAGCCAAGTCTACCCGAGACGCAGGGTCGCGGGTGCAGGCCCCGATGCGATTTCTACTGGCCCTCCCCGTTGTTTCGCTCTCGACGCCCATCGAATTCTCTCGTCTTCATCACAAGTGTGACGAACGACTCGATGAGCGGGAGAAGGAGATTTCGAACGCCTGTGTAGCTCAATTGGTTCCTAAAGTCTAACGACAATTTGTGTCCTTACTTTTTTCGCACTAGTATCACAAACACCGAAATTTGTATGGTAAACGAAATGTCAGGTAAAATTGAAATGCATTTACCACGAAACATAATTCAAAAGTGAATATTATTTGAATAGAAAGGAAGTATCTTGATCAAAATCTATTCAAAATTTACCTTTTTTTTTTTTTTTAGTGAGGAGGAAAAATGGCGAAGTCTTTTATAGACGTTGTACAGGACTCTCCTAGGACGGGTCTAGGCATACCTGTTAAAAACAAGAAATCCCCTCTCTCGAACCATTACACCGCCCGCGGAACCGCCTCTCGACTTTAAACTTCGCGGGCAGTTGGTTCCAGCTTCAAGTCGCGTACGACTCTTCTGTCGTTCGTTCGCTCGGGACTCCCATCCGCGGAAACACGTCTGTTTGGCAGGCCGGCTAGCCGCACCAACCGGGAAAGGAATAAGAAGATTCCTCCCCCGGTCGACGCGAACAGCCAAGTCCGCCCAAGACGCAGGACCGCGGGTGTAGACCCCGATGCGATTTCTACTGGCCCCCATTGTTGCCGCGCTCTGCACGCCCATCGAGCTCCCTCGTCTTCATCACCAGGGTGACGAATGACTCGATAAGCATCCATATCTGTTCAGACTGGAGCATGAGAGAGACCATCGTGTCAGGAGTGAGTTGTGCGCCCACTGCCCGACCGACAGCCTCCCTTTCCGCGCCCCACCTGGCACAGACAAAGAGTGTGTGCTCTGCATTTTCCACAAGGGAACCGCAGTAGCGGCACGACTCATCGTCTCTTTTCTTGAAGCGCTTCAGGTACGCATTAATGCAACCATGGCCCGAAAGCGCTTGCGCCAGGTAAAAGCCGAATTGACCGTGCTCGCCAGGTGGCGAGCTCCGGGATCAGACGGTGTGTCCATCTCCCGGTTTGGTCACCATGCCATCTCGTCTGCCATTTCTCGACGAATCTGCGCCTTCCATCCTTGCAGATGGCCTCCTTCGCACGAGCGATTTCCTGCAGGTCGGCGCAGGTAAGCTCCTTGCGAAGCTGAAAGGTCTCCTGACTTTCCTCCGCCAATAAATCTATTGGCGGGACGCTCACCAGGACCAGCATAGCTCTCGTCGACACAGTTCGGTATGCTGAGACAATTCTCATCATCACACCTCTCTGTGCCGAGAACAGCTTCTTCAGGATAGCATGGTTGTCAAGGGCACTTGTCCAGATCGGGGCTGCATAAAGCAGCTTCGAATTTACCACGCTCGCCACCAGCCTTCTCTTAGCTTCCCTCGGACCACCAATGTTGGGCATGAGCCGAGTCAGGGCGGCCCCACACTGGATGGCTTTGGCAGTCGCGATCTGCAGGTGTTCGCCGAAGCTAAGCCTTCGATCCAACTGCACACCCAGGTACTTAATGCTTTTTTTCCACTTGATTTCATGTTCCCCGAGAACGATCCTCGGGTATTGGAAGGATCTCCTGTCCGTGACCAGCAAAGCCTCAGTCTTTTCAGGGGCCATTTTCAGGCATCTGCTATCCAACCAACGCTTTGCCCGCCACTGACTATCATTGATCCTCAGCTCCAGGATTTTGACGTCGTCAGTGGCGCACACGACAAGTGCGTCATCCGCGAAGCCGATGATGCTCGTTCCAGCAGGCAGGTCCATGCGCAGGAAATCGTCGTACATGACGTTCCAAACGAGTGGACCTACCCGCGACCCTTGAGGGGCGCCACATGCCATCTCGTCCTTGAGAAACCATTTGTCGCCCTCGTATATCACCCACCTGTCGCTCAGATAGTCATCTATCATTCGTAACAGGTAGTCTGGAACCTTTTTCCGCACCATCGCCTCGATGCAGATGTTCCATCTCGCGGTATTGAACGCATTGCGTATGTCAATGCTGATCAACGCGCAGAGTCCCTTATGCTTACCAGTTCCTCTTCTTGCTTTAGTGTCAGGTAAAATTGAAATGTATTTACCACGGAACATAATTCAAAAGAGAATATTATTTGAATAGAAAGCGAGTATCTTGATCAAAATCTATTCAAAATTTACCTCACATACATTTTAAAACATAGTCATTTCTTTTGACCTTTCAACGCTAAACATACTGACTATTCTTATATGACAATACACTATAATAATAATTTTATTTAACTGCATCAGAGTTTCACAAATGTATTTTCTTCATTCAGGTTGCTGGAATTGTTATTTATTTACCAACAAGAAGAACGGACCGTCCTAATTTCTTCGCCAGTGTTAAATTCCATAAAAAGTGGATTCGTGAAGCAATGGATTATCTCTCATGGAAACTTCACGGTAGTACAGCGACTGCGGTTTCAGGCAGCAATCCCAATGTCACGACAATATCCTCAGATGAAAACAATGAAAACTATCAGAACTATTCCAGTCATGAGAGAGAGTTAAAGCGAAGACGACGAAGTGGCACTGCGAGTGATGCAGAATAGAGAGGGTAAAATGTGAGTGTGGCCAATCCATGTAAGCAGTGCTGACTGGCTCCGCCATTACTGGTACATCTTCAGTTTTCCATCTTTATATAGATATACTGAAGTGTACTTTGACATGTTCAGCAGCACTTACCATTTGCGTAGTTATCAAACGTGTATTCTTTTATTTCAATTTTAAGTGATACTCAACATTTCTCAAGGCAGATATTGAAAGCAGTAGACAGGTTCTGAAAAATTAAACTTTAATTAAAATAACGTTCACACATACTTTGTTTTTTTATCACCAATTTTTTTTCATATACATTCTTGCTTGACGTAGGTTTGATCTCAATATGCTTCATATATATTTTCTCAAATTTATTATTTTTTTTTTACAAAATCGCGCATTTTAAGCTTGTGTACAAAAATGCCAGACTTCTGGATGGTGAACACACTCTCCCTCTACCCTCTCTAATGCAGAAAGCTATCTTCTCTAACTTTTCTGCTCCGTTCCTCGCGCTCCTATTGACCGAAATAAATGCCTATGCATATCTCGGCCAATAGGAGCGCGAGAAACGAAGCAGAAAAGTTAGAGGGGACAGCTTTCTGCATCACTGGCGCTGCTACTATTTCTGCTTACGGCACTTAACGACTTCAAGTTGTTTACGTCACCGCTTCTTCGACTCCTCGCACCACACTGTCGTCAAACTAATTCTAAGAAGTTTCTAAACGTAGTTTTCCTATTAAGAGCCTCTAGTGTAAATGTTAGATAATATTTTTCTGCAAATTTATTCATTTAGAAAAATCCAGAAAATAATGATAAGGTTCTCAGAGTAGATTGTGCAAGCAATGAATAATAAAAGTTTGTTTTATTTGTAAGTGCTTGGGAACTTCAAATTGAAATAAAACACTGAAAAATGTATTTTATGTTTTCTGAAAATTTGTTTATAAGTTTAAATTCAATGCCATTTATGTTTTGAAAATGCTATCCAGCATGTGTGAGATGTCGATATTTAATTCTTTTTTGTTTGAAACAAAAGTACATTGAGCATGTGTCCATATCACACATCATTCACTAGCCACTGAGCAGCATATGTGGGGTGTGTTCCAAAACTCAACTCTGGTGTCGAGGTCAACCCCATGAAGTGGAACCTGGAGTTAAGTATTTTTTATGGATCCTGTACGTTTTGGAACGTCGGTCAGGGTTAGTTCATAAATAACAAAAACCCTGATTTGAGCTCCTTCATTTCGAGAATCCAATCTGAAAAGGTCGAAATTACCGTGATTATCGCCCATCTCACTTGACATTTCGCGAATACTTTTGGCCAATTTGATTTTCTCGATCTTGTGTAGTAGTAGCGTATTGTAATAGACGCATGCGCAGCTCAAATGTACAAGGCTTTGTCAGTACGGTGCCAACGCTGTACGAAGAAGAAGAAGATTATGCTCTGCTGTATTGTAATAGGCGCATGCGCAGTTCAATTTTTACATTATGTTCTTCTGTATCGTAATACACAACATTACGCTACTCTGTACTGTAGCATAAAAGCGCGTTAATGCGCCGGAAGCACATAAATGATATAAAATCTGAAAGATGATGATAAATAATAATAGTCTCTAGAACGTAATAAATGATATAATAACGGATGTATAAATCAGACGATCTTGATTACGCAATTTGAAAAAAATATGGATGACAAATTCTAAAAGGTCACGTACATTAGAAGATGAAAAAAAATAGATAATCTGAAAAATTATAGATAATAGATTCTAGACCGAACAGCACCATTGTCCCGTCAATGTCCTAGGACGGTTCTGGGCTCTCAAATGGTCCCGTAAGCGTTCCACGGGATAATGGCGCTGTTGATGAACGATGAAAAAAACATACAAAAATATTTATTCTATTTTTCTAAGAAATATATATATACATATATATCACAAAATGTTTTAGTTTTTTTCTAACATTTATATTATCATTATTGACGGTATCACCAAACTCATTTCAACCCTCCTCCCAGAGCAAGGTTAAAAATTTAGAACTCTGAGCTCAACTTTTCGCGTTCCAAAAATGTATGGATCAATTTTTCTGATAAAATTACAGAGATTTTCACAATATAACGACACGGTTCGACTTGATCGTTAAACTCGGCTCAGTTTCAAAACGCGGTTTGGGTCGATCTAGGAAGGTTTTGGAACGCTCCAGGGTCGACCTGGGTCGTCAGATTTAAGTTTTGGAACGCACCCGTAATAGAGAGTGTATTTATTTTCATTTATATTATTACCACGACGGTAGCGCCATCTGCATTTGTTATATAGTTACCTAAGAATTTTTCTATGCATCTCAAACTGCGTTAGCCAGTGGGAAACGTGTATTTAAACATCGTGACTATCGATAGTCGCGTCACAGAGAAGACAGCACCATTGTTGTTTCTTTCTAGAATTATTTTCGAATCGAATGAACTAGTCTATACAAGACTGAACAGTCATCGTACCAACCGTCTACGATTTGTAAAACATTAAGAAAAAATAATTAGATTGTTTTCACTTTGTTAATTTATTACGCCTACAAATTATTCCTTTACCTTTGGGTCCAAAAATATAAACAAATTCATGAAATAGATTTAGGATAAAATTCGAACTCTCTCAGACTTAAGACCTCATGTCAGATTTAAAATCTTAAACTTGAGAGTCCTTCCATTTCATTTGCTGATTATGGCGAAGAAGGCATCCAAAAAAGAATAAAAACAAAATTTGAAGTCAGTTAATACCTTTTATTTATTTTCTTCATTCGAAAATTCTACAATATTTTCTTATTCCCTCAAAAATCCATAAAATTCACCATTTTCTGAAACATCCATTTATAATTTTTTTAATGCAAATTTTCGAATAATTCTAAATAAATTCTAAACCAAGAGGAATTTTTAAAGATTTTCAAATAAAAAATGTGAACAGAAGATATTAACCGATTTCAAACCTTTTTATTCATACTTTTATCGGATGCTAAACCGAGAAACTGTTGACCCTCATCTCAAATGATTCGATTAATAATGCTCAACTTCCATGTCTTTGCATCATTAGAACACAACTCCTTTAAAAATCTCGAGTTGAACAGCATTTTTCTAAATGGGCTTCTTAATTTTTATTACTAGTTATTATACATATTCTTATAAACAAATATTTGAAATTGTTTAAATTCTAATTAACAAATCTAACTGACTTACTTTTTTAATTCATGGACTATAGTCTCTGTTTGCTTCACATAAGGCAACAAAAAATAAATTCTTTCGGCTATGACGATATAAGATCAAAATACAATTATACAATGCATTTATATTGTGTTGTGTCTGATTAAAAATTGCAAACTACATCCTGCGCTGATAGAATTAATGTTCAATATACATAGTTTTAGTACAAAATTGTAGGTAACATAAGCAAAAAAGTTTCTAGAAATTATACATCGAAAAATTCTTAAATCAAGGGACAATTTCTCACGGAAAAATAATACTAAAACACATATGAAAAATATGCATGTAAGTGTAGAACATTCGCACTAACAGTGCTTCAAAAGGTCATGGAAGTGGTAAATAAATAATTACATTTTTTATACACCAGGAATACAGCGGGTAACATAGGACACTAATGTTTTTATGAGAATTAAATTATATTCGGTCTGCTTTTCTACAAAAGTTAATGTATAAGTATGTAAAAATGAATAAGTTTTCCAAAAATCATGAAAAAATAACGATGATTTCAAAGTTACATGTATAATTTATTCGGGAAATCATAATATAACAGAAACTTCAGAAGCGGGCAACGTGACCCATTTATGGTTTGAGAGTGGCGGATAACTTGTGCCGCGTTCAGATGATTGTAAGGGAGATGTTCCAGGTACAGGACGGGTTTTGTTTTTCGGCCATATCTTTTGACTGAGTTAATATTTCGAGTTCATCTAAAAATAAAATTAAAGCTAATGTATTTGCGCAACTTTTATCTGGAGATTGTATATTGATATCGTACACCGAAAAAAAATTATTACCATCTTCGTAAAGTGATGTTTTTCGGACCAAAAAATTTTTTGCACCAGGTTTCGGGACACCTTGAAAAATCTGCTAAGAATGGAAAAATATGAAGTAAAAACACCGTAAATAAAGAAAATGTCAATTTTTATTAGTTGTGAAATATTTTAGTGGCCACCCGGTTCTGCATTGGTTTCTTCGGAAACAAAGTAGAGACCCCTAGAACAGGCGACTGGGCGCATCCTCGGGTTGAGGATATAGGGGCTCTGTACCGAGGGATTCTGCTGAATACGGATGCAAACTAAATAAGCAGTCGCAGACTATATTCAAAGTATGGTCCCGAAGTAATAACTTCCAAGCCAAGGTGTTAACGACCGTTCCGAGGGTTGCATGACATCAGGCAGTCGTGTCTTCCACGGTATCTCCAGAAAAACAGATCGTTTTCTGGAGTATTCAAACCTTGTCTCCGCATGTGGGGTTCTGCAGGGGTGGATCATATACTTCCCTAGCTGATCGTGGGAATAATATGGAGAGAAATTATTTTAATAAAAGGACATGCAGGGAATTGTTCGGGGGAAAGCTAGAACTAGCGGCGGAGCCCGATTACAGTGAGAGGTGTGACGCGAGGCGACAGAAAGACTGCCTACACGGGATGCTTCAGATTGTGATGAAACGCATTTCCGCGATTGAGGAAATAGTCCAAAAAATGGATGAATTTTGCAGGATAAAAAGAACATGCTCTTGACAATTAGAGAGGGTATCGCGGCTAAGCTGCACTGCACCTAAGATGCCTAAAGCCTCTACAAAGGGATGGGAGTGGATATCAGTATCTCCGGAAGCAAAAGCCTAAGTCGGAGGCTAAGAATCCATTGTTTCGAAAATCATAAGAGTTGCTACACCAAAACCCGTGTAACTTCTGAACTAATCATCAGATAATCATGAAATTTAGACATTTAACATTTGAAGCTTGTTATCATCCAGAAATCATATGGATTTGACAACACCCACGAAAAAAAGTTGATCTTGTTAGATCTGAAGTAGATCTGATCAGATCTCGACAAAATCAAGATCTGGTTAGATCCGGGAATTTGATCTGACCAGATCTAATAAGATCAACTTTTTTTTCGCATGTCTTTTTGCAATTTTTCATTTTTCATTCATAGTATTAATTATGATAATTTTATAATAGTGTGACGTCCTAAAAATTGTTGTTTGATTTTCCTAGCTAAAGTCTAAAGCCAATTACCCTATCTATATTCCTCTGTTTATTATTAATTGTAATTAATAAATTACCGGGTAGAGGACAAGCCAAATAAATTAAATAACAATTAATTTTAACAAGTATAGTTTATTAAAAATTACTATATTGACCCAAACGAAAAAAGAGTTGGTGGCAGGCTGGTTTTTCCTTTCGGTTGGGTGAGTCTAGTTTTGTCCAACCGGTTTGTTTTGATGCTAGGTGCCTATTAGGTACAATATTCCCTTAGTTGGTCTTAGTCCTTCCTGGTGTCAATAATAGGTAACTCCAACACTTACTCGTAGATTATTCTTATTTGGTTTTGCACACTGACACGTAATCCTGGTTTGAAACAATTATGTTGCGGCTACAAATATGTCACTTGCTACCTTGTTGTGACTGGCGACTTGACGATTTATTAACGGCACTGCGACGATGGGTCGGTTTGAAATTTGATCCGCACTTAGACTCCGTAGATTTCGACGATCCTCCTTAGGCCTCGACATCTGGTATATATTGTCGCTTGTGGTTTCAATCCGTAGAACGGAAGCATGGGGGTTCGAGTTGTATAGTTTCAATAGCTTTTTCGAAGTGCATTGGTATCTTAGGTGTCAGTGTATTGAATTGGAACCATGGGCCACCTTTGCTTGTATGCTGCGTTGGTGAGCTTAGGCTCTCACACCGATTTTCACAGTCCGTGAGGGTCGTGATAATATATAAAATAACTGTCATGGATACGTGACAATAGCATGGACAATGACTTTTAAAAGAAGAATATAATTTGTGATAAAATGTAAGATTTTAGCTATCGCTGATTCTATCAGTAAATAATTACAACCTAGATATTTATTTTGACTTAATAATACAAATTTCTAAAAAGTTATAATACACCGAATCCATTAATTACCAGCTAATTCCTATCGTTTCTAAGACATTGGGTCTTTACACAGTTATCGGATCAAATTTTTAAATACTATAATTTAGTGGTCGGATAATAATAATACATAGAAATTGTTTGCAATAGGGATACAAATAACTACTCGATATATAAAAATTGCGGCAGTTACATAAAGGAATTCAAAATGAAGAGTACAAGATTTTTTCTCGTCCTGATTTTCGTAGTTGTCGTTAATGGTGTGGGTATGTAAAATTTATAAGAACTAGAACGAAATTAAATACGCAAATAAAATAGGGTCGCGATGAAATAAAATATACATTGTATCAAAAAAGTACCAGAAATTTGTAATTCAAAAGGTCCTTGCTAATAATTTTTCGGTGTTACCGGTATTACAATTTCTGAGGAAGGTAGAGGAAAGTAGTAGTAAAGGCCATCTACTTTCCTCAGGTCCTTGCTAATGATTTAAATAAAAAATTTTTACCTTAAGTTGGTTGTAATGCACTTAATTACTATGCCATCAATGCTCGCGATCTGTCAACCAGTTTGTGTAGTGTTGATCTGCTAAAAATGTTATAAAAGGCTTATGGTGAATCAGTTTTATCCTAAACATGGCCTTATGAGTGGAACAAAGCGTACCAGGAGAACTGAGAGATCGTAGAAGATATGCTTCGTTTTGAATTACCTTCTACCTCTTCAACCGATGAAAACATCGACAAAGGAAGGACATTGTGCTTGATAGACGTCAATTCTAATCCAACATTCATGGAATGCATTATAACTGATGACGAGATATTGGTGGAGGAGTTTGACATGCCAACAGATCAACAGTTATCAGAATAGATAACAAAAGACGAGCCGAAATCACGACAAAGTAGTGACCCAAGAACACGGGAGCTGGCAACCCCCACCATGAATGGTCCCAGCTTATGGCTCCTTCCTGGCTCCACTGGCATAGTTTGGTTGAATGAGAAAGAAACAATGAGCTCAAGGCATCTATGGTGGGGGCTGCCAGCTCCCACGTTCTGGCCTCACTGCGTCAAAGTCGCTCAAATGTCAAGGTGATGTTCATGGTTTTCTTGGATATTCGTGGTTTGGTGCATTACGAATTCGTACCAGAGGGACAGAATGTCAATACAGAATACTTTTTGTCCTTTTTGAAGCGTTTGCGTGGGAAAAGCCATCAGAAAGGGCCAGATTCATGGAAGAGCAATTTGTGTTCTCGAAACTACAATTGTAGCCCGCGGTACCTATTTTGACTCGATTGAAGCCATAAAAAAAAATTCGTGAAAGGAGCTGAAGCCCATACCGCAAGGTGCTTTCAAAAAGTATTTCGAAGACTGGAACAAATTCTGGCATATGTGGGTTGCATCGATGGGGCCTACTCTGAAGGTGAAAAAATAATATTTAACAATTTCCGGTACTTTTTTGACACAAAAAAGAACTAAAACTCTTGGAAGAAACATCAATAATCCAAAAAGGAAGAGAGTCTTATTATCTTCTTTTAATTTCCATAAGATCTTTGGACAGAGCTAGATGATATATGTTCTTATTGAAACAGCAATTTTCCAGACATTATTGTAATTATGTTAAATAATTGTTCCATGATTTTTACCGTTTCTGACAGCAATTGATTTGTCTATACTAAGCAGTAAGATAACATTGGGAGAAAGAGTATTAGATCCAAAAGAAGCGTTTTTCATGGCATCTATAAAAGTGTTCAGAAATCAAGCTAAACCTCAATACTGGATTCACATTTGTGGTGGATGCTTAATTTCTTTGAAACACATTTTATCTGCAGCTCAATGTATAATAATACTGCAAAAAAGATTTAAGCCACATTTAAAACACAGTGCCGCTCATGTTGGAGATCTGGATTTAAAAGGCCCTTCGAAGCTCCATTATATTATAGATTTTCATAAGCACAACGGCTATAATGAAAATGATCCCGGCTATACTTCCGTTAACGATATAGGAGTCATTCTGGTTAGTCTATGAACTAGTTTTTAGTTTTGAATAAAAGGCTATTAGAAACTAGATATATTTACCTCGATATCAAATCAAATTAAGTGTTAAGCGGTTAGACCACTGTGACGGGCGTTTTTTCAGGGTAATTTTCAGGAATTTATTTCTAACTAAATATTTATGAAACACCAGTAATTTTGTTTATTATCTTCTATACACATTGAAGAACGTTTCAATATTTTTTTTGTCCAAAAAATATGAAACTCGTCGAGTTAAGCTGCTTTGCGCATCCCTATGATTTTTACGCATGGTCGAATGGTGTACATGATTTTACGAAAGCCAGTCGACTGAAAAAAAATAAAAAATATACCATTTATCTATATTGTATTGGCTTCCGGGTGACGGAGCATTTAATTTTTTTTCATTTTTTGGCAACGAGAACAAAATTTCTGAAATTTTGACTGCAATTTTTGGGTTCAAATTATATGTTAATTATATTAATAATTATTGAGCAAAACATAATATTGACAAAATCGTCTGTCAACCGAAAGACAGTAGTCCATAGAACGAGTGTACCAAATTTCAAGTCGATCCGTTAATTAGATCTCGGGGTATCCTTTACACAGTTTTGAAGAACATATTTTTTAGAAAAACGTGTTTAAAGTTTTGGTACTAGTTTTTTCAGTGAAAAAAATTATTTAAGCTTACTTAACCATTTTCTCGACTAGACAGACAGTGATGATATTTTAAGAAAATTCTTCATTTTATGATGCATTATATTATTTAATTGTTTGAGTAAATTGATACAATTGTAGTTTCCTTACTTTTGGTACGAAATTTCATCAACGGCCATGCTATCATGGGAAAAAAAACTTCAACTCCTTATTATGAAAATTAAGACACTTTAAGAATAGCTAAAACAGCAGGTGATTTCAATATTTAATACAATATTTGGAAGCGAAAATTTCGATGACTGATGTTCTTGTTGGCAGAAAAAGAGAAAAGCTGATGCTAAAAGTAGCAAAAAATATTAACGTAAGACCAACCATCTTGTAGGTTTTTTAAGGCCTATATGTCTTTAAGTAAACTTTTTTTAGCTGACAAACAGATGTGCTACAATGAAACCAATTCCTTTTTTTGACGCCTTCAACAGTTGTCTAAAAATACAATAGCCCTGAAGCATAGTTAGATTTATATAGGTTTTGGTTCTATAGAATTTTAAATAAATACCTTTATTTCTCTACGTAGTCTCCTTTTAGCTCGATACACTTCTCCCGTCAATGTTCAATAGATTCGAAAGCCAGTTTATAGCGAGAATCGTCGAGCTCCACGAAATATCCACTAACCGCAGACTCCACTTCCTCATTGTTGGAAAATCTTTGAACACCGAGTCATTCTTTCAAGTTTGAAAAGAGAAAATAATCCAAAGTGGCTGAATCTGGCCAATAGGGTGTATGAGGAAGCAATTTGAACTTCAACTCATTAATTTTGGCAATCGCGATAATGGATGGGTGAACTGGCGCATTGTCTTGATGAAACAACACTTTCTTTTTCGCCAAGCACGGCTGTTTTTTCTTGATTTCATCACTCAAGCTCTGTAATAAGTTCGCATAATACTCGCCGTTGATTGGTATTGCTTTTTGAAGATATTCATTGGAAATTATTCTACGTGTGTCCCAAAAAGATAGAAGTAGATAGAACTGTGTTCGCCTTCTTTGTAGCCGATTCTCCCCTTTTTCATTGTTTCGACTGTTCCTTCGTCTCAGGTGTGAAATGATGGACCCATGTTTCATCCATGGTTATGAATCGACGTGAAAAATCGGCTTTACTGCTGTGAAACATCGCCAAATCCTTGATTAAAACATTCTCACGACTCTGTTATTGTTCCTTGTGAGCAAACGCGGCACCCATTCTACGCAAAGCTTTCTCAATAACAAATTTTCAGTCAATATACGATAAACAGCACTTTTTGAAATGCCTACCATGTCTGCTAGCTCGCGCACTTTTAGTCGACGGTCATCCAATACCATTTTATAGATTTTATTCACATTTCTGTCGTGGTCACCTCATTTTGTCGACCACTGCGATGTTCGTCTTGGAAGCTCGTATGACCTCGTTTAAACTCTGCCACCTAATACTTTCTTGTTGTAAACGGAGGAGCAGACTCTCCCAGAGTAGAATCTAGTTCGGCTTTGATACTGTTTGGACTCAGACCTTTGAAATGGAAGTTTTTTATCACACAACGATGCCCAATTTTTTCCATGTTTACAAATACACTGAGAGCGTTCACTATTGATAGATTTCAAACAAATACAGGGTTTTCCAATTAGAGGTTACATTTTGATTAATAAGAAAAACGCGTCTTTTTGTGAAAAATTATTTGATTATTACTTCATTCAATAGCGGAAGGTTTGCCATTATTAATGTATTTCATATTTGAAACATGTTTTATATGTCCGACCAAACAATAATTAATATTTTGAAATTATATTGCACATGCAACTACATAATTTTATTATGATATTCAAGAACTCTCTAAATCTAGAAAGCATATGTAATTTAAGTTTATCTGGTTCCATAAAACCAGAAGAATTTTTGTTTTAACGTTTTTTTTTATTCGATCCTCGTTATTCGATTGTGTATAGGCAGTCCAATATTATTTGATAGTTGTCAAGTGTTGCAATACTTTTGCAGCGCGCTATCTATCTACTTCTGAAATATCTTAGTATATATTATAATTAAATAATTATTCACTTAACAATTCCTATAATTTTTTAGCTTGAAAACGAAGTTACGGTGTCGAATGTAGTGAACAAGATTGCTTTGTTTACCTTGGATGTTGATGTAGAATATGGTCTAATGATGGGATGGGGTTCTCAAAAACGTTTGTCAAAAAGAAATGTGTTCAGCAAAGAGTTTTTACCAACAGATTTGTCACAATATTTGCAGAGCCTTACAATAAAGTTTCAGGGAGGTGAAAGCTATAAAGAAACACACAAAAGATTAGTTAATGAAAATGAATCTAATATGTTGAAGGGGTATGGACCAAACACCAAGGCACATACTTCTGTGGTAAATATCTTGATGAAGTTTTATATCTCATAAATGGGAAATTCGCACCTGGTTGTTGGAAAAAAAGGCGAACCCTAAAGCCAATTTTTTCCAACAAACGTACCAGTACTGTCGAAATGGAGGGTCAATACAACTTACATTTTTAACTAATACTACATTTCTATAAATTAATGCAGTAACACTACATACTTGAAGGTAAATTTATATTTTCACTATAGGGTGATGCTGGTAATCCTTTGATTGTCGAATACAACAACGTGAAATATGTAAGTTTTATAAACTTTGTTACTTAATTCAAATTCGATGGTTGAGTTTGAAATTTTAGCCGCTGCCTATACTATCGGAGGATCATTAGTTGCGTATTAGATATGATACGTTACCGACAGGTCTCCTCGTATACATATTTCGAACTCAACCATCTAATTTAAAATCACTACAGCCGTAAGGCGGTGCCAGTAGGCGATATAAAAGAGGTCTTTCTGTAGAGAAGATGTCGAACGCCTGTGTAGCTCAATTGGTTAGAACAGTCAACCGGCAATAAAGACCCGGGCTCGAATCCACAGTATAACAGTCAAATGCGTCTTTTTTTCCCATAGAACGATTTCAAATTCTTAAAATTATTACTTGTCTTAAAATCTAAGGACAATTTGTGTCCTTACTTTTTTCGCACTAGTATCACAAACACCGAAATTTGTATAGTAAGCGAAATGTTAGGTAAAATTGAAATGTATTTACCACGGAACATAATTCAAAAGAGAATATTATTTGAATAGAAAGCGAGTATCTTGATCAAAATCTATTCAAAATTTACCTCACATACATTTTAAAACATAGTCATTTCTTTTGACCTTTCAACGCTAAACATACTGACTATTCTTATATGACAATACACTATAATGATAATTTTATTTAACTGCATCAGTTTCACAAATGTATTCCCTTCATTCAGGTTGCTGGAATTGTTAGTTATATACCAACAAGAAGAACGGACCGTCCTAATTTCTTCGCCAGTGTTAAATTCCATAGAAAGTGGATTCGTACAGCAATGGATTATCTCTCATGGAAACTTCACGGTAGTACAGCGACTGCGGTTTCAGGCAGCAATCCCAATGTCACGACAATATCCTCAGATGAAAACAATGAAAACTATCAGAACTATTCCAGTCATGAGAGAGAGTTAAAGCGAAGACGACGATGTGGCACTGCCGAGTGATTTATAATAGAGAGGGTAAAAGGTGAGTGTGACCAATCCATGTAGCAGTGCTGACTGGCTCCGCCATTACTGGTACATCTTCAGCATGGTCGTATAGACAGGTCTGGCATCTCCCGTGGTGGGGGATGTTCACTTATTGAAGTCAGAATGTTTCATATTTTTGCCACGGATAGCGCTGGTATCGAGTAGTGGCCCGATGACCGCACCGTAGCATGTATGTATATAGATATACTCAGAACGTAGTCAGCTGTGAAAGCTGTCTGTAAACCACGGGTATTCCTTCAACTACTCGATTGCAGCGCTGCCCAAGCGGTCACTTTCGAAACTACTACTCGTCACGATAAGGGAACACCCCCCACCACGGGAGATGCCAGACCTGTCTATACGACTGTGATCTTCAGTTTACCATCTTTATATAGATATACTCAAGTGTTCTTTGACATGTTCAGCAGCACTTACCACTTGCGTAGTTATCAAACGTGTATTCTTTTATTTCAATTATATATGATACTCAACATTTCTCAAGGTAGAAATTAAAAGCAGTAAACAGGTTCTGAAAAATTAAACTTTAATTAAAATAACGTTCACACATACTTTAAGTTTTGTTATTACCAATTTTTTTTCATATACATTCTTGCTTGACAGGTTTTATCTCAATATGCTTCATATATATTTTCTCAAATTTATTTCTTTTTTTTTACCAAATCGCGCATTTTAAGCTTGTGCACAAAAGCACCAGACTTCTGGATGGTGAACACACTCTCCCTCTACCCTCTTTAATGCAGAAAGCTATCTTCTCTAACTTTTCTGCTCCGTTCCTCGCGCTCCTATTGACCGAAATAAATGCCTATGCACAATTCGGCCAATAGGAGCGCGAGAAGCAAAGCAGAAAAGTTAGAGGGGAATGCTTACTGTATCACTGGCGCTGCTACTATTTTTTCTTACGGCACTTAATGACTTGAAGT
Source organism: Diplolepis rosae (assembly GCA_030998225.1). Taxonomy (NCBI): domain Eukaryota; kingdom Metazoa; phylum Arthropoda; class Insecta; order Hymenoptera; family Diplolepididae; genus Diplolepis; species Diplolepis rosae. The sequence continues at coordinate 3,258,699 of JAPYXD010000736.1, forward strand.
TGATTACGTCACCGCTCCTTCGACTCCTCGCACCACACTGTCGTCAAACTAATTCTAAGAAGTTTCTAAACGTAGTTTTCCTATTATGAGCCTCTAGTGTAAATGTTAGATAATATTTGTAATATTTTTAAGCAAATTTATTCATTCAGAAAAATCCAGAAACTTATGAAAAAGTTCTCAGAATAGATTGTACAAGCAATGAATAATAAAAGTTTGTTTTTGTAAGTGCTTAAGAACTTCAAATTGAATTGAAACACTGAAAAATGTATTTTATGTTTTCTGGAAATTTATTTGTAAATTTAAATTCAATGCCATTTATGTTTTGAAAATGCTATCCAGCATGTGTAAGATGTCGATGTTCAACTCATTTTTGTTTGAAACAAAAGTACATTGAGCATGAGTCGATATCGCACACCATTCATCGTAATGGCGGAATTACGGACCTATTTCTGGCATATTCTATTTTATGTGACTCCGGCGCATTTACCAGTTTTTCTGCGTACACTCGAATCCAATCTGAAAAGGTCGAAATTGCCGTGATTACTGCCCATATCACTTGACATTTTGCGAATACTTCTGGCCATTTTGATTTTCTCGATCTTGTGTAGTAGTAGCGTATTGTAATAGACGTATGAGCAGCTAAAATGTACAAGGCTTTGTCAGTACGGTGCCAACGCTGTACAAAGAAGAAGAAGATTATGTTCTGCTGTATTGTAATAGGCGCATGCGCAGTTCAATTTTTACATTATTTTCTTCTGTATCGTAATACACAACATTACGCTACTCTCAGCTGTAGTATAAAAACGCTTTAATGCGCCGGAAGCACATAAATGATATAAAATCTGAAAGATGATGATAAATAATAATAGTCTCTAGAACGTAATAAATGATATAATAACGGATGTATAAATCAGACGATCTTGATTACGCAATTTGAAAAAAATATGGATGACAAATTCTAAAAGGTCACGTACATTAGAAGATGAAAAAAATAGATAATCTGAAAAATTGTAGATAATAGATTCTAGACCGAACAGCATCATTGTCCCGTCAATGTCCTAGGACGGTACTGGGCGCTCTAACGGTCTCGTAAGTGTCCCACGGGACAATGGCGCTGTTGATGAACGATGAAAAAAAGATACAAAAATATTTATTGTATTTTTCTAAGAAATATATATACATATGTATTACAAATTGTTACAGTTTTTTTTCTAACATTTTTATTATCACTATTGACAGCATCGCCAAACTCCTTTCAACCCTCCTCCCAGAGCAAGGTTAAAAATGTAGAACTCTGAGCTTAACTTTTCGCGTTACAAAAATGTATGGATCAATTTTTCTGATAAAATTGCAGAGATTTTCACAATATAACCACACGATTCGACTTGATGGTTAAGCTCCGCTCGGTTTCGGAACGCGATGGAGTTTGTTTGGGTCGATCTAGGAAGGTTTTGGAACGCTCCAGGGTCGACCTGGGTCGTCAGATTTAAGCTTTGGACCACACTCGTAATAGAGAGTATTTATTTTCAGTTATATTATTACCGCGTCTGTAGCGCCATCTGCATTTGGTGTTATTATTATTTTCAGGAGTTTCTCCACGTACTGAGAAGAGATGCTAGCCACTGAGCAGCATATACGATAAATATTGCATTTATTTTCAGTTTATGCGAAGGCAGCGTCATCTTCATTTGTTATATAGTTATTTAAAGATTTCTCCACGCATCTCAAAATGCGTTAGCCAGTGGGAAACCTGTATTTAAACATCGTAACTATCGATAGTTCGCGTTACAGAGACGACAGCACCATTGGTGTTTCTTTCTAGAATCCAAAAAAGAATAAAAACAAAATTTGAAGTCAGTTAATATCTTTTATTTATTTTCTTCATTCGAAAATTCTACAATAATTTCTTATTCCCTCAAAAAACCATAAAATTCGCCATTTTGGAACAATTCAAACACCATGAGAATATTTTTTGGCTATTCTGAAATATACATTTACGATTTTTTGAATGCAAATTTTCGAATAATTCTGAATAAATTCTAAACCAAGAGGAATTTTTTAAGATTTTCAAATAAAAAATGTGAACAGAAGATATTAACCGATTTCAAACCTGTTTATTCTTACTTTTTTCGTATGCTAAACCGAGAAACTGTTGACGCTCAGCTCAAACAATTCGATTAATAATGCTCAACCTTCATATCTTTGTATCATTAGAAGACAACTCCTTTAAAAATCTTGAGTTGAACAACATTTTTCTAAATAGGCTTTTTAATTTTTATTACTGGTTATTATACATATTGTTATAAACAAATATTTGAAATTTGTTAAATTCTAATTAAAAAATCCAACTGACTCACTTTTTTAATTTATGGACTGTAGTCTCTGTTTGCTTCACATAAGGCAACAAAAAATAAATTCTTTCGGCTATGACGATATAAGATCAAAATACAATTATACAATGTATTTATATTGTGTTGTGTCTGATTAAAAATTGCGAACTACATCCTGCGCTGATAGAATATTCAATATACATAGTTTTAGTACAAAATTGTAGGTGAAATAAGCAAAAAAGTTTCTAGAAATTATACACCGAAAAATTCTTAAATTAATGGACAATTTCTCACGGAAAAATACTACTAAAACAGATATGAAAAATATGCATGTAAGTGTAGAACATTTGCCCTGACAGTGCTTCAAAAGGTCATTGGCATGGTAGATAAATAATTAAAGAAATTTTCTGTGAAAAAAAGAACGCTTCCACTCCGCTGGGTATCGAGCCCAGGACCTTTCGATTGCCGGTCGAATGCTCTATCATCTGAGCTACGGAGGTTCCACACAACTTTTCTCACAGAATCTATTTACGCCTCATGTGGCTACGGATAAACCGGGAACTATGTTCTGATTTTTCCAAATCATTTCAGTCGATTATGTCGATCATTAGAAGAGTGTATCACTATCAGTGACAACGGAACTCTACTATATCGACCTTATCAACTTATGATTTAGAATTAATTTAACGTTATTTAAAACAAGATGGAATTTTTCAATATAAATCTTGTTTTAAATAACGTTAAATTAATTCTAAATCATAAGTTGATAAGGTCGATATAGTAAAGTTCCGTTGTCACTGATAGTGATACACTCTTCTAATGATCGACATAATCGACTGAAATGATTTGGAAAAATCAGAACATAAATAATTACATTTTTTATACACCTGGAATACAGCGGGTAACGTAGGCCATTAATGTTTTCATGTGAATTAAATTATATTCGGTCTGCTTTTCTACAAAAATTAATGTATAAGTATGTAAAAATGAATAAGTTTGCCAAAAATCGTGAAGAAATCACGATAATTTCAAAGATACATGTATAATTTATTTGGGAAATCATAATATAACAGAAACGTCCGAAGCGGGCAACGTGACCCATTTATGATTTGAGAGTGGCGGGTAACTTGGGCCGCGTTCAGATGATTGCAAGGGAGATGTTCCAGGTACAGGACGGGTTTTGTTTTTCAGTCATATCTTTTGACTGAGTTAACATTTCGAGTTCATCTAAAAATCAAATTAAAGCTAATGTATTTGTGCAACTTTTACCTGGAGATTGTATAATGATATCATACACCGAAAAAAAATTATTACCATTTTCGTAAAGTATATTTTATAAGCCTTAGTGTACTTCAGTTGAAGGTTTTGACACAAAAAAGAAATCGCTTTCTACATAAAAAATGATTAAATGTACTAAATAAAACTTTGAATCTAATTCTGAAAAGGTGACGTCATCTTAAGACGAAAACGCTCGGAAACCATCGAACGTTTTTCGCATGGTCTTTCAGAATTTTCTCAAATATTAGATGCAGAAAATACAAGTTTTCTCATTTCAATGCGCGTTCTTATTTAGTGTACTAAACTTTCTTACATTCCTTCCGAGCTTACAATATTTAGGATATTTGTTCCCAAAATTATTTTTTATGATTTGTTATTAACTACTATAACTTTTCTATACTCGCAATTTTCCAAGAATAAATAATACTCTTTCGGAACGTAAATGCTAATTCTTGCTGAATCCAGTTTACAATAATACATACAGAAATACCATGATATTCTATAATAACAGTACCTTTATAACAGTATCTCAGTTATCCCAAAATTCTTACATTTTATTTTAATTATGGATATGCGATATACTAAATATTAATAACGAAAGTCTCTCCATGTACAGTTTGTTCCACACGAAAAGTTACGCCTTTACTCCGAAAATTTTGAAGAAAACTTCATTTTTCTTTTTTAGTACAACATTGCGCATAAAGCACTAGGGCGCACCCGCGAAAAAATAGTTGATCTTGTTAGATCTAGTCAGATCAAATTCCCAGATCTAACCAGATCTTGATTTTATCGAGATCTGAAGTAGATATGGTCAGATGTGAAGTAGATCTAGTCAGATCTCGACAAAATCAAGATCTGGTTAGATCTGGGAATTTGATCTGACCAGATCTAACAAGATCAACTTTTTTTTCACGGGCACTCACCTGATAAACCGTCCAATCGCCGTTGCTCTGGATAATGGCCTGGCACCTTCTGGGCATGATCTCGACTAGTTTTTCGGCATCTTCCGTAGATAGAGAGCGCCATACCTCCTTAATTCGTCGAGAGAGCTGCTTCAGAGTGAATGCAAACCTTCCTGCAAGTTTCCTCTTCGCGTCACTCCACACATTTTCTATTGGATTCGCATCAGGAGATTGTGAAGGCCAGTCCAAGGTCGTGATGCCATTTTCCGCTTTCCAGGACGTGCAGAGGCGACTGCGATATTTGGGGTCGTTGTCCTCTTGAAGAATCCAATCCTTATTGTTGGCTTCAAACATCTTCTCTGCAGATTTCAGAAGGCCATGTTCGTAGATTTGAAGCATTTTTCGAGCGTTAAGGTTCTCAGTAAAAAGCTCTAAACAGCCACAACCGCGCTGTTAGAAGCATCCTCAAAAAAAGAATCTTTATGGGGTGTTTAACAGTTCGCTAGAGGAAACGCTCACCAGCGGCTGACCACGCACGTTTTATGGGAACTTCTGCCCGAAAGGTCGCTTCGTCCGAAAAAAGTACATTGGACCAATCGCGATCAACATTTTCCGTAGCCCATGCAGAGCGTTTTTCCGTGTGAACCTCTGAGAGCAGGGGTTTCTGCTTCGTGGGACGGTACTGCACTTTCGCCCCTGCTAATCTGCGTCTTATGGTGTTTATACTGACGTATAGTCCCTTCTCCGCTAGCATAGCTTTGGCTTCATGCAGCCGGAGAGTTGGGTTGCGCTTGAACAGTGCAATGATCATCTTATCCTCCTTACTGGGTGTTGCTCGCGTCTCTCCTTTCCCTGGCAGGTCATCGACGGTTTTTGTGTCCCTATACCGCTCAACCCACATTTGCACTAAGTGCTTAGACTTTTTAAGCACTTTGGCAGGAGCTGAGTAGGAAAGATGTGGTCCGCGTACATGGGTGCCCAAAAAACGGCTTCGTAACGTTTAGTGTAGATAGCATTCATATCTTAATGTTGTGTAATATCTGTCACTCCGAACAAGACTGAAACCAATCGGTGGTTGCGCTGTAGCCCTTCAAACGTACAGTCAGAACATAAAAGAAAGGAATAAAAATCTTCGAAACTTTCTGAGAAAACGCGCACCTTTTCTTGTGGAACAGACTGTAACTAACTGAATGGTAAATATTCACCTTGAAGATCTAGATTAAAACGATTGTTATGATATTTCATAAATCAAATATACATATATTTACATAATAGATTAACATCATGATTTCATAACGGAAATGTATATTAAGTCATATATTACCTAAAAGTCAACATCATAATTTTATAAGGGGACGATGAAATGTTATGGTTGCTATGATTTACAATAGGTATTTAAATATCTACTGAAAACAGGAAATTTGAGGCAGTCATGTAAAGGCTTTCAACATGAAGAGTACAATAATATATCTGGTTTTGATTTTCGTAGTTGTTGTTAATGGTGCAGGTATGTAAAATTTGTAAAAACTAGAATATATATATCATAATTTGCTCAATCAAACCCCAAAACTTACAATGATTAATAAAAATTCAATAATTTCAATATTCTTTTTAAATTATCTATTCGTTTAGAGGAAAAGATACGTAATTTAAGTATATTCTGACTATTAATTATAATAACTTATTATTAATTTTAATAATATCTTAATATTTAATTATATTATTTAATTATTAATTATATAATATTATATAATTTAATATATCATTTAATTTTTTTATTTTACATAATATAGTATTATTATAATATCTAATTAATTATTATAATAACTGGATCTCAGTATTATTACCAATATCTTTGTATTTGATGGGTAAATACATTTTTTGGTACTTAAATGTAAGGAAACATCGTTCAGAAAAGGTTTGAAACTATAAAAATGTATATTTTTTATGTAATCTGTATGAGTGGACATTAATAAATGTTCAATTATAATTATAGAGATAATAAGTATATGAAGTTTTATGAAGAAACGAACAAACATAAGATAAAGTTTCAATTAATCTTTATATTTTGTTTTCATATCAACTACGTCATTTTACAAGTATCTACAAAACTTCGTTATCGCGACTTACCGGCAGTTTTCACAAAAATTATTGAGAATTATATCGTGCCATGTTTCCGTACATGTTCATTGTTATATTGTCCCACAGTCATAATTAGTTTGGCACGGGGTCAGATCTGTTACCAATTTTCTAAATAATAACGATAGAAATTGAAAAAGGCAAACTTTTCGGCCACAAATTATTGTGAATGTTTTGAATAATGCAAGCTTCTGTAATCAAAAGTGTATATGTCTCAAACGCCGTCGTTTTAGTTGTCTCCTGGAAGGCTTCTTTTTCATCTAAAATTTCAATATTTTAATTACATGTCTTAACAGAAAATGTGTACACCGGGAAAAAAATTTGATTAAATCAAAAGTAAAATTTTCAATGTGTTACGTCACAATTGAGTAAATACTTACTTTGATCAAAGGTTCCTCATTTTAAGTTAGAATCGAATGATCCTCGCTTAGGGATGAGGATAAGTCAATGAAAGAACACAATGTTAATAAACTAAGACAGTTTGAGTTTATTTGAATCATGAGTGAATTAATATTATAAAATTATAAGGTTAATTATAAAAATCACTCTAAGTGTCAAATCGATGCTTACAAATATGACACAATTGGTAAAATAACAACTAACAAGGGGGGGGGAGGGGTTCTGTACCTTATGAGTTATTTAAGTTCCTTCAAGCAATCCTCACGGGTGTAACTGAGATGCGATTCCCACAGGTGTCTTAACAACTGGTGAACTGCACGGTATAATTACTTCACGCTGGTAATCCTTTTTAAAGTTTTTGGAAATGCCGCACTTAAATTTTGCCCACAAGACTAGCTTTACTCTTGGCGGCGTGTCCTTTTTATATTATATTTTTTAGTGACGTCATGCATTGCGCAGTATCCCTCTGTGTGTGACGTAGCTATACCTCTCTTTTCAATAGGTGGTTTTCTCTCTCTTTAGTGATTTCCCCACATATTTCTGTAGACATAGCCTGTGCCTATAGTACATTATAATACGTCGCGGGATGTGACAAATGGCTTGAATCATTAAAACATTTTATTGAGAGGAACAATTTTATTAATAAAATATTCTATTCTATTCTATTACAAAAAATATTATTGAAAGCATTATTTTACGTAAGTTTTAACCTTTTTTCATAACAAAATAATCTCTTTTTCTTTCATGAAAGACGACTAATAATATCATTTAAATTCTTAAATTTATAGAAAAACTTTTTTTTACAGAGACCTGTTTTTTTACTCGGTTAACATATTATACTATTTTCTTTACATGCCGCGAAGGGGAATGCAATTGCGGAACCTGGCACGCAGCAGCAAAAATGATCGATTCTACGACCGATTGATGTAACCACGACATCAACAAATACGTGGAATTTCCCTCACGCAGAGCACGGTAAACTAACAATTGAAGTTTAAATTCGAATATTAGCAAACTTTTTCGTCACTAGTGTGGAAAAGCAAGTTTTATCACACGGACTCATTATTGATCGTGAAATCAATAATTCTTGCTGTTTTTGCTCCAGAGCCCCAAAATCACATTCCTCCCGCGGGTGTATGTATTTTTATACTCGCAAAATAAATTTTTTTTCTCCTAGTTGCGCAATATACTATTTTTTATTGGTTGTCCCAGAAGTAATTGCCGATTTCACATATAGATGTCTTTGACCATCTTTTTGGATCGCTTCTTTCAATGTCATGATTTTTCCCTTCTGGCATTTGTTAGCTGTCACTCTTAGCTTGCTTTACAAACAAAATCCCATCTTTCAGGCAAATCATGGATACCATTCCAAAAAAACTTTTTCTCTTTCAATTTTTCCATTTTTCGACTTCTTCAAAATTGGCGAAGCGCTACTCTGCGAGTGAGTGTCCCATCGATGCGAAAAGGTGATAGTCGTACGGGGCGAGGTCTGGCGAGAACGGCGGGTGCGATAATATTTCTCAATTCAATGCTTTTAATGTGTTCTTCACCACTTAAGCGGCATGAGACGGTGCGTTGTCGTGTTGTAGGATAACTTTGCCATGTCTTCGGGCCCATTTCGGCCGTTTTTCGATCAACGCATGATTCAAATTGATAATTTGTTGTCGTTTGCGATACGTATTCACCGTCTCACCAGGTTTTAATAACTCGAAGTACACCACACCACACTGGTCCCACCAAACACAGAGCATTGTCTTACGGCCAAAGCGATTTGGCCTTGGAGTCGATGGGCCGACCTCACCACGTGAAAGTCATGATTTTTTCCGCTTCGGGTTCTCGAAATACATCCATTTTTCGGCCCCAGTGACAATTCGATGCAGAAAAGATTTCCTTTCGAACCGTTGAAGCAGCATTTCACAAATGGTTTTTCGATTTTCCATTTGTCTATTGTTCAGTTGGTGTGGTACCCATTTTCCATACTTTTGGATTTTTCCCATGGCTTTTAAACGTTGGCAAATTGCTCCTCGGGTCAAATTTAGTGTTTGTGCCAATTGTTGTTGCGATTGGGTTGGTTCTTCATCCAATAACGCCTGCAATTCCTCGTCTTCGAACTTTTTCGCTGCACCAGGATGTTCAATGTCTGTTAAATCGAAATCTCCACTTTTAAATTGACGAAACCATGTCTCACATGTCCTAATCACTGGAGCATGTTCACCATAAGTTTCTACCAGCAATCGATAAGCTTCAACTGCTTTTTTCTTTGATCAAATAAGAAAAGCAACGAATGCCGCAATTGCGATTTACTTGTACTTGGAACGAAACTCGGCATATTCACTGAGGTAAACAACTATGATGCTATTATTTTGGCAGAATGTAATTGTGTATTTTTGAAGGTTATTGTCCATAGAAAAATATGATATAGATGCCAAATCATAGAAATGTATACATATCTCTAGCGACATCTATGAGTAAAACCGGCAAATTTCAACTAACACCCCTGGTATTAACACTATCCTATTTTATTTATGTAGCACAAGGCTTCAAGCTAAGGGAACAGGAACAAAAGGTCACTGAATGAAATAATATATTTAAGAAATTCATTAGAATACACATATATTTTTACACAATCAATTCAAACACAGAAATACAAATTTTTATGGAATAGGAGATGAATCAGTGATTTTAACCGGTTGAACTTAGACAGTTATTTATATATATATATAAATGGAATTGACGTGCTTGGTAAAATTGGCAACCAGAAAAGGGAACCTCTTCTAAATTATTGGTTCTAGGAGGAGAAACCCAAACATTAAATAACTGAATGTCTAGGATTAAATAGAAAAATGAATATAGAATTTACCTGGATTATTGAAGGGTTGGCCTTAAATTTGAGGAAACCGATTCACCGGATTGACAGACATGCGCCGGTGCAGGTATTCCGGCGTAGGTGCGATTCCCAAGACAAAAATCTACAGCTGCCAATTCGGGTGTCAGACTCTGAGGGTCTCCAGAAGAATTTAGAGCACTCGGTAACTTGGATAACTTTCACGCCAGTAGAACTTAATCAATTTACTCTTCAATGATAATTCTTGATTATTTTTGGAGTGCTGAGCCAGACCTGGACCAGTGCTGGGGTGATGAAACCATTTGAAGATTTATTTCGCTGATTAAAAGTAACTTGTTGAGATCAGAGTGACTGGTTCATTTGACGGTAAAAATCACAGACAGTGTCTTCGATAGTACAATCAGAGTGAATTCAAGGTTTGAATCCCGCCAAATTATAATCGGTGGGTGGTTGGATGTTGCCCTTAGCAACCCTTTGGTGAGTCGCGCATCCTAATGGATTATCCTGTATAATGCTCCAATTAACGTATGTGCTAATGGCTAATCGATTTCAGACATGGTTTCGAAAAGCTTTGAGTTCTCGGAAAAGTTATTTAAATTTCGATCAGAAAGACTAGTTGCTAATGGAACTGCCAATCAAATTAATTTGCTATAACGGTTCAACTCTTTGTTAGTTTTTAAATCTGCTATTACTCAATATAATTTTGTTCAAAATTTGATAGGACTATTCAATACAATGGTTTTCATTTCTTCAAACTGTTCAAACTTGGTTTTATAATAAATAAATAAGTATAATATTTTTATTAATTGACACGGGGACGTGACTTATGTATGGTGAGGAAGCCTTAAAAGACAGACAGTGTCAAAATTGGTTTGAATAATTCCGTTCTGAGGATTTTTCACTCAAAGATGAGAAACGTTCCGGTTCGCCAAATGAAGTTGATGCTGACCAAATCAAAGCCATAATCGAATCGGATCGTCATGTAACTATGCGGGAGATTGAAGATATGTTAAAAATACCAAAATCAACAATCGACCGTCATATACAACGCCTTGGACTTTTTAAAAAACTTGATATTTGGATTCCACATGAATTGAAAGAAATTCATTTAACAAAATGCATCAACGCTTGTGATTTGTATCTTAAACGCAATGAATTTGATCCTTTTTTGAAAGGAATTATCACTGGTGATGAAAAATGGATTACTTACAAAAACGTTGTTCGAAAACGATCATGGTCCAAGCGTGATGAACCACCACAAACAACATCGAAAGCTGAATTGCATCAAAAAAAGATTATGCGGTCTGTTTGGTGGGATGGAAAGGTGTGGTACTTTTTAAGCTGCTTCTAAGGAACCAAACGATTAATTCCGATGTATACTATCGTCAGCTAAACAAATTGAACGCAGCGGTCGAGGAAAATGGCCAGAATTGGTCAATCGTAAAGGTGTAATTTTTCACCATGACAACGCTACACCACACACATCTTTAGCCACTCGCCAAAAATTATTAATGCTTGGTTGTGAAGTGACGTTACATCCACCATATAGCCCTGACCTTGCACATAAAATGGAAAATATATCATTGGTTGAACCCGCGAAAAAAAGTTGATCTTGTTAGATCTGGTCAGATCTGGTCAGATCTCGACAAAATCAAGATCTGGTTAGATCTGGGAATTTGATCTGACCAGATCTAACAAGATCAACTTTTTTTTCGCGGGAAGTTCATTTTTTGTATTAAAAAAAATGTGTTTAATTTGTATGAGAAAGTCGGCAATTACTTCTGGGATAACCCAATATTTAAATTCACTCGACTCCCGAAACAATTGCAAATTTTATTTCATTATTTTCGCACCGACTCAAAATACAAAATTATGTCAGTGCGGTTAGCTCCTCAACCTTCTAATATACAATTCCTGAAAAAAAAAACTTTCCAAGCAGGTACGAATTTGGCTCTTTTTCATGCTTGGAAGGCGTTGCCTTTATCGCTTGTCACCATTACTTTTACTCCCTATGGACAGTTTTCACTCCCGCTATTCCTCACTCCACTCGTACTTTTGTCCCTTCTTTTGTTTAGAACTTATGCCGAGTTAAATACAAAAAAAAAATTTCTTTAACAAATGTCCAAAAAACGCAATGTTTGACCCTGTGCAGTGGACTGAATGTGGTTTTTTTTTTAGACCGGAGGGCACAACATCGGAAAAGAGTATCATGACAGGGAAATCAACTCGTATTTAGAAAAAAAGATCCTTTTTTCCCCTTTTACCTACTCCCTGGTCTGGAAACATAGCAACGGCCAACTCGATCCACATGGCTTGAAAACGTGCGCTGTTTGGACATTTGTTGAAGGAAATAGCATATGCACCATGACAGGGTGGCATTTTTGTTTTACGGTCGACCGAAAACACCCTTTTCCTTTCCTTGATGCATAATATACTGTTTTCTACTAGCGAATCATAAAATGGATTTTAATTTCCCGTGCGGGATAAACAAATCCATTTTGTGGCCCCCTAGTAGAAAAAAAATCGCCTCTCACACGAGAAAAAAATTTATTATACTCGTGTGGTTGTTATCCTCGCTTTGCTCGGGCATCAAACTTCACACTTGCAAAATAAATTTTTCTTCCCTAGTTACACAGCATAGAATGCGAAAGTAGAATACTATATTGTGCAACTAGGGAAAGAAAGTTTATTTTACGAGTGTCAAGTTTGATGCCCCGAGCAAAGCTACGATATCAACCACACGAGTAAACAGAGCTGTCGGAGCTGTCAGCTCATATATCGCTAGGCTCATTTTGTGGGGCTACCATGAAAATCGATCAGTTTGCCCCACAGAGGGCAATAGAATGCCATTTATGACCCGCTAGTAGGAAATTTTTTTTTATCATCCCGCGAAAAAAAACTTGATCTTGTTAGATATGGTCAGATCAAATTCCCAGATCTAACCAGATCTTGATTTTGTCGAGATCTGACCAGATCTATTTCAGATCTGACCATATCTACTTTAGGTCTGACCAGATCTACTTTAGATCTGATCTGATCAACTTTAGATCTGACCACATCACCTTTAGATCTGACCAGTTCTACTTTAGATCTGATCAGATCTGGTCAGATCTCGATAAAATGAAGATCTGGTTAGATCTGGGAATTTGATCTGACCAGATCGAACAAGATCAACTTTTTTTTCGCGGGATCTCGAAAGCTAACAGAATTAGCTCATTTTCAAATCGGACTGAAAATTTGTGTTATCAAATTATCTACTGAGATGTGATTAGAATCATTAGAGTTATAGATGGAAAAGAAGTTTTCTAGGGGCCAATTGAAACGACGGCGTATCAGGCGTAACACCTTTTGATTACCAATGGGGCAGAAGGTTCACTTGATCCATGATTTTTACTCTTTTCGACAGCAATTGATTCCTCTCTACTAAGCAGTAAGATAACATTGGCAGAAAATGTAAAGGATGCAAAAGAAGTGTTTTTTATGGCATCTATAAGATTGTTCAGACAGTCAGCCAAACCTGCATATTGGCTTCACATTTGTGGTGGATGCCTTATTTCTTTAAATCTCATTTTATCTGCAGCTCAGTGCATAATAATAATACGAGAAAATTTTATTCGACAAGAAAGAAATCTTGCTGCTTATGTTGGAGGTATAAAATTAGATGACTTAAAGTGTAGATATTTTATTGAAGATTCAGTATACCACAACGGCTATGATCCCAATGATATAGCTAATACTGCTGTTAACGATATTGGAGTTATTTTGGTAAGTCTATAAACTAGTTTCTAATTTTGAATAAATGGATATTAGAAACTAGATAGATTTATTTAGGTATCAAACCCAACTGAATGTTAAAAGTAAGTTGTGCGTTTGACAATAATTGAATATCTGCTCATTGTGAGAGTAAAACTTCCATTCAGTGGTCGCTACGAAAGTCTTGCAATACAGCTGTAACTTTTAATTAAGTTTCACTCATGTGGCAAAGATATAGCCAAGATACGGTTTCAGGAAACGTGATCAAATCTGTAATAATCGTTTAATTTTATTCAATCAGTAAAGCCTGTAATTTTGTGGTTGATTTCGAAATTTTTGCCACTGCCTACATTATCGGAGGATTACTAGTCAAGTATCAGATAAGATACGTTACCGATGTGTAGTTCAGTTGGTTAGAGCAGTCGACCGGCAACCGAAAGACCCGGGCTTAAATCCCGACAAAGTTGAAAGCGTCTCTTCTTCTGCCGAAATATTGCAAATTATAAAAAATTTTATTTTTAATGTATTTAAATAAGTGACGCGCTCTGAGAAAAGGGACCTTAGGTCCAAACGGCAGATTTTACAGGAGTACCAAGCAGTGATCCCAGAATGCGTAAGATTTTTGCTCCCACCATGGATCCCACCAGCTCATGGTTTCTTGCTCGCTCCACTGTCAGAAGTTGGTTGAATGAGGAAGACGCAATGAGCTGGTGGGATGCATGGTGGGAGCAAAAATCTTACGCATTCTGGGATCACTGGTACTACCAAGTGAAGCGTGAGCTGCTTTTGCGCGTGCATTGCGCCAGTGACAGTGTCTCCAGACAGTGATCCCAGATCGTGGGAGCTGGCGGCCCCCAACACGCTCCCATGTGGGAGCACACACAATCAAGCGCGCCGTGTCGGTGTGTCCCCCACTTCCTCGCTTCGATTTCACGCTTTCGTCTGTTGAGCCAAGATCGAAAATTATGTTTCTGTCGACTTCGTGTCAAAGTGGCGCGAAGCAGACGACAAATTTAAAATCACCAAATTTATCATTTTGGATATTACCTTTCTTTCTTTGATATTTCCAAAAACATTCACTTAAAATGAATATCTAAACATTTTATTTTAAATTTTAGGATGATTTAAAGACTCAAAAGATGATTTTCTATTAAAATTTAAACTCAATAAATTTTCAAAGTTTCAAAACAAAATAATATCAATTTCAATATTTTTTAGCTGTGCAAATCAAATAGTTCAATTAGAAAATTATGTAGAGAATATTATATATTAAGGAATGGTAAAATATGATATTGTAGTTTAAAAAATAAAATATTAAAATACTTAAGTAATACATAAATTATATCTAGTTATACACTCGAAATTACACGATAGAGTTTCTTCTTTGGTATGAGGCAACATTGAAAAAAATTTCATTCAAATAAAATACTCAGAAAACTTTTTAAAATACGTAATATTATTCACATATGAATTTTATTATAAAACTGTGAATAAAAGGTTTCAGTATTCAAAAAACCAAAATCACATCTAAATTTGCATACGAAATTACACTTTACGATTTCTCTTATATAAAATACAAATACTTATTTCAAATAAAATAGTTTTTAAAAAATTTTGTAGTACGTGAATCAACTATATCAATTAAAAAATTAAATGGAAAATATTTTATTTAAAAAAAATAAGTAATAAGAAATTAAGGTTAAATATCTACTTTCTTAATTACATGGTGATAGTAGATAAAAATGTTCTCATTTTACGTTTTAGTGGCTTATATGCATAGACTTTTCAATGAAAAAAAGCAAACACATAAGCAGAATTTTCTAATTGATGCAGTTGATCAAATTTATAAAACCGAAACATGTTTTAATTAATATATTAATTTAAAGCTTCAAAGATTTATTAACTTAAAATTTTACTTGGAATTTTCCAAGAATTTCACATAATTTCAAAAATGTTTATATTAGGCGAATGCTTTTCAGATATATAAATAAAATTCCGTAGTCAATAAATGATTAAAGTTTCAAGTTAAGGTATTGATTGGAAATTTAGTAGCATTTTAGTTAACTATTTTAATCAGAAAATTCTTCATTTTCGTAGATTTTTTCAACTTTTTAATTAAAAATTTATGCATAGGCCACAAAAACGTGCTGATCCATTTTTTCAAAAATATGCAATAAGACGAAAGCGAAAAAAATTGTTCTAATTATATAATATATAACATTTTATGCAAGATTGTAGCCAAATCTAAAAAATATTTCTTTGAATGCCATGTATAAATAATCTTTTTTCAGAAATTTGGAAAAACATGTCGTCCTAATTATATAATGTCCGTAAATTAATAGTATTCAATAACGATCGTATTAGAATGATCAAGGTAATTGGCTGATATGCAGCAAATGCGAGTTCAAACCCCTGTACTTCTAAAAAATTTTTTAATCGATTTTATCGAACAGCTAGGACCCTACCACAATCGAATTAAATTTTCTGTTGCCTAGAAATTGTGGCTGATGATTCCAAATTTTCACCTCACATTTTTGTGGCCTATGCATAAATTTTTAATTAAAAAGTTGAAAAAATCTACGAAACTGAAGAATTTTCTGATTAAAATAGTTAACTAAAATGCTACTAAATTTCCAATCAATACCTTAACTTGAAACTTTAATCATTTATTGACTACGGAATTTTATTGATATATCTGAAAAGCATTCGCCTAATATAAACATTTTTGAAATTATGTGAAATTCTTGGAAAATTCCAAGTAAAATTTTAAGTTAATAAATCTTTGAAGCTTTAAATTAATATATTAATTAAAACATGTTTCGGTTTTATAAATTTGATCAACTGCATCAATTAGAAAATTCTGCTTATGTGTTTGCTTTTTTTCATTGAAAAGTCTATGCATATAAGCCACTAAAACGTAAAATGAGAACATTTTTATCTACTATCACCATGTAATTAAGAAAGTAGATATTTAACCTTAATTTCTTATTACTTATTTTTTTTAAATAAAATATTTTCCATTTAATTTTTTAATTGATATAGTTGATTCACGTACTACAAAATTTTATATAAGAGAAATCGTAAAGTGTAATTTCGTATGCAAATTTAGATGTGATTTTGGTTTTTTGAATACTGAAACCTTTTATTCACAGTTTTATAATAAAATTCATATGTGAATAATATTACGTATTTTAAAAAGTTTTCTGAGTATTTTATTTGAATGAAATTTTTTTCAATGTTTCATCATACCAAAGAAGAAACTCTATCGTGTAATTTCGAGTGTATAACTAGATATAATTTATGTATTACTTAAGTATTTTAATATTTTATTTTTTAAACTAAAATATCATATTTTACCAATCCTTAATATATAATATTCTCTACATAATTTTCTAATTGAACTATTTGATTTGCACAGCTAAAAAATATTGAAATTGATATTATTTTGTTTTGAAACTTTAAAAATTTATTGAGTTTAAATTTTAATAGAAAATCATCTTTTGAGTCTTTAAATCATCCTAAAATTTAAAATACAATGTTTAGATATTCATTTTAAGTGAATGTTTTTGGAAATATCAAAGAAAGAAAGGTAATATCCAAAATGATAAATTTGGTGATTTTAAATTTGTCGTCTGCTTCGCGCCACTTTGACACGGTCGACAGAAACATAATTTTCGATCTTGGCTCAACAGACGAAAGCGTGAAATCGAAGCGAGGAAGTGGGGGACACACCGACACGGCGCGCTTGATTGTGTGTGCTCCCACATGGGAGCGTGGTGGGGGCCGCCAGCTCCCACGTTCTGGGATCACTGTCTCCAGAACGTGGGATTTTTCGGCCCCCACCACGTTCCCATCTGGGAGAAACACATGCAAACGTGGCGTGTCAGTGTGTCGGCTCTGCTACACGCTGCGGTCACCAGCTTCGTGTAAAGCCGAAGGTGCACGAAGACGGACTTCGTTACAATGCTTGAGTTTTCAAGTTATTTTTAGATTTCACGCTTTCGTTTATCGAGTCGAAATTAAGAATTGTATTTTTCTCGAGTACGTGCAAAAGAGGCGCGAAGCAGACGACGAATTTGAATTTACGAAGTATATAGTTCAAGAAATAACACTTTTCTTCAATTTCTTGAAGAAAGTCTGCATGAAATAAACATCAGTATGATCTTGGAAAATTTCATGAGGATTTCAACACTTCAAAAATAAACTTTCAGTGAAATTTAGTGACAATAAATGTATAAAATTTGAATTAATATATAATTTTCCATTCAAATTTATATACTTCTTACTAATTTTGTACATTTAACAATTTTTCAATTAGAACAATATTTTCTATCAAGATAAAATGAACATAAAATTCAAGTTCATAATTTATATTTTCAGTTATATGTTAGAAATATCTTCATCTCACATTTTTGTAGCCTAAGCACAAACTTTTCATTCCAAAACTTAAAATCTCTACGGAAATGGAAAATTGTCTAATAGCAGTAGATAAATTAATAAGCTAAAATATGTGTTTATTGGTATTTCCATATTAACATATAAATATCAATCAACTTTAAATTTTACATAAAAATGTTCGTTCGAAGTGTTCAAATCTTGTTACAATTTGACAAGATTTTATGGATGAGTGCAATCTTTTGGATGAAATATTTTGTAGTTCTTAATTTGTCTGTCCGTCTGAAATCGTAGTAAGATTTGAACAGTAAACAACAAATTTTCCAATAGAATTCAGGATCAATAATAATTGATTCAGGAAATACTTCAACTCTGTAGAGCATTTTTGTATTTCGAATTCAAAATGTGTGCTTAAGCCACAAAAAAGTAAGCTGAAAATGTAGATATAAAACTAATTATGTCATGTTTATGTCTTCTTGATGGAAAATACTTTGCATATAATTCTCTAATTCGACATTTTTTTAATGTATGAACATTCAAGAAATTGATAAATATTCCATCTTTTTATAGGAACTAAAAATTTCCGGATAATGCTTTGACTGAGAAAGCTAAAAATTTGTCAAATATTGATATAAATTGCAATTTTACAATTGCATTATTTTTCAAATATTTTAACATCTCTTCAATCTTGATAATTCTTACAGAAGTTTATTTCATGTGAGTGACTTTTTCTTTTTCTAATGAAAGATTTCGTAATTCTAAATTCGGTCCAATTCGTAACATTGTAAAAAGATTTTAAAACTTCATAAAAATTTTTTTTCTGTTTTATTCAATGTCAATAAATATTCAATGTTTGGAATCGAAATATTAAGTAAATGATTTTTAATTTCTGGGAATAAACTGCTTTAATAAGACAATCTTTCTTCTTTGTGAGAAATCTCAATTTTAAAATTAAAATTCTACGCATAGGATACAAAAACATAATATGAAAATACTTTTATTACAGAATTTTGAAATATACAAGCTGATCAACTTTTAATCGAGTAAGTCGGCTACTTTAAGCAAAAAATTATGTTAAAAATATTTTATCAAAAAAAAAATAAGATACATTAAATTACGGTTTAAAATCCACATTCATAGATTGATGGTAAAAGCAGTTTAAAGTTTTTTAATCTTAGGTTTTAGTGACGTATGCACAGACTTTTAATCAGATAAATGAAATGCTTTATAGAAAGTCAAAATTTTCTTATTACTGCACTTAATCAAATTTATAAAGTAAAAATATTTTTTAATTGATGCTTTCACTCAATTCTTTAAACATTCATTAATTGAAAATTGTACTCAAAATTTAATCTTGCAGCGTTCCAATATTCCCACAATGTTACAAAATCTTATTAATCATTATTTTAGTCGAATTATTTTCAAAATATTTAAAAAATAAATGTAAATATTTTGATTAAATACTCTGTCAAATTTTGCATTTGACTGATCTTGCAAAATTGTTGAAAGTTTTGAATACCGATAGAAGAAACTTTAAATGAAATTTTATGTCCATAAATGCTTAAAGTTCTATATAGAAATATCAACTACAACATTCTCAAATTTTATAAATAAACTACTAAATTCAAAAAGTTTCGGATTTTTTTAAAAACTGTACAAATTTCAAATATGAATCAGTCAAAATCTACTGATTATCAGTGAAATTTGACTGATTTAATTAGTAAGAAGTATATAAATTTGAATGGAAAATTATATATTAATTCAAATTTTATACATTTATTGTCACTAAATTTCACTGAAAGTTTATTTTTGAAGTGTTGAAATCCTCATGAAATTTTCCAAGATCATACTGATGTTTATTTCATGCAGACTTTCTTCAAGAAATTGAAGAAAAGTGTTATTTCTTGAACTATATACTTCGTAAATTCAAATTCGTCGTCTGCTTCGCGCCTCTTTTGCACGTACTCGAGAAAAATACAATTCTTAATTTCGACTCGATAAACGAAAGCGTGAAATCTAAAAATAACTTGAAAACTCAAGCATTGTAACGAAGTCCGTCTTCGTGCACCTTCGGCTTTACACGAAGCTGGTGACCGCAGCGTGTAGCAGAGCCGACACACTGACACGCCACGTTTGCATGTGTTTCTCCCAGATGGGAACGTGGTGGGGGCCGAAAAATCCCACGTTCTGGAGACACTGGCCAGTGATCCCAGAACATGAGAGCTGGCGGCCCCCACCATAGATGCCTCGAGCTCATTGTGTCCTTCTAATTCAACCAACTTATCGCAGTTGAGTTAGGAAGAAGCCATGAGCTGGTGGGGTCTATGGTGGGGGCCGCCAGCTCCTACGTTCTGAGATCACTGCATCGAGTGGTGGGGATGCGCCCCAGCGTTTTTACCTCCTCCACTCACTACTACTTTATGATTGTATTTGAAACTCTATCTTGAATGTAATGTGGATTGGGTTTATCTGGTTCCTTGAAACAAATAGAAATTTTGGTAGAACATTTATGTTTATTCACTCTTAATTCTTTGATTGTGTATAAGTAGCCTACAATATTTTTTCTATACACTTTATCTAACTGCCATAAAGATCGTACAACCCTTTCTTACAGTTGTTGAGTATTGTAATACTTTTCTAGTACCATATCTATCTACTTATGAAATATACTTAAAATATACTAAAATTAAATAATCACTCAATTAAAAATTAACACAATTTTATTAGCTTGAGAAAGAAATTCAGGTGACGGATAAAGTGAATAAGATTGATTTTATTCCTAATGATGTTCCTATGGAACATGGACAGACGATGGGATGGGGTTCTGTAAGAGGATCGAGCATGAAAAATACGATTTTTGTGAAAAATAAAAATGATTTGCCATTGAATATGAAGAACCTATTTATGAAAGTTTTTATGGGCAAAACTCATACAAATTTTTTTAGAGGATTAGTTAATGAAGATGAAACTAATTTGTTGTGGGGATATGAACCGAACTGTAATGCACATACTTCTGTGGTAAATAACTTGATGAACTTTACAACTTATAACTTAATTTACCTGGAGATTTTTAACCAAAAAATAGAAACGCATTAGCGGACTTGAAGCTTGTCCTTTAGTCAGTTCCATCGATCTATACCAGAGATGTCCAACGCGAGAGCGAATGAGTAAAAATCTGTCAATTTATCAATCGCCTTTCTTACCACCTTTGATTGGTTCAAGCGGCGAGCGTGGCGTGCAGAGAGGTTGAGTCTCCTCGGCTGCCATGCAGGCGAAGCCGTGCGACCCCGAAAGACTCTTGAGCCTTGCGCTATTCGCTTCGGCCTGCAGCTTCTCATTCTAAGAACATATACCTTTCTTTTGAAATACAAGTTTAATACAATAAAAAAACTTTCTTTAAAAAATAAAAATAAACCATATAGGTTAGTGATTAGACTTATACAAATGCGTTTCAATAATATTATTAATTTTGTTCAAATTTCAATTGACCTCTTACAATATGCGCCCTAAATTGAGAAGCTGCGTGAACGTTACGCGCAAGCAGGCGGAGTCAAGGCGCCAGTGGCGAAACGAGAAGAGGAGAATTCTCGGTGAAGCGCTCGAAGAAGGGGAAGAAACGGGTGGAAAGAGAAGCGCGAGACCTTCGCTTTGGACATCCCTGATATATACTTTGTATCGAGAAATTTTAATCTATTATCTTTCTGGAAATTAATTTAGTGCCAATAAATTGTTGAAAGTAATGTTATTTTTGCACTATAGGGTGATGCCGGTAATCCTTTAATTGTCGAACACAACAATAAGAAATATGTAAGTTTTATAAACATTTCTACTTGTTTTGAGATCTAAGGGCAATTCGTATCCTCACTTGTTTTCCAGTAATATTACAAACATCAAATCCATCAACCACGAAAAGTAATTCCAAAAAGAATATCAGGCGAGCAGAAAGCAAGTATAGTATAAGCAAATTCACTCAGAAAAATATTTTTTTCATTAAACAAAATCACTGTTGAATCCCCAAAGTATTTTATTGGCTTTACGAAATTCTTTGATTGAATATAATGAATACTTGAAATGAATAATTGTAACTAAAATGTTTGGTTAAATCAATAAAATTTTTGTTTCAATCAACTAAATTTTCCTAATGTATGAATTTTGTTTTGTCATTTAAACATTTTGTTATTCATTTAATATGAAAATACTATGATCAAACTAAAAAAAATTTTGTTCCTCCAAATAAATATTTTTTTCATTGTACACAATGATCTACCTTGATATCCTATGTGGGAGCACATACCGCTGCATGTTTAGCTTATGGAAAGATTCATGTTTCAAGTATGTACTCATAAGCTATAAGTGAAATTCTAATGCAGATTAAAATATAGGTCTTCACATGAGAATTGAGGTAATTCAATTCATTTTTTCATATATACATACATGGTTTGTCCGAAAAGTAATGTCAGTGATTTTATTGTGAAGCAACTATACGTCAGAATGCACTCGGACCAATTGGGAACGATAAAGAGAGAAACCGGCTTACGAACGAGCGGTTGTTCAATCGTCTCCAACCATTCAGAAATGTAATGACAGGATTTTCCGTGAAACTCGTTTTCGTCTCCCGTGCAAGCCGCAATGCATCGCTCGTTGGAACAAAGGATGGCCATCAAGTTTTGTGTGAATCTCGACAAGTCCACTTTGGAAACTTTACCTATGATGAAGACGGTCTTTGGTGCCAGCCCACACTTTTTTTTGGTTCCGCGCCTGAAAACTCCCATGAAAGGACATCATTTCGGGACAGTTGACGAAGTCAAAGACGCTTGCACCGAGGCTCTGAAGGACATTCGGGAAAAGGCCTACTGTGAAGCCTCCGATGCCTCGAAATCTCATTGAAAGCGATGTATCGACGCAGCAGGATCCTATTTTGTAATCTTTTAATGTCTTGCACCGATCTGTTAAATAATAGTAAAGGTTTTTCCAATACGGACACAAAAATTTCGCATCTTTATATGAACGCGCCCTTAAACTTTTTTAATGAACTGTCAATGTCAAAACGTTAGTTGAAGTCAACATTTTCATCATGGTAAAGTTCACGAACCAGCAACGTTTAGAAATTATTAAAAATTACTATCGAAATTCTGAGTCAGTGGTCGCAACTTTAAGAGCGCTAACTCCAATTTTCGGCCGTAATAATCGTCCCACCCGACAGGCTGTGCGTGCTATAGTGGATAAATTCGAGAACAAATTTACATTATTGGACGTTCCGGTTCCAAAAAAATGTCGTATTGCTCGAAGCGAAGAAATAATCGCAGCTGTAAGTGCATCGATTCAAAATGAGCCAAATCAGTCGATTCTACGTCGTTCTCAAGAATTGAGCATCGCTCAAACGACACTGTGGCGTATTATGCGAAAAGATCTTGGCCTACATGCTTTCAAGATTAAATTGACTCAAGAACTAAATCCACTTGATCATTTGAAACGCCGAAACTTCTCCAATTGCGCTCTGGCAAAGCTTGAAGAAAATGAAGAATTTCATCGAAAAATCATCTTCAGCGATGAAGCTCATTTCTGGCTCAATGGCTTTGTTAATAAGCAAAATATGCGTTATTGGTCAGCAAAAAACCCAAATATGCTTTTTGAGACATCGTTGCATCCTTAAAAATGACTGTTTGGTGCGCTTTTCATGCCGGAGGTGTGATTGGGCCGTATTTTTTCGTGGATGAAAACGACCGTCATGTTACCGTCAATGGAGAGCGCTATCGTGCTTGGTATATTGGAAGATTATTTGTGGCCAGAATTGGATGGAGTTGACATCAACGATATGTGGTTTCAACAAGACGGTGCCACTAGCCACACAGCACGCGTCACAATCGATTTATTGAAAAGCAAATTCGGTTAACGTGTTATCTCGAGAAATGATCCGGTCGAATGGCCGCCTCGTTCATGCGATCTAAAGCCATTGGATTTCTTTTTATCGGGCCATATCAAGTCATTGGTCTATGCCAACAAGCCAGCAACTTTAGATGACCTCAAAGACAACATCCAACGCGAAATCGCCAACGTTCCGGTCGAAATGTGTTCCAGAGTCGTGGAAAATTAGGTTTAAAGAATCGACCGCTGTAAACGGGCTCGTGGTGGTCATATGACCGATATCGAATTTCATGCATAAAATGTAATGCTTGCACTACACCCACAATAAATTTGAGCTCAATGTCTTAAATATTTCTGCGTTTTATTCATAGATAAAATAGTTATGTCCTTATTGGAAAACCCTTTATATTATGTGCCTAGGCGCATAATGAGGGTTATTACGCGACGAGCGACAATGCTCGCAGGAGACAAAGCCGAGACGAAGCCGAAGCGCGATCAGTCCTGCGAGCATTTTAAGCGAGTCTTGTAATTACCCGAATTGTGTGGATTGGCGCATATTCTATTTTATGTGACTTCGGCACATTTACCAGTTTTCCTGCGTACACTCGAATCCAATCTGAAAAGGTCGAAATTACCGTGATTATCGCCCATCTCACTTGACATTTCGCGAATACTTCCGGCCATTTTGATTTTCTCGATCTTGTGTAGTAGTAACGTATTGTAATAGGCGCATGCGCAGTTCAAATGTACAAGGCTTTGTCAGTACGGTGCCAACGCTGTGCAAAGAAGAAGAAGAAGAATAAGAAGAAGATTACGCTCTGCTCTATCGTAATAGGCGCATGCGCAGTTCAAGTTTTCCATTACATTCCTCTGTATCGTAATACACAACATTACGCTTCTCTCAACTGTAGCGTAAAAACGAGTTTACGCGCCGGAGGCATATAATAGTATATTGTGTTACGACGCAGAAAACCTACGAAAATCGTCTTACTTTGCATAAATTTTACTTAATTGGATCACTTACTACTTTTCAGACAAACCATGTCTATGAATTTACGGAAAAGTACTTTTTCCGTACATAAAAATAATTTATTCTAGTTGTTCGGATATTTCTTATAATAGGAGTAAGGTAGTATTTGAACTTGTCCTTGCATCTCAATAGACTATAATGCCTATTTTATTTAACTTTATCACTATGAGTTTCACAAGTATATTCCCTTCATACAGGTTGCCGGAATTGCTACTTATATACCATCGAGAATGAAAGCTTCTCTAAATTTTTTCGTCAGTGTTCAATTCCACAGACAGTGGATCAGGGAAATGATGAATTATCTACCAAATAAACAAAGGGGTAATACAGAGACTGTTGCTTCAGGCAGCAATTCACAAGCCATCACAGTATCTGATTAAATTTTAAATGATATTTGTGAAGTAAAACTTTCAAATTCGAAAATAAAGTTATTGTCTTTAACAGGAAATGAACTTCCTTTCTTTTGAAGCTGTTCCTATAGTTAGGGCGATTAGAGGAGATAATCTGAAGGGATTGGTATAATATTTCTTGAATTGAATATGCTTGATTTTATAATTGATACGAAATCTCCTTTCTATATCTTCAGATAATAGCCAATAGAAATACCTTTTGTAAAATATTTTGATGTTTAAAATTTAATTTTACATTAGGTGGTTGAAATCCTTTAAATTAAATTAAATTATTCTTGGTACACTAGAATCGAGGATAGTGTCTTTTAAATGAAAAATATAACTTTTTCTAAATTGTTTGATTTTAATTGTTGATTCAATTACTAAACAATTTAATTGAACTAAGTTTGTTTGAATATTCATCCTAATTCTATAAAAAAAGTGTTAACAAAGTTATAAGGCACACAATACATTTACTAATAACTTCATTTTTATCGTTTCTACGATATAAGTTCTTCACACAGTCGTTGGGTCAAATTTGTAAACATAATAGAATTGTATGCGTATGAGGAAATTATATATTGTTGTTTAATTTTCATCACCACTTAACAAATTATGTGCATTTGACTTGCAAAATTGATTCACAACGGAAATAAAAAAAGCTAAACGATATAGAAAAATTGCGGCAGTCACGTTAAGGCTTTCAAAATGCAGAGTACAAGGCTTTTATTCATTCTGATTTTCGTGTTTGCCGCTGATGGTGCAGGTATGTAAATTTCCTAATAACTAAAACACATCTATTATAATTCTCTCACTGAAACAATAAAACCTTACAACGCTTGCTGAAAATTCAAAAAGCAGACAGAATTTTCAAATTATTCACATCCAGAGATTATGATACACTAAAGACTCATAATAGGGGAACTAGGTTCAGGAACTACCTAGAATTAGGTTGATGATAGTGTGATATGAGGGTTCGGGAGAGTAGCGACGTAAAAAACTTTAAGTAGTTTACCCTATTGAAAAACTTGACGTAAAAAATAACGTAAAAAATGACGTAAAAAAGGACGTCAAAAATGGCGTAAAAAACGACGTCAAAAATGACATAAAAAACGACGTCAAAAATTACGTAAAAAACGAGGTCAAAAATTGGGACAGTTTTTTACGTCATTTTTGACGTCGTTTTTTATGTCATTTTTGACGTCGTTTTTGACGTACTATTTTGTCTTTAAGAAGCCTTACATTTCCTATTACATTTTTGTGACTCCTTTACGAAATGCCCATTCCACTTTGAAATAAATTATTTTATTATACAATAGTTCTTTTACTGATAAGCATTTCTCAATTACGATACCCAATGAACGACCGAATATAAATTGTTAAGGCTTCTTAAAGACAAAAAAGTACGTCAAAAACGACATAAAAAACGACGTCAAAAATTAAGTAAAAAACGATGTCAAAAATTGGGTTAGTTTTTTACGTCATTTTTTACGTTATTTTTCACGACGTTTTTTACTTAATTTTTGACGTCGTTTTTTATGTCGTTTTTGACGTACTTTTTTGTCTTTAAGAAGCCTTAACAATTTATATTCGGTCGTTCATTGGGTATCGTAATTGAGAAATGCTTATCAGTAAAAGAACTATTGTATAATAAAATAATTTATTTCAAAGTGGAATGGGCATTTCGTAAAGGAGTCACAAAAATGTAATAGGAAATGTAAGGCTTCTTAAAGACAAAAAAGTACGTCAAAAACGACGTCAAAAACGACGTCAAAAATGACATAAAAAACGACGTAAAAAACTGTCCCAATTTTTAACTTCGTTTTTTACGTGATTTTTGACGTCGTTTTTTACGTCATTTTTGACGTAATTTTTGACGTCGTTTTTTATGTCATTTTTGACGTCGTTTTTTACGTCAAGTTTTTCAATAGGGTAATACGGTAAAAAGAATAGGAGACAGTGCCACTTCTTGTATTCGTTTCAACTCTCTTCCATATCTGAAATAGTTTTCACGGCCAAGATGGTTGTAATATGAGGGTTACCAGAGTTTAACCCTTAAAGGGCCAAAATGGCATAAACGATGCACCGGTCTTTGAGGCCGTGTAACTTATGCTATTCGTGACTGAAAAAATTGAGAGGGACATATTTGTGAAGTTCAAGACGTGCCCTTTCCGATGGTAATTACAAAAATGATCTAAAAAACTATTAATTATAAAAATATTCAGTTTAAAAAAAAAACGCGATTTTTTCGATCTTTTTTTTTTGAAAGCGAGTTTTGAAAGGTTTCCCGGTCTGTCAACGACCTGGAACATTTAGAACCGGTGGAATAAATGTCTGAACTTTAAGAAGGTGTGGTTCGGAGATTAATTTTTCACTTTTGTCTTTACAAAATGGCGCCCGAATTACAAAATTTTCACGAATAAATTCAGGATTTTTTTGTCAGAAGATACGAACAAACCAAGGAAATTACCACGAATGAAAAGTTCTTAGAATCACTCAAAGAATACGTCTGAATTTTTTCAAAACGTTTCAAGCAACTTTTCAATTTTGGAAATAGCATAATTTTTGCAAAATTAAAAAATTGCTCAAATCAACTCGAAAAAATTTGTATGTATTCTTTGACCAATTTTAAGAACTTTTTATTCTTGGTAATTTTCGCTATAAGTCTATTGCTTTCAAGAAAAAAATTCTCAATAACCTTAACCTTCTTAAAGTTCAGACATTTATTCCACCGGTTATAAATGTTCCAGTTCGTTGACAGACCGGGAAACCTTTCAAAACTCGCTTTAAAAAAAAAAAGATCGAAAAAATCGCGCTTTTTTTTTTTAAACTGAATATTTTTATAATTAATAGTTATTTAGATCAATTTTGTAATTACCATCGGAAAGGGCACGTCTTGAACTTCGCAAATATGTCCCTCTCAATTTTTTCAGTCACGAATAGCATAAGTTACACGGCCTCAAAGACCGGTGCATCGTTTATGCCATTTTGGCCCTTTAAGGGTTAAGGAGGTCTACACCTGAAAGGGCTTCTATTATGAGTCTTTACTGCATTTAATTTGAGTATGGGGGATTATTTATCAAGTGTACTTAACCAGAAATCTGATATTTTCCAATTGGTCTGAAACTAGGACAAAACGTTGTATTATTATGTGATACTTTAGCCTTTGGAAATCTCTCCAATGGAATGAAAATTAGAAATATAGAGAGCGGGTAATTTTTGAGTCTTGTGAAGATAATACAGACTGTATTTCGAATGCCACACTGAGAAAAAATCCTGACTATAGGGACGTGGTATATGTAGTCAAAATACAAATTTTCTGACCCGATTGTTTTTGTTAAGTTTGTGAACGACAAATTGCATGGTTTAGATCGTTTTTTGAAAATCTCAACATTTCACCCTTTACATTGAAAATGTTTTTGATTTTTTCTCAAGTTAGTCCCTTTTTTATATGAATGAAAAAGCTTGAGAATTCTACTTTCGAAGCCCTGAAGGATGAAAGGTTTTTTTGTTTTCGAGAAATTAAAAAGCGACTGAACTCAATACACTGTCGGTGCTTGTGGCTACTCGTACACTGACTCAGCAGAACGTTCCCGAGCAGTCGATTTCTAGTGTCGGTTATTGTTTTTCATTATAAATATAATTGCTCTCACTGTTTTGCGGGGTTGAGACTGTCATCAATTTGATTAAATGCATGCCTTTTAGTTACTATTGGGATGGAATATTATTCTAATGTATTAAATTTATTGAGTTCATTGTTTCATTTGACTTTGCTGTTTATGAATTTGTTCAAGAAATTTCCGAGTATTAAAATATTTAATAAGATGCGTTGTGAAAAACACATTTTAGTATTTGAGAAGAATGGCAATTTTTTATTCTGACTTGACTAGATAGGAAAGGAATCCTAGTCAGTGAGATGGTCGCCAGAAACGACCTGATTGTGCTTAATCGGAGTCAGGTGATGACATTCAGACGAGGGATCGTAGGGTTGATTATTGATCTTACGATTACCGCTTCCTGTCTTGCTTCAAGGAAAAGTGACTAGCGCATTTATCAAGCAAATGTATGAAGGGGCGGTAAAGGAAGAAGCCCATACTGGAATTCAAAACGACTCAGCGAAAACAACCTCCAAGAATATCTCAAGGAAACCAGACTTATTGATGGGCTAAGTTGGGTGAAGTTTGCTGGGTCGTTGGAAGATATAGTGTGGGTGACGAGGTAAAAAGTGGTTGCAGCATATGACCACTCGATGCCTCATTGGGGCACAGATGTGATACTGCGCTGCACGAGGCATGGAAAATGACAAAATCGGCTCTAAGATGGGGTATAGACAAAAGCCAACTTCAGTGCTGGAAGAAGCCCATCGGAGAGGTCGATTAGGACCCATGGAGTCTCGCCTTCAACATAGGCACCAAGAGACTGGTGACTTAAAGAAAAACTCCCGGTTTAGACAATCTTGATCGGGCCAGGCTCATCGGGCAAAGCATATTTTTAAGGATGGAATAATCCCCACAAGAAGACCATAGTTCCTGCACACTCCAATGTGTGGAGCTTTTCACTTTTGAAGAACTAAAGAAAGCGGGAAGAAGGCTGAAAATCATCATGGCACCGCGGATAGACGGTGTGCTAAATGAGATTCTCAAAAAGGTGATTACGGTTAACTTGGAGATCCTCCTAGAAGCCTTTATCTCATTTCTTTGAGAGAGGAAGTTCTTCAAGTACCAGAAGAATCAGAGGTTGGCCCTTCTCAGAACGGGAGAGAAATCCCTGGACAAAGCTTTATCCTACAGACCAAAATGTCTGTTGGAGACAATGAAAAAGCTGATAGAGTGATTGATTCTGCAGAAATTTCAAAGTCACATGGTAAGCGAGAACAACCTGTCGAAGAATCAGTTCGGCTATAGGAAAGGCAGGTCCAAAGTAGACGCTATCCAAGCAGTGGTGGACATCGCCACAAAAACAAAGAGGGAACTGGTAGGCGAACGAAATTATGCGCGTTGATCAGGGTCGATGTACGCAATGCGTTTAATGTCACGAGATTAAAGAAGTGCTTCGAGACGATGATGTTTAAAAAGGTTCTAGACTACCTGTTCAGGATAATGGACGGCTATTTAAGCAATTTGGTTGGCGAGGAAGCACGGTAAAGTCGGTATTCACCTGATGCAAGCGCGTTCAGACCATTGCTGTTTTAATGCGTACATAATACATTTCACTAAAAAGTATACACGTTTAGTTGGCGGCAGGTGGGGCGTGGCAAGGCAAGCTGTTTTCCTGGTGGTGAGTTCCGAATTCAGCCCTGACATGATGGTCGCTCTCATGCTCCAGTCTGAGGAGTTCTGGAAGCATATCGAGTCCTTTATCACACAAGGATGAAAACCCAATTAGATTAAGGCAAAGATATCAAAATACAAACTTAACACTCACAATCGTGATAATTGTATATAAACGTTATCAACGCTCAACTATGGTCGAAGATTGGCCCGATCGTTTAAAAGAATGTACCATACTATAATTAATGATATTAATTTAATGAATTTGAAATCCTTCTTAGGAAAAAGAATAATTTCGAACTCAATCACCTGATTAATATTCAAAAAATCTGCCCGCTTCGCGGGCACATTCTCATCGCGCGCAGCTCGCTTCGCTCGCAAGCTTGAGCGCGCCTAGGGCGCGCGATTTGATTGTCGCGCTTCGCGCTCCGGAATTTTTAAACGTCGCGCTTAGCGCTCCGATCTTTCTGGACCTCGCGCTTCGCGCTCGGTCTTGTGCTCTTCGCATACATTTAAGTTTATTTCTTATAATTTAATACTGAAGCTCAAACCAATTTTATAATATTAAAGATGATGTGAATTATTCATTTTCTCAAATTCACTAAATTTCTTTTTCAGTTTAAGTGAAACAGGAAATTCAATTTACTTAAGGCTCTATCGGCCTTAAGGAACACATTCTCATCATGACACTCGCGCTTCGCGCTCGATTTTCTGTATACATTTTAGTAACTTTTTAATAAATTACAAGATTAAAATAATTTATTTTCTTCCAAATCTCTCAAAAAGAAAAAATAATCGTAGACTTTATTTAAGGTAGTACGATCACGAAAATTAGACCTCAGGCTAAAATAGATAATTTTGCTTTCAAGAAAAAATTCAAAAATAGGAAACGGTCAAGTTGTAGAGAATCTTTTTTCTAAAAAAATGAACCATAATTTATTAGAATCGCATCATTTCCAAAAATTTGACTCGAAGCGATAAGAAAATAAGTTTGGGCAAAAATAAAATTTATTAATAACATTATTTTTTTGTGTTTCAAATTTTTTTCATGAAAAATGATCTTTTCTCATTCAAATTGGCCCTTCAATAATAATGTTGCTATTCTTGAAAGCAAAATTATCTATTTTTGTCTGAGGTTTAATTTTCGTGATCGTACTACCTTAAGGAAACGATTTTGCAGAACAACGCTTATTTCGTATCTCACATATTTTGGTGAAAAAAATCGAATTATTTAATACTAAAAATCAAAACATAAAATATACATCCTGTCGAGAAATTTCTTAATAAGAATATGTAGACCTCATTTAGGCAAATAATTTTTCATCTAAACTTTTTTTATGTATCTCATATATTTTGTCTAAAAAATGGAATTATTGAATTTTAATCGTATTTTTTGGAATTGAAACGAAAAATATATGTTTTTTCATAAACTGTGTAACACAAAACTTGTAGATCTTTTTGAAACGAACAATCTCGTATAATTTAACTGGAAAATGGAATTTTGATATTGACTTTTTTCGAATTTGAATATGCTGTAACATTTCTAATTTTGATTTAATCACAAAATGTTATCAGGATAATTTTTAGAGATTGATGAGCACTATCTAAAACCAGTATTAAAATTTTTGATTTTTTCAAAAAATTATTTTCAAAAACACAAAAGTAGTGCTCAATCCCTCAATTTTGATTGGATGTGGCTGGTTAACGAACTTGTCCTTACTTTTTCGGCTCCAATAAAGTGTGCCAAAGCACAATTCAATCTGATAATTCTATCGAGAGTTATGCCGCACACGACCTACAGACAGACAGACATACACTTTCGTAAAAACCCTTTTTTCGGACTCAGGGGGTCTCAAAACGTAAAGATTTGATGAAATTTTCGAAAGTCATTTTTCACATAAAACCAGTACCTTCTCATCCATGATGAGAATGTAAAAACACGTTTCAAATTATTTGGTCTTTTACTTTTTAACTAAACTTTGTATTAGAAAAGTGGAAAATTAGGAAAAATATATTAGTTCAAAATTATATAAAAGTGGACGAATATAGGTAATAATATAATAATATCTATTATTATAGTAATATTTGTCTCTATGTTTTCACTGAAACCTCTCTTCTCTTCTCAACATCGAACCCCCTCATTGCTTCATTTCTTTTGCACACGTCAGAAAACTTTAATATAATAGATTTCGACATCTCGGTAGGTTTTATAACAGTTAGTAGAACGTATATTTTATTTATTCAATCGAAAATATTAACTTTTACGCTTGAAACTCACTATATTAATTTCTGATACGTAAACCCTGTTTGCCTCATTTTGAAACGATATTATACTAAAATATAATTAATTTTTATGATTAACTCTAACGATAAGTCTCTCAGTGTACGGTCAGCCCGACTGTGGACAACAGTTTGCCCGAGAAGCTGTTCACTCTCATCTGAATGATTTTTAAGTTAGTCTAATCTATTACGAGTTACGCAATTATTTCCAAAGAAAATAAATTTATAAACTTATCATAAAATCGCCATGAAGTTATTTTCTGTTAAATTTTCCAAAGCGTCCCGTGTACTCAAATCTACGCGAGTCCATACGAGTCTTGGAGATTCGACGCAAGTCAGCTCGAATCTTATGGCGAGTCGACGCGAGTCCCACTCTTTGCACTCCGATCTACTCAAATATATCAGATTCGATAGAATTATTTGTCATTTACTCGAATATTCGAGTTACTCAAAATCATCACCAACCTTTACAAATTATACAAAATTATCCGATATTATCGGATCTACTCGAAAGTGAACAGCCCCTCTAATTGGCTCTATCGTCGGCTAACTATTAATCGACATAAGTAAACTTATTGCACCCAAACGCCGACCCAATTTATGCCCAAACGTAGGCCGACCGTCGGATAAACTCTAGTAAATTTTTTTGAACAACCATAATAATACTTTTAACGTTATACCTAATCCTGTTGCTCTTTGAAACCAAGAGTCGACAAAGGTGAATCTTTTTTTATTTTCTGCCAAAATGAAGTCCTAGTCATATGTAACGTGCGCTAAAGAAAGGGGGATTCCTCGAAAAAAATCGGTTGCCAGGTTTTGACGTCTTTTGATAGTTTTTAAATTGCTCTTTTCAGTGAAACGATAAAAGAAAAAAATTTCGAACGTTATTATTGTAAATAATTGGCTTGTGGCCTTCCCTTTCTCCCAAAACTCTCGTTCGCCAGGTCCGTTTAGTCGCTCCTCCTGTAAACTCTTCCTTTTCCGACGAAGCCCCATTTTCTCGGCGCACGTCGCATATGTGAACTTAAAAATACAGCTTTGAAAACCAAGGTTGGACAAACTTCATTCTCCGTCAGGGCCGGTCAACCTCTAATGGATGAGGTATCCGCGTGGCTTAGTTTATGTGGACAGTTGTACGCGGCGCTAGTAGTCACAAACGGGCAGAGTGCGGCAAGGGGAACAGGCTTCGTATGAGATCCGCCATTGTTGTTTACAAGTATTAATAATTCATTACGTGATTGCGCGTTATCATGAATAAAAAATACGAAATTCGGTGTGCTGTTCGTGGGTGTACCATTGAAAGGTGTCGGAAGGAAAATGTGCCTATCCATCGGTTCCCGAAAAAAGGAGATGCTGGGCAACGATAGATAAAAGCTTGCGCGAATTCCTACTTGTCGAGATTAGAATACTTCCAAGTAGTAGAAAGGAAATTTTTTGTTTGTCATTGACATTTCGATGAACAATATTTTTATCAGATACAGTACTTTTGGTTTCAAAATTGAAAAAAAGTTCGATTTTAGCAATATATATTGAAATTTTTAATTTATTATTAAAACCAAAACGAGTCTATCTACCATTTTCCAACTTTTATGTACTTTAGCCACAAAAGTGTAGAAATCTAAAATCAATAAAATCTGGTATTTCATAAGTATTACACGCTTTTGAGGTTCGCTCTTCGTTACATAGGTAAATTTTCTGTATATCTTCTGAAAATAAAAATACAAATTACGGATATTTTTTATTTTTACTTATTACGACAAAACCTAGATTCAATGCAAAATTGTGAAAATGTAATTCAAGAATGATAAGTTAATATCAACTTCTCCCTCTTGAATTACATTTTCACAATTTTGCATTAAATCTGTAATTTTCTTCCAATTATATTATCTGGAACACATTTAAAGATCCTACATATGCATGTATGTGCACTAACGCATGCCGATATAATGATGGTTCAATGCAGATTTGTACGCGGCGCTAATTGCTAATCGCCTGTAGGGAACCCTGGTTCCAACCCACCACTCAGCGAAGTGGGGGCCGCACGTAGCAACTCTAGAGTACTGTTTTTCTATGTCGTTCTGAAATACCGCGAGTGAGTTCGTCAGTTGTTGGCCACCATTATTGACAAGCAGTGGTTCTGGGCCTATCTCGTCGTCAAGTACGAGCTTGTACTCTTCTCAATATGAGATTTTTATATTGAAACTTTTATTAGTACCTACTTATATTGTATTGATTTTATTTACAACCCTGCGTTGCATTATGAGATCATAGGCTGCTCCAAATAACCACCAAAAAGCCTATACGTCCACCATCTATGCATTTGGTTTGCACAAACTGTTCTCCATGGTCGGCTCATCTATAAAAAAATGACGCTGGCCACTGTTATCATTACACTAGTTGGTCCGGCCAATGGCTTATAAAGTTGGGTCGACCTATCCAAGGTTGGCCTAACCGTGGCCCGATGGAAAATTCGCACCTGGGTTGTTGAAAAGAAGGCGAACCCTAAAGCCAATATTTTTCAACCAACGTACCAGTAATCTTAAAATTGAGGGGCAATACAACTCAAGTTTTTTACTAATATTATTGGATCTATAACTTAATTCCTGCGGTTTGCTAAGAGATGGCGTAACTTCATTATTATTCCATCGTTCCAATATTCCGAACATGTCTTGGAAAGCTACTGTCATTGTGCGTCTTTTTCAGTATATGTCATTAATTTGAAGCGTAAGCAACAATAATTTTTTTTCTCTCAAATATGTCGTACTTTGTGCCTGAAAAAGTTTTTTTGCGGGGAGTTCTTCTTCATTACTTTAATATGAAGGAAACTGTTGCCGAAAGTCATCGTATTTTGGTGGAAGTTTATGGTGAACATGCTCTAGCTGAGCGAACGTGCCAAAAGGGGTTTGCACGATTTGGAAGTTGTAATTTTGGCTTGGAAGACGAAGAACGTCCTGGGCAGCCAAAAAAGTGTGAAGATAAAGAACTGGAAGCATTACTCGATGAAAATTGTTGTCAAACACAAGAAGAGCTCGCAGAATCTTTGGGAGTCACTCAAGCAGCCATTTCAAAACATTTAAAAGAAGCCGGATACATTCAAAAGCAAGGAAATTGGGTTCCACATGAACTCAAGCCGAGAGACGTTGAAAGGCGGTTTTGCATGTCCAGTATGCTGCTGAAACGCCACAAAAAGAAGTCATTTTTGCATCGGATTGTTACTGGTAATGAAAAATGGATCCATTACAACCCCAAGCGCCAAAAATCATATGTGAAACCCGGTCAGCCAGCCAAATCAACGGCAAAGCCGAATATCCATGGCGCGAAGGTAATGCTCTGTATTTGGTGGGATCAGAAGGGTGTGCTGTATTATGAGCTGCTAGAACCGGGTGGAACCATCAATGGAGAATGCTACCGAACACAATTAATCCGTTTGAAGAGAGCAATAGTCGGAAAACGCCCGGAATATGTGACCACACGAGGCAATAATTTTCCGTCATGACAACGCTCGGCCCCATTTTGCTATTCCGGTTAAGAACTATATGGAAAACAGTGGTGATTACCATTTGTTCCGGTCGATGCAGAACGGCCTCACTGGAATACGGTTTACATCAGAACAGGGTATCAAAAATTGGCTTGATTCATTCTTGGCCGCCAAACGGCGCAGTTCTATTGGGATGGAATCCACAAATTGATAGAAAGATGGGAAAAAGTCATAGCTTCAGATCGGCATTACTTTGAATAATACTATTGTACACGTTTTTCTTAAATAAACGGTCAAATTTTGGAAAAAAAACCGCACGAATTAAGTTATAGATCCAATATATTTCTATAAATTAATGCAGTAACACTACACACAGTTTGTTGCACAAGAAAAGGTACGCGTTTACTCGGAAAATTTTGAAGAAAACCTCATTTTTCTTTTTTAGTACAACAGTGCGCATAAATAACTTGGGCGCACTCACCTAATAAACCGTCCAATCACCGTTGTTCTGGATAATGGCCTGGCACCTTCTGGGCATGCTCTCGACTAGTCTTTCGGGATATTCCGTAGGTAGGGAGCGCCATATCTCCTTAATTCGTCGAGATAGCTGTTCAGGGTGAATGCACGCCTTCCTGCAAGTTTTCTCTTCACGACACTTTACACATTTTCTATTGGATTCGCATCAGGAGATTGTGAAGGCCAGTCCAAGGTCACTTTCCGCTTTCCATGACGTGCAGAGGTGACTGCGATGTTCGGGGCCGTTGTCCTCTTGAAGGATCCAATCCTTATTAATGGCTCCAAACACCTTCTCTGCAGATCTCAGAAGGCTATGTTCGTAGATTTGAAGCATTGTTTGAGCATTGAGGTTCTCTGTAAAAAGCTCTAAACAGCCAAAACCGCGCTGTGAGAAGCATCCCCAAATATGGAACTTTATGGGGTGCTTAACGGTTCGCTGGAGGAAACGCTCACCAGCGGCTGACCAGACACTTTTTATGAGAACCCATGCCTAAAAGGACGCTTTGTCCGAAAAAAATACATTAGATCCATCGCGATTAACATTTTCCGTAGCGTTTTTCCATGTGAACCTCTGAGAGCAGGGGTTTCTGCCTCGTGGGACGGTACTGCACTTTCGCCTCAGATAATTGTACGATCAAACGAACTTACCTAGTGAAGTTCGATCGTAATTATACGACCGCCTCGTTCTCGGGATTACTATGTAGTTCCACTACTTTCCGCTAGACTGTCACAAAGTTTAGAGCCAAAAATCTCTACGGAGTGAACCCTCTCGAGTTCACCCCTTGAGACTTCATTTTGTTTAGAGAAGATCTGAAAATTGTCCAAAAGTTCTTGTGGGTATCCAGAAGAACTTGTGGGAGGGAATAGAAGTATTTTGTAAAGGTATGAATTAAAAATATTTTGGGTAGGGAGTAATCCCTTCGAACGAGGCGGTCGTATAATTACGATCGAACTTCACTAGGTAAGTTCGTTTGATCGTACAATTATACTTTCCGCCTCGTTCTCGGGATTACTATGTAGATATTTAGAGCTGACAATTCTCAATACCCCTTTTATTTATTTATTATTATTATTTTTTTAAAACACAAGAGTTAATTCAAATTATTCGTTGTTTCTTAGGACGGCGTTACAGAAACTTTCATTCGAGGATACGATTGGTCGGTTATAAAATCGAGCAAAGACAGATGAAGTTTTGGACCAACCCACTGTACTTCTTATACTAGCTAGATCTAATCCGTTTTTTAAAGCTGTTGAAGTTGACGCATGTCTTACACTGTGCGCAGTAAAATCTTTGCTAATACCGCATTGAGATAAAACAGATTTAGTCCAACGGCTAAGGGTTTGAGACCCTACCTCTCTATGAGGTTTTTTGGTTGCCAAAAACAGCTTTTTAGTATTCCTTTGCTTTTCTGTGACTTGCAAGTAATACTCTAACGTCCTAGCTAAACAAAACTCTGGTTTGTCATTAAAAAATGGAAGTATTAAACAAGGTTGGCAGGTTCCCACTTTAGAAGTCTTAATTAAAGCATCCACTCTAATTTCAGCTCCTTTGTCTGAAAATTTTATGAAATCTATATCGATAAGAGAAAAGATCTGCATTCTATGACCTGTACCTAAAGCAAATAAAATGATTAACTTTTCTGATAGCTTTTGTGAATTGAGCCACTCAAGGGGAAAGCAGCCAGCAACCTTATCAATGACGGGCGTGACATCCCATGTTTTCGAATACTTGGGACGTGAGGGCTTTAATCTATAAACTCCCTTAGAAAAGCGATTCATATCAGAATCGGCTATTTCCTTCGAAGAAACCAGGTTTATTGCTGATCGCGCTGTATTTAAAGTGTCATATGCCGCACCTTTGTCGAAGGAATCACTTAAAAATTCCAGCACCTTGTTAGCCTCTTGGTCGAAGGGATCTATTCCCTGTTTGTCACAAAAATTCCACCACTTCCTCAGTGCGATGTCATATTGCTTGATCGTAGAGTCAGCCAAGGAAGGTAACAAAACGTTTAATGTCGAATCCGACAGCTTTTTTCGTTGATAACTTTCCCTGATAGCCACCCTACAACCAGTGTAAGTGAAGCTGCCAACGGATGTCGACGAGATCTACAACGGGACAGAAGGAGAGTTGACAGTGGTGGAAAAATTGAAGGATCACCTAATATCATTGATTGAAAAAGCGGAAACCATGGTTGTGAGGTCCACCGGGGAACAACTACAATGCCACAAGCCTCGTCTGTTATTATTTTCCTTAAGGTCCGTAAAATCATGGAAAAAGGAGGAAAGGTGTAAAAACTTCTATCTTTCCAGGAGATGGTGAAGGCATCAAATGCCACAGCGTCAGGGTCAGGAATCCAAGTGCAGAAAGATATACATTTAGAATTCGATTTAGATGCGAATAAGTCAATATCAGGATTCGGAAAATGTCTTATAATTTCCTGAAAAGCATAATTTGCTAATTCCCATTCGGTGTCAACATTACGGATCCTAGACTCCCTATCAGCTTCGACGTTTTCTTTTGACGCGATGTAAGATGCGTGAATCCATAATTTTCGGCTTTCACACCATCCCCAAATCTGTCTACTTAGGGAGTGGAGATTGGGGTATTGAATTCCACCCATTTTATTAATATAGTCGATAGTGGTTGTATTATCTACCCGTAAAAGAATCTCACACTCTTCTAGATCGGAAGCAAAAGTTTTAAGAGCCCAAAAAACTGCTAAAAGCTCTAATCGATTTATACTCCACGATCTTTCTTCTACATTCCAGAAACCATGGGCAGATTCGCCTTTACAGAGGGTTCCCCAGCCTGATTTTGAAGCGTTAGAAAAAATTTCTGTTTCAAAAGTAAACTGACGTATTGGACTTCGTGCTGATCGTATATTTTCGCGTAACCAAACTAAATTAGGATGCAAAGAACTTGGTAGAAAAAATCTTTCGTCATAATTGCCATCAGCAATTAGCAGAGCTTGAAATTTAGCTCTTTCCAATGCTTTGGTGTAGCCTATTCCGTAGGGTATTGCCGGGCAACCTGAGACGAGCCTACCAATTATTTTGGCAAACTCCCGAATAGTAGAAGAATGCTTCTTAAAGAAGATATCTATTAAAAAAATCAAGTTGTCTCTTTTTTGTGAAGTTAATCCTAATGTCAGGGACTCTGAATTCAAATCAAAGCCCAAAAACTCCCAATTACTGTTAGGGATGAGGGAACTTTCCTCGTAATTAATTACGAATCCCAATGATTGAAGTAATGCAATAGACGTTTGAACATTGTGTAAAGAAGCTTCGAAGGAAGCACCGAGAAGAAGAAAATCGTCTAAATAAACTACCGAGAAAAAACCTTTTTCACTTAAATAACTCACAACAGGTTTCATAATTTTCGTAAAGACAAACGGACTAATATTAAGACCGAAAGGTAAGCAGTTAAATTCGAATAAAATATTTTCAAAATAAAACCTCAAAAACTTTCTATATTTTTCGTCAACAGGAACTAAGAAATAGGCATTTTTCAAATCGAGATTTGCCATAAAACAATTTTGTGTAATTAATTTACACGCTGTTCGAATATCCTCGATTTTAAAATGAGGCACTTCAACAAACTCGTTCAAGGCCTTCAAATTAAATATAAACCACTTTGATTTATTTTTGCGATCAACAGGAAAAAAGGAGTATAAAAACTGACCCCTTATGGGCTCACAACGACTAATTGCACTCATGATAACCAAGTCATTGACTTCAGTCCTAAGCGAAATGACTTCTTCATGAGTCCAATCTCGAACAGGTGGTGCACTTAGCTGACATGGTTTCCGCTTGAACGGAATCTGAAAACCTTTCACGGCCTGTAGGACAAAATTATCTGAAGTGATTTTCTTCCAATTCGGCAAAAAATCTTCAAACGTCCAGCAACACGTACCTCTAATTCCGTCCTTGACGAGTTGATGGTCGAAATTTGTTTGATAGTCGAGTCGATTGTTGCTCCCGAGACGATTTCGGCTGGATTTTCTTGGCAAACTGTTGCGACTGGGGATTCCGGTTGTTGCTCGTCCATGATGACTTCTGGTTCTTCATGGACGAGCCCTTCGCGTTTAAAGATCCAGAATTTGAATTCTGAGACCTTTTTGAAGAAACTGGCGGCCTAAGGGTCTTGTTAATTTTTTCCAATGAGCTAACTTCGTTGATCTTGTCCGTCAAGTCATCGCCGAAGAGGTAAGTATCCCTGTTTGATTTATCTAAAATTAACTTAACAGGCTTGCTGTAACCGGGGGCAATAAATGCTCTCCTAGCAATCGTCTCCGCGTTATGAAGATGTGTGATTAATTTTCCTGCATCGTATAAATATTCCAGAAGTTTTATGACATCAAGTCCTTCGCCTGAATTGTCAAGTAGCAAATTTATGCCCTGGCCTAGGGCCGATAAAGCTGAACCTGCGAGGCGTTGAGAATTCTGAAAATGTTCGTCTCTCTTCACTGACGACTCGCCCATGGACAGTAACATCACAGGATTTACTTCTGGCGCATCAAGAAATATATTTCCTTTCTGAGGATATTTATTTAATAACTCCTCTTTTTCTTCTTTAGGAAGGCCTGACCTAAGCCAGAAATCCCACCTTGAAACCAACTCTGGTTTTAAATTGATTTCTCCTGCGCTAGGAACTGTAGGATCTTTCCCAAGCACACCTAACCTTTTTTCGTCGACTGCTGGTACGACAGTGACTTTTGTCGCCATATTGTCCTCAACACCCTTCGTCCCGCCGCTTGCTTCATGAGATTGATGACTCATACCACGTAGACCGCCATCTTTGTCTGTCCCCTCCTTAGAAGGGGCTTCTGCAAAGATACAACTAGATTAGTCCTGTACCTATATACAGGCTCTACCAGCGAAAGATCGGCACGTATCTCACCTTATGAATGAGCCTGGCCGTCTAAACAATTCCTAAATAAAGAACATACCAGTTGTACACCGTGAAGAGCGTCTATCTGATGGTGACCTTAATGGTTCATGCGACGAAATTCGAGAATGAGATCTCCGATCTTTTGAAAGACTTCTTAATGAGTCCCGAGAAGAGGTTCGTGAAGAACTTCGACCTCGTGGAGAAGATCGTGATGTGTCCGAAGATGAAGTCGAATCGGAAGACACATACCTCGAACGCTTCCGGTCCTCTTTCACTCTCTTTTTTAGTCTTTTCATAGTTCGAATTAACTTTCGAACATCTTCAGCGTCAATCGAAGAACGTTTACGTTTACGACTTCTTCCCATTAAAAATAAAACTAGCACTTGGATCACAACGTGCGTAACTGTCAAACACAAAGAACCGAATGAAGTCTCAAGGGGTGAACTCGAGAGGGTTCACTCCGTAGAGATTTTTGGCTCTAAACTTTGTGACAGTCTAGCGGAAAGTAGTGGAACTACATAGTAATCCCGAGAACGAGGCGGAAAGTATAATCTGCGTCTTATGGTGTTTATACTAACATGTAGTTCCTTCAAGGCTAGCTTAGCTTTGGCTTCATGCAGCCGAAGTGTTGGGTTGCGCTTGAACAGTCAGGCCATGCAAACCTAATGGAAATGTGGTGGACCGCTAGCAACTAGCGCCGCTTATATCCCTGTACATGAACTACCATTATATGTGTACGTGTTAGTGCATATACATGCATACGTAGGTTCTTTAAATGTGTCACAGAGAATATATTCAAATATAATTAAAAGGAAATTGAAGATTTAACGCAAAATTGTGAAATGTAATTCAAGAGTGAGAAGTTAATAATAACTCACTCTTGAATTAAATTTTCACAATTTTGCCTTAAATCTTGATTTTGTCGTAATAAGTACAAATCAAAAATATCTGTAATTTGTATTTTTATTGATTTTTATTTTCAGAAAATATACAGAAAATATACAAAATATACTAATAATAAAAAATGTTATGAAAAATGATAATACGGCTGACTTCAACGGAAATCGGAGAGACAAAAAATATTAATTTTACAGCTTATACAAGGCTTCAATAAACATAATCATGTAATTAAAAAACTCCTTCGTCTTATCGACCTGAGGACTCGTGAGTCCAAAAATGGCGGCTAATCTATCTCCTATTGAAAATTCCGACGTTGGAGACGACATTGGAAACGTTATCGTGAGCGATATCGTAAATGTTGTTGTAAGTGATATCGTAAACGACGTAGGATTTTGGGACCATATCCGATATCGTTTACGATGTCGTAAATGATACAGATTACGACCTTTTTTTTTATTAAATAAGACAAAATATTTTATTATTGTTACAATTTAAATGTATTTTACTGTATGAAAGGAATATGAAGACAATGGAAATTAATAAAAACATATTATATGTGTGTATTTAATTTCGAACGATTGTGAATATTTGTGTGCCGTCCCGAATTTGCACTCTTATTAAACTTCCATGATGCCGAAAGATCATAAATAAAAATATGTTTATAGATAAACCAATATGTTAATAACAGTTTCCATTGTTTTTATATTCCTTCCATACAGTTAAATAGATTTAAATTTTAAAAATAATAAAATATTTTGTCTTATTTAATTTATTTATACTTGTCCTGATATTTAAGGGCAATTATTATTCTTACTTTTTTGCAGTAACATTACAAATATGAAAATTTGTATAGTGAAGAAAATCTCAAGGTAAATCGAACTTTATTAACGACAAACCATAGTTTAAAAAAAGAATATTAGTCTAAAAGAAAATAAGTATCGTAAATAAAATCTAATGAAAATTTACCTCACGTACACTTTACAATACTGTCAAAACTTTATATCTCAATAGACTATAATGTTATAATTGCTACTTATATACCAATAACAAAAATATGTGATTAAATGTTTAGATAAAATTTGTAAAATGGAACTTTTAAATATAAAAATAAAGTAATTGACTCCGACATGAATCATACTTTCTCTCATTGAATGTTCTTCCTAGAGTTAGGAAGTTTCGATACTTGATAACCAAAAATAAACAAATTAAATTTATGTGCCTCAGCTGCGGAAACTCGTTTTTTCGTTACAGCTGAGAGTGAAGCAATGTTGTATATTCCGTTACAGAGGAATACAATGTAGAAATTGAACTGCGCATGCGCATATAGTCTTGCAGTGGAACGCAATCTTTTTCTTATTCCTCTTCTTCTCACTTCTTCTTCGTACAGCGTTAGCACCTTACTGGCAAAGCCTCGTACATTTGAACTGCGCATGCGTCTATTAGAATCCATTACTACTACACAAGATCGATAAAATCAAAATGGCCGGGACTAGTCGTGACATATCAAGTGTAATGACTAGCGCCGCAAACAACTACAATACTAGATGATGTCATTTAAATGAAAAATA
The DNA here is from genome assembly GCA_030998225.1 of Diplolepis rosae. Lineage (NCBI taxonomy): Eukaryota > Metazoa > Arthropoda > Insecta > Hymenoptera > Diplolepididae > Diplolepis > Diplolepis rosae. The sequence goes on from JAPYXD010000736.1 coordinate 3,302,927, forward strand.
CAATGGTTTTTAAACTGAGAGGATTTCGTAACTGTCGTAAATTCTATAAGTAAATATGTATAGTATAAATTTAGATTGTGATTTCATAAGAAAAAAATACATGAAGTTATAATACCTGAAATGTCTTAATTATTAGCTATTTTTGTTTGGTCCTACGATATTATTATTGGCCAACATAGTTGGATCAAATTTGCCAACTTTATAATCTTATAGGTGGATGATGAAATTGTATGAAAATTTGAAATTCCGTCACTGCGTAGCAAGTTATGTATATTTGGCTTGTAAAATGAATTTATGACAGGGATATAAATAATTACTTGTTTAAGAACAAATTTTCGTAGTTGCCGTTAATGGTGTGGGTACGTGAAGTCTATAAAATCTTGAACGTATCTATGATAATATTCTTACTCAATTGTTAAAATCTTTGAACGATTGATGGAAATGTTAAGTATATATATATATATCCACCATTGATTATAATAACCTGAATAATAGTTTATAGTTTTTTTCTGAAATAATAACTTTGACAGTTCATAATTTTTCATGGAATTTATTTGCAATTCAAAATCATAAAACATAATTCGCTAATTATATTGATCATAATGTAAACGAATATTTTTCAGGAAAATTGAATTTGATATCAAAGAAATAATTTATAGGCAAAATATTCGACAAAAATGTTCCACTGTATTTTTTAGGACTTCCTCAAAATTAAAATGGAAATTAAGTGTATTCGATTTATTGTAGATTTTCTCATCAGAGAAAACTTGCATAATAATAAATTAATAAAACAAAAAATAAATGACGTTAATGTCCTTTGAATTGCATATGTTACCTTTTATAATCAACACAGAACCGTTTTTAAATATATTTATATATTATTATTATATATTATAAATATTTTATATATATTTAGTTTGTTACAAGTTTGCCATTGTTTTCCATGATTTTTCCCTTGTATTCCAGTGAATAATTCTTCTCGACTGAACACTAAGATAACCAAAGCAGAAGATGTAAGGGACCAAACATAAGTTTTTTTCATGTCATCATTAAGATTGTTCATACAACTTACTCAAGCTGCAAAAATGGAATCCAAATGCAAAATGGATCCATATTTGTGGTGGATGCCTGATTTCTTTGAGAAATGTTTTATCTGCGGCTCAATGTGTAATTTTAATTCGTAAACATTTCAATCGAGAATTAGAAAACACATAAAATACAAATAAAATTGAATGCTTATGATGAAATTTTATATTGTTCTTTAATTTTTATCATCGCCTAACAAATTATGTACATTTTTCTTGTTGAATTTATTTACAACGGTAATAAAAATAACGACTCGACATAGAAAAATTACGGCAGTTGCGTAAAGGCATTCGAAATGAAGAGCACAAAACTTTTATTCGTTCTGATTTTTGTAGTTGCTGCTAATGGTGCAGGTATGTAAAATTCATAAAAACTAGAACACATATATTATAATTTTCTCACTAAAACACTAAAACCTTACAATGCTCGATGAAAATACGAAAATCCAAAAGAAATTTCATATTATTCACATCCAAAGTTTATGATATTCAACTTGAGTATGGGGCATTATTTCAAGAGTTTACTCAACCAATAATTTGATATTTTCCGATTGACCTGAAACTAGGGCAAAAATTTGTCCTATTATGTGATACTTAAGCCTCCAAAAATCTTCCTATTGAAACACAAATTGGAAAAACGAGAGAGCGGGTAATTTTTGAGTTTTGTGAAGATAATAGACACTGTATTTCGAATGCGCACTGAAAAAAATCCTGACTATAGGAACGTGGTATATGTACAGGGTTTCCAATTAGAGGTTTCATTTTGATTTATAAGAAAAAGCGTGTTATTTTTGGGGATCATTTGATTTTTATTTCATTGAATAACGGAAATTTGCCATTAATAATGAAAAACAATATCATTGATATGCCTGCCACGGCTACGTTTGCAGGACCATCCTCTTTTGATGAAACTTTTCATTACGTTCATTGTGCTTGAAAAATTATTGATGAAATTAAGTTAGTAAAAATATTCAAGTTGTTAAATATATATAACTCTGTATAGCCCCTGTGCGTATAATTATTTGTCTCGAGTTTTCAGGCGTATAAAATATAATTTTTTAGTCATTTTATTAAAGACAAATTACGTTGCCTGACTCTTCAAACAATTTTAATATACATTCCTGACGTGTATAAATCACATAAGACGAAAACAAATTCTTTTGACTCACCATTCCGATATGATAAACTAATAATATATACATTCAATCTGACAGAATGCACACGTCTAGTTGCGGACATCATTTAAAGGAAATTATCTTCAAATATTAAATGTCCTAAACCGAACTAACCTCTTAAATACAATTTTTGATCATTAAATTGATGTTTACGTGTTTTATTTTCAAAAAACTTTATATGATTTAACTCTCCTTGCTTGCTTTAAACATAACACTATTTAGTTTGATAAATATTAGAATTGCGTAGCACTATATTGCACTGATTACACTACACAGAATCACAAGGCTAATAAAGACAAAACGCGACTAAGCAATAAAAATCATTTTACTTAAAATAATATTTCAAATTTTTATTTCCATATAATAATATTTTGATAAATGTAATAATGCTAATTCTTACATTTGAAGGTCTTCTATACATTGTAACGATTCATTTGTTCAGTGGTAGGGAGGTGAGGTTATGTTATCTTTTGCCTGAAATTGAATATTCTCCTGAAAGCTATCTTGCGCCAAAGTTATTTATTAACAAGAAATGTTAAGTACAGTATTCAAGATAACGCAATATTTCATTCTGGGTAACCAAACCCGACCACATATAATTTCTCGAACTCAAAATAAAGCTCGGCTGTCATTACATTGTTGAGCGCCAGGTTATTTAGAGGAAATAACCAAACTTGATTACTTGATACGTTATAATGACTGCTAAAGTGTCCGGCCAGATCGTGTTGGGCCACGCTGCACCTTCGTGACTGAAGCTACAGGGTCTTCCAAATACCACAGAGACGTGGGGTAAGGAGTAGCTTCAACGCTCGCGAATACGGACACTAATGAGTTCGATTCGTTTGGGCGCTAAGATCCGTGCCCTTACGGCGTACTTGCGTGTTAGCGACAGTTTTATTCGCAGAAATATGATGCACACCACGACCACTGACTTGACCTTTAATTTTAACAAATGCAATGATCCAGAGTCTGTCGCCTCGGAATTTCCGTAGCGAGTTGCTACGCTTCCCGCACCACACAATTCAAACAAACCAAATTGAACAAAAACCAAAAAGAGAAAATCCATAGCTGCCTGCTATTCTACGGCGTCCTTGCCAGCTTCCACGCCCAGACATCCTTGGTTAAATAAGAATCCAAATATTAGCAATCGCTGGCACACCAGCCACTCAGACGCCGAACAGAGAATGATCAGATGATGGCGATATCCGCTGGCGTGCTTGCTAAAATGGGAAACGGTGGCGCTTACATAGATTAACGATGTTACCGACATTTGCGTCAAGTGCAAAGGATATTTTCACGGGTGGAATCGTTTCCACGAGAGGACCGTAGTTCCTGCACACTCGAATGTGGGGAGTTTTCCACTGTCGAAGAACTTTCGAAGAACTCTCAAAGAGGTGATCACGATGTACTTGGAGATCCTCCTAGAAGCCTTTATCTCATCTCTTCGAGGGAGAAAGTTTTTCGAGTATTAGGTAGTATACAAGGTGCGTTCCAAAATAAACGAGACTGAGCTAAAATAGAAACGACAGGAGCTTTGTTCTGATAAATTCGAGTTTATTTATTCAAAATAGTCCCCTCCGGCCTCGATACGCTGTTTTGCGCGATCCAAAAGCTTTTCGAAAGAGTGTTTCAGGTCATTGACCGGAATGTCTTTCAGGATATCGGTACAAGCCTTTTGGATGGCCTCTACGGACGCAAAACGTCTTCCTTTATGGCCAAATGCAATTTTCCGAATAGGTAGAAGTTACAGGGAGCCATATCAGGCGAATACGGTGAGTGATTGATGGTTAAAATGCGATTTCTAGTCGAAAAATCAGTCACAAGAGTGGATCGATGAGATGGTGCATTATCATGCAATAAGCGCCAGCTTCCTCCTTCACGGTATTCAGGCCGAATTCGACGAATGCGATGCAACAAACGCTTCAAGACGCCAAAATAGAAAATTGCATTGACGGTTTGGCCCGTTGGCACGAAGTCCTTATGGACAATTCCCTTGGAATCGTAAAAACAAATGAGCATCGACTTGATTTTTGACTTCTCCAAACGCGATTTTTTGGGTGGTGGCTCGTCTGGGGCCTTCCATTCGGCACTTTAACGCTTGGTTTCGGGTTCATACTGGAAACACCACGTTTCATCACTAGTTACAATATTGTAAAGGAAGTTCTCGTCTTTTCTCGCCTCTTTAATGATGTCTTTCAAATGTTGAATTCTGAGCAATTTTTGGTCATCAGTTAACTTGTGGGGAACAAAACGTGCACAGACCTTTCGTAAGCCCAAATGATCGTTTAAAATGCGATAAATCGATGTTTTGGAGATATTCAACTCCGATTCCATGAATTTCAAAGATGATTTCGGCTCATTTTTGATAAATTCACGCACAATTTCGATGGAGTTTTCGGTGATCACTGATTTTGGGCGGCCCGTATGTTCATCGTCATTTATGTCCTCACGATCATCTCTGAAACGTGTAAACCACTCATGAACTATGGCACGAGATAGACAATCATCGCCATAAACTTTTTCCATCAATTCAAATGTTTCGGTTAACGTTTTACCGATTTTAAAAGAAAATTTGATATTAGCTCTTTGTTCGAAACTCATTTTTGTACCGATGACACAAACACACTGACACTTTAGACGCAATAACTTCGCTTCCACTGAACCGAATGTCATGAAACTGTCACTGGAAGTTAGGGAGGCATATAACTTTCCAACGCACTACCTCATTCACAGATGGCGCCACCAAAAAACTTTGTATGACAAAAGTATCGTTTATATTGGAACGCACCTTGTAGACAGGTCTGGAAACTCCCGTGGTGGGGGATGTTCCCTTATCGTGACGAGTAGTACATAGTTTCGAAAGTGACCGCTTGGGCAGCGCTGCAATCGAGTAGTTGAAGGAATGCCCGTGGTTTACAGACAGCTTTCACAGCTGACTACGTTCTGGGTATATCTATATACATACATGCTATAGTGCGGTCATTCGGGCCACTACTCGATACTAGCGCTATCCGTGGCGAAAATATGAAACATTCTGACTACAAGAAGGGAACATCCTCCAACACGGGAGTTGCCAGACCTGTCTATACTACCGTGAGTACCACACGGAAAACGAACTCGGCAGTTTGCTCGCTCGCCCAGAGTGTGCGTGTATCTAACTGCACACTTTGGCGGGACGGCAGCGCCACTTGGGAGATCACGCGCCAATAAAAAGAAGCCGGCGGTCGGCTTCTTTCAGTTTGGCAGATTTCCTGCCGCAAGATATGGGCGCGTGATCGCCAAAGTGTGGCAGTTAGATGAACGCACACTCTGGGCGCGTGACGCCACTGTCGCGAGCGAGCAAACTGCTGAGTTCGTTTTCCGTGCAGAAGAAGCAAAGGTTGGCCCTTTTCAGAATGGGAGAGATAACCCTAGACAAAGCCTCATCCTACAGACCAAAATGTCTGTTGTATACAATGGAAAAGTTGCTAGAGTGATTGATTGTGCAAAAATTTCAAACTCACATGGTAAGCGAGATTAAACTATTAAAGTATCAGTTCGAGTTTAGGAAAGACAGGTCTACAGTAAACGCTATCCAAGCAGTGGTGGACATCGCCACAAAAGCAAAAAGAGGAACTTGTAGGCGAACGAAATTCTGCGCGTTCATCAGCATCGACGTACGCAATGCGTTCAATATCACGAAATAAAAGAACTGCATCGAGGCGGTGGTGTGTAAAAAGTTTATAGACTATATGTGATATTTCCGTCTCTTTCCAACGCAAGAGGGTAAGAGAGATAATAAAAGTGTAGCAAAGTAGTGTTACAATATCTTTTCTCATGTCTCCAAAAAATTGATTTTTGATGAAATTGAGATATGAAAGTAAGACTGTTTCGAAAAGGCAAAATATTTCCTGCAATCCAAACCAATTTAAAATTTATTTGTTCAATTTTCCTTATTCTTTCTCAATTCCTTCTCAGCAGTTTAAAAATGTATTGAAACCGAAGTTTACATTATTTGGAATAATGTGCTGGGTGTGTTTTATCACTACCAAGCTATTAAATTTAAAGTAATTTTTTCAATTATTTAATCGGGCAGAAGTTCGAGACGTCACCATAGACGAAATCGAAAATTGCGGCTCAATATAAGAAGTTGAGACGGTCGTCTTAGAACATAAATTTCAAATTTATGAGAAAACGAAAAGCGTGTCTTGTCTGAATTTTTGTCCAGCATGAAGAATACACAAAGTTGTATTGTAAAGAAAATATAAACAAAAAAACACCGCGTGGCAGCCTAAGGGCCCAGAAACGGATATTGAGACGGTCCTCTTAGAACAAAAAACCTTTTTTCGGATTCAGGAGATCATAAAACATGGACATTCGTTCAAAAAGTAGGGATCAAATTTAAAAAAAATATAATATGTGACGCCTCACGAAGAAACCTACCCAAGCGTCCAAAAATTTGATTTTCTGTTTTCGATTCTCAAGAAATATAAAAAGTATATAATATAATAAAAAGAATGAAAATCATTATAATCAATCTGTACGTGTGAAGCCTTTTACTTCTGCTATGATCGGTCGAAAAGCACAAACATTCCAAGCGTAGCAGTAGTGATAAGCGGAGGGAAAAAAATACATCGCTCGACTAAGGTATACGGAAGCTCGAAATTGAGGCATCTTTTCTCGGAGCGTTCTGTAAAATTTGCCTCCGAACGCTTAGGTAGGTTTCTTCGTGCGGCGTCACAAAGGAATACCTTCTGATACGTATCGATTTCATTCCCTATTCAATTTCTCAGAAGCAAAAAATAACCCCTCCTTGAGAGCTTTAAAAGTAGAAATCCTAAGCTTTAATATGAGAAAAAAAGGGAATGACTTGAAAAATATCGGAAACATTTTCAATTTTCAAGAATTAGAGTGAAATTTTGAGATGTTTAGAAAACGGCTAAAACGATTCAGTTCGTTGTTTAAAAAGCGAATCAAAAATATTCAAGTCGAAGAATTTTGTATCCCAAAGAAAAGTAGTTACAGACATTCAAAATACAGCCTATCTTCACAATACTCTAAAATTACCCCCTCTTTATCTTTTCGAATTTTCATTGAATTGGAAAATTTTTGGAGGCTAATGTACCACTTAAGAGGACAACGTTTTGTCCTAGTTTCAGGTCAATCGGAAAACATAACATTTTTGGTTGGATACACTTGAGAAATAAGAAAGCTTTTCCGTACAAAAATAAAGCCTTCATGAAACTTTAAGTTTTGCTCAGTTTTTGTTAGCTCTCAGATACCGAGTGGTGGGGGCTGCCATGTCCCACGTTTGTTTTCCCATAACCTCTTTAGGAAAAAGTCGAAACCTTTTTGGGAGTATTTCCTACAATAACTTTAGAAAAATTTTGAAACTTTTCGTGAATTTTTCAGACTACATTTGAAAAATGTTCCTAACCGTTTGTTCGAAAAAATTCAGAATGCATGTTGGAAATAAATCCTACAATGTAATGCGGAAAATTCCAAATATTCGGGTAATAAGCTGTCAAACCTTTTTCGAAAAACAAAATTCCATCAAAAAGCAGTCATTATTGTAATAAACGTTTATCTAAAGTTTCGAGGCTGTTTCAAAAGATGATATATTGCTTCTGGTTTCAGATTTTATAGTACTATTGCACAACATTTTTATACATTAACACATTATATCCTACAATAGAGACGGTTTTAACTTTTATTAAACAATCTTTTATATCCGCTTATCTAGAATTAGTTCTCCAAACTTCAATAAGCTGTTATTTACAGTGTGATCAACACAAAATCTGTTTTAGATTTGTTTTATGATAAGAATTCTTGACAGCTTTGTTTTATATTTTTGTTGTTCAAGAAAATTAAAGGTAGTATTATAGAAATAATTAAATCATAATGGTTTCGCATTATGACGTCCCTATTATGCAAGGAGAAAATTAATATTTCTTGAAATATCAATTAGTACTATTTTCAAGAGTAAAACATAATTATAAGGAAGATGATGAAAATTAAGAATTCGATTGCCAAACTCCACCATCAACTTAGGAATTATTAATACAATTTTCTAATAATTTTGGTTTATTGTTCAAGATGGTACTACTTGCTACCGAATTTCTCTCCGTGTATCCTCATTGAATTGTTAAGACGTCCCAAAGATTTCAAATTTATACACTCTAAAAACAAGTGTGTTACTTCTACACGTGAATCACGATAGTAACGTTTTAAGCATTTGAAGTGTGTATTTTTAATACACATTACAAACGTAACGTTTAATTTTCAAACACTTTAACTTTTTGTACCCAAAATGTGTATTAAAAATACACACTTCAAATGCCTAAAAAGTTACTATCGTGATTCACGTGTAGAATTAACACACTTGTTTTTAGACTGTAAGTAGACAGAAATCAAACACGAAAATATAATAAGGTTTCAATGCAATAAATTATAGAATTCAGAAATTTCAAAAAAAATATCAATAATACAAAACGAAAAAGAATTTAACTATCTTATTTCTATTTCCATACAATCTTTAGACGAAGCTAGTGATGCATGATCTTATTGAAAGAGACATTCTTTAGAAATATATTGTGATTGTTTTAATTAATATTACCATGATTTTCCCCTTTTCGACAGCAATTGATTCCTCTCTACTGGGTAGTAAGATTATTAACGGTGATGACGTTGGCGAAATGGACGCAGCGTATTTCGTGGTATCTTTACAATTGTTCGAAAACCAGGGTCGAAATCCATATTGGCTTCACTTTTGTAGTGGAAGCTTGGTTAATTTGAAATACATTTTAACTGCAGCTCAATGTATATTAATACTGGAAGAAAAATTCGTACGACATTTAGAAAACGCTGCCGCTTTTTTTGGAAGTCTAGTTTTTGAAAGGCTTTCGGAGCGCCGTAATATTAGAAATTATCGTAGGCACCAGGACTATAATCCAAATAATAAAGCTGATACTTGTGTTAATGATATTGGCATTATTCTGGTAAGCCTATGAACTAATTCTTAATAAATGGTTATTCGAAGTTAGGTATAGATTTATTGACATCTCACATCCAACCAAATATTGGAAATAAGTTTCGCGTCTGACAGTTACAGATTTGCTTACTGTGAAAGAGCATAATTCTATACAGTGATCACTACAAAAGTCTTGCAATATAGCTACACCTTTTATGTTTTTAGTCTTTCTTTTGTTGCACCTCAAAACTAGGCAATTTTTCCGACTAGGCATACAGTGATGAGATTTTAAGTAATTCTTTATTTATTTATTTTAGAAAGCCTTAAATATTTTCAATTGCTAAAATATATCGAAATAATTAAAGTCGACTTAGCATTCATACAAAATTACTGTGGGTGGAAAAAATATTTTAGAAATTACACGCAGAAAAAATGCTTGAATCAAAGGAAAATCTCTAGCGAAAAATATACATGTACGTTTGAAACATTTCCGTAAACCATTTGCCTTTCACACTTCACTTATAAAGACACTTCTTTGATTGAAAACAATGTTGTTTCAATATAAATAATTTTTTTCTGAGTGCAATTATCTATTCTGCAACTCACTCGTTGCTTTTCTTTGTCACTCTTTCTTTTTGGTGGAGAAGCAACATTTATTATTAAATTACATTAATAAGGCTTTAACAATGTTCTGTTTTAAAAAAGTTATAAATGCGCATATGTGACCTGCCACGAAAAAAGGGACCTAATGCGGCAAAGCCGAATTTTACAAGAGAGCCGAGTGAAAGGTTGCTGAAATAATGCACCTCAGGTAGAATCGGGCGATCTTGAAAATGACCCCCTCCACTTACCACTACAAAGAAGAGCCGAATCTGCCCGAAGAGAAGGACACCCGCGTACCGAAACCGAACTTTACAATGATTTTTCGATAACAATGAATCTTCAAAAAAAATTTGAAAAACACTATTCGATTGAGGAAAAAACGATTTTTCTAGAAGTATCAAAAACAGAAAATCGATTTTTTCCGCATTAGGTCCCTTTTCTCGGAGCAGGTTACATATAAGTATTTGAATTTGACATTACAGTCTGGTACACAGGACAAGATACGCGTTTTCTCAGAAAGTTTCAAAGATTTGTATTCCTTTCTTTTATGTCCTGACTGAACTTTCTAAAGGCTACGTCGCAACCACCGATTTGTTGCAGTCTTGTTCGAAATGTCAGATATTACACAACATTAAAATATGAATGCTATCTACGCTAAACGTTACGAAGCCGTTTTTTGGGCACCCATGCACGCGGACCACATCTTTCATACTCAGCTCCTGTGGGTAGAGCGGTATAGGGACACAAAAACGGTCGATGACCTGCAAGGGAAAGGAGAGACGCGAGCAACGTCCAGTAAGGAGGGTAAGATGATCGTTGCACTGTTCAATCGCAACCCAACTCTCCGGCTGCGTGAAGCTAAAGCTAAGCTAGCGGAGAAGGGACTAACTGTTAGTATAAACACCATAAGACGCAGATTAGCTGAGGCGAAAGTGCAGTACTGTCCCAAGAGGCAGAAACCCCTGCTCTCAGAGGTTCACATGGAAAAACGCTTAGCATGGGCTACGGAAAATGTTGATCGCGACTGTTCCAATGTACTATTTTCGGACGAAGCGTCCTTTTGGGCATGGGTTCCCATAAAACGTGCCTGGTCAGCCTCGGGTGAGCGTTTCCTCCAGCGAACTGTTAAACATCCAATGAAGATCCATATTTGGGGATGCTTCTCACAGCACGGTTTTGGCTGTTTAGAGCTTTTTACTGAGAACCTCAACGCTCAAAAAATGCTTCAAATCTACGAACATGGCCTTCTGAGATCTGCAGAGAAGATGTTTGGAGCCAACAATAAGGATTGGATCATTCAAGAGGACAACGATCCCAAACATCGCAGTCTCCGCTGCACGTCCTAGAAAGCGGAAAATGGCATCGCGACCTTGGACTGGCCTTCATAATCTCCTGATGCGAATCCAATTGAAAATGTCTGGAGTGTAGTGAAGAAGAAACTTGCAGGAAGGCGTGCATTCATCCTGAAGGGGCTCTCTCAACGAATTAAGGAGGTATGGTGCTCTCTGCTTGCGGAATATGCCGAAAAACTAGTCGAGAGCATGCACAGAAAGAGCCAGGCCATTATCCAGAACAACGGCGATTGGACGGTTTATTAGGCGAGTGCGCCCTAGTGCTTTATGCGCACTGTTGTACCAATAAAAAAATAAGGTGTTCTTCAAAACTTTTCGAGTAAATGCGTACCTTTTCTTGTGGAACAGACTGTAGTAATACTGAGCTTGAAAAAAAAGAGAAAAGGTGATAAGGATAGTAGCCAGAAGTATCGACATATTCATATAAAAGCCATGATTTTGTAATGATTTTTAAATGGAGTTTAGACTATGTCTTATTTTTTCATTTATCAAGAACTAATAGCTTAACGTTTGCTTATTATTTCTATATTTCACCCTCTTGGGGATAGAATACATTTAGATTTATTAAAAAATGGTTAACAATATTGTTTAATATTTGTAAACTTATATATACCAGGTGTACAAGTATGAAACCGGTAATTTTTTTGAGAAAATACACGTCTATTTAATAAAAATGGTTATACATTCAATCTTCAAAGTAATGGCCATTGCTAGCCACACATTTTTCCCATCTCTCTGGCAATTTGTGTATGCCTCGCCAAAAAAATTGTTCGTTTATTTAGTCAAACCAGTCATCGAGCCATTTTTTCACATTTTCGTACGAATCGAAGCGCTGTTCAGCAAGTGCGTGCCCCATTGATGAAAAGAAATGGTAGTCAGATGGAGCCAAGTCTGGTGAATAAGCCGCATGGGGGAGGGCTTCCCAGCTGTACGAATTTACCAATTCCCGAGTCTTTTTTGTTCGATGTGCTGGTGCATTGTCATCAAGAAAAATCACTTTCTGTTGCCTAGTTTGATATTCTGGACGTTTTTGGCGCAAATCACGATTCAAATCGGCCAATTGTTGTTGGTAGCGTTGACCAGTAACTGTTTCACCTGGTTTCAGAAGGTCAAACCAGATAACACCCTTCTGATCCCAATCTTCGAACTTTTTTGGTGGTTTTCCACGATCTTCGTTTCTCACACCAAAATTACCACTTTTGAATTTTTTAAACCACTCTAAACACTGTGTTTTGCCTAGAGCATGCTGGCCGTAAGCTTCCACAAGCATTCGATGGGCTTCCAAAGCAGATTTCTTCAATTGGTAACAGAAAATCAATGATGTCCGCAAATCGTAGTTTGAAGGCACAAAAATCGACATTTTTACTAGCGAAAAAAAATTAGTTGTTGTATGAACCTTGATTGTTTATGAACTGAATATTGTTGACAGAACTCAATGCGAAGAAATGGCGTCAATGATTTGGTATTACAGAGCGTATAGTTTTACCTAGCGACACATAGATGTCATTACCGGTTTCATACTTGTACACCTGGTATATTATATATAATATAATATATATATATATATATATATATATATATATATATTATACTTACATATAGATATTGTCATATTTGAAAAATTTTTTATAATTTTTGTTTATTCACTGTTAATTTTTTGATTAAGGATAGGCGATCTACAATAACACAGGTCTGCAAGGTTTTGTTGTTGAAAAGTTATGGATCGTTTTCGGAGTAATTTTTGACGTAGAATCCGAATCCGGAATCACACTCAGCCTATCACGTCAGGATTTTGAGATATTTGAGGTTATGTGCTCGAAAAATGGGGTTTTTCGCTACTTTTGAGGTTATGTACAGAGCGCAAGAAATTTGTTTGTTTTCTCTCGCAAATGTCATCACTTAGCACTACTCTTCCCCTTCAAGATGAGCTATTAAACAGTCAAGAGCGATTTCTTTTCACAAAGATGCGGCCATACACTACTACATTTTTAATCGTATCTCAGGTACCCATGAATATTTTTGAAGTTTTCTTTGTGAAAAAAAATCGCTCGTGACTGTTCAATAGCTCATTTTGAAGGGAAAGAGTAGTGCTAAATGATGACATTTGAGAGAGAAACCAAACAAATTTCTTGCGCTCTGTACATAACCTCAAAAGTAGCGAAAAACCCCATTTTTCGAGCACATAACCTCAAATATCTCAAAATCCTGACGTGATAGGCTGATTGTGATTTCGGATCCGGATTCTACGTCAAAAATTCCCCCGGAAATGATCTTTCGTTTCCTAACAACAAACTCATTATTTGCAGACCTGTGTAATTTTTCTACTTTTAATTCAAGTGCTATGAGGATCGTGCAACACTTTCTGATAGTATTCACTTGTTGCAATACTTTTGTAGCACCCTATTTATCTGCTTATGAAATATACTTAGTACCCACCCAAACAAAATAATTACTCAATCATAATTAACATAATTTTATCAGCTTAAAGAAGAATATTTGGCGTCTGATGCAAGTAAACAAATTTTTCTGTCTGAATTCTATCCATGTTTATCATTGGGAATGATGGTTGGATGGGGTTCTACACAAAGATCGACACAGGCAAATGTGTTCAGCAAAACTTTTAAACGGGCTCATTTGCCAGAGCGTATGCAGGGCGTTACCATCAATATAAAGAGTGGCGGTGGTACGCCTAACGTTTTCCAAGGAGTAGTTAATGAAAATGAAGGAAATTTGTTGTATGGATATGGACCAACCACTGAAATACAAACTTCTCTGGTAAATATATTGATAAAGTTTGTCTTAAATTCATTTATCTATAGATTGTTATACATTAACGACCTGCATCTTGTCTTTGAGTTGAATTCATCCCCCCTGTATAAAAAAAATTGTAGTTTTAATTTTATATAGTACTGGTACGTTTCCCAGGTGCGAATTTAAGAGGGGAGCCAGAGTTTGATGGTCGGGCCAAGGTCGGTCCTATTTTGGCAACAGAATTTTCGCAGCCAAAGATGCTCTAACTACGGTAGCTCTGAGCTACCGTAATGAAGTAAAAAATCGAAACAACTGACATAATACTGCGTCGGTTGTAAATACTGTCTGGCCTCCGACTTTTCCATCTGGGACAGTCAAAAGCGTCTCTATTACCACAAAAAGATTTTCAAAATCTTTGTGAAATATTAACCAAGCCCAATATTGAGCACGCGGAAAGGAATTTTGATTTATAAAATAATTTTGGAGATTAATTTTTTTCGTCCATGATTAAGATTTTTACGAAGTAATACAATTTCACAAGAGACCACTTTATTATAATGCAGTTAAAACAAATCTGTATAAATAATGATTAATAGTACTATAATGATTAGGATTGCTGAAATTAAAATTTTTATTATTATACAATCTTCAATCTTCACAATGATAATTACTAAGATTTAGAAGATAATATTCTTTATTATAAATTCTTAAAGCGGCATTAACTAACTAACATTTTTCAAATTTTTGAAATACTTTGTATTAAATAGAAGCGCGAATTCGCAGAAATAAGTAAATAAATATTCAATCAATTCGATTGTCATGAAATAATATGATCTATTTTTAACTTAAGACTTCTTTGATTGTCTTCCAAAATAAAGTCCCAGTCATATGCAACGTGCCCTGAAGAAAGGGAGTTTCCTCGAAAAAAAAAGGAAGGTAAACGTTTCGGCCACATATGGGGGTCCTCTTCAGTGCCATAATTTAAAATATTAATTCAAAATTTCTGTAAAAGACTAAAATATAGGAGATAATTATAATAAGGATAATCATAGAACTAAAAATCTCATCTCATAGCTTGCAATTCAAAATGAAGTAGTCCAGTATGCAACAACACGAATTGGCAAAATATGTAGAATTCACTATATATAAAAAAACCGGATAAAATAAAAAAACATAGAAATTTGCAATCGAACGGGCCGGAAATTTTTTAAAAATGAAAGATGCCCAATCGGTGACTAATGACAAAACGCGACCAATTTTAAATTTTGAAAACTTTTCTTAAGGACTTTGTTACTATGGGTCAATATAATAGCAGACATGTTATCTAACGTGTCACTTTACAATTCACTTTTTGACAATGTTGGTCCAATTTTTAAAATCAAGGTTGATTCAATACTGTTGCCCAAGGTTGGACAAACTTCCTTCTCCATTGTCGGCCCAACAATGGAAAAAGACACTGGCCACTGTTATCATTACGCTAGTTGGCCCAACCATTGGCTTACAAAGTTGGGTCGACGTTTCGAAGGTTAACCCAACCGCCCCCAGTTGGAAAATTCGCAGCTGAGTTGTTGGAAAAATAGACGAACACTAAAGCCAATTTTTTCCAACAAACGTACCATTACTGTTAAAATTGAGGGTGAATACAACTGACGTTTTTTACTAATAAAGGGTTTCCCAATAGGGGTGATATGATTTTGAATGTCCCTATCGGGCTCATTTGAACTGAAATTTTTGACGTCTGCTGTCAGTTGTCATCAGTAAGGTTTGCCATTTAATCATGAGTAGTTTCACGCTTCCACAACGTTTGGAAA
Organism: Diplolepis rosae; assembly: GCA_030998225.1. Taxonomy (NCBI): domain Eukaryota; kingdom Metazoa; phylum Arthropoda; class Insecta; order Hymenoptera; family Diplolepididae; genus Diplolepis; species Diplolepis rosae. Next base: position 3,318,653 of record JAPYXD010000736.1, read on the forward strand.
TTGTCCAATTATTTTATCAAAATTCGAGAAGTTTTGTCGGTGTTCAAAGAGCATATCGTGCAAAATATGGTCGTCATTCTGCTCCATCCGCGCTCTCAATTCGTCGAATAATCGATAAGTTGGAGAGTGAATTTACTCTATTGGATACTAAGCCTAAAAATCGTATGCGTACCGCACGTTCTACACAGAATATAGCCGCCGTACCGTGAATTGTCCGTGCCACGCCGATCTTAGGAATTGGGCCTGTCCAGGATGACTACCTGGCGTATTTTGCGATTGGATCTTGGCCTGCATCCCTATAAGATGATTCTGGCCCAAGAACTGAAGCCTAATGACCATCGTTTGCGTCGGGAGTTCGCGGATTGGGCTCTGGAATCAATTGAAAATGATCCCAATTTTCATCAAAAAATCATCTTTTCTGATGAGGCGCATTTTTGGCTCAAGTCTCGGGGGACATTTGGCCGATATATTGTTTAAATCATAAATGGCATAGAATATCCAATATAATAAAAAAGATTTCGATCAATTCCGAATGAATATTCAGTGTTTTTTTTCAATTTCAAAACATATCACCCTTATTGGGAAACCCTTTATTATATTTCTATAAATTAATGCAGAAACACTACATAGTGAAAGTAACTTTATATTTGCACTATAGGGCGATGCTGGTAATCCTTTGATTGTCAAATACAACCATATAAAATATGTGAGTTTTATAAACATTTATACTTGTCCTGATATTTAAGGGCAATTTTTATTCTTATTTTTTTGCAGTAATATTACAAACCTGAAAATTTGTATGGTGGAGAAAATGTCAAGGTAAATTGAACTGTATTAACCACGAAACATAGTTTAAAAAAAGAATATTAGTCAAAAAGAAAGCAAGTATCGTGAATAAAATGTAATGAAAATTTACCTCACGTACACTTCACAATACTGTCGAAACTTTATATCTCAATAGACTATAATGTCAATTTTATCTAACTGTATCACTAAAAGTTTCACAAATGTATTTCCTTCATACAGCTTGCTGGAATTACTACTTACATACCATCAAAAAAACAACAACTTCCTAGTTTTTTCGTCAGTACTGAATTCCATTACAAGTGGATTAATGCAATGCTGCAAGAGTTATTAAGTGAAGGAAGCAGTAACACAGCGAATGTTGGTTCCAGCAGCAATCCCGGAGTTATCACACTATCTGATTAAATGTTAGATTATATTTGTAAAGTGGAACTTTCGAATATAAAAATAAAGTGATTGACTCTGACATGAAACATACTTTCTTTCCTCGAATACTCCTAGAGTTAAGAAGTTTAGATATTTGATAACCGAAAATAAAAAATTGACTTTTCGTACTTTTGCATGGAATTTGGTAGTTGATAGTGTCTTGATAGCTAATAATTGAAAATTAGTCTAATCTTGTTGATAAATCTAATATTTCTTTGAATTATACTAACTAAATGGTAAATTCCTGATTTGCGAAAAAAGTTGGGAACAATATTAATAATATTCCTGAAATTAAATATGCTTGCTTTAAATATTTTTTTTAATGCAAAACACAAACAAAAACAGGGCAAAAAATTATTATTTATTTTTAAAAGTGGAAAAAAAATTGAAAACATTTTTATTTTTATTATTTCCTAGTTCAGGCGGTAGCGGGAAGTGTAATTGCTATAAAATGGGTTAAAATTTGTCTTTCAGAATCTTTGAACGGAAGATATGGTGTCCGCAAGGGAGCAACTTTTTTCGGTAGGCTCAAGTTCAAGGCGTCGAAAAAACTATATTTTTAAAGATTTTTTCAAAAGTAAATAAAATTTCATTGTCCATATCCTGTAGAATAACTCACGAAAAATTGCGAATGAAAATATTGAAAAGTTTTTTTTCACAGCGATTTAAAAACATCGATATTTTGGACCGACGCGGGTAGAATACCCCCTTAAATGATATATAAAATTATTTTCAAACAGTCTTCGAAGAAATTGTCCTCCCAATGACAAGAGTGAAAAGCTCACAGTAAGATCTTGGGATATACCATGACACGAATTTGATTTCCCTTTGTCAAAAAAAATTTCTACTGCAAAAGATGTCTTTGGCGGTCAAAGCAAAAAATTTTTTGAGTTTAAATATTGTGACGTGGTAAATTTTACCCGTCACATGGAAAATATTTAACTTAGCAAACTCACCGGTGACAGGTGGGGTTATGTCCCTGGGGAAAAAGTCGTGAGACGAGAGCCCGCACTTCGTCTTCACCCGAGAGCACTCGAAATACACTAATCACGCACTGCACGCACTCACGCTTCCTGTCTCGTCTGTTCCATGAGCGACACGAGGACAACAGCACCGGAGGACAGCAGCGTTGGAGACGAGACACTACCGGCTACCGAATCAACGTAAACACTGGCCGCCATGTCGAGTTTCGAGCCACGATGGATCGACGCTTCGATTATCGCCACCATCGATTGTTGGAGAGCGACGCACCAGACGACCAGATGCCACCACGTGACCCGGAAAATGTACCCTAGGGCGCATAGACCCTGGGGCTTGATATTTAGTATCTTAGACATTTTGTGATACTAAATTTATGCAGTTTGATGTGAATGAATACTAATAATATTGGTGTCAATATGCCACACGCGCCGTTCGTTGTAACTGATAGAACCGCGTGTTGATGAAAATTATTTGTCGAGGGCAATTATTATACTAGGCACGAAATTGCCTAATCGTCTATTGGATGTTTAACATGTGACCTGCTTCCGGGTCCACGATTGGGTCACGCATGTAATTCGTGGGGCAGGTCGGGAATTCTGTTAGCGTCGCGTCGGCCATCGTCACTCTCGTCCTGCGACTCGTTGAGGCAAGTGCCAAATTGGAAAGAGGACCTTGATTTTGTAATCCGATCGAAAGATGGAAGGAGAATTTGTACTACGGTTCGACCCAGTCACGGAGGATATCATACAGGTAGCGTGAGTGACTTTGGTTAAATTTTCTCTTGGCAAGTGGCTCGGAATTCCGAGCATAAGTATAAATTGACTTGAACGTTTTATGGCGTCTGTCACATGCACCGCAGCCACTTCGCCTCTTTTCTCTCTCTTGCTCGCGAGTGTTTCTTTTATATCAGTGACCTTTTTTTTATGTTCGAAAAGTAGGAAAATCGGTTAATTAAAATTAATTAGTCAAGTCTAGTTCTCTCGGGTGGTGACGCGCGGGAATGTACGTAATTCGCCATATTGTCGCGTGACTCGGCAATTTTCCGAGATTTCTGTTATCTTTCATTTTATCTGCGTTCATTAAAATCAATATACATATTTTAGGCTTTTTAGTAAATCCATTTTGATTTGTTTCAATAAATTGTTTCAATAAATCTTGTTAAGCCGATACATGTTAATTAACTAAATTCTGGTGTTTTAATTATTTACCCGGTAATCTGTTGTGACATTGTTTGACCTCGCCTTGTGTTGATTTCTGGAATTTCGAATTTTCGAGATTTTAGTAATGACTTTCAGTGGACGGTCTTAGTAGCTAAAGAGTTAAGGATCTCATTTGGTCCACCGATCCCCGGTGCCATATTGGCTTTGTGCCTTCGACCCCATTTTTTTAGTTCCTCGAAAGGGAGCAACTCCGATCCTCTCTTGGGAATATGGTTTCCTTAAGCGATGTCCGTTCCATTCCTGGAATAATGGCATCTAAACATATGCGAAACTGACATTTTATTAGCATTAGCCGGGAAAAAGTGGACCTCTCCCCTCAAATGAAGAATTGATTTTTTTCTATACTAAGGGGATTTCTTACTTGTCGCTAATTCTATAAGAAAACAGAGTGATCTGAAAATAACTGAACTTTCAATTTAAATCATAGAACACGTAGCGCCATGTGTTAAATGTTGACAGTTTTAGAAAGTTACATTTTTCTTCTTTCAAGGGCAACCAAGTTCAAGCAAATCAGTTGGCAGGTCACAAAATTACGCACGTTTTAATGACAGTAGCTTTTGTGTTTATACCGTAAAAACATAATGGAACAAAGAGCAAATTAAAAAATGGCCATGACGATTTAAGTGATGATCCAAGACCTGGACGACCAGAAGCATCAAATCGTGCTGAGTTAGTGGAAAAAGTACGTGAAATAATCGCTATCGATGCAAATTGCACTGTGAGAATGCTGGCAGAAGAATTAAATTTATCTTACTGTACAATCTACACAATATTAACCAAAAATTTGGGTGGAAGAAAGGTCTGTGCACGTTTTGTTCCACATCGGTTAAATGCACCACCTCACAAGACCAAAAAATTCAACGAATTTTTGATGAAAAAACAGATTTGTCTCATCGATCAGCCTTTGTATTCGCCTGATCTATCACCGTGTAACTATTTTCTGTTCCCAAAACTGAAAACTGCAATGAAAGGAACTTTTTACGATGACGTTCCAACCATTCAAGCAGCTCTGACACAGGTGCTAAAGTACATCCCAAACACCGAGTTTAAAAAGTCTATGGTTAAATTGGTTGATCGTTCCAAACGCTGTATTGAGTTAAATGGATCCTATTTTGAACAAATATTAGCTTTGAAACATAATACCATGCTTGTTTTATTCTATAACTAAAAATTTCGGTTATTTTAGATCACACTGTGTACATGGAGAGAAATTCGACAGCAAGTAGTACTATCTTAAAGAGTTAACCAGAATTATTAGGAAACCTCATAAGACAGTGTCAAGATGATGGTATAGTTTGGCAATTGAATTTTCGATTGTTACCATCTTTCTTGGTAAGGTTTCCCCGGGCGATGACAAAATGTAATACAGTATATCGTTTCCATTTATTGATAACATTTCCTAATAATTCTTATTAACTCTTGAAGATAGTATTACCTACTATTAAATTCCTCTCTATGTAGATAAGTACAGTAAATATTTACGTTATGATTTGATGATCTTGAATTAAAATTGAAATAAAATTTCATCATCTTAAATGATTTATATCACTGCGTAGCGAATTATGTACATTTAACTTGTTAATTTAATTTACGTCAGGAATATCAATAATTACTTGTTTCAGAACAAATGAGTTAGTTACATAAATGTCTTCAAAATGAAGAGAACAAGACTTTTTCTGATTTTAATTTTTGTAGTTGCCGTTAATGGTGTGGGTATGTGAAGTTTATAAAATCTTGAACGTATCTATAATAAAATTCTCACTCAATTTCTCAAATCTTACAGCGATTGATGCAAATTTAAAGTATATATATGTTCGACATTAATTTTCAAAACCTGAGTTATAGTTTGTAATTGAGTGTATTCGATTTATTGTAGATTTTTCCTCGTAAATCAATCAGAGGAAATTTGCATGATGATACAAATATAAAATGCTTTGTTTGATTTCTTATTTTTCAGGAAAAATGAATTTGGTATTTTAGAAATAATTTATAGTGGCTCGGCAAAATGGCTTAAAAGTTTGCTCAAGTGAGCTGTAATATTTTACTTTTTGCTCGTATTTTTTTTTTCATACTTATTCTCATTGTTTATAGAATTATACTTGTGTCTTTAATTATATTTTTACGACATGAATTTACATTTATCCGAACCAAGTTTTTAAACCAAATAAATCAATGCTCGGATTGATGTTACACCTCGAAAGCAGTCTGAGTATTTCGGATTGAAAATCTGTTTCAGACAAAAATTTCATTCTGACTGGAAATTTGGTTCAGATGAATTCAAGCTCTGAATAATTCGATTTGCTTCTGACTCTGATTCTATTTCATGTTTCGGATTGGGTCGAATTTATTTTCAATTGATTGATTTGTACCAAATAAGATGCAGAACGCCTTCCAGATTTGTACAGAATAGTCCGGAACAGTTTTTATTGAAAGAGACATTATTTAGAAATATTTTGAGATTTAAAAAAACGATAGTCTCATGATTTTTCTCTTTTCGACAGCAATTAATTCCCTTCTACTTAGCAGTAAGATCACTGCGGCTGGAGATGTACAGGATATAGACGCAGCGTTTTTCATGGCATCCATAAAAGCGCTGAAAAAACCAACTGGACCTGAAGACTGGCTTCACTTTTGTGGTGGATGCTTAATTAATTTGAAATTCATTCTAACTGCAGCTCAATGTATAACAATACTGGAAGAAAGATTCATACGGCGATTAAAAAACGTTGCCGTTTTTATTGGGAATCTACAATTAAATGGCCCTTCGAAACGCCATGATATTATGGCTTATCGTAAGCACAACGGCTATGATCCAAATGATATGGCTAATACTGCTGCTAATGATATTGGAGTTATTCTGGTAAGTCTAAAAATAATTTTTAATAAATGGATATTCGCAGTTAGGTATAGATTTATTGACATCTCAAATTCAACCTAATGTTGAAAATAAGTTTTGCGTCTGACAGTTGGAGATTTGCTCATTGTGAAAAAACATAATTCTATACAGAGATCACTACAAAAGTCTTGCAATATAGCTACAACTGTTATGTTTTCAATAGCTAAAATATATTGAAACAATTCAAGACGATTATGTATTTGTACAAAATAACTGTATGTGGAATGTGCAAAAAAGATTTTAGAAATTACACGGAGAAAAAACGTTTGAATTGAAGGAAAATCTCTCGCGAAAAGTATACAGCAGGACCCCTTTATAACGAATAAATCGGACTGACCGTACCTCCTCATAACGAGCAATAACGTGAAAAGGAGAGGATCCCACCATTGCTTTAGAAAACGTAGTGAGATCTCATATTTTCCGCGACTCTACCTCTCATACTCTATAGCCATCGTTTCTTTCACGGTTTTTAACTGTTTTTGTCCTCCAGTAAAATGTACCTTGAATCTGAAATTCGGTGAGTAGAGGGAGAAGGAGGCGGGGCCTACGCTCGTTATAAGGGGGTCATTTTTTATCGTTACAAAGAAGAAAACGTTGAAAGGAGATATGTTATATGAGGGTCCTACCGTACATGTAAGTTTCAAACAATTCCATAAACCATTTTCCTTTTACACTTTACTTATGCATAGATTTGCTTGATTGAAAAAATATTCTGTTTCTATAAAATATAAAAAAGCGCATATAATAATCAATTAAAATTGACATGAATAATACTGTGCTCGAATTTAAAAGATTTTTGTTAATGGAAAATTTTTTTTATCAATATTCAATAGAAGAAAACTGATAATTAGTAAACTCTGCATTACTTTGATTAATAAGTGGTCATTTTCAATGAGGTCTCGCCTTCAAGATGGTCACCAAGAGATTGGTGACTAGAAGAAAGACTCCGGGCCTAGATAATCCAGATCGAGTCAAGTACATCGTACGAAGCTCATTTCCGCATGTAGAGCCGTTCCAAAGTCTTTAACTCCTGTCTTCGGGAGATTCTTCGCAGAATGGAAGAAGCAGAGGTTGGTCCTGCTGAGGAAGGGCAACAAACCTCTAAGGCATGCCTCATCGTATAGACCAATATGTCTATTGGATACGATGGGGAAACTTCTGAAGGAATTGATCCTACAAAGACTACAGGGTCACATGGTCCGCGAGAATGGTCTCTTGGAAAATCAGTTCGGCTTTCGGAAAGGCAAGTCCACAGTTGACGCCATCCAGGCAGTGGTGGATATCGCCACTAAAGTAAGAAGAGGAACTGGTAAGCTTATGGGATTCTGCGCGTTGATCAGCATTGACATACGCAATGCGTTCAATACCGCGAGATGGAACATCTGCATCGAGGCGATGGTGCGAAGAAAGGTTCCAGACTACCTGTTGTAAATGGTAGATGACTATTTGAGCGACAGGTGGGTGATATACGAGGGCGACAAATGGTCTCTTAAGGAAGAGATGACATGTGGCGCCCCTCAAGGGTCGCGGGTGGTCCACTAGTTTGAAACATCATGTACGACAATTTCCTGCGCATGGACCTGCTTGCTGGAACGAGCATCATCGGCTTCGCGGATGACGCACTTGTCGTGTGCGCCGCTAACGGCGTGAAAACCCTGGAGCTGAGGATCAATGATAGTCTGTGGCGGGCAAAGCGTTGGTTGGATAGCAGATGCCTGAAAATGGCCCCTGAAAAGACCGAGGCTTTGATGGTCACAGACAGGAGATCTTTCAAATACCCGAGGATTGTTCTCGGGGAACGTGAAATTGAGTGGAAAAAGAGCATAAAGTACCTGGATGTGCAGTTGGATCGAAGGCTTAAATTCGGCGAACACCTGCAGACTGCGACTGCCAAAGCCATCCAATGTGGGGGCGCCCTGACTCAGCTCATGGCCAACATTGGTGGACCCAGGGAAGCTAAGAGAAGGCTGGTGGCGAGCGTGGTTAACTCGAAGCGTCTTTATGCAGCTCCGATCTGGACAAGTGCCCTTAACAACCATGCTATCCTGAAGAAGCTGTTCTCGGCACAGAGAGGTGTGGTGATGAGAATCGTCTCAGTATACCGAACTGTGTCGACGAGTACTCTGCTGGTCCTGGCGAGCGTCACACAAATAGATTTGTTGGCGGAGGAAAGGAAGGAGACCTTTCAGCTCCGAAGGAGCTCACCTGCTAAACAAAACTGCAGGAAATCGCTCGCGCGAAGGAGGTCATCCGCAAGGATGGAAGGCGCAGACTCGTCAAGAAATGGCAGACGAGATGGCATGGTGACCAATCCGGGAGGTTGGCACACCGTCTGATCCCGGAGCTCACCACATGACTGGATAGAACGCACGGTCAAGTCGGCTTTTACCTGGCGCAAGCGCTTTCGGGCCATGGTTGCTTTAATGCGTACCTGAAGCGCTTCAAGAAAAGAGAGGATGAGTCGTGTCGCTACTACGGTTCCCTTGTGAAAAATGCAGAGCGCACACTCTTTGTCTATGCCAGGTGGGGCGCGGAAAGGGAGGCTTTCGGTCGGGAAGTGGGCGCACAACTCACTCCTTACACAATGCTCTCTCTCATGCTTCAGTCTGAACAGATATAAATGCTTATCGAGTCATTCGTCACCCTGGTAATAAAGACTAGGCAGCTCGATGGGCATGCAGATCGCGGCAACAGCGGGGGCCAGTAGGAATCGCACCGGGGCCTGCACCCGCGGTCCTGCGTCTTGAGCGGACTTGGCTGTCCGCGTCGACCGGGGGTGTAACCTTCTGATTCCTCCCCTGGTTGGTGCGGCTAGTCGGCCTGCCTAACGGGCGTGTGATCGCGGATGGGAGTCCCGGGCGAACGGACGACGGAAGATTCGTACGCGACTTTAAGCTGGAACCAACTGCCTGTGAAGTTTAAAGCCGAAAGGTGGTTCCGCGGGCGGTGTGTTGGTTCGAGAAAGGGGGTTTTCTAATTTTAACACGTATGCCCAGACCCGTTCTAGGAGAGTCCTGTACAACGTCTATAAAAGATTTCGACATTTTTCCTCCTCACCAAAAAAAAAGTGGTCATTTTCATATGGTGCCTGGACTATATCATATTTTTTCATTTATCAAGAATTAACAGCTTGAAGTTTGATGGTTATTTCTATATTTAACCCTTTTCGGGATAGAATTCATTTGAGTTTATTACAAAATGGTTAACAATATTGTTTAATATTTGTAAACTTATTTGTTGATAATTTTAATTTATTTCATTCATATAGATATTGTCATATTTGAAACATGTTTTATAATTTTTGTTTATTCACTCTTAATTTTTTGATTAAGGTAGTTCGTTCATGAAAATTAGACCTCAGGCAAAAATAGATAATTTTGCTTTCAAGAATAGCAATATTACTATTGAATGGTTAATTTGAAAGAAAAAGGATTATTTTTCATGAAAAAAATTTGAAACACAAGAAAAAAATTTTATTAATAAATTTTATTTTTGCCCAAACTTATTTTCTTATCGCTTTGAGCCAAATTTTGAAAAATGATGCGATTCTGATAAATCACGGTTCTTTTATTTTAGGAAAAAGATTCTCTACAACTTGACCGATTTCAATTTTTGGTAATAAATTCTTTAATGTCTGAAATTATAAAAAACAATTTTTCAAAACAAAATTTTTATAAAAAAATTGGTGTATTTCATAATAATTAATTCAATTTCAAAAATAGAAAACGGTCATGTTGTAGAAAAACTTTTTCCTGAAAAAATGAACCGTGATTTATTAGAATCGCATCATTTTCAAAAATTTGGCTCAAAGCGATAAGAAAATAAGTTTGCGCAAAAATAAAATTTATTAATAAAATTATTTTTTTGTGTTTCAAATTTTTTTTATTAAAAATAATCTTTCCTTTTTCAAATTAGCCCTGCAATAATAATATTGCTATTCTTGATAGCAAAATTATCTATTTTTGCCTGAGGTCTAATTTTCGTGAACAAACTACCGTAAGGATAGGCGATCTACAATAATTTTTCCACTTTCAATTCAAGTGCTATGAGGATCGTGCAACACTTTCTGTTACATGTCGCTTGTTGCAATCCTTTTGTAGCACCTGATTTATCTGCTTATGAAATATAATTAGTACCCGCCGAAACGAAATAATTACTCAATCATAATTAACATAATTTTTTCAGCTTGGAAACGAAATTTCGGCGCCCGATGAACTGAAAAAGGTTTTTCTGGGACATTTCGAACAATATCCATCACAAGGAACGACAATTGGATGGGGTTCTACAAGAAAAGCGTCTCTGAAAAATGTGTTCAGCAAATCTTTTTCACGGAAAGATTTGCCACAGCATTTGCAGGGTATTATCATCGATATTAGAACGGGCAAAGGTTTGCCTCACTTTTTCCGAGGAGCAGTTAATATAAATGAACCTAATTTGTTATGGGGATATGGACAGAACGTTAATCAACGTAATTCTGTGGTAAATATTTCAATGAAGTTTATTTCTCTCAAATTCATTTACCTATAGATTTTGATAAATTAACGGCCTGCAAGCTTGTCTTTGAGTTAAATTCATCCCCTCTGTATCAAAAAATTTTTGTTTTAATTTTATATAGTCCTGGCACGTTTATTGCTAAAAAGAAATGGTGGACCCAAAAACCAATTTTTTCCAATAAACGTACCAGCATTGTTAAAATTGAAGGTAAATACAACTAAAGTTTTTTATTAATTTTATACTTCTGAAAATTAATGCAGTAACACTACGTAGTTAAAGTAACTTTATATTTGCACTACAGGGTGATGCTGGTAATCCTTTGATTGTCAGATTCAACAATATAAAATATGTAAGTTTTATAAACTTTTGTACTTGTCTTGAGATAAAAGGGCAATTTTAATTCTTACTATTGCGCAGTAATATTACAAACATAAACATTTGTATGGTGAAGAAAATGTCAAGGAAAATTGAAATTGTTAACCAGGAATCATAGTTTGGAAAAAAAAATATAGGTCGAAAAGAAAGCAAGTATCGTAAATAAAATGTAATGAAAATTTACCTCACATACACTTCACAATACTATCGAATCTTTATATCTCAATAGACTATAATGTCAATTTTATCTAACTGTATCACTAAGAGTTTCACAAGTGTGTTTTCTTCATGCAGCTTATTGGAATTGCTACTTATATACCAACACCAGTAAAAGACATTCCTAATTTTTTCGTCAGTGTTGAACACCATATACATTGGCTCCAACAAACGGCGATTGATCTCTTGAATGAACCAAGAAGTAATACACCAAATGTTGCTTCCAGCAGCAATCCCAACAATATCTGATTAAATGTTAGATAATATTTGTAAAGTGGAACTTTCAAATATAAAAATAAAGAGATTGACTCTGCCATGAAACATACATTCTTTCCTCCAATGCTCTCCTTAGAGTTAGAAAGTTTAGGTATGTGATAACCGAAAAAACAAATTAACTTTTCGTAATTTTACATAGGATTTGGTAGTTGATTGTGTCTTAATATCTAATCATTTAAATTTAATATTGTATAATCTAATGGATCAATTTAATTTTTCTCTGAATAACTAACTAAATGGTAAATTCCTAACTAGGAAAAAAGTTTGAGAATATAAAATCTTCTTTCAATATTTCAAATCTTTCATCTTTCAAAAAATCGTTATTTATCAAAAATTAATTTTATAATTCATGGTGCTAGTTATGATAAATTTCAAATAGCGACGATGATGTCGTTTAAATGAAAAATAAAATTGTTTTCAAACTGAGAGGATTTCGTGACTGTCGTAAATTCTATAAGTAAATATGTACAGCATAAATTTACATTATGATGTAATAAGAAAAATATATATGAAGTTATAATACCTGACATGCCTCAATTATCAGCTACTTTTGTTTGGTCTTACAATATGAATATTGGCCACCATAGCTGGATTAAATTTGTCTACGTTATAATTTTATAGGTGGATGATGAAATTTTGTGAAAGTTTGAAATTACCATCACTGCGTAGCAAATTATGTATATTTGAATCGTCAAATTAATTAACGATAGAGATATAAATAATTACTTGTTTCAGAACAAATGAGTTAGTTAAATGAATGTCTTCAAAATGAAGAGAACAATATTTTTCCTGGTTTTAATTTTCGTAGTTGCCTTTAGTGGTGTGGGTATGTTAAGTCTATAAAATCTTGAATGTATCTATGATAATATTTTTACTCCATTGTTAAAATCTTAAAACGATTGAGGGTTTATAATTTTTCATAGAATTTATTTACAATTCGACCTTCGGCAATCAAAAAAGTTCGGGGAATTTTCGATATATTATTTTTTTCTTCGACAAACTATTTGACAGATCAAAAAATAGTAAACGCAAAAAAGATTGCAGAAAAACATTCAACATAAGAAGATAATTTTATTTTTGCCAATTTTTGAAAAAAAAATTTCGCTGAAATATCGATGGTTTGAACAATACTAATCCGCGTTTCACGCGCTCGAGCTCTTACTGCATCCAGGCCCTCAATTTTATGCTGAAATCATTGCGATTGTTTCCATGATTTTTCTCTTGTTTTACCGTGATTGATTCTTCTCCACTGGACAGTAAGATAGCCAAAGCACAAGATGTAAGGGACCCAACAAAAAAATTTTTCATGGCGTCTTTAACATTGTTCCTGAAACTTACTGAAGCCCGAAAATGGATCCACATTTGTGGCGGATGTCTGATTTTTTTGCAACATGTTTTATCTGCCGCTCAATGTGTAATTTTAATTCGTAAACATTTCAATCGAGAAGTAACAAACGCTGTTGCATTTTTTGGAAGTCTCTATATTGATGGCTTTTCTGATTCCTATCTAATTAAATATACGATGGGACACAACATCTATAATAAAAGTTGTGTATACTATAGTAGTGGTTACGATATTGGAGTTATTTTAGTATGTTTATGAACACGTTGAATGCTACACTAATTTTACAGGGATTGTCCATGCGGCCACGATGAATTTTCTATTATGCGGTACATATAATGATGTTATGTCAGATATTATATACTGCATTCATTTATTCACACCACTACATCAACGACAATAATAATAAAAAATCATAAGTATTGTCATTTCTTTATTATATATATTTCTATCAATTTGGGCGCGCCGGTCACCGTTGGCCCCCATGGCGTCACTGCCAAGTTGAGTGCCGGTCACTGGTGACCCCCGTGGCATTCAACGTGTTAACTAGGTTCTATTTTAAAATGACTGTTTCATGTTTTGTGCCCGTCAGCTGTGGCCAGTTTTGTTTGTTTAAGCGACTGGGACTTTTTTTTGTGCGGAGGAAAAATGGTGAAATCTTTTATAGACGTAGTACAGAACTTTTCTCGGACGAGGCTAGGCATACCTATTAACACCAAAAAGAACCCCTCCCTCGAACCAATATAACGCCCGCGGACCGTCTTTCGACTTGAAACTACACGGGCTGTTGGTTCCGGCTTATAGTCGCATACGCCTCTTTCGTCATCCGTTCGCACGGGACCCACCCACACAACTGGTCGCCCGCTAGGATTAACCGACCAGCCGTGCAAGCTGGGACTGGAGCATTAGTAACACCATCGTTTCAGGAGTGAGTTCGGCACCCACTACCTGATCAATGCTCTCCTTTGCCACGCTCCACTTAGCGGAGATGAAGAGTGCGTGCTGTGCATTATCCACAAGGGAATCGCAGTAACAACACGTCGCCTCGACTCTCTTCTTGAAGCGCCTCAGGTAGGCGTTGAAACAGCCATGGCCTGAGAACGCTTCCGTCAAGTAAAAGCCGACCTCCCCGTGCTTTCTGTGCAGCCAAGTGGCGAGCTCCGGGATAAGACGGTAGATCCATCTCCCGGTCTGTTCACCATGCCATCTCGTCTGTCATCTCTTGAAGAGTCTGTGTCTTCCATCTTGCGGATGGCCTCCTTCGCGCGAGCGTTTTCATGTAGGTCGGTTATACAGGTGCGCTCCTTAGGGAGCTGAAAGGTCTCCTGCCTTTCCTTCACCAATAAATCTATTGGCGGAACGATCGCCAGGACCAACACAGCACTCTTCGACACAGTTCTATATCCTGAGACTATTCTCAGCGCGACATCTCTCTGTGCTGAGAACAGTCTCTTCTGGATAGGATGGTTTTGTAGGGCCCCACCCCAGACCGGAGCTGCATAATGCAGTTTCGAATACTCCATGCTCGCCACCAGTCTTCTCTTTGCTTTCCTGGGTCCACCGATATTGGGCATGAGCCGGGCTAACCTTGCCACACCTTGAATGGCCTTGGAAGTTGTGATCTGAAGGGTTGAGTGTTTTACGCACTAAGAGAATTGGCTTTTTTTTTTTTAGAATTTGATATGAAACACTATATTCCTGGCTCTAATAGTGATCCCCGAACACCGTGTATAGTATCCTGATTGTCCAAATCTCTAATTGAAACCAAATTATCTTATTCAGATCGAAAGATAATAGCGCGTCTAATCTGGACCAGATAAAATTGTCTAATGTAGACCAAGTCCACGTTGAAACGTTACACTTTTGATCAACATTCGATTATCAAAGTCTTTTCAGCGCGATATTAGCGTTCAGACGGTCCGATCTGGGCTCGATCAGATCCCCAAAATTTTACCCCACGGATATCTGTAGTGATTGTTTTAACTGTTGGAGTCTGATAGAATATCTTTCGAAATAATGATAAGATTCTTATGCAGTTTTATGTAAGACGATTACGATTGTTTCAATAACATTCATAGCATGTCGGCTGCGTTTTATCTTGAAATTTTAGTTATTTATTTTCGGCATTGACAAGCTGTGAAGGTCACATCTTTTATTTGCTTTAGTTTCGGTTATGATTCGGCTGTAACTCGGCGTTGAGAATAACGTAAAAACAATATAACGATAAATTCAGTATATTTAATTTTCCGCTTCTGTATATGACATTTTATCATAACTTAATTTGAAACTAACTAGTCAGGTGTAGTGACCATGGCGACTTCCATGTCTCTCTCTCGCCCGAGCTGACAGGTTTAAGGCTGGCTTGTCTCCTCTATCTGTAATATCTCTATGTTAAAATTACATGCAACATAAGCCTTGAATTGAGTCATGGCTTAAGTATGGAAATAATTAAAACCATCGTTCTTAGAATATTCATTCTTGCTCTGCAATAAGAATACGTTTAAAATACAATCTCTGATCGTGTATAGGCGGACTACAAAATTTTACTACTCTTTATTCAAGTACAATGAGAATTATCTAAATCTTTCTGATAATTATCGGCTAGTGCAATACTTTTATAGCGCCCAATTTTTCAATTTACTTCCTAAATCTGAATCAGTAAAACTAATTGGGAAACAGCGCATATACACTGTTTTTAAATGAATTTTACTGATTCAGATTTAGGGACTATGAGATATAACTAGTACCTACACGCAAAAAAATTTGATGGCTGAATGTATTACGTTTCGTGGGAAGAAGTACCAGTTTAGAGAGTAAACCAGAACTATTGAAAAAATTGTGTAAAAGTCATATCATAATGGTAAAGTTTATTATGCCAGTCATTAAACGCTGTCTCGTAGAAATGGAAACATCGAGGCAAATTTTTACTCAATAAATTTCCGCCCTGACTGAGAAAAACGCAGTTTTTCGGAGAAATTCAATTTTATTCATCAACATAGTTTCCTTCAAGCCAATACATTCATTCAAACGCTTCTCTAACTTTTCGATGCCTTTTTTGTAGAATGATTCGTCTTTGCTCTCAAAATAGGCCTCAGTTTCGGTAATCACTTCTTCATTGCAGCCAAATCTCTTTCCCTGGAGCATTTTTTTCAGGTCAGCACAGAGCCAGTAGTCGCTGGGGGGCCACATCTGGAGAATGTGGTGGGTGAGGAAGCAATTTGGAGCTTAATTCATTAAATTTGACCATCGTTTTCATGGGCTCGTGGCACGATGCATTGTCTTGGTAGAACAGCACTTTTCCCTTTAGCGTGTGAGGCCGTTTTTTCTTGATTTCTGCGCTCGATTGATCGAGTGATGCCATGTAATAGTCGCTGTAGATGGTTTTACCTTTCTCAAGATAGTCGATAAACAAAATACCATGCGCGTCCCAAAATACTAATGCCATAATCTTGCCAGCCCACCGTTGAGTTTATGGTCGCTTTGGACGGCATTCAACAGCTGCTGTCCACTCAGCTGACGATCTTTTTGTTTCAGGTGTGTAATGGTGGATCCATGTTTCATCCATTGTAACGCAGAAAATCCTTTTGACCTCGCTTGAACAGCTCCAAACAGCGTTCTGAATCCTCGAGGCGTTGTTGTTTTTGGTCGGGTGTGAGCGAACGCGGCACCCACGTCGAAAACAACTCACGCATCCCCAAAAATTCGTGCAAAATTGTAAACACACTACCTTCTAATATTTTTAAAATGTCAGCTATCTCACGCAACTTCAATTTACGATCGCCCAAAACTATTTTGGAGACTTTTTGTTCAGCGTCATCGGTGTTTGTATGACCGCGTTCGAATGCGGCATACCAGTCGATGATTGTTGATTTTCCTGGTGCAGAGTCTCCATAAAGCTTATCCAAGTTTTGAAAACAGACCGAACTAATTCGTACTCATACAAGTAATAATAAGTAGCATATTTTTCGGACTAACTGGCAGAAATTCGTAATAGTTTTATATAATATCTTATAATATTATAATAGCTTTATATAAAAGAAACAGATATAGTAAAAGAAACGAGTGTTTGACGCTAACACGTTACTTGTGACTTGAATCAGAGATTTTTAATTGGTGGACTCATATCATCAAAAATCAGCTAAAAACAACAAAAATTTCGTTATAATTCTGCTATGCACATGTATAATTTATATCTGGTCCTAAATTCTCATGGTTGATTTTACTCGAAATAAATTTTTTCACACATTACTGAAAATACTAATTGAAACGTATTAGTGGCAATGTGAAATATATAAGTTTTTTAAATTTAAGAAACGTGCTTGAGTTCCCAGTAAGGTGAACTAGTGCACATACGTGTTCGTACATTCTGTTCGGTTAACCAGAAAGTTTTGATGGCTTAACAAAACATTGTTCAATGAAGCAGAACAAGACCTGATGAAATAATTTTGTTGCAACAACACAGAATGCTCAATGAAGCAAATTGGTTGCGATTACTAAATTTGTATTCTCAAAATAAAGTACTTATATCGTAAAAAAGATTTGTTGTGGTTGTTAGCAGTATTCTTATATTATTTTGAAAGAAATATATGACCCTTTTTTTATGTCTCAATAGACTGTGTGGTCAACTTTATAAAGCTGTGTCACTCAAAGTTCCAACAATTTTTTTCTTTTATACAGGTTGCTGGAATTACTGGTTACATACTGCCAAAACTTAGACATTATCCTAATGTATTCGTCAGTGTTAAATTCCATATAAAGTCGATTCTTCAAGCGATGGCTAGTCTTTTGAATGATACAGGAACTGTTGCATTAAATTAATTTGCTTAGCGAATAAATTAATTAAAAGATGTATTTCACCATTATCATTATTGCTACACCTCCCTTGGACCTCAACTTTTTTTTATCTATTTGCCATTCTTTATACGGTTTCCTTCTTCATGCTTGAGAAGTTCAGGTGATTTTTTTCAAACCAACACTACACGCAAATAATCCATACGGACCTGGTTGTTTAAGGTTTCAAATGAAACTTCTAATTCTTGCTAAATTGTGACATTTTAATTATCGTTGAATTAATGAAAAAACAATTAATTAATAATCAGTTTCTAAACACTGTGCATTAGTACTCTGATGTAAAAATCGAATACTCGATATAGAACAATTGACGCAATTACGTAATGGCTTACAAAATGAAGGATACAAGACTTTTTCTTTTTTTGATTTTCATAGTTGGCGTTGAGGGCGAAGGTATGTAAAATTCATAAGGACTAGACACATCTATTATTATTCTCTCACTCAAACACTAAAATCTTACAATACATGATAAAAATTGTTAAATTTTAACGTGCTGTTCAAATTATCTACTTCTAGAGAAAATGGTACCTAATTTGAGTGTATTTTCACCATAACTGTTAAACAACTTGAGTCAACGTACTCTTCTTGTAGATCGCAACCGTTTGTTTCTTTTGCTGACGGGAAATATGACGAAATCCTTCATAGACGTTGTACATGAGTCTCCGAAGACGGATATCAGACTAGTTCAACTGTGTGGGGGAAAAATGTCGAAGTTCTTAGCGCCACCTGTGTCGGGCGGTGAACTAACAATGTATTTTATTTTTTCTCACAGAATTATTAATTCTTAACGCAAAATAGAGCAAATCAAAAACATGAAATGATGATATAAGTTGATTATTATTGTGTGAATCATTCAGTGTTTTATTTTCTTCATTTTACATTCGTTTGCAGTGAAAGCAAATAAATAGCTTCGTGACGCACGTTAAGAGGTTGGTATACAGAACTCTGACAGAAAAATTGCAGTACAATATTGACAATATAGATGCCGCTCTTTTTACACCCCACAACTCCCCGCAACAGTCATATTGGCACCATTTGCGTCGGGTGATGAACTATTTCTGTACTCCTCACTACCTCTGGGACTCCCGCGCCGCAGTTCTGAACTTTGCCATTTTAGCTCATGGGGGTTGACCTAGCCTGACCGGTCTAGTTTAAACCAAAAACCACCTATTCCGAACCCTTATATCACCCGCGGAACCACATTTTAGCTTACAGCTTCGTGAGTGGTGGGTTGCTGTTTAAAGTCGCGTACGATTTTTCCGTTTTCCCTTCACCCGAAACCTATCCCCACAGCCCGGCCTAAGTGGATCAAGGTACCGAACCCTACCCGCTTATTTTAACTTCCACGCCCACCGAGATCCTTAGTCCTCATCCCTTGTGTGATTAAGGACTAGATATGCTCCCAGCGCTCCTCAAACTTGAGCATAAGATGGACCTTCGTGTCGGGACTGAGTTCAGCACTTTCCACCCAGCATACAGCCATTCTTGTTACACTTTACCTTTCGCAAAAAAAATAAGTGTGGGCTCCACATCGTCCATAGGGCAAACCGTAGTAGCTACACGCCTCTTCGTCCCTCTTCTTCAAACGATTTAGATGCGCGTAGAAACAACCATGACGTAAAAGTGCCTACGCCAGGTTGAAGCCATCTTCGCCCTGGTCTCTTATTAGCCAGTTGTGGAGATTTGGGATCAGACGATGCGTCTATTTCTTTGTCGGCTCCTTATATCATCTCGTCCGCAACATTTTGACGAACCTACTTTCAGTCTCCTCGCGTGTAGCATTTTTTACGCGAGCGTTTAATGATGGCACGTTCACCAGGACCATCACTGCGCTCGTTGAAACACTTTGGTATGCTATGATTCACAGCAAACTACTTTTCTTTTGCGAAGACAGCTTAATCAAGATAACATGGTTATCAAGAACAATGCTAGGAATAATTTAAGCCAAGTTAGCTCCACATTTGATGTTCCTGCTCCACGTGACTCCTCTTCCATCTAGCATAATCTTCGGATATTTGGAGGATCTACTTTCCGTGACTAGGAAAGCCTTGGTCTTCTCCGACAACATTTTTTATCTAACCATCGCTTTGCCCATAACAGACTCTCATTGATCCTTAGCTCTAGGATCCCAACGCCTTCAGCGACACAGACAACGAGTGCATCGTCCACAAAGCCAATAATTCTTATTCCTATCGACTGATGCATAAGAAGAAAGTCGTTGCACACGACGTTCCACACGAACGGCCCTATTCGACCCCTGTGGGGTACCACATTTCATCTCTTTTTCGAGGAACCATTTGTTCCCCTTGTAAATCATTCACCTGTCGCTTAGATGCTTATCTATCATCCGCAACAGGTAGTCTGGAATTTTCTTACGCATTATCGGCTCGATGCAGTTCTTCCATCTCGTGCAGTTAATCGCATTTCGTATGTCAACGCTGATCAAAACGCAGAATTTTTTCCGCTTACCAGTTCTTTTACTTGATTTCGTGGCAATATCCATTACTGCCTGCAGGGTAGCAAATGTGGACCTGCCATTCCAAAAGCCAAATTGGTTCTCCGATAAACTGTTTCCACCTTGCGTATGAGTTTGAAATTTTTGCAGAACCCATTCCTCTAGCAGTCTTCCTATTGTGCCCAACAGAGATATCGGTCTGTAGGATAAAGTTTTGTCTAGAGATTTCTCTCCCTTTCTAAGTAGGACCATCCTCTGATTCTTCCAGTCTCCGAAGAAATTGTCTACCCAATGACGAGAGTGAAAAGCTTCCAGTAAGATCTTGGGATATACCATGGCACGAATTTGATTCCCCTTTCTCAATCAGAGCAAAAAAATTTGTTTTTATAGTGTTAAGGATCTCATTTGGTCAACCGATCCCCGGAGTCATATTGGCTTTGAGCCTTTGACCCCATTTTTTCAGTTCCTCGAGAGTGAATAGCTCTTCACACCAAACTAAGCTGTAACTCCGATTTTCTCTTGGGAATATGGTTTCCTTAAGAGATGTCCGCTCCATTCCTAAAATAATGGCACCTAAACATATGCGAAACTATCATTTTATTAGCATTAGCCTGTAAAAAATGAACCTCTCCCCTCAAATGAAGAATTTATTTTTTTCTATACTAAGGAAATTTCTGACTTGTCGCTAATTCTATAAGTACATGTAGAGAAATTCGACAGCAAGTAGTGCTATCTTGAAGAGTTAACCAGAATTATTAGGAAACACCATCGGAAAGTCCCAAGATGATGGTATAGTTTGACAATTGAATTTTCGATTATTACCATCTTTTTTAGTGAAGTTTCCCTAGACGATGACAGAATGTAATATAGTATAATATTTACGCTATGTTTTCATGAAAACAATTGTTATAGAGTTGTGATACCCGGAATGCCCTAAGAGTCTCTTTGTATATTTATTATATATGGGTCATTCCATATTAGATTGACAGTCGATGTCGCAGATTTGAACTGGATAATTTTTTTTCGGTTCTTTATCAACAATAAATAGACACGTATTTTTTGGTTTGGCCAAAAAAAATTAAAATTGAAATTAAATTTCATCATCTTAAATGATTTATATCACTGCGTGGCGAATTATGTATATTTAACTTGTGAAATTAATTTACGACAGGGATGAAAATAATTACTTGTTTCAGAAAAAATGAGTTAGTTACATAATTGTCTTCAAAATGAAGAGAACAAGATTTTTTCTGGTTTTAATTTTTGTAGTTGCCATTAATGGTGTTGGTATGTGAAGTCTATAAAATCTTGAACGTTTCTATCATAAAATTCTCACGAAATCGTTTAAATCTTACAGCGATTGATGAATATTTAAAGTATATATATTAGGTGTACAAATAAGTTTCCACCGTTCGACAAAAGTTGGCGTCACCAGTAAGTTTTGATTGAAATTGACAGATGTAAAACGTCATTGTCGTAAGGTTGGACATCTGTCAGCAACATAACCTTGAAATATTACTGAATTTTTTTCAGTATAATATATTCTTTTGTGTGCGAAAATGTCGAGTTTTGAGCCGAGTAAGCCTCATTTGCGGGAACTTTTGATTTACTTCTTTAATTTGAAAAAATCTGCAGCTAAGGCACATTGATTACCTATATGAACATATATTGAGGCTGCTTCAAGTGAGAGAATCTGTAGTGAGTGGTTTCAAAATTTTAAGAACGGTGAATTTGTCATTGAAGACAAAGAACGTAGCGGAAGGCCGAAAGTGTACGAAGACGCGGAATTGGAAGCATTATTGGATCAAGATTCGTGCGAAACCCAAGAAGAAAAATACAATAGACAATACTGCGATTAAAAAATAAGGTTCCGTTCTTCCACAATAAATGACTAATTTTTTATAAAAAACGACGGAATAGTATATTACGTGCCTAGGTGCACAATGAGGGTTATTGCGTGACGAGCGACAATGCTCGCAGGAGATCGAAGCCGAAAGGAAGCCAAGGCGCGATCAGTCCTGCGAGCATTTTCGCGAGTCTCGTAATTTCCCGAATTGTGTGGATTGGCACGTATTCTATTTTATGTGATTTCGGTGTGTATACGAGTTTTTATGCGTACACTTGAATCTAATCTATTATCATTTTCTTCCATTACACTTGATAATTCGCGACTAGTCCCGGCCATTTTGATTTTATCAATATTCTTTAGTAGTAGCGTGTTATAATAGAGCATGCGCAGTTCAAATGTACAAGGCTTTGTCAATAGGGTGCTAACGCTGTACGAAGAAGAAGAATAATAAGAAGATTGTGCTCCGCTGTATGGCTATAGGCGCATGCGCAGTTCAATTTTTACATTTCATTGCTATGTAGTGGAATACACAACATTCTGCTACTCTCAACTGTAGCGGAAAAACGAGTTTCCGCGCCGGAGTTACATAAACTTATTTGTACACCTGATACTCGTATATCTACTTTTTATTCTCATTATGCCTGAAATTATATTTGCGTCTTTAATTACATTTTTCAGACATGAATTTACATTTATCCGAACCAAGTTTTTAATCCAAATAAATCAGAGCTCGGATTGATCTTACGTCTCGAAATCAGTCTGACTGTTTCGGTTGAAAATCTGGTTGAGACAGGACTTTTATTCGGACTGAAAATTTGGTTCAGATCATCCCAAGTTCAGAATAATTGGATTTGCTTCGGACTCTCATTCTATTTCAAGTTTCGG
This sequence comes from Diplolepis rosae, assembly GCA_030998225.1. Classification (NCBI taxonomy): domain Eukaryota; kingdom Metazoa; phylum Arthropoda; class Insecta; order Hymenoptera; family Diplolepididae; genus Diplolepis; species Diplolepis rosae. The sequence goes on from JAPYXD010000736.1 coordinate 3,341,723, forward strand.
ATTGGAAATGATTGGGTCCAATTTATTTTCAATTGATTGATTTGTACCAATAAATAAGATTCAGAACGCCTTCCAGATTTATACACGATAGTCCGAAACAGTTCGAAAAGAGATTTTGTAATACACATATATGGATAATAAAAATATAAATAATCCAAAATGAAAAAGAGTTTCAATATCTTCTTTCCATTTTCATACATTCTTCAGACGGAGCTAGTGATGCATGTTCTTATTGAAAGAGACATTTTTTAGAAATATGTTGTGATTTTTAAAAATAATAGTCTCATGATTTTTTCTTTTTCAACAGCAATTGATTCCTTTCTACTGAGCAGTAAGATTACTGAGGCTGCAAATGTGCAGGATAAAGATGCAGCGTTTTTCATGGCATCCATAAGAGCGCTGAAAAAACTAACTGGACTTGAAGACTGGATTCACTTTTGTGGTGGATGCTTGGTTAATTCGAAATTCGTTTTAACTGCAGCTCAATGTATAATAATACTGGAAGAAAGATTCATACGACCAACAAAAAACGTTGCCGTTTTTATTGGAAATCTAGATTTAACTGGCCCTTCGAGACGCCATGATATTATAGCATATCGTAGGCACAACGGCTATGATCCTAATAATATACCTAATACTACTGCTAATGATATTGGAGTTATTCTGGTAAGTCTATAAACTAATTTTGAATAAATGATTATTTGAAGTTAGGAATAGATTTATTGACATCTCAAATTCACCCTAATGTTGTAAATAAGTTTTGCGTCTTACAATTAAAGATTTGTTCATTGTGAAAGACCATAATTCTATACAGTGATCACTACGAAAGTCTTAGTACAGTCGGAAAGTATTAAAAAAAGATAAAAAAAGTTTTTTTTTCAGTTTATCGTATCATTTATTAAAAAATTATTTACATATTTGCAGTAGTTTTGTACACTTAACGTAGCTTTATGATTTGAAGATATTTTTAATGCATTTTACTGAAATTTCCATCAAAATTGATAAGAAAACAGCCTATGGCCGGAAATCGTGGAAAGTGTCCAAAACTACCGCATTGGGTTTTCAGTTGTTTTTCGCACAAAAATCGATTCGGCTGCGGTTTGAAAGGTTACATGTCAATCATTTAAACAAAAAAAGATGGTATTATCGTGTCTGGTGCATTGAAGTGTCATAAAAAACTGTAAGTCTCTTAATTTGACAGTCGTTGCGTTTATGCATAATTGTGCCCGCTTTTTCGTTGAAATAGCCTCAGTATTGTATTTTTACAGATTGTAAATGGTCAATCAAAAGGAAATATCTGTCGAGAAACGGGTCCAAATCATTATTTTCCAAAAAACAGGCAAAAACTATCGAGAAATAACCAAAATATTGAAAATATCTTTGTGTTCAAGAAAGACCAAGAAAGACAAATCAAGGAATCGACAACAAAATATATGCAATAAGTAAGGGCAATCGACAGAAATCTGCATCAGAAATTCATGTTGAAATCAATGAAGACTTGGATTCACCAATATCGCTCTCGACAGTCAAAGGCCGGTTTAAAGAAAAAGGTATAATTGGACGCATTGCTGTCAGAAAGCCACTTCTACGGCCAGTAAATAAACAAAAAAGACTGAAGTTCGCTCAAGAACATGTTGACTGGACGATTGATCAGTGGAAATCAGTTTTATGGGCAGACGAATCAAAATTCGAACTTTTCGGGAACCATCGGCGTCAATATGTTCGCAGAAAAGTCAATGAAAGATTCAAACCAGATTGTATTGTGCCAACTATAAAATATTGCGGTGGCTCAGTAATGGTTTGGGGCTGTTTCAGCCACGCTGGCGTTGGTCAACTTAAAAAAATTGAAGGAATTATGAAAAAAGAGCAGTAAAACAGTATACTCCAACGCCATGCAATACCATCTGACATCAACTTAATTGGTCGTGGATTCATTTTCCAACAAGATAACGATCCGAAACATAAATCAAAACTTTGTACTTCTTATTTGGAACGAAAAAAAGTCGCAGGTGACCTTAATATAATGAAATGGCCGCCTCAATCCCCCGATTTAAATCCCATCGAGCTCTTGTGGGAAGAATTGGACCGACGTGTGAGAGATCTAAAGCCAACAAGCCTTCCTGGTCTCTGGGATTGTTTGAACGAAGCGTGGAATAATATTCCACCACAAACACTTCAAAAACTCATCAAAATAATGCCAAAATATTGATGCAAATTTGAGTAAAATGCATTAAAAATGTCTTCGAATCATGAAGCTGCATTTAACGTACAAAACTTCCGCGAATATGTGGATAATATTTCAATAAATGATACGCTAAATTGACGAAAACAACTTTTTTTATCTTGTTCTAATACTTTCCGACTGTACGGTAGCTACAACTTTTATGTTTTCAATTGCTAAAATATATTGAAACAATTCAAGACGATTAAGTATTTGCACAAAATAACTGTATGTGGAATGTGCAAAAAAGATTTTAGAAATTATATGGAGGGAAAATGTTTGAATTGAAGGAAAATCTCTCGCGAAAAATATACAGCAGGGCCCCCTTAAAACAGATAAATCGGACTAGCCGTACCTCCTCATAACGAGCAATAACATGAAAAGGAGTGGATCCCACCATTGCTTTAGAAACCGTAGTGAAATCTCATATTTTTCGCACCTCTACCTCTCCTACTCTATAGACATCGGTTCTTTCACGGTTTTCAACCGTTTTTGTCCGCCCGTACAATGTAGCTTGAAGCTGATATTTGATCAGTAGAGGGAGAAGGAGGCGGGACCTGCGTTCGTTACAAGGGGGTCATTTTTTATCGTTACAAGGAGGAAAAGGTTGAAAGGAGATATGTTAACACGTGGATCAATAACTCGCGGAACTGACACATAGATGGCGTTGGCAAGAAAAGTTCTGTATGATTTTTCATGAGAAACAGCCTTCAAAAGATACATCTGTCAAAATTTCATGACATTCTGATGTTTGGTCCACAAGTTTTCGAAAACCGTAAATTACAATTGCGTGAGATAGCTGACACCTTAAAGATATCATACGGCACTGTGTACGCTATTTTGCATGAACATTTGTCCATGAGGAAGCTGCTGTCAAAGTGAGTGCCGTGTTTGCTCACGGTGGATCAAAAACGACAACGTGTCGTTGATTCCGAGCGCTGTTTGGAGTTGTTTCGCCGAAATAAACCGAATTTTTTGCGTTGGTATGTGACAATGGACGAACCCTGGATCCATCACTACACTCCAGAGTCAAAGCGGTCGTCAACCGAGTGGACTGCAGTCGGTGAGAAGCGTCCAAAGCGGCCAAAAACGCAAATGTGGGCCGGTAAGGTTATGGCCTCAGTATTTTGGGATGCTCATGGAGTTTTTTTCATGGACTACCTTGAAAAAGGTAAGACGATCAATAGCGAACGTTACATTGGCCAATTGATTCGGTTGAAGAACGAAATCGGTGAGAAACGGTTCCAAATGAAGAAGAAAAAAGTGCTCTTTCACCAAGACAATGCGCCGTGTCACAAGTCGCTCGCTACCATGGCGAAATTGAATGAATTGAGCTTCGAATTGCTTCCGCACCCACCATATTCACCGGATCTGGCCCCCAGCGACTACTATCTGTTTGCAGACCTCAAAAAAATGCTCCAAGGAAAGAGATTCTACTCCAACAAGGAAGTCATCACCGAAACGAACGCTTATTCCGAGGCCAAAGATAAATCGTTCTACAAGAAAGGTATTGAAATGTTAGATCCACGTGTTATATGGGGGCCCTATTGTACATTTAAGTTTCGAACAATTCCATAAACCATTTCCCAATTACACTTTACTTCTGCATAGATTTTTTTGATTAAAAAAATATTCTGTTTCTTTAAAATATAAAAAAGTGCATATAATAATTAATTAAAATTGACATGAGTAATACTGAGCTTGAATTTAAGAGAATTTTGTTCATGAAAATTTTGTCCTATCAATATTCAATAGAAGAAAATTAATAATCAGTAAACTCTGTATTAATTTGATGAATAAGTGGTCATAGTATTGTATATTGACGTCCGGCTAATAATATGAGATATGTATGTTTCAAATGAGTAATATTTCTATATTAAATACAATATTTAGTAGCAAAAATATGCCAGACTAATATTTCCGTCATAAAAAAAGAGAAAAGGTGACAACGATAGTAGCAAAAAATATCGACGTACGATCTATGATTTTGTAATATTTTTCATATGGAGCCTGGACTATATGTTATTTTTTCATTAATCAAAAACTAACAGCTTGAAGTTTGCTTATTAGTTTTATAGTCCACCCTCTTGGGAATAGAATTCATTTAAGTTTTTTAGAGAATGATTCAGAATATTGTTTAAGAAGCGCATTGAAGAATACATGGAAACGTATTTGTTGACAATCTCCATTTATTTCATACATATAGGTATTGTCATATTCGAAACCTGTTTTATAATTTTTGTTTATTTACTCTGAATTTTTTGATTAAAGATAGACGATCTAAATTCATTTTCCCACTTTTCATTCAAGTGCTACGAGGATCGTCCAACACTTTCTGATAGTTGTCACTTGTCTCAATACTTTTGTAGCACCCTATTTATTTACTTATGATATATACTTAGTACTTTCCCAAACGAAATAATTACTCAATCATGATTAACATAATTTTATCAGCTTGAAAACGAAATTTCGGCGCCTGATAAACAGAAAAAGATTTTTCTGGGTTGTTTAAAAAAATATTCATCATATGGAGTGACAATTGGATGGGGTTCTACAAGAAAAGCGTCCCTGAAAAATGTGTTCAGCAAATCTTTTTCACAGAAAGATTTTCCACGGCATTTGCAGGGCATTTACAACGAAATTAGAACAGGCAAAGGTATGCCTCAGTTTTTCCGAGGAGCAGTAAATATGTATGAACCTAATTTGATATGGGGATATGGACAATCCGTTCGTCAACATAATTCTGTGGTAAATATTTCAATGAAGTTTATATCTCTTAAATTCATTTACCTATAGATTTCTATAACTTAACAGCCTGCAAGCTAGGCTTTGAGTTGAATTGATCCCCTCTATATCAAAAAAGTTTTGTTTTTATTTTATATAGTACTGTTACGTTTATTGTTAAAAATAAATGGCGGATCCAAAAGCCAATTTTTTCCAATAAACGTACCAGTATTGTTAAAATTGAGGGTCAATACAACTAAAGTTTTTTATTGATTTTATATTTCTGAAAATTAATGCAGTAACACAACATAATTAAAAGTAAATTTATATTTGCACTACAGGGCGATGCTGGTAATCCTTTGATTGTCAAATTCAACAATATAAAATATGTAAGTTTTATAAACATTTATACTTGTTTTGAGATTAAAGGGCAATTTTTATTCTTACTTTTTCGCAGTAATATTACAAATATAAAAATTCGTATGATGAAGAAAATGTCAAGGTACATTTAAATGTATTAACCACGAAACATAGTTTGGAAAAATAATATTAGTAGAGAAGAAAGCAAGTATCGTAAATAAAATGTAATGAAAATTTATCTCACATACACTTCACAATACTGTCGACTCTTTATATCTCAATAGACTATTAAGACAATTTTATCTAGCTGTATCACTAAGAGTTTCACAATTGTGTTTTCTTCATGCAGCTTATTGGAATCGCTACTTATATACCATCAAAAAAAATAAACATTCCTAATTTTTTCGTCAGTGTTGAACACCATATGCATTGGCTTCGACAAACGACGATTGATCTCTTGAATGAATCAAGAAGTAATACAGCAAATCTTGCTTCCAGCAGCAATCCCAACAATACCTGATTAAATGTTAGATAATATTTGTAAAGTGGAAATTTCAAATATAAAAATCAAGAGATTGACTCTGACATGAAACATACTTTCTTTCCTTGAATGCTCTCCCTAGAATTAAAAAATTTAAGTATTTGATAACCGAAAATAAAAAATTAACTTTTCGTAATTTTACAAGGGATTTGGTATTTTATAGTGTCTTGATATCTAATAATTGAAGTTTACCCTAATCTAGTTGATAAATCTAATATTTTTTTGAATTACTAACTAAATGGTAAATTCCTGACTTGCGAAGAAAGTTGGGAACAATATTAATAATATTCCTCAAATTGAATATGCTTGCTTTTGTAATTGATATAAAATCTTCTTTTAATATCTTCAAATGAAAGAAAACGTAAACACCTTGCAGAAAATCGTTATTTTTCAAAAATTAATTTTATAATTTATGGTGCTAGTTATGATAAATTTCAAATAGCGACGATGATGTCTTTTAAATGAAAAATGCAATTGTTTTTAAACTGAGAGGATTTCGTAACTGTCGCAAATTCTATAAGTAGATATGTATAGTATAGATTTACATTATGATGTCGTAAGAAAAATATATATGAAGTTATAATACCTGACATGCCTCAATTATCAGCTACTTTTGATTGGTCCTACAATATCAATATTGGCCAACATAGCTGGATTAAATTTGTCTACATTATAATTTTATAGGTGCATGATGAAATTTTGTTAAAGTTTGAAATTACCATCACTGCGTAGCGAATTATGTATATTTGACTCGTGAAATTATATAACGATAGAGATATAAATAATTACTTGTTTCAGAACAAATGAGTTAGTTAAATGAATGTCTTAAAAATGAAGAGAACAATATTTTTCCTGGTTTTAATGTTCGTAGTTGCCTTTAATGGCGTGGGTATGTAAAGTCTATAAAATCTTGAATATATCTATGATAATATTCTCACTCAATTGTTAAAATCTGAAAACGATTGACAGTTTATAATTTTTTAAAGAATTTACTTACATTTCAAAATAATAAAACATCATCCACTAATTATATTGATCATAATATGAACCAATAATTTTCAGGATTTTTTTTTTCAAAATGAGATTGAGGTTCCATAAACGATTTTTTCTTGAAATGATTATCTTTCGAGAAAAGAAATGAAAACTAATTTTTTTTTCAGTAAGAAAACCGTGTTTTTTAAAATTTAAATTGACCTCACCTAGTAAATTATCAACATATTTTGAAAAATATAAATGTGTTTTTTATTCGGGAGTCTTTACCGAAGCCTATGATATGAAGAAACCAATAATAATTAAATAATATTTTAATTGAAAGGAAAAACCGTGTTTTTCGACCTTCGTCGATCAAAAGAGTTCGGGGAAGTTCCAATATTTTATTTTTCTTATCGACAAACTATTCGACAGATCAAACAATAGTAAACGTAAAAGAAATGCAAAAAAACATGCCACATAAGAAGATAATTTTAATTTGCCAATTTTTGAAAATAAAAATTCTCTGAAATATCGATGGTTGGAACAATATTTATCCGCGTTTCGCGCGCTCAAGCTATTACTGCATCCAGGGCCTCAATTTTATGCTAAAATTATAGCCATTGTTTTGCAGATTTTTCTATTGTTTTACAGTGATTGATTCTTCTCCACTGGACAGTAAGATAACCAAAGCAAAAGATGTAAGGGACCCAACAACAGTTTTTTTCATGGCATCTTTAAGATTGTTCCTGAAATTTACTAAAGCTGCAAAATGGATTCACATTTGTGGCGGATGCCTGATTTCTTTGCAACATGTTTTATCTGCGGCCCAATGTGTAATTTTAATTCGTAAACATTTCAATCGAGAAGTAAAAAACGCTGCTGCATTTTTTGGAAGTCTCTATATAGATGGCTTTTCTAATTCCTATTTAATTAAAGATACTATGGGACACAACATCTATAATGAAAGTTGTGTATATTATACTAGTGGTTACGATATTGGAGTTATTTTGGTATGTTTATTAACTAGTTTTTAGTTTAAAATAAGTGCTTCCCGTCTCGCACCCGTCTGCTGAGGCCAGTTGTGTTTGTTTAAGCAACCAGTGTCAGTATAACTGGAGTTCTTTTTTGTGAGGTGAAAAAATGGCGAAATATTTTATGGACGTAGTACAGGACTCTCCTCGGACGAGGCTAGGCATACCTGTTAAAACCAAAAAACCCCCTCTCTCGAACCAATACATCGCATGCGGAACCGTCTATCGGCTTTAAACTTCACGGATGGTTGATTTAGGCTCATAGTCGCATACGACTCTTTCGTCACCGGTTCGCCCAGAACCCACTCACGCAGCCCGTCGCCCGTTAGGCTTAGGCGAGCAGCCGCGCTAGCGGGAGGAGGGAAAAGATTCCTCCCCTCACCGACGTGGCAGCCCAGTCCGCCCGAGACGCGCGACCGTAGGTGTAGGCCGCAATGCGATTTCTACTGGCCCTCTCCATTGTTTTGTTCCCTACGCCCATCGAACTCTGTCGTCTTCATCACTAGTGCGACGAATGACTCGATGAGCATCCAGATCCGCTTAGACTAGAGCATCAGAAAGACCATAGTTTCAGGAGTGAGTTCGGGACTCACTGCCTGATCAATGGTCTCCCTTGCCACGCCCCACTTAGCGGAGACGAAGAGTGCGTGCTGCGCATTATCCACAAGGGAATCGCAGTAACAACACGTCGCCTCGTCTCTCTTCTTGAAGCACCTCAGGTAGACGTTGAAACGGCCATGGCTTGAGAGCACTTGCGTTAAGTAAAAGCCGACCTCCCTGTGCTTTCTGTGCAGCCAGGTGGCGAGCTCCGAGATAAGACGGTGGGTCCATCTCCCGGTCTGTTCACCATGCCATGTCGTCTGTCATCTCTCGTCGAGTATGTGTCTTCCATCCTTGCGGAAGGCCTCCTTCTCACGAGCGATTTCCTGTAGGCCGGTTATACAGGTAAGTTCCTTACGGCGCTGAAAGGTCTCCTGCTTTTCTTTCGGCAATAAATTTATTGGAGGAATGCTTGCCAGGACCAACACAGCACTCGTCGACACAGTTCTTATATGCTGAGACTATTGTCAACGCGACATCTCTCTGTGCTGAGAACAGTCTCCTCTGGATAGCATGGGTTTGTAGGGCCCCAGCCCAGACCGGAGCAGCATAAAGCAGCTTCGAATGCTCCACGCTCGCTACTAGTCTTCTCTTTGCTTCCCTGGGACAACCAATGTTGGGAATGAGCCGACCCAAGCTTTCTCCACATTGGATGGCCTTGGCAGTTACGATCTGAAGGGTTAACGCCATTGTCACTTGACGCACTAAGAGAAATGGCACACTTAAACACCTGATATCTCGACAACAATCGATTATTCTGCAAAATGTCAAATAGCTTTCCGTTTTCGAATTCAGTGAGGAACACTATATTCCTGGCTCTAACGGTGATCCCCGAACACGGTGTATAGTATCCTGATTGTCCAAATCTCTAATCGAAAGCTGATTATCTTATTTAATCTGAAAAATAATAGCCCTTCTAATCTGGACCAGATATAATTGTCTAATGTAGACCAACTCCATGTAAAAACGTCACACTTTTGATCAACATTCGATTATGAAAGTCTTTTTAGCGCCATATTATCGTTCAAACGGTCCGATCTGGGCTCGATCAGATCCCCAAAATTTCACTACCTGTATGTCTGTAGTGGTTGTTTTAATTATTGGAGTCTGATGACAGAATATCTTTCGTAAAAATGATATGATTCTTATGCAGTTTGATGTATCTCGATTATGTTTGCTTTAATAACATTGATAGCATGTCGCCCACGTTTTATCTCGAAAATTCCAGTTATTTATTTTATTACGTGCAACATAAGCCATGAATTGAGTAATAGTTCATGTATAAAAATCATTGAAACCATCGTTTTTATAATATTAATTCTTTCTCTGTAATAAGAATACGTATAGAGTATAATCTCTGATCGTGTATAGGCGGTCTACAAAATTTCACTAATCTTCATTGAAGTTCAATAAGGATTATTTAAATCTTTCTGATAATTATATTTTTAAAATTATTTTTATATTTTATTATTTTATTATATTTTTTAAATTTTATATTTTGAATTATTTATGATAATTATATTGTATTTTATAGTGCTCTATCTATTAACCTACTCCCTAAATCTGAATCAGTAAAAGTCACTTGAAAACAGCCCGTATACACTGATTCAGTGCATATACTCTGCTTTCAAACAAATTTTACTGATTCAGGTTTAGGGAGTGTGAGATATAATTAGTATGTACACGGAAAGAAATTTGATGGCTAAATGCATTACGTTTCGTGAGAACAAGTACCATTTTAGAGAGTAAACCAGAACTATTGAAAAAAGTTATGAAAAAGTCCCATCATGATGGTAAAGTTTATTATGTCAATCATTAATCTCTGTCTGTTGTGGAAATGGAAACTCAACCGGATCCGGTAGGGACCTCGCTTGAAGAGCTCCAAACAGTGTTCTGAATACTCGAAGCGTTTTTGTGTTCGGTCGGGTGTGAGCAAACGCGGCACACACTTCGGAAACAACTTACGCACCCCCGAAGATTCGTGCAAAATTCTAAACATACTACCTTTTGATATCTTTAAAGTGTTAGCTATCTCATGCAACGTTAATTTACGATCGCCAAAAACTATTTCATAGACTTTTGTTATGTTTTCCGGAACAACTGCTGATTTGGGTCGACTAGAGCGTTCAGCGTCATCGGTGTTTGTACGATCGCGTTTAAATTGGGCATACCAGTCGATGATTATTGAGTTCCCTGGTGTAGAGTCCCCATAACGGTTATCAAGCCACTCCTTTACACCAATAGTATTTTTTCCCATTAAAAAGCAATGTTTGATTAAAACTCGAACCTCTTTTTTATCCATTGTTTTGAAAATGACAAAAGTTCCTTCACCAAAACCTCTGTAACTTCTGAACTGAATGTCAGATTGTCATAAAATTTTGACACTCAACGTTTCAAGGTTGATACTATCCAAAAATCATATGGATTTGACAACAGTGGTGCCATCTACAGTCTGTTCAACAAGAGCGAGTTCTCGGTTTTTCGAAAACTATTAGAGATTTTTAAACTTTTTATTTTTTAATGAAAGTACATTCAAAGGACTACGGCGCAATTACCAAGGCGATTCAGTAGCGCTTGAATCGTCCGAGAGAGCAGACGTGAGTCATAATGAGTTCTGTGTACGGGAAACGTTTTGAAGCGGTCTTCTTGTGTACCCGTCCAAAGGGACCACTTATGTCCTATACAGCCGCTGCTAAATACATCAAAAAGTCGGAATCGTTCGTGAAAAAGTGGGTTGAGCGTTATAAAGCCAATAAAACAGTCGACGATCTGCCTGAAAGAGGTAAATCGCAAGTTTTGGGTGTTTAGAGTTCTTTACCGAGAACTTGAATGCTCAGAAAATGCTTCAAATATATGAACGTGGTCTTCTAAGGTCTGCTACAAAGATGTTTGGAGCCGATACGGCCGATTGGATCTTACAAGAAGATAACTACCCGAAACATCGAAGCCGTCTCTGCACCGCCTGGAAAACAGAAAATGGCATCACAACTTTAGACTGGCCATCACAGTCCCCCGATGCGAAACCAATCGAAAATGTCTGGAGTGTTTTAAAGAGGAAGCTTGCGGGAAAACGCCTGTTCACCCTGAAACAGCTCTTGCAAAAAATCAGGAAGATATAGCAAGAATTACCAACGGACTACGCTGAAAAATTAGTGAAAAGCATGCCGAAAAGGTGCCAGGCTATTCTGGACAACGATGGGGACTGGACTGTCTATTAGGTAGTAGCGCCATAGTCCTTCGAGAGTACTTTTATTTAAAAAAAAAACGTTTTAAAATTTCTAATAGTTTTCGAAAAATCGAGGACTTGCTCTTGTTGAACAGACTGTATATTTCAGACCGAAAACTTATTGAGTGATGTGTTATTAGAAGTCTGCTGTTCGTTGGTTGCCTGACGCGACGTTTAAGGAGGAGAAAAAGTACTATCTATTAGGCCGATCTCTTTCTACTACCTTTGACATTCTTTCAGGTAGCATACGGATACCGCGTTTAAAAAATGCCTCATCTATTGAGGCGATCCAAGAATCGACACAATTATTGGCTTCTTCATAAAAAGTAAAGTGCTGCTCAGCCAGGCCATGAACCGTCGACCGGAACTAGTGGTTGTCCGAAGGAGCAATGTCTGGCGAATACGGCGGGTGGGGCAGCACATCCCAGTTAAGTCCTTCCAAAGTTTCCTTGACGACTTTAGCAACGTGTTGCCGAGCGTTGTCGTGCTGAAAGATAACTTTGTCATGTCTTTGGGCATATTGGGGGCATTTAAACTTCAATGCTCGGCTCAATTGCATCAATTGTTGTTGGTAACGTGCCGCAGTGATAGTTTCGTTAGATTGGAGTAGCTCATAGTGGACCACTCCGAACTGATCCCACCAGGTGCACAGCATTAGCTTCTTGCCATGAATATTCGATTTGGCCGTTGAAATTGATGCATGGCCGGGCTTACCCCACGATTTTTTGCGCTTTGGATTGTCGTGGTGGATCCACTTTTTGTCCCCCATCATTATTTGATCCAAAAAACCCTTCCGATTTTGCCTTTGGAGCAGTTGTTCGCACGTCAAAAAACGGCGTTCGACGTCTCTTGGCTTGAGTTCATGCGGAACCCAATATCCTTGTTTGTGCACCATACCCATGGCCTTGAGACGGTTTGAAATCACTTGTTGAGTCACTTCCAGGGTTTCAGTGAGCTCCTCTTGAGTTTGGCATAAATCTTGGTCCAATAATGCCGCCAACTCAGCGTCTTCAAACTTTACTGGCTTCCCTTCGCGTTCTTTGTCACTCGTGTCAAAATCGCCACTCTTGAAACGCCGGAACCAATATGCTTCCCCATATGCTTCATATAGCAATCGATGTCCTTCAGTTGCACTTTTCTTCAAGTTGAAGCAAAAAAGCAGCGCTTCCCACAAATGTTGTTTTGTTGGCACAAAAGCTGACGTGGTTAGAGCACGAAGAAAGCGTGTTGTTTACACTTCAGCGAAATGACACATACTGATTATTAGAAGAAAATGGTGACGCTTTAACATGAATACGACTTTTTTCTATCTCTCAGGCAATTTTCAAATTCCATCTCGAAAGAATTTCTCGCCTTTTAAGGTAATCTAAGTTTTGAAAACGGACCGAACTAATTCGTACTCCTAATAATGAGTAGCATATTTTTGGGACTAACTGGCAGAAATTCCTAATGGTTCTGGTTTACCGTCAAAAATGGTGTTTTTAACCATCAAATTTCTATCCGTGTACTAAAATTAAACAATTACTCACATTAAAATAAATGTAATTTTATTAGCTTGAGAAAGAAGTTACGATATCGAGTGTTGTGAACAAGATTGATTTGTTTCCTTTTTATGAACCTATGATATATGGATAAACCATGGGATGGGGTCTTGTAAAACAAACGAAAGAAACAGATATCTTTCGTATAAAAAATAAAAAAGATTTCCCATCAATTTTGAAGAATACAGAAGTCACTATTTTTGCAGACAAAAGTTGTGATGAACATCTACTAGGATTAGTTAAAACATTTGCACCTAATTTGATGTGTGGTTATGGGCCGTACTCTTCTGAACGTGTTTCTTTGGTAAATAACTTAAAGCTTATAACTTATCGATCAATTCATGTATAGCTTTATATAAAAGAAACAGATGAAAGAAACGAGTGTTTGACGAAAACGCGTTACTCGTGACTTGAATTAGAGATTTTTAATTGGTGGACTCATATCATTAAAAATCAGCTAAAAAAACTGAAATTATTTTATAATTCTACTGTGCAAATTTATATTTTATATCTGATCTTAAAATCTCATGGTTGATTTTACTCGAAATAAATTTGTTCACACTTTACTGAAAATACTAATTGAATCGTATCAGTGAACTTCAAGCTTCTCTTTGAGTTTATTTCATCCGCTTCGTATTCGAAAATTTTAGTCTATAAACTATTTGATATAGTTGCAGTGACAATAAATTTTCTAAACGTATCGTCATATTTACATTACAGGGAGATGCTGGTAATCCTCTAATTTTCGAAAAGGACAATGTGAAATATGTAAGTTTTTCAAATTTAAGAAAGTTCTTGAGTTCGCATTAAGGTGAATTAGTGCACAAAGGTGGTTGCACATTTTGTTTAAATAACCAGAATGTTTTGTTTGTTTGAACAAAATATTGTTTAATACAGCAAAACAAGGCCCAAAAAATGATTTTGTTGCAAAAACACAGAATGCTCAATAAAATTCTCGATTACTAAATTTGTATTTTCAGTTTAAAGTACTTATAGCGTAAAAAAATAGTTTGTTATGGTTGTTAGTAATTTTCTTATATTAGTTTTAATAAAATATCTGACCCTCTTCTTATAACTCAATAGACTGTATGTTCATTTTTATAAAGCTGTGCCACTCAAAGTTCTAAAAATTTTTTTCGTTTGTACAGGTTGCTGGGATTACTACTTACATACCACCAAAACTGAAACATTATCCTAATGTATTCGTTAGTGTTAAATTTCATGAAAGGTGGATTCGCGAAGCGATGGTTACTCTTTTGAATGGTAGTACAGAAACTGTTGGTCAAAGCAGCAATCTCAACGTCATCACATCCAATTAAATGTTGGATTATATATTTTATATATTACAGAATACAAATTTAAGGGATCAACAACGGAGCAGTAGAGTCTAGGGAAGAGACGGAGTGACATTTTCACTGATATATCGACTCATGAAATATACTTAATAACAACTAAAATTAAATAATTACTTAATCGAAAATTAACATAATTTTATTGGTAAATAAATTAATTAAAAAATATTTTCCATTTCTTATACAATACGTTATCCTTCTTTATGCTTGAAAAGTTCAGGTGATATATATTAAATCAACGCTACATGTAAACATTCAATACGGCCCTGGTTGTTTAAAATTTCAAATGAAACTTCTTATTCTAGCTAAACGGAGGGATTTTAATTATCTTTGATTGAATGACTAGACAATCCAATTATAATCAGTTTTTGAACACTGTACATTAGTACTCTGACGTAGAAATCCGGTACTTGATATAGAACGATTGAGGCAGTTACGTAATGGCGTTCAAAATGAAGAATACAAGATTTCTTCTCGTTTTTATTTTCATAGTTGTCGTTAAGGATCCTTTGGTGCACATTCACCGGGTTTAACCCACTGTTTTGACTCTTCATGTAATTCCGGAGTATCGTGGTGGATCCATGTTTCATTCGTCGTCACAAATCGACGTAAACACCCTTTCAGATTGTGGTTAAGGGGGTCTCCTTATCCAGAACCTTCAAAAAAGGTACTTTTCTCCAATTTTCTTTGAAGCAGAAAATAAAAACACTGGTCAAAGATTTTTCGCATATAGTTAGGTACATATTTGAACTTGTTAAAAAAAAATTTTCATTTGAAAACAAGAAAAATCTCGGACTTATCGAAGATCCCGCGCAGCGTCTCACCACGGACAATTAATTTTGCGTGCATGATATTGTCCAAAGTTTTCATCTGAAACACATATATATTTGTTTCTTTTATTCAGAAGGGTCTTCTGCTTATAGTGAACCTAAAAAATTGTAAAAAAAAAATTTTTTATCGATCTTTTGAGTTACTTTCTAGAAAAATCAAATTTTTCACCGTTTTTTTTGTTTAAAATGCGTTATTTATAACAAAAATAAATACTGTATCATGAAAACTAAAGGTTCACTATATGCGCATTTTAATTACCTACAAATAGAAAAAAAGTTTATAATAATAGCTTAATTGGTTCTCCTTTAATCGTGCACGCAATTTTGAAAAATGTGGTTTCGAGAAAACGCGCTTTAAAGTTTTCAGACGGTGAAAAATCAAGTTACGCAGAGCCACTGCTTGGAACTCTACCATCAAAACTATTCCGATATGGACTGTAAAATTTTGCGACAATATTCTCTGATAATAGTTCCATCGATTGAAACAAAAAAAAAAAAATCGATTTTTCGAAAGTTCTGGATAAGGAGACCCCCTTAAAATAGGCTAAATTTTGCTCTGATATGGTCACACGAATGCGTTTGTGGTCGATTGTGAGCGATCGTGGCACTCATCTTGCACATCTTGTACAAATGTGTATGCAAAATATTGACCACACGCTCATTCAATACACCACTTCTGAACCATTTCATGTGACAGAGCAGTCCGAATAATATTTACCGAGCTTGGCCTTGGTTTCTGATTAAGCTTTCAGACACTGTAACTTGTGAACTAATGAATGGACTTAGCTCAAATTTTGACAGAAGAGGTTTAAAAGATGAAACTTGTCAACATTAATAGCCGACTTTTTTCTCTTTCCAAAACTCAAATTACCACTTCAAGAGAATTCGCGATGAGAACTGAAAAGTTTAAAAGTTTAAGATTAATTTAAATTTAATATTTAATACAATATTTGTTAGTGAAAATTCCAAAGAGTAATATTTCCTTCGAGAAATGATTCATGGTTGAGAATAAAATTTAATTTCTTACTATGTATAATTTAAAATCATTGTAATTTATTTAATACCTGTATTATTGTAAATTTCCAGAGTATGTTTGATTTTTAAACTAGTGATGTTTTTTCATGCGATTTTTTGTTTGTTAATTTTCTTGATTAAATCTTGCATATCATTGAGCTGCGGGATGATGAAAATGATCGATCCTATGCTGGACCTATAAACAAAGTTATAATATACGGAATATATTAAATATAAACTACCTTTTTTATCGTTCCTACCATATTAGTTGTTCATACAGTCGTCGAATCAAATTTGCCAACTTTATAATTTAATTAGTGGATGACGTAATTTCATATATTTTTCAACTTTTTATCTTTGCGTAGCAAAATATGTACATTTGGCTTGTGAAATCAATCCAAAACAGGGATACAGATGACTACTTGATGTTCAACAATTAAGGCAGTTACGTAAAGACCTTCAAAATGGAGAATACAAGATTTCTCCTCCTTTTGATTTTCATAGTTGCCGTTAATGGTGCAGGTATGTTAAATTCAATGATACTAGAACACATCTATTATAATTTCTTGATAGAAACGCTAAGACCTCAAATAATTGAAAACTAAAAAATTTCAGCAGTCTTTTTGAATCATCTACATCTCGAGAAAATGATACTTAATTTAAATTAGTTATAATTACATTTTAGTTATAGCGGATACAAAGATCTATCTTTGATGTTTAACATATTTTTGCCATAAAACCATTCTTTCGAGAAAAATGAGATTCAAAAAGAAAATAAAAACTGTCAAAACCCATTAAAGGCGCAGTTCCGAATAGGTGAACCTTCCTATTTCTATCAAACTCTCTATATTTACGTATTTTGACGCACTGATTACGAATATAAAGGTAGATCAATTTAGAGCTATAGGATTTTAAATTGAAACAAAACAACGAAAATTCAAATTGATAGGGTAGTCTTTTTTATTTTTGTGTAGAACCATTCACGACATTTATTTTTTGAAGATAACCGCTTTCAAATGTTGGCCGCAACTGCGCTTTAATTCGTCCATCCGTAAACACCAATTTTGAATGACTCACTCGAGGACTTCGGTCGGTATCTCGCTAATAACTTCAGTAATGTTGGCTTCCAATGCCTCAATAGTAGCTGGTTTATCCACAAAACATTTAGACTTCACATACCCCCCACAAATAAAAGTCCAAAGGTGTGATATCACACGATCTTGGAGGCCAATCGACCGGTTCGAGACGAGAGATAAATTGCTCACCGAAACGACTACGCAGTAAATCCATTGTTTCACGGGCTGTATGACATGAAGCGCCGTCTTGTTGGAACCAAATGTCGTGGAGATTACGGGCTTCAATTTCCGGCATCAAAAATTGCCCAAGTAGTGCCATAAGATAGGTTCGGGCTGTACATGGTCTAATCGGTCGAGTATCATCCAATAATGTTGAATTATTCTCGAGTTTGCAGATGGTATGCCGAATAGTGCGTTCGGTAGGACGATTATGTACACCATAAATTGGCCTGAGCGCGCGATAAACACTTTTCACAGAGCGTCCATTTTCGTAATATAATTGTACGATTTGTAAACGTTGTTGAGGCGTAAGTATATTGAGACGATCCAGTCTCCATTACGATAAAATATCGCTTACTAATTTAATCTCTACATATATATTTCAATTTATTACTTTATAAGAATCACAATATTGAACTCGCGAATTATTCTTATCTAATTTTAATTCGTTACTTCAAACAGAGATTAGAAATAAATTACATAACTAGTGTTGGCATTTAAACTAATGAAAATATTTGTGTGTATGTCTCGCTCCTAAACTGTGGGTCAAGGCCATTCATGAAATGACGACACGTGGATCTATTTTCCTTTATTAATAATCAGGTTTTATCTTTTCCTCTAATACCTAAATGCATGAAGATGCAAAAGGTCATTTTTCTCGGGACCTAGCAAGGGTAAAAATATGAGGAAAGGCTCTTTTTAACGCCTAGCGAAGCGCGCACAGTGCAAACTAGATAATTTAGCAAAATATTAATTATTTAATAAAAACTTAATTTTTCCAATGAACTTCTTTTAACAATTCTTATTGGCTTCCCATCAGGTGATTATAACGAATTGGAAATTACTAAACTATCCCTTCTTTCTCCAAATTCAGATAGGTAGGGATTGATAGGGACAAATTAGAAATCAACCGAGGTGACGAGGTAAGTCGAGAATCGACGAGAATCACTTCACCAGGAATACCTACTTCCAGGTAGATCGAAGTTAACCCTCGGATCACTTGTGCAAAGAATAACGGAGCTCGTCTCTCGCCTAGGTGCATTGTAGCATCACCTGGACGATAGATTTCGAGAATCCGCTTACTACATGAGGACCAAGTCTCCTTGTTAGGGAGTTAAGAGCATTTAAATAAGATAAAGTCGTGGGGATAGTGGAAGTTTAAAAGTTCGAGTTTTCGTGCAGTGAAAATAACACGGAAAGTGATAGCTTCTTCCTTCGATAGATTCCTCCACGACAGTTCCTTTGGAAGCGAATAATTCGTTACATCGGAGCTGCTCGTAAAACATCCTTTCCCTATGAAGTATAACTGCTTTGAAGCCAATTGGGACATCGCAGTTTCTTTATTTCCCACCATCTCTGTGCTTACTGCTAAGTGAGACTGTTTTATACTCTTAAGAGGCATCGCAGGATTATTTAGAAATTTAACCACACCTCGTTGGCAAGCGTTCACCTTGAAGCCTTCCATAAGGGACATCGAGGACAATTGCCAAAACCTTGCTAATATCATATATCCGATCTATCGAATAAAGAAGTTTACGAAATTGTATCCACAATTAGGGAAATAGCGTGCTGAAATAAATTATGACAAACGACCCTAGCGATCAAACCAATTAGGTTGATAATTACGCAGGTTAAAACTGATATTTTTGCACGTTCGAACGCAACAAACATTATTTCCCTATTATATAGATATATGAGTAGTTTTTAGTGACGCGTAGTTGTGGGGGTTTTTCTGGTGTGAATTTAAAGTTGTGCTCTTAACTCGACCCAACTTTATTTTCAGGTGGAAGTCCTCCTTACTCGAGCCATCGCGAGCCGTTATATTTTAGATTAGAGAATCTACACGATCTCTCATTTCGTTCCGTTTTCTATTTGCAGAGAACCTGGACGCTAGAGAAACCACAATTTTAATAGAGAAACGGCTCTCAACCCGTCTGATTGATTAGTTTCGTGTGATCGAAAAGATTAAAAGAAAATAGTGAGTTTTATTTTTTTTTAGGGAAAAGCCCGCCGAAACGCTCCACCTTCATGTGCGTCTCTTTTGACACTTTAAATCTGACGTGTGCTCTGAAAGTAAGAGCGAATTAAAATTAACCAAATGTCAGAAACCAAAAGAAAAACAGCTTCGAAACAAAGTAAAATGTGAGAAAACAAATGTCAATAATGTCAATAAAAACTGAATAAAATTGTGTATTTAGTTTGACAGTAGTCACACGTTACCTGTCAATAAAACCCTATTGGAAAAAGTACCTCCAATTTGATCACACTTTAGTAGTGATACAGTCTGTTCCACCAGAAAAGGTACGCGTTTCCTCAGAAAGTATCAGAGATTTTTATTCCTTTCTTTTATGTCCTGACTGTACGTTCGAAGGGCTACGGCGCAACCACCGATTCGTTTCAGTCTTGTCCGAAGTGTCAGATATTACACAACATTAAGCTATGAGTGCTATCTACGCTAAACGTTATTAAACGGTTTCTTAGTGCGCCCATGCACGAGGACCACATCTTTCATACTCACCTGCTGCCAAAGTGCTTACAAAGTGTAAGCACTTCGTGCAAATGTGGGTAGAGCGGCATAGGGACACAAAAACCGTCGATGACCTGCCACGGCAAGGAGAGACGCGAGCAACGTCCAGTAAGGAGGATAAGATGATCGTTGCACTGTTCAAGCGCAATCCAACTCACCGGCTGCGTGAAGCCAAAGCTAAGCTAGCGGAGAAGGGACTAAACGTTAGTATAAATACCATAAGACGCAGATTAGCTGAGGCGAAAGTGCAATACCGTCCCACGAGGCAGAAACCCCTGCTCTCAGAGGTTCACATGGAAAAACGTTTGGCATGGGCTACGGAAAATGTTGATCGCGATTGTTCCAATGTACTATTTTCGGACGAAGCGTCCTTTTGGGCATGGGTTCCCATAAAGCGTGCCTGGTCAGCCACTGGTGAGCGTTTTCCCCAGCGAACTGTTAAACACCCCATAAAGATCCATGTTTGGGGATGCTTCTCACTGCGCGGTTTTGGCTGTTTAGAGCGTTTTAATGAGAACCTCAGCGCTCAAAAAATGCTTCAATTCTACGAACATCGCCTTCTGAGATCTGCAGAGAAGATTGTTGGAGCCAACAATAAGGATTGGATCCTTCAAGGGGATAACGACCCCAAACAACGCAATCACCTCTGCACGTCCCGGAAAGCGGAAAATGGCATCACGACCTTGGACTGGCCTTCACAATCTCCTTAAGCGAATCTAATAGAAAATGTGTGGAGTGTCTTGAAGAGGAAACTTACAGGAAAGCGTGCATTCACCCTGAAGCAGCTCTCTCGACGAATTAAGGAGGTATGGCGCTCTCTACCTACGGAATATACCGAAAAACTAGTCGAGAGCATGCCCAGAAGGTGCCAGGCCATTATCCAGAACAACGGCGATTTAACGGTTTATTAGGTGATTGCGCCCTAGTGCTTTATGCGCACTGTTTTTAATATCGAATTTAAATGCCCAAAAATAATAAAAGCCTCACGTCATCTACAACCAAGTATTTTATTCAATTTATTCTCCTATCTCATGTGTCTTGTTATTCTTTAATCTTTTTTTTCACCCTGCAACCCTGCACTTCATGGACTTTCAACATTTATTTTATAACTCCTCTTCATGTCTTCCATTTAATAGGGGATGATTCGAATCGAGAAAAACTCCCTATCGTGTACTTGTCTGTTTGAATCCATTTAATCTTATATTTCTCGAAAAATAATGGTTTTAGAGCAGAACTATATGATACATCAAAAATAGATCTTTTCATCTGCTGCATCTTTTCTAGTAAATATTTTTCTCCTAGATCAATATTTATCAGCATAAAATTAAAAACCTTGAGAAAAAAATTTTTTTTTTAGTTTTGACCTTGAAAATTAAATTTGCGGGTATTTTTATTACCATATTTGTAATCAGCGCCTCCAAAGTCGTGGGTATAGAGAGTTTCAAATCGATTGGAGGTAAGTGCTGATCGGAAGTTTATCCCAATATTTTGGAAATGAATCAAAATGGTTTTGCAACACGGCGTCCCTATATTTCAGAAAGAAAATTAATATTTCTTAAATTGTCTTAGGTGAGCTGTGATAGCGAATTTTGATAAATATTTGTAAACTCACGTAGTTGATATACACTCAAAATGTAAATATTAATTGATTCCTCTTTTTATATTTGTCCGTTTTGTCGATAAAACTTCCAATACTCATTATCTCTATAATTTTTCTCTGAATTTGAATCAATAATATAAATTCCAGATCTCAAAGACTCTCACTATTTTCTTATAATTTCTATACTATTATTAAACAAAGCTAGATGATATTTACTTTTACTATTACAGTAATTCTTTACAAAAATTAATGTGATTGTTTTCAATGATTTTTCCGCGATTTTTACCGTTTTCTACAGCAATTAATTCTTCTCTACTAAGCAGTAAGATAACATCGGGAGATACAGTAACCGATCCAAAAGAAGCGTTTTTTATGGCATCAATAATGGTATCGGAAAAACCAGCTGACCCAAAATACTGGCTTCATATTTGTGGTGGGTGCTTAATTTCCTTGAAACACATTTTATCTGCAGCTCAATGTATAATGCTACTACAAGAAATATTCAATCCTGAATTAAAAAACGCTGCCACTTCTATTGGAAATATAAAATTATATGACCCTTGGAAGCGATATCATATTAAAGATTTTCATAGGCACAATGGCTATGATGAAAATGATGTAGCTAATACTGCTGCTAACGACATTGGAGTTATTCTAGTAAGTCTAAATTAGTTTATAATTTTGAATATATGGTTATTAGTAACTATGTAGATTTATTGAGGTATCAAATCCAGACAAATGTTAAAAATAAATTTTGCGTTTGAAAATTGAAGATCTGTTGATTTTGAAAATGTAAAATTCTATACAGTAATCGCTATGAAAGTTTAACAACATGCAATTTTTTAATATTAAATTGTATAAATGTGGCTTTTTAAATGTTCTGTTTCTATACAATATAAATATAGCGCAAATCAATCATTAACATTGACATGAGTAATTCTGAGATTGAATCTAGGAGAGTTTCATTCATGGAAAGATGTTTCATATTGATATAAAAAAATAATCATTTATAATCAGTAAACTCTTTATCATTTTGAGCAAAAAGTGGTATAGTATATATGATGTTTATATATTTATAATGGTATACATGTTTAAAATAAGTTGAAATTCGATATTTCGAATTAGAAAATATCAACGTACGATCCGCCCTTTTGTAGGCCTTTTTGTGGCCTGCATTTTTAAATCGGACTTTTGTTAGCTGAAAAACAGATGTGTTACAATAAAACCAATTCCTGCTTTTCTTACCTTCAACAGTCGTTTGGAAATACAATGGTCCCAAAGCTATTTACATAGGCTTTCGTTCTGATACCGTGCAGTACATGAATCTAAAGTTCGATTTCATGTTGTATATTAGCAAAAAATGACTTTTTTTCATAGAGATATTATAGATAGAGGAGACAAGCCATAGGCCGCTCTGTAAGTGGCAACGTCAATCTGCAAATTGGTGAGAGCGAAAGAGAGAGACGATAAGTGGTTTTTTCTGTCTTTGTTTACGCGTACCGCGTTAGCCTCGGCGTCAGCGAGACAGCCTAACCCACAATTCACTCTCTCTCTCGCCCGAGCTGACCGCAATTGTTGGGCAGAAATTTTGTATTGTAGCTATTTTGCGTTTGCTACTGTCTTAGACCGAATAATTACTCCTTAAACCGTAACCATTACTCCGCGAAACCAGAACGTGATCTGGAGGAATCATTACTGCGTTGGCAATAACAATTATTCCTCTATACCAAAAGCGTTTCTCACAGCGCAGTTCTCGTTGCATGCAATATCGGCAGGGGCGTCATTGAATATAAAAGCTAGGCGCATTGTGTCGAGCTTTTCAGCTACGCGTTCCGTGTTTGTTATGTACTGTGACGTGATAAATTTTACCCGTCACTTAAAGAGAAGATATTTTAGTAAACTCACCGTCGTGACAGGTGGGGTTATGTCCCGGGGAAAAAAGTCGTATGGCGAGAGACCGCACTTCGTCGCCACCCGAGAGCACTCGTAACGAACAGGGGGTTCCAACTCTCATAAGACTCCGTGTAACATAAAATTTTAGTGGCGCCCTCTCGATGAACTAGCTACTCCACCTTACTCCACCGTCCCACCCTCGTAGTGCACCATCCAACCACCGCACTGCAGCTGCACCTTATCCGAGTGGTGGGAGCAAAATACCGAAAGGAATACGTAGAAAAGAGAGGGGCGTGCGGGAGAGATAGAGAGAAGCGGGGAGAAGAAACTCTAGCATGATTTCGCCAGAGTTGAAACCCCCTGGTAACGATTAACACGCCTCTACCCGCACTTACGCTTCCTGTCTCGTCTGTTCCATACACGGCACAAGGACAACGGCACCAGAGGACAGCGGCGTTAGAGATACGGCACAACCGGCTTCCGAGTAGAGGTAAACACTGGCCGCCATATCGACTTACGAGCTTCGATACATCGATGCTTCGACTATCGCCTCCATCGATCGCTAGAGAGCGACGCACAGGATAACCAGCTGCCACCACGTGACCCGGAAGATGTAGTCTGGGGCACATAGACCCCGGGACTTGATATTTAATACTTTCGACATTTGTGATGCTAAATTTAGGCGAAAATAATATTGTTGGACACTAACTACAATAGTGCCAATGTACTACACGCGCTGTTCGCCGCATAAGAGAGAACCGTGTGCTTACGAAAAATTGTTTGCCGAGGGCAAGTATTGAGATAACCAAGTTGACGTCACAGGCTATGTGGTAGGGATAGACTGTAGGTAAGGTTGGTCTTGGACGAAATAAATATGGGAATCGTTGGGAAATTTATGAAACAAAATTTTCCACTGTAAAAGTAAGTCATAAATTTATTAATAATTCTCGTTTTCAACACATTCTTTAAATCCTTCAAAACAAACGGTCATCATAACCTACAAATTTATGACATTTTATTTTATATTAAAAAATTAAAAGAATGACAAGCGACAAGTAGGTACTCAAAATAGGCGGAAATGAATTTTGCACTCGAAAAATATAATTATTAATAAATTTATGACTTGCTTTTACGCTGGAAAATTTTGTTTCATCAATTTCCCAACGATTCCCATATATTTCTTTCGTCCAAGACCAACCTTACCTACAGTCTATCCCTACCACATGGCCTGTGACGTCAACTTGGTGATCTCAATTGTACCAGGCACGACTTGCCTAGTCGTCTAGCGGAAAAATGACACGTGACCTGCTTCCAGGTCCGCGATTGGGTCATGCGAGTAATTCGTAGGGCAGGTCGGGAAATTTGCTGGCGTCACAACTTCCTCCATCACTCTCGTCCTGCGATTCTAAGTGGCAACTGTCACCCACGTTTTGGTCAGCTAAATTAAAGAAATTTAAAGCAAGGAATTTGGAGCCATGGAAGGGGAATTCATATTGAGGTTTATTCCGGGACTCCAGGACGTCGTGCAGGTAGTGTAAGCTTGATTATATTCATTTTCTCTTGGCAAGTGGTTCGGGAATACTGGACATCGCGTAATTGTCAGCAACGCCTTATGGCGCCCATCACCACCACCACCGAGACCACTTTGCCTCTCTTTGCTCTTGTGCTCACGAGTGCTTTCTCTTATTTTCTCGGGTTATTTTATTCCGTCTTTCATTCTTTCTCGTGGGGATTAACGGCTTTAGTTATTAAGTTTCATTCTCATTAGATTCGAGTTCTCTCGAAGCGATGCAGTTAGAGTTAGTACACTCGGAATATTGTCGCGGATAACTCGGAGTGTCCCGAGGCTTGTAAAATGTCATTTAAAGGTTATTGATATATTGGCATTTCATCATCGAATTTTAGTTTCTATAAAATTTAGTATTTCAAATTTAATAAATCCTGTGCTGCCAGTTTTCATTTAATTAAGTTCTGGTTCATCTATTTATCACCCGTCAACTGTTGCGAGTTTATTTTGACCCCGCCTTGTGTTTAGTAGTGTGCATTTCGAGTCTCATTATTCTTATTTGGATAGATTTTGTCACTCTGTGAGGTGACTGGCGCTCAACGAAACTTAGATTTTGGTGACTGTATTTACAGGTGTTTCGAACTAAATAAAATTAGTTGGGCTTGATCAATAATAAAAGTTGACAGGTTCCAGGTGAAGAACTGCATCTCAATACCGAAAACCGATATTGAAAAGTATTTGAACAGAAAACTGCGCTGGCGGAGACGTTTGCGGATCGACTGCATTAATAGTTACTGCACAGTGCGGCCACTACCATGTATTTTAGGAGGGGACTTAAAAAAGTGAAAATGAAAATCAGCGCCGCCAAGTTTTGATAGCAAGAACTAATATCAATGCAAACGAAACCCTCGTTTTGAATATGAATCACGATGAACAGTTAAATGCTGTACTATTACACGGAGAAAAATAGTTGAAGTAATTTTACTCAACACTGTCGATTAAACTTGGGACTTAAGGACATTTGAACATTTATTAAATCCTAGTCGGGTAAAATGAATTTGATAAATACCTAATTCACCCAAAGTGAATATCAATAAGCATTGCATAGAAAATAGTAAGTTGAGTAAAACGTTGCCGACGACAGGGCTTCACAATACGTTAGTGGGTTAACCTGAAATGAATAAATATATCACAGACGCTTGAGGTGCTTCGAACGGTAGTTGAGTAAAATGAGCATCGGCTGTATTATTTCAACTGGCAATGATATGGTTGCTATGGTTACAACAGTTTAAAAATAACATCGGTAGTGACAATAGCGCCACCACTTGTTGATAGCAAACATTATAATTCGTTCCCCTTTTCTCCTATATGAGTGAACCCACTGTGAGTTACTGCCAGGAACGCAGTAGTTACTGCGCTTCCCGTTCTGGTCTCGTACAGTAACAGTTACTGCGCCCTCCTAAACCACTCACGCTTGATCAGCTATCGCTACTGCTTTCTCCCGCTGCGCGATACTATTGCGGATTTGGGAGTAATCATTAACGTTTACTTTTCTCCGTGTATAGGTGGTCTACAACTCTTTTCCACTTTTTATTTAAGTGCTATGAGGATCGTCCAACACTTTCTGATAGTTGTTAAGTGTTGCAATACTTTTATAGCGCCTTATTTATCTACTTAAGAAATATACTTACAATAAGTACCTAATAATATTAAGTATAATAATAATAATAATATATAATGATAATGATATATAATATAATAATTACTCTATTAAAAGTTAACATAATTCTATTAGCTTGAGGAGAAAGTTATGGTGACGGATACAGTGAACAAAATTGATATGTTAAATTCTCCGAGTTGTATACCAGCTGGAATGACGTTTGGATGGGGTTCTCGACAAAAATCGTCATTGAAAAATGTGTTCGACGAAAATTTTTCACGAAATTATTTGTCACAATACTTGCAGAAACTTTTTGTTGTTAAGGTTAGCCAGGACAAAGATTATAGAAATATGTTCCGAGGATTAGTTAATAGCGAGGAATATAATTTAGTGTGGGGATATGGATATAACAATGATGCACATTTTTCTGTGGTAAATATCTCGATCATTTTACCCACTTTGTATTTATTTAACAATTTCGGTCTATTATCTTTCTGAAAATTAATGCAGTGACTATGGTTTGTTTAAAGTAACTTTGTATTTACGTTATAGGGTGATGCTGGTAACCCCTTCATTGTCAAACACAGAATTAGAAAATATGTAAGTTTTATAAACATTTCTACTTGTCTTGAGATTTAAGGGTAAGTTTTATCCTTACTTTTTCGCAGTAATATAACAAACATGAAAATTTGTCAGGTAAAATTGCAATATTATAACCACGAAAAATAATTCGAAACAAAATATCAGTCAAATAGGAAGCAAGTATCGTTAACAGAACTTTTTCAGAATTTACCATACATACCTTGTACAACACTGTCGTTTCTTTTGAGCTTTGAACCCTAAAAATACTGACCCTGTCCTTATATCTCAAATAACTATAATTTCATCTTATTTAATTGTATTGTTGAAAGTTTCACAAATATATTTTCTTCATACAGGTTGCTGGCATTGCTACATACATACCAACAAAAAAATCAAAATATCCTTTTTTTTTCGTCAGTGTTAATTACCATAAAGCGTGGATTTTTGAAACGATGGATTATCTCTCAAATCATCACAATATCTAATTAAATGTTAGATGATATTTGTGAGATGGAGTTTTAAGATGTAAGAATAAAGTGGTTGACTTTAACATGAGATATACTTAATTTTTCTGAATGCTCTTGCTATAGTTAGCAAGTTTACTAACTGAAAGGTAAATACTCGATTTGGAAACGAAAATTGGAACTATTTCAATAATATTCCTCACATTACATATGCACTGAAAAAAAAAGATTAGGGATGTTCGGTTCCGATTCTATTCTTTAAAAAATCGAATGTTTGGTGGAACGATTTCGATTTTTGTATCGATTTTTTGCTGTTCGATTTTCTTGAGAATCGGTTCTTTACCCCCAGAATCGGAAAACCGATTCTCTTTTTTTCTTCAGGCTTTCTTCTTCTATCAGCAGTCACGATCCTGTTCATATTAATGAATACTGATAACCATTCAGTAAACTGTGGTATCAAAGTTTAAGATTAATTTAAATTTGATATTTCATACAATATTTGGTAGCGAAAATTTCAAAGAATCATTTACATAACCGATTTTACTGGCATCTTTATCCACGTTTATTGTAAAATGTCATGATAAGGATAGTTATCTCCATGTGTCCTTCAGCATTTTTTCTTCGATTCATGATTGAAAATAAAATTTAATTTCTTACTATATATAATTTAAAATCATTGTAATTTATTTAATGCCTGTATTATTGTAAATTTCCAGAGTGTGTTTGATTTTTAAATTACTAATGTTTTTTATGCGATCTTTTGTTTTTTAATTTTCTTGCTTAAAACTTGCATATCATTGAGCTGCTGGATGATGAAAATGATCGATCCTATGCTGGACCTGTAAACAAAGTTATAATACACGGAATGTATTAAATAACAACTACCTTTTTATCGTTCCTACTATATTGGTTGTTTATAAAGTCGTCGAATAAAATTTGTCAACTTTATACTTTAATGGGTGGATGATGAAATTTCATATACTTTGTAACTTTTTATCTCTGCGTATCAAAATATGTAGATTTGGCTTGTGAAATCAGTATAGGAAAGGTATACAGATAACTACTTGATATAGAACAATTAAGGCAGTTACTTAAAGGCCTTTAAAATGAAGAGTGCAAGATTTTTCCTTGTTTTGATTTTCATAGTTGCCGTTAATGGTGCAGGTATGTTAAATTCAAAGAAACTAGAACACATCTATTATAATTTCTTCATAGAAACGCTAAGACCTATAATAATTGAAAACTAAAAAATTTCAGCAGTCTTTTTGAATCATCTACATCTAGAGAAAATGATACTTAATTTAATTTAGTTATAATTACATTTTCTTTGGGAACATTACTTAATGTATTTTGTATTTTGTACTTTATTCGTTTATATCAGGTAGAATAAATATATTACTTCTTATAATCAACACAATAGTATATTACGTGCCTAGGCGCACAATGAGGGTTATTGTGTGACGAGCGACAATGTTCGCAGGAGATCGAAGCTAAGGCGTAGTCGAGGTATAGCCGATGCGTAGTCGAGACGTAGCTGAGGCAAAGCCGAGACAAAGCCGAGACGAAGCCAAGGTGCGATCAGTCCTGCGAGCATTGTCGCGAGTCTCGTAATTTCCCGAATTGTGTGCATTGGCAGGTATTCTATTTTATGTGACTTCGGCGCGGATACGAGTTTTTATGCGTACACTCGAATCTCGTTGTTTGCGGCGCTAGTCATTACACTTGATATATCGCGACTAGTCCCGGACATTTTGATTTTATCGATCTTGTGTAGTAGTAGCGTGTTGTAATAGAGCATGCGCAGTTCAAATGTACAAGGCTTTGTCAGTAGTGAGTAGGGTGCTAACGCTGTAGGAAGAAGAAGAAGAATAAGAAGATTCTGCTCCGCTGTAAGACTATATGCGCATGCGCAGTTCAATTTTTACATTATATTCCTCTGTAACGGAATACACAACATTCCGTTACTCTCAGCTGTAACGGAAAAACGAGTTTCCGCGCCAGAGGCACATAAAATATTTTTTTGGATGCACTTCCGAAAAGCACATACCTCCGATTGATTTAAAACTTACTACACGCACGTATTTTGAGGCGCTGATTACAAATATGATGATGAAAATACCCACAAATTTGATTTTCAAGGTCAAAACAACAAAAAATGTTTTTAACAAGTTTTTTAACTTTATGTCTATAAATATTGGTCAAGGAAAAAATTATCTCTCTCAAAAGTCATTGCGGATGCAAAGATCTATCTTTGATGTTTAACATATTTTTGCCGTAAAACCATTCTTTCGAAAAAATGAGACTTAAAAAGAAAATAAAAGCTGTCAAAACCCATTAAAGGCGCTTTTCCGAACAGGTGAACCTTCCTATTTCTATCAAACTTCTATCAAACTTGTATTTGGACGCACTGATTACGAATATAGTAGTGATACAGTCTGTTCCACAAGAAAAGGTACGCGTTTTCTCAGAAAGTTTCAAAGATTCTTATTCCTTTCTTTTATGTCCTGACTGTACGTTCGGAGGGCTACGGCACAACCGCCGACTCCTTTTAGTCTTGTTCGAAGTGTCAGATATTACACAACATTAAGCTATGAGTGCTATTTACGCTAAACGTTACTAAGCGGTTTCTTTGTGCATCCGTGCACGAGGACCACATCCTTCATACTCAGCTGCTGCCAAAGTGCTTAAAAAGTGTAAGCACTTCGTGCAAATATGGGTAGAGCGGTATAGGGGCAAAAAAACCGTCGATGACCTGCCAGGGAAAGGAGAGACGCGAGCAACGTCCAGTAAGGAGGGAAAGATGATCGTTGCACTGTTCAAGCGCAAGCCAACTCTCCGGCTGCATGAAGCTAAAGCTAAGCTAGCGGAGAAGGGACTACACGTTAGTATAAACACCATAAGATGCAGATTAGCTGAGGCGAAAGTGTAGTACCGTCCCAAGAGGCAGAAACCCCTGCTGTCAGAGGTTCACATGGAAAAACGCTTGGCATGGGCTACGGAAAATGTTGATCGCGATTGGTCCAATGTACTTTTTTCGGACGAAGCGTCCTTTTGGTTACGGGCTTCTATAAAACGTGCCTGGTCAGCCGCTGGTGAGCGTTTGCTCCAGCGAAATGTTAAACACACCATAAAGATCCATGTTTGGGGATGCTTCTCACAGCGCGGTTTTGGCTGTTTAGAGCTTTTTACAGAGAATCTCAACCCTCAAAAAATGCTTCAAATCTACGAAGATGGCCTTCTGAGATTTGCAGAGAAGATGTTTGGTGACAACAATAAGGATTGGATCCTTCAAGAGGGAAATGACCCTAAACATCGCAATTACCTCTGCACTAATGTTGGGGATGATGGCCTTTCTGGTATTTTTTAATAAGATGTTTTGTAGAAAATTAATACTTCATTTCGAAGTCATTTAAAATTGAAATATATTTAATTCCTAATTAAAAGTCCACGTTTCGACTGATACTTCAGTCCTTATCAAGACTAAAAAATATTACACAAACATAAAGTTCAAAGTTACAGTAAAAAATATCATTTCACTAGACATTGTATCTATGTACACTAACGTCACTTGGGATCTGATTACTAATTCTATCAGAAAAAGATGGAGTTTGATTAAACAACACACTTTTTTAAGTTACAATGGTTTTAATAAAGCTTTACTCTTATGTCTAGATTCAGCCTACAGTAACTATGATAATGATATTTATAAAGAAATTAATGGCCTACCAATGGGATCACCATTATCAGCAACTCTTACCAATATAGTAATGAAACAAGCAGAAACTAAAATTATTAACAAACTAACTTATTATATTAAAATTTATTACCGCTACATAGACGATACATTAATTTGTCTACCTAAGAATAAAATAAATGATATTCTTGACAAATTTAATAAAATACATCCAAAATTAATCTTTAGATTAGAAGAATCAATCAATGATAGTATTAAATTTCTTGATCTCAATATAAAAGTTAAAAATAATAAAATTATCATAACCTGGTATAGAAAATCTGTTTAGTCTGGAGGTTATTTGAATTTTTATTCAAATCATAGCCTGTCAAACAAAATCGGTATTATCTATTCATTAACTGATAGAGCTATACTTTTATCACATGATAAATTCCATAGCGAAAATTCAAATTTAGTTAAAGAAACTCTTATCAAAAATGAATATCCGTTGGATTTGTTGAATGAAAAAATTGCTATGACATATAAACTTCTTATGAGTAATAAATATTGTAAAAATAACATGAATGAAACTTGTGAAACTAAAGATTTTAAGAAAATTATAACTTTACCATATATACATAATTTTCAAGAACAATTATATAGAATTTTTAAAAATTCGAATTTGCAAATTATTTTCACCTACGATAATACTATTCAGCAAAAAATTTTAATGTCTGTTAAAACACCAACACGAAAAAAATTAAAATATAATGTAGTTTATGAAATCAAATGCATACAATGCAATAGTATTTATATTGGACAAACATGTAGATCTTTACACACTAGGATGTTAAAACACGCAAGATCGATTAAAAATTATAATGCTAATAGTACTGCTCTAGCGCAGCATGCCCATATAATTAAACACACTTTTGATTTTAAAAGTAAAAATTTTAGAGCATTAACAAAATTAAAAAAAAAGACTCTGCCTAGAAATGATTCATATGAAAAAAAATAATAACTCAATTAACTTCAGAATAGATATTGAAAATTTAAATGACATTTATTCTTATATAATCAAATGCGATTCATTGATCTTCGTATGAATCGGTTGAAATTCCAAATGAAATGGAAGTCTTAAAAGGTCACTCTGAATAAGAGAAATACAATAAAAACCGAATACGAATTGTATTGTAAACGATTGTTCACTTTAAATACATTATTTTCTATCGGAAATATTGGTTTTCAATCTGTTAATGCCGAAATTCCAGTGACAAATACGCAATTCAGAACACCTCAAAGCCCATTCAAATTTAACGCAAATGAATGGTTTTTTGTTTCCTGGGTTTTTTGAGAAAATACACGTTTATTTAATAAAAATGGTTATACATTCAATCTTCAAAGTAATGGCCATTGCTAGCCACACATTTTTCCCATCTCTCTGGCAATTTGTGTATGTCTCGCCAAAAAAATTGTTCGTTTTTTTAGTCAAACCAGTCATCGAGCCATTTTTTCACATTTTCGTACGAATCGAAGCGCTGTTCAGCAAGTGCGTGCCCCATTGATGAAAATAAGTGGTAGTCAGATGGAGCCAAGTCTGGTGAATAAGCCGCATGGGGGAGGGCTTCCCAGCTGTACGAATTTACCAATTCCCGAGTCTTTTTTGTTCGATGTGCTGGTGCATTGTCATCAAGAAAAATCACTTTGTGTTGCCTAGTTTGATATTCTGGACGTTTTTGGCGCAACGCACGATTCAAATCGGCCAATTATTGTTGGTAGCGTTGACCAGTAACTGTTTCACCTGGTTTCAGAAGGTCAAACCAGATAACACCCTTCTGATCCCAATCTTCGAACTTTTGTGGTGGTTTTCCACGATCTTCGTTTCTCACATCAAAATTACTACTTTTGAATTTTTTAAACCACTCGAAACACTGTGTTCTGCCTAGAGCATGCTGGCCGTAATCTTCCACAAGCATTCGATGGGCTTCCAAAGCAGATTTCTTCAATTGGTAACAGAAAATCAATGATGTCCGCAAATCGTAGTTTAAAGGCACAAAAATCGACATTTTTACTAGCGAAAAAAAATTAGTTGTTGTATGAAACTTGATTGTTTATGAACTGAATATTGTTGATAGAACTCAATGCGAATAAATGGCGTCAATGATTTGGTTTTACAGAGCGTGTAGTTTTACCTAGCGACACATAGATGTCATTACCGGTTTCATACTTGTAAACCTGGTACACGTCATCTACAACCAAGTATTTTATGCAATTTATTCTCCTATCTCAGGTGTCTTGTTATTCTTTAACCTTTTTTTTTCGCCCTGCAAACCTGCACTTCATGGACTTTCAACCCTTGATTTTTGAACTCCTCTTCATGACTTCCATTTGATAGGGGATGATTTGAATTGAGAAAAACTCCCTATCGTGTACCTGCCTGTTTGATTCCATTAAATCTCATATTTCTCGAAGAATAATGGTTTTAGCGCAAAAATGTATAATACTTCAAAGATAGATCTTTTCATCCGCTACATCTTTTGTGATAAATATATTTTTCCTAGATCAATATTTATCGGCATAAAATTTAAAAACTAAAAAAAAAATTTTCAAAAAATAAAAAATCAAATTTTCGGGTATTTTCATTACCATATTTGTAATCAGCGCCTCAAAAGGCGTGGGTATAAAGAGTTTCAAATCGATTGGAGGTAAGTGCTGATCTGAAGTTTATCCCAATATTTTGGAAATTAATCAAAATGGTTTTGCAACTCGGCGACCCTATTTTTCAGAAAGAAAATTAATATTTCTTAAATTGTCTTAGATGAGCTGTGATAACGAATTTTGATAAATATTTGTAAACTCACGTAGTTGATATAGACTCAAAATGTAGATATTAATGGATTCCTCTTTTTATATTTGTTCGTTTTGTTGATAAAACTTCCTATACTCATTATTTTTTTTTATTTCTTCTGAATCTGAATCAATAATATAAATTGCACATCTTAAAAACTCTCACTATTCTCTTTTAATTTCCATACGATTATTTAAAAAAAAACTAGATGATACCTGCGTTTACTGTTACGGTAATATTTTACAAAAATTATTGTGATTTTTTTGAATGATTGTTCCATGATTTTTACCGTTTTCGACAGCAATTAATTCTTCTCTACTAAGCGGTAAGATAACATCGGGAGGAAAAGAAACCAATCCAAAAAAAGCGTATTTCATGGCATCTATAAGAGTATCAGAAAATCCAGCAGACCCATTATGGTGGCTTCATATTTGTGGTGGGTGCTCAATTTCCTTGAAACACATTTTATCTGCAGCTCAATGTATAATGCTACTCTACAAGAAAGATTCAATCCTGAATTAAAAAACGCTGCCGCTTCTATTGGAAATATAAAATTATATGACCCTTGGAAGCGATATCATATTAAAGATTTTCATAGGCACAATGGCTATGATGAAAATGATGTAGCTAATACTGCTGCTAACGATATTGGAGTTATTCTGGTAAGTCTAAATTAGTTTATAATTTTGAATATATGGTTATTAGTAACTAGGTAGATTTATTGAGGTATTAACTCCAGCCAAATGTTAAAAATGAATTTTGCGTTTAACAATTGAAGATCCGTTGATTTTGGAAGTGTAAAGTTCTATACAATGATCGCAATGAAATTTTTGGAATACGCAAATTTCTAATATTAAATTGTGTGAATTCGGCTTTACCATATAAATGTTCTGTTTCTATGAATCATAAATACAGCGCAACTCTATCATCAACATTGAGATGAGTAATTCTGAGATTGAATCTAGGAAAGTTTTGTTCATGGAAAAATGTATCATATTAATATAAAAAAATAATCATTCATAATCAGTAAACTCTATATCATTTTAAGGAAAAAGTGGTGTAGTATATACCATTATACATATGGGTGATTCCACGTCAAATTTATAAATAAATTTTTGATTGCGCTGAAATTTTTTTTCATCGTTTTATAGACGATAAAAAAGGACACGTATTTTTTTCAATATAGCGCTTCTGCTGTGATGCAAGTTAAACTGGATGATGGTTAAACTGGATGCA
Organism: Diplolepis rosae; assembly: GCA_030998225.1. Classification (NCBI taxonomy): domain Eukaryota; kingdom Metazoa; phylum Arthropoda; class Insecta; order Hymenoptera; family Diplolepididae; genus Diplolepis; species Diplolepis rosae. The sequence continues at coordinate 3,377,420 of JAPYXD010000736.1, forward strand.
GCCATTTTGGGCTGGTCCGGCCTCTCCGTTTCCATGGGTTTGCAGGGGTGGATTTGTGCTGGACCTTTGCAAGCCCAGCTCAACATCCACCCCAGGTCCCGCCTCTTCCACCTTGCTGATAATTTTTTTTTATTTTCATTTTTTTGGTTCATTTTTAATCCCACGAGAAGCTAGGGAAACATTTGATTCGACCCTGCAGAGCCCCGCTTGCAGGGTTAAGGCTAAGTACTTGGGAAGGTCACTCGGTGTTCCCGAGGCACTGTGCGAGGAACCCTGTCTTACCCCCTAGTGTCGAGAGAGCCCATGGGCATGTTTGCGCATGCCCTGGCTTGGGGGGAGGCATTTCTTGGTCTCCGCGACCGCGACCGCCCCCGACCCTATCCATTCACACGAGGAAACCTGTTTATAGAGATCCTCCATTCACTCTAGGAAGCCCATTCGTGGGATCCCTCCATTCATTCAGGGGAGCCCGTTCATAGTTCTAAACTGACAAGGCTGGAGACCACCGCGGCCCCTGGACCGCGCACTAAGCCCCTCCACCAACGACAAGGTCCTACAGCTCCTAGGAGGGGTGATTCTATGTAGTTAATGGAAATTTTGTTTAAACGTTTTTGTTTATTCACTCTCAATTCTCAAAATTTTATATAGGCGGTCTACAACTTTTTTCCACTTTTTATTTAAGTTCCCTGAGGATCGTCCAACACTTTCTGATAGTCGTCGAGTGTTACAATACTTTTATAGCACCTTATCTATCTACTTATGAAATATACTTACAATTAGTACCTAGTGGCATTGAATAATTACTCAATTAAAACTTAACATAATTTTTTCAGCTTGAGAAGGAAGTTATGGTTACGGATACAGTGAACAAAATTGATTTGCTTGATTTTGATTTATGTATACAAGCTGGAACAACGTTTGGATGGGGTTCTCGACAAAAATTGTCAATGAAAAATGTGTTCGATGAAAACTTTTCACGAAATTATTTGTCACAATATTTGCAGAGACTTGTTATAAGTACGATTAGTCAAGTCCATTTTCAAGAATATTATTTCAGAGGTTGGTTAATAGAGATGAAGTAAATTTAGTGTGGGGATATGCACATGATCCAATGGCACATTTTTCTGTGGTAAATATCTCGATGATTTCACCCGCTTTGTATTTAACAATTTTAATCTATTATCTTTCTGAAAATTAATGCAGTGATAATGATTTGTTGAAAGTAATTTTATATTTACATTATAGGGTGATGCTGGTAATCCCTTTATTGTCAAAAACGAAAAAAGAAAATATGTAAGTTTTATAAATATTTCTACTTGTCTTGGGATTTAAGGGCAATTTGTATCCTTACTTTTTCACAGTGTTATAACGAACATCGAAATTTGTCAGGTAACATTTCAATGTTCCATCCGCGAAAAATAATTCAAAAAAGAATATCATTCAAATAGAAAGAAAGTATCGTTAATAGAATCTTTTCAAAATTTACCTTATATACCTTTTACAACACTGTCGTTTCTTTTGAGCTTTTAACGCTAAAAATACTGACCTTGTCCTTATATCTCAAATAACTATAATTTAATTTTATTTAATTGTATCGTTAAAAGTTTAACAAATATATTTTCTTCATACAGGTTGCTGGAATTGCTACTTATATACCAACAGAAGAACCATATTATCCTTTTTTTTTCGTCAGTGTTAAATACCATAGAGCGTGGATTCTTGAAACGATGGATCATCTCTCAAATCTTCATAATATCTAGTTAAATGTTAGATGATATTCGTAAGATTGAGCTTTGAAATGTAAGAAGGAACTGATTGACTCTAACATGAGATATACTGACTTTCTCTGACTGCTCTTCCTATAGTTAGCAAGTTTATCAACTGAAATGTAAATACACGATTTAGAAACCAAGATCAAAATAATTTCAATAATATTCCTCAAATTAATTGTGCACCGAGAGAAAAAATTAGAGATGTTCGATTCCGATTCGATTCTTTAAAAAATCGATTTTTTGGTATACCGTTTAAGATTAATTTAATTTCCTTCAGGAAAGAAAGAAAGAATAACTGAAAGTGAAATAACAAAAAATACCATATTTTAATAGTTACATAAACGATTTAACTGGCATCTTTATCCAAGTTTATTGAAAAACGTCATGATAAGGAGAGTTATCTCCATGTGTCCTTCAGCCTTTTTTCTTTGATTCATGATTGAAAATAAAATTTTATTTCTTACTATAAATAATTTAAAATTATTGTAATTTATTCAATACCTGTATTACTGTGAATTTCCAGCGTATTTTTTATTTTTAAATTAGTCATGTTTCTTTCTGCGATTTTTTGTTTGTTAATTTTCTTGATTAAAACTTGCATATCATTAATCTGCTGGATGATGATGATCGATCCAATCCTGCACTGAATATATGACTGAATGGTGAATACCGGACCTTTAAATAAAGTTATAATATATGGAATATATTAACTAACAACTACCTTTTTATCGTTCCTACCATATTTGTTGTTTATACAGTCGTCGAATCAAATTTTTCAACTTTATAATTTAATGGGCGGATTAAGAATTTTCATATATTTTTTTACTTTTTACCTCTGCGTAGCAAAATATGTACATTTGACTTGTAAAACAAATTTAAATCAGGGATACAGATTACTATTTGGTGTAAAACAATTAAGGCAGTTACGTAAAGACCTTCAAAATGAACATCACAAAATTTTTACTCCTTTTGAGTTTCATAATTGCCATTAATGGTGCAGGTATGTGAAATTCACAAAAACTAGCACACATCTATTATAATTTCTTCATAGAAACGCTAAGACCTCAAATAATTGAAAACCAAAAAATTTCAGAAGCCTTTTTGAATCATCTACTTCTCGAGAAAATGATACTTAATTTAATTTAGTTATAATTAAATTTTATTTGGGAACATTACTCAATGTATTTTTTATTTTGTACTTTATTCGTTTATATCAGGTAGAATGAATATATTACTTCTTATAATCAACACAAAATATTTTTTTGGGTGCACTTCCGAAAAGCACTTACCTCCGACTAATTTAAAACTCACTACACGCACGTATTTTGAGGCGCTGATTACAAATATGATGATGAAAATATCCACAAATTTGATTTTCAAGGTCAAAACTAAAAAAAATGTTTTTAACGAGTTTTTTAACTTTATGTCTATAAATATAGGTCAAGGAAAAATATATCTCTCTTAAAAGTTATAGCGGATACAAAGATCTATCTTTGATGTTTAGCACATTTTTGCCGTAAAACCATTCTTTCGAGAAAAATGAGATTTAAAAAAAAAAGAAAAGCTGTCAAAACCCATTAAAGGCGCTTTTACGAACAGGTGAACCTTCCTATTTTTATCAAAATTCCCATATTTACGTATTTGGACGCACTGATTATGAATATAGTAGTGATACAGTCTGTTCCACAAGAAAAGGTACGCGTTTTCTCAGAAAGTTTCAAAGATTTTTATTCCTTTCTTTTATGCCCTGACTGTAGGTTCGAAGGGCTACGGCGCAACCACCGATTCGTTTCAGTCTTGTTCGAAGTGTCAGATATTACACAACATTAGGCTATGAGTGCTATCTACGCTAAACGTTACTAAGCGGTTTCTTTGTGCATCCATGCACGAGGACCACATCTTTCATACTCAGCTGCTGCCAAAGTGCTTAAAAAGTGTAAGCACTTCGTGCAAATATGGGTAGAGCGATATAGGGGCACAAAAACCGTCGATGACCTGCCAGGGAAAGAAGAGACGCGAGCAACGCCCAGTACGGAAAATGTTGATCGCGATTGGTCCAATGTACTTTTTTCGGACGGAGCGTCCTTTTTGGGCATGGGTTCCCATAAAACGTGTCTGGTCAGCTGCTGGTGAGCGTTTTCCCCAGCGAACTGTTAAACACCCCTAAAGATCCATGTTTGGGAACGCTTCTCATAGCGCGGTTTTGGCTGTTTAGAGCTTTTTACAGAGAACCTCAACGCTCAAAAAATGCTTCAAATCTACGAAGTTAGCCTTGTAAGATCTACAGAGAAGATGTTTGGAGCCAACAATAAGTATTGGATCCTTCAAAAGGGTCAAGAGTCCCTATTTTTCAGAAAGAAAATTAATATTTCTTAAATTGTCTTAGGTGAGCTGTGATAGCGAATTTTGATAAATATTTGTAAACTCACGTAGTTGATATAGACTCAAAATGGACATATTAATTGATTCCTCTTTTTACTTTTGTTCGTTTTGTTGATAAAACTTCCTATACTCATTATCTCTATAAAAACTATTCGCTGAGTCTGTATCAATAATAGAAATTCCACATCTTAAGGACTCTCGCTATTTTCTTTCAATTTCCATACGATTATTGAACAGAGCTAGAAGATACCTGCTTTTGCTGTTACAGTTATTTTTTTACAAAAGTTATTGTGATTATTTTGAATAATTGTTCCATTATTTTTACTGTTTTCGACAGCAATTAATTCTTCTCTACTAATCAGTAAGATAACAATGGGACAAACAGTAACCAATCCAAACGAAGCGTTTTTATGGCATCGATAAGAGTATCAGAAAATCTAACAGACCCATTATGCTGGCTTCATATTTGTGGTGGGTGCTTAATTTCCTTGAAACACATTTTATCTGCAGCTCAATGTATAATGCTACTACAAGAAAGATTCAATCCTGAATTAAAAAACGCTGCCGCTTCTATTGGAAATATAAAATTATATGACCCTTGGAAGCGATATCATATTTTTTTTTTTTTTTTTTTTTTTTTTGGTGAGGAGGAAAAATAGCGAAATCTTTTATAGACGTTGTACAGGACTCTCCTAGGACGGGGCAAGGCATACCTGTTAAAACCAGAAAACCCCCTCTCTCGAACCAATACACCGCCCGCGGAACCGCCTTTCGGCTTTAAACTTCACTGGCGGTTGGTTCCAGCTTAAACTCGCGTACGACTCTTCCGTCATCCATTCGCCCGGGACTCCCATCCGCGGTCGCACGCCCATTAGGCAGACTGACTAGCCGCGCCAGTCAGGGGAGGAATAAAGCAATTCGTCCCCCGGACGACGCGGACGGCCGAGTCCGTCCAAGACGCAGGACCGCGGGTGCAGGCCCCGATGCGATTTCTACTCGATAAGTGTCCATTTTTGTTCAGACTGGAGCATGAGAGAGTCCATCGTGTCAGGTGTGAGTTGGGCGCCCACTTCCAGACCGACAGCCTCTCTTGCCACGCCCCACCTGGCACAGAAGAAGAGTGTGTGCTCTGCATTGTCCACAAGGGATCCGCAGTAGCAACACGACTCGACGTCTCGTTTCTTAAAGCGCTTCAGGTACGCATTAAAGCAGCCATGGCCTGAAAGCGCTTGCGCCAGGTAAAAGCCGACTTGACCGTGCTTTCTATCCAGCCAGGTGGTGAGCTCCGGGATTAGACGGTGTGTCCATCTCCCGGATTAGTCACCATGCCATCTCGTCTGCCATTTCTCGACGAGTCTGCGCCTTCCATCCTTGCGGATGGCCTCCTTTGCGCGAGCGATTACCTGCGGGTTTGTTAAGCAGGTTAGCTCCTTACGGAGCTGAAAGGTCTCTTTCCTTTCCTCCGCCAATAAGTCAATTGGCGGGACGCTCGCCAGGACCAGCACAGCACTCGTCGACACAGTTCGGTATGCTGAGACAATTCTCATCACCACACCTCTCTGTGCCGAGAACAGCTTCTTCAGGATAGCATGGTTGTTAAGGGCACTTGTCCAGACCGGAGCTGCATAAAGCAGCTTCGAATTTACCACGCTCGCCACCAGCCTTCTCTTAGCTTCCCTGGGTCCACCAATGTTGGGCATGAGCTGAGTCAGGGCGCCCCCACATTGGATGGCTTTGGCAGTCGCAGTCTGCAGGTGTTCGCCGAAGCTAAGCCTTCGATCCAACTGCACACCCAGGTACTTAATGCTCTTTTTCCACTCTATTTCATGTTCCCCGATAGCGATCTTCGGATATTGGAAGGATCTCCTGTCTGTGACCAGCAAAGCCTCGGTCTTCTCAGGGGCCATTTTCAGGCCTCTGCTATCTAACCAACGCTTTGCCCGCCACAGAGTATCATTGATCCTCAGCTCCAGAATTCCGACGTCGTCAGCAGCGCACACGACAAGTGCGTCATCCGCGAAGCCGATGATGCTCGTTCCAGCAGGCAGGTCCATGCGCAGGAAATCGTCGTACATGACGTTCCAAACGAGTGGACCCACCCGCGACCCTTGAGGGGCGCCACATGTCATCTCCTCCTTGAGAGACCATTTGTCGCCCTCATATATCACCCACCTGTCGCTGAGATAGTCATCTATCATTCGCAACAGGTAGTCTGGAACCTTTTTCCGCACCATCGCCTCGATGCAGATGTTCCATCTCGCGGTATTGAACGCATTGCGTATGTCAATGCCGATCAACGCGCAGAATCCCTTACGCTTACCAGTTCCTCTTCTTGCTTTAGTGGCGATGTCCACCACTGCCTGGATGGCGTCAACTGTGGACCTGCCTTTCCGAAAGCCAAACTGGTTTTCCGAGAGACCATTCTCGCGGACCATGTGACCCTGTAGTCTTTGTAGGATCATTTCCTCCAGAAGTTTCCCCATCGTATCCAATAGACATATTGGTCTATACGATGAGGCATCCCCTAGAGGCTTGTTGCCCTTCCTCAGCAGGACCAACCTCTGCTTCTTTCAGTCTCCGAAGAACCTCCCCTCCCGAAGACAGGAGTTAAAGTCTTCTAGGAGGATCTCCGGGTATACCCCGATCACCTCTTTGAGGATCTCGTTCGGTAACCCATCGATCCCCGGCGCTGTGTTTGCCTTGAGCCTTCCACCCGCTCTCTTTAGTTCTTCGAGAGTGAAGAGTTCTTCGCACCGGACCACGCAGGAGCTTCGGTCCTGTCTTTGGAACGGCTCTACATGCGGAAACAAGCTTCGCACGATATACTTGACCTGATCGGGATTATCCAGGCCCGGGGTCTTTCTTCTAGTCACCAATCTCTTGGTGACTATTCTGAAGGCGAGACCCCATGGGTCCTTCTCGACCTCACCAATCAAGTCTTTCCAGCACTGAAGTCGGCTTTTCTTTATGCCTTGCCTCAGAGCTGATTTTGCTTTTTTCCATGCCTCGCGCAGTAGAGAATCACCCTTTGAGCGGGTGAATCTCCGCCGCGCTGCGAGGCATTCCCGACGCAGGACAGATAACTGGTCGTTCCACCAGTACATTGAGTCCCCTGTACGCCCGTGCCCCCGTCGAGGCATCGAGTGATCACATGCTGCGACCACTTTCCGCCTCGCCGCCCGCACGGTGTCCTCCAACGACCCAGCAGACTTAGCCCAACCAAGCTCATCTATGAGCCTGGTTTCCTCAAGATGTTTATGTAGCCTGCCTTTGCTGACTCGTCTTGTGTTCCAGGAGGGGCTCCTTCCTTTGCCGCCCCTTCCCGTATTCACTGGGTGACTCCGTTCGCGGATGCTAAACTCAATGCACCGGTGGTCACTCAAAGTTATTACCTGGAGGACGCACCAGTCGACTATCCTTGAGGCAAGACGGGGCGCGGCAAACGTGAGGTCGATAATCGACCCCCCCGCTCCACGTCTGAACGTAAAATCCCTGCCCTGATTCAATACAATCAGGTCATTCCTAGCGGCCATTTCGCCGACCAAGATCCCCCTTCTGTCCAGACGGGCTTCGCCCCACTCGGGCGACTTGCTATTAAAGTCACCCGCGATAAGGGACCACCCACTAGCCTCTCTGAGGCTTTCCTCAAGGAGGAGGATCTGGGTCTCGAAGATCTTGAAGGGATCGTTGGGAGAGAAGTAGCAGCTGTACACACGTACCCCCGCCACCTCCACCCAAACGAACCCCGCGTCGGTCTCCAGGAAATCCCCGATACTCAAATCAGGGCTGCAAACAAGGATCCCAGCCCTCCTTGATGCATCCTGGTACCAAGAAGAGTTTTCGGACCATTTGTGTTGCTCACTAATATGCAACACATCGGCGCTCCTCTCCCTGGCAGTCTGCATCAGAAGGTTCTGGGCTTCCTTTCCTCTCCCAAGGTTGAGCTGCAGGAACATCAATTTCTTCCTCTCAACCTCTGGAGCTCTGCCCTAAATATTGGGCAAGAACCGCTCCCCGAAGCATGGGCGACATCTTTTTCACCCCTGTCAGCGCAGGTCAGGCACCAAGGGGGAGCCTTGCACTCCTTGGCCACGTGCGACGCGCACCCACACCTCCAGCAGGCATCCTTCCTGCCTGGAAGCGTGCAGCCGCGCGACACATGGCCATATCCTTGGCACCTGAAACACCGGGCAACCTCGACATGCTCTCGGATGCGGCAGTTCACCCACCCCACCCTTAGCCTACCGAGCCCCAGCAAGCTCTGGGAGTCGGCCTCGGTTAAACGGACCACCGCAGTCTGCACACCACCGAAGCGCTTGTATAGCCTGCACTGGTCCCCGAGGTCTGGCTTGCCCAGCGCGATGCATAGCGCGGCAACAACCTCTTCCCTTGTGACGGTCTCGTCAAGGTCCCTAACTTCCAGGGACCTCTTCGAGACCAAAGATTTAATTTCGGCCTTCTCTCCGACCACCTGGTCGAGCGCTTTTTCGAAGGCCGAGACGTTACCCCCTTTTCTAAGGACCAGAAGGATCTCCTCCCTCCTAGTTCTCCGGATGGAGAGGACCTCCGCTTCCGAATTCTGGGGGTTCACCTTGGCCTTCATGGCTTTCAGGATCTCAGCGTAGGACTCACCGTCCTTCGCCGATACCCTGACAGCGTTGCCCGACCTAGCAGTCGGAGTGCGCCTCGGCAACTTTGCCATGGCAAATGCAGGGGGCACAGGAACCTTTTTTTCCTTCTTTTTCTTATTTTTTTTCTTTTTTTCCACCAGCTGCCATTCCCCATCCTTCTGTGGGGTCTGGCCTCTGGTGGCCGCAGCGTATGTGGACGATGAGCTGCCCTTCCCTTTTTTGGGAATCCGATCTTCGGGAGGAGAAGGAGCAACCCTCTTCTCCCCCTTCGTGAGTTTTTTCGGGGTATCTCCCAGAGACGCAGAGCGCAGTCTCCGGAAGATACCCATCCTTTTCGAGGCGGGTTGGGATTCCAGCCTCTTCTGGAATTGCACCCCGCTTTCTAAAAGACATTTATGGGTGTTGAGCATTCCGCTCAACACCTCTGTAGCCTCGTTCACGCTGTCTTTAACATGTCCAGGGTTGTTTCTCAGCATACCCTGCTGGATGATGCTGAGGGCCCTGGCCAATTTCTCCATTTTTTTGTTTTGCTCCCTCAGGAGCTGAAGGACGTCCTTCCATCCCTCAGCTTCTGGGGAAGCACCCAAGCCCTTGCTTGCTGCTGTAGTGTCCGATGTAGACGCCAAACCAGCAGCAGGTGTCGGCGTGTTCAGCGCCTCCTCCTTCTCTTTACCCTTTTCTTTGTCTTTCGTCTTCATATTAAACGTAGTAGTTTTAAGACGGTTCGCCCATCATGGGAGCCCTACCGCGGTAGGGCTGCTATCCCCGCCTGTATAAATCCCTAATTGTGTGAGCCGAAACCGAGAAGCGGCTTATCGGATGGTCGATCCTATCGGCACATTTGAGAAAGCTAATAAAAAGGTTACGGGATAGGCCCGTGCCATAATGATGCAAAAGGTTTAACGTCACCCCTATCGACCGAGTGGTGCCAGGTCCGCCCCGACACCTTACCCGGACTTCAGGCTAGACGGTGTGCGATTTATCCTACGCCGCGTCCGATACAAGGAAATACTAACCAGGTAATCCTTCATTCCTGCGCCCGGACATCCATGATTTCAACCCCGAAATTGGCTCCAGACAGTAGGATCGTGAGCGGTCTTCCCAGTTTAACATGTGGTTTCACGGGATCTTTGCCCTTCGCGGCAGAAACCCGGAGGGACTTACGGTTACCCATATTACTTCCACAGAGGTGAGGTACTGATATCACGTCCTACCCTGGTCGAGAAGCTACTACTCTTCCCTTGGCTAGTCTATCGGGAATATCCACCAGGCGCCGGCCGCAGCCCCATTCACTCAGAATTCCATTCATTCTGGTGTGTGTGTGTGTCGGAGTCGTGCATGTGATTGTGGTGTGACCAGAAGAGCGCACGCGGGAAGTACAGCGTCGTCGCCGCATGCGCATTTGGGGCGATACTCCGATTAAGGGGCCCCCCGCATTCACTCCGTGTTCGTTCGTGCGGCATCAGGAAACCTGTTCAAGGTCCCCTGATGCTTTCGCTCCACACCGCGTCCGCACGCGCTTGAAGGTCGCAGAGCGACCGTCGTGGCGCGTGCGCCCGGCAGGCCCATCTCTAGGGAAAAGCCTGTCTATAGGGCTCCCTTGGAGGCCATCCTGACGGCAGCAGCCCTACTGCTGGTAGAGTCCTTGCGGCCACTACCGTTGGTGGGCTGCAGGACGCGTCTGCTCCGTGCTTGGCCTCATGCATTCTTCTCGGCGAGACCCTGCCCGCCCGCAAAACGCTCTCTCAGGTCCTGGGTGTTTTGTGTTCCGTGTAGCTGTCAATGTGTCGTGTCACGTTGGTGATGAAAAAATAAATGAAATTAACTGTAAGGTAAATACTCGACTTGCAAACAAAAATCGGAAGAATTTCAATAATATTCCTCAAATTAAATGTGCACTGAGAGAAAATATTAGAGATGTTCGATTCCGATTCGATTTTTTGGTATACAAGTTTAAGATTAATTTAATTCCACTACCTTTTTGTTGCTCCTACTATATTGGTTGTTTATACAGTCGTCGAATCAAATTTTTCAACTTTATAATTTAATGGGTGGATTATGAAATTTCATATATTTTTTTACTTTTTATCTCTGCGTAGCAAAATATGTACATTTGACTTGTAAAACAAATTTGAATCACGGATACAGATTACTACTCGATGTAGAACAATTAAGGCAGTTACGTAAAGAGCCTCAAAATGAACATCACAAAATTTTTACTCGTTTCGATATTCATAGTAGCCGTTAATGGTGCAGGTATGTGAAATTCACAAAAACTAAAACACATCTATTATAATTTCCTTATAGAAAGGCTGAAACCTCAAATACTCAATAATTAAACAATTTCAGCAGTCTTTTTGAATCATCTACATCTCGAGAAACAGAAATTTAATTTAAGTATATTTTGACTATTAATTATAATAACTTGAATCCCAGTATTGTTTTTGTAAATCGTAACTGTAAAGGTTTATGATTTGTCATAGAATGTATGTACAATACGGAATGATAAATATATTTCAGGAATTAAGAGAATTTATCTATCTTTTTCTTTTTCTTTCGTGAAGAGGAAAAATGACAAAATCTTTTATAGACGTAGTAGAGGACCTCTGCTTCTTTCATTCGTCAAAAAACCTCCCCTCCCAAATACAGGAGTTAAAGGCTTTCAGAAAGATCTCCGGGTATACCGCGATCATCTTTTTGATGATTTCCTTTGGCACCCTGTCGATCCCCGGAGCCGTGTGGGCTTTAAGCCTTCCGCCCGCCCTCCTTAGTTTTTCAAAAGTGAAATCCTCTTCGCATCAGACCATGCAGGAACTTCGGTTCTGTCTCTGGAATGATTCTACGTGTGGACACAAGCTTCGCACGATGTACTTGACTCGATCGGGATTGTCCAGGCCGGGGGCCATTCTTCTAGTCACCAATCTCTTAGTAGCTATTTTAAAGGCGAGACCCCATGGGTCCTTTTCGACGTCACCCATCAAGTCTTCCAACTTTGTAATCGGCTTTTCTTTATGCCTTGCCTCAGAGCTGTTTTAGCTTTTTTCCATGCCTCGTGCAGCAAAGTATCACCCTTTGAGCGGGTGTATTTCCACCGTACTGTGAGGGCAAGAATTTTACATTTGACTTGAAAACATTTTTCAATGTGTTTTGTATTTTGTATTGTAGTTTTTTTGTTGAAATCTGGTAGAATGAATATATGACCTCTAATACCCACGTATTTTGAGGCGCTGATTACAAATATGATGATGAAAATAGCCGTAAATTTAATTTTCAAGGTCAAAACTGAAAAAAAATGTTTTTAAGCAGTTTTTTTTTATGTTGATAAATATTGGTCTAGGAAAAATTTATTTCTCGCAAAAGTTATAGCGGATGCAAAAATCTATATTTGATGTTTAACATATTTTATGTGCCTACGGCACGTAAACTCGTTTTTACGCTACAGTTGAGAGTAGCGTAATGTTGTGTATCACGATACAGAGGAATGTAATGTATAAATTGAACTGCGCATGTGCCTATAACTATACAGCGGAGCGTAATCTTCTTATTCTTCTGCTTCTTCGTACAGCGTTGGCACCGTACTGAAAAAGTCTTGTACATTTGAACTGCGCATGCTCTATTACAATACGCTACTACTACACAAGATCGAGAAAATCATAATGGCCGGAACTAGTCGCGAAATATCAAGTGCAATGGACGAGAATCATGATGAATAGTAGATTAGATTCGAGTGTACGCATAAAAACTCGTATACGCACCGAAGTCACATAAAATAGAATATGTGCCAATGCACACAATTCGGGTAATTACGAGAGTCGCTTAAAATGCTCGCAGAACTGATCGCGCCTCAGCTTCGATCTCCTGCGAGCATTTCGCTCGTCGCGTAATAACCCTCATTATGCGCCTAGGCACATAATATACTATTTTCCGTAAAACCATTCTTTCGAGACAACTGAGATTTTCAGAAAAAAAGAAAAATTGCCAAAACCTATTAATGGCACAGTTTCGAATAGGTGAACCTTCCGATTCAGCAAAGTAAATGGAAGAACTCTCAAGTATAAGATTTTACATCTGACATAAGGTCTTAAGTCTTAAATGCGTATTATTAAGGTAGATGTAATGGATTGCCTAAAATTTCAAGTTGACTAACAAGTTACAATTTAGAATGTGTAAGTAAGAAAGAAATCGGGTAAGTGTGTCATGGCCTTGAAATTAAACTAATATAAAAGTATTTAATCGGGTGAAGTATATTTTCTCGTGCATTTTAATAGAGTTCATTTAAATGTACAAGTCTTAATTTCTATAATTTAGTGTACAGTTGTAAGGTGTACAATTTCATTGTGGTTAAAAAATTATTAATGAAATTATGTTCAGTAGGGTTTTCTCTTTTATCGTACTGAGTTTTATTGTGTAAAGTATATTTTTTCCAAAATTCAAATTATTATGTCTTGTTTCAATTGTAGAATTTTATGGTATAGGATTAGCTTTAGTGAGTTGGTTAAAAATATTAAAATTCTTAAATATATGTAATTGTGTATAGTCCCTGTGCGTATAATTATTTGTCTTGAGTTTTCAGACGATTAAAATTTAATTTTGTAGTTATTTCATTAAAGACAAATTACGTTGCCCTACTTTTATAACAATTTTGATACACATTCCTTTAAATGATATGTATAAATCGCATATGACAAAAACAAATTTTTTCGACACACGATTCTGATATGATAAACTAATAATAATAACTCGAAAAATTTATTTAACAATTATATTAAATATTTTATTTATATTTTAAAAAATGAATAATTATATATATTTTTTAAAAATTAGTTAAAATTATATAACATCAATGTGTCAAATTAAAATAATTAATTTTTTTTTCGCCCTGCAACCCTGTACTTTATGGACGTTCATCCCTTCATTTTTTAATTCCTCTTCATGACTTCCTTTAATAGAGGTTGATTTGAATTGGGAAAAACTCCCCATCGCGTACCTGTCTGTTTGATTCCATTTAATCTCATATTTCTCACAAAATAATGGTTTTTTCGCGAAAGTGTATAGAACATCAAAGATAGATCTTATTTTCCGTAACAGCTTTTGTAGGTGATATGTTTTTACTAGATCAATATTTATCGGCATAAAATTTCAAAACTTTTAGAAAAACATTTTTCTTGATCTCCTAGCCGAAAGTACGGTCGTCCCGGCCGCATTTCACTCCAGAAAGAACGACTTTTGTGGCCTTTTTTGTTTTTTTCGGCTCAGTAGTGTCGCTAAATTCATCGTTTGATTCGTTTGTTTAATTTAATTTAATGTGACTTCATGCAATTGCACGAAAGAGTAACTCTTAAAAAGAAATACAAAAAATTTATGTACACGGTTTATTTTATATTAATAATTATATTGATACAAGTAATAATAATTATTGTAATAAGATTAGTATTACTGGATGTGTGATGTTAAAGTTACTGTTGATCAATATTAATATTCTTAAAGAAGAATAAATTTTCTCTGGTATTTGTTAATTTTTATAATAATTTGATTTTCAATTTTTTTTTGCTGTTATTGTATGATTGAATTTTTTTTTAAAGTTTCTAATGCCCGCCCCGACCAGCAAAAACCTCGGCTTCGCCTCGGGTTTGGGCGTATTTTCGGCTGGAGATCAAGAAAAATAGTATACGATCCACAGCCAGCATGTTGGATGCCCTGGCGTATGTAATATGAATGCCTCGGTTTCGCCTCGGCATTTATAACACATACGCCAGGAACTCAAACTTTCTGGCCTAGGGTCGTAATATACTATTTTTTAGTTGTGACCTTGAAAATAAAATTTGCGGGTATTTTCATTACCATATTTGTAATCAGCGCCTCAAAAGACGTGGGTATAGAGAGTTTCAAATCGATTGGAGGTAAGTGATGATCGGAAGTATATCCCAATATTTTGGAAATGAATCAAAATAGTTTCGCAACATGGCGTCCCTATTTCTCAAAAAGGAAATTAATATTTCTTAAAATGTCTTAGGTGAGCTGTGATAACGAATTATGATAAATATTTGTAGAGTCACGTAGTTGATATAAACTCAAAATGTAAATATTAATTGATTCCTCTTTTTATATTTGTTCGTTTTGTTGATAAAACTTCCTATATTCATTATCTCTATAATCATTCGCTGAATCTGAATCAATAATATAAATTCCACATCTTGGAGACTCTCACTATTCTCTTTTAATTTCCATACGATTATTTAAAAAAACTATATGATACCTGCTTTTACTGTTACGGTAATATTTTACAAAAATTATTGTGATTGTTTTGAATGATTATTCCATGATTTTTCCGTTTTCGACAGCAATTAATTCTTCTCTACTAAGCGGTAGGATAACATTGGGAGAACCAGTAATCGATCCAAAAGAAGCGTTTTTTATGGCATCTATAAGAGTATCAGAAAATCCAGCAGACCCATTATCCTGGCTTCATATTTGTGGTGGGTGCTTAATTTCCTTGAAACACATTTTATCTGCAGCTCAATGTATAATGCTACTACAAGGAATATTCAATCCTGGATTGAAAAACGCCGCCGCTTGTATTGGAAATCTAAAATTATCTGACCCTTGGAGGCGATATTATATTCAAGATTCTCAAAGGCACAATGGCTATAATGAAAATAATGTATTCAATACTGCTGTTAATGATATTGGAGTTATTCTAGTAAGTCTAAATTAGTTTATAATTTTGAATATATGGTTATTAGTAACTAGGTAGATTTTTTGAGGTATCAAATCCAGCTAAATGTTAAAAATAAATTTCGCGTTTGACAGTTGAAGATTTGTTGATTTTGAAAAAGTAAAATTCTATACAGTGATCGCTGTGAAAGTTTTGCAATACGCAACTCTTTAATATTAAATTGTATAAATGTGGCTTTATATTTATGTTGAACATTTACATTTATTTCATACTTTTATATATGATTATTGAAACATGCCTCATACTTGCTACCAAACAATAATTAATATTTTGAAGTTCCGTTATATATGCAACTACATAATTATATTATTATTATTGGAAACTCTCTAAAGCATTGGATATATGCAATTTAAGTTTATCTGGTTCTATAAACGAAAAGTCATTTTGAAATATGTATTGTGTTATCACCCTTCCTAACGTACACACACAAAATAATGTCATCAACATATCTATGGTAAAATATTAAAACACAATTAAAGTCTTTTCAAAATTAAAATACAATAATTCTCGAAACCATTCATAACCATGTCCACAAATAGTGGTGAAATAGGTGAACAAAGCTTATTATATTGATGAAACAAAAAGATCTTTAAAATAATTGAATTACAGAACATATCAACAAAAGTAATGAATCGGTTCTAAATCAACACCAAAGAGATTTCAACCATAAATTTGATTGGGATTCGAAACAATTTTGTGTGTTGATTTACCATTGCTTTTTGATGAAAAAAAAAACACAGTGCAAGCTCAGCAATTGCTTGAAAAGTGCTACGGGGACTCTGCTCCATCAAAAACAACCATTTGTCGGTGGTATGCTGAGTTTAAACGTGGTCGTACAGACACTGAAGATGCTGAACGCTCGGGCTAGCCAAATGAGGTAGTTACATCTGAAACCATCAAAAAACTCTACCAAATCGTTTTCGAAAACCGTAAATTAAAATTGCGTGAGATAGCTGACATCTTCAAGATATCATACGGCACTGTGTATGCTGTTTCGCATGAAAATTTGTCTATGAGGAAGCTGTTGTCAAAGTGGGTGCCGCGTTTGCTCACGGTGGATCAAAAACGACAACGTGCCGTTGATTCCGAACGCTGTTTAGTTGTTTCGCGGAAATAAACCGAATTTTTTGCATCGGTGTGTGACAATGGACGAAACCTGGATCCATCACTACACTCCAGAGTCAAAGCGGTCGTCAGCCGAGTGGACTGCAGTCGGTGAGAAGCGTCCAAAGCTGCAAAAAACGCAAATGTGGGCGGTAAGGTTATGGCCTCAGTATTTTGGGATGCTCATGGAGTTTTTTTCATGGACTACTTTGAAAAAGGTAAGACGATCAATAGCGAACGTTACATTGGCCAATTGATGCGTTTGACGAACGAAATGGGGAGAAACGGCTCCAAATAAAGAAGAAAAAAGTGCTCTTTCACCAAGACAATGCGCCGTGTCACAAGTCGCTCGCTACCATGGCGAACTTGAATAAATTGAGCTTCGAATTGCTTCTGCACCCACCATATTCACCGGATCTGGCCCCCAGCGATTACTACCTGTTTGCAGACCTCAAAAAAATGCTCCAAGGAAAGAGATTCTACTCCAACGAGGAAGTGATCACCGAAACGAACCTTTATTTCGAGCCCAAAGATAATTCGTTCTACAAGAAAGGTATTGAAATGTTAGAGAAGCGCTGGACTGATTGTGTTGCTTTTGAAGGAGACTATGTTGATGAATAAAGTCGAGTTTTGCCAAAAACAAGTGTTTTTCCTAGTTAGTCCCGGGACTTATTGATCCACGTGTTAACTGTCTAAAGCTTCAAAGTATATGTAATTTTAATTTATCTGGTACTATGGAACTAATAGAAATTTTGTTTGAACGTTTTTGTGTATTCACTTTCAATTTGTATACTTTATTCACGGAGAAAAGTGAATCTGAACAGTTACCACCGAAACCGTAATGGTTACTGCTTTGACCGCAATTGTTGGGCAGAAAATTTGTGTTGTAGCTATTGTGCGTTTGCTACTGTCTTAGACCGAACAGTTCCTCCTTAGACCGTAACCATTACTCCGCGAAACCAGAAGGTGATCTGGAGGAATCATTACTGCGTTGGCAATAACAAGTATTCCTCTGTACCGAAAACGTTTCTCACGGCGCAGTTTTCGTTGCATACAATATCGGCAGGGGTGCCACTGAATGTAACAGCTGAGCGCATTGTGCCGAGTATTTTAGATACGCGTTCCGTGTTTGTTCTATACCGAAAACCGACATTGAAAAGATATTTGAACAGAAAACTATGCTGGCGGAGACGTTTGCGGATCGACTGCAGTAATACTATACAAGGTGCGTTCCAAAATAAACGAGACTGAGCTAAAATAGAAACGACAGGAACTTTGTTCTGATAAGTTCGAGTTTATTTATTCAAAATAGTCCCCTCCGGCCTCGATACACTGTTTTGCGCGATCCAAACGCTTTTCGAAAGAGTGTTTCAGGTCATTGACCGGATTGTCCTTCAGGATGTCGGTACAAGCCTTTTGGATGGCCTCTACGGACGCAAAACGTTTTCGTTTCATGGCCAAATGTAATTTTCCGAATAGGTAGAAGTCACAGGGAGCCATATCAGGCGATACTGTGAGTGGTTGACGGATAAAATGTGATTTTTGGTCAAAAAATCAGTGATAAGCGTTGAACGATGGGCCAGCGCATTATCGTGCAAAAGGCGCCAACTGACATTTTCGCGGTATTGCGGCCTCACACGGTGAATTTTCGGTCAAAATGCGATGAATTGAATCTTTTGACATGTTTAATTCCATTGCCATGTGTCGCAAAGAAGATTTTGGCTCATTTTTAATAAATTCACGCACAATTTCAATATTACTTGGTGTAATCACGAAACTTTCCTGACGGGGATATTCGTCGTCCTCGATGTCTTCACGACCTTCTTTGAATCGTTTAAACCACTCATGGACTCTGGCTCGGAGTAAATAATTGTCACCATACACTTTTTTCATTAATTCAAACCTTTCAGTAAACGTTTTACCAAGTTTCAAACAAAACTTAATATTCGCTCTTTGTCCGAAGTTCATTTTTCGACCGATGCTATAAACACACTCTCCCTTATAAAGCATTAACTCGGCTTCTAATTGTCCGTTGGTCATGAAATTTTGACAGAACGTCAGTGAAGGATGTACCTTCCCAACTCCTACTCCCATCAGAAGATAGCGCCACTATAAATAGCTATTTTTAAAAAGTTTCGTTTATTTTGGAACGCACCTAGTAGTTACTGCGCTTCTTGTTCTGGTCTCGCACTGTAACTGTTACTGCGCCCTCCTAAACCACTCACGTTCGAACAACTGACGCTACTGCTTTCTCCCGCTGCGCGAGCAGCGCGAAACTATTGCGAATTTGGGAGTAACCATTAACGTTTACTTTTTTCCGTGTATAGGCGGTCTACAACTCTTTTCCACTTTTTATTTAAGTGCCATGAGGATCGTCCAACACTTTCTGATAGTTGTCAAGTGTTGCAATAATTTTATAGCGCCTTATCTATCTATTTATGAAATATACTTACAATTAGTACCTAATAACATTGAATAATTTCTCAATTAAAAATTAACATTATTTTATTAGCTTGAGAGAGAAGTTATGGTTACGGATACAGTGAACAAAATTGATATGTTCAATTTTGATGTTTGTATGTCATCTGGAATGACGTTTGGATGGGGTTCTCGACAAAAATCGTCATTGAAAAATGTGTTCGACGAAAATTTTTCACGAAATTATTTGTCACAATATTTGCAGAAACTTGTTATAGCTACGGTTAGACAAGGCAAAGATTACGGACATTTGTTCAGAGGATTAGTTAATAGAAATGAAGCTAATTTAGTGTGGGGATATGGATCTAACCATATGGCACATTTTTCTGTGGTAAATATCTCGATCATTCCACCCGCTTTGTATTCAACAATTTTATTCCATTATCTTTTTGAAAATTCATGCAGTGACAATGATTTGTTGGAAGTATCTTTATATTTACATTATAGGGTGATGCTGGTAATCCCTTTATTGTCAAAGAGAGAAATATAAAATATGTAAGTTTTATAAACATTTCTACATGTCTTGGGATTTAAGGACAATTTGTACACTGATAGAAAGGAATGGCTGTTACAACGATATTTATGATTAATTTAACCTTACCTTATTGCTGGCATAGATACAGCAATATGAGATTTGTATTTTAACCATCCTATTATAACTGAATAAATATGAACGAATCTACCACATTATTGGTTGCTATGGAAAAAAGTATTGTTCGCCTTCCCATATTATATTTCTGATTCGACCAGTTTCACTTACAATATTTTGATTTCTGTATTCAACATCCTGCGTTGTTCAGAGAGACATATTATTTTATGAATACAATTATAAATTCCCAACCTACAACCGAATGGCTAAAACTCCCGAACCATTTCTATCAGTGTATCCTTACTTTTTCACAGTAATATAAGAAGCATCGAAATTGTTCAGGTAAAATTGCAATGTTCTAACGACGAAAAATAATTCAAAAAAGAATATCAGTCGAATAGGAAGAAAGTATCGTTAATAAAATTTTATCATAATTTACCTTTCATACCTTTTACAACACTGTCGTTTCTTTTGAGCTTTTAACGCTAAAAATACTGACCCTGTCCTTATTTCCCAATTAACCATAATGTCAATTTTATTTAATTGTATCGTTAAAAGTTTCACAAATATATTTTGTGTCCAAACGGGCGGAAAAATTGTGCCTCGGCGTCAAAATCGGGCGAAATGTTCATACCGCCCGCTTCAACGGGCAAAATGTTCAAACCGCCCGCTCCAATGGGCAAACTGTTCATACCGCACGAAACTTGACTGCCCGCGGCTAACTACGCACTCGCACGCAACGCGACTTTTTCCACCAATTTGGACACAAAACGTCGTGTGTACCTCGAACGACATAGTAGCGATGTGACTCGTGTGAATACCGCCCTCGCTACGCTCGGGCGGGTACACTTCGCACTCGTCATAATCGCCAACATGCCGCCCTTGGTACACAATCTACTATTGTGTCCAAACGGACGGAAAAAGTCGCATTGCATGCTTGTGCGTAGAGCGGAATGGAGTCAATTGTGCCTCGGCGTCAAAATCGGGCGAAATGTTCATACCGCCCGCTTCAACATGCAAAATGTCCATACCGCCCGAAACTTGACTGCCCGCGGCTAACTACGCACTCGCACGCAACGCGACTTTTTCCACCAATTTGGACACAAAACGTCGTGTGTACCTCGAACGACATGGTAGCGATGTGACTCGTGTGAATACCACCCTCGCTACGCTCGGGCGGGTACACTTCGCACTCGTCACAATCGCCACCATGCCGCCCTTGGTACACAATCTACTATTCTTTATACAGGTTGCTGGAATTGCTACATATATACCAACAGAAGAATCATGTTATCCTCTTTTTTTCGTCAATGTTAAATACCATAAAGCGTGGATTCTTCAAACGATGGATCATCTCTCAAATCTTCACAATATCTAATTAAATCTTAGATGATATTTGTAAGATGGAGCTTTGAAATGTAAGAATAAAGTGATTGACTCTAACATGAGATATACTGACTTTCTCTGAATGCTCTCCCTATAGTTAGCAAGTTTATCAACTGAAATGTAAATACTCGATTTAGAAACGAAGATCGGAACAATTTCAATAATATTCCTTAAATTAAATGTGCACTGAGAGAAAAGATTAGGGATGTTCAATTCCAATTCGATTCTTTAAAAAATCGATTTTTTGATGGAACGATTTAGATTTTTGAATCGACTTTTGCTGTTCGATTTTCTTCAGAATTGATTCTTTACCCCCAGAATCGGGGAACCGATTTTCTTTTTTTCTTCAGGCTTTCTTCTTTCATCAGCAGTCACTTTCCTGTTGATAGAGGAAAAAGGCATGAGTTCGTGGGTCGTGTGGTTGGGATGTACTTTTCCCACGTTCTTGAGACACTGTGCTAGAGTGAGAAAAACTCATGAAAGACACGTGATAGAGAGAGGTAATGAAATCTTTTCTCTCTGTATGCAAAAGAGGATGTTCATTCCGACATCAAAACAAAAGAAACAAATTTTCATTTGGTTCAAAAATACTTTCTTTGAATCAAACAAATTTTATTTAATTCAAATAAATCATTCCTTCAAATTAAAGAAAGTAGAGATATATTCTATACATTTAAATGCAAAGAAAAATCATTTCAAAAATATTCAGAATTGTAATAATTTATATTTATTTAAATATTCTGAAAGGGTCGATATTAATGAAATTTTTAAATATAATTATAGGGATGTTGAGTATATGAAGTTTTATGAAAAAAGCAAAGAAACGTAACATAGCGATTCAATTAATCATCATATTTTATGTTTATATCAACTACGTCATTTTACTAACATTTGCAGAAGTTCGTTATCGTGACTCACCGGAGACAACTTTTATGTAGTATAAATTTTATTTTTCTATAGTAGGGATACCATCCAATCAAGTATAGAATTGAATTTCTTGAAAGAAATATCATTTGGCCAATATTAAAAATAGTCTCACTACCTAGTTTATTTTTCATACCATTTTTAGATAAAGCTAGAAAATAGATATTTTTATTGAAATAGTCATTTTTTACGAACATTATTATGATTTTTTTATTACATGTCTCTATAGAAAATGTAAACGCGCACATTTCAAATTCCATGAAAAAATTAGTTGATTGAGTTAGTTTTCGAGATGATCAAGAAAATATCACTTACTTTCAGAATCAGAAAATAGTCATTTTTTGGTAAGAAGATCAAGTTGAGACAATAAATCATGCAAATGCTTCAGTTGGAGGTAATTCAAACCTCAAAGAATTGAACACATCTTTTCAAAACATTTTCCAGGAAGTTTTTTCACAAGACTGATAATATATACTCTTTTCCTAAAAATTCTCTACTTCCAATGCAAAATGATTCTATGGAGAACGCATCAACTTCTCAAAACCATCTACAAAAACTTGATTTAGATCAACGCAGTTTACGTTTTCATAGTGTATGGAATAATCCTGAATGTATGGAAACTGCAAGACTGAATGTTAAAATGACGTTAGTGCTAACGATGAACCAAATTCGTTGGATTCAAACAGTAAAAAATTCTTAATTACGGCTCTGAATGCTTTACATCATGCGGGAAAATGATCCCTCAGAAGAATTGCCGAACTATTTCCTCTGAGAATCATCAAAATGTTCGACCAATTATCATTTATTATTATTTATTACTATGTCTGGGACCCGGAACGGCCCCTGATGCTTGGGTATTCCCGTTGCATCACCATCTGAAACCTCAAGCGCGACCCCACAGCCCGTGACAAAGGACATGGACCTGGGCCACGTTTTTGGTCTGAATCACGGCTACGCAGTGATCCCAGAACGTGGGAGCTGGCGGCGCCCACCATAGATCCCACCAGCTCATGGCTTCTTCCTCGCCCGACTGCCATAGGTTGGTTGAATGAGGGAGACACAATGAGCTCGAGGCATCTATGGTGGGGGTCTCCAGCTCCCACGTTCTGGGACTGGGATCACTGCGGCCGCGGTGTGCCCACTCCCATAGGCCAAGTGGCAAAAGAAAAATAGTGATTGCTACGTCCCCTAGTCGCCGCTAGTGTGTCATGGAAATGAACGTCATGCGCGGTAAACATGTTGTCACTTGTCTGCATGTTGTGATTGATTAAAATTGATTGCGATTTCAAGTGATTTTAGTGAACTTCGATCTTTAAAGTTCTAATACCTAGACTAATGTGCCAACAATTAGCAGTGCTGTACTGTTTACCCTCCAAATGAAAATAGTTGTAGCTGCAAATCGGGTAAGTCACCAATAACTTTTGTTTTGAATCTAAAATAAAACTCATAAAGGCTTGGTTTCTCGTTTTGTTTATAAAAATTCATTGCGTATTATATTGCAAAACGCGGTAAGGAAGTTTGCATTAAAAAGGATTTTCGTTCTTTAGCTTTAAATCCGCATTTAAGTGTTGATAAAGATAAAACTCCAGTTCCCTTCAAAGCTGATTTAAGCCATGTAAAGTAACCTCAAATATAATAAAATCTGAATTTTTCCTTTTTCGCATGAGAAGGCGAAAATTTCGCGCTCTTTAGTACTGGATCTGTAGTGGAGGGGGAGGGGTAGTTTTCATGAAATCTAGTTCCTGCTACGTCCCCTAGATGTCGCTGATATAAATTCATTCCCCCCGCCACCATCTGTAAGTACCCCTTTGTAATACATGGGAGTGGGCACACCGTGACTGCGGCTACGTCTATGAAGAAGTAGCCAGTGAGAGCCTGGCGTTTGTCATTGATTTCTGGACAATAGCATAACACATCACTCAATAAGTTTCCGGTCTAACGTATAGATGGCACCACTGTATTCAAATCCATAGAATTTCTGGATAGTACCGACTTTCAAACATTAAGTGTCAAAATTTCATGACATTCTGACGTTTAGTTCAGAAGTTACAGAGGTTTTGGTAAAGCAGCTTTTATCATTTTCAAAACAATGGATGAAAAAGAGTTTCGAGTGCTAATTAAACATTACTTTTTAATGGGATAAAGTACTGTTGAAATGTTTTTTTAACGCCCTTAGCTATAATAATGCGAAGTCAGAGAATCGTCAGAGAACGATCAGAGTATTCTCTGACCGTGAAATGAACAATCATCGACTGTTCATCCATGAAATAGTTTTGGGAGATCGTAAATTAAAGTTACGTGAGATAGCTGACACCTTAAAGATATCAGAAGGTACTGTGTTTACAATTTTGCACGAATCTTTGGGGATGCGTAAGTTGTTTTCAAAGTGAGTACTGCGTTTGCTCACACCTGACTAAAAACAACAATGTGTCGAGGATTCAGAACGCTGTTAGGAGATATTCAAGCGAGGTAAATAGGATTTTCTGCATCGGTACATTACAATGGATGGAACATGGATCTACCACTACACACCTGAAACAAAAAAATCGTCAGCTGAGTGGACAGCAGCTGGTAAAAGTCGTCCAAAGCGACCAAAAACTCAACAGTGGGCTGGCAAGGTTATGGCATCCGTAATTTGGGACGTGCATGTTACTTTGTCTATAGACTATCTTGAGAAAGGCAAAACCATTAACAGCGACTATTACATGGCATTACTGGATCGACTGATCTCAGAAATCAAGAAAAAACGACCTCGCATGGAAAATAAAAAGTGCTGTTCCACCAAGACAATGCATCGTGCCATAAGTACATGAAATCGATGGCCAAATTGAATGAATTTAACTTCGAATTGCTTCTTCACCCACAATATTTTCTAGATCGGGTCCCCAGCGAATACTGGCCCTTTGCTGACCTAAAAAAAATGCTCCAGGGAAAGAGATTTGGCTCCAATGAAGAAGTGATTGCCGCAGCTGAGGCCTACTTTGAGAGCAAAGACGAATCATTCTACAAAAAATGCATCAAAAAGTTAGAGAAGCATTGGAATGAATATATTACGCTTGAAACTACCTCAAAAACTATTTTATCTATAGACAACGGTGACAAAGATAACAATTACGACATACAGGATTGAAAAAATTTATTTTTTGAGTTCAGGTTAATGTTAATGTTAATGTTAAGCTATATTTGAATTGTAACAAATAAAAATAACCCTTTTTTATTTTCAGAGGCAAATATTAATTAAGCGTCTGTTTAATTTTCGCCCATATTAACAGTTAGTAAATAACAAAAATTTTGTTATGGAAAATTAAGAATTTCCAAAATTCTTAAATGCGCCGAGTAGGTAATTGGAAAATTGGAACATAAAAAAATACATATAGAAAAAACACTTCAGGCATGATATTGATATTTTATGAGTTATTTTGAAATGTCCACCCTTGACCTCCGTTCCCGGCATGCACAAACAATAATAAATACTGAACTGGAAAATAAATTCAAAATAAAGATAATAAAGATATGGTAATATAAGGTAATGACGTAGTCAATGTGTAATTCAAAAGTGAATATACGTGTTCTATGGAGTGACAAATCCCTCGCATACGTGCAAGTAGCATTGTTTGCTCTATTCAGATATTTTTTTGGTGTCGGGATTATATACTTACAAAGTAGAAAAGTTAAAAGCTTAAGACACTTAAACTTAAAAAAATATAATTTCAATGCAATTTAAATATTGCTTCTTATGAAAGAAACAACTAACTTACTATTTCATGCATTATTTTAATAAGAGTAAAACATTGAAAAAAAACTTGTAGTATATAAAATAATTTGTTTAGAAATCAGTTTTTTTCGGTATCATGAAAGGATATCTTATATAATTAGATTTATTTTTGAAGATTTTTAACATCTGATAACAGAATTCATGTTAAACAAAAGTGATAGAAGTTCATATAGGTCTATAGCACTTTGGTATAAAATTTTGCACATTTGTCCCTGAATATTTTTTCAACAGGCCCGTCTATAATCATTTTTTCCGACAATAATTCTGATCGTTAAGAAAAACTTGAAAATGAGGAATGCTATTTTTCGCATCCTATGGGCCTTTATGTTTTTTGCAGACGCTATTGGTAAATATTTAACGAACTCAAGTGTAATTATTTGATTTGTTATAATTATTCACTATATATACTAAAAAACTATTTTGGAAATTTATAATACATTCACAGAACACTGAATTTGAAACATTAGAACTTGTGCTCTAAAAAAAATTGCAAAATATAACAAAAATTATCGTTCTTTTGATAAATGACCTCACGCAGAAAAATGGCACAGCATCAAAGTATTTTATCGCAAAAGTTCTACAAAAATGAGTTTCAAGATCTTACAGAGGAACAACTTGTTGGGTTGACTTTTTTTGCACATTGTTAATTTCAGTCCAAAATTGGATTTTCATTTTCAATGGAAAATTTCCAAAAAAGAGTAAATTTGCAGATCTTTTGTAGACAAATAATTTTGTTTCTTAACAAAAGTACCTCAAAATATGTAGTAGAAGTACCTTGAAATAATTATGCACCTTGGAATATCTTGAAGTACTTTGAAATTTCATGTAGTATATGCACCTTAAATATTTGAAAATACTTTGAAACATCTTGAAATACCATGATATATTCTAAAGTGTTTCGAAACGTCTTATAGTACCTTATCAGGTCTAGAAGTATGAAACCAGAATTTTTTTCAAAAGTTACACGTATGTTCCATGAAAATGATCCGAAATATTTTATTCACAGTAATCTCCATTGCTATTTACACATTTTTCCCTCCTCTCCGGAAGGTGATGAATGCCACGCCAATAAAACTGTTCGTATTTTGAATCAAACCAGTTATCCAGCCATTCTCGTACATTTCCCTACGATGTGAAGCGTTTTTCAGTGAAAGCGTGGCCCAGTGATGCGAACAGATGGTAATCCGACGGAGCCAAGTCTGGAGAATAAGTGTCATGCGCCAGTATTTCCCAACTGAATGTCTCGATCGTTTCCTTGACCCGTTTCGCTGATTTAAATCGATCATTTGCTGTTAGTAGCGATTTGTGTTGACAGTTTCACCAGGTTTTAGCAGCTCATAATAGATAACACCCTTCTGATCCCACCAAGCGCACTTTTTCGGTGGTTTTCCACGATCTTCGTTTCTCACATCAAAATTACCACTTTTGAATTTTTTAAACCACTCGAAACACTGTGTTTCGATGTTTCGATGCGATTCTGCAGCAGTTTTCTTCAAGTGATAACAAAAAACCAGTGCTGTTCGCAAATCGTAGTTCGTAGGCACAAAACTCGATATGTTCATGCTTGTAGTAAATACACTGGTATATCGAACTTGGGTTGTTGTCTACTGAAAATCTTTCTCAGTTGCTAGAGGGAGAAGATAGCGCTGCAGAAGCTGTCGTACCGTCCCTAAACTGATGTCAAGCACCATCTATAGGGGAATTCCGGTTTCATACCTATAGACCTGGTAAAATATTCTGAAGCACATTAAAATATTCTGGAATACCTTGGAAATATTTCACACCCCCCTGAAATATTTTAAATTACCTCCGATTTTTCCAAAGTATATGTTGTATATGTATATGTCCGCCGCTATGTGGCCAAAGCCAAGGCAGCGAAAGCACCGGTTCACCTCCTTTATCCTGTGGACTCTGCAGGAGACTCACCCGATCTTGATGTGAGCCCCCTTGAGCAGCTTCAGCGCCATTGCTTTCTCCAGAAACACATACGCCTTCCGGTTTCCTCTATAGGGTGTCTTGCTTAGAGACACCCTCAACTCCATCTCCGGTTCTTTATCGAAAAAGCTTCTGACCGCATCCTCGACCTCGATCCAAGGGATGAGATGACGGACCGTTCCCCTGGCTCCAACTTCCTCTTTAAATGCAGTGTCCAGTCTCCCTCTGCTTTTTGTGGAACATTTCAGTTCCAGCAGTGAGTCCTTGGAGCGCGTCTACCTGATTTTCTGGACTGTGGCACCCAGTTCATCAGGGTTAACGCGCTTCTTAAGTTCGCGCAGGGTGGTAGCGTAGCTCATCCCCTCCGCGGGTTTTATGAACACCGCTTCTGGGCGCGCACGGCGAGATTTTTCCGGCCTTCTGGAAGGCTTTTTTTCTTTATTCTTCTGGAGGTCTTTCTTCATGGGGACCTGCACCCACTCCTCTTCTTTGTTGGAGGCTTTAGGCCTCTTCTCCACCGGTTTCTTCATCGCAGACTCCTCTGGACTCACAGTCGGCTCTCAGATCCGCTTGCGTGTGTCCGGCGTGGACCTCGCAGCAGGATGTGGAAGGGTTTGGATTCCCTCGTCCACGACTCGCTTCCGTTTTTGGCGATCTTACCTCCTTCATCTTTTGTACCACGAGGCCTCTCATCAGGTACTCGATGGAGTCTAGGTAGCAGACGATATCCTCTACATCATACCGCATCGCCACGAGCTCCTTCTTCGCCTCCTGTATGCCGTCCCTGATGGGGAGGTGCATATTCTTCTTGGTCCTGGAGAAGCTCTCCATCTTTTCCAGGGCCGATTCCACCTTCTTGAGGATCTCCAACTGCTTCTCGTTCCGCTCGTGAAACCAGTCCCGGTACTGCCGTACCTGGGACTTATCGGTCTCGAACGAATCCGGCGTCTCCTCCGTCACGTCTAACTCACCTCCAAATAACTCCTCACACATCGTTTTATTTAAATTGTAATTCTCCATGATTGGTCCCACGATTAGCTAGGGAAGTATTCGGTCCACCCTCAGCACGGCAGTTAACAGCATCTTTAATATTAATAATAATAATAATAATAATAATAATATTAATATCATAAAATATAGTAAATATTCTGAAGTATCTTTAATATCCTGAAATAGTACGAAATATCTTAAAATACCTTGAAATTTCTTAAAGTACCCTGGAATAACACTATGTACTTTGGAATATCTCGGAGTACTTTAGAACATCTTGAAATACCTTGATATACTCTAAAGTCTTTTGAAATGTCTTATAGTACCTTAAAGTATTCTGAAGTGCATTGAAATATTCTGGAATACTTTTGTAATATTTCACACCATCCTGGAATATTCTAAATTACCTCCGATTTTTAAAAGTATATCAAGCATCTTGAATATTAATAATAATAATATTAATATCTTAAAATATATTAAATATCCGGAAGTATACTTAATATCCTGAAATACTATGAAATATCTCAAAATACCTTGAAATATCTAAAAGTACCTTGGAATATCTCAAAGTACCTTGAAATAACGATATTTACTTTGGAATATCTCAGAGTACTTTTAAATATGCTGAAATTCCAATATATATTTCGAAGCGTTTTCAAAAATCTTATAGTTTCTTGAAATATAGTAATAATATATTACTTGCCTAGGCGCACAATGAGGGTTATTGCGTGACGAGCGACAATGCTCGCAGAAGATCGGAGCCAAGCCGTAGTCGAGGCGTAGGTCAGGCGTAGTCGAGGCGTAGCCGAGTCGTAGCTGAGGCAAAGCCGCGACGAAGCTGAGGCGCGATCAGTCCTGCGAGCATTGTCGCGAGTCTCGTAATTTCCCGAATTGTGTGCATTGGCACGTATTCATTTTTATGTGACTCCGGTGCGTATACAAGTTTTTATGCGTACACTCGAATCTAATCTAGTATTTTAGTTGTTTGCGGCGCTAGTCATTACACTTGATGTGTCACGACTAGTCCCGTCCATTTTTATTTTATCGATCTTCTATAGTAGTAATGGATTTTATTAGACGCATGCGCAGTTCAAATGTACAAGGCTTTGCCAGTAAGATGATAACGGTGTACGAAGAAGAAGAATAAGAAGAAGATTGTGCTTCGTTTCATGGCTATGGGCGCATGCGCAGTTCAATTTTTACATTTCATTCCTCTGTAGCGCAATGTACTACATCGCGCTACTGTTAACTGTAGCGCAATGTACTACATTGCGCTACTGTTAACTGTAGCGAAAAACGAGTTTGCGCGCCGGTGGCACATAAAGTACTTTGCAATATTTTTATCCATATTGAGTATCTTGAACTTGAGCATATGAAATGCCGTTAAGTACCTTTAAATAATCTAGTTACAGACATATCTTGAAATAAAACTTTTATCTTCTTTTATAGCATTAAATTTATCTCAACTGGACAGTAAACTAGTTGGTGGAAAAACGATAAAAGATCATTCAAAAATTCCATTTTCAGCTTCTATTAGATTATTTATAAATTTCAATCGATTGCACATTTGCGGTGGATCTTTGATTACCCTGGTACATATTTTAACTGCCGGTCAATGTATATATCAAATTCAAAAATATAGTAAGCCTGATCTAAGAAGTGCTAATGTTTGGCTTGGAAGTCCTCTTCTTAATGGTACTGCAAGGATGTTTAATATTATGCACTTAGAGCATCATAGGAATTATGACCCAAATCAGCCAAATTCCACTAGTGGTTATGATATTGGTGTCATCCTAGTAGGTTTTTGAATTGTTTTTATTTTTATTAAAAACTAAAATGAAATTATTATTTATGATTATTTATTCAGACTCTGGAATTAGTTGAGTTTGATGAATAAATCTTCGATTTGATAGTTTAAGATCTTCGAACAATGAAAATTCTGTCTTTAAAATAGCATCAAGATTCAAACTGAAAAAATTATTAATTACTCAGAAATTAACATAATTTTATCAGCTTAGAAGGAAAGTTCCAGTGACAGTTGCAATACACCCAATTGATATACTTAAATATAAAATTCCTTTTGAGTTTGGATCAACAGTCGGATGGGGGTCTGAAGAGGTAATAAACGTGACTGATACTATTCAATTAAATAATTCAATGATGTCACAAAGAATTAAGCGGATAAATCTTCGAATTTTAACTGACTTTGAATGCGAGAATCTTTATTTTGAGCGAATTATTGGGATTTATCATATATGTGGCTTAGGAGAGAAAAAGGGTGAACAAATTGCTGTGGTAATTGACTTTGTTAAATTATTTAATTTTCACGTTTGTTTATATATTTCACCAAATTTTAGGCATCTTTTTATTCATTTTACAGGGAGATGCTGGTAATCCTCTGATCGTTAAATACAACGATGTAGAACATGTATGTTTAACGAATATTTCTACTAATTTTTCGATGTAAAGACATTTAATACTACGGAATGAAGCGCGCTCGAATTTGAAAAAGTAATCAATGAGTTTGATGTCTTTTATCACAAATTAATGAATTAATCACAAATTTTTAGTATTTTGATTACATACCGTCAAATAAGTTAATTCCATCTTCAATACTCACAGAAATCTTTTTTATACCGTTTTAACTATGTAAATATATTATTCACATAGCCTCACTGACAGACAGACTGCGCGCATCATATAATGCGCATAACAGCGCTTAGCAACAAGTAGGATATGGAGGGGATCCCTCTCGCGTTTGTTACAGAGAGGTTTCCGATGCTCGAGCTTTTCGTTACAGGGAATCTCGAGTTTAAACATTTATATAATAAACGAGTAGCTACTCTTTTCTGTAAGATAATTTTTTGCGTTCGCAAAATGTCTTTCTGAAAATTTGGAAAATGTAACAGAAGACAGTAATGAAGGTTTAACATCATTTGAGTGAACATTTTGCAAACTTTTTTTTAGAGTTCATCAAAATGGGATTATTATTTGTGATTATGGTTGACTATAACATCTTTTGTAAAGTGTTAATCATAACAAAGATGGCAGACGATCTTTTATTGTTTTCTAATATATTTTATTAATTTTTAGAAAACACGTTGTATCTTAAAAAAATTATCTTACAAGGATTTGTAAGTCACGTTTTCTGGTAAATTCATGGACCTCATTTAATGTTAATTACAATATAATATTTGGATAACAAATTCCCAATAATAGCCAGAACTGATGGCAAAAATATCCGTGGTTTCCTAATTTATGACGCTAATTTATATGATTGTAGTCAAGTGACATTTAAGTTTGCTTTCTTATAATCATATATTATAATTCTGATTTTATGAAACTAAATTATAGAAAATGTTACAAATCTGTTTATTTCATGCAGGTTGCTGGAGTTGCTTCTTATGTTCCAGGAAGAGGTGGTGTGTATACAAGTCTTTTTGTCAGTGTTCATAATCATTTAGGCTACATTCAAGGAGCAATGGCTCGTCTCTCGAATATTACAAGGAAATATCCATGTTTTAGTGTAAGCGAAAACGAAGATCATCATATTTATTGATTAGAGATGATACTTATCCACTCGATTTTATAAATTCAGAAAATTAGTTTATTTTCAAAATGTTTGGAAAATATTTCTTGTGAATAGAAATTGTAAATCTTTTGGACTCTTTGAGGCGATAATTACCACCAACTTTATTATTTGTACAACTTTGCTTCCGCTGTTTTTTCCCAAATTTTGAGGCTCTATTCTTAAAAAGTGATTATCTATTTATGATTCAAAGTACTGTCCGTCACTAGCCACTACTTTTTTCCACCTTTCTGGCAATTGAAGGTGCGCATGAAATAACCACCTAGGCGCTCGGCCAGTAGGCCGAACGGAGGGGAAACGCGGCCTCTGATTAGCTGAATTTTTCCTAAACGAAATTTCAGCTAATCAGAGGTCGCGTCCACCCTCCGCTCGGCCTACTGGCCGACCGCCTAGTCGGTTATTGCACGCGCATCCCCAATTGTCGGATACCATGAGATATGCAGAGTTATTAGGTGAAAATTGCGTGAGATAGCTGACACCTTAAAGATATCATACTGCAGTGTGTACGCTATTTTGCATGAACATTTGTCTATGAGGAAGCTGTTGTCAAAGTGAGTGCCGCGTTTGCTCACGGTGGATCAAAAACGACAACGTGTCGTTGATTTTGAGCACTGTTTGGAGTTTTTTTGCCGAAATAAACCGAATTTTTAGCGTCGGTATGTGACAATGGACGAAACCTGGATCCATCACTACACTCCGGAGTCAAAGCAGTCGTCAGCCGAGTGGACCGCAGTCGGTGAGAAGCGTCCAAAGCGGCCAAAAACGCAAATGTGGGCCGGTAAGGTGATGGCCTCAGTATTTTGGGATTCTCATGGAGTTTTCTTCATCGACTACCTTGAAAAAGGTAAGACGATCAATAGCAAACGTTACATTGGCCAATTAATGCGTTTGAAGAACGAAATCGGTGAGAAACGGCTGCAAATATTCACCGGATCTGGCACCCAGCGAATACTACCTGTTTGCAGACCTCCAAAAAATGCACCAAGGAAAGAGATTCTACTCCAACGATGAAGTCATCACAAAAACGAACGCTTATTTCGAGGCCAAAGATAAATCGTTCTAAAAGAAAGGTATTGAAATGTTAGAGAAGCGCTGGACTGAATGTGTTGCTTTTGAAGGAGACTACAAGGTGCGTTCCAAAATAAACGAGACTTTTTCAAAATAGCTATTTATAGTGGCGCTGTCTTCTGATGGGAGTAGGAGTTGGAAAGGTAAATCCTTCACTGACGTTCTGTCAAAATTTCATGACCAACGGACAATTAGAAGCCGAGTTATTGCTTTATAAGGGACAGTGTGTTTATAGCATCGGTCAAAAAATGAACTTCGGACAAAGAGCGAATATTAAGTTTTGTTTGAAACTTGGTAAAACTTTTACTGAAAGGTTTGAATTAATGAAAAAAGTGTATGGTGACAATTGTTTGTTCCGAGTCAGAGTCCATGAGTGGTTTAAACGATTCAAAGAATGTCGTGAAGACATCAAGGACGACGAACATCCCGGTCAGGAAAGTTTCGTGATTACACCAAGTAATATTGAAATTGTGCGTGAATTTATAAAAAATGAGTTAAAATCTTCTTTGTGACACATGGCAATGGAATTAAATATGTCAAAAGATTCAATTCATCGCATTTTGACCGAAAATTCGCCGTGTGAGGCCGTAATACCGTGAAAATTGCAGTTGGCGCCTTTTGCACGATAATGCGCCGGCCCATCGTTCAACGCTTATCACTGATTTTTTTACCAAAATTCACATTTTATCCGTCAACCACTCACCGTATTCGCCTGATATGGCTCCCTGTGACTTCTACCTATTCGGAAAATTGCATTTGGCCATGAAACGAAAACGTTTTGCTACCGTAAAAGCCATCCAAAAGGCTTGTACCGACATCCTGAAGGACATTCAGGCCAATGGCCTGAAACACTCTTTCGAAAAGCTTTTGGATCGCGCAAAACAATGTATCGAGGCAGGAGAGGACTATTTTGAATAACTAAACTCGAATTTATCAGAACAAAGCTCCTGTCATTTCTATTTTAGCTCAGTCTCGTTTATTTTGGAACGCCCCTTGTATGTTGATGAATAAAGTCGAGTTTTGCCAAAAAAATGTGTTTTTCCTAGTTAGTCCCGGGAGTTATTGATCCACGTGTTAATACAACACAGCGAGCTGGTCCCACCAAATGCAGAGCATAACCTTGGCACCGTGAATATTCGATCTGGCCGTCGACGTGGAGGCATGTCCGGGCATTCCCTATAATTTTCTGTGGTTGGGATTATCGTAGTGGACCCATTTTTCCTTACCGGTCACAATGCGGTGTAAAAAACGCTTCCGATTCTGTCTTTGAAGCAGCTATTCACAAGCAAAGAAACGCCGTTCAACATCTCTGGGCTTCATTCCGTTTGGAACCCAATTTCCTTGCTTCTGAATCATTCTCATGACTTCGAGCCGTTTCGAAATGGCTTGTTGAGTCACTCCCAATGATTCTGCTAATTCTTCTTGCGTTTGGGACGAGTTTTTAGCAAGTAATGCCTCCAATTCGGAATCTTCGAAATTTTTTTTTTCCACCGATATGCCGGTCCTTGACATTTAAATCACCGCTCTTGAAGCGTTGAGACCACAGTAGGTCCACTCTTATAGGATTAAAGGGGAAAGAATTATAGTGTTTGCTATCAAAAAGTGGTGCCGCTATTGTCAATACCGATGTTCTTTTTAACCTGTTGTAACCATAGCATCCATACTTTGATATTCTTTTGATAATATCTGATGGTATTAATCATTGATTTATGTTTAAAAATTTTCCGCTCTTTAGAATATACCTAGTAA
This sequence comes from Diplolepis rosae, assembly GCA_030998225.1. Lineage (NCBI taxonomy): Eukaryota > Metazoa > Arthropoda > Insecta > Hymenoptera > Diplolepididae > Diplolepis > Diplolepis rosae. Next base: position 3,412,528 of record JAPYXD010000736.1, read on the forward strand.
CAAGGTGGGCATTGAGTGGCATTGAAATGTAAAAATCTGGAATGAAATGGAATCGAGAATGAAACTTTTGAATGCATTTTAATGCCTAGACATTAAAAGACGTTCAAAATTCCATTTTCAATTTCGTTTCTTTCCAGATTTTGAGATTTCAATGTCATTCAATGCCCACCTTCTTACTGTGTATCGGGTTGCGGGGTTTGTTCGTTTTGTTTGCATTAATATTAGTTCTTGCTGTCATAACTTGGCGGCGCTGATGCTCATTTTCACTTTTTTAAGTACCCTCGTAAAATACATGTTAGCGGATGTACTGTGGTTGAAACCACTCACGACTCACGACACGTTTGTTCACTAGGAGCAGTCTCACTGTAAGTAATTGAGAGCATTCGATGAGCCTAGGCTACAGTTTTCTTCAAATGAAAGCAGAAAATCAAAACTTCCCGCAAATGACAAGAATTTGGCTCGAAAACTGACATCTTCTATCGAAAATAAATTTATGATGTAAAGACAAATTCACTAATGTGGTGCTCTCGTTATGTTGACAGATGTCCAAGCTTTCTGTGAGACATTTTTTATATGTCTATCTCGATCAGCACTTACCGCTGCAGCCATCTATCGAAAAACGGCGGAAGCAAAGTTGTACACCTAATATATAAAACCATGTCCCATTCAAACTATACAAGATACGAAAAAACGTTATCATACAAACTAGTTTACTAGAAAAAGTTCTACTTTGCATGCACACATTTTTTAATTAGATGCATTTTTTTCGTTTTAATTTACAAAGATACTATTAAAAATCAAAAATGCTATTTTTAAACCAAATTATTCGAGAAATAGAAAAAAAAGTCATAATGGGGAATTATTTGCTTGATTAAGTTCTACAAATTTGCATTCACACATTTGGGGGCGTTCACATAATACGTCACGCGATTTTTAGCTATTTTTACCCCCCCCCCCCCCCGTCCCGACATGTCACACAAGGTCTCAAACCTCAGCCCCCCCCCTCGATTTCACGTCACACCTCTTAATTTTATAAAACATTTGTCGTTAACGCGTACAAAATCCAGTAAAAAAAGAAGCTATTAATTATTATTGTAGATAATCTTTTCAGAACTGTTTTTCAAATTTCGTGGGTACACATTTAATGTGTGACGTAACGCAGAGGAAGACCCCCCTCCCAACATGTCACACCACGTCACAATTATCAGACCCCCCCCCCCATAAACTGTGTAACGTATTAGTTGAACGCCCCCTTTTTTCATACGAAAAAAAATAAAAATACTTAAGAAATGATAATCAGATAAAAGTAGATTTTTCTTTATTCATTGTTGAAACTTTCAAACCAATTTACCACTGAAACATTGAATTTATTGCGAACGAAATATCCCGATCGAAAAAATTCGCGTAGTTCTCCAGTCAAAAAGATCGCGTAGTTTATCTCCATTAGACTATTTATTATGGGGCCACGTGAAAGATGAAGTCTATGCAGAAAACCGACAATCCATTGAAGCCTTGAAAACCAAAATTCGACGCGAAATTGGTGAGTTAGAGCCGCAATTCTGCAAAAATGTAATCTAAAAGTTTGACAAAAGGATCGACGTTTTTAAACGTGTTCGTGATGTACATTTGTCCAAAATTACTTTTTATTCATAAATTGTAGACCTTCCATATTATTAGCAATAAATAAATACAGAATTTTCATCCAAAAACTGTGTTTTATTTAAAATTCAAAAGCAAAGTCCCTATTAAAAAGCCTTGTATAAAATTTAGAACCTAATAAATTAATAAAATAATATTAAACATTCACAAAATGCGGTTCTGTTCCCGTTTTACTTCACTTTTCGATAAAATTTCACCAATATATTTTCTCCGTGATGGAAACAAATAATTAATTACTTGATACATTATCTCAATCGTGTTTTTCTTAATTAATTCAAACTTGGAAAAGTTAATAACGTCTTTGATGATGTAGTAATTTCAACACTTTTGTCCCTGAAATGATTATCAGTATAATCAGTTCTGTATATAATTCTTGAATATACAACAGTTTGCGGCAGTTGGGAAAAAATCCTGAAAATGAAGTTTACTATTTTTTATACATTGTGTGCCTTCATAATCTTTACTGATTCTACCGGTAAATATATAATATTTTTAATTCTATATTATAATCAATTAAACTATTTAAATGTACAGATTAATTCTTAAAATCTTAGATCAGAAATATTCAACTTTGGACATTTTGTTTAACTTATCTACATAGATAGAAAACAGTAAACTTTAACATAAAAGTCATTTGTTCAATAAGTTGTTCATAACAAAGAAAATAATTGTAAAACAAGTTTGTAGATTTGAAAGAAAAAAATCTCTAGATACAGTTACCCATTCTGACTTCGGGAAGTTTCCAGTTTCGGAACAGCAGCTAAAAAAATGTAATGAAAATGGAAGCATAACAAAAGTATTTTTCACCAATAGTAGCTTCACTTTTCAGGGAATTAGTCCAACAAGTATTTTAAAACATTCCAACTTTTAAACTAATAATTATTTTCTAAAAAATGTGTGCAGGTGTGAGTTTATATGATATTATAATAAGATATTTTTATGACTCAGATAATAATCATATGATGCACATAACTTGCATTTCGTGCGAGTCACGAACTGCGATGCATAGCGCATGCATGTTGCAGTCGCGGATGACGCGTTCACAGGTGTGTGAGTTTTGAGTCGAGTTTTGTCAGTACGAGACTCAAATGTGGTTAGCACGCGTGAGGCCAATGTGAGAAATTAAAAGCGTAAAATCAAGAAATTCATGAACAACAAGACATTTTTGAAATCATGGAAATTAATTTTATGAATATAAAATGCATGTAAACAAGCAGTATCACTCACACTATGTGCGGATTTTTTTATTCAAACATATTCAGTGTGATTCACGTATCAAAAAATATTACTTACGATATTATAAATATGAATTAAGAGTTCTAAATGTTTGGAAAAGTATTTCTTTTATTCTGATTCATTTTGCAGCATTTAAGTCATCTATTTTGGAAAATAAATTAATTGGTGGAAGAGAGATAGAATCTCCTCTAAAAGTGCCATTTGCGGTTTCTATAAGATTATATATAAATTTCATTTGGTTGCACATTTGCGGCGGATGCTTGATTTCTGTGCAACACGTTTTAACTGCTGGTCAGTGTATATATCTAACTAATAAATACAGTAAACCTGATCTAAGAAGTGCAAACGTTTGGATGGCGAATCCATATTTAAATGGCACGCCAAAGATTTCTAATGTTAAACACTTAGAGCACCATAGTAAATATAAGCCAGAAAATCCAGAGGTCACTAGTGGTTATGATATTGGAGTTATCCTGGTAGGTTTTTTAATCAAACTTTTAGTAGATAATCGACTGAAAATCAATAGTAATTTGGAACCATCTCGAACATAATAATATAACTTTAAAAAGAATTTTATACATGTTGGGTATAGATTCAAAGTAGCATCATACGGAGAAAAGTAGTTCGAGAAACTTTACTTAACTTTTGAGCAAAGTTGGGACAAATGGACAAGTTGTAGATCATTTAATACTATTGTAATAATTTGTTAATGTACATTTTTAAACTTTAATCTACGTTTTCAAGTTTATTGAACTATGATACATTCTTTAACATTTGGTGCCTCGCAAATTATAACAATAATATTAATTAATCTTCGACTTGTCCATGTGCCCTAACTCTGCCTAAAAAAACCGTTAGAACCCGATAGAACCCGGTTAAAACATGGGTTTCTACCTGGGCGTAAACGGAGTTGTGCACGGTTTTTGCAAATGGGACCTGCCCCGGGTTTTATCCAGTCCTATGAAGGGTTCTAAATGGATACAAAAATTGTGTGACTATCGGGTTCTACACGGGTTGGAACCAGGTTGTACTCGACCTTAAACGGGTTCTAAATGGTTCAAAAAATTGTGCGCCAATTAGGTTCTATAGGGATGTCCAATAGGTTCTTAGAAGGACTTTAAAGGGTTTTATCTGGGTTTTATGCGGGACCTAAAATTGTTTCGCGTATATGGTCTTAAACGGGTGTTTTAAGCAGGTCGTATCCGGTCCTAAGAAGGATTTTGTATATCCATAACAGGGTTCTATACGGAACCAAACATTGTTGCGCTAGGCCCATTTAAACACGCAGAGCGCACTTGACCAAATTTGACAATCTATGTCTCCGCTATGACCCGTTTAGACCCTGTTAGACGCTCATATACCTTCGATTCAAAAAATCCCTGATAGAACCACGGTAGACCTGTTTAGACACCCAGAGTGCACTTTGGCCAAATTTGTCAATCTATGTCCTCACTAGGGACCGTTTAGACCTTGATAGACGCCCAAACCTATGATTCCTTAGATACCTGATACACCCACGCTGGACCGGTTTAAGCACTCAAAGTTCACTTTGGAAGAATAATTTTCATATACTAATCCCGGACGGTAGCCAGGTATACGCTGTTAGGTTTCGTTTTCGAATTAAAATAATATAATTAAAATACCAATTACCCATGTTGAACTCGCTTACACCCGGATAGCATTCCACAATTATGTTACAATTTCCCGGTAGAACCCAGGTAGGTCCGGATAAAGTGCAGAGCTTATGATGGGAACCTACCCGGGTTCTAAGTGGCGTTTCACCCGGATCCAACCATGGTTCTAACGGTTTTTTTAAGCGGGGAACTTTGCTCAAAGTTGAGTAAAGTTTCTCGAACTATTTTTCTCCCTATGAGATTGAAATTAAAGAACTTATGAGTTGATTAAAAATTATCATAATTTTATCAGCTTAGACAGAAAATTAAGGTGTGGGAGGCAGCAAAGCCGATTGATAGGTTTGAAGTAGACATCACTATTGATTTTGCATATACAGTCGGATGGGGCTCTGAAAATATTATAAACTTAGATGATACTATAAATTTAGGCAATGCAGTATTGTCAGCAAAAATAAAACGATTAAATTTAACAATTCTAAGTGACTTCGAATGTGAGAATCTTTATCATGAACGAATTATTGGGGAGAATCATGTATGTGGCTTGGGAGTGAAAAAGGGTGAACAAATTGCTGTGGTAATTGACCTTTTGTAATTAACTAACTTTTGGTATTTGTTTATTCAGAAACGTTATTAAACATGGTGTACTTGAAATAAATTATTAAAAGGATTTTTCTATCGTTTTACAGGGAGATGCTGGTAATCCTCTGATTGTTACCTACATGAATAAGGAATATGTATGTTTCTTGACAACTTGAAATTAATTTTAATCTTTGATATACTATTCGGATAGGTTTCCATTTCGTGCAATTCCGTTCTATTCCACGCCATTTCGAGTCTATCCGAAGAAATTTTTTAATTTTGGTCGATGCAAGGAGTGAAAATCAATCCGACTTGATCCGAGACTTCCAATCCGAATGAATCCGAGTATAGTTTTCAATCTGGTTCAATCTAACGTCGGAATGATTCGGATTGGCAAGTTGAAATTGATTCATATTGAACATTTTTTTAAAATTAATTCTTTTTGGAGTTTTCGGATTGATTCGGATCGATTTTGAATCGATATCTATGGCGTGAGATTGAAATCTTTTTTCTTGATTGGCTCTGATTGGCATGGAATAAAACAAAATAATACAAAATAAAATTCTATCCAAAATTTGCACCAGGGAGGCATTTTATTATTTTCCCTTTTTCATATATTATATATAGGGTGAGCCATTTTTATCATTACTCTAATTATTTTATTGGACGGAATTATTGATATGATAATAATTTTAGGGGAGAACCACAATAATTATTTTGCAGCGGCAAAACTTCATGGAGAACGCGATCCAATCAAAAGACATCCAGCAATGTATCAATGTAAACCCTCACTTAGAGAGCTTGAAATGGAACTATAGTTAGTCATCGCCAACATCACGAATACGACAAAAATGATCCACGCTTTATTACCATTTTAGCGATAATTCATCTTGACCCTCACATTAATAGTCGTCAAATAGAAAGGAAAACAGGTATACCCCGACATACAGTATTACAAATATTGAATGCGAGAAAGTATCATGCCTATACATCACATGAATACAAAATTTAACTCTGAATGACATGATATTGCATTAACATTTTTGGCGATGGGCTTTTCGAATGTTTCAATGGGATCAACACTTCCTCAGGTATGTTCTTCTTTCTGATGAGACAACATTTCTAAGCACTAGAGCGTTGAATGGATATGATCGCCATCATTGGTCAAATGTAGATCTTTAGTGGTTCAGATCCGTAGACAATCAAAAACGCCAGTTTCATAGTCCGTTGTTCCTGGGTAACGCTAAGAGTAGGATTCAAAACATTCTTGCGATCGCACTTGAGCAAAGCTCAGATAAAACTTCACTACACCAATCTCTTGTGACCCCTATACCTCATTAAGATTATTTTTTTCATAGTGAACACCTTCAACGATATGATTTTAAGGGACTCGCAGTATTCAAGCACCCCATACAAGAAAGGCAAGGGACTCACGGCAATCAATCACCACATACGTGAGAGTCAAGGGGACTCAAAGCACCCCATACGTTTAGTGCAAAGAGATTCACAGTACACAGAGAAAAGTAAACCTTAATGGTTACTCCCAGAACCGCAACAGTTACGCACAGCTCGCGCAGCGGGAGAAAGCAGTATCATTAACTGTTCAAACGTGAGCGGTTTTGGAGGGCGTAGTAACTATTACGGTCCTGGCAGTAACTATCACTATAGTTGATCCGCAAACGTTTCCGTCAACGCAGTTTTCTATTCAAATATCTTTTTAATGTCGGTTTTCAGTATACGAGGTCTGTCTGGAAAGTATCGGGGCTACCTTTATATCTCCGCGCTGGCGTTATTCTTCATCATCGGGCGGGTGGCATCCTTCAAAGTAATCCCCACTAGATTAAAACACACGGTTCCAGCGATGTTTCCACTTTTCGAAACAGTCCTGGAACTCACTTTTAGGGATGGTCTTGAGTACGCTCGTCGCATTATTTTCAACGGTCGTTTTGTCATCGAATCGCTGTCCTTTGAGCGGTTTTTTGAGTTTTGGAAACAGCCAAAAGTCATAGGGGGCTATGTCGGGACTGTACGGGGTTGTCGAAGCAATGCGATTCTGTGTTTACTCAGAAACTGCTGCACAAGATTCGATGAATGCGCTGGCGCGTTATCGCGGTAAAGAAGCCAATCACCGCACACACGCAAGTCATTCCTAAAATCTTGTTCAAAATTCCCCAAACAGTAGTTTTCCGTATTCCGAGATCTTTTCCTAGTTCACGAACAGTTAATCGACGATCACCTTCAATCGCAAGTCACACCCGCTCAATATTATACCACTCTTTTCTTCGTGTTTTGTTCATACACTCATTCCGAAAGGCCTTCTGCATCATTTGAGTAGTTTCCGAACTCGTTTTTCCGTGTTGAAAACAAAATTTGATGCAAATTCGTTGATCTTGTTTTTCAGTCATTTTTAACAGTTACAAAATCCGCCGAACTCAAAAATAGCTTTGTAAACAAAGACACGCTGCGCATGAACTATACGTCCGGCAGATGTCAGTAAGCAACCGATAGCTTCGTGAGGTTTTTTCTGTTGACGTTCATGCCCCGCAGAAGTCGCTCGAACACTATGGCGCGGAGATATAAAGATAGGCCCGATACTTTCCGGACAGACCTCGTATAACAAACACGGCATGCGTATCTGAAAAATTCGGCACAATGCGCTGAGCTGTTATATTCAGTGGCGCCCCTGCCGATATTATATGCAACGAGGACTGCGTCGGGAGAAACTTTTCGGTATGGAGGAGTAATTGTTACTGCCAATGCAGTAATTATTCAGTAGCAAACGCAGAATAGCTACAACACAAATTTCTGCCCAATAATTGCGGTCAGCACAGTAACCATTACGGTTTTGGTGGTAACTATTTAGGTTTACTTTTCTCCATGTAATAAAGCAACCCATTTGTGTAAGTCAAAGGGACTCATAATACTAAAGCGTCGCATACGTGGAGTGCAAGGAGACTCACAATAATAAAGCAGCCCGTACGTGAGAGGCAAGGGGACTCACGATAATCAAGCACCCCAAAGGGTACAACTGAAGGTCCACGTCGTTATTCCTGGGTAACGCGGAGAGTTATTAGGTGTACAAAATTGCATCCACCATTTTTTCCCAAAATTTGAGGCTTTATTCTGTCTATCTTTCTGGCAGTTGTCGGATACCATCTCGAAAAAACGATGCGTCTTTTGAAGTGATACACGAATCAATCCATTTTTTGAATTCTTCATAAGAGTGGAAACGCTGATGAGCCAGGCCGTGTGCCATCGATCGAAACAAATGGTAGTCGGAAGGGGCAACGTCTGGAAACTACGGCGAGTGGGGTAAGATCTCCCATTTTAGCGTTTCCAAGTATGTCTTGACCGGTCTTAAGACACGTGGCTGGGCATTGTCAAGCTGGAGGATAACTTTGTCGTGTTTCTCTTGGTACTGTTGCCGCTTCTCCTTCAATGGTCGGCTCAAACGCATCAATTGCATTCGATAGTGATCCCCTGTGATGGTTTCACTCGGTTTCAACAGCTCATAATACACCACACCGAGCTGGTCCCACCAAATGCAGAGCATAACCTTGGCACCGTGAATATTCGATCTGGCCGTGGACGTGGAGGCATGTCCGGACATTCCCTATGAAATATATGCGGTGTAAAAAACGCTTCCGATTCTGTCTTTGAAGCAGCTATTCACAAGCAAAGAAACGCCGTTCAACATCTCTCGGCTTCAATTCGTTTGGAACCCAATTTTCTTGCTTCTCAATCATTCCCACGGCTTTGAGGCGTTTCGAAATGGCTTGTTGAGTCACTTTCAATGATTCTGACAGTTCTTCTTGCGTTTGGCACGAGTCTTTAGCAAGTAATGCCTCAAATCCGGAATCTTAGAAAAAAATTTCTTTTCCACCTCCACCTAATAAATTGAAGAAATTCTGCAGATTGCACTTGAACCAAGCCCAAATGAACATGACTCTTTTTTGTGACTCCTGTAACTCATTTAAGTCATTTTTTTCATGATAAGCACCTTCAACGATAAGATTCAGGGGACCTACGGTAATCAAGCGCCCCGTACGTGAGATACGAAATTTACTTGATTCCTGGCATCATTTTCTAGACGTTTTTCATGATGTTTTTTCAATCAAATATTGTCTACTTCAAATATTATAAGTTAAGCTTCAAATGACCTTGACCTTGGACTGAATATCGATTTCAAGTTCATTGCCAAATCTACATGCTCTTTCCGAGATAGGGGTTTCTTTTCGGAAAACACAAGTTGACCTTTAAATCACCCTTAAAATAGAAGTCAAGGTCATAGTCAATGTCACTGTCTTATGGCCCTCTCCGAACGAAACAAATTTGCATGGAACTTTTTTCATTATCTTACCTTTCCAACAAGATAATTGGGATTAATAATTAAAATGGATCACCCTGTAAATAAAATAATTCTAATTCAATGAGACCAAATCAGAAAGAAAATTTTAAAACACCGTTTGTTTCATTTAGGTTGCCGGGGTTGCTTCTTATGTATCAGGGCGGGAAAATGTGTATAGTAGCCTTTTTGTAAAAGTTCTTAAACATTCCCGCTACATTGAGGAAGCAAAGGAACGACTTTTGAAGATTCCCAGGAAATATCCATGTTTTGATTTAGACAAATATGATTCAATTTGAGTATATTAATTAGTTTAATTACACATTATATTTATAAAGTGAAGTTTATGGACCAGAAAATAAACTGATTGTCTTAAAACCAAAATTGCATTTTTCCCTCCAAGTTCCACTCGTTCTTTTTTATAATATCAACTTTTTTCGAATTCTTAAATGATTGAAATAATTATGTAACACAAATTAAAACATCCCAGATAACAATCGTGTATGATTTTTATGCCAAGTGAGCAAAAATACATGATTATGACTCGTACCAAGTGATGCGTACGGAGAGAGTAAGGGTAATGAATCGCATTATGCCCGCACGCGTGTCGTTTCATTAAAGTGCAAGTAATATGTAATCCCTCATGTGGCAGATTCACCATATATGGGTTTTCAAATTATTATTTGTTTCAGAAGTTGACAAATAATTTGTTGACATACGCTTCAAGACGATCGAATATGCTATAATCTGTGCCAATGATTTTTATATCTCAAACCTTCTGGCTTCTATTGGCTAGAAATTTGAAAGCTACAGAGAAGATTGCAAAGGGTCTTCAATAGCAATGAGAACCCCAAATTCCGAAAAAAGAACTTAAGGTTTCCTATGGGTTCTTATTTTCTCATACTAGATTCGACACGAAAAGATAGAAACCTACCATGAATTATCATGTGGGATATGTATTAGGTTCTCATCTTTCCATGCGAAATCCTTCATGAGTTTCTCTCCGGGTTTACATGGCATAATCCCACTTGCATACCCATCATATTTTCAGTAAGGTAAATGAGGATAGAAACCGATAGAATTTCTTACTATTTTCTTTACATATTGAAAGAAAAAATTGAAAAATCCCAACGCACAGTAAAAACTGGAACAAAACAAATTTTAGATCTTTCGAGAGATGGAGGCTGTGACAAAAAGAAATAAAAATGTTTAACCTTTCCAATTCGTTTTGATATTTTTACAACATAAAAAAATACGCTTGTAAAAGAATAGGAAATAGTCACTTTAAGCTATAAGATCTAGTCATTAACCCTCAGTAAAATTTTTGAATTGGATTTCATTTCATCTTATTTCGTTCTATCCTATTCCAATTCGAAATCTGTTTCTGCGTCAATCCGATAGATTCCAAGCTAAACCAAAAAAAAGCTTGTAATCTCGCTTGATGCAAATCGGCTAAACATCAGTGCCAATGAATCCAAAACTTCAAATTCGAATTAATACGAACCAAGTTTATTCGGATTAGAAATTTCGGATAGAGTCGGAATGATTTTCAGCCATTTTTCATCAGCAGAGATTGAAACCTTTTTCAAACTTTTTTCCCAAACTTTCACCAGTGAATTTGATAAAGTTTATTCACTATTATATAACCTCAAAATGACAATTCATAAGTCACTAACATCAGAGTTCTTATCTGCTATGTCTAAAGCATACAATTTTTAGAAATGATAATCCTGATATTCGTTGATCTAGAAAAGTATACATTTATGCTAGAAAAAATAATGAACAGAACTTTTTAATTCCTCTATTAGAAACCTTTTTCTCTTTTGATTTGACTTTCGTGGAAACTATCCGGTGCTAATGTGATTTTCATGCTCGATGAGAGACATGAGGAGCATGGAATACTTAATGGCAAGGTGCTTGAACCCAGATAGCGCACTATCTTGTTGTCAGAGGTTGAAAAATGTCGATACCAGTGCAGGTCAAGACGAGTCATAATCAGTAGCTGGGCGCATTTTCCGGTTTTGTCAGTGGAATGACGACCCTATTCCATTTTACTAATACGTTTTTACTTACAGTTACATTCAAGTTGTCTAGCATGGTTGCTGAAATCAAATTTAAATTTCTACTCAAATCGCACTTTTGGTCTCAACTCCATAAACTTTCCACAAAACAACAATATTTTGAGAAAAACATTACTCGAGCACAAAAAAGGACAAGTTCGTTAATCAGCCACATTTAACCAAAATTTCGAAAATTAGAACATTTATGGTATTTTTTTAAACTAATTTTAAGCTAAATCCAAAAAATTTCAATACTGGTTTCTGATGGTACTCAAAAAGCTCTACAAATTATTCTTATGGAATTTTCCAATCAAACGCAAATTTGAAAAATTACAATATTTTAAAACTTAAAAAAATTATTAATAAAATTCCATTTTCCAGTCAAACTATACGAGATAGGAAAAAACGTTATGATACAAAATTGTTTACTAGTGAAAGATCTACAAATTTTGATTTAAATGTTTTTTTTATAATATCTATATTTTTAGTTTTGATTGGAAGAAAAAAATGTACTGTTTATAAATAATTCCACTCTGAACCGAAATATGGAAGATACGGAATAAACGTCAGAATAAAAAATTGCTTTCTAAAGGGGCTACACCACTTTAATCGCCAAAAAAAAGTTTTTTCTTGTGTAAATTATTTTCTAATTTATTCAAATATTTTGTGAATTTATTTTATTTTTATCAGAAAGTTTTATTAGAAAACCAATTTTTCTTGAAATTGTTGCCAAAAAAATATGCATATATATAGTCACAGTTTAGCTAATGTCGTAATGTTTCTGAAAAGAGGAACAAATAGGGGATTTTAACAATTTTTTTCCCATGATAAAATGTATATTTTTTGTTCTAATTGAAAAAAAACATTTAAAATAAAAAATCTTATAATTTAGCCAAATTGTGCGGAATAGGAAAAAAATGTTAGGATACAAAATTGTTTGATCAAAAGAAGTCTATAAATTCCCATGTATGCATGTAGATACGGAAAAAACACCAAAATAAAAAATTGTTTGCTTCAAAGAGTTTTATGAATTTTTATCTACGCATTTTATGATAAAATGTATAATTTTCTTTCTATTTAAAAGAAAAAAAAATATATTTAAAATAAAAAATCCTATTTTTAAGCCAAATTATGCCTAATAGGAAAAAAATATTGGGATATAAAATTTTTGCTTAAATGAGGTCTATAAGTTTCCCAGTATGTATTTTTTCTTAAGATGTATATTTTTCGTTCTGATTTGATAAATACCACTAAAAATAAAAAATCTCAAGCTTTTATTAATACATTGCTTTTAGGCATAGAAATCCTAACCTGAAAATACTAGTAATAGACGACTGTGATTTAGTAAAAGAATTTTAGAGGTTCTGACAAAGATAAAACTTTGAAAATCGAACTGATTGAGTGGAATACTATGAAGAGCGGCAACCCTGTCATCGAGTCACTGCTACTCCTCTTAAAGTACTTCCCCTTATTGTCATGCGTGCCAACGTCTTACAGAATGATAAATGGAAAGATAGAACGACCACAACGTGTCTACTGTCACTCTTGTACACGGATATCGCTGAAAAAACTGGAACGACTATCACTGCTGACCGAATTCTATCTTCATAATTGTCACAGGTGAAAACATCTACCTGCAATTTCATTTTCGTTCCATTAAATTCATGCTAGTTAGTCACTCTATTGGAAATTCTGAAACCGGTTTTCATGAATTGGTATTTCGCATGTACAGTAATTATATTTTATACAATGATGGTTGTTAGATAAAGTTGCATAGTGCAGGAATTGCTCCAAGAATTACGAAATATTTCAGGGCGTGCTGTAAGGATTTCGTATTACAATGATATTATAACATTCTGCTGTCAAACGTAACCTAGATTTTCTTTAATTTGTAGATTGGAATATTAGGCCAATGCGAGCAGGGCTGGCTCTACCATATAGGCGAAATAGGCAACTGTAGGGTGACCAGATAAGTCAAGGGAAAAATTGGGACACTCGCGAGAGGGGAACACCCCTCCCCCTAACCCCTCCACTACTCACACTTACACACTTGTGGTTTATGGTTAATGAAAAGGTGAAGTATCGCGATTTTTCATTTATTGTCATTTTTTATTTTTAAAGTATAATATTCAAACATTCATGAACTAATATATAAGCACAAAGCCCCCATGGCACAATTCCTTCCCTGAACATTCCACGAACATTTCCATGGAATGTTTCTAGAGCTAAGAAAATTTCCGGGTTTTGAACGTTCCAAGGCAATGTTCTCTAAATGTTCCCGTTCAACATTTCAGTAACGTTCAAAAGGAATATTGAGAGAACCTTCTACAGGAAGATTTAGAGAACATTCGCAGAGAACGTTCCTGGAACGTTTCACGGGAACATTTAGGGAACATTTTTGGGCACAATACCTTCACTGAACATTCCATGAACGTTTCCATGGAACGTTCCTAGAGCTAAGAAAATTTCCGGGTTTCTTGAACGTTCCAAGGCAATGTTCTCTGAATGTTCTCGTTCAACATTTCAGTAACGTTCAAAAGGAATATTGAGAGAACCTTCTACAGAAACACTCAGAGAACATTCGCAGAGAAAATTCGCAGAGAACGTTCCTGGAACGTTTCACGGGAACATTTAGGGAACATTTTTGTGGATATTCCTGGATTTTATTTGCTACAGAATTCAGGGAACTTTCCTCATAGATAATCCTGCAGCTTCAAACATACTAATGTAGGGGATGTTTTTTATAAATAATTTTGGACATTAATTTATAGATAAAGTAAAAAGAATAAATTACAAATATTAGTATTTGAATTATATATGACAATATGATTTAAATATAAAGAACAATCTACAATTATACAGATGTGAAAAGAAGAATCAATACGGTCTATCAGGTGCCAGAAATCAATTTTAGTTGTTAATTTTATGTCTTACATACTATAATTGCAATTACCGACGACACGCGTACCAGTTAATCCCTGAGCTTAATAGTAAGAAAAGTATAATGCGCAGATACGATACCTTACAAAAGAAAGATATACGAGGTCTGTCCGGAAACTATCGGGCCTACCTTTATATCTCCGCGCCATAGTGTTCGAGCGATCTCTGCGGGGCACTAACGTCAACAGTAAAGCCTCACGAACCTATCGGTTGCTTGCTGACCTCTGTCAGACGTATAGTTGATGAGCAGCGTGTCTTTGTTTACAAAGCTATTTTTGAGTTCGGCGGATTTTGTGATTGTTAAAAATGACTGAAAAACAAGATCAACGAATTTGCATCAAATTTTGTTTTCAACTCGGAAAAACGAGTTCGGAAACTATTCAGATGATACAGAAGGCGTTTGGGAATGAGTGTATGAGCAACACACGAAGAAAAGAGTGGTATAATTGTTTCAAAGAAGGCCGCACTTCTGTTGATAGTGATTCTCGTTCTGGCCGACCATCGACGACAAAAACATTGGATAATATTGAGCGGGTGCGACTTGCGATTGAAGGTGATCGTCGATTAACTGTTCGTGAGCTAGGAAAAGATTTCGGAACACGGAAAACTACTGTTTTGGAAATTTTGAACAAGATTTTAGGAATGACTCGCGTGTGTGCGGTGACTGGCTTCTTCACCACGATAACGCGCCAGCGCATTCATTGAATCTTGCGCAGCAGTTTCTGAGTAAACACAGTATCGCTTTGCTTCGACAACCTCCGTACAGTCCCGACATAGCCCCCTGTGACTTTTGGCTGTTTCCAAAACTCAAAAAACCACTCAAAGGACAGCGATTCGATGACAACACGACGGTTGAAAATAATGCGACGAGCGTACTCAAGGCCATCCCTAAAAGTGAGTTCCAGGACTGTTTCGAGAAGTGGAAACATCGGTGGAACGATGTTATTCAATCAAGTGGGGATTACTCTGAAGGATTCCACCCACCCGATGATGAAGAATAACGCCAGCGCGGAGATATAAAGGTAGACCCGATACTTTACGGACAGACCTCGTAACTTAAAATTATTAAAAGATGTTAGATTATAAAAGAACTGTTCAATTGACATTCGAAAACTAGAAAAAAATCAGTCCTTAAGACATGTCTTACGAATGTGATCTCTACCCTAAGGTTAATGTTCCAGCGAAAAGTTCTACTAGCGTTCGCTAGAAATTCTCTCTGAACGTTCCAATGAAAGGTACCAGGAAAGTTCTCTGCGAATGTTCTCTGAAAGCTACTGCGGAAGGTTCTCTCAATATTTCTTCTGAACGTTCCTGGAACGTTCCATAGGAAAATTCAGAGAACTTGCTTTGGAACGTTCAAAAAACCTGGACGTTTTCTTAGCTCAAGGAACGTTCCATGGGAACGTTCAGGGAAGGTACTGTACTATAGGGGAGTACAACAAATAAGTTTCGAGACTATCCGTGGAAAACATCACTGAAACAAGATATCTGAATATTTTTCGATCTTTTTATTCAAAATATTCTCATCCAGTTTTAATACACTTGTTACAGCGATTCAAAAGTGATTCAAATGCGTGTTTTAGCTCATTTTGTGGAATTGCCTCTAGTGCTCGTGTTGTAGCTGTTTTGATGATCGAAATGTCATTAAAAAAACCACCTTTCAATTTTAATTTTGAGAATAGAGAGAAATCAGACGAGGACAAATCACGTGAATGAGGCGGATGATTCAACACACAGTCGAGCCAAAAATTGACGAACAATGAGCGAGGTGTGACTCGGTGCATTATCGTGCAACAGAGACCAAGTCTCTGGATCACAATATTCGGGTTGATATGACGGATTCTGGCCATTAGACGCTTCAAAACTTCGAAATAATATGAGTCAGTAATTGTTTGGACCGTTGGAACCAATTCCCTGTGGATAATTCCTTTGCTGTCAAAGAATGTAATGAGCATTGCTGTAATTAGCCATCCTTCACGATTATCATCTTTTAACCTCTTTCTGCCTTTCAAAAAACGTTTATGCCACAGGAAAACATTTGCTCTACTCAAACTCAAAAGTTTTTTCCGGAGAACTGCAATAACTTTACTATTTATCAACTGATTGATGCAAAACTACACTGGGAAAAAAAAATTGTTCTTTTCAGTTCTTTCGTTTTCCTAATAAATTTTTTCCTAATTGTATATTAATATTTAAAAGCAAAGTACTGCCAATTTCATTATATATATGAAATTGCGTAATCTTGTAATATTTCCAAATCACACAGCGTTCCAGCGTTAACATTTCCGGTGAATTGACGGGGCTAACATAGCTGAATTAACGTGAGTTTTCAACAGTACATTGGCGGTGGCAGCACGTTAACCTAACGTTGTAAAAGCGCCGATGCTCCTTCCCGTCAATGCAACGGGATTTTTCGTATAACCTGAAGGTTTTTTTTCCCAGTGTGGTATTACCGGAAAAAGAAATGTCACAGCTTTCAGACACCGATCTGTACACATACAAGTGCGTTCCAAAATAAACAAGACTTTTGTCATAAAAATTTTTTGGTGGCGCCATCTGTGAATGAGGTAGTGCGTTGGAAAGTTATATGCCTCCCTGACTTCCAGTGACAGTTTCATGACATTCGGTTCAGTGGAAGCGAAGTTATTGCGTCTAAAGTGTCAGTGTGCTTGTGTCATCGGTACAAAAATGAGTTTCGAACAAAGAGCTAATATCAAATTTTGTTTTAAAATCGGTAAAACGTTTACCGAAACATTTAAATTGCTGGAAAAAGTTTATGGCGATGATTGTCTATCTCGTGCCAGAGTTCATTAGTGGTTTACACGTTTCAGAGATATTTATTTGGATTGATTCGGAATGATGCCTCGGATTGAACTGCAATCAATCGGATGAAGTCAGATTGATTTTTGACCGTTTCTCATAAAACAAGATGCAAAACGTTTTTCGGATTACTTCAAAAATATACATCGTAATGGTTCAGAATAACTCTAATTCGTTCGGATTGAATTACGATCCAAAATTTTCGCTAGGGCCATTTGTTTCTTGTAATTCTTATGATCGATCTTTAATCACTAGAAATTTGATCAATAGCCAATTGAAATTTTCCAACTTAACCTTTAACACAGACCTCGACCTTAGCTGATTTCGAAACGAACTCTTTCCGCACATCTATAAGACGATGGAACAAGGATTGATATTAATGGAACCTAATCACGCGACGGTTGTTACCGTAGTCGTAGATTATCGTTAACGGTGAAATTGAAAAAAGTTAAATTCATCTACAAGATAAATACTCTGCAAAAGACGTAAAATTCAAAAGTATTGTTTCGCATTCACGATTTATTGCTGTAAATTCTGCTATGTGTCAGTTTCGCATTGAAGTTCAGCCGAAACTTTCAAATGCGATACTTCGTGTATAACATTCAATTATTAAATGCGTTTTAATTTGAAAAATCAAAAATTTTGCACCCAATGCTCTTTAATGCGAAACTTCGCATTCATTTTAATGCTTTCGAATGCGAGAAAAATTCTGAGCGAAGTGAGAACTTTTTAATTCGAGAGTTCGTATTGGTTTGGATTCTTTTGAATGCGATCGAATATTGCTACTTCCAAAAATCATTTAATTACTTTTGAATTCGTAACAGCGGATTAAAATGTACTTTAATATTTAATAATTACTTAAAATGTACTTCAATGTTTTATAAAAGTAATCAATTCTCGTGAAAAGTTACAAAATTTTTTTTATGTAATTATTTTCCTAGTATTCCAGTTTTGAAATTGTAAGATATTTTGATAGACAGAGCTTCGGTGAAAATGCTCTTTATAATTTCGGTTACTTTTAACGTAAAGTTAGAATAATTCTGCTGCATATCGGAGTGAAATTATGGGATCTCTTATGGGTGCACATCTCTTTCGTCTACGATCCCACACAGAGATTGAAAAGTATCCCAGATTCCATTTTACAATCTAGGATCTAATATAGGTTCATACATGTTACGGTGTAAGACCTTCAATGGGAAATAGGAACCCACGGAGGATCCCAATTTGAAAAATGAGGTCCTATATAGGTTCCCACGCCATTGGACACTCTTCAAGATATTCAAAGCAGGAAATGAAAGAAGATGAGATTTTATATCTAGCCGAAGTAGCCACTTTCATATGCTTAAGTTGCTTTACACCTTACAACACTCTTTTTCCAGGAAATAAATTATGACTTTCACGGAGCTAAACAATAAAATGAATTACATCGAGATGTTCATAGAAGAATTTGCTGGCGCAACATGTTGCGAATCATCTTTTTGCGTAAATTCTTGTAAGTCTTTGAAACACGTGAGAACTTTGTTGCCGCCTTCTGATGATGAAAATGAAAATTACGAACTTGAGACTATCTCGGTGTCCCATTTCGAGTAATTTTACTTCGTGGAGAAAATCGCTAAATTCACCCAGGATTTCACTATCGTAGATCTAACAATCATGCAATCTGAGTGTGCTTAGGTATAATCGTTTCTGAATAATAATAACTGATGCTTTCCTTGCATTTAGTCTTTCAGTGAGGAGGTTATATGCACTAAAAATTCTATTGTGATTGCAAGACGAACGTAAAATAATACTGACTGCAGTGCCACGGATTTTTTGTGAATTATCGATATTTTGGCGCGAAATTCTGAAACTGATACTTCTAAACATTGATGTAATACAGACTTTTTCTTTTTA
Source organism: Diplolepis rosae (assembly GCA_030998225.1). Classification (NCBI taxonomy): domain Eukaryota; kingdom Metazoa; phylum Arthropoda; class Insecta; order Hymenoptera; family Diplolepididae; genus Diplolepis; species Diplolepis rosae. The sequence goes on from JAPYXD010000736.1 coordinate 3,431,694, forward strand.
AAAGTTAGTTGCTGAGTGTCATTCCGAGCCAATCAGAACTATTCCAATTCATTCCGATATCTGTATCCGAGCCAATTCGAATCATCCCGAACCAATCCGAAAGACGTTTTGTTTCTTTTTTTATGCAAAACGGTAGAAAATCGATCCGACCTAATTCGATTTAATCCGAGGCAACAATCTTAATGAATCCGAACCAAGCCGAAACCAAGTTTTCAATCCGAATCAATCCGATCTCGGCTTGATCAGATACGAATTTTCAATCAAAATTAATTCTATTCGTTCCAACTCTGAGTAAAAATTCTATTTGAATCAATTCGGGCTTGGATTGATTCGGATTAATCTGGATTGAAAACTTGGTTTCGGATTGGTTCGGATTCACTCGGATTGTTGCCTCAGATTAATTCGGATTCGGTCGGATCGATTTTTTACCGTTTTTCATCAATCGAGTAATAAAACGTTTTTCGGATTGGTTCGGAATGATTCGCATTGGCTCGGATACAGATATCGGAATGAATCGGAATAGTTCTGATTGGCTCGGAATGACTTCCTATCCGATACTTTCGCCAGGGAATATAAGTCACAATTTTATCTAAATCTGTGCATTCACTTAAACTTTTATTCGGATGAATTTCAGACCAATTTGAGTCGCCGAATCCGAATGAATACGGAACTGAACTACCCTGGTAAAAGCTTCGGATAGAAATTTATTCCGAGAAATTCCGAGCTATTTCTAGCCAATCTGAACAAACTTCTCAATCTCATTTGTTGCAAATCAATTGAAAATTAATTCGTCTCAATCTAAAAGTCAAATACAGACTTTGGAATGGTTCGGAATGAATTACGATCCGAAGCCTTCACTAATAAATTTTTATAATTATAAAAAAATGTTTTTTTCAAGATAAAGTAATTTTATAATTATAAACACACACGACCATGTAATTGAGTTACACAAACTGAAATGGCGATAAGGTAAGAATATGACAAATTGAGCTGGTAACGGATGTAAATGTCAAAAAGCGTGATTTATCATTCCTAATTACTAAAAAAATTTTGTTTATTTTTTAAAAGGTGTTCAATGCGCAAATGCAGGTAGAGTTTCTTGCATACCAACATCTTTAAACGCGATGAAGCATTCCTGACAGTATTTCATTGTCGAGATATGTTATGAGCGCATACTAACTCCGAATGTAATACGCAAAGACTCATATGTACCTTTATTTATATTAAAATCGTTATAAATCAGATCTTTTCCTATGTAGGCGCATAATACGGTCTCCCTGTACTCCAGGCGTTCCTGACGGTATGTCACTGTCATCCAACATTATGATCTTAATGTGTCCTGCCAGGACGCAGTGCATTACCACTTGGAATCTGTTGGGATTCCCTTTCCATTCCGTAAGCGTGTGCATAATGCATGTCGCATATTCACTTAACTAAAGCGAGCGCAAGCCTTCCTTTTATTGGATAATTGTCGATTATGCAATATTATAATGCCAGTGATTCCCATACGCATTACCAAAGTCTTTAATTAAATAAGGACGCTCTTTAAGGCTTTACTCAACCCTGGCAGAAGCATTGGATTGCGATTCAATCCGAGCGGATCAAATCTATTGCGAGCTATTCTGAATCGTTTCGAGTTAATCGGAAAAAAGTTTTGTATCTCAATTTATAAGATGGGCGAAAATCAATCCGATTGAATCCAATTCATTCCACTTCAATTCAAGGCATCAATGCGAATGAATCCAAACCAACCCTGGCAAAAATTTCAGATAGGAATTCATTCAGAGCCATCTGTATCCGTGCCAATACGAATCATTCCGAACTAACCTGAAAAATGTTTTGTAATTCGTTTGATGAAGAACGGTAAAAAACAATTCGAATTAATCCGAATTAATCGAGGCATCAATCCGAATGAATCCGAACTAAGCCGAAACCAAGTTTTGAATCCTAATCAATCCGATCTTGGATTCATTTGGATTGATTCGGACTGAAAGCTTCCCTGGCAAAAGTTTCGGATAGGAATTTATTTCGAGACAATCAGGACTATTCCGATTCATTCCGATATCTGCATCCGAGTCACTGCGGATCATCCTGAACCAATCTGAATTGTACTTCGTTTGATGAAGAACGGTCAAAAAACAATTCGACTTAATCCGATTTTATCGAGGCATCAATCCGAATGAATCCGAACAAGTACAAACCAAGTTTACAATCCAAATCATTTTTACCTCGGATTCATTTGGATTGATTCGGACTGAAAGCTTCCCTGGCAAAAGTTTCGGATTGGGATTTATTCCGAGACAATCAGAACTATTCCGATTCATTCCGATATCTGCATCCGAGCCACTGCGGATCATCCTGAACCAATCTGAAAAATATTTTGTACTTCGTTTGATGAAGAACGGTCAAAAAACAATTCGACTTAATCCGATTCAATCGAGGTATCAATCCGAATGAATCCGAACAAGTACAAACTAAGTTTACAATCCGAATAATTTTCAAATGAATCCATAGGTGCTAAAAAAGATTGCAATGCAGATTACGATATGGGTTCCCAACCTAAAAGCTATGTAGGTTCCCGAACGGATTCCTATACGAGAATTTATCTTATGTGGGTTCTAACGGTTTTCCTCTATTTATTTCTAAATCAATTCTTTCCAAAAAAATTTAATGACTAAGTGAATATTTTTAAACTCTGTACTATAAGATGTCATAAATCACTACATTCGAATATGAAGAACCCATTTGTGAACCTTCCTGCAATCTAATACCAAAACCTGTATCGTAATCTACACAAAAAACTTATCTCACCGTGTATGGTATTTCGAGAAACGAATTCGTATACGATATAAAATAGGAACCTAATTGGGCTACTCCATGGGTTCCTATGTGGGTTCTAACGGTTTTTTCTCTATTTATTTCTAAATCAACTCTTTCCCAAAAAATTTAATGACTAAGTGAATATTTTTAAACTCTGTACTATAAGATGTCATAAATCACTACATTCGAATATGAAGAACCCATTTGTGAACCTTCCTGAAATCTAATACCAAAACCTGTGTCGTAATCTACACAAAAAACTTATCTCGGCGTGTATGACATTTCGAGACACGAATTCGTACATGATATAAAATAGGAACCTAATTGGGCTACTCCATGGGTTCCTATGTGGGCTATAATGGTTTTTTCTCTATTTGTTTCTAAATCAATTCTTTTACAAAAAATTTAATGACTAAGTTAATTTTTCAAAACTCTGTACTACGAGATGTTAAACACTACATTCGAATATGAAGAACCCATTTGTGAACCTTCCTGAAATCTAATACCAAAACCTGAACCTACCAGGGTTCCAAAGCTGAAACCTATATCGGAACCTACACAGAAGCCTATTTCACCGGGTATGAAAATTCAGGATGAAAAGTACCTGAAATAAAATGGAAACCTATTTAAGTTACTACACGTATTCCTATTCGTATCCCTACCCAATTTTCTACATTAATTTCTACATCAAGAAATTACTTACTAAAAATGAGAAAATTTCACACAGTACTTTGAAATGGAACCTTTAAGTCTTTTCAGTGTAACAATTGTTACAGAACATTTTTACCTTTCCGTGAAAAAAAATCTGTCCTTGAAAGTCTATATTTGGAAAGAAGCTATTAGGTCACAATTGATTGTGAGAAGAAAAGGTTCGCACAGTCTTTTCATTTAAGATTAATAAGTCATATCTCACCTAGGAGAAAGAAATTTCTTTCCTGTTCAGAAATATGCTTTAAGAATGTCAAGTATGTATCTGCTACCATTTCAAAACGAATAGTCTCACGAAGTTATAGCAACAATAGTAGCACAATTGTGTCGTGTTCGGTGGCAAAACTTTGCAGGGAAAGATGAATATCTGATATGGGAATCTTCGCTGTGTGAATGCGAACACCCCTTCGTGTACCACTAAGCAAGGCTGACGTACAACGCAAACGCGATAGATCGCAAAACCGTAAACAGACTTTTCTTAAGAAATCAATGCAACTCTGGCTCATTAATTAACGATCTCCTTTGGCAAGTGGAGTTTCCTTCACGCCTAATTAGAAATCGAATTTTGCAAATAGATTAAATCTAACGAAATGGACAGACAATTTAACCTAATTGCTCGCATTTTTCTGATTTTGGATTGGTCAAGAAATCAAGACTAGAGCCAAACAAAATGAGATTGACATGGTTGATTACAAGAATCTTGTATTTCAAATTGCCACTCGAGCCTCTTTGGAATTATTAATACCATTTCACCATTTTTATTTTTAGGCTTTCTTAAAAGTGATTTTGGGTTAGAATTTTGATTTTCAACAAAATAATTTTAAGAAAAAAAGATTTCAAGAACAATTTTAAATCGCAGAATTAAAAAATCCCAATTTTTAGAAATATTCATATTTGGATTTCGAGCGAAAAATTTCGTTAGTTCTTGGGCAGTTCCATTTCCATTTAAAAACAAGAGTGGTGTAATGCTGCCTTCAAATTTTAGCACGAATTTTCGCAAAATTTATTATCACATAAATTTGTATTGTAACGATCTCGTGCTTGAATTGAAAGTTCTCGAATTTTTTTTCCCTTGAAGAGGTTGGTATAAATAATTACGCAAGGATCGCCTACGCCAAACGTTGGAACTCTCACTTTCGTCGGTATGCAGCCACACAAGGGACCAAATGACATAAGGCTCTCGGGGATACTTCATTGATTTATGAAGCTTTCTCCCGACGATGAATAACAAATCGCACCCGGGATTTTGCTCGCTTCACTTTTATTATTCCAATCGATAACGACACTCGATAAAAACATATGTAACCATAATCAAGTGCTGCAAAACTTGTCACGGACGTAACGGCTTGGAATATTGAGAAAATTAATACGAACTCGTTATCCCCCGAGATTATCCCGGAAAAAATAAAATGTATTCCACCGTTCGACAATTTTTTTTTTTCTTTTTTAATTTTATCACACATAAATGTAGATTTTTGCCACAAATGCACGGTTTTCCAATGTAGACAAAAAGTCATCCCTTGATCTATATTGGAATGAAATAAATGAATTTTGTTAAAGAGGAAACTCCAGCAAAGTGGAACTCGAAGAAAACAAGATAATGCACATTTCTTTGGGTTCGTGTACCGGAGACAGTAAGTACCACTAAGTACTATAAACTACTTCCACGTAATCTGGAGACAATGTTAAACGATTATCGTCTAGTATAAGAATATCGGCGACACGACTTGCAATGCCTGACAGTTTACGCGTAGTCCGGTATGTCGAGCGTTGTATTTATATCTGTTGCATTCAAGACAGCTTAATAAATTCGTAGGATATTACAAGAGTCCTATAGTGCGTAGACCAGGAATTTTCACGCTTCGACAAGCTGCAGCTTATTGTGCACTGGTTACTTTGTGCACTTTCAGGACTCCAAGAATACGCTCTTTCATGACTTGTCACTTACACTTGCACCAACTACCATCTTACCTTATTCTTTTCTGAAACGAGTATCATGATTGACTTAAGTGTCTTGAAAATTTCACTCACAATCGAAAGAATTCGCTCGCTCGAAAGTAGTATCTCAAAACCCAATAACACCAGTAGACACTAAATATTGCGTATTCAAATCTACTTCAAGTTATCATAGATAAAAAGCTCTACAAAAGGAATTTCTTAGAAAATGCATTTAAGTAATTGAAAGTAAATCTTGAAACCTGGTGTAATCTCTGTCTACCATCTGATCAAATTTGCCCCAGACTGGTCCACTTAAACCGCGCGCGTAAACCGAAACGATAAAAAAGTGATGAAAATTGTGCTCTAAAATCGTCGTGTTGGCATTAGAGAGGTATCAGAGGCTCTCAACATCTCTTATCGATCGAATCAACACATCGTGGTTCATGTTTTGGGTATGACGCGCGTCGCCGCTAGACTCGTACCCAAAGACCTGAATTTTTTACCTGATTGAGACTGCATTTTTGGCTAAACACGAAACAAAAGTCATTACTCAGCCACCGTATTCGCCAGATTTGGCTCCCTGTGACGTTTTTCTGTTTCCAAAACTCAAATATCCGCTTCGGGGAACACGCCATGAGTCGATTGAGGCCATAAAAAGAAATTCGCTGAAGGAACTATAGGCCATATCGGCCGAGGCCTATAAGAAGTGTATGGAAAATTGGATTAAGCGTTGGCATGCTTGTATTGACTCAAAAGGAGCCTATTTTGAAGGCGATAATAAAGATTTGTATTAAAATATTGTACATAAAAATATTGTTTTTTTTTTATCCAGTCCGAGTCAAATTTGATCAGTATTTCTGTAATTTTGATACTATTTCATGAAAGACATGATTATCTCTATGTGGTGCCTAATTTTTCTCTTGAAATCCCTGCGCAATTCATGTTCAGTTCTATCCATTTCTTCCCAATCCTGTTGTTCAATGTAATTCCTCATACCCTCAAATTGTCTTTTCCTTGGTAATTTATGCAATTTCATATACTCTCGTACATATGGTCTCTTATAATCCTAGATGTCTATGAAATACTTCCAATCCCATATTATTTGTATGTAACTTTATTGAATTATTTTATTTCAATACAATCCGGTTTACTCAACAAAATTTCTTATAATTTATAGAATCCCATGTAATTCCATGAAGAAACATCGTTTATTTCTTGCAATCCTTGAGATTCCTGCAAACTTATGTAAATTCCGTATGATATTATTGAATCTCTTAACGACTTCTTGAAATCCGGTTCAATCCGATGCAATCCCAAACATGTAATCTCTTGTAATACTTCCATGTCTTAGGATTTCTGCGATTCCATTTTACAGTTATGTAATCTTAGATAATATTTAGAGATTCTTGCATTTTCCATGTTATTTATTTTTAACCTCATTAAATATTTTAAAGATGCGCAACAACCATTTTTAATCTTATATAATCCTTTACCTGTAATCTGGATATATCTTGTGATTTCCATTTTATTCTCATCAATCCTATGTAATCTTATTTACTTTCCACATATTTCCGTCTAATTCTATATAATCTCTTGAATTCCATGTAATCCTATCTGATTCCATGCAAGTAACCTCTTTCATTCGTTGTGATCTTTGAGATTCTCAATTCCAATCCATGAACACCCATTCATGCTATCCCTTACAATCCGTGGATTTCCTATTAGACATGCAATTCCTTATAATCTTTGTAATTAACATTTTACACTTATCAATCCTATGTAATCGCATTTATTGTTTGGCTATTTCCGTGCAATCGAGTTCAATCTAATTTAATTTGTTGTATGACATGGAATTCCATGTGATTCGCAGCATGTGATCGGGGTATTCTTTATTTCTTTGGGATTCTTGCAATCCCCTATCACATTTGTGTAATATCATAAAATTTCTTGATAATCCCTGCAATTTGACTTGATCCCACGAAATCCCATTTGTATAATCCCTTCTAATTCTTGGAATCCTTATTATACATGTAATCCTTGTAATTTTCATTACATACTTATCAATCTTATGTAATCCTATTTATCCTCCAGATATTTTCGTGCAATCCAGTTCAATCCTATATCATTTCCTTTATTCCATGCAATTCCATGCAAGTAGCCTCTTCTATTCTTTCGGATCTTTGGGATTCATGCAATCTCCTGTCACTTCTATGTAATCTCATGAAATATCTTAATGAGCTCTGTAATCTAATTCAATCCCATAAAACACAATTTGTGTGATCCCTCATAATACTTAGAATGCTTATTCTTTTTGTAATCCATAGAATCTCATGTATTTTCATATTTATATATTCTCTTGTAATCCCTATATTCCTTGAAATTCATGTAACCTCATACCATATCTTTGTAATTTCATCAAATCTTATAACACCTCATTGCATTCTAGTTCAATCGCAAATAAAATATTGTAATCTATCGCATACCGTGTAATTCCATCCGTGCATCCTATCGTAAAAAGTGGGATCCTTGGGATTCTTGCATTCTCGTTTCATTTTTATATATTATTTTGAAGATCTGCAATTTGAATCGATCCCATACATGTGATTCTATGTGATCCTCATATTTCCACGTAATTTCTTAAATCCTATCTCATCCCATGTAATCTCTATATAATTCTATAATCCCTGTAACTTCTTCAACTTCGTGCGATGGGATACAATCTAATGAAAAATTACCTAAACTTTATGCAACCCGAAATAATCTTTTGCAAACCCTCTATGCTACTTATCTATTTTAGTTTAAAATGCTTTCTTATTTTATCATAAAAATTGGAAAATCGATAAAAATACGAAAAATGCAATTAAATTAAATGCCGATGGAGCAATTGACGTGCTCCACTATTCCCCAGTTTATAGTTCGTAAGATTTACGAGCCAAGAGATAATGTCTAATAGATCAGAAAAATTTCTAGATAGTTGAAATTTAAGGAATATTTATAATTTTTGTTACAAAAATTCCTTATCACCAACCATGAGTCACAAACATTCTACTGCATTCCGTTATGGTAAGGCGAACTGACCTCCATAGTCAATTCCAGAATCCGGAATTACCAAATAAGATCGTAGTATAGACAATAAGTAAGGAGAGAAATATTAAGGAATGTATATTTATTATCGTATAACTTGACTCGGGAGTCAATCTGATAATTGGAGGCGGTGGAGAATTGCTCACGAGCGACGTGGCTCACTCTGTGTTGGTGAAGTTGAAGTTGGAGGCCGAGAGCCGGTTTCGCGCATTGCTACCGTACTAAAATATTGTTCGCCGTGGGTGGCTTTATGGCCTTGGCTGATCTAAGACGCTTTCCGATTCTTTCCCTTGTCAGATAGGGACTTATCGATAGTCGTTCTGCTGCAGTCTATACTTCTATAGCTATAGCTGTACATCTACGTCTGGGTCCTGGGGTTCGCTGAAGAGACACACACATCCGAGGAGAGATTCGACTCGTGGTTCACGTTCGAATGGAACTAAATTTATCTCTCTCCTGCTGGAAGTAGATCCTAGTCACCTTGACGGATACACTGTCTCCTTCAGACTCCTGCAAACTGATGTTTCTCTAAACTACGTCGTTCAGTTCCTTTGAATGAAATTCTACTGTCACATTTTCTGGTCTCTTCATTTGCTTTCACGTCAATGATACTATCATTTCCAGCTCGAGGTTTCACGAAGGGCTTTTAAAGGGACCTATCTAGTTTTTTATTCTTCCAACTCGGGTGCTTGTTGAGCGAAATGGAAAGAACTTGTCTGGAGTCGTGACTGTTAATGAGACTCTATCTCGGACATTTAGTCAGGCGTTGTCTAGCAAATTTAATTTGGTTTCTTGCAGATATTGGATAGTTTTCCACAATAGGAGGTTATTATCTACATCCAGAATTAGCCTTCTCGCTTCACTGGTACCTCTTTAAATCTCGTTCAATGGAAATCGCGTGACAAATGAGGAACCCCCTGTGTGATGAGAAGAAGCAAAGTGGAATCCGGGATCTATTCGGATCAAGATGACTGGTGGTTGCTCTTAACGAGTACGATGCAGTCTCGGACTGCACATTGCAAAGGTATAGCTACCGGTTTTCGCGGCCTTGCGTTTCAGGAATGGATTAGAGTGATTTAACTCGACAAATAGCAGCTGCCTTATGAAATCATTGGGCTATCTCGTATCGCAATTTGTTGGAGCCTTTACTAAACACAGACAACCTTCGCTTGGTAGAACCCACAAGTAAACTGTTCCTTGGCCATTCTCGACTATCTCCAACAGATTAACGTGATTTACTCCAAAACCGCTCTAGTAAGGCGCTGCTTAATTCCTCATCGATATCAGCAAACGCCCAATAATTCTGTAAATGTACAAAACATGTTAAAAGGGTAACTGGTCTGAACGTGCAGAAATTAGATCTAGTTTCAAAAACTAGTTGGGTGAAATTCATATTTGACTTGAGAAAAAAAAGTATATATAGCAGGAATGGGCTTGAAACTTTATCCGCAGTTGGTTGCAGGCGGTTCAATGGCACTGTATTACATGTGCAAACTATCATACGAGATCGAGCTTGAACTAACTGGCGAATCCAGTCTCTTAAGCGAGGAAAGTGAAGTAAGGGGGAAAGACTCTTAAGACTTCAAAGTGCCCCGCGTCGTGGACCCTCGCAAGTCCGGTAGTTCGACGACCTACGCTTTCAAGGTTGGCCCTCTCGTATGAATATTACCTACGCAACTTCAAGAAGATTTAGTCATGTCAAAATTCCACACCTTCCTGCCCTTTGAACAGTCTGATGAGCTTCTACTAACTTTAGAAGGAAATGTTACATGAAAGTTATAGAAATAAAATTTCGTATCTATGATATAATTAAAGTTGAAGCATCAAAGTCAATGGCAGGGATAAAGGGGGCTGGACTACCTTCAGGGTGGGGATGGAAAGAGCACTATTCAAAAATGAAAATCTGACTTACTTAGTACTTTGATTTTTCTTAAGAATTTTGATTTTGAATTTACATTTATATCAATTGCGTAGGCGCTCGATAAGTCTTGTGACTTGGAGTGATGACAAAGGGGAAAAGGGTGGGGCTGGGAGACACGAGGATAGATTTAAAAGTTTCCGACCTGATTGAGAAAAGAATTTTCTTTAAGCCAAATGATATTAATTCACCAGCATAATCTCCATTTAATTCAATACACTTGGTTCAACGTTTTTCTAGACCTTTCATTCCCTCAGTATGATAACTTTTGTCTAAACTCGAAAAGTAGTCATTAACGGTACTTATCACTTCAGAATCCGACGGAAATTTCTTACACCCTAACCATTTTTTAAACGTCTATAACAGAAAATCTGTGGTCCGGTTTATTGTCCTGGTGAAAGAGGATTTCCTTTTTGGCCAAATGCGGATGCTTTTCCATGATTTTCTCATCCAAACGTTGTAACAGCCTAGCATAATACTCTCCGTTGACAATTTTACTATTCTCCAGGTAATCGATAAAAATTATCCCATAGGAATCCCAGAAGACCATGGCAATCACCTTGCCAACTGACGGAGCCAAGTTTTGTCAACAGGAATAAAACGTCGTAAATTACTCCATAGGAATCCGAGAAGATCATGACCATCACCTTACCAGCTGACGGACCCAAGTTTTTTGAACAGGAGTAAAACGTCGTGAAATAGTATATTGTACACCGAGAGCGAAAGCGGGCTTTTGCGCGCTGCGTAAAAAGTTCTGCCCTGAGGCAAAGCCGAGGGGTTTTCAACTTCATACAAGGCACAAACGCCAGTTTTTGCCCAGGGTTCACATACTTTTTTTTCCGTCAGCGGAGTGAAAGCGAGTTTTCGCGTTTGAAAATATACAAAGCGGGTTAGAAGTAACTGATGTTCTGTTGGTTGTTATATGTTATCTGTCATTTTTGTGAGCTAAATTGAGCTACAAAATTATTATAAAATTGATTAATTGTTATATTTGATAGATAATAAATTCGGCCATATGTGCCACCACATCGTTCGTCGTGCCTCGAACGTTTTCGATTCTCCCCCTTTTACAGGCGTGCAACTTTAATGTTTTCGAGGCAAAAAAAACCGTGTGTAAGATGAGGTAACCGCTCTCGCTTTTAATCGACAGTAAGCAAACGCGGCACCCAACGCCCACTCAGCTTTCTTGTACCTAATTCCTCATGTAAAATATTGTGCGCCCGATCGTATAAGTTATCAGCAGCTTCCTTTATCTCTCTCAAAGCTAATCGACGATCGTTTGTCACGATTTCATGAAGGTAGTCGATCATCTCATCCGTTGTTGCGGTTTTTGATGATCCAGAGCGTGCCTCGTCGAAAATGCTGCTTCTACCACGTTTGAACTCAGCAGGTCGTAAATGATCAGCGCGATAATCTATTTTCTTCATGTTTGACCAATGCTGGAAAAGACTCACTTCCAAAGTCTGTCAAAAACAAAATAATCGCTAGATTGACATCGAATGTGGCCCTTTCTATCTCTTTTATTGTAATCTATTGAACAAGTATTCAAATTTGACTGAAATCTTGCTCTTTCTTGGTTAGGTCGGAAACTTTTCATTCTACCCTCGTAATTGCCCACCTAAGACCACTATGTACAGGTGGTACAAGTAATCCTGAGGAAGGGTCTTAACTCCTGAAGATGATCCTCATCCAGGCTGTCCGCCAGGTGTGGTAACACCTGAAAACGTTAATAATATAATAACAGCAAATCAACGAATCACGTACCAACAAATTACTATGGGTACCTCACTTACTTACTCCTTAACAAAAGCAGAAGAGGGTAACTGGGTGCAAAAAAATACTCAAACAATTTAAGTCGGGCAAATCTAAGAAGGTGAATAGTATTATAACAAGTGACAAAATCTGGTTATACTTTATACTATCATGATCTTCTATCTAATTCCCACTGCAGAGTGTGGGTTTTTGAAGATGAAGAACCTCCGACCATGGTTAAGGAATTTCGTTCAGTAAAAAATAAAATGATAGCTGTAGTTTTTATCAAGTGGGGTATTATTGAACAAATGATTTCCGATAGACAGAAGACAGTTATGAAGTCGTTTAAGGAAATTTGAAAACAAATGCAATTGAAAACCACGAATAGATACGGGCAAGGAAATAAATTGCTGTAAGTGGACAAAAATACATCAGCGCGAATGGTTTTTACAGATGAACTGAAGATTGAAGAGAACAGGTCGACAGCTGCATATAAAAAAGGATAAGAAAAGTAAAAGAGTATACAAAATATTAAGTGCGAATTAATAGCGCTTTAAAATGTAAAGACTTTGTAATTATTAACTTCCAGCAGGTGCACTGGATATAAACTCTGCAAATTAAAGTCATTAAGTGAACATATTTTAAATACCTTTATCTGAAAATAGCTTTTATACCGTAGAAGCAGCTGAATGTGTTATGTAAACGAATATTAGGGCTATGTAACCCTGAGATGAGCAAGCGTTTCAATCGTATATCGATTAAGAATAATTAGTGCATATGTTACTCAAACGGCAGCAACATTAGGGAGAGATTGATGTTGATTATCGATCGATTTCAACGACTGGTTCGTGTTGAGATGAAAATTACTCGAAACGGGTTCCTCGTTAAACTCACCTCGAGTGCTCATACAAACTGGTAAGATGCGGACTGTCGAGTAAACTTGCTCTTTTTATTGCAGTGTACACATACGAAATGAATCTTGAAAGTCTGGAGATGCTGCTTTTCTCCCACTTTATCTTCATTATTTTTCTCTCATTTCTATATTTTACAACGATCAACTTCGACTATGGATAAATAATATAACATTCAAAATTGAATACCCCCCCCCCCCTCCCAGTAAGTACAGGTTAGGTCTTCGAATTGATTAATCCACCAATTAATAAATCGACTTCGTAGAAACATCCTCCCAGTCAGAACGCATAGAAGGCTTCGAGAAATGAACAAAAGGGCGGGAGCAATAAATTATTTAAAGAATTCCATAGTGCCCATCGCATTATGGTTGACTATAAATAATTTCCCTGGAGAAATACTTGACTAGCACAAAGATGACCTTAAAGATTTCCAACAAAGAAAAGGTATTTTTGCTTGCGTTCTCTTTACACCCTTGTTGTACCTAATCCAAAAATTATATAGAATAACCTATGCGTACAAAGTTTAGCAGTGGGCACAATAGAAATATTAATCGGTATCTTTAATTTATCCAATTCCATCCCTAGTGAAAGTATCGGATAGGATCCCATTCTATTTTATTCCGCGCCAATCCGAGACAATGGAAAAAAATATTTTCATGGAGAAAGATTGAAATTTTCTTTTTCCATTGTCTCGGATTGGCGCGGAATAAAATGGAATCATCCCTGGTCAAAGTATCGGATAGGATCTGATTCCATTTTATTTCACGCCAATCCGAGACAATGGAAAAAAATTCAATCTCTCTCGGTGGAAATTGGATGAAAATTAATCTGATTTGATCTGGGACTTTTAATTTCGATAATTCTAATTACGGATTGATTCGGGTTTAAATGGTTTAAAAGCATAGAACGGATGAATTTAGATTGAAAGTCTGGAATTGATTTTTAGTAGATTTGTATCGAGCTAAATTGAAAACGATTTTTCGGATTGGCGTGGAATAAAATGAGATAGCGCTGAATGAAATCCAATGCGAAAACATTACTAAGGATAATTTTAATATATCAATTATTTCAATCTGTCTTTCATACAATACTGTATTTCTTCTTCGCTCTATCTTGCACGAAAAATTAGTTTTCGATGAGACATTTCTTCGCCATTCAATCTGTATTGCATCTATTACTATACTTTTCGATTCAATTCAATTCCATAAATTCTTCGTTCTTACGAGTTGAAAATTCATTAATGTCTTGAAAATATGTATGGTAATATTTAAAATATGTATAGCAATCCGTACTATACTGAGAGTGGTCCTTACAATAAAGTATTGTACAGACTAATTTCTCTGTTGTAAAAAATGCTATATTTTAAAAATCAAATCTAGAAATACTTATGATAACCTATATAATATTTCATTCTTCATAAAGAGATAGTAATCATGCTGATTGTAGTCTCTAACATTCGTGTAACAATTATAATTTCGTACGTAAACGGTAGCCCAGGTGGTTGCACGGACGTAATTCAACGCTGTTGTAACTTGTAGCATGTCGCTTGTACATAATCCAATCCCACGATGGTTAGGACATGGTGTCTCGAATGTCGCTACCTTTTATCTAGTTGCGAACATCTGTACCGCAGAAAGAACGCTCCTTAAAAGCGCGAATCAATGAAACAAGACGGCGTTCTTCCATATACCTTGTCTTGGTATTTACATTGTACACGACATCGGAACCTGAAACTGTTGACAATAAACTTAGAATAAAACATTCGTACACAAAAGAATCGAAAAGTAACCACAAGTGATGGTTTACTCAAAATCTTGCTTGGTAATTATGAATAAAGAAGATAATGTGAAAAAAGTACCAATGACTTTTAACTGCATGAATCTTGAGGATTAGAAAATTCAATCTGAAATGCACTCCAATTTTATCACATTAAACTAGAGTTAGTTCCATAAATTGGTTCAAAATCAACCCGATTCAATTCGAATAAATCTGAACCAAGTTTTTAACTCGAATTAAATCGAGTGAATCCAAAAGTGGGTTGATTTGAAGCGAATTCTGAATTCTGAATTTATTTGGGTTGATATCTCAGATTGAATTGAATTAAATTGGATTGATTTTTAACCTGACTTGCATTAAACGAAATTCAAAATATTTTTCGGATTGATTCGGAATAATTCAGAATGGTCCGGAATCTGATTTCAGAATAGCTTTGATTCGAATGGGTTGATTTTGAATCCGAAACTTTTACCGGGATTTCTTGGCTTCGTTCAGGGTGATTCGGATTGGATTCCTATCTTTAATTGTAGCCAGGAAAATCATTCGTTATTTCTAGTAAAAAGGGATTCAATCTCATTGCCTTTTAAGCGCACTCAACAGATTCATTCGATTAAAAGATCCCGCTACTTGATATTGAATCTTGAAATTATACCGAATGAATTCGAGACTGAGTTGATCTAAATCGAATTTTGAATACGAATTGAATCGAGGTCGGAATAATACGAATTGAAACTATGGTATAGATCAACCTGAATCGGATTATTTTAGAATAGCTCTGATTCGTTCGGATTGGATCCCAATCCAAAACTTTAGCCAGGGTTTTCGGTTTGGATTAGAAACATATTTTGTGGAATGGTTCGGATGTGATAGGATTGAATTTCTTTCTGAAATTTTTACCAGGAATATTATTCGTTATTTCTGAAATAAGGTTTCAAGTGCTTCTAACAGATTCTTGCTATTAGAACATCCAGCTACTAGTCTATTGAAAACTCATAATGAAATCTTACTTGTGTATTAAAAAAATTGAAAATTTCGTCTGAATTGTTCTCCAATTTGTTTAGATTAAACTATAGTTGGTTCCAGAAATTGGTTGAAAATCAATCCCTTTTAATTTGAATAAATCTGAACCAATTTTTTAACCCCGGTCAAATCGAATGAATCAAAAACTGTGTTGATCTGAGGCGAATTCGGATTAAAAACACAGTTTGGATTCAGAATGGTCCGGAATCTGATTTCAGAATAGCTCTGATTCGCTCGGGTTGATTTCCAATCCAAAGCTTTCACTGGGGTTTCTCGGCCTCGTTCGGGGTGATTCGGATTTAATTCCTATCCGTAATTTTTGTCAGGGAAAACATTCGTTATTTCTGGTGAAAAGAGATTCAATCTCACTGCCTTTTAAGCGCACTTAACAAATTCATTCTATTAAAAGATCCCCCTACTTGGTCTATCAATCAAACCGAATTAATTCGAGACTGAGTTGATCTAAATCGAATTTTCAATCTGAATAAATTTAAGGTCAGAATTAGAACGGACCTTTACTACTCCATTAGAAACCAATAATAAAAATCTCGAATCTTGAAATTAAACCGAATGAATTCGAGACTGGGTTTATCCAAATCGAATTTTGAATACGAATTAAATCGAGGTCGGAATGATACGAATTGAAAATTTGGTATAGATCAACCCGAATCGGATTATTTTAGAATAGCTCTAATTCGCTCAAATTGAATTCCAATGCAAAACGTTAGACAGGATTTTCGGTTTGGATTAGTAAGAGATTTTGAAATACCTTGGATTTAATCAAATTGAATTTCTTTCTGAAATTTTCACCAAGGATATCATTCGTTATTGCTGAAATAAGGTTCCAAGTGCTTCTAACAGATTCTTGCGATTTGAAAATCCAGCTACTAGTCCATTAGAAACTCATAATAAAATCTTATTTGTTTATTAGAAAACTGAAAATTTCGTCTGAATTGTTTTCCAATTTCATCAGATTAATCTAGAGATAGTCTCATAAATTGTAAATTTAAAATATATTCCAAGTGAATATTGTATTTATTCGTATTCCTATAAATCCGTACCAACTTTTTAACCTGACTCAAACCGAATGAATCCGAAACTGGGTTAATCTTAAGCGAATATCCAGGTTCAAAACATGATTTGAATTCATTTAGATTGAAGTCTGAGATTGAATTGGACTGTTTCGAAATACTTCGGAAATAGATTTCAGAATAGCTCTCATTCAGTCGGATTGATTTCCAATCGTAAAATTTCACTGAGGTTTCTCGGTTAGGTTCAGGGTGATTCGGATTGAATTCCTTTCCGGAATTTTCTCCAGGGACATCAATTGTTACTTCTGGAATAGGGTTCTAAGTGCATTTAACAGATTCTTGCGATTAAAAGATCCCGCCATAAGTCCATTAGAAACTAATTACTTGCTATTTACTTGTTAATTAAAAAATTGAAAATCTTTTCTAAATTCAATATCACGCTTATTCGCATTGCAGTTCAGGTAGATGCACAAATTAAAACGGATTAGTATACCCTTTTGAGATGGTTGCGAATGCAAAGAAGCTATCGATTTATTTGAATTAATATTAATGATAACAAACAAATTTGAATAGTTTGAAACATTGCTTCTGATTGAACTCGAGGTCCCTGCCAATTAAAACCCGAATGCTCTAGATTGACTTGGCATTCCTTCTACCTCGATTTGAAGTGCACGCATAATATAAGACGAATTAAAAGAATTATCAGGCAATCTTACAATTATTTTTGACTAAATTAGAAGCAGACCTTCGAATTCGGACTTTCCCTGGGTTGGTTTCCGAATTATTAGAATTGGTACAGAAAGAAATTTCTGAATTTGGTGGTTGAATTTCTTTCGTAAAGCAGCAGGTAGTGTTGGTAGACACCAATTATGAATCTAGGAAGTCGTTACGTCATGGAGTCGTAGGTCACCTCTATTATATCGGAATTTCGCCAGGTTGACTCAGGTCAGTACCAAGCCGAGACCTTAACCGATGGTCTAATAGCGTGACGCTCACAATGGTTATTAACCTCGGCTTTCAGCGTCACGGACCAAGCAGGAAAGAAACTAGGGGGGGGGGGGGGAAGATTGTTATTAATAAGCGGTCACGTGGCTCGTCGTCACCGACGTTCGTGATCGTCCTCTCGTGCTAGGATCATACCACATCGAACTTCATGGATGATCACTCTTGCGAAATCTTGTTACGTTTATGGAAAATCAAGAGAAAGTCAACGACTTGAATCTTAGGTTTCAGATAAACCCAAGCAAATCCTCCTCTCTTTGATTATCTTAATCACGAACCAGATTGCCCGTGAACCGTTTAAAATAAGAAGGGATTTCACTTTATGAGAATTAGCGCATTGAAAAGACGATTAACTTGCAGGATAATTTAATTGATATTTACCATCGAAGATCGAAAGTGAAATATAACAAAAACATTCTCGAGTTTAAGGAGTAGTTGACCCAAGGGCAAATTGAGAACAAATGCGTTATTCCATTTGCTGCATAAAGACAACATCAGCTCGATTATTTCTCTAGCTCTAGAGACTTTGATAGTCACATTGATTTGACTTGTTACAAAGATCTACAATGTTTCTGAAGAAAGTCGAACAGTAAATTACGACTACTATATTTCCACTTTGGAGAATTATCTTTTCTTATGGATGTTCCTCCATTTAAGAAAGAATTTATTTTGCCTTCTTTTCTCAGTTTGACATTTAAAAGAATAAGTATTGTGGGAAACTAGGTGACGTCGATTGAAATTTATTCAGGTTGTTAGGCTAAGTTTATGTAGTCGTTTTTCTTGATGAAGGTTAGCCCCTTCACGATTTAATATTCAGTCTGAATTGATAAATAAGTCAATTAAAACTACGATTTCGTGACAACTAGAACCACTCACCGTTCAATCGAAAGTTATTGAATTTTTTTTAGACCGCGGGTGAACTTTTTTCTATAATTAATTTGCGTTTTTACTGTTCTGGAAATGAAGTGTCAGTGAGCTATTGGCAAATCGATTTCTTCATCCAAGGTCGATGACTGATGAATGCGGCTAATTTTCATCAAATGAGATTTGAAACGCTGCCTGGCGAAACTTTCGAAAAGGAATTCAATCCAAGTGTACTAGAGCTATTCCAAGCTATTCCGAAATTGGTTTCCGTACCATTTCGTATCATATGAGACCAATCCTAAAAATTTGGTGAACCTCGATTGATGGAAATCGATCTGACTCACTTCGATTTATTCTGGTTTGATCTGAACTAAGATATAAATTCGAGTAAATCCGAACTTGGATTAATTGAAACCAAATTTCCTATCTGAATAAATCCGTATTATTTTGACCCCGGATTCATCCGGATTTGTATAGAAAATGTGGTTAAGATCAACCCGAGCTTGGATTGATTTGGATTGATAATCAACCAATTTCCATCAAATGAGATTAAAAACGCTGCTTTGCGAAAATTTTGAAAAGGGATTCAATCCAAATGTACTAGAGCTATTCCAAACTATTCCGCAATTTGTTTCCGAACTATCCCTAGAAACTTTTTGAGCTTCTATCGATGGATATCAATCTGACTCAATTCGATTTGTTCTATATTGATCTGAACAAACTTTTTTATTCAAATCAAAGGGATTCAAGTCAAACCAGGTTTTTAATTCGAATCAAACGGAGTGAATCCGTATTTTCAACCCGAATGATTCGGAGTTTATTTCCCTGCTAAAAGTTTTAGACAAATTCCGGATTCAGAGATCTATCCAAATCAGCCCGGTTCGCAGTCCGGTTTTTGTCATCTGGACATCAAAATAAGTCCGTATTCTGTCCGATCATATCTGTTTTTATGCGGTTTAGCGAACGCAATTAATTCAGAACGTGTAAGGTATTGTCCGTCTTCTGTATGTTTTGAGGAATGCGTTTAGTCTGTATTGCATCCGTTCATATCCGTATTTTGTTCGGTTTGAGAAACGCGATTTATCCGGAATGTGTCCGGACATTTCCATTTTTGTAGTTTGTGAAATACTTTAAATTCGGATTTCGAATTGTTTCAAGCTCATTCCGGATTTGACATTTATGTCCGGATAGATTTCGGTTTCAACCGGATATGTTTTGGAAAAAAATCGTAGATCGGACTGATTTGGGACAAATTTTCAAATCCGGAATTTGTCCGAAAGTTTTAGAGGAGTTGACGCCCCAATGATTTGGATTGGAAATTTGGTATAGTTCAACCTTAATTCGAATTATTTCGAATTGGTTCGGAAACAGTTTTTAGAATGGCACGGATTTGCTCGGATTCTCTCGGAATCTCTTTGCTTTTCAAGCGCACTTAACAGATTCTTGCGATTAGAAATCCCGCTACTAGTCCATTAGAAACCAATAATGATTCCTCGGCAAGGCGTGACTTGCAAGTTGTGCAAGCAAATTGGTCGGAGCATCGGTAAGCAAACTAGGCAAGGCTCAACGGGTAATCTTTTACACGTACCTATACATGTATATTCTTTCGCCTCTTATGTACCTGGGAAAGATTCACGTTGCACCATCGAGAAGATAGTAATTTCTGCTATAAAATCCAGTTTACATTAGGCTAGGGAAATTCTATAAAGAGAGTTGAAACGATATGATCCTAGCAAGCCAACTGATCACGGATGTCGCATGCCATTAACCTGCCTCTAAACATTGCTTATGAACGGCCAGTATCTTCATTTTTTCCCTAGAACTGGGTACTTATTTTCCTCCTTTTTTCATCCTTACAACTTACACCACTCGACCTTGAACGTAGAAGGAGCGAACAACTACGAGATGCTCAACTGGCCGAGATTATCTTTATGATGACCTTGAGCAAAAATGCACAGATTGCTGGAAATTGTAGAATCTTGGAGAAACCAGAATTGATGTTGATCCTCGTGAAAAGCCATTTAGTAATTACGTAAACCCGATTCTCATTATTTCAGATTTCTCTCAACTACCGAATTGTCCATAGATTTTTGTTGATTTTCGGTAAATGATTCCTCAAAATGTATGAGTCCCTGAAAAAACTCCTCAAGTTATGCAATTAACTCTTGACTCCGGATTTATTCCGATAGGATTTTATTCCACCCTATTCCGTCCTATTCTGCACCAATTCAAAATCTATTTTCGCGAAAATCCGAAAATCTGCAGCCGGAATTATCTGAATGGAAATTTCAAGTTAGCTAAATTACTAGGGTTTTTGATACTGACGTGATAAAATGAAGAATTAATTTTTTCGGAAAAAATCGGTTTTATCATCATTGAAAGTTTTACCATTCAAGGAGTTCTGCAAAGACCGAAATAAATTGGGATCGAACATAAAATATAGGACATACCCGTGACGTCACGAAAAATGCAAAATGACGTCGTAACCCGAGGGATTTTAACATTGCATCATAGGTGTGAAAATGATTTATAAGAAAAAAAATATATTGAGTAATGAAGAAATTTGCCGCCGAGAAGCGGCAGTAAAAGAAATTTTAAAGAAGGCGAGCAGATCATTAATGCAGGTCACATAATTTATTGTGGAAAAAATATAGATTTAATGGTTCAGTAAGGTTAAGTTCGAAGTGTTTGTCTACAAGCATTTTAAAAAGAGAGTTGCATGACATAAAAGGAGAAGTATCAAATATTGGGCGTATAATTAGTATGACATGCATTTGTAAAGCTGGCCTGGGGGCAAAATGTAAGCATGTACTTGGAACCTTGCTTCATTCTTATAGGTAAGTATGTATTTTGCTTATATTTTTATAGTTACTTTCATGCTACGTATCTGATTTATTAATAAGAAATTTTGCATTAATTCATAGATTTATACTTCGCCTTTTATTTGGTGCGGTTCTCCTTAAATTGCTTGTAGACAAGCACTTCGAACTTAACCTCACTGAACCATTAAAATCTATATTTTTTCCACAATAAATTATGTGACCTGCAATAATGATCAGCTCGCCTTCTTTAAAATTTTTTTTACTGTCGCTTCTCAACGGCAAATTTCTTCATTACTTAATATCTTTTTTTTCATATAAATCATTTTCACACCTATGCTGCAATGTTAAAATCCCTCGGCTCGCGACGTCATTTTGCATTTTTCATGACGTCACGTGTATGTCCTATGTTTTATGTTCGATCCCAATAGTAATCGTATAGAGCAAGTTCAGGGCTATATGGTGGATGTAAAATCACTTCCCAACCAAGGCTTAATAATTTTTGGCGAGTGGCTAAAGATGTGTGTTGTGTAGAGTTGTCATGGTAAAAAACTACACCTTTACTATTGACTAATTCTAGCCGTTTTTCTTTGACCGCTGCGTTAAATTTGTTCAGCTGACGACAGTAGATATCCGAATTAATTGTTTGGTTCCTTGGAAGTAGCTCAAAAAATACCACACCTTTCCAATTCCACCAAATAGACAGCAGAATCTTTTTTTGATGCAATTCAGCAGCATTTTCTATGGTCAGTTTTCGAGTTATGAGTTTTTCAAAAGTAGCTAAATTTCAAAAATATAACAACCCATTTCTGCAAATCCCATTATGTTTTGCCCTTCTCATCGTGTCTACTTCTAACCACTTGGTCCGTCAACTTACTATTCTATATTTTTTACATATTCTACTAACTTTCATTCACAAAATATCCAAAAATTAACCATTTCTAACGGCCACTTTTCAACACATATCAAATTATTACATGTTTAAAATAGGCCCATTTTCAAACTCAATTATCTCGTTTTTATATTGTCAGAATTTGATAAAACTATACACACGTCAAATTTACATCTTCTACTTTCATTTCATCTAGAATTCAACAAATCCTATATGCCCATTTTTCATCCCCTTTGTGTAAAACTTTCATTCTACCATACACCCGTTTCCCTCCACATCGTGTCACTACCCAACCACTTCGAATCCCCTTCTACAATCCCCATCGTGTTAAATCACCCTCATTTCAACAATTCACACAGCAGAAGCCTGTGCTGCGTTCTTTCTTTTACGGAAATAAAATATGACAAAAAAGCAAAATATGACGAAAATGCTCGTTTTACACTCCATCTTAAAGTTTATGTCAAACTAACAACTGTAAACGAAATTATGCGCTATTTCTTTGTAAAGCAAGCTAAGAGTGACAGCTAATAAATGCCAGAAGGAAAAGAAGGGACATTGAAAGAAGCCAATATGCTTCAATAATCGGCCTGGCTTTCTCAAGGCAGTTGATGAAGATTACTCCATGTACTACTGTGGGCAAAAAGTAAGGTGAATTTTTAATTTGAACTTTGCGGGCTAACGGATTCGGACAAACTCTTTTATTTTTATGTTGGTCCTACTGTCACTGATATCTGTGCCAAATTTCATGGCAATGTCATCATTTGTTACATAGTTACGCTTGTGTTTTCTAAACGACTAAAAGTGATTTTTTCGATTTTTACAATGTCTGAATTTGTCGAGCAAAGAAGTGCAATTAAATTTTGTTTTCGGGATAAAATTCCAGTTGCGGAAACGTTCAGAATGTTGCAGAAGGCCCTTTGTGATTTGACCATGTCGCAGAAAAATGTTTATAAGAGGTACAAAGACTTCAAAGAAGGCAGAGAACGTTTTGATGACTTGGAACGCCCCGGTCGCACCACCAACATCAAATGACGAGCAACGCGTCAATCAAATCAAAGAATTAGTGTAAAAAAATCGTCGATTGACAATTTGAGACCTTGCTGACACTATTGTCATTTCAAGAGGATCACTCAACACCGTTTCAAAAGATATTTTGGGCAGACAACTCGTGGTTTTTGCATCACGATAATGCGCCGTCTCACACTGCACTCGTTCTTCGTGACCATTTCGCCAAAAATTCAACGCATGTCGTTCCACAACCACCATTTTCGCCTGACTTGGCTCCGCGTGACTTCTGGCTATTCCCCAAACTCAAAAGACCACTCCGAGGACACCGTTTTGAAACGATTGAAGAGATACAAGCCGAATCGAAGAAGGCTTTGAAGGCAATTTCGGAAATCGAATTTCAAATTTAATCGTTCCAATATTCCGAACATGCGTTGGAAAGCTTTGGTGGAAGTTTATGGTGAACATGCTCTAGCTGCGCCAACGTGCCAAAAGTGTTTTGCACGATTTAAAAGTGGTGATTTTGGCTTGGAAGACGAAGAACGTCTTGGGCAGCCAAAAAAGTTTGAAGATGAAGAACTGGAAGCATTACTCGATGAAGATTGTTGCGAAACACAAGAAGAGCTCGCAGAATCTTTGGGAGTCACTCAAGCAGCCATTTCAAAACGTTTGAAAGCAGCCGGATACATTCAAAAGCAAGGAAATTGGGTTCCACGTGAACTCAAGCCGAGAGACGTTGCAAGAAGGTTTTGCATGTCCGAAATGCTGCTGGAACGCCACAAAAAGAAGTCATTTTTGCATCGGATTGTTACTGGTGATGAAAAATGGATCCATTACGACAACCCCAAGGGCAAAAAATCATATGTGAAACCCGGCCAACCAGCCAAATCAATGGCAAAGCCGAATATCCATGGCGCGAAGGTAATGCTCTGTATTTGGTGGGATCAGAAGGGTGTGCTGTATTATGAGCTGCTAAAACCGGGCGATACCATCAATGAAGAACGCTACTGAACACAATAATTCCGTTTGAAGAGAGCAATAGCCGAAAAACGCCCGGAATATGCGACCAGACACGAGGCAATAATTTTCCATTATGACAACGTCCGGCTGCATGTTGCTATTCCGGTTAAGAACTATTTGGAAAACAGTGGATGGGAAGTTTTACTCCACCCGCCTTATAGCCCAGACCTTGCCCCTTCTTACTACCATTTGTTCCGTTCGATGCAGAACGCCCTCACTGAAATACGGTTCACATCAGAACAGGGTATCAAAAATTGGCTTTATTCATTCTTGGCCGCCAAGCCGGCGTAGTTCTTTTGGGATGGAATCCACTAATTTCCAGAAATATGGGAAAAAGTCATAGCGTCAGATGGGCAATACTTTGAATAATACTATTGTACACGTTTTTATTAAATAAACGTTCAAATTTCGAAAAAAAGAACCGCACAAATTAAGTTATAGATCCAATAGCAACAATCACCTTAATTTTTTCCCACAGTAGTACATCCCAAAAAACACTAGCCATAACTTTCCCAGCCAATTGTTGCGTTTTTGGATGCTTTGATGCACTTTCACCGGGTTTAACCCATTGTTTTCACCCTTCACGTGATTCCAGAGTATATTGATGGATACATGTTTCATCCATCGACACAAATCGACGCAGAAACTATTTCGGATTGCGGTTAAAATAGGCCAAATTTGGCTCCGAAGTGGTCGCATGGATGCGTTTGTGGTCGATTGTGAGCAATCGAAGCACCCATCTTGCACAGAGTTTTCTCATGCGCAAATGTGTATGCGAAATTAGATCAAAAGAGGATGGAATGTGGCGGAATGAAATCCTATCCGAGCTTTGCACCAGGGTTGAAGAACGTGTAAAATTTAGGAAGAAAAAAACTTTTTAGTAAAATTTTCTAGACGGAAAGTAGTTGGCCTTCCATGTACCTACGCACGTGGATACGAACATCGGAAGAATTTCGCTTACAATGCTTGTTCTTGTATCGTCGCAGATACCGCGTTGAAACCAGTCCCTCTTTACAAAGCCTAAAGGCTTTTTCGAAATATTCAAACGAATATGCAGCCGTCGCCGACAAGGACGTATCAGCAAGGCGGTGTTCAAAAAAAAAGGGTAAGGAAAAAAAAATGGACACAAACTGGTTGGGATGGCGAACGTGGGCGCGATGACCAAGGCACAATGCCTCTAACGATCCGTGAGGTTTTTTTGTGCCCTTCCAAATCAGAGTTTCGAGAGCCATCATGTCGGCTGCCCTTTAAAAAACTGTATTTATCAGAGGTTTCTTGTATGGATCATTTATTTTTATAGTACTGACGGTTTCATTTCTCAGGTTCTTAGATTAAATTTTACATAAACGAGAAAGATAATAATTGAAATAGGCATAAAATAAAGTGCGACTAACATTTTTTACTCGAAACAAAGAATTTTAAGCAATTTATAATTTTTTACTCTTCTACCATATGAGAAAATATTGCTTTTATGTAAAAAATTACTATTTTAATTTTCATACAATTTTGACGTTTCGATACCCCCTAAATGAAAAAAGAGGTTTCTACGACGGGGTTTGTTTTTAAAAACAAAATTTATATTTTCCCGCCAACAAAATATACGAGATACGGAAAAAAATTTATGCAACAAAATTGTTTATTCCAAAGAGATCTACAAATTTGATCAGAACAATTTTGTCATAGGAGTTATATCTCTTATTTTTTAATAAAAATGTTCTTAAAATTAACAACTTTTCGTTTTCAAAAAAACTATTGGCTATTTTTCATAGGAGTGATAGCTTTTCTTTTATTCATTAAAAACGTTTTTATACAAATCAAATATTCAATTTTCCCGCCAAAATATTCGAGATACAGGAAAAATGTTGAAGGACAACAATTTTTATTAAAAAAATATCTACAACTTTGCCTGTGATCATTTTTTCATATTAGTTATATCTTTTGTTCATTAATGAAACATATTGCTATTAATACATCGGAGCGCGAAGCGCGACAATCGGCTTTCGCGCCCTAGTTTTTAAAATAAATTGTGGTTCTAGTGGATATAAAATAAAAACAAAATTCAAATAATTCTGAAATCTGCTTCCAAACCATCCTGAATCAATCGAAAAAACGTTTAGAATTTCGTTTAATGTAAACCAGTTAAATTTTGGATCAATCCGAGCTAGAATTGATTTGCATCGAACGAGATTCATAACATTTTTCAAAATTTCAAAGTGACATGTTTGATAACATGTCTATTATTGTATTGACCCAAATTAATAGAATTTTTGTTCATTTCTTTGGCATAGGGTAAAATGCTTCGTAAACAGATTTCGGAACGGCTCGGAATAGGCCTGATTCACTCAGATTTAATTCCAATTCGAAACTTTGCCAGATTCCTATCTGCTATGATTTTTTTAAATACAGATGAACCAAAAAATGATATCGATATTGGAAATACAGGGTCACCAAAAATACATGGCAAAAGTAAAAAATATCCGCGCAGTGCATAATTTTTGTTTGAAAAATGAATTTCATAAAATATTATAAACACATCATTAGTCAATATCGTAAATTATTGATATTCACAATTTTTTTTAACCACGCACGTAAAATTTTTGAGATGAATTTTTACTCGAAGAGATCAATTCTTTTCATCTTCACGTTTTGTGACTCCCTCGTGCCAAAGAAACCGGTTTTGGTAAAGCGTCTGTCTGTCTATCGCTAGTAGTAGGCAGTAAGCTCGATGAATTTTGAAACAATTGTCGGATTGTATTCAACTTTAACGCACTTTTTAAGTATCCAAAATGAAAGGTCAAGTTTGTTAGCCAACCTTCCAACTCGAAAATTCCAATTCTGAATGGATCTGAAATTACCAAACAAAATAACTCCGATCTTGAATTAATTCGGATTCAAAACTTGGTTTGTATTTATTCGGATTGGAAGTCTCGGATTGAATTTGGTCGATTATATTTTGTTTATAATTATAATTAATTAAATTATAATTAAATAATTAATAATTTTGTGAATAATTTGTTTGCATTGGCTCGGATTGGCTTGGATTTGGACAGTAACAGATTTCGAATTGGAACGGAACAGCGCGGATTGAAACTTTATCCAGAAACGGAATCAAGAAAAATTAATATTTGAAATTTCTCGCGAAAGAAAGAATGCGATAAAATATTAAAAGAAACTATATTTTCGTCAAGAAACACTTTGAAACTATAGAGAAAATTCTTTTTGATTTAATTTTTTCCAATTTGTAAAACAGAAGTTCAGAAGAATTTCAAAGAAGGTTGCTCACCTCGGACAACCTTTGAGGCTAAGGAACTGGCCCCTGAAATTTCGCTTATAGAGTTTTCGTTAAAGCAGGGCTGCTTATCTGAATTAAGAAATCTAAGATGGTGAGCTGGAAGGCAAAAGACAAAAAAGGGCTGAATACGAAGAAAGCAGCGCTCAGGACCAAAACGAGAGAAGATGCACTTTTAACGAACTTCAAATTAGGTAGTAACGTCAGATAACGGCGTATGTAAGAAAAATTCCTATAACCCGACCCTCGTTTATATGTATATTTGATCCAAAGCACATCTTTTATGATTTACGTGCAGCATTAAAACTTTTTTCTCTCCGCAACTCAAGGAGTTCACTCACGCAATACGTTTTGACACGAAGATGCACAAATAGAATAAAAAAAAATTATTCCTGGAATGGGTTCCGATTATTTTCCCTGGTGAAAGATTTGGAAAGTATTCCATTCCGTTCTATTCTGTAACAATCCGAAATTTTTTCCGCTCGGATCCGAATCATTCCGAGCCAATTCAAATAAATTGTCTAATACTGCATGTCATAAAAACTTCTTGTATCTTTTTTTATGAAAAACGGTAAAAAATCGATCCGACCTAATCCGATTTAATCCGAGGTAACAATCCGAATGAATTCAAACCAATCCGAAACTAAGTTATCAATCCGAATCAATCCGAACCAGTCCGAAACTAAGTTTTCAATCCGAATGAATCCGAGGTCGGATTGATTCGGATTGACAACTTGGTTTCGGATTGGTTTGGATTCATTCGGATTGTTCCATAGGATTAAATCGGTTTAGGTCGGATCGATTTTTTACCGTTTTTCATCAAACGAAATACAAAACGTTCTTCGGATTGGTTCGGAATGATTCGCATTGGCTCGGATACAGATATCGGAATAGTTCTGATTGGCTCGGAATGAATTCCTATCCGATACTTTTGCTGGGGTGGCTTAGGTTAGTAGGGAAACAAATTTCGGATAGGCACGAAATAGAACGGAATAGCGCGAAATGGAATCCAATCCGAAACTTTCACCTTCAGCTTTGTAGAGAAAAAGTCAAAAGTTTTGGACCCAAAGTTATGAATTTCCTTTTCCAATAAGGAAATAATCAGTACCCATGCCATTCAAAATTGTTGTTAATTAATCACTGAGAGTAAAATTAAGTTTGGACATGATTGCAAACAAATCACAAATTACAAATAGAATATTTGTTTTATTTTCCATTTCATTTAAGAAGATTTATTAAGTTTTGGTTTTCAGTTTAGAACAATACTGTACATTTGTACATCTCTAAGGCTTGTCAGAAACCTTGTTCGAGAATCTTCTCTCTCGACAGTCATTGCTTGAAGGGACTATTAGGTTTGAAACGAACACTGGAAGATAGTCAACATACCTATAAAACAATCGAGACAACTTCAAGTGGTTTGCTCGCGGTTACTAATGCCCTATGACCCTCAAGATAGAAATAAAGTTTGACTGGCATTAGAGTGTAGAGAATCGTACTCTAGAAACCGTTAGACTCATATTGAAACTGGGCACGAGTTCAACGCTATTGAGTCCACGGACATACATACATTCATTTTTCGATTGAAAAATTATATGAAAACGGTATTACGTGATATATCATCCGGTAAGAATAACGAACATCTGAGAAATGTTTGGAATTTGATTATATACCGATGATGAGGTTCTAGGATTATAAAAGATTAGAGGAGAGTCTAAATAACTACAAATATCACAAAAAATTCCTTGCGAAAGTTTCGTAAAGGAATTCAATTCGAACGAATCCGCGCCATTCCGAAATCTATTTTCGAACCAATTCAGAAAATATATTGCATCCGAAATAATCCTAACCAATGTTTTTACCTGATTCAATCTTAATCAATTCGAGGTCGTGATGATTCGGATTGACTCGGATTGATGACTCAGATTGAAACGAAATGAATCGAATTGATTGAATCGAAAAAATGAATGATTTTTTATAGTTTTTCATCAAATTAAATACGAAATGTTTTTCGGATTGGTTTGGAAACAAATTTTGGAATGGCTTGGAATAGCTCTAATTCCTACGGATTGAATTCCAATCCACGACTATTGCCAGGGGTTACATGGGATCAAGATATGTTATTAATCATTGAATAGAGATTAAAATTCTTTCCAAGATGAGATACGATTGTATATAATTTCATAATTATAAGGATTGAAGAACATTGATTCCCAGAAATTATTTTGGATTGCAAATGATTACAAGATTTATAAAATTTCACACGAGAGTAAAGGGAGAATTAAGTTAGATTTGATTTCCTCGGAGAAGTTTCGGATAGGATTTTATTTCGAGATATTCTGTACTCTTCCACCCCAATCCAAATTCTATTTTCGCACCGATACGTGTCCTAACTCAGTATGATTTTATACGAGGTCGGAATAATTTGGATAGGATCTCTCGGATTGACCTTGATTGAGTCAAATTGAAAAAGTTGTCAAGAATCATTCGGATTGGAAGTCTTACATTAAATTGGAGTGATTTCGAAATGGCTCAAAATATCTCTAATTCCTGCGGACTGAATTCCAATCCGAGACCATTGCCAGGCATTACATGGGATCAAGATATGTAATTAATCATTGAATAGAGATTAAAATTCTTTCCAAGATTAGATGCGATTGTACATAATTTCATAATTATAAGGATTGAAGAACATTGATTCCCAGAAATTATTTTGGATTGCAAATGATTACAAGATTTATAAAATTTCACACGAGAGTAAAGGGAGAATTAAGTTAGATTTGATTTCCTCGTACAAGTTTCGGATAGGGATTCATTTCGCGATATTCTGTCCTCTTCTACCCCAATCAAAAATCTACTTTCGGACCGATACGTGTCCTAACTCAGTATGATTTTATACGAGGTCGGAATAATTTGGATAGGATCTCTCGGATTGACTTTGATTGAGTCAAATTGAAAAAGTTGTCCAGAATCATTCGGATTGGAAGTCTTACATTAAATTGGAGTGATTTCGAAATGGCTCAAAATATCTCTAATTCCTGCGGATTGAATTCCAATCCGAGACCATTGCCAGGGATTACATGGGATCAAGATATGTAATTAATCATTGAATAGAGATTAAAATTCTTTCCAAGATTAGATGCGATTGTACATAATTTCATAATTATAAGGATTGAAGAACATTGATTCCCAGAAATTATTTTGGATTGCAAATGATTACAAGATTTATAAAATTTCACACGAGAGTAAAGGGAGAATTAAGTTAGATTTGATTTCCTCGTAGAAGTTTCGGATAGGATTTTATTTCGAGATATTCTGTACTCTTCCACCCCAATCCAAATTCTATTTTCGCACCGATACGTTTCCTTCTAACCCAATTCAATTCAATTGAGTGATTTGCAACCGATTTTCATCAAACGAGACTGAAATTTGTTTCCCGATCAGCTCGGATCGCATTAAATTTTGTGATTATATAAGGTTTGAAGCAGATTCAATGAGAATAAGAGTTCCTAAAAAGCCTCATTAAAGAAATGTTGGATAGTTAACAATTATTAGTTCTTTCTACTCTGAATGATAGATCATTAATGAAAGTGCTGATAACCTCAGATGGGAAACAATTTTTATGAGTGTTATGTTTTATTCAATAAAGAATTGTAGCAAACAAAGTAATAATTGTGTTGAGTACAAAATAACAAGCGGTTATTGCGCAGGTAACAATCCATCTCACAGATTTGATACAGAGGAGCCAACTTTTACAAACGTCCTTTCAGCGTGCGAAGAACGATAATAGGAGCGATTAAAACAGCAATCGGATTTTTACAGAGGTTCCTTTTGTCGAGACGATTAATCGCCCTGACGTTTCTTATACCGTTAGTCGAGCGTTGACTCTATCGCTGGAGTGAAATATGTGGATCTCAGTTAATCGGCATTAGAAACAGCGGAACAATGATTCGTATTCATCACTACCTCTTGTGCAATCTTTAAATTACTATTTTACTCATTTTTTGTTGACCCAGGGCAAATATAATTAATCAAAATGTTCTTTGAGCTTAGAATTTTGTTTTTAATCGCATCCGCTAGATAATTTCGAAACAAATAGAAAAATGGCCATAATTACGTAATTGATGCAAATCGGTTGAAAATCACTTTGACTTGATCCGATTTAATTCGCAACTTCGATCCGAATTATCACGGCTTCGGTTTTATTCGGACTGATTCGGATTGAGAATAGGGTTCAAATTCACCCAGTTTCGGAGTTTCAAATTTAATTTAAGTTGAACTCTTCTTCACAATTTTGGTTCGCTTTTCCAAAATTTCAAAACCTGAATCAGCAATTCCAAATACCAAAAATGTAATTTTAATCAACTATGTCAAATAATTCAACACTTTAAAACAATAAGTGTTAATGTCTTGGAACAAGTTCCAGATAGAATTTTATTTCCTCATATTCCGCGGTGATATGAACCATTCTGATTTCAGGTCGAATCAAGTACTTCATTCCGCGGTATTCCGTTCTAGTTTGCCCCAATCCCCAATCTGAAAAAGTTTTCAATCACTCGATAAAAATCGGTTGAAAATCAATCCGAAATTTATTATCTGTATGAATTCAAAACAATCTCGGATAGAAAGTCTCGAATTTATCCGAATTGAACCAAACAGAAAACGTGGTTATGATTCATACGGATTGGATTGGCGCAAATACGGATTTTGGATTAGGTCGGACTAGGATCGGATAAAGCTGAATGGAACCCTATCTGGAAATACTAAATATTTGTTTGCAGATTCGAATTTGTATATAAAAATCCCAATAAACTGAAAAGACCATTATTATCTGAAACAAAAATTATTTACGCTACCATCAATATTTGAAGTAATTAATAGATGGTTCTTCTATAATTAAATTTTTAGGGTGTGATTTACTGGTCATTAAGTGAAAGAGGACGAAGAAGGGACCAAGAGCCTTGACTTGAAGGGTCATCGAACCCTGGACAGTTTGAATCTTGGACTCTGGTTGTCCCAGTGCACAGCTGAATGTTCGCCACTGTTCGAGCAGGAAGCACTTTCAGGAACCAGCGGTAGCAAAAAGGCAAAGAAATGGCCAATGCACTTCACCTGCATGTGGGCCTGGTCCAGTGGAGAAATTCCCGTTTCATGTCGAATGTGTTGGAACCGCAAGACTGGCTGTTAAATACAAGACAAGAAAAGTCCTCGATGCCTTAATGGTTGACTCGTAATTTTAAATTTAGCAGGTTCAACAACGGGATCCAACCTGCAGAAAATAAAGTTATTATTTATTATAGAGGAGGGGGATGAGACACTCCCTTTGATATCTTGGGGGTATGATGTAATTAGCATAACCAGACTCGATGAAATACTCTGGTTGGTTTTTAGTTCCATAACATGTGGATTCAACGTCAGTGAATGAACTTTCATACGATTGCGGTAATTTACGCTTCAGTGAATTCCAACAATCTTTACTTTTACAATGTTTTCAATTTCCTACGATCTTTAAAATTTATTACCGTGTTTAAGTAAATTTTGATGGCATTTGAATTCAATTTATTGGCATTGTTAGAATTCTTGAATTAATTGTGTAGCGTGGGTTCTATTAATTCGAAAAGGGTTGTAACTTTACAAGTGTATCTTTTTAGTTTGCATAATATTGACGGTGATGAGTCGTATAACAAGTGAATTTAATTTGAAAGCGAAATTTCAAAACATTAGAAATCCAAGATGGCGGATCAAATGTGTCGGAAGGAAATAATAAAAAAAGTCTGAATTCGACAAAAAGTAGTACTAAGGAATTTCTGAGGGTGCTGATTTCGAATTTAAAACCAAATTTCCAAAACTGAAAATTGCGGATCCAATATGGCGGACAAAAATTGTGAAATATTGTCGGGTTCAGATGAAAAACTCGAAGTTTTTTTGGTACTTTGATTATATGAATTCAAAATCCAAATTCAAACTTTAGGATTCGATATAGTTGACCGAAATCGGAATAAGTAGTCTGATTTTTCGTTAGTTCAGTTAGTTCCCTTCAAAACCCCCGAGTAGCAGTTTTCATCAAAGTCAGACTAATTTTTGAAATTCTGGGCGGCCATATTTGATCCGCCATTTTGAATTTTGAAAATTTAACTTGATATTTAAAATCAGTATCTCCAAAAACCCCAGGAAACGAGAAATCAGCAAATTCTAATCGCTAAAATTAATTTGTCCGCAAAAGGGTTAAAAGGATATATTTCAAATTCTAATCATTACGACTTGGAATTCATTCGGCTTAATTCGGATTAATTTTTTATAGTTTTTTATCAAACGAGATACAAAATGTTACTCGAACTGGTTTGGAAACAGATTTTGGAATGGACGGAAAAGTTCTAATTCCTGCGGATTGAATTCCAATCCAAAACTTTTTCCAGGGATTGCAAGGGATCAACATATGTAATTAATCATTAAATAGAGATTAAAATTTTTCCCAAGATGAGATATGATTGTATATAATTTCATAATTATAACGAAACGAGAAATTAGCAAATTCTAATCGCTAAAATTAATTTGTCCGCAAAAGGGTTAAAAGGATATATTTCAAATTCTAATCATTACGACTTGGAATTCATTCGGCTTAATTCGGATTAATTTTTTATAGTTTTTTATCAAACGAGATACAAAATGTTACTCGAACTGGTTTGGAAACAGACCACGGAATGGCTCGAAAAAGTTCTAATTCCTGCGGATTGAATTCCAATCCAAAACTTTTGTCTGGGATTACAAAGGATCAACATATGTAATTAATAATTAAATAGAGATAAAAATGTTTTCCAAGATGGGATATGACTGTATATAATTTCATAATTATAACGAAGCGAGAAATTAGCAAATTCTAATCGCTAAAATTAATTTTTCCGCATAAGGGTTAAAGGGAGAAATTTCAAATTCGAATCATTACGACTTGTAATTCATTCGGCTTAATTCGCATTAATTTTTTATAGTTTTTTATCAAACGAGATACAAAATGTTACTCGAACTGGTTTGGAAACAGATTTTGGAATGGCTCGAAAAAGCTCCAATTCCTGCGGATTGAATTCCAATCCAAAACTTTTTCCAGGGATTGCAAGGGATCAACATATGTAATTAATCATTAAATAGAGATTAAAATTTTTCCCAAGATGAGATATGACTGTATATAATTTCATAATTATAACGAAGCGAGAAATTAGCAAATTCTAATCGCTAAAATTAATTTTTCCGCATAAGGGTTAAAGGGAGAAATTTCAAATTCGAATCATTACGACTTGTAATTCATTCGGCTTAATTCGCATTAATTTTTTATAGTTTTTTATCAAACGAGATACAAAATGTTACTCGAACTGGTTTGGAAACAGATTTTGGAATGGCTCGAAAAAGCTCCAATTCCTGCGGATTGAATTCCAATCCAAAACTTTTTCCAGGGATTGCAAGGGATCAACATATGTAATTAATCATTAAATAGAGATTAAAATTTTTCCCAAGATGAGATATGATTGTATATTTATTAATAATATATATAATATATATTGTATATTTTTCAAATTCGAATCATTACGACTTGGAATTAATTCGGATTAATTCGGATTGAAAATTCAGTTTCGATCAACTCGACTTCAAATGCATTCGGTTTTATTTATATTGAAAACTTCATTCGGATTAAGTCGGATTAATTTTCAACCGATTTGCATAAAACGCGATTTAAAACGTTTTATGATTGGTTCGGAGACATATTCCGGAATGGCTAAAAATAGCTCTAATTTTCTTAGATTGACTTCAATCCGAAAGTTTCACCAAAAAAGTGACTGTATGTTATTCATTAGAATCAGAAGAAAGTAGATTACATCCTGGAAATAAACTTTTCCCAAAAAAGTCTGAAGAGTATAATTACTAATAATTATCTTTTAACTCTACCACTGAATTAAGGATTTTGAGCATAGAACAGAACCATTTGAATACTTTTAATGTCGGTAATGACCGTAACAGGAATCTACATTTAAAACTAGCCGAAAATTATCATAAGCTTATCAGGACTACTTTTGTATGGATATGAATTCTTACTTAAACTTCAGTCTATGGTGAGACAAAAAATTAAATAATTCTCATAATGTATAAAATTACAAAAGTCCAGAACTGTTTACAGGTTCTGTTCCATGCTATAATGGTTTGATTCCATACTAAATCTAAAAGTCCATTATCATTATGAGGTTCATATCATAAATAATGTTCCTAAAGCATGCTTAATCATATTATGACTATTATCAAAACTATTACAAGCAGAAAATCGGAAATAAAACATTAGTTTCTCTATAATAAACTTAAGAATGAAAGCGTGTGAAGTTAAATTTTTCGCCACCTAAAATTCATCATTTAATGATGTACAGAACACTTTTTAAAAATTCCTCAAATTCGAAAGTACTCACAACTTTCATAATATTAAAAACTACAAAGTAAAAGCAATTTCTTGAATAATATGTAACTGAAAGTGTTGTCGGTTCAGGAAGTGGAAGTATGTAGTTTGACTGCATCTGGAGGATTAAAATTATATAAGTTGATCGGCGCCAGGATGCCAATGGTCTTGTTATCGGACGTTATCAATTGATAGCGACCGGTTGTCCGTAACTGTAACTGGATGGATCATAGATCGTACATCATATTCTTCTGAAAACCTGCTCTAGGGAGATTCTAGGCAGGATGTTCCCATGCTGACGTATCAAACTTTTTTTGCTTTTCACTCGCTGCCTGGGAATCAATGTTAAATTGCGCAATACGCAACACTTGGAATTGCTTTCTATAAGGATAACAGTAAAGTGGGTTATCAAAGTTGCATTAAATCAAATATATGTTGTCTTCATTCATTTCAACATTTTTTCATATTTATTTTTATATTTTTTTATAATTCCCAAGAACTGGGAACATTTTATTTAACGTTGAAGCATAAGCTGAACATTTTTAAACAAACAAAATAATTAAGATTCACACGACAAAAGTGAAATCTCATGATCAATTCTGAAAGCTCTATGTAAATTTGAAAATTAATCTGACTTAATCCGATTCAATTTCGGATTTCAATCTGAAAAAGTCTAAATCAAATTTCCGGTCCGAATAAAACCGAATCAATCCAAGCTTGGGTTGATCTGAACTGCTCTCTATAAATCTCAATCAGTAAAATTTTCACAGATTGAATCAGTGATTTGCCTTTTCACTGATGCACCAGTGAAAAAATATATTTCACTGTTAAATCAGTTGATTATCACTGATTGAATCAGTGGAAAAATATTTTCACTGTTTAATCAGTTAATTTTCACTGAAGCAATCAGTGGAATTTCACTGATTTACAGTGAACTCTTTTTAGCTATTCAAATCAGTCAAATTTCATTGGTAATCAGTAGATTTCGACTGATTCATATTTAGAGAGTGAATTTCCTATCTGAATCAGTTGGAATGAGTCCGAGATTGAAATTATTTGTATTGATTCAGATTGAGTCGGATTTTCATCAGTCAGACTAATTTCTATAATTTCAGTCAGCCATATTTGATCCGCCATTTTGAATTTTGAAAATTTGGTTTTAAATTCGAAAGCAGCGCCCACACAAACTTCTTAGTACTAATGTTTGTTGAATTCAGATTTTCTTTTACTACTTTGATCCGCAATCTTGAATTTAAAGATGTTAAAATTTTAACTTCAAATTTAAAGTTAGTACCCTTCAAAATCCGCGAGTAGCAATTTTCATCAAAGTCAGACTAATTTTTAGAATTTCGGTCGGCCACATTTGATCCGCTATTTTGAATTTCGAAAATTTGACTTGACACTCGAAATCAGCACCTTCAAAAACCTCTTTTTACCAATTATCATTGAAATCGGACTATTTTTCACAATTTTGGTTCGCCATTTTGTATTTCAACATTTTGGAATTTTGATTCCAGATTTGGAATCAGCGACTCCAAAAAGCCGTGAAAATGAGAATTTAGCAAATTCTAAGCTCTAAAAATAATTTGTCCGGAAAAGGGTTTAAGAGATATATTTCAAATTCGAATCATTACGACTTTGAATTCATTCGGACCAATTCGGATTGAAAATTCAGTTTCTATCAACTCGACTTCGAATGCATTCGGTTTTATTAAATTTATTAAATTATTTATTTTAAT
The DNA here is from genome assembly GCA_030998225.1 of Diplolepis rosae. Classification (NCBI taxonomy): domain Eukaryota; kingdom Metazoa; phylum Arthropoda; class Insecta; order Hymenoptera; family Diplolepididae; genus Diplolepis; species Diplolepis rosae. The sequence continues at coordinate 3,469,710 of JAPYXD010000736.1, forward strand.
TTTTATCAAACGCGATTTAAAAGGTTTTTCAGATTGGTTCGGAGACAGATTTTGGAATGGCTCAAAATATCTTTAATTCCTGCGGATTGAATTCCAATCCAAAACTTTTGGTAGGGATTACAAAAGATCAACATATGTAATTAATCATTAACTAGAGATTAAAATTTTCCCTAAGATGTGATGACTGTATATAATTTCATAATTATAAGGATTGAAGAACATTGCACTGGAAGTGCAAGAGATTATTTATGATTGCAAATAATTACAGGATCGATAAAATTTCAATTAAGGAAGAATTAAGTTAGATGTGATTTCCTCGTAATCCGACTCAATATAAATCAATCCGAAGTCGAAATGATTCTGATTTATTTCTGAGATTGAAGGGGAACAATGTGGATCAAGTCGGATGCATTTTTTATAGTTTTTTATCCAAATGGGATACAAAATGCTCTAATTCCTGTGGATTGAATTCCAATCCAAAACTTTTGGTATGGATTACAAAGGATCAACATTGTAATTGATCATTGAATAGAGATTACAAATTTTAGCAACATTAGATATGATTGTATATAATTTCATAAATATAAAGATTGAAGAACATTGCACTGGAAGTGCAGGAGATTATTTATGATTGCAAATAATTACAGGATCTATAAAATTTCAATTAAGGAAAAATTAAGTTAGATTTGATTTCTTCGTAATCCGACTCAATTTAAATCAATCCAAGGTCGAAATGATTCTGATTTATTTCTGAGATTGAAGGGGAACAAATTGGATCAAGTCGGATGCATTTTTTATAGTTTTTTATCAAACGGGATACAAAATGCTCGAATTCCTGTGGATTGAATTCCAGTCCAAAACTTTTGGTAGTGATTACAAAGGATCAACATGTGTAATTGATCATTAAATAGAGATTACAATTTTTTTACAACATTAGATATGACTGTATATAATTTCATAATTATAAGGAAACGAGAAATTAGCAAATTCCGATCGCTAGAAATAATTTCGCTGCAAAAGGGTTAAAAGGATTTATTTCAAATTCGTATCATTACGCCTTGGAATTCATTCGGACTAATCCGGATTGAAAATTTAGTTTCGTTCAACTCGATTTCAGATGCATTCGGTTTTAGTTATATTGGACAATTAATTCGGATTAAGTCGGATTAATTTTTAACTGATTTGCATCAAACGCGATTTAAAACGTCTTTCAGATTGTTTCCAAAACAGATTTCGGAATGGTTCGAAATAACTCTGATTCGCTTGGATTGAATCCAGTTAAAATTGTAGGCAGTGACAAAAATTTCAAACTCACCTAATTAATTTGAAATTATAATTATATTTTTTATAATTATCATAAATTATATTTTATTATAATTATAATTATAAATTATTATATTAAAATTAATCTGACACAATCCGATTCACTTCCGGATTTCGATCTGAATAAGTCTAAATAAAATTTCCAGTCTAAATCAATTCCAGCTCGGGTTGATCTGAACTGAAATCTTTCGTCAAGATTTGCCATTTTCAGTCAGAAAATGTTTAAATGAAGAATAAATAGAATTCTTCAGAGGAATGAAACTGGAAACAGATCATCAGAATTATTTTATGAAAGGAATGTAATTATCTCTCCCCATTGAAAAGATTGTGAAAATCCAGGTAATTGAATGGAGTAGAATAATATTTTACGACTTGATGTTTCTCGAATCACAATTGGAACTTAATACACAAATCGAATCATTCTATAATAAAATGTCAGAACCTTTTTATTTTCCCGGGTATGAAAAATTCCATTGCTGTTAATCACTGATAAACTTTGTCGAAGTTTCGTAATTTAAACTTTTAGTTTCACTACCTATCAAATCGTTACTTGCAATCCCGTGAAAAATGGAATTGTAAGCGAAACGCGTAAATTTTATATTTGCTGAAGCTGTTTCGCATTACGCCAACTATGCGTTATACTATACTTACGAGTCTAGAATCTTTGTAAAGGTAGGCTGCTAGATATTAAAACATGAGGGAATAAAATCTCTTATTTATCAGCAATAAAAGTGATAAAAGCTTACTCAACTGGAAATCCTTTTCTGCAATGAACAAAATTCTAATAAAATGAGTAAGAAGAGGAAGTGGTAAATGTAAAGAAGGAAGTTATTATTCTTTCATGAAATGTTTTTTCAAATATGGAATAGAGAATCAGATCTTTATGTAAAGTGAAAGTTTCATATAATCATTTCACGGCCAAGGAAAAAAACCATTTTAACATTTCAAGAGTAGAATTAATAATAGTTGTAGAAGAAAATTGCTTTATAATGATCCCCGGGGACAAAAAAACTTCCCTTAGGAGACTTATTCTTTTAAAAAAAAACTAATCGTCTTATTTACCCTAAAGTGAAACTTCCGGATAGGATTTCATTCCGCCCTATTCCGCCTCATCGGGGAAAGGGTTTTCAATCGATTCAAATCGGCTGAAAATCAAATCGACTCAATCCAAATAAATCTGAGACTTCTAATTCGAATCATTTCAATCTCGGATTCATTTTTAGCCGATTTTCATCAGAATAGACTGAAAAAATATTTTCCGATTGGCTTGGAGCAGTTCGGATTGACTTGTAAACAAATTTCGGATTGGTGCGGTATACAGGGCGGAATGGGACGAAATAACTTGAAATGAAATCCAATTCGAAATAAAATTTCTCAAATTAAAGCAGTAGGAATCCGATAGGATTCCATCCCGTTCTATTCAGCCTTATTATGCGCCAATTAAATTTTTTTTCTGTGACGGCATAAACAATTCGGAAAAATATTTCAATCACAATTTCAATCTGTCTTAATACGCACATTCGCTAAGAATCCAATTCGAATAAATTCGAGTCCAATCCTAGTCACTTTTAAGTCTATCTTAATCAGTGCCTACATTAAAATTTTTATCCGTCCTTAGAGGTCAATCCAAATGAGTCTAAAGCATATACAAAGCGCAATTTTAATCCGTCTGAATTTGTGTTCATTCAATATTCAATCCGAATGAATTTAAGACCAATTCGAGGTACCTCTTCAGTCTTTTTTAATCCGTGCGTCCATTCCAGACTCAACCCGATAAAATTCAAGGTCTTTAAGTTTCGATTAGATTCCAAAAAGGTCACATTGCCGCGGAACAAGATTTTTGAATAATGTGAAACAGGAAGGATGAAATATATTCAATCTTAAATTTACATCAGGTCAATTTACTGTATAAATACTTGAAGTTATTTTGACATCATGTTTAAAATGAAAGATAGGATCCGATAGAAACCGAATGAGGTCTGGTTAGAAAATAAATAGGCTTTCTATCCGGAAGTATTCGACCTCTGTCTGTGTACTTATTTCTTATGCGGAAATTAATCCCAACTCGGGTTGATTTGAGTCATAATTTCAAATCAAATCAATTGGAATCATTTCGACCTCGGATTCAATCGGACTAATTTGATTTGAAAATTCAGTTTATATCAACTCGAGTTCAGGTTGATTCGGTTTTATTTAAATTGAAAATTTGGTTCGGATTCAAGTTGATTAAAGCCTGGGTACCCTGATAAAAATATCGGATTGAAATCCATTCCGAGTCAATCAGAACTATTCCGATTCATTCCAATATCTGTATCCGAGCCAATGCGAACCATTCCGAACCAATCGGAGAAACTTTTTGTATCTCGTTTGATGAAAAACGGTCAAAAATCAATCCTACTTAATCCGATTAATTCCGAGAAACCAATCCGAATAAATCCGAACTAATCCGAAACGAATGTTCAATCAGAATCAATCCAAATGAATCCAAGGTCGGAATGATTCGAATTGATTCGGGATTTTAAATAGGGTAATCAATTTATATTCCAGCAAGACCTATAAAGTTCGACTCACATTTCAAATGGGTCTAAACAAACTTCGTTTTACTACTGAGGACACATAAATCTCTTTAAAGTGATGCTAGCGAATTTGGTATGGGCGTGTTTTTGCCATAAACTTTAAAATACGATATCTTGGTGGTGGACGCGTTAATTGCTACGTGGACGGTTTGGATGAAAGAAGCTTTGATAAATTGCGTTGTTAAGGTGTATTCATTGTTCAAGTTGTGCAGCATCCTGGGATGCAGTGCGAGTTGCTCACTTGCCCTGATCTTTCGGGGCTGATAAATTACTGGCTGCGGGTTTGCAACAACCACGACCCCGGGCATTAATAGCAAGTGCTAGTTGGGTATACCAGGGTGGTGAACCTAACAGAACGAATGTTTAAGAAGTTGGTAGGCGTGTTCGGATACACTGTCTACTGTACATGCTTACCAACCCTAATGTGGGGAAGAACGCAATGCAGTTTCGCGTAGTTGTTGCCGAGTCTACGCTCTGCGAAAATAAATATGGCTCCTGTCGACCATAAATATTTCAAGCTTCGAGGAACCCAACCAAGCTAAGTTAAGTGCCTACGACCATCGTCAATAAACTCTTGGGCCTGCATACTCTTCTAAATCTTGGAACTGGCCCAACCAAAATTCCTGCATTTAAATTAGATGTAGTCACTGTCATTTTTAATCAGTAAAGTAATTATTTGGCATCTTTTTCTCAAACTGCGATTTTTTATTTTTTTTTAATTCTATACAAATAGAGGGCTTATGTCAACATAACCTCAAATTTTGATAATTTTATTTTATGATTCGAAATTTAAAGTTTTTGGAGGGAAAAAAGGTTCTTTTTTTAATTTAATAAATCCAAAGCATTTTCTCAAATGTCAATCCGAAGGAATCCGGGAAAATTCTAAGGTAGAATTTCGATTTGTCAGAATCGGTCTTTCTATTTGAAATACAAAATCTGAACCGGTTCTAAATCGTTCAAAAAACTTTTTAAATTAATTCAACCAGTGTATATCATTAGAAGTTAATCCGAATGAATCTGGCACCTATTCGAAGAACCTTTACAAATTATATCCTCGAACAGCCTAAATGAGCACAAAACTAATTGAGGGTATTTTTTGAATTGGTTGATGCTATGTTTTCTCCGGTGTCGATCCAAAACAACTTAAAACCGCCAGAATTTTTTTCAACTTAATAACCCTAGCGAAATTAATGGATTGAAATTCATTCCGAGTCAATCAGAACTATTCCGATTCATTCCGATATCTGTATCCGAGCCAATGCGAACCATTCCGAACCAATCCGAAAAATGTTTTGTATCTCGTGTGATAAAAAACGATCAAAAATTCCGAGAAATCAATCCGAATGAATCCAAACTAATTCGAAACCAAGTTTACAATCCAGATCAATCCGAATCAATCGGATCTTGGATTGATCCAAACCGAATTTTTAATCAGAATCAATCCGAATCATTCCGACCTTGGATTGATTCTGATTGAAAATTCGGTTTGAATCAATCCGAGCTCGGATTGGTTCGGAATGATTCGCATTGACTCAGATACAGATATCGGAATGATTCAGAATAGTTCTGATTGACTCGGAATGAATTTCAATCCGATACTTTTATCAGAGAAATCCTTCCATTTTCTCAAATTTGAATCCGAATGAATCCGGGACAATTCCGAGGCTGAATTTTAATCCGTTAGAATTCTTCTTGTTATTTGAAATTCAATCTGAACCGGTTCTAAACCAATCAGAAAACGTTTAAAATTAATTCAACCTGTGCCTCTCCTCGGGAATTAATCTGAATAAATCCGGCACCTATCCATAAAGGACGAAATAGGACAGACAAAAGTTGTTTAGAATCGACTATTGATTTTTTGCACGACCAAATAGTAAATTTCAACGAAATTTTTTTTACAAATTGGAAAAGTTGAGAGATTGATTTTGATCGCCATGGGCATCAACGTCGGTGCTAAGAAGGAGTCATGACAAGCGAGTCCTCGTTCTACCAGTCCTGAATCTCTTTCGATGCACAGCCACACGTTTCGAAACAATTTGCAGAGGTGCGCGCCGGTGTCAGCCACTCGTTGCTTTATACGATAAGAAGGTATGGAACGATCTGAGCCCCTGTAACCGTCAATTTCAATCTTTTTAGAGACGCACATGGCACTCGGTCATAACAGCTACGATCTCTAAACCCATGTACCGGTCAATACTCTCGGTCTTTGCATTTGGAAATGCAAGACAAGGCTAACGATCTCAGCATGTGTCATCATTTTTCACTCCTAATGATATTTTCGGGTTCAGTTACTCGTACATTCTGCGATTTCATTCCTCACTCCAGTCCGTATCTTCAAATTGGAATCAAAATCCCTCATTCTTTTTGTACTCCTAACAAATATTGCGTTATTTTTTATATTCTGACTATTCAAATCATCTTTTAATACTGTCCAATCACGTGCAACCATCAAAATTATTGGTTATTATTCACAATCAGTTACATCCTTTGTGCAAGTTGAGGATTTGAAAACTTTCCATCCGTTTCATTCTATCCTATTCCGAAACCTGTTTCCGAAGCAAACTCTGCCGACGAGAATTCAATCCGAAATCAAGAGGAATCCTATCCACCTTAATCCAAGTCAATTATTTCCAATAATTCTAACTACCTCGAAAACTAATCCCGACAAAACAGTGCCGTCAATCAATTTTTTTCTGATTCGAAATGCAGGGATTGAAATGGATTAAATAGTTGGTTCAAATGGGGTTCGGATTGAAGTGGAATTGATCGGATTAAGTCGGATTGATTTCTGACCGTAAACGTTTGTCGAATTGATTTTATATGACTTGGAATAGTTCGGAAACAGATTCCAGAATGGTTCGGAATAGTTCTGATTCGCCCGGAATTTATTTTAATTTATTTCGAATGGATTCCAGATATTCCGAGTCATTCCATATCAATCCGACTAACGTTTTGTATCTCATTTAATGAAAAATCTGAGGCATTACTCCGAATGAAACCAAAACTAATTTGAACCAAGTTTTCAATTCGAATCAATCCGGATCCGGAAAGAATGTCGAAATGATTCGGATTGATTCGTATTAAAAACTTGGTTTGGATTTATTCGGATTTAAGCCTCAGATTAAAGCGGAATAAATCGGATTAAGTCAGATTAATTTTAATTTTAATCGCTTGTAATCAGTTAAGAAAATTTGGTATAATTTACTATCCTGGCGAAATTATCGAATTGGAATTCAATCCGGACAAATCAGACCTATTTTGAGCCATTCTGGGATGTGTTTCCGAACTATTCCGAGTTATTTAAAAAATATATTCGAAAAACGTTTACGGTCAAAAAACAATCCGATCAATTCCACTGCAATCCGAGGCATGGATCCGAATGAAACCGAATCCAATCCGAACCAAGCTTTTAATTCGAATCAATCCGGACTCGGATTGAATGTCAAAATTTTTCGGATTGATTCGGATTGAAATCTTGGTTTGGATTTATTCCAATTGTTGCCTCAGATTAAAGCGGAATAAATCCGAATAAGTCATATAGATTTTTTACAGTTTTTCATTAAAGGAGATAAAAAACGTTATTCGGATTGATTTGGAATGACTCGTAATATCTGGAATTCATTTGAAATAAATTGAAATCGTTTGTAATCAGTTAAGAAAATTTGCTATAATTTACTATCCTGGCGAAAGTATCGAATTGGAATTCATTCCGGACAAATAAGACCTATTTTGAGCCATTTTGGAATTTGTTTCCGAACTATGCCGAGTTATTTCAAATATATTCGAAAAACGTTTACGGTCAAAAAACAATCCGATCAATTCCACTGCAATCCGAGGCATGGATCCGAATGAAACCGAATCCAATCCGAACCAAGCTTTTAATTCGAATCAATCCGGACTCGGATTGAATGTCAAAATTTTTCGGATTGATTCGGATTGAAATCTTGGTTTGGATTTATTCCAATTGTTGCCTCAGATTAAAGCGGAATAAATCCGAATAAGTCATATAGATTTTTTACAGTTTTTCATTAAAGGAGATAAAAAACGTTATTCGGATTGATTTGGAATGACTCGGAATATCTGAAATTCATTTGAAATAAACTGAAATCGCTTGTAATCAGTTAAGAAAATTTGATATAATTTGCTATCCTGGCGAAAGTATCGAATTGGAATTCATTCCGGACAAATCAGAACTATTTTGAGCCATTCTGGAATCTGTTTCCGAACTATTCCGAGTTATTTAAAAAATATATTCGAAAAACGTTTACGGTCAAAAAACAATCCGATCAATTCCACTTCAATCCGAGGCATGGATCCGAATGAAACCGAATCCAATCCGAACCAAGCTTTTAATTCGAATCAATCCGGACTCGGATTGAATGTCAACATTTTTCGGATTGATTCGGAATGTTGCCTCAGATTAAAGCGGAATAAATCCGAATGAGTCATATAGATTTTTTACCCTTTTTCATTAAATGAGCTACAAAACGTTATTTGGATTGATTTGGAATGACTCGGAATGGTTCGGAAACAGATTCCGGAAGGGCTCGAATTGGCTCTGATTCGCTCGGAATGAATCCCAATCTGTTACTTTCGCAAGGGTAACATGCACAACGAAAATATATTCCTTGAGAAATCCCCCAGTAATTGCAAATTTCCCAATTACAGCAAAGAGAACTTTTATCCGTTTTTACGAATAAGAACCCAGAAGAATTATTATTCCAAACAACTGTGAATCAAATCTTGGTGATTTATTTAACTAAAAAATATCCCGAAAGGTATAACATGGAAGATATCTACTTTATCTTCTTCACAATTTAAAATCAACTTTTTGCATTACCTTTAATCAAATACTATGTTTCGTAGGAGCGATGATTGCCAAATATGGTGGAGGCGGCATGTAAGAAGAACTTTTGAACAATGTAAGCCCATACATTGTAACCGAAGGGCCGTTGCCCGAAATCAACTTATCGTCTTCGGGACATTGGTCTGCAAGCGAATCACGCTCAGAGCATGTTTCCTCTTCTGGTAATTGACGTCATTGAAAGGGAAGAAAGGACAAAAGAAATCAGGTCTTGAGGCTCGTTACGTAGCCACTCCGTCCGATCATTCTTCTTATTTTCCCACTGGGTTTCCTCATGGTATTCTCAAAACACTACGGCCTGGCAAAGAACAATCACCGTGAGGCTATTCATCACACGCGTACGAGTTTTCAGATCGTCGACATGACCTCCGACAAGACGCACGCGCTTTACATTAATACATATAATGTCTGCTAACACTTCTCACAACACTTTTTTTTGTATCTTTTACCTTAAAGACATATATCACTTTGATCACGTAACTTTAAAAAAAAATTTACCATTCCAAATCCTGTTTCCGAACCAATCTGAAAACATTTTCTGAATCTCGTTCGATGCAAATCGGTTGGTAAATCAATCCGAATTAATCCGAATTAGTCCTAGCTCGGATTAGTCTGAATCGAATTCCCAATCCGATTTTATAATTGTTCAAATTGATTCCGATTGAAAATTCGGTTTAGATTGATCCAAGCTTGGATTGAAAAATTGCTTTTGGTTCATTGGGATTGAATCGGAATTAATCCGAAACCATTGAATATTTTATCCAAGTTAATCCGAGCTAGGATTGTTCCGGATTAATTTCGATTAAAGACTCTGTTTAGATTGAACCGAAATGAGTCTAATTTTTTTAAACCGATTTTCATCGAATTAGATTCAAAACGTTTTTTCGGATTGATTCGAAATGAATCCGAACCAAGTTTGCAATTCAAGCTTAGATTGATCTGAACCAAATTTTACAGCTTGAGACACTTCGGATTCATTAGATTTTTTTTGGATTGGAAATCATCTGCAATTATTCTGGAAGTATTCCTCATAAATCTAAATCAGTTGTGATTATTTGAAATCACTTTGAATCTTCTGCATTTTTTTAAATCACTTAACTACTCCGTAATTAGTGAATATTTTTTGCGATCATAAGTCGATACTTCGACTTTATTTGTAATCGATTGGAATCACTAAAAGTCTTTTGTAATTTCTTGAGATCACTTTGCACTCACTTACTATTAATCACAATTACTATGCAATAACTTTGCACTTACTTGTAGTAAATCACTTTACACTCACTAGTGACTGCCATAAATTACTTAGATTTAATTGCAATCACTTGCCTTCGCTATGCACTGACTTGAATTAAATCTGAGCGAATCGGAGTTATTCCGAGTCGTTCCGAAAGTTGTTTCCGAATCAATCCGAAAAATGTTTTGAATCTAGTTCAATACGAAGGGATTGAAAAGTAATCCGATTCAATTCAGGACTTCAATCTGAATGATTTCGCTCTTGGGTTTAAATAGAACAAATTTTCAACCTGATCAAATCCGGGGTCGGAATAATTCGGATGAAAAAGTCGTCATAAAAAAATTAATTAATGCGGATTAATTCGAATTGATTATTTTTGGATTGGATTAGTTTGATTGAAGTCTCAGTTTGAACTCAAATAAATCAGATTGATTTTTAACTGATTTACATCGAACGAGATTCAGAACGATTTTCGGATTGATTCGGAATAAATCCAAACCAAGTTTTCTATACGACTTCGGATTGATATAAACCGAATTTTCAATTTGAATCATTCCTAATTTGGATTCATTCAATTTTATTCGGATCGAAAATTCAGTTGAAATAAATATGAGCCGACATAGTTGCGGATTAATTCGTATTGAAGTCTGGGATTAAACCGAAATGAGTCGAATTGATTTTCAACCGATTTATATCAAAATAGATTTAAAACGTTTTTCGGATTTTTTCGCAATGATTCGGATACAGATTTCGGTATATCTTTGATTTGTTGGGTTTGAATTAGTTTTCAAAACATTTGCCAAGATCACTTAAAGTGTCTGTAAATTTTAATATGAGCTAAGATTGATGCGGATTAATTCGCATTTAAGAATTGGTTCGGATTATTTGGACTGAAGTCTCAGATTGAACTGAAATGAATCGAATTGATTTTTAACCGATTTGCATCGAGCTAGATACAAAACGCTTTTCGTATCTGAACCTAATTTTCAATTTGAATAATTCCTACTTCGGATTCATTCGAATTTATTAGAATTGAAAATTGAGTCTAAATCAATTCGAGCTCACATTGATTCGGATTAATTCAGATTAAAGACTTGGTTCGGATTTACACGGATTAGAGTCTCAGATTAAACCGAAATGAATCGGATTGATTTTTAACTGATTTACATCGAACGAAAATCAGAACGTTTTTCGGATTGATTTGGATTAAATCCGAATCAACTTTTCAATCCAAGTTCAGATTGATATAAACCGAATTTTCAATTTGAATAATTCCTACTTCGGATTCATTCGAATTTATTTGAATTGGAAATTGAGTCTAAATCAATTCGAGCTCGCATTGATGCGAATTAACTCGGATTAAAGACTCAGTTCGGATTTATACAGATTGGAATCTCAAATTGACTTGGAACGAATCGGATTGATTTATAACTGTTTTGCATCAAATGAGATTCAAAACATTTTTTTGAATTGATTCAAAATGATTCAGAAACAGATTTTGAAATAGCGCGGATTAAATTCCAATTTGAAACTTTTGCTAGGGAATTTATTCTACAATTACTTGTAATTATTTTGTTTCTACCTGTAATCACTTTGCATTTATTCTCTATGAAATGAGAGATTCTATACTCATAATCAGTTAAAATTACCTTAAATTTCCAGTAGTATTGAGAGTCAGCATGCTTTCAAAATTTTAGATCTTCGAGAGATGCATGTATAAATAATTAATTATTACCTTGAATAAAGCGCTAACGAAGTTATCCATGTTTTTTGAAAGCTTTAGAATTAGAAGAATTAACGGAATATTTTTGTAAAGAGTGAGCCTCATCATTCTGAATGTTAGTGTACATTCAAGTAGATGGTTGTTGGCATATACATCACGTAAAGTATACAACTGTATGGTGACAGTCTGTATATTGAAGGATGAAGCAAGGTCGCATTCCGGTTCACATGAGACTCTTTCATTCAGTATCCGACCCTCTCCTTCCACCTTTAAAAACGAGCTCCTGCCAACTTATTTTCTAGAACTGCTTAGTATGCATCGCATACATTGAAAAGAAAGTCTCCGCAAACAAAATAGTTCTGTTGATCATATTTTGTTGGCATTACTAAAATTTGGTTGTAATTACGAAAAAAGTGGTTGGTCTAAAAAAACGTATTTTCTTCTTCACGCTCTTTTGTTTGAGTAATAAATCAATAAAGTAAAATAAAATTACCAAAGACGTAGCATCCTCATGTCATTTTTAGCAGATATGAAATAAAATTTCAACATTTTTCGTAGCGGTGGATTTCTATTTAACACCTCTTTCGAAATTCCACACAGGAGGCGATGACCCCATAACTACACCAAAAAAATTTTTTACCACAATAAAATTGTTTCTTTGCACGAACCAAATGGTTCAAAAACAAAATTTGGTTGGCTAGACAAAATTTTTTCTTAGTTGTATAACAGTCAAATTTTTTGTTGAGACAACCAAATTTTTGATGGGACAACTAAACAGTTTTCTCAGTGCAGCTCACAACCAACGAACAATGGCCCTCCGTAGTCGTATAACGGCTGTTCCAATCAGTTCCTACGCAGTCGAGTACGCAGTTAACTGCTTACTATCGTTGAATTGAAAGCGTCCAGTGTGTTGCTACTACGAAACGAGAATTGGACTGTTCAATATGCATTTTCTATTAGCTTTAATTTGTTTCATTATCAACACGAATAAGAGTGTATTAAATTTGACTCTCTTCTTTCTCAACAAATGAGGCAGTGTTCGCAGAACGTGGACGTAAACGCCCCCCCCCCCCATAGATGCTTCGAGCTCATTGTGTCTTCCTCATTCAACCAACCTATGGCAGTGGAGCGAGGAAGAAGCCATGAGCTAGTAGGGTCCATGGTGGGGACAGTTTACGTCCACGTTCTGCGAACACTGAAATGAGGCACCGGATTCCATAACCGACGGAGCGCGTGGCCTATTAGTACACGCAAAAAAGAAAATGAAAAAGAAAAGAAAATACAAAAACATGGCTAATACTATGCTGCATTCATGTAAATTACCTATAGATTATTATACGAAATACAAGTCAGATTTTTGTGAATAAATTTATTATTATAATTGAACAATAAAGTTTAAAACAATCTCCGCAAAAGTAGGTGAAAACAGAAAAAAACCTTCCAGAATATTCAACAGGTTGAAACTTGCTAGCGCTCGTGCTCAAAGCGCTCCACGTGATCGCGCGACGTTGCACGACAGTTTTTTTAACTCGGCACTGTTTCTTTGTTTATGAATATAATTGCGTGAAATTTTACAAAAAACTTCCTTGAACCTTAAGAAACAATCGCCTCGCTGGAAGTTTTCTGAGTCTTAAAATTTCCTCGACTCTTTCTTCACGAGAACGTCGCAGCGCACAAGTTTCAGAGGCTCTGAGTTTGTTATTAAATATTTTATAAACAATAGTGATTTTTGTTGTTTCTTAAGACTTCACGGCTCCGCTAGAGTCAGAGAAATAAAAGGGTGAATGTTTCGAATCATTTTATTGTGAATTGAGCGAGTAATCGCGAGTTAGATTTTAAAAACATTGATTTTTGATCAATGCAAAAACGACGTTTTTTAATTTTTATCTCGAAAACTATTTGTCGAATAAAAAAATTTCAAATAAGAAAAAGATGCACCTCGACGCAAAAAGCAATCACATATTTTTTATTCCGAAGTTTTATGCATTTCGACTTTTTATTGATTATTGGGAAAGTACTGTCCAGTTCAAGCGTCGCGTCCCCTTATTCGTTCCGGGCATTGAATTGACTTAAAAAGAATAAAAACACAGAAAAGCTTCAGAATATTTTCCCAGAAATTAGATTCCTAACCGGCGTAAGCAGGTCTGTCCCTAGAACTTTAAACATAGTGCGTTTTTAAAGTTCTCTAATGCATTTTGTTATATTATTGCCAATATAGAGTTTCTAAATACTTTTTACAGAATAGATATAAATAAAGAAAACGAATTGACAAAAATGATATTGCAACTCTGTCGAATCACGTGCTCTCGGCATAGGTGCATCTCTCTCCTGTTTTCGATCGATATACCTCGCGACAGTATCGGTGCGCTCGAGCGTAGTTAAGTAAATTCCCATCCTGACCGCAGTTTTAGACTCAAAAATCTCAAACTATATTCAAAAACTGCCTGAAGACCTGCTGAACAACTTTCTTGCTGAAAGTTCTCCCAAATCTAAACTTCCTCGCATAATTTTTTTCTTTGAAGTTGAAACATGAGAATTCTGCCAGCCGCAACTGTTATAATAAAAATTATTAACAAATTGAGAATTTTGTTATGTTGAACATAACCGTCTGAAGCTCTAGCGTTTTTGGAGTCTATTGATAAAATTTCAGACTATTCCTGACAAATTTGTACGAAAAAAAGAGAGTTTATTGTAAAAACTATTCATTTCGTACCTTCGAAAAATACGGTTTTCTTCGATTATAAAAAAAACTACAGTTCTGACACAACAATTTATGGAATAAAATTGTGCGGAACGACATTTAACATGTAGTGACATGTTTTTTTGATCATTTTTCCGAAGTTTTTATATAAATGAAAAAAAACGTTCACGCATTGCGGTATCCCCTCTTTTGACTAATAGGCCACGCGCTCGGTCGGTTATGGAATCCGGAGCCTCAAATGTTCACGTTTTATGACACCTAAAGTCCAAAAAAAAGGGTTTTCTCAATCCTATCCATCTGTCGTTACTGTTAATGTCGTTTTTTTTACTGCCATTGTCGTTGTATTCGCCCTCGTCGTTGTCTTTGACACTGCCAATGTCGTTGTCTTGGCCTTTGTCATTGTCTTTGACACTTTCAATGTCGCTTCCTTCGCTTTTGTCGTTGTATTTGTCACTGTCAATGACACTGTTGTCACATCTGTCGTTGTCTTCGTCTTCGTAGTTGTCTTTGACACTGCCAATGTCGTTGTTTTAGCCTTTGTCGTTGTCTTTGCCACTTTCAATGCCGTTGTCTCTGTTTTTGTCGTCGTATTTGCTACTATCAATGACGCTGTTGTTACTTTTGTCGTTGTTTTCGCCGTCATAGTTGTCTTTGACACTGCCAATGTCGTTGACTTGGCCTTTGTCATTGTCTTTGCCACTTTCGTTATCATTTCCTTCGCTTTTGTCGTCATATTTGTCACTGTCAATGACGCTGTTGTCACTTCTGTCGTTGTCTTCAATTCTGTTGTTGTCTTTGACACTGCCAATGTCGTTGTTTTAGCCTTTGTCGTTGTCTTTGCCACTTTCAATGCCGTTGTCTCCTGCTTTTGTCGTCGTATTTGCTACTATCAATGACGCTGTTGTTACTTTTGTCGTTGTTTTCGCCGTCATAGTTGTCTTTGACACTGCCAATGTCGTTGACTTGGCCTTTGTCATTGTCTTTGCCACTTTCGTTATCACTTCCTTCGCTTTTGTCGTCGTATTTTTCACTGTCAATGACGCTGTTGTCACTTCTGTCGTTGTCTTCAATTCTGTTGTTGTCTTTGTTACTACACACGCAGCAGACTTCGCTTTCGTCGTTGTCTATGTCTGGTGTTTGCTTTTTCATCATATTTTCAAAATTTTTGGAAACTACTTTTTATGTAATTTAGAACTTTTTATCTTAATTTCAAGTAGCACTTGATTGGTTCCAGATTTTATATTCATGGCCTTTTTTGATCTGGTATAAATTAATAAAGTTACAGCATTCGACAACCTTTAAAATCAAATTCCATTGTCTGATCAAATTATGCGAGATACAGGAATCAAGTTAAAGAGCAAAATTGTTTGTTTATGAAAGATCTAATAAATTTTTATGTACATTCGAAAAATTTTGCAAAAATATCATTAAAAATCTAAAATTCTATTTTTAGATAAATCACAGTGTTAAAAAAAAATTGAAAACTAGAATTATTTGTCTTAAAATATTTACACATTGATTATTGTTTGATGAGACACAAAATTTTTATTTTATCTCCAAAAAATGTTTAAAATAAAAAATTCAATTTTTGATAACAACATAAAATATTTATAAATTCAGAATTTTATAAATTTTAGTAATCATCTTACAAAGGAAGAAAATTACTAAAACTGAAAAAGACAAATATTTTTACTGTCATAAGACTAGGGATAAATGTGATTGATTTTGCAAAAGTCTTTTTTTTGTTCCTGCGCTTGAGATGATTTATCTCACTAATTCTGACGTATAAGTATCATCTTTCAAGAATGATTTTAAAGGGAAATTTTCCTCAAGTCAAATGACTCTTGTAATCAGATTTTGCGAGTGGATCTTTGCAGAGATTAATCTCGGTCCGAACGTGAGATTCAAAAAGTGAGCAGTAAGCCAAGATCAGAGGTTCTTAGGATTGATTAGGATTTCCGTAGGATTTAATTGAAGCGTCTCGCATTTCAGGCAAAACGGTTCGCATTGCAACGTTTAATATCGCCAAGTGTATTGATGGTGCCTCGCTTAATCTCGTTCCATTCTGTGACCATGAATAAAGAGCGCTCGTTCATCACACGGAGATTATGATAGAAGCAACGTTGAATGAAGACATTACACTCACGATAGTTTGAAGATACGCCTATATGCCGTTGCAGTCGAGTCTTGGAAACTTGCACTGTACATCCTGTTGCACCGCGACTGTAGGCAGATTTCCAAGCAACGGATTTACATTCCAAAAAGTTGACTAAGGGCCTTTTATTATTCATTATAGTGGCCGATTTATAATTTCAAATATCTTGTTATTGTCAGTGCTAGTCGCATATGCAACTCTGGGCTATACTTACTTTATTCAGCGACCCTCTTCGATAAAAGGACAAAGTTACTTACACACAATGTTGATACTCACTAACCCATCTTTTATGCAAACATCTTTCGTACTTATATTCTATATTGTATTTGAATTTTTTCTGAATGATGATTCATAGTACTAGTAACCAGGTTCTGTAACTATTCTTTAAGAAAAAGAAAAAGTATTTTATAGAAACTGTTACAATGAGGATAGATATCTTTATTAACTTTATTTTTGATATTGTTACAATTGAGTTTTGTAACTATTTCTAAAATTTGGGATGTAACTGTTACCTAAGTGTCGTTATGTTAATCTTTCAGAGTTACTACATCACAGATATCATTTGTTCAAATTATGTTACGTAACTGTTATAACAAAGTTGAATCAAACTTCAATAATACTGTTACAGATACAAGAATTTTTCGGGATCACAATGTTGCTGATGTGATAATTTGTGTGTTATAATTGAATTAAATAAGAGTTCCAGAATTTCAACTTGTAAAAATTACGTAACACTGCACCTTATTCTTCCATAAGCACTATATTACAGACAAAATTCGTTAAAATTTAGTTACATAACTTTTCTGTAACGAAGTTATGCCAATTTTTACTGATAATGTTTCATTTGAGTTATATACTTACAAAAATCTCGCAGAATCACAATGTTACAGATGTGATATCTTGTAACACTGTTACAGTTAAATTGAATAACAGTTCAAGAATTCTAGGTTGTAACGATCACATAACTTTTTACATATTTCTTTCAAAACTACTATATTCTAGATAACATCCTTTCAAATTTAGTTATGTAACTTTTCTGTAACAAATTAATGTCGACATTTAGTGATAATGTTTCATTCATAGTTATATTACAGTTTAAGAACACTAAAATGTAGTTACAAATGCATTGACGAACTACATTGTCACGAATTTGATGTTTGTAACATTCATATTCACTTTTACAATTCACTTACATGACTGTTCATAAATTCTGATTAATTGACACACTTGGATTGAATAATGGTTAAAGAATTTCGAGTTGAAATAATTAGGTAACTACTTCTTCATGAGTCTTCCATAACGACTATTTCGTAGATAAGATTCGTTCCAAATGTGTCACGTAACGTTACTATAACAAATTCATATAGTAATTCAGCAACACTATTACAGTTAGGTTGCAAAATAGTTCGTAAGCAATAAACTGAACTTACAAAAATCTCGCAGAATCACAATGTTACAGATGTGATATCTTGTAACACTGTTACAGTTAAATTGAATAACAGTTCCAGAATTCTAGGTTGTAACGATCACGTAACTTTTTATATATTTCTTTTAAAAATACTATATTCTAGATAACATTCTTTTGAATTTAGTTATAAAACTTTTCTTTAACAAATTAATGTTGACGTTTAGTGATAGTGTTTAATCTTTAGTTATGTTACAATTGAAGAACACTAAAATGTAGTTACAAAAGCATTCACGAACCACATTATTACGAATGTGATGTTTGTAACACTGTTAAAATTCCTTACATGACTTTTTTTTTAAATTCTGAGTTATAGTTGATACGTAATACTGTTACATGATTCTTCTATAACTATAATGTTACAGATCTTCACTAAGTTTCTTTAGAGCTAAATTGGCAAATTGTACTCTAACAAAGTTTCCTCATGTTCTATAACACTAGTTGAAATAGAGTTATGTAACAATTTAGCAACTGCTCTGTAGCTAATATGTATAAGACTATTTTAGATGCATTGCATCAAATACAACTAAGAAAATACATCATTATCAGGAAGTAAGATAAGATCCTTAGGGAGCAGGTAACGATTTCCTTATATTTCAAGATAGACACATTACTTTGGTTGCTAATATTTATTATTTGCATTAAATCTCTGGTTTATTATCATTGAAAAACGCAATGTTTTCATAACAATCAGATTTTAAAGATCCTTCCCATTCTACTTTTCATACTCAGTTCTCACGTGTGAACTTCCTTCTCTCTTACTTCTTCACTCACTTTCTCCAAGTTTAATGACTGGGAAAAATAAATTTTATTTTACTCGTATTACTAAGCGAGCATTACCTCATCAAGTACTCCTCTAGATGAAGATTAAATTTGACATAGAAATGTTGTTTTATCAATGACGATCGCTGAAAAGGATGACAGGTATTTAATTGATGCGAATGATCAGAAAGATATCTATTGGTCAGAATCCTTGTGAGAAACAATTTTATAGATCTGCATTTCGATTAAGGAAAGAAGGACTTGAAAAGAACAGTTTCATTTTAAAACGGTAAATATTTTTAGCCATAGGTTTCTTTCATGGCATTTTCTATTGCATATGAAATTTTGGTTTTGTCAACCCAGGAAACATTTTCATGTAAAAGTTATATAACTGTAGGGTAACTGAATACAACATGCAATGCTATAGATGTTACTTAGATGTTATATCACAATTATGACTTGTTTCACGGTTACATAAAGGCAATGTAGCAATTTTCTTTGCAGTGAAAACAAAATATAAAAATTTTAATTTAGTATCATTAGATGAATTAGTTGATTTTCTAACACAAAAAACGTGTGAACATTGAATATATGTTAATTTTATGTAAGAGCATTATTTCTGATACACTACTTTACTTTACACAGTTTGCATTAAAAATACGGTTTGATGATATAACTGTCTTACACATGATTGATTCGTTGAAATATAAAGGTGCACTTCCGAAAAGCACTACCTCCGATTAATTTGAAATTCCAGAAAAAAATATTTCATAAAAAAGTTGTAGCGGATGAAAAGATCTTTCTTTAATGTCCCACACATTTTTGCACTGAAACCATTATTTTTCGAGAGAAATGAGATTTTCGAACAAAACAAAAAAAACTACTAAAACCCATTAAGAGTGCAATTCCAAATATATGAACCTTCCGATTCTCATCAAACTCCCCATATTTACGTATTTTAAGGCGCTGATAATGAATATAATGATGAAATTTCCCACAAATTTGATTTTCAAGGTCAAAACTAAAACAAAATTGTTTTTAACAAGTTTTTTATTTACTGTTGATAAATATTGATCTAGGAAGAAATATTTTTCACAAAAGTTGCAGCGGATGAAAAGATCTTTCTTTAATGTCCCACACATTTTTGCACTGAAACCATTATTTTTCGAGAGAAATGAGATTTTCGAACAAAACAAAAAAAACTACTAAAACCCATTAAGAGTGCAGTTCCAAATATATGAACTTTCCGATTCTCATCAAACTCCCCATATTTACGTATTTCAAGGCGCAGATAATAAATATGATGATGAAATTTCCCACAAATTTGATTTTCAAGGTCAAAACTAAAACAAAATTGTTTTTAAGAAGTTTTTTTATTTACTATTGATAAATATTGATCTAGGAAAAAAATATTACCTACAAAAGTTGTAGTAGATGAGAAGATCTTTCTTTAATGTTCCACACATTTTTACCCTAAAACTATTATTTTTCGAGAAAAATGAGATTTTCGAAAAAAAAAAAAAGTTTCAAAAAGATGAACTTTCTCATTTCCATAAAATTTTCCATATTTACGTATTTTGACGCGCTGAATACAAATATAATAGTGAAAATTGCCGAGTAGTTGATTTTCATGGTGAAACCATAAAAAAACCATAAAAATCATGACTGTTTTTTTTTTCTCAACCAATATGCAAAATTTCGCAACATATTCCAGATATAACTTGTAGATCTCATCGAGATACACACTTTTTGGTACATGCAATTTTTTCTGCGATATAATAATAGTTTCCGAGAAAATTAGTGATACATTTGATATCGAATTTAAATACCCAAAAATAATACTAACTACACGTCATGTAATTGAGGAAAACTCCCCATCGTGTGCCTGTCTGTTTGATTCCATTTAATCTCATTTTTTTCGAAAAATAATGGCTTTAGGGGAATAATTTATGCAACATTAAAGATAGATCTTTTTATCCTCTATAACTTTTGTTGAAAATATTTTTTTCCTAGATTAATATTTATCGAAATAAAATAGAAAAAACTTGTTAAAAACAATTTTTTTTTGGTTTTTACCTTAAAAATCATATTTTCAGGTATTTTAATCATCATAATCGTAATATGCGCCTTGAAATACGTTGGTATAGTGATTTTCAAATTAATTGGAGATAAGTTATTTTCGGAAGTTTATCCCGAAACTTATATCTCAATTTCTTTTTTGTAATGTACCTGCTACATTACAGTTATATTAATTTGTAATATTACATTGTGTTTCTGTTAAAATGTATAAGTGACGTTGTGTGCTTCTTTGAAAGCGTCTTTCAGAGAAGAGACGGTTTGACAGATTTCACGCTCGATTCTTTGTTATTCGACCCGCATTTAAAACTGTTTGAGGGTATGATTGTTTTGTGAGGAATGCAAGTGGAAATGATTCGATATTTTTTTTCATTGTCCTTTTTTTCTTGAAGATGGTTACTTTAGCAGAATGTATTGGATTTTGTCTTTTTCACAAAAAAAGATTCGACAGCTTGAAATATTTTTAGATCATTCTATAAGCTGTGGGTGAATTGGAAACATCTTAATGTCCTTATTTGAAGAAAAGGTTTAGAACCTTTGAAAATGGTCACACTAAAAATACCATTGTTATTATTATCTCGGCAAAAAATATCTTCGCTGTTCTTTTGTGAGACTTGATCCGTCTTGAGGTCGTCACTGATTCCGTTACAAACTCATGGAACGATGGAATGTGTAGACGTCGTCAAAAATCCTTTTGTCATCACGAATTGCTTGTTGTGTTTACGGTGTTGGATTTCGAAACTAGATCGAATATCTCAATATGGAAAGATATAAAGTTTGTGAAAAGAATGACACTCCTCTAGCTGTGAATTTTACTGGTATTTTTATTTTCTGAAATCAGATCCATCGAAAACTTGAAACTGACAATCTGAACGGCTCGTGTAAGATGAGTTGAGAATTTCTTACATTCCAAAATTTTGTGATGAAAATTTATTTATTTGAATCTTAATTATGAAAGTAATTATTAAAGTAATTATTAAGTAATTAATTAATTAATTAATTAAATAAATAAATAAATAAATTAAAATTAATTAATTAATAAATAATTAAGTAATTATTAAAGTAATTATTAAAGTAATTATTAAAGTAAGTAATTATGTTTATAAACTTAAAAAATGATATGTTTAAATTTGCTATAAATATTTGGATAATGATTTTCTATTTATTCCAACTGAATAATCAACACAATTTTACCATAAAATATTTTATTCTTAATTATTTTTTATTTATTGCTTCTTGTAGAAAAAATTTCAAAATATTAGAACCGCAAACCACATTATTTATACAATAATCATTGTATTAAAGTGGATAAAAAAATTTCTCTGATTCTAACACTGACTAAATTTTATTATTGATCATAGTATTGTTTCGGATTGATACAAATTGTATTTCGAATTGGTTCGCCTTGATTCGGATAGCAATTCTTGTGTTACATTCGAAATGATTCAAATTGGAATCTAATTGCTGAAAACGAATTATTTAGTAATTTTTTTTTCCAGAAATATTTTGAAATCGCAAAATTTTAATGAATCATATTGAATCCTTTGGGTTGAAGTGGATAAAATAACTTATTTGACTCTGTCCGTTGTTCATTCAGTTCAATACTTTTCTTTTTTCTAAGTTACCTTTATCAAAAAGTTATTCTGGTACTTTTATTCATGTAGAAAACAATTCATTTCTGTTTATTTCATTTTCTATCCACAGTTATCCTGTTCTATGCAATCAACCGTTGTTATTCAAGTATATTCTATCCTATTCCCCTTTCCATCTACAATTATTTTACTTTACCCAATACCCAATCCACCAATCCATCTGTCTTTTTCATAGTCAAATCCTATTTTTAATCCACTTTTTCTATCCAATCTATATTCTATCCAACTCAACTCTATTTTACCTATAAATTAATCTATAATCATTTTCTATCCTTTTTGATACGCATTTTACTGGCTTTGATCTGGGAAAGGGATAATAGATAACTGAACTGCATTTCAGGTCACTCCTCATTCATCTATTACTAATCCACAATTTATCTATCTCTTAAAATTCAATTATTCTTATGCATGTTTCTTATACTAAAATCCACATGAATTTCCGTCTTTATTTGTTACACGGTATAGTTACTTGTTTTTTCAATTCACTTCTTATCCTATCCTGTCCCCTCCTATACTGCCCTATCCTATCATATCCAATCCTATTCTATCCTGTTCTATCCTATCCTATCCTGTGTATGTATATTCTACTGATATTCGCGTCAATTTGTCTGTAATATATCTTTGATATTATTTTTCATAGTCAATATATTTCCTATCCATCTCAATCCTTCTTTATATATTCTTTACCATTAACTTATCCTGTCCTTTTACTTTTGAATCTTTATTTGGACATATTAAATACTATTTGATAATTATTTTTAAAAACTAGCGTATAATACTCCATTTTTAGGATGAAATAAAATTTTTGTATTTTATCCACGCGGATAGAAACATATAGCACTTTTCAATGTGTTTGAGCGAATTACAATGCCTATCATCATTTATACGGGATATGACAAATGAAATGTATCATTTGATCTGAGGTTTTGTGATGACTGTATCCTAAGAAACTAGATGAAGATGAGTGATATATTTGAGAACTATTCCTTCATTCCGATACTAGTTGCGTAGGTCGATATATATAATACGCCTGCATTCGGATTCAGTAGCCCTACTTTTTATCATCGTATCTGCTCACCGTAAGCGGGTAATCGCTCACGTGCGGGTGGTACCTGATCCTGTATTTGGTTTCAGAATGAAATAAGTACATGACTGAATCGATGTTATCTCTCTCCCGCATAGCAAACATAACCTAGATACCAGAGAAGGGAAAGTAATCCGAGTTCAGTTTAAATCTACTTGAGCTACAAGAAGTTTATAAACGTCTACCTTTTTACAACCTTCATCATATGATATTGTAATTACACGGATGCAAGTTTCGGATAGGATTTCTTTCGGCACT
Source organism: Diplolepis rosae (assembly GCA_030998225.1). Classification (NCBI taxonomy): domain Eukaryota; kingdom Metazoa; phylum Arthropoda; class Insecta; order Hymenoptera; family Diplolepididae; genus Diplolepis; species Diplolepis rosae. Next base: position 3,493,583 of record JAPYXD010000736.1, read on the forward strand.
ATTCCGTTCTATTCCGAGGCAATCGGAAATTTGTTTTCGTGATAATCCAAGCCATTCCGAACTAGACAGAAAAAAGTTCCGAACCTCGTTCGATGCAAATCGACTGAAAATCAATCCAACTCAATACGAACTAATCCGAATTGATCAGAGTCAACCAGAGGCTTCCAATCCAAATAATTCCGACCTTGGATTGAATACCGCTCTAAAAATAATTGATAAAATCCGATTGATCCGATTAAGAAAGATCATCAAACTGATTCATTCAATCGAATTTAACGAGTTTTCTCAATTGGGTCAATCGAGTTTAATCGGATTCTATCCAATACTTTTAGATGGATAAGCTTGAGTTGAAGTGAGAACTTGGCTCGGATTCATTCGGATTGGTTTCAAACCGATTCGCATCAAGTGAGATTGCGGCGAATTGAGACGGATAGGAGTTTTCGAAATGTTTTAAAATCTTCATAATCTTCTTAACATATATTGAATTCCCCTAGCGAAAGTTTCGGATTGGAATTCAATCCGAGCGAATCAGAGCTATTCCAAGCCATTCCGAAATAATACGAAATACGTTTTCTCTCTCGTTTGATGAAAACTGGTCAAAAATAAATCCAACCTAATCCGATACATTTCGCTTCAATCCAAAGCATTAATCGAAATGAATTCGAACCAATCAGAGCTCCAGTTAAAAATTCGATTTGGATCAATCCGATCTCAGATTGATTAGGATTAGTTCGGACTCATCCAGATTGATGCCTTGGATTAAAACGAATTGAATCGGATCAAGTCAGATTGTTTCTTCGAAACGAAATACAAAACGTTTTTCGGATTGGTTCAAAATGGTTTAAAATGATTTGGAATAACTCTGATTCGCTCGGATTTAAGTCCAATCCGAAAATTTCGCCAGACTCACTAAAAGTTTTCATAAATCGTCCAAATGTCTCCTAAATAATTATAAATTTTCTAAAATCTCTTAAAATTGTAACTAATAGATGGTTCCTTATTCATGCTGGAAAAATTTGTCAGAATGTCATTAGTAAATCTCTAATGTATAACCAGCTGAAAATTTGATGCATACATGAACCGTGTAAATATTATCTGGACCCAAGGTACAATAAATGAAGGGTTCGGATGATGGAGACAACGTTATCTATCGTGGTTGGTAATCTTGGTCCACGGGTGCATATTTCAAGATCGGCATGCGTGAACGATTTCATGGCCATCGGGTTACCTTGCGGTCATGTAACTCACCTTTACAACATTAATGCAACGACCGCATATGTAGTCAGATTATCATATTTCGCAGCCCTGGTCCACCAATCGACAACGTACCATGTTTTAATATGCAAATTAAAATGCAAATAATCCCCCAACTCCACTAAGAATAGTTTGATATTTTTCATTATCAAAGACTAATTAATCTTTCCTTGATATTATGCATTTTAGAGGATTAAAAATTAATATTCAGAATTGAGATCTAGATAATACAACTTAATATATAGAATGATTCTTTCATAGTTAAATATCCATTTTTCGCCGTGTAATAGACGTCTTGAGAATATATTTTGAAATCGCCTAAAAGACGTCTGTGAAATGTTTTATGTCTAAAAATTAAATTCCATCCAAATCTCCAGTTTGAGATTTTAAAAGATTATTTTTAGATATATAACTTTAGATATTCGATTATAGACGTACCATTTTATCATAATTCATTTTATAGACAAAACGTTGGTGACAAAGAAGGCTAAAAAGGCAAAGATATATAATTAGGACTCAAAAAGAGAGGTTGAAATTATACGTCTGGAAATAGATATCCAGAAAGGTAGTCTCCAAAAATTGCGTCTCAAACCAGACAAAAAACTAATGATCTAGGAGCAGATATCTGCAACTAGATCAAGCGTCTGTAATTAGGCATTTTAAACAGAAAGTCTAAAACTAGATATCCAAATCCAATTTCTTTACATAAACTTATTTTCTTGATTACTATATTAATTTCGTATACAAGGCGCCAAGTGAGAGTTTTTTACTGAATCTTTTGATAACATGAACACGAAGTCTTAAAAACGTTCTTTGAATTTAATTATTTAATGTATTCAAGAAGACTTTTTCAATATTTTTTGACCCTGTATATAAAGGATGTTTCATAATCGTCTTTGCGTGATTTATAGATATTGATAATCTATCACTTCTAACACGTTTTTAAAATTAGTTAAGTGGGAGTCATCATCAATTAATTTGTTTCAATTTCATCATTGAAATCGTAAATCCACAATTGAATTCATAGTTTACGTGACGAATGTCAACCGATTAATATCTTCCGATAAAAATAAGAATTTTTCTGCATATTAAGTTGTTTTGATATAATAAAAGACAATTTGTTTTGATGTTATAATAGTAATACTTATAAATTTGTTTTGATAAGAGAGAAATCATGTACCTTCTTCCGGGATTAAATTAATTCTCAACGAAATATTCCGAGGAATGATACTCATTAGTATTTATGACTTTGTCGTTTGACTTTATTAACGGTTTAAATACGCCTGGCATTTATGTGCTGCCCCATTAAAATTGCTTACGAGAAACATATCACTCGAAGTAAAATGCGTAGATACATAAATCCTTACTCAAAGTGATTAACTCACAATGATAATTGTATTATTTTTTTTGAGTAGAAGACTTGGCAGCAAAAGTTTCTTTACTGCAAATTGCAACATTCTAATTGAAATATTGGAATACATTAAAGTTTTCGCCCCCGTAATATTTTTCACTCTCTTTAATTACGATAGAATCAAATTGTACCCTGGCGAAAGTATCGGATAGAAATTAATTCCGAGCCAATCAGAAATATTCCGATTAATTCTGATATCTGTATCCGACCCAATGCGAATCATTCGGAACCTATCCGAAAAACTTTTTGTATCTCGTTTGATGAAAAATGGTAAAAAATCGACCCGACTTAATCCGATTTAATCCGAGGCAACAATCAGAATTAATCCGAATCATTCCAACCTCGGATTCATTCGGATTGATTCTGATTGAAAATTCGGTTTGGATGAGTTCGAATTTATTCGGGTTGTTGTCTCGGATTAAATCGGATAGGTTGGATCGATTTTTTACCGTTGGCTCGGAATGAATTTCTACCCGACAATTTCGCCAGGGTAGCCTTGGAATAGAATTCATTCCGAACAAATCCGAACTATTCCGAAATCTGTTTCCAAATTACTGCGAACCACTCCAAAAATTATTTCGTATCTTGCTCGATGTAGATTGGTGTAAAATTTATCCGACTCAATACGAATAAATCCGGTGTCGGAATGTTTCGGATTAATTCAATCCAGATCAACCCAAGTTCGAATTGATTGGGATTTATTCTTAACCGATTGTCATTGAAGGAGATTAAAACCGATTTTCGGATTGATTCGGAAATTATAGATTTTGGAATGGCTCGGAATGGTTTTGATTCGCTCAGATTGAATTCTAATCCGAAACTTTTGCAAGGGTCGTCTCCAAGGGAATTAAAATGATAATATAGTGATCGGTTTAGATCGATCTTTCGAGACGTTTGAAATTCGCACGATAGTACGAGAGTGTCCCACGGTCTTAGGCGGAACCGGAAGTGCGAACATCTTTTCCGCTTTCCTTCGATTTTGCAAGAGGATGAAGCGAAAGGCGAACATGAAACAACACACAAGGATAATCACATAGAGAGCGAAATGCACAAGTGAAGACGGGATATGATAAACCGTCGTAGAAAACCTCTCCCTTCTTCATAGTTCTCCATTATTGTCGTTCTTTAAGCGTTTAATATTAATGGAGGTTAGCGCGTATAGCACCGAGTTGAGTCTCTCCAGGCCTCATCGTTGTAATTGAATAAATGCAGCTGTGCACATAAGAGGCTCATAAAGCGATAATAACACGTAGAACACCATTTCATCATTTTTCACAATTTTGAAAGAAGTCTCTTTTTAAATGTCACAATGGTGTTTATAGATTTCCTGTACAGAAAGTACAGCAAGGCCAAAAAATCTTAAAACTAAATTAAACTAAAATCATATTGTTTTTGACAATTGAAATCATAAGTATTCAAATTTTTCTCTTCTTGTATTTAAAATGTTTGGCTGGATTAAAAACGCTTAGCAACTCAATTGCACAAGAGAAGAGATTATTTTCATAAATATTTAAAAATTTTATTCACCGTAGTGGGTAAGATGAACTCGAAAAACGTTTTGAATTTCTTTTGATGTGAATCAGTTTAAAAAGGATCAGACTCTATCCGATTCATTTTGATTGAATCTGAAGCATAAATCAGGATGAAACCGATTAGAAACATTTTTTGGATTAGTTCGGAATGATTTGAAAAAATTCTATCCATCCTACTCCACCTCAATCCGATTTTACGTGCACCCCTCGTGGAAGTTTCGAATTCAAATCCAATCGAAACGTATCAGAGCTATTCCAAGCCATTCTAAATGATCCCAAACAAATCCGATGAACGTTTTGAATTTCATTTGATGTAAATAGATTATCAATCGATCTGACTCATTCCGATTAAATCAGAAGCATAATCAGGATAAAACCGGATAGAAACATTTTTTGGATTGGTTCGGAATGATTTAAAAAGGTTCTATCTATCCCACTTCACCCCAATCCGAAATCTGTTTGCACCCCTGGCATAAGTTTCTGATTCAAATCCAATCCAAACGTATCAGAGCTATTCCGATTCATTCCGATTGATTCCAAATCTATCCGAAAAGCGTTTTCAATTTCATTTGATGTAAATAGATTAAAAATCGATTCGACTCTTTCCAATCAATTCCGATTGAATTCGAAGCGTAAATTAGGATGAGACCAAATAGAAAATTTTTTTGAATTGGTTCGGAATGATTTGAAAAGGTTCTATCGATCCTACGTTACCCCAATCCTGAATCTGTGTGCACCCCTGTCATAAGTTTCTAATTAAAATCCGATTCAAACGTATTTGAGCTATTCAGATTTATTCCAAATGATTCCAAATCCATCCGAAAACGTTTTAAATTTCTGATTTTCAAATAATTTAAAATCTTTCTGTGAAAAAAAAACGAATCAGAGCTATTCCCAATCCTCCCGAACTAATCCGAAAGTCGTTTTGAATTTCGTTTGATGTGAACAGATTTAAAATCAATCTGAACAATCTGTTTTATTCCGGCTTAATCCATATGAATCAAAATAAATGAAACCGATTGGAAAAGTTTTTCGGATTGGTTCGGAATCTTATCTGAACTTACAAGTCTCAAATTGGCTTTGCATTCCATCAGATTGAATTTGGAATAGACCCACGGATTGAGAACAACTAAAGAAATGCCTTAGATTGAAAAATGTTTTTGATAAATACCAGTTTCGTTCGGATTGGCCTCCGAGAAGAGATACAGTCTGAGATAGTTTGAAAAAGTGCTTCGGATTGATAGCAGATTTGTTCGGATTGACTCGAGAAGAGACGGACGGATGAGGATGGTTCAAACAAGTGCTTCGGATTAATCCCCGATTCGACCGGATAAAATTCGAAATGGAGTCACATATTGTGTCGGATCAAAATTATGACTCGGACTGGTGTGGAATAGGACGGAGAAGTGCGGAATGAAATCCTATCCGTAACTTACACCAAGTTTTACACCAAGTCGAACTGAAAATTAACAAACTTGAAAAACCTCCAAAACTCTTTTTCATAATACAGTCGCCTTTATTTACCTTGCCGCGTTTGGGACCATAGGGGAGTAATTTTCGTGGAAACGATGTTCTCCTACTCTCGAGCCCAACCGGTTCTCGATGCCATTCTTTTCGTTCTTTATTTACATTGCCACGCGCATCAGCACACGATCACAACACATCAAAACAACAGACGGCTATGTTTTGTCGAATGACTAAATTTTTTACTTTTCATTTTGAAAGAACTTACACCTTGAAAACGTTATCAAAGGCTATTTCAATTAACTTTCTAAAATTAGTCTCTTTTTTCAAATTTACTCACTAAAAAAAATTATTAAAAACATCTCAAACTATAAAAACGACATACATTTTTCGCTTTTTTCTGTAAAGGCAAAATGTTCCTGCAGAGTATGGAAAACAAATATTTACAAAAATAGTATTTTTGGACTTATTATTTCCGGCAGAATGAAAATAATAGTTTTCGAAATTTTTGAATCGTATCGAATTTTGTAGTAGAAAATGAAAATCTTTCGATTAAGTAATTATATACTCTTTTTTTCATAAATATACATATATAACAAGTTTTTGCGCTTTGAAGCGGCATTTAAAGTTTTAAAACAGCGACGACAACGGCAACGTAAATAGAGAGCAAAACAATAATTCTCGAGCATCGGGTCGACGTGGTCGTGGTGGGGGCAGAGCGAGAATTGAGGGGAGCGGCAAGGTGAGTAGAGGCAACTGTAGTATTTTCGCTTTTCCTGAAATTTGACTTAAGGGGGGAGATACCTCTAGAACTTCCAAAAAATCAAAAAATTTTCTTTGCTCAAATGTATGGCCCGGGAATAGCAGATTGATATCCAGCACCAACATTCATGACCCATAAGTTGAATGGAACATATTTTTTCATGTACAAAAACTTTGAGACTCAAGATAGCGAGCAAACTATTCAACCGATTTACTTGAATGAAACGGTATTTTATAGATAATTCTATATTCAAGTGCGTGGTAGGAAGCTTTTTCGAGAAAAATAGTATTTCTACAGTTGTTTAACTATTTTCATGTCAAAAAACACGGGTAAAAATGGAACTTTTTCACGAAGCGCATGAAAATATACCCAATTTTTCGAAATTCTCAAAACCCCCCTGCTATGCACTCGATAAAAACTTCCCGATTTAAAAAAATTTTCTTTTATCGTTTCAGATGAAAAACCTAGCCAGGAAGTTGACGGCCGCAAAAAAAGTTAGCAGCGACGCTATCGACGGGATCCGTCATATTTCCGCCATTTTGTATTTTTCTATCATGAAAAAATTGTTTTTTTGAAGTTAAATAATGCCTTCTAATATATGCAAAAAATCCGTACTTGCTTCGTTTTCATTCTCCCAGAATAAAATTGAAAAAAACTGCTTTTTTTAAGGGTTCTAGAGGTATCTCCCCCCTTAAAGGATAGTCTCATGTGACGACTTCAAAAAATCGATTTTTTATTCGAAAATAAAATAAAACATATTTCGAAAGTATAATATATTGAAAATATACTGTAAAAATTTCTGACCGAAATTCAAAGTATTAACGAAGTTATAGCATACAGTCGAAGGCGCGCCGCAAACGCGCTTTGTTAGCTGCACGCCAGCTGTAACAGTCTTACCTCTGTATTTATTGTATGCACTAGACGTAGCAGATTAGTGTAAGTATACATTTTTTACGAAAATTCTGTTTTTAAAACTTAAAACGAGTTTTCCTCAAACGGCCCTCATGGGGCTAGCAAAAAATCTATCCAACCGATTAGGCTGAAATTTTGACACAATATTCTACACACTAATAGCTCTCGTTGCTACCAGAATCACTTATTTTTAATAATATTTTCTTATATTTTTAAAAAAAATTTTAACCAAAAAAATCACGATTTTTGACATTTTTTTTTACAGTCAGAAATTTTGTTGTTTACTAATAAAATTGCTAAAAGCTGCTACCTACGAGAGCAACATACCTACAAAACAATAATCGTTTTGAATTTTGTATTTCAAATAACCCAAACTGCCGAAATCGCCATGACCAGTCACCTACTTTTTTGTTAGGTGTCCACTTTGACCGTAAAAGACAGTTACAAAACATTGCAAAATAATCTAAAAAATTTGTTTTATACAATATAAGACGTCAATAAAAACATATAAAAAATTGGAATGATTGCATTTTATTATCTTGTAAAAAAAATTACAGAAATAAACTGCAAATTCAGGCATTTACATGAGACTACCCCCTTAATATGCTGAATTTTGGCTTCTCAAAGTTAGCAGGCTTAAAAAGCCTCTAAAATCTCGAAACTAATTTTCACAAAAATCAGAGTAGATTGAAATTTAGTATCAAGAATAATTGAGGGATATGCGAGAGATTATGTTATAAAAACCTTATTCTCCATTGTAATCAATCTTAGGAAACTGATTGCTTTTTTTGACTCGAAAGGATGAAGGACGAATGTGGAATTGGGTTTCTCTGTAGTTTAGACACTGAGCTGGATTAAAATCTAGGACTTTGATGACGGTAATCCTCACCTTCTTCCCATTGTTCTATTTTTTCGTCTGGCGAAATGATGTGAATTACGACACATCCCGGCCTCGGAAACATGTTATTCGAATAATACCTTCGCTGCTTCTGACTGAAAATCAGTTATCTGATTGGAATAGCAAATTACAGGTAGAAACGGGCAACCTTCTCTAGGTTTTCACTCATAGAACTGCTTGCGTGCAGTCTTACACTAATGAAGATATTATGCCAATGATAAACTTCTTTAAAGAACATACTTTCTCTTTATTTTGATTTGAAAACTTACTACTTGAATTCTAAGTTCAGGACAGAATACAACTTTTCAAGGAATTCAATATAATTAAAAATTACGTACGAGTAGAAACTTGCCCTTTCTTTCAGCCCTGAAAGAAGTTAGAAAAACAAGATTTTATCAATCAATAAATAGATTTGTAAAGACTACAATAAAAATAATGCCTCAATTTTATTTTCCTTATACGTTACGACTTTATTCAAACAATATGTACAAGAAACAAATATTACACTCCGATATTTCGCTCTGAAGATGCATTCTAACATTTAAATTTTCCGACAAAAATACAACATTTATAATAGTTTTCATTTTTTTAAATCTTACTTTAAGCACAAACTCAAGTTTTTCGAATCGGTAAAAATGAAAGCTAAGGAATAGAAATTTGTTTCTCGAAAGCGTTTGCGCTCTTTTGTTGACCTATAATTTATCTCACGGAGTTAAATTTTCCAAGAATCGTTTAAAATGATCCTGAGTAACACTAAGGTGTAATCGTACACGTTTAGCGTCAATCGTAAACATCACGCAATGTGCCAAACTAAAAGCAGGAAGAATATCACAAAACCCAGAAACCCTCTGGGGTACGAAGAGTTGAATGATTAATCGTCACAAAGTGCTGCTTTTTCAGGTTTGCTTGATAATTTTCCCCTTTCTGTGATGACCTTGACCCTCAGTAAAAGGGCATTAACGATTTCTTCCTTCTCCAGGTTCGCTTTCTGCGCACCGATCAAGCTTCTTTCAACCACAACTGTTGCAGAGGAAAGGAAGATGTTGCGTTTATTTTCCTCCGACAGATAAAATTGCTGCGATGATTAGCGGAGAAAATTATCTCCCTGTAGTTACTATTTCTTCCGCTCTTAATTCTTCCGGACTTTGAATGATTCTTGGATCGTTTCTTCTTCTTGAATAACTTCTCTATGATCGACTTGGTAAGGCACCTTTAAGATTTCTTTTCGCTAACCTATTTGTGATCTTTGTTGTAGCAGATAAATTGGTCTCGATTTCAGGAAACAGTATTGTAAATGCTTTCTTCATCATCAAAACTACCAGAAAGGTCAGAGATTTCTGAATGTGAGGCGAGTTTCACGTAACCCCGATCCTTTTCCCTGGTGCCACTCCCTCCAGGAGGCAGAGGGAGTGGTGAGATTTTCAAGTAGCGTCCATCCTCCGTGGGTTCGCAGATCTCCGCGTAAATTTCCTCTGGTTTGATTGGGGGCGTTGGAGGTAAAGGAGTGAGACTATCTCTGACCTTGGAATAAGGTGGGTCGAGATCAGAAGATTGAGATTGTATTTCAAGGACGCTCGTAGACACTGACCTCTGGACTAGATGCCTTGAGGAAGCTCCCATTGGTACCAGAGAGTTTGCTTCTGATTCCAAACTGGCGTATCTTTCCGGAGACCTCATACCGATCTCGGGTCGAACTGCGAAGGTGAATGAGGCAGACTTCTTGGCGGGGTTCCGACTTCTTCCACCGTTTGTTATTCTTGTGATCTTCTCAAGGAATCCTGTACTAGAATTATTACTGGCGCTGCGGGTATGACTTCGATCCCGGATTGTTGTTTTCTTGATGTGCTCCAAACTTTCTCTTAGACTTTGAAGAATAGGCTTGGCTTCAGATTTGGACTTAATTTCTTTTAGGTGAAGTTCCTTCAGTTGTGGTACACTAGAACTAGCTTGTGGCGTTGCCACTCGTGGTTCAGTCGCTCGTAGATCCAATGCTCTTCTGTAAATTAGAGAACATTTCCGGGTTTAAAGTTTCAAAGAAAAATGAGTTTTACTCAGATAACAAATATGACATGCACGCTATTCATAATATGTGATTATCAAGCCATGCGTGCAAACACTGATCGATTTTTCCATGAAAAGTGATAAGCATAATTATCAAGCGATATGAACTGCATTTCACTATCACGCGTACAATCACATGATAATAATAAAATGCGGAAGATACGCGATGGTACAAAAGGATTTATAACAAACAGTTTTCCGTCGAATTTTTAAATTGAACAATTCGTTGTTATTTTTTATCTCTAGTTTGTAAGTTCAAACTTCAAAGTAACTAGAAAGACTACAGAAACATCTGGTTATATGTGAGATTCATGACGTGTGAGCGATATGCGACTAAACTGTCTAGGGAGATGAGATTATATCGTGCGGAATAGTCATAATGCGTGTGTCCAAAATGCGTCGCAGATTGCATCACTTTAAAAAGTTGTTACCTGCATGCTGAAAGCAATCTCTGCATCTTCGGTGAAGACAGCAATCTGGCTTCCGAAGGACATCCTAACCGTGCTCTTTTCACTCTCGGTGCTGTTGGTCCGGTTGCAACTAGTTCCAGTAGTTCAGGAATGGTAGAATTCGGAATCGGCCGCTCTGGTATCAAGGGAACCGCGCACCCTAACACTATCGGACCTCTTGTTACAGTTTCCAGTTGCATTAAACCACTATAGTCACGAGGAAGAGGTACTGGAAGTGGACCAGCTACAAGACGAACCTGGAAGTAAATTAAAAATAAAAGGATTTAATTTTACACCAGAGCTACTCGTGATTAAATATACTAAGCGTTACTTTTGTAATGTAAGACGTTGTGACGAGTCAAGTTCGCTAACAATTTCGAAAGATTATACTAGGTATACAACTTAATTCTCGGACCCATAATTCAATCAATGATAGCTTCTATTGAAATTAACATTTTTTCCCGCCCTGACGTGGTTTAAAAGTACTAAGCCTCAGCTTTAGAATGCGCTGCCTTCTTTTCGCTCTTTAACTAGAAAAAAATGAATTTAAAGCGAAGGAATTGATCTGTTCAACCTTGGGCGAGAATGATGCTTCAAAAAGCACTTGAAAGAACTGGTTTCAGAGGTTTCGAGAAAGAAATTTCAATCAGAATTAGCAAAGAGGCTTGGAGTGGTTCAACAAGCCATCTCGAAAAGTTTGAATAAGCTAGGGCTACTTCAGAATGATGGTCTTTGGGTTCCTCATGACCTGAGTCTGGAAAACCAAATCCGGCACTGTAACAAGGAACTTGTCAACGTTCAAACAAAAGGATTTTCTTCATAAAATTGTGACTAGGCATGAAAAATGGGTTTGTATAACAATCCGAAAAGATTGCTTGAATCCGATCGAAAGGCCAATACTGAAGATCACAAGCAACGACTGATTAAAGTGAGTGACGCACTCGAGCAAAAAAGACCATTTACTGATAGTAGAACGAGGCAGTTGATCCTGTATTCGGGTATTCAGGTCCTTGTAACATCACATTGTTGATTCTCACTTCACATCTTTTAAGGATCTCGAAAAAAGCAAGGCTACTCCTTGTCACCACGTCCGTTCAATTTATACTCAGAGGAAGCGAATAATGAAATTAAAGAAGGAACTTAGAATATAGACGTGTAAGTTTAGGAGAAAACAATCAAAATGTTTCGTTTCGTGGATGATATTGCTCTGCTAGCGGATATCGAAAGAAATCTACAGGAGGCATTGAATCTAATGGAAACAGTTTTTAACAATTATATGAAAATAAACATAGGAAAAACTAAAGCTCTCGCGTGTAGAACAAAATCAGGAAAGAAGCGCTTAAACATTAAAATAGGTAATGAAAAGGTAGGGGAGATTAGCGAATTTTGTTACATTGGGAGTAAAATAACAAGGGATAGCAGGCTAAGAAAGCCTTTGTCAAAATACCACAATTATTGGTTTCAAATACAGATCTAGAAAACAGAAAGAAACTGCTCAAAAAATATATATGGAGCGTGGGACTCTATGACTGTGAATCATGGACTATAGGTAAAGAAGAAAGAAGAATATAGGGTTTCGAAAAATAGTGTTATGGGAAACTATTAAAAATAAGTTGGAGATAAGGTGACAAACGAGGAAATTTTAAACTTAATAGAGGAGAAGAAAAGTTTATATTCTAGTATAAAGATGCACCGCAACAGACTGATAAGACACACACTTAGGCATAAGGGACCAGTAGGAATAATTCTAGGAGGTACAGTAGGACGCAAAAGGGAAGAGAGACAAAAATTAGAGTACGTGAAAAAAATTATAGATGACGTAAGTTGTAACGAATAATGCGATATGAAAAGACTCGTTCAGGATAAGAACGGATGGAGAGCTGCATCAAACCAGTCTCAGGACTGCTTACTATAACAACAAACATAAAAGTTTTGTAAAAAAAAAAGATAAGAGTTCAATTGTACACCTAAAAATAAAGAAAAGACATAATTTAACGAGGATCCTACCCTGAGAGGAAGATCCCTTCTGGCCAGTTGGTGAACCCTGTAAAGGACGGCATCACTTCCAGTGTCGAGACTTCCGCTTTGGCAAGTGGCGTAAAATTCCCCTCTTGATGTCAAAGGTGCGAAGAGCTCGTGCCCATGGGAGTCCAGGCATTGGGCGTACTGATCTCTTTCTGACGACCTTGAACTCTTCCCTTCAAGCACGCCGGTTGTGACACCGGAAATCCCTGAGGTTGTTGGGGCTCGTCGCGTGTCTTGGAAGACGGCAGTGAGGCGTAGAACTTCGCCGGCCCTGACCGTCGTCTTCGTGTAATGAGCTCTCAGATTACCGTTTTCTACGACAAAATAACAACAGTGCCTTTCTTAATCGTCTCAAACGGGTTTTCAGATATTTCGTATCCGTTGCGCATCTTGATTCATATAATTCGATGACTTACGTACGTTGAACCATAGTTTAAATATAAGCCTCTAATTTCATTATTATTTGAATTATTTATAAACATAAAATAAACAAAAAGAAATTAACATAAAGAGTTTTCTATTTAATCATGATCGTCATCATTACCATGTATAATCACACACGCCGACAAAATTTGTACCTAATGACGTCACTAGGTGACCCCAAACGACTTTGATGTCCTAAGCATGAATCGTTCGTTCAAATTTTTCCTATACATCAAGATTTCGAGAAATCCTGACGTGCTGGGGAAATTTGGAGAACGGACTCGTTTTTAGGATTAGTTATTGATGATAGTAATAAAAATATAATAGTATTGTGAACCTCCTGTAAATAAATGGCAAATAAAATTACAGTCTTTTTCAGAAGTAATTTTCAATGGAAATATTATAATATGCATTAACTAAGATTCCAGCTCCAGGGCTCAAGGATTTCTATTAGCGTCGGATTTTTCATACGTTTAAAAAAAATCATATCTCAATGGATTGTATTTTTGACTTTTCATTTTATTTGCTACATTCGATACTGTCATTAGAGTAACATAAGATTTTCAAATTATACCGATGCGTCCTTAAAACGAGACCACATCGGAGGTAATAGCGAGTTTGCGTTCAAGGGACGGGGATCCGATGATCATTTCAGAGGGCAAAGAAGATGGTAAGCCTTATCCACGCCTATTGAAAAGCCGGACGAACGTAATAGTTATGGTGTGTAATGGGCATAAGGCCGTATCGTAAGAACTCCATGGCTTTCTCCCGACCGCGTGCCTATTACGTTACGTTCCTCGCCCACGTTAAATCGCACACGCCACGATGACAAAAGGGCGATGGGCAGTTCTGGATTATGACAAACATTGACATCCGAGTCATGGCCAGTCACTGCACCCAGAAACATTTTTATGCTCCACCCTATGCTTCCAGGGATATACGTTCCGTTAAAGGCTCCTCCAGAGTCCATTCAGAGGACCAAAGTACCATTTTTAAAAAAATTAGTAAATTTTCTTTGTAGAAATTAGTACATTGTGCAACAAGGGAAAAAAAAATTTATTTTGCGAGTGTGAAGTTTGATGCCCGAGCAAAGCGAAGGTAACAACCACACGAGTAAAATAAATGTTTTTCCCGTGTTGCACACGATTTTTTTTCTACTAGCAGGCCAGAAAGTGGATTTGTTTGCCCCGCACGGGGCAATAAAGTCCACTTTATGGCCCGCTAGTAGAAAAAATAATATGAATAACTTGAAATAATTTACCTCCAAAGTGTTATTCAATAATATAATAAAAATTAAGAAAACAATACCTAAAATAGCGTAAAAAATGATAATTTCAACAATACCTAGAAAATGATTTTCGCATTTTTTTTTTTTTTTTTTTTTTTTAAAGGCTGTAGGTAGTTTTGGGTTATGAAAACCTTTCTTCTTTTTCAAAGACTTCTTAAATATCTAATAAAGGGACCCTAACACCTTTTTCTAAAAAGTTAGTGATTTCTATTTATAGAAACAATGTTATAAATGAGCTTATGCAATTCATTTTTTACTCTTGTTATTTGATAATGTCGTACGAAGTGAAAAATTCAAGAATACTTAAATAATTATTTCACAATTTTTTCGAAGGGGTTTTTCAGAATTTTACAATTCTTCACGGTATCGGTTGAAAATTAATCCGTCTCGATCCGAACTAATCCAAGGTTTTAATCCAAATCAATCCGAACCGAATTTTTAATCTGAATCAATCCGAACCAATCCAAACACGTATTAGTCTAATCCGAATTTCCAATCCAAATAAATCTTAGTCAATTCAAATTCGGTTTCATTTGAATTAAAAATTCGGATTAGACTAAGCCGTGTTTGGATTAGAATTTTTTGATTTAAAAAAAATCTTTCATAGTTTTCTTTTTAGGTGTATAAAAAATAAAAAATAGTAAATTGTTTACGAAAAAATAAGGGTGAAAAGTTCGGTAAAATATTACAGAACGAAGTGTTTAAAATATTGAAAATCAGTTATACGTAATTAATAGACGACCCTTAATTGAAATATTCATTCGTCGTAAATATTATGGAAAAATTCTATCCAACCAGAAACCTTAAAGTTAACCGTAAGTATACACGTTGAAAAGTATTTTTATGCGAATCTTATAGTGTAATTTTGTGGTCAACGCGAGGACGAATGTCGTTGGACGCCGCACCTTGGAAGTTCGAAAAAAAATATGAATTTACAATCGACGCATCTTGTGGGAAAGGTAAATGTCGACACCTGGAGAGTTGAAACTACATTAATTAACCTCTCTAGAGGTTTAAGGTCTTCTCGCTTAAGGTTCTTTTGAAAATAAATCTGCGAAGAAACTCATAAGAACAATTGAAAATTACGAAAATAAAAGTCGCCTATTTTCAAAGAAAAAATGTTAAATTGCAATTTTAGTGCTTATTAGGAACGCATTCCTTTTTTCCCATGAAATCTATACGATCTAATACGTTTCAGTTTATATAGAATGTAATATAATGGTTTAAGAATGTATCCGAATTTCTTATAAAATCGGATAAGAATGTAAAGACGAGATTTGAAACTTCGTGTCAAACTGCATGCAAGATCACATAAAAACGTATAAAAGCGTATAAAGATTTATAAGAATTTCGTATAAGATCTCATAAAGTAATATGAGAAAGCTTGGAGCATTATTCAAATGTTTGTATGAAACCGTAATGAAACTAATTCAAACTGCATAAAAAATCCATTAGAAAATACAAATTTTTTCGAAATTTTGCATAGAATAATGTAGAACTTCATCCAAATTCCGTATGAAGTGTTGAATAAACTTACGTGAATGATCGTACCTTGGAAAAAGTTTCGCATTGGAATTGAATCCTATTTGGTTATTGGAAGCCATTCTAGAATCTGTTTCCAAACCCACCCGAACCAATCCAAAAAACATTCTGAATCTAGTCGGATACACATCGATTAAAAACCAATCCGACTCAATCCAGTTCATTCAGATTCAATCTAAACCAACTTGTCAATCTGAAGTAATTCAAGCTCGGATTGAATCGAATTATTTCGGATATATAACCTTGTTCGGGTTCATTCGGATTGAAGTCTTGGTTGCAACCCGAATGGATTGGATTGAGTCAGATTAATTTTCAACCAATTTACATAGGACGAGATCTAAAGCTTTTTTCGAATTGGTTCGGAATGGTTTAGATTGATTGATTTAAAATATCATATTGAATCGGATAGAAAGCAAAACTTAAATCTTGTACTGTCGGATAAAATCTTGGATACGATTTCGGATTCAGAATGGATAAAGAAGCGTTTGGGTAACTTCTATCCGATTCTATCCCAATTTTCAAATATAGTTATTATCAGAGAGCACATAAAACATTTTAGGTAAAAATTTTAATGATTACCCACCCATTTTGGAATGTGTGAGTGTGTAAGCACGAAGGGGTTTGGTGAGTAGAAATGCAGGCACACCAGCTCTAACAAGTGCACCAATTCTTCGGTAGACCCTCGCACTTCCGGTTCCGCTGCTGTTCGATACAACGGAGAACCAACCTAGAACAGAAAGAAAACGTCCTGATTCCCGTTTCATGGTGACAAGCAGTTAGTGCCCGCACGCGATACATTACAAGACACGCGTCAAGCATTTACTTGAATACGAGAGTTTTCGCTTTCTCAAAGAAGTGCAACAAGTCGTATGTATGTCGGAACAAGTGCAATGTCATTCGTCTCATTCGCCAATCGCATTGCAATCTCGAGAGGAAGTGACAAATGTCACCGTTACCGAGTGCTGTGGAACGTGTTCCGGTTATTTAATCGAGTGAACCACTCGACTCAGAATTGAAAATCATTACGGAAGTAGAACATTAAATACTCCTAATCCTAACAGCACACATAATTTAAAGATTCTTTTAAAATCGATCAGTGTTGACAGACAAAATTTTCAATCCGTAATAGCTTGTGTAAATTTTAATTATGATCGATTTAACATTAAATACAGTTAATATTTCACATTTTAAATTGTAAAACTAATGCTAATAACGGAAACACTAGTTTCTACTTCGGTTGCGTGAAGTAGTGAACACTCTTTACCTGGAGTTAATGGGTGAATTTGAATTGCGGATTACTGATAAGCAATTCAAATTCACCCGCCATTAACAGCCAATGAGTGTTCATTACCTGACGCGAACGCCATAGGGTAGTATATATAAGACTATTGGCAAACCACTCATATAAATTGAAAAGTACTAGATGGGGTGATATTGGTATTGGGTTGGCAACAAAGTCATTTCGCCTTTTTTCCGCTAGATGACTTATTCGTTCAAAGTCGTTTTTCTCCATTGCAAACTTCAGACCGTATATGGTAATTGACAGCTGACGTTTCATAGCGGAAAAAAGTTTCAAGTTTTGTTGTTTATTTATTGTTTTGCATTGATTTGAAACTTCCAAAAAGGTAAAAACGCAGTGCAAGCTCGGAAAAAGTTGTATGATGTTTATGGTGAAAAATCATTAACAGAACGCCAGTTGCATGCGTTGAAAGACATTTAAAACAACTTGGTTACGTTAATAAGCTCGATATTTGGGTTCCTCACAAATTGAACGAAATTTAACTCACCAAACGAATTTCCATTTGCGATTCACTGCTGAGAGCTGTGAGCCTGCACGATCGACATCAAAAGCCGATATTCATCAAAAGAAGGTTATGCTGAGTGTTTGGTGGGATTTCAAAGGTATTGTTTATTTTGAGCTGCTCCCAAGGAACAAAACTATCAATTCGAATGTCTGCTGTCGCCAGCTAATGAAATTGGACAAAGAAATCAAGGGGAAGCGGCCAGAACTGACAACTCGTAAAGGCGTCATCTTCTATCACGATAACGCCAAACCACATACGTCTTTGGTCACTCGCAAAAAATTATGGAAGTTAGGCTGGGAAGTGATGTCTCATTCACCGTATAGTCCTGACCTTGCCCAATTCGATTATCATTTATTCCGATCACTTCAAAACCATTTGAATGGAAAAACATTCGATTCAAATGAGGCTGTAAAAAATGAGTTGATTCAGTTTTTTGCCTCTAAGAACCAAACTTTCTACGAAAGCGGAATTATGAAGCTGACTGAAAGATGGCAAAAGGTCACCGAACAAAATGGTCAATACATAATTGATTAATATTTGTTATTTATATTAATAAATTTACTATGAAAATCATGAAAAAAACGAAATGACATTCATAGTAACCTTCACTACTCTTTAATCAAAATTTTATGATATTTCGACGATTAGTTTAGGAGTTACAGTCATTAGAGTGACGCTAGTTTTGTTGTTTGAAAAAAGAGAATTTCAAGGAATTTTGTGTTTTGATTAAACATTGCTTTTTAATGAAAAAAAATACTTCCCAAGCCAAGGAATAGCTGGATAAATGTTATGGCACATCTGTTCCATCAATGCATCTCTTGTAATACGATTTGTCATGGCCTCTAAAATAGCCATCAGTTTCCCATTTGACCTTTTCATTTAATGAAAATCTCTGTCCCTGGAGCCATATATTTAAGCTTGGGAACAGATCAAAATCGATGAGAGCCAGATCTGGAGAATAAGGTTGATGGGGGAGCAAATCGAAGCGTACTTCATTGCTTTATACCATCGTTTCTATCGATTTGTGAGCAGGTGCATTGTCTTGTAAAAAGATGCATTTTTTCTTTAACAAATGAGGCCCTTTTTTTGTGATTTCTTCTTTCAATCTGTTCCAATAATGCAGCAATAGTCGCTATTGATAGCTTTTCCTTTATCCAAATAGTCGATAAATAATATGCAAACTGGAATCCCAAAAAACAGAAGACATAACCTTTCCAGCCGATTGTTGTGTCTGCTCGTTTTGGCACAGTTTCACCGGGTCCTACCCACTGTTTTGCTTGTTGTTTCAATTCTGGTGTGTAATAGTGGATCTATGCTTCATCAATGGCCACTAATCAGTGCAAAAACTTGTTCAGGTTACGGTTAAAAAGGTCCAAACAACTCTTTGGACCAAAAACTCGTTGGCGTTTTTGATCGATTGTTAGCAAACGCGGCACCCATTTTGAGATTAGCCTCCTCATGCCCAAGATTTCATGCAAAATTTTAACCACTGACACAATTGATATGTCTGCGGCCTCAGCTAAGTCACACACTTTCACTTTTGGATCATCTAATACGATGTCATGGATTTTTTCGATGATTTCTGGAGTGGTAAGGTCTTTTGGCCTTCCCAAATATTCAGCATCATTTGTGCTCGTATAACCTCGTTTAAATTCACCAATCCACTTCTCAACAATTTGCCTCGATGGAGAAGATTTCTCATAACCTTTATCAGGCTACTGTTTCGTCCGCACGTTTTTTTCCGTTAGGGAACAGTGTTTAATCAGCACACGAAATTCACTTTTTTACATTGTCTTCTTTAATAATTTTTAACGCTTTTTTTTGTTTCAGATAAACTGACAAGGCTGTGGAGCGCCTCGCGCAGACCCAAATACGCTGGGTATGGTTTTATTTGACACGAGCTAGAGCCGCTATATTTTTTTTTTCATAAAATCAAAATTTACTGTCTACTAATAAAGGAATTATATACATAAACACTCATTTCCAGAAGTATTTATTTTATATTATTAAATTTTTTTTTGATATATACAATCTTTCAAAAATCGTTTATATCACAGTAGAATTATTTTTCTTGTTCAGAGAAAACTATCAAACGAACATGTAATATTGAAGTAAGTAATTGAAAGGAAGAAATAGAGTCGCTGTAAAAGGCGTCGACAGCTTGGTCTTTGTTGCATTGGAATTAATAGGAATGACCTGCCCATGCGTGGGCGTCGGAGTACGTTACCGATCGTGGGTCGCGGCAATAAGTAAAATTAATAATTTATTGTCGATTTGCGGTGAAAAGTTCGTACTCATCGTAGGTATTTGACGGGTAATTTACAGTTGAATGTAAACATCCGTTTCTCGACGTCACTATTTACATGGAAAGGCGTATAACTCTGAGGACCGATTAGCAAGCGGCTCTCCATCGGCATGCGCGATATCTTCGCAATCTTGAATTGATTTACAACCAGATCCAACTGGCGGTACCGATGATACTTTTATTGGGGAATGAGAAATTTATCGAGAAATTGCGGGTGTACGAGCAATACAATGTAATCTCATACTGAAAGCCTTAAGGGATGCACACGAATCTCATTTCATCGATACATTACTAAACCAGAGAGAATTAATGTAAAGAACTTGAATAAAGACTCAATTCGCTTTAAAATCCAAATCGTTTTAAGACTTACCCTTTTGCAGTGACTTTTTACCTCAATGCTATGTTTTAGATCTATGGCATACCATATTTAGAGTACAAATTCACATTGAATCTGTGGTGCAAGTTTCGAAATGATTAAAAAAAATCGATTTTTTTTTATTGCAACAAAATGAATACTTTGAAAAATCAGAAAGGCTGCTGTATGGCGCAGGAATTACAGATTAGAAGAAAACATAAGTAAGTAGTAAAATATCATGATTTTTTCAGCTCCAAAACATTAATCGCGTTTTTCTCGAAACGATATTTTTCAAACTGGTGTGCAGGATTACACAAAAACTACTCATTCGATTGATCTCATATTTTGTAGGTAGTTAGGTGAAACAATTATCTACAATTTGTATGGATTATTTTTTCAAATATGTTAAATTAAACAATACTTTTTGCACAATTAAACAAGAAAAAAATGCTCAAAATTCAAAATTTTTTAAAATCATGTTAAAAATATTCAATTCTGCATTTTTTATTCAAATTTCTTCATTCATCTTGTACAGAATATCATAAAAAATAAAAATCTTTGTCATTTTTCAGATTCCAATTGATGCATCTTACGCAATCATGCACACCGTTTGGGACCTCTTGTGAAAATAGAGTTACTTTGCCGCCATTAAAGTCCGCCATTTTGTATCAAGTGCCAAATTTGACTGTGATTTTTTGATGTATAAAGTATAGATAATATATCGTAAAAATTTGAAAAAAGATCTGTCGAATAGTTTTTATTTTTATAGCCTTAAATAAATACACGGAGAAAAATAGTTGAAGTAATTTTACTCAACTTCCGATCAAATTTGGGACATAAGGACAAGTTGAAAGTTATTTAGTATCACTGTATTTATTTGTGATATATTAAATGTTCGAAAATGAATCAAAGTTGAGTAAAATTCAGAAGTGTAGGGTGAAGTATAAAAGCGTGCATTAAAACTTTGTAAATATATATATTATTACTCGTAGTATAACCATAAAAAACCAATCTTTTATTAAATCACAAAAATAGTAGAGCTTTCCGTTCATTCTACTCTACGCTTCAATCGAGAGTTGAGTAAACCGTGAATCGCAAGATTTATTCCAACAGCTACATCTATTCACGTAGGAACGAATTAAAATAATCTGCGCCTTGGGCACACATAAACAATTTTTAATTTCAAAAACTTAAATTCTTAAAATTAAATTGATATTATGAAAATTTAAACAAAAAAAAGTCGATAAGTGTATTACATAAAATATGAAATATCACATAAATTACTCAGGCAGAATAATAATTTGGAATTCGCAAATGTAAAACCCATATTTTGAAAATATAAAACACAGAAAATAAAAGAACCTTCTTTTAAATGTTTTTATACAAGATACTTCTTAATAATAATGCAATTTTTTAATGTACATTTGAAAATTTAGTTTCACTAAACTTCATACGTCGTTATAATAAAAATCTATACTAAATGTAATTTAATAATTATATTATATATATCAATAATCATAGTTATAATAATTGATTAATTATATTAATTTTTAAAAATATTTTATTAATCATTTATGAAAAAAGTTGATTTATTTTTACTTGAGTAAGGCTAAAAAATTTTATTGACGGCACTTACTCTCACAAGCTCTGAATAACTCATGCAGTCACTATATAAGAAAGTTCCAAATTTTATATCTCAGCATTGTAAGCGAGCGTGTGCGTGATTCGACGAAAGCGTATCGTACTATGTATATAAGTGTAGTTATTAGGTTTATATATGTAAGGTTATATGTTTAAGTGTATTTGTAATTTGAAATATGATTGGCTACGTCCGAATGGTGTGAATGTATTTGTAAGTTGTTTATGTATATACCGGATGACTATTGGCAGGCTCGAGGTAAGAATTTTTTTTTATTTGAGAGAACCATAGCATTGCCAGTTGAAATAATACGCCCGATGCTCATTTTACCCAACTACGGTTTGAAGCACCTCAAGCGTCGGTGATATACTTATACATTTCATGTTAACCCACTGACGCATGTTGGTGCCCTGTCGTCGATAACGTTTTACTCAACTCCTTACTATTCCCTATGTAACGCCTATTGTTATTCACTTTGGGTGAATTAGGTATATATCAAATTCATTTTACCCGACTAGGATTTAATAGATGTTCAAATGTCCTTATGTCCCAAGTTTAATCGACAGAGTTGAGTAAAATTACTTCAACTATTTTTCTCCGTGTAGTATTAATTTTTGGTCATTTACATGAGTCTCCCCCCTTAATCCGAAGAACTTTTTCAAACTGACTCTATTCGTGCGAATTTGACACCAATCCGAGGCACAATTTCTATCCGTCTGAATCCAAGTGCATTCAATCCCGAAATCCAAAGTACCTTTCCATTCCGTCTCAATCCGTACGCCCGTTCTAAATTTAATTAGAACCTATCCGAGGCCTTTCGTTCTGGACCAGATTTGAAACGACTCCCATTGGCAATATTAAAGGTTGCGAAATAAAACGGATAGAATTGTTCAAATCCAGATATTTTGACACAATTTTTGAATACATCAAACGACATTTTCTTACTTATTATATTAAAATTAGCACTAAAGAAGGCAAAATAGAAAAAGTACTTTTTGTTAATTGATTATTAATGGTCAATATAAGATTGGACATGATTCTAAACATGCCATGAAATAAGTTAATAGAGTTGAAACCAGATATCTATCCAGTTAATACTCAAGAATCGGCAAGCTTACTACTATAAGGGCTTCCGCGATTTTAATTAAGACATTTTACTTATAAGGAATGCAACGTGATATCGAAGAAAGGGCAAAGTCTAGTACAGAAAAGGAGATATGTACTATATCTGGTGCAGCAAGCCTACACCTAGCAGTTATTGGTCTAAGATAATTGTCCCTGATACAGAAAACACGGTTGCCGAATACCCACTCTTTATTACGTGCTCAGTCGATAAGGTCGCGATTACAGTAGTCGCTAATCGGGTGCTGATATAATTGGCTGCTCCGCTCTTTCGTTTCCGCTCTGAAGGGGGGCACTTTTTGCCGATTAAATACTTAGCAAGGGGTGGCGAGAAAATTTTTCTAACCAAGAACAAGACCTTGTGTTCAGACAAATTCAAAGATAGTAAATTAATTTTGCAGCTGATTGCATCTGTATATACAGAAATAGACTAACGAGACTGATAAAGGCCCATTGAAGCTTTACATATTCAATACGATTAATTGTTTCTCTAGCAATTAATTTTCTAAAGCCTGAGCATTCTGTATCTAAATGTAGGATTTCTAATCTTTGCAGAAAATCTCTGAAGTTTTAATGTTTTAGAACAACTTAGATGATAAGCGTCTAACGCTTTTGTTATTAAAAGTGATAAGCAACACCAGCGAGCAATATGAATCTCATCTGTCCATCACGCATGCTACCATAAAATCATGAGATGAATCGACACGAAGTATGCAGATATAATCAACTCACCGCATCAAATATATTTATAAAATCTTTTACTGTTTCCTAGAAGACAAAATATTGTTATAATTATTATTTTCTGTCTAAAATATGAGATAGAGAACAAATAATATACAATATTCACTGCACTTAGATAAAGTGTGAGCGATATTCATCGCACAGATTTTACACTCAGGTCATGCGAGTTATATGCGACTCAATTGATGACGCATCTATCTAGTAAGAAATAACTTCATACGTGCGAGCAAGACGCATCGCATTTCACTATCAGGATAATTTATCAAACTGTTTTTACTCTTTTGATCCGATTTATAGTTTCCAATCGTTTTTAGATATTCTTAGGATTTTGAAATTTGAGGATAACATTTTAAAAACTTAGTAGCTCTATTAGACCTCAAACTATTCATAGCACAATAGTGAATTCTAGATCAAATTTGCAATTCAGGCCTGGTGAGACAAAAGTTGGTAATTTCATGTTAATGGGAAAACAGTACTGATAACTGTAAGTGGGCAAATCCCGTCGAACTAGTGCATTAATGTATATCAAATGGTAGCATACAAGGGCTTCTTATCGTGATTATGTCCCGGTTTCGATCCCGATCCCAGCACGGCTGGTGCATTCGTGGTTGAGTAACGGGTCGGACCGACCCATGAAGTGTCTAGGGAACCTCACGACTCGACCATTCTCCATAAATAACTACGTTACTTGGATGGCCTTTATAGCATCTTTTTTCTTTTTTTACCAATCACCACACCAGTTTACCTTCCTCAGCTCACTACCCCTCGCCTGCTGGGCTATAATTAAATCTAGAAACTATCGTCCTAAAAGTGCTGCTTCAATTACGATTCACCAGTAAAGGAGATATCGCAAACAACATAAATTACCCCATAGGAAAGTTGCATGCATTTAAACTATTTTAATTATTCCCCTTTACTCATCTCGATCTGTATATAAACTCGTTTATTAAAATTCGATTTTAATTTGAATCATTAATCATTTCATTGTAATATCCAATTTCAAAGAAATCCGATTAAAAATTCTTCAACCCTTCAAGCATAAAAAGAACAAGTAGCATAATTCACGCCATGGGAATTAATTTTTAGAAATATGGGATAAGCGGATTTAATGCAAAGGTTTTAATCGATTGTTCTGATCTTGGTGACCCCAGCTGTTCGCAATTTAGGATCGCAGACGCTATTGAGAAATCCTTCCGTAGTTATTAGCAAGATCGTCGATCAACGTGCGACAAGGCGCGTTACGCCCTATTAAATAATTCCAAGATCAATTTCTTGGTGATCTATGGTAACGAGGATCTTTCACGGCATGATTTCACTTCCAGTGATCGATCTTAAGTGTCTTTTAAATTCTTTCAAAATAGGTAGAGTGCCAGTAGAAAAAAAAATCTGATTAATAAGGCTTTAGACAAATTTTATTTCATTGATTTAATTAGATTTTAAAGCATAAAAGTTTGTGATCTTTCCATAATCAATCGTTTGATACAAATCGATTGAAAATCAATGCGATTTAATCCGATAGATTCCGAAGTCTTCAATTCTGATGAATCCGAATCAACTAAAACTTGGGTTAATTTAAAACAAGTTCTCAATCCGAATCATTACGATCTCGGATTGGTTCTCGCAATTGGTTCTGATAAACCGAGCTCGGATTCAGATTCATTTAGGTTAAACTTGTCTAAAGCAGATTGAGTCCGATTGGTTTTTGACCGACTTTCGTTGGATTTCAAATCGGTTAAAAACCATACCATAAATATCGAAACTTCCACTCCATAAGAAATCCCGTTAATTCCCTATAGATATTCCCTGGATATCCTGTGATAAAAATAGGATATCCCGAAAATCCCATTAATATAAGGGGAGACTTCAATCCGAATCAATCCAAACCATTCCGACCTCGGATTCATTCGGGTTCAAATATTGATTCGGATTCATTCGAATTGCAGTCTTGGATTCAATCGGAAGGAATCGGTTTACATCGAACGAGATTCAAATTTTTTTCGTATTTGGTCAGAATGGTTCAGAAATAAAAAATCGGGGCTATTTTTTTTCCTTATTTAAAATAAACAATACTATATAGGGCCTGATTAGATTTCCATACTAGTATCTAGCGTGCTTTTCTGATAAAAATGTTGTCCCAGAAAAAATGAAACCCGTGTAAAAGTGAAATTTTACTAAACAATTATTTCTAATATATATTGGTTATATATAATATATAAATTATATATATATATATATATATATATATATTTGTATGTATATATATATATATATATTTGTATATATATATAATTTATTAAAGTGTAAAGTGACAATCTGTTTTTGAAGGAGAAAACATAAAAAAATTATTTTGGATTATGAAAAGAGTAAAATATAATGGGAGGTAAAAGATAAATTATTACAAGTAACAAAACACACATGGGTCAATGAATCAATCACATTATATTCGGCAATCATAATGGGTGAAATCAATCGGTATACATTTACGGAAGTAACGAGTCGATCGATCGAAGATTTATATTCGCTTCTCTTATGGCGTGCCAAGCCCAAAAATCTAGACCATATATCCAATATAATGATCATGTTGTATCCGCGTTATGTAATCAATCGAACGACTTGATCTTCCGAGGGCGGTAATCTGACAAGTCATTACTTGCCTTCTTGCTAGCCTAGATTCAAGCTTTGCCCCGTTTCGCTTCCATAATATGATTATAAAAACACAAGTAAAAAACAGTTGATCCTAAGTTGTTGACGAAACAGGTATACAATATTGAAACGTCAGACGGGACAGTTACCTGTCATCAGTGAAAATGCACTTTTTTCGAATTATCAGTCCTGATCATTCAATTTCAATTTTAGTCCCAACTGACAATATCGAGGACATTATTGTAATCAAAAAATATTGCATGGCTAATTTTAATTATTATGAAGAAATAAATAAAGCAATTGTTTATTGACTGAAATTTGGAATCCGTTACACGAAATAAAAATTAAGAAATAAGAAGAAATATTACGTGAATAAAAGTAACTGGTCGAAGTTCTATTGTGATTTATCATAAATGAAAAATAGATGCCACCTTAAAGTGAATCAAAGTTCCGTTGGACGATGAAAGGATTAACGTTTACATTTATATTCAATGGCCGAATGATGAATAAAGAGCTAATTGGTAGACCATGAAAATCTCAAATCACTGATTAATAGACTTTAGCTATTGAATTTCCTTACGTTACGTAAAATGTTCGGCTTTATTTTCTACTGAATTAACAAGTGAAAAGATAAACTTACCTTGATTGCAAAGTTATTAAACATCAAAGACATAATAAAGAATTATTTCCTTTTGTATTTAATACAAAGGCTATCTAAGCTATATTTAATATCTTAAAAAATAGGAATAAAATGAAATAGAAATTAAGCATGAAAAAAAATTAGATGAATTAAATTAAAAATAGTCTCAGAATCCTTGTTTGGTTAAGATAAAGAAAATACTGACAGAATCCGGTTCATCGTCGAATATCTTGGGCCAGATCAAGCTCGAAACACTTTCATTATCTTTGAGGTCAGCCTGATGTTAAAATAAAAGTGAATTCCTACTTTTGCTTTCCTCTTGCACAACCAGCATCTTCACTTTCTACAATCATTTTGCCAATTTGATTTTTCTTTATAACCAAAAATCATTTATTGATAACAGTTGTATGATTACAATATATGAAATAACTACCATAGAAAAACCCTATAAGATGAGATTCAAGAAATTTTAATGGTATTTCTATTTTTTGACCATTTTGAAGTTGGCCATATTGAATTTCGTATTTAAACTTGAAAATCGAAAGAAGCATAATCCCAAACCGCTAGAAAATGAGATTCATGAAATTGGAATAGCATTTACATTTCTTGACCATTTTCCAGTCGGCCATATTGGATTCACAAAATTCAATTCCATAATTTGAACTTCTGAATGGGAAATACTGTGATCGGAAACTGCTACCAGATGAGACTTATGAAATTTAAATAGTATTTGCATTTTTAGAACATTTTGAAGTCGGCCATATTAGCGGCCATCTTGAATTTCGTACTTGAAACTTCAGAACCAAGAAAAACACTATCTAAAATACCTCTAACTTGAGATTTAAAAAAATTTATACAGCATTCACATTTCCTGACCATTTTGAGGTCAGTCACATTGAATCCGCCATACTGAATTTCGTACTTTAAACTTGAAAATCGAAAGAAGTACAATCTCAAACCCCTATAAAATGAGATTTATGAAATTTGAATAGCATTCAGATTTCTTGACCATTTTGCACTCGGCCATATTGGATTCACAAAACTGAATTTCATATCCTGAATTTCTGAATCGAGAAAACCATGATCGGAAACTGATATAAGATGAGGCATAGGAAATTTAAATGGCATTTCCATTTCTAGACCATTCTGAAGCAACCCATAGTGGTCTTGTTATAATGAATTTTGTAGTTTAAAAATGAAAAAGAAAAAGAGCATCACCAAAAACCCTCATAACATGAGATTCATGAAATTTAAATAGCATTTACATTTCTTGACCAATTTGAAGCCACCCATAGTGGACTTGCCATATTGAATTTTGTACTTTGAACTTGAAAAACAAAAAGAGCAACACGAAAAACCCTTATGAGGTGAGATTCATGAAATTTAAATAGCATTCACATTTTTTGACCATTTTGAAGCCGGCCATATTGGATTCACAAAATTCAGTTTCATAATTTGAACTTAAAAATTGAAATCTCATATAACGGTAGATTGAAAAAATTCAAATGGTGTTTGCATTTTTTGACCATTTTGCAGTTAATTATATTGGGCTCCCTATCTTGAATTTTAAATTATCAATTACACCATGAAAACTCTATGTAACATGACCTTCATCGATGTTGAAGGAAGTTTGTATTTTTTGACCATTTTGGATTCTACAGTATTGTCTCTGCCATCTTAAATTTTGAGTTTTCAACATCAAAATCTAAAAGAACACCATCAAAAATCCCTGTAATTAAAGTGTAATGAAAATCCGACCATTAGTTTTTGAAATATGAGCAGAAAGCAGGAATACTCGCTCCTTGACGTCAAAGGGTTAATTTCCAGCCAAGTAAAAACTGAAAAAAAGTAAAAGTTCAAACTCCTCTCAAGAATTTTTTTACTTTCGGGCCCCATATTTTCTCCCTCGTTCGCAGGCCAATTTTCATGTTCCAGTTGATTTGCATCAAGTAAATTGGATCCACCCCTTTCTTCCAAAAAAGATTTGACATACATGTTAAGGTATAAATGCTACTTGTCAACAAAGCATATCACTCATCCCAATCTCTGATCACCATTCGTCCTTCAGTTGCATAACATCTCTTTTTTACTTTCGTATTAACCTCTCCCACCCCCCCGCCCCTTTTTCTGCAGGTATTCCTCTGACCAAGAAGCTTGTTCTTCGTGCAAGTTCTGCACACGCTTATGGCACTATCAATTTCACATGCAAATTCTCAGCAAAAAGTAGGGATCACTATAAATAATGATTATCGGCAAATTGCATGGCGGCTTTCGAATTCTTCAGGGTTTTCTCCCACTCTTTTTTCTTCCTTCTACGTGCAACTCTTCTTTAAACCCTTCCCCCTCCTGACGTAACTTTATTTCGCAAGCATATGCAACATAGAACGCAGGTGAAGTCGTTACGTGCACGCATTGCCGTGTTTTGCTCGACCATGTATGGCAATAATTTTGAGAGAAAATTTATGCGAGCCGAGCCGTTCTTTGACCTTGAGAATTATATTTTTAGGTTGGTTTACCAAACGGATTTTAACAAGAGGTATATACAATATTAAGTGTCTTCAATCGATTGCCAGAAATCACAAAGTGACTGGAAAAACATTAATTTTACTCGTGTAGTTGTCACCTTTACTTCGCTCGGGCATCAAAATTCACACTCGCAAAAGAATTTTTTTTTCCTACAGTTGATTCGAAGTAAATTCATAGTGATTTTGAGTGATAATAATGTGATTGCACTTTATATCATGGGACTGCAGTGTGATATTCTGTGATAAACTATTCCACATCTCTGAGTATAATGCATCACCCGAAAAGTTCGTAGGATGACATATAGATGGCGCCTCTAATGACAAATCCATATGATTTTTAGGAAGTACCAACCTTCAAACCATACGTGTCAAAATTTCATGACAATCTGACGTTTAGTTTCTCAGTAGGTCCACTCCTATAGGAATAAAGAGGAACGAATTATAGTGTTTGCTATCAACAAGCGGTGGCGCTATTGTCACTACCGTGTAACACGCGGAAGCGATTCAGCGCGCGAAACTCAATAAATTTAAATGTAGACTGAGTTCGTTTCCACAACAAAGGGTTTGAAAACCCAACCCTGCGGTGAAATCTCCTTCCTCGTAGATTTTAGGTCCTTGGTATTTAATTTGGACTTTGATAAGGAATAAATGGTAATTGTTATACGCAGTAGTAACTAAATTTATTAAATCTTTACAATATCCAGTAGTCGCGACCGTGCTCCAGTTGAGTCTGATCTAGTCTAAGTTCCTAATTGCTCCGAAATCGTGAACCTCGGTACCACCAAGTGGTCCTTGACTTCCCCATCCTTCAACTCTCTGTCATATCTTCACCAATCATATTCATTCTAATCCCTACCTCTGATTATAGAGAATTCATAATAATTACGCAATGGTTTGCTACTGAGAATAGCGAACTCTTGTTTCATATCTTTGCGATAAAGTCCAAGCGTGAAAAAATTTATAAACTTAACAGTCAATCCCCGACCAATACTCAGAATAAGTCTTATCTTACGTCCAAATAGTGGTCAGATCGGTCCTTGTCAAAAGCAAAGCCGTACAGATTGGCGACTTGATGTCGTCAGTTCTTCATATTGAAATCTAAATTACTCAACTTACAATCTAAGTTAATATTATTAAGTTGCCTATATAGCATTTCACATTCAAACCATCATTTTCAATCATACCGACATTCTATTCTAAATTGTTATGAAGAAACTTTATCTTCTATGTTTTGCCGACGTGCCCAACTATTGCTTGCCAATCTTATCGCAACTTGATTTCTATAGATTAAAAGTTTAATCTTTCTTCTCTTTTTATATATTTTTAATCATTTCCTCACTTATTTCTATCAATTTTAACTTATAATTTTCAAATGAAACCGCGCGTATTGTAGCCGCGATAGTACTGTTCCTAGCGGAAAAACTGTGCATTTACATGCGCCCGTCACAACCGATATTCTTTTTAACCTGTTGTAACCATAGCAACCATACTGTGTTATTCTTTTGATAAAATCTGATGGTATAAATCATTGACTTATTTTTTTGAATTTTCCGCTCTTTAGAATATACCTAGTAACAAGGTGGACATTGAGTGGCATTGAAATGTCAAAATCTGGAAAGAAATGGAATCGAGAATGAAATTTTTGAAGTCATTTTAATTTCTGAACATTAAAAGGCATTCAAAATGTCATTCTTGATTGTGTTTCTTTCTAGATTTTGACATTTCAATGTCATTCAATGCCCACCTTCTTACTGTGTATCGGGTTTCGGGGATTTCGTCTGCATTGATATTAGTTCTTGCTATCATAACTTGGCGGCGCTGATGCGCATTTTCACTTTTTTAAGTACCCTCGTAAAATACATGTTAGTGGACGTACTGTGTTGAGTTCACAAGTTACAGTGGTTTCAGTGAAGCTACTTTGGTGATTTACAAAACAATGAAAAAATCTGAATTTCGTGAATTGATAAAGCATTACTTTTTCATGGGAAAAATACCGTTCAAACAAAGCAATGGCTTGAAAAGTGTTATCCGACTGCTTCATTGGGACAAATGGTAGAGAAGTGGTTTGCTGATTTTAAACGCGGCCGTACAAACACCGATGATGTTGAACGTTCTGGTCGCCCAAATTCGGCAGTTGTTTCAGAAAAAAAAAGTCCACAAAATGGTTTTGGCCGATAGTAAATTGAAGTTGTGTGAGATAGCTGACACCTTGAAGATATCAGATGGTAGTGTATTTACCATTTTACATGGACATTTGAGTATGAGGAAACTCTGTTCGAAATGGGCAGGGTAGAGCGGGGTAGAATGGGACACGGGGGTAAGATGAGACGGTAAATTTTCATGTAAATTATATGGGTTTGAGATTATTCTTTTTATTATGTTATACACTTTTTACATTTCTTCAGAATTGCAAGATCATTTTCTCTGCCGATTTATAAAAAGATGAATCTTAAAATCCAGATAATTCACGTGAAAATTTACCGCCCCGTCTTACTCCGGTGTCCCGTTTTGCTCCGATCTCCCCTACCGCGTTTGCTCACAGTCGATCAAAAACAACAACACTTCGACGATTCAGAGCGCTGTTTGGAGCTGTTTTAGCGCAATAAAAAGGATTTTTTCATGCGGTATGTGACAATGGATGAAGCATAGATTCATCACTACACTCCAGAGCCAAATCGGCATCCAGCTGATCGAGCAACAAAGGGTGAAAACCGCTCAAAGTATCCAAAAACGCAATTGTCAGCTGGTAAGGTTTTGGCCTCCATATTTGGGGTGCGCACGGTATTTTATTAATCGATTACCTTGAGAAAGGGAGAGCTATCAATAGCGAATATTATATGGCATTATTGGTGGGTTTGAAGGAAGCAATTGCGGAAAAACGACCCCAAATGAAGAAGAAAAAATGATTTTCGCCAAGACAATGCACCGTGTCTCAAGTCGATCGCAACAATGACAAAATTGGACGAATTGTTAGAGAAGAATTGGAATGAATGTATCACTCTTGAAGGAGACTATGTTGATGAATGAAGTCGAATTTTCATAAAGTCATAGAGAGAATTTTATTGCCCCATGCGGGGCAAACAATAGTATATTTTTCAACTAGGGAAAAGAAGTTTATTTTGAAAATATGAAATTTAATCCCCGAGCAAAGCGAAGTCAACAATAACACGAGTAAAATAAATGTTTTGTCCGGGTTGCACACGATTTTTTTTCTACTGAGGGGTCAAAAAATTGATTCGTTGACCCGCAGAGGACAATAAAATGCTCTTTATGACCCGCTAGTAGGAAAATCCATTTTTTGACATCACCG
This sequence comes from Diplolepis rosae, assembly GCA_030998225.1. NCBI lineage: Eukaryota > Metazoa > Arthropoda > Insecta > Hymenoptera > Diplolepididae > Diplolepis > Diplolepis rosae. The sequence goes on from JAPYXD010000736.1 coordinate 3,526,690, forward strand.
TAGAAAAAAAATCGTCTGCAACAAGACAAAATAAACTTTTTTTCCCTAGTTGCACAATATACTCTCAATGTCAATAAAATTACAAGCAAAAATGCATATATTTTGTTGAATGTATCCCCTTTCGAATGCAAAAAGAATGAGAGAATCTAACAGTTTCTGAGTAAAAAATAATAAATACAGGTGATTAATAATATTACCAAACTGAATAAATCGAAGAGAAATTTGATTAAGAATGTAATGTAAAGTCGTTAATCAGAGACGCTCAATTTTGTCAAGATGGCCGAAGGCATGGAACGATTTGTCGGCCGGTCGTAAACGATAGTGGATCTTTCTCATGATTACGAGCTTTTTATTCCCGTGTGGCCTCGAAGGAGCCCCGCGCGTCAACTCGTTTCTCGCATACCGAGTATTATTACTGCACATACCCAGGGAGTTGTCTATCAGGTGCACTCGGGCTGACTTTATGCGTTCAGACCTCGATCTGCTCGGAAGAAGTCTATCTTTATAGCAGCAGTTGAGATACCCTGATCCAAGCGCGGTTAAAACTTGCCGTCCACCATGGCCTTCTTGGAAACCACCAGGTCTTTTTAAGTTGTTCCATACCGATACTCCAGAAATAACCGTGACCATTACCTCCATAAATTATCATGAACATTATTGTATATATCCTACCCAGTTTGCATCTCACGCTCGTCTACAATCTCTATTAACCAAACTGCCGATGGAACGTCTCTTAATTTACAAATTCTAATAGAACCAGATGCTATTTAATACATATGTAGGCTCTAACCAAAATTAACTTCCGACAGTTTCACGAGCCTTAGAATTTTCAAAGTAAAGATTAGCTAATGTTTTAATGTGATGATAAAAGTACGATATATGTCTGTGGTAAGGTGTTGTAAACATGAGAGCAAAAATCTGTTCGACTTTACGCCTAAGATGTGCGATTTGATTATCGCGCTTCTTTGAGTTTTTCGTGGGCATTCAAATTTATTCTTTTCTAAAATTAATTCTTGTTGCAGACGATTTTTTTTATTTCAAAAAATGGATTTTCCTACTAGCGAGTCATAAAGTGTATTTCATTGTTCACTGCGGGGCAAACGAACCCATTTTTTCACTTCTAGTAGAAAAAAAGTCATGTGCAACACTGGAAAAACATTTATTTTACTCGGTAGTTGTTAACCACTTTGCCCGGGAATTATATTTCACTTTTGCAAAATGAACTTTTTTCCCCTAGTCGAATAATATGTTTGCCCCGCACGGGGCAATAAAATGCTCTTTATGACCTGTTAGTAGAAAAATACACTTTTAAACCCTCAACTAAATTATCGCAATATCTGATAAAAATTTCGAAAATCAAGACATTTTTGCAGCTTTAAAAACTACTTTTCTGAAATATCAAACTTTCAATACTAATTTATGACAGTGTGCGAAAATTTCGACAAATTGTAAAATAAATTATTTTTCCCTAGGCGCACAATATACTATATTTGTTAATTAAAAAAGAAATAAGGAAAAAAAAACGTATATCTTTTCGTGAAGATATAAATCCCAGGTATTGGAAAAAGCGAACCTTAACTTGAACTCTGAGGAGGAGTCACGTTTGACAGACTCTTTGGAGTCAATGGAAAGAAATCTGTCCCACGATTTGAACCACAGGAGTTTCGCGAGAGCTTAGACTTGACCTAGAGTCAATGTGAGGGAATCCACTCACGTAAGGAAGGACACCTGCTCCTTTGATCGTCGACCAACGAGAAGAATCGTCATAGCATGTATTACATTTACCTGGTACGTGACGGTACTCGATCACCTGGTCTGTAAACCATTATGCACCGTTCCCATGAACGTGTCCCGACTGGACATCGCACCACGACACCGTGCAGCAACGATCGTTAGGCCTAACCTTCCTACAAGTACGGTGCAAGGTTTGCAAAAATCTGCAGCAAGGTCAGTCGCTTGTAAAATTAATCCTCTGGTCTCAGAATCCTCTTCCGGGATATGAATTACTTTGGATTGGAATAGGGTGCCAGCTACTTGAGGAATTATAATTTACAGTACCAGCGGCTTTTATAGGGCAAAAAACTCCCTCCCCCCAAACCTGTAAGGTTCCCGAAAAAAATAAGCACGAATTTTTTAATTTTTTGCTTTATTTTAACTTGAACGATGGATCGAGAAAGTATCCTATCTGATACCGAGACTTGTATTCTGATAAAAAATACAGTGACAAAATTTCGAACTAATCGATCCAATTTCAAAATATTGAATGCTGTAAATGACGGCATAAGGAGAAAGAGATGTTGGATGTCTGTGTTTCTTTTTCTAAAAAAATTACGAATAGTTCATAATTAATTGTTTAAGCAATTGGATAAAAATTGAAAATAAATTTATTTTTCTTAACAATGACTAAGAATCAGATTAAAGTGAGAAAAATAACACTTTTGAAGAAATTAATTATTTAAACAAATTGAAAATTTTTAAGCAAATGTTAATAGGTAAATGAATTATTTTTAAAAATGTCACCTGTCACAATTTGAGATAAAAAAAAGAGTAGGAAGTATCAACATTTGCCATTTTTACGCTATTTTATGGTTTTCCATTTTTGGGTCATTCTTAGAATTCCTCAAGGGGAAGATTGGGGTGTTAAAATTCTAATTATTCTTTGGGTACTCTTTGGACGCTTTTTAAAAGGTGCGGGAAATATTTTCATTCCATCTGTGAACTCTGGGACCCAAACCAAATTTTTCGAAAAGCTGATATTTTCCCATGTTAATTCTTAAGGTGGGGGGGGGGGGGGGCGCCGTCATACAAAAATATACTATGCATTTCTGGATCAGCCTACTGTTGATATTGTATGCATTAAAGTGTTGACGAAATGTATCTGACCTTTATGGGTACTGATAAAAAGTATTTGAAACTAATGCTTTGTGCAGTACTCAAGTACCAACGAGAAGTATGGATGAATTACGAAAAGTATTGGTTTATTTTGAGAAATCAGAAGAGTATTTGCAAAGAGTACTAGGAAAAGTATGGGCATTATATAAATTATATTTGCAAAAGTGTTGAAAAGTATTTCGAATAATAATTGAAAAGAGTATTTTTTGAGTTCTACAGGTAAATATCAATACATTATAGAAAGTATTAATTTATGTCAGATACTGGTAAGAAATATTTGCGAAAAATACTAGCGAAGGTATAGGTTCATTGTTCGTAAAATTGTGTAATGAAAAGTATTGGTTCGTTCTAAGTACTGGAAAAATAATCCCCAGAGATTAGTAATGGGAAGTATTTTGTTGAGGATTAAAAGAAAGTGATAGAGAAAACAAAGTATCGCTGTATTGTAGAAAGTATTGATTGATTTCAAATTCTAATGAGAAGTATTTGCAAAAAAGTGATGATCTATTTTAAGAAATACTAAAATTCACAATGGAAATCTAGCATTGAGGGAAAAGCTGGTATTATGTTGATGAAACTACTAATGAAAAGTATTGTTTTTTTCTAATACTGGTTAAAAATATTCTCATGAACGACTTTTTATCAATGTACTGGTTAGTTATCCTTGACGGTGAAAAGTATTTGCAAAAAGTACTGGTACAAGTAAAATACCTTTCAACAATATGCACTGTTGGAAAGTGTTCTTCCAAATACTAGTAACAAAAATCAAGATAAAATACCGTAAGAAAGTATTCGTGTATTAGAAAAAATACCATCGAAATGGACTACTTTCTTCCAAATACTGGAAAGGATTATTACAAGATAAAAGTATTTCGTCAAGTGCTTCTTAAAAATATTGATAGAAGCTCATATGAAAAGTAGTTATTCAATCGTAAAAAATTTGAATTTGTTTAATGACTCAACAGAATTCACTTTACATAAATTCTATAGGATCTTTCCATCTGAGATTATTCATAACAGAATAAGAAAATAGAGAACGGAAGAAAAAGATTAAAATGATGAAAGAATCAATTAGGTATGATATGAAACTGAGAAGGAGACGACAAAGAAATCAATGTTTGCTTCAAATTTCATCATCAGCTACCATTTGTACCTGTATAGTGATCAAGGTCGCGTTAATTATATAGATGCCACTCGAACTGATGCTCGGGCAATTAGCTGAGCAAGCAATACCTGGTAGTTAAGAGGACTAGTTGAGTAAGCCTTGTTTTTAATTGCCTCCCACATTAATTCATATGCATTGGTGTAAAGAGGACGCTAAAATTATGCTCCATTCCAACAAAGTAAAGTTTCGTAATCGCTTCGCGCCATATCTCTTGCAAACATTTGAGTCTAGAATTAGCTACTGTTTACGCTTCGACAAAACTAGTAAACATCTTCCAAGGTAACTCTTAGCATAATTTGAAACAAGATAAGGTTTTTAATAGAAACATCAATCTGCTTTTACTAGCTTTATAAGTTTGAATAAAAGATAACTATAAATAGTTATCCGAAAGTAAAGCTGAACCTTGTACCTAAACCAAAACCCATCAATTATTTCTAAATAACTCTCTTCTCCTATTGAAGAAAATATTTGTTTGATAGATCGTAATGTAAAATTGTACCAGAAACCAGAGGCGTGTAAATCGAGCTTGAAACGAGTTGAACTTTCGATTTCGTTTCTCCTGCACTTTTTAAAAATTTATGCAAATCCGAATGTGCGAGAATTCAGCCTGTAGCACTCTTAGGTGGGATCATTTTGCTTTTACAGTTGACTGAGATAGGAACAACGTATTTCTAGCAATAAATCAACGTGTTATGTATAGAGCGGACTTTTGACTTCCGCACCCTGATAGCTTCAGCATTACATCGTGGCACGGAAACAAATTTAACAAGGTGAATGAGTAAATGAAAAATAATCCCAATTTCAAAGAATTAATATGTACAAATAATGTAAAAAATTTAGTCAAATTGTATGAACTGTTTAGGTACAGAAGCACATTTCACACAGTTGCTGAATAACAGAAATTATTATTTTCTACAAATTGCACATGCTTCCAATATCGTACATAGAATTAAATAAAAAATGTAAATGAAATAAAAATACCATCAGATCAAGTTAAACAAGTTAAGCCGCGAGCGTAAACCGAAACGGTAAAAAGTTTTTTTTCTAGGTTGGTAACACCTTCTTTAACAGTCGTGTGAAGTTTCAGCGGGTGACGTCCATTAGTGTGTGTTTAGCAGCCATTGGTTTACGACGCGAAAAGTTTGTCTGGCGATTTTTACTATGGAAAAAAAACCGAACAACGAGTTTGCTTGAAATTTTGTGTTTCCAATGTAATTACGACTACGGAATCATTGCAAATGTTGCAGAAGTGTTATGGGGAGTGTACTTTATCGAGAAAGCAAGTATTTGAGTGGCATAAAGCATTCAGTGAGGGTCGTAAGGTCGTAGAAAACTTGCCTCATGCAAAAATCGCCGTGTTGGCATGCTTGTATTGGCTCAAAAGCAGCCTATTCTGAAGGCGATAATAAAAATTTGTATTAAAATACATAAAAATGTTGATTTTTTTAACCAGTCCGGGTCAAATTTGATCAGATGGTATATTCCCATAGAAAGGGGCGTAGTTGGGGGGGGGGGGTCCAATCTGCCCCGGGCCCCACGTGGATCATCTTGAATGCGTTAAAAATGCAGTAGCTATACTTACCGATTACCCTTCCCCTGTAATTGTAAAATAGTTCTAGGTATAAACATTGCCTTTCTCAACTATGAAATATCACTAGAATAGCTAAAGTGGTTAAGGACATTCACTTTGGCTGATTCAGAGACATTCCTTCATTCACTCGTTTGTTACCAGTTAAACACAAATATTAACTTTGTTGTTACAAGTACCACTTCTACAACAAATCGGGATAGGGACGTTTAGTGAACTTCAACTTCGGGTTCTATATTGTCTTGAGGACGTCTCTTGAATCAACAACGTCTATAGAATGTTTGGAGACGTGCACAGACTTTGATATCGGTTTTTTTATCAGCTAGACGTTCGATGTTTAAAAGGTTCATTTAGCAAAAGAAACGTCCACAAAAAAACGAAAAGCCTAATATTCGAATATGCAGTAAATCCTTAAAGCGTTCCAGAGACGTCTAATGCTCCCCTGTCAAAATCGACTAAAATCTCTAAAATTACTTGCAACTTCTCTGTAATTGCTTTTAATCATTTTCCATTGGTTGCAATTATTCTGCACCACTCTTCATAGTGACAACTGAGATAAAAGACCTCTTTCAGACGTTTTAAAGACATCTTGAGGGCTTCAATATCCGGTTTGTTATTGTCATCTTAACATTTATATCTTGATAAGAAACTTCCAGAATAAAACACAAATCGTGACATTAAACCCTACAGGACGTCCTTAGATCGTCCAAATGGGTTTACTCATCTATAATCCATTGCAAACATTTGCTATCGCTTAAAATCAGATAATCACTGGTGATTGACTGTCATAATTGTTTTCATTCAATGGGTTCTCGACTCCTCTCATAAATCAGGCTTTTAGGAAGGAATAAATTACCACTTTGTTTCCTTATTACCTAGCAGTATTCAGGATAAGGAAAAATGCATTATTGGCGATTGTAGTTAATGAGTGGTTAATGGGAATGTTTTTCTGCAAGTTCCCACACATCATTAAGATAGTCGATATAATATATGCGAGGTAATGCTGGTAACATCGAGTTTCCTTCAGTGAATGTTAAAAAAATTGATCAGGTCGAAGGCGAGAGGTGCGGCTGCGTCTTGTGCAAGACCGAGAAGTCGTTACAGCTACTTAAACATCTTGTAAGACGTAAAGTAACCTGCGCCTCGGACATATTTACCCAAAGAACATGTTTCACAACCCCGATTGGGCCACACCCAGAAATCTCCTACAACTCGACCCCCATCTGACGATACATTGACACCATTCATCAAAAACTGATACTCAGACACGACAAGCCGGGAACATCAATCCAAGTCAAATATAAATCCCAGAAATAACATTTTGTTCTGATAGGGATTCAGTGAAAAAAGAAACAGAGGAACATTGGGCGTTTGTAAGACATCCTGCATATTCTAATAGCAGGATTTTTTTTGTCTTAAAAATGTCCTACGTTTAAAAATTTTATTCAAAAAATGAGAGGTTTAGAAGAGGACATAACATCTAAGATTGAAGTCCACAAGACATCAATTCTCCCAACGCCTACTTGGGATTGCTCAAAAACTTTGAAGGATTTTAAGAGACTTTTGAAAGATGTTTAAATATTCACAATTCCTGAAAGTACTTGAAGATGACCAATATTGTATAATAATAAAAATATTTCAATAATGATTTTAATTTCAGATGTTTTGTTGTCTTCTAAACGTATCATGTCTTAAGGTTGTCTTTGGGACATCAGAAGTCTAGAAGAAAACGAAACCGGTCCCATCTTCTGGACGTCTCATGTCTGAAAGGCGTCTTCAAAACACGGCATGTCCTCGAGGCAGCAAAAGGCCTGACATTGAAGGGCTCTTTAAGACGTCCAATTTTCGAAACTCTTCTCAATTGTAAGTGCATTGAAATAGATTATTATTCTGGCAAGTATGATAGGATTCAAGCATCTTCTAGCAGATAGGGAAGGGCAGTAAATTTCTGGTGCCTGAAGGAAGTCCGGTAATTTCAATTACCTCACATTACGCACACCTGCTTCGGTGTCTGAATAGTACGAGCGCAGAGTTTATGAATAAATATCTATAAATATGACGTCAAGCATGGTGAAGCTGCATATATTAAATTACATTCTTAAGCAGCTAGCAAGCTGGCACATCAAGTCAGCGTGGTTGATTAAACGCAGCCAGTCGAGCAGCACAATAAGGGAGAAGGTTCTCCTCATACCTAGGACATGAGAGCGTGCGGAGCGTTCTGCCTGGAGTTCCGAGTACAAGCTCACGGGAAAGTAGAGAAGAGGAAAAAGAAAAAGGAACAAACGAATGAGAGAAGAAGAACCAGACCGAGAGGAAGGAAAATAAAACGAACAACTAGAGGAAAAGGAAAAAGTAGGAGAAGGAACTCCGGAGGGCATCGAGGTTGCGAGCAGTGCGATGCTAATTATTATAGTTCATGCGAGCAATTTGTCGAGTCGTACAGGAGAACGTATATTTAATACCGTAGGGGTTCCCACAACCCTCCCGGGTATTTACATCTGTGGCGAATACCCATCGGATCCCTGGGATGTTGAGAATCGTCTGGGGATTAAGAAGCTTCGACCTGGTGCATTGCTAGAACGAGATATATGAAATTAGAAGCCGATATTCTAGCTCTATTTGCTAATTGAATTACGAAAAGGAAACCAACCTTAGTGGGAACTATAACCGATTTTACTATTTCTCGAATGCAACCTTTTTTGTAGATGATCTCGCGAAATCGAGATTCCTGCATGACAGCGAGTGAATCAAATACATGTTATCAATCGAGTGTGGATCTGGAGAATGACGGGAATCTAAAGTTTGTTAGCCTCTCAACCTTGGCAGAATTCACTCTGATTTCCTTCTTTGGTAAAGAAGTTCAATCATTTCGATGTGTATCATTTGCTAGACTGTGATTGAAAACAATACAATTTTGACAATTAGTTTGAAATTCTAAACAATTGTTAACAACTGATTAGCGTGAATGTTGTTGATGATGATTCAGAAGATGATACGACCAATTCGATATAGAATTAATAATGACTGTGTGACCACAATCTCATTATGCAGGAACTTCCGAATGAATAATTCATGCGGAAGTTTATGAATATAAGAATTCGCATGAAAACTGAAGACACATTTACCACGTTTAATACTAGCAACAAAGTCCTGAGTACACAATGGTGATTCGAGGGATTGGACATTCTACGAATGACAAGAGAGAAAATACTGAGGCCTTGATATCATTCCGGGAAATTACGGAACTTCATGGTGGTCCGCAATAACATTTCTGATGCGCGTCACGACTTGGACAGATCGACACGGGCATTTTATGCGTCCAATAATACTCATTAAAGGCGTCCAACTGATCCTACATATGAACCATACTTCTGATTTTAGATTAAAGCTCTATGTGGAAAACCTGTAGGTTCAGAGCCTAATAGAGTTTGGGTTACAATGAAGCAGTTAGCGGCTTAAAAGTAATTCAAGAAAGTTTGGAGTTGGGATCAATAAGTTCAAGGATTTCGTTAGAATGAAAAGCGTTGAGGTTTATAGTTTCTGAATTCCTAACTTGAAAAAGAATAAGAAGAAAATGGTTCTATAATTTAAGTATTCTAGAATTATTATCACCTAATTCTGGGGATCGAACTATGAGAAATAATTGTTATTATGGAACTGTCTGAATTCAAATGTAACGCGGAATAGCTTTGGGATAGGAAAAATCAATTCAGGCTTCAGTTAAGAAGGGGAGTGTTGTGGGCTATTGCATTTCAGGCTAACATGAAACCACCTGGACTCAAATGTAATGCGGGAAAGTTTTGGAATGAGCGAAATCATTTCAGGACTTCGTTTAGGATGGGAAGCGTTATGGGTAATCGTTACTGAATTCTTAACTTGAAACGGTATAGAAAGGAAATGAATCTATGATTTAAGTATTTCAGAGAAAATTGCTAGGCTATCAGCGTCTGATCTTAGGGTTGGAGTTGTGTGTAAAAGAATGTGGGATCTGGACTTGAATGTAATGTGGATAAGTGTTAGGCTAGGAGAAATTAGTTCAGGACTTCGATTAGAATGAGAAGCGTTATGAGCTATCGGTTATCAGTTTTCAGCTCTAAGAAGGATAAAAAGGAAATGGTTTTGAATTTTAAGTAGTAATATAGGGTTTAATAACGTTTTTTAATGGCGTATAGACGTATTGTATGATAGTAAGATTTCTAGAAGGGAGGTTGTCATCAACTAATCTGTGGATTAAAATCCTATGAAATAATCTTCAATTATCCTGAAACTATGAAGAGTTGAATCTAATGCTGGAAAGTATTGAATTAGTAGAAATATGTTTATCGTTTCTTTTAGGGTGCGAAGCGTTGTGGATTATCGTTAATTATTTCTGTGGTTGGAGCAAGCTGATGAGAGGATATGCGAGGGTTTTATCTTCAAAGTATTTTATTAATGGTTGTAGGTGTCAAAAACTCGATTCTAGGATTATAGTTTTGCATGGGAGATTTTTGGTTATTATCATCGAACAGTGTTTTTGAAGCTTGATGATGAGGATTAGGTTATATTATCAACCACTTCTGGACTTGGTGCATAATAGTCAGAACTTTAATAAATAAATAAATAATTAATAATAATAAATTAATAAAAATAAATCAGTTATTGGCTAAGAATATGATGAGAATGATTGTAAGTTGTCATCATTTAGCGTTAGGTTCTAAGCATAATAGAAGGGATCGCAGTTTGGTATCAGTCAATTTTTGAGATAGAACAAGGTGGGATGGATTTCGGGTTGAAACCATTAGTTTATGGATTCAAAATATAATGTTGAGTTAAAAACGATAATATCAAATCACATTTGTTGAAACTATAAGTATAATCACGGTCACGATTCTCACAGCTCTGTATAAAATTATTTATTCTAAAGGGCAGCATATGAATGTTTCAGACTTGTTATTCAAATTTACAGTTATGTGAATAAAATAGGGGACTGAGGATCTGCGCTTAACAGCACTTTGGTGTAACGATAATGCGCCGTGTTTATATTAATCCTCACTAAGGATGTTGGTGCATGATGCTGCTACGTTGCTTCCATTAAGCGACGATCTGATCTTTACCTCCTTCTCTTTCGCTTCCCTCTTGCTCTCGTATTTCACTTTTTATAATGCGATTATCGAACTACTTACATTTTAACGACCTTTTCTTCTTAGACTGTTCTGATGCCGTAAATCATCTTTTCTTCTTCGAAATTCATTTAGAGGCATATTAGAACGGAGATTTTAATTTTCTTCACGTATTCCTATTAGTTAAATAAAAGTTTAGAAATAATTACTAGAACTTGGCTCAAGCTGTCGATCCTAAATGAAACACATGCTCCTTAAATTATAAGAATCATTGGCGTGCCTCTGATTTTTATTCTCCACGTTTTTGAAGTCCTACCAAGAGTCCCGTTGCACTTAGAACCCCGTCAATTTATCATTGCTCATTAATCATAGTATCAGAATAGCGATTTTTTCTTAAATTAAGTCCTGTTCTTACAAGGTACCTCTTTATTCATTGATTTTCTTCAAACTCAACGGGAGTTTCATCACGTGAAAACTCTAATAGCCAATGAATTATTCTCTTCTAGAGACAAAACAAAATTATTACCGAAGATTATTCGCACAGTATTTAAACTTAATTTTCAGGTTTATAATTCCCGTATTAACCAATCGCTCTTTAGTGCCAATCTCATCGTTTAAACCTCTCGAGACAAACTACTTCGACGTGCAGCTACCAGAAACTCGGAAGACTACCTGAATCGAGATAAATGCTACGCTTAACCTCCAGGGCCTAGAAATTATGCAGAAGCATGCACCATATCTTACCCGACCAAGTTGTGTCTCAGAGATGGTGAATTGTATTGCTCGACATTAGGTACTTCTCGTGACGAAGGGTTTGAAAAGTAGAGGCTTCATCCGGAAATGATTACGAGAATTACGTGATGATCACCCTCTGACATGCACTGGCAAGTAAATGCTACTGGCTAGAGTAGTTGGCATCTTATAGTGATAGTCGAGACTCGATTAAATTACCTACTCATCTTGGTATGGGTTCCCTCCAACAGAGAACCATACCATGTTCTAGGAACTCAAACAAAATTATAGTGTGACTGCCAAAGACCATCCCACCGACGTAACGAAAGCCTCTGAACTCCTTGCTTCGCGGACCACCTACTTCTAAGAGATTCTTAACCTCAGACTCGCGAGAAACCCAAGAACTACCTTCAAAGGAATGCACTCGCTTTGTAAAATCTAGATTCTTGGCATCTGTGCTGAACGTTCTTCAAATTCCCTGCGTTAGAGAATTTATTATTGTTATTAGAAATATTCTCAGATCTTTCCTGAGAGTTGAAACAAGAAGGTCTCTGAGGATTTCCTCGAGGATATTCAGTTAAGCGCAAGTTTGGCCCAAGATTTCGGGTACTGACTCAGATACTCTTTGACTGACTTTTTTGGGTTCATCAAAGAGTTAATCGCAATACGTGTGGATCGTGGAATGAAAGATCATATAAAGCGTATATTAGATAATAAGAGGAAGTAAAGTCATAGTGGAAATCGTGAAAATGCTTTGTGCCTTATAATAATTACGTATTACTATTTGTAAGCGAGTTCCTGATTTCTCGCGAGCACTAATTTACTTGCCGTGGCCTACGGCCGGACCGATCTTTTTCTTTTTATCATTAAGTGAACCTCCGCTTCACAAAGGATATACGTGCCTCGAAGTGACAAGGTACGCGCCTCGTAACGGCTCATTAGGATCGCTGTATGATTACGTTTATTTATCCGACTGAATATGATTCTGAGACCTCGAGGCCAGCTTTATACGAAGCAATTATGACGCCAGATCGTGACGCACCATCCTCTTTATTCTACTCTATTGCTAATCTAATGTCATCATAACTAATATCATCAGCAATGTCAGATCAAGGATCGTCAAAATTACTGTCATCAACATGAATACAATTTGGAAAAGCTGATGTAATATAATTTTGGTAAGAAACCTTGAACCAGGAAGTGTGAATAACTCGTGTAACTTGGGAAGGTCTTCGTGACAAGGGTTCGTGTGTGAACGTTATTACAGGGTCATCACAAGGTCAGGCTACTTTCGCCCTTCCTGCAAAAAGATCCTATGTCAGTACCTTGAAACGTCGAGTCACGAGGACTGGATTTTGTAACGCGGATTTACCACACGTTCGCTCAACGGATCGGCTCTGAGCACATTCCTTCGAAAGCGAACACAGTGTGGTTGTTGTGTGCTAACAATGTGCTGCCGGACATTCGCCATTCTATCAGCTGCACCCGCTATTATGTTAGCGCAATGGCAAAACTTCTTAGAAGAAGATCGATTTCACGCTCACGCGTCCGAAGCCTACGGTAATAATATTATTGTTGCATTACTTGAAACCCAAGCTTCTGATATTTAAGATCGATTTCACGATACCACTGATCTTGAGAAAACCAACTACTCCGGAACTTCGTTAATCACATTCCAAAAGCTCATGCATTGTTTCACTTTTTTGTAGCTAAACCCTTTCGTACTGTTTCACCAAAGATTTCCATTCAAGATGGTGAATGAAAGTGAGCATTTTTATAATGTCTTACTTTTTATTTCCGTAAGGGTAAGAATGCAGTTCAAGCGAGAAAAAAGTTGTATGCAGTTTATGAATACGTGTTGAGTGAACGCCAGAGTCAGAATTGATTTTTAAAATTACGTTCCGGTACTTTCGATTTGGAAGATGCACCATGTTTAGGTCGACCGATCGAAGCAGACCGCGACAAAAAAAAGGCACTTGTGGATGCTGACCGTCGCATAACAAGACGAGAAATCGCTGAAAAGTTAAAATTATCCAATTCGATAGTTCACAATCATTTGAAACGCCTTGGATTTGTTTCAAAACTTGACACTTGGGTTATTCACAAGTTGAAGGAAAATGTCTTGGTTTGACACATAAACATTCGCAATTCACTCTTAAAAAGCGAAGAAAATTATCAATTCTTAAAGCGAATCATGACTGGAGATGAAAAAAGGATATTTACAACAATGTTAAACGAAAACGATTTTGGTCTAGGCGAGAATAACCTGCTTAATCAACTGCAAAGGCAGATTCATCAAAGGAAGGTGATGCTCCCTGTATGTGTAAAAATCCGATTGCTTCAGTTTTTCGGCACTATGGAGAAGAACTTCTATGAGTGTGGAATCTTCAAGTTGCCAAAAAAGATGGCTAAAGGTTGTGGAACAAAATTGTCGATATATAACTGAATAGAATGTATTTCGTATATGAATTTCCACACTTTTAGATGTAGATATTGATGTAGATGTAGATGTAGATGTAGATGTAGATTCCCAAGACGAAAAAATGTTTAAAAATTTGCTTGGTTAAAAGTAGAGAATGATAAATATTATACTGCGATTCAGTTAGTTTCAAACAGTAAGACAGTTTGCTCGTGCAGTTAAAGGTATTATCCGCATCTATTGAAGTGAGAGAGATATTTCTTTGAAATGTCCATGGCTGCAGAGCAGCTTGTTGTAGGCGTTGAATCACAATACTGGAGAACCGTTGGTTCTGTAGAAAAATCTAGATTTATTTCACGTATCAGGGAGTTGTCTTTTGAGTAGGTACTTGCTGAAAGTTTATGTCGTGCGTATCTCAAATATCCTTGAAATCGTTTACTTACGCATTTACATATATATTTACACAGTTCCGCATACTGGACCTTTACTCGCTATTTCAAACCTTTTAGTGCTCAAGTGCACTTTCTACTTCCTTTTACTATTCACAAACCATTTCAGGATTCCGAAACCTTTTTTGAATTAAAATGCCTCTTTAGAGTGCAAATCAGTTAGCCGATAGTTGAAAAAATAGATTCATAAAATATCCAATAATGATAAAGACTGACGTAAGATAAAAATAATTCAACTGCCAAGATCAAAAGTTACATCATGAGAATGAAAGAACGATGGGGGTGCATGATAGAATGATGTGATGTTATGTTGGGTATAGCCTTATATGTTCTCTTCGATCCCGATACGTGAACGATAATTAAGAACCTCGGGTAATAGTGACATAACTCGAGTGCGCTGATCTTTAGAACCGAGCATTAGAGCGTCGAGAAATGAGATAAATACTTTCTCTGCTCCAGTCTCTGGACGGCCCGCGACCTTGTCTGGTACACGCCTCTCTTGTTGAGCTACTTTTCGTCGCTTCCGGTGAAACCAATATGACTATTATTTGTTACCACAGAATCGTACAGACAACACACTTTTTTATGTCCATCATATTTCATACTTTCTCAGTACCGATGACTTTAGATAAGGTCTTGTATAACTAACTAGTACGTACGAGACTTCATTTTATATTTATTACGAGTGAGAAACTATTATATTTATATGCATGTTCCCATTCTTGCCCCCCAGGATAACCAGCGCTATATTTTTTTTATGCCTCGTAAACATTTTGTGTCGTAAAGATGTGTTGTGAATATTGAGAATAGAAATTGAAAAATCTAGGTTTCCTAATGAATCGCAAAAACAAGAATAATTAAGGGGCCATTCTACTATCTCACTTTTGAAAAATCGATTTTTTGTTGTTGTATTTTTCGATAGGTTCAGGAGGATTCATTTGATCAGGCAGAAGGAGTATTATATGAAGCAGGGATTGCTGATTGAGTGTAAGTAACTTTTTTTTACAATTTTTATGTTCCGAAAACTTTAAACGCGTTTTTCTCGAAACAACGTTTTTGTGCTCGGCGCACACGATTTTTCAAAAAGTTTTTAACCGATTAATTTCAAATTTTCTACGTTTATTATAAACATAATTATCTATGGAGTGACGAGGCGGTTTTTTGAATTTTTAATTTTATCATAGTTAAATTAACAAGAGAAAAGCAAAAAAAGTTGATTTTTGAACATTTTTGTTTAAACGGCCGACATTTTGTTATTTTGAAAAGTAAAAAAAATTCGCTTCGTCAGTACAGAGCTATTGCCATACTAAAGAAGAAAATTTTTGATTTATTTGTTTCAGATGATGCTGAGTGGGGATATCGTGCGTACTATGGACATGCCTTTTTTTAGACACTCTGTTCATTGTTAAACATTGCCTAAACTAAACAATAATTAAACATTTTTTATATGAAGCAGCTGACTTGAAATAACCCAAATTAATGTCCTTTTCATGTAGTTTTGCAAAAAAATATAAGGGGAGCGAAATCTAATAATCACTTTAAAGCGTCATTCTACTGTCCCGGCAAAAAAAAGGCTATTTCCAAGAATTTTTTTCCCAACAACTACTTTATATGATTAAATAAAATTTTCAGTGTTTATTTATGCAGTCTCGAAGTTTAAAAACAGAAATTTTTTACTAAAATTATCGTTTAGTATAAATATAAATTTATAAATTAAAAATTCTTTGATTAGAGACATTTTTGAGGTCAAATCGTTATTATTAAAAGCGTCTGAAAGCTCACGAAGGAGATAGAAAATTATTGATTTGAAAGGAACATTAAAAAACGTAAATATTGAAAATTACTATTAGATATTCTTTAGTTAATACTTGTATGCACATCTACATAATAACTACATAAATTTAAGTTATTTATCTAATTAATCAGGCAGTATTAATAACTCCCAACATTGGAAAAGTAAATTTCTGAATATTTTTTTTCAAATAAACTGTCAAAAACGCAAATAAATATAATTGATATTAAATTACGCCCCATAAATAATTTTTTGAAAAATTAAAAAAAACAGATTTCAATTTACTTCACGAACATTTTTTTATTTGACTACTTGCAAACAGCTTCATAAACTTTCAAATGTCAGGTTTATATTTTGTAGTTAATTTATTTACATAGTTAAACAAATATTTGTGGTTTTGTATCATTTTTATTTTTTTTAAGTAATATAGGCATTACCGAAAAGTATAAAATGATTAAAAATTTTGATAAATGATTTTTTATTTTTTTGAATCATTAAATCTAATAAGAGAACTAGCTGGAAATTTAGTTTTTGTCATTATTCCTTTCTCCTAAGTAAGTTAAATTATAAATAGATTGAAATTGTAAATAATTATAAGAATGCTACACGCAATTGAAAAAAATTCCAATACCCTACACTATCAAATATTTAATTTGCAAGTATTAATTTGCTGCAGTACTGAAAGAACACGTAATTATTTAACCTATTCACTCAAAATAAATTAAAAAAATTCCAGGTTTGCGTTCAAGTTCCAGGAAAATTTTTCACTTTTATTCGAGATTCGTCTATATCAGAAATGAATAATCACAATATCGACAAGAGCTCTCAAACTCAAATAATGTTATTCGAAGAAGAAAATCATGTTGTAAAATCATATCAACTTCGTTCGAGAAGAAAATCATTAAAAGCTAAAAGGCATTTAAGCCCACGAAAGAAGGTCCAAATTTATCGAAATTTAAATTTCCATCATGAAATTCAACTTATTAAAGAACAGGTGGATCAATCTACTAATTTTTCTCATTCCCTTTTATTCTTCAAATTCTTCTAAACCAATGTCTTCAAATTACAGAATTCTTCTACAAATCGTCAGCTACCTCTTCGTCCTAAAACGCCAAATTCCGATCCTAATCGGTCCTCCACAACTCAAAGTCTCCAGTTCTCAAGATCATCATCATTGACAACGATTGAAAAAACTAAAACTAATTCCAAACTTAGAAGACCTCAAACATGTCCAGCTTCTCTGTCACTTAGAATCGTTCACCTAAAATTAAAAATTTCACCAATAAATAAAACGCAGACTGAAACCTTGGCACTTGGCCAAGAAAAATATCAACAAAAGCCTGAAATTTCCTTATCTGATATCATTTTGAGACAAAAAGAATCACATCTTCAGACTAGTTGTTTGAATTATTAATGAACAGGTAGATGTGGGTGTGGGTGTGGATGCAGATGTAGATGTAGATGTAGATGTAGATGTAGATGTAGATGTAGATGTAGATGTAGATGTAGATGTAGATGTAGATGTAGATGTAGATGTAGATGTAGATGTAGATGTAGATGTAGATGTAGAATTGTATACATTCTATTCAGACAATACATCTTCAGACTACACAACAATCCACTTCTAGCGTGAATCTGAAGTCTAGATTTCCCAGAAAAAGAAGCCTAAGGACCTCTTTCAAATACGACTCATCTTCCAAGAGCAAAAGGAAACTTATTGAGAATTTAAATAAAAATTCACGAAATCAAGAGAAACAGAATGTTCTCGACTTGTGTAAGGGAAGTGTCGAACCGATGAGCAATGATTCAGCTTCTTTTGCTCATGGATTCACTGCAGTTATGATCCAACACGAAAAACAAGAAGCAAGACAGGATAAAATTGAACAAAAAAACTTAAAGAATAATAAAACAAATATAGTGGAACACAAAATTAATGAAGTTGAAATGCCGAAGCGTAAAGAAAACTTAATGTCATCTGATTAGGGTTTTCAAGATAGCAAAGAATTTATTCTTGATAGGAAAATTAATTTGATGACCAAATATCTCAAAGATGCTTCTAATGTCCTAAAGGATTCCATAGTAATCAAAAGAGAAATTAACAGCAGGGATTTAGATTTAAATACCGACACAATCCATAGCATTGAGAGTAAATGGGAATCTGCTGGATTATCTAGCAAAAGGGTGGAAATTGTAGGAACAAATGACAATCTTGAAAAAAATAAACAAGACCCTGATCCTTGTCTGGAACGTAAAGTCGATCGATTCAGGAATCTGTTGGAAAAGATTTCCAAGCTACGAAGGGATGTAACGATTTTGCTCGGAGATGCTGGTAGGAATGACAAGACTTTGGAATTCCCGAGGAATCCAAGAAATTTTAGCAGAAGCTTCAACGGTGAAATTCAAGAACCTTTAAAGATTGGTCGAAATTCGCAAACTCTAAATATACCTTTAAAAACAGTTCAAAACTATTCAAACGCTGAAAATACGTCACAGCAAAACTTTCAGAATAAATCAATAATTGATGAAGAAGGCGAGATTCAGATTCTGAAAGTCATTGTGAATAGAAATCGATCTCACTTGCACCTCGAAGAAGAGCAAGAGTTTCTAGTTTCCCAAAGTACCGATAATTTTGATGAAGATTATTATTTTTTGTTATCATTTTATCACCAGTTAAGGAAAATGCCTCAAGGAAAAAAGTTAAAAATGAAACTGAAAATTCAACAGCTTTTTTGCGTAGAAATTTGCAATGCTGATTGAGATTAATTTCATAGGGAACAAATTTGACCTTCGTTTTGTCAGTTTTGAATTATTTAATATATTAATTGTCTAAGGCAGATTGCAAAATCATTTATAAAATTTAGATAAAAAATTACCGTATTTGACACTTTTATCTATCCAAATTTCAGTTTATTTTAAAATAAAAATCCAGTATTTTAAATTTCGCGCCACCATTTATAGGTTATAGATCTTGCTTATTACGTCACTCTCCCGCGAAATTTGAATTGCTTAATTCTAGTTTTTGATTTTAACATAGTATTTAAAAAATCATTGGCCAATATTATTTTCTCCCACGTGTGAATGTGATCCTTGTACTTTATAATTCATTCATTTTTGTTCAAAAGTATTATGAGCGTTATGGTAATACGCTGGGTAGATTATCGTTGGTCGTATGTCACTGACCACCTACTACAACCTGGGGTTGAATAATAGATACCGTATTCGCGATTATTACACTAGTAGAGAGAGGGAGAGAGGGAGAAATGGGGACGTTAGTACATACTGAGAAGATTCGTGAGTGTGCTTAAACTTAAGCCTTTAAGCGCTGCTGTACAATAGAACGTATATAACAAGCTCGTATGGAATCGTTTCAGCATTTGCGGATATATACATAACTTAGCGCACATCGAAATAATATTAAATTATAATTCACGGCACGCTCAATAACGTTACCTCATACTTTCCTTTGCTATTTATAGATAAATGCTCGGGTGTTCCTATTCACTGGTTCAGCAAGGGATTCGAACTATAGCTAAAACGATCAAGGATATGGTTGAGAAATTTTTAGATTTTTATTACTTTAGTTTGTGATTTAGATATTCAGGGACAGAGAAACTGATCAATATTTGAAAAATGAAGACAAGTGATCCATTTCCTGGCGAAAGTTTCGGAAAGGAATTAAAACCGAGTTAATTCGAGCCATTTCAAAACCTCTTTCCGAATCATTCCGAAAAAACATTTTGAATCTCGATGCAAATTGGTTAAAAATCAATCCTACCAAATCCGAATCATTCGGAACCAATACGAAAAATGTTTTGAACCATGTTTCCAACCGATTTTCATGAAACGAGATTCAAAACGTTATTCGGATTAGTTCCGGGTGACTCGAATTGATATAAAAACAGAATTTGAAATAAGTGGGATTGAATTCCATTTCAAAACTTTCTCTAGTTATGAACAAAGATAAACTAATTCAACTTATGTACAAAAAAATTGAGTCATTCGTTATGAAGTTAAACTGATTCGAAGTTTCAGTTTCAAATTCAATCCGAACGAATCCGGGCGATTCCAAAATCTGTTTCTGAATCATTCCAAATTAATCCGAAAAACATTTTGAATCACGATGGAAATTGGTTGGAAATCAATCCCACCAATTCTGAATCATTCCAAACCAATACGAAAAATGTTTTGAACTATGTTTTCAATTCGGAAAAAATCGAATAAATCCGAACTCGGGTTGATCTGAATCGAATTTTCAATCCGAATGAATCCGAGGTAAGAAGAATACGAATTGAAAATTCGGTTTATAGCGACTTGAATTGAAATTGAATTAAGTTGATTTCCAACCGATTTAGGTCAAACGAGATTCAAAACGTTGTTCGGATTAGTTTTGGGTGACTCGAATTGGTAGAAAAACAGAATTTGCAATTAGTCAGATTGAATCCCATTTTGAAACTTTCTCTGCGGTTATTAACAAAGATAAACTAATTCAACTTATGTACAAAAAATTGAGTCATTGGTTATGAAGATAAACTCATCCAAAGTTTTAGATTGAAATGCAATCCAAGTAAATCCGAGCCATTTCCGAACAAATCCGAAAAAACATTTTGAATCTCGATACAAATTGGTTGAAACTCAACCGAATGAATCCGAATCATTCCAAACCAATACGAAAAATTATTTGAACTAAGTTTTCAATTCGGACAAACTCGAATGAATCCGAACTCGGATTGATCTGAATCGAATTTCCAATCCGAATGAATCCGAAGTAAGAAGAAGGTTGATTTTCAACCGATTTAGATCAAACGAGATTCAAAACGTTTTTCGGTTTAGTTTTAGGTGACTCGAATTGGTATAAAAACAGAATTTGAAATTAGTCAAATTGAATTCCACTGTGAAATTTTTTCTGGGGTTATTAACAAAGATAAACTGATCTTAATGGTACAAGGCTTCATAATTAGCTAATGAAGCTTCAAAACAATTCGAATGTCACTCCGGGGAAGTTTCGGATTGAAATTCATTCTGAACGAATCCCAACCATTCCAAAATCTGTTTTTCGAATCATTTTAAATCAAATACAACAAGGTTTTGTATCTCATTCGATGTAAATCAGTTAAAAAACAATCCGAGTTGATCCTGTATCCATGGCGAATGTTTCGGATTGGAATTGAATCCAAGCGAATCAGATCTTTTTCGAAGTATGTTTTCAAATGATTTTGAATCAATCCGAAAAACTTTTTGAATTTCGTTTAATGCAGATCAGTTGTAAATCAATCTAATTCATTACGAATTCGGGTTGATATGAACCGAATTTTCAATCCGAATCACTCCGACTACGGATTCATTAGATTTTATTCGGATTGGTGCTTCGGTTTGAAGCGGAATGTCTCGGATTAATTCGGATTTGTTTTTTAACGCTTTTCTTCAAACGATATACGAAACGTCTTTCGGATTGATTCGGAATCATTTAGAAACAGGCTTCGGAATGATTCGGAATAGCTCTGATTCGCTCGGATTAAATTCTGATCCGAAACTTTCGCCAGGGGAATTAATGTCTGTGATTTAATTTTTCTTTATCGGAATTAAATTGAAGTTAGTTTTGCTTGATTAAAAATAACTTGGAACAGGACTTGAATCTGTTTCTGTTTTGTATGTGCGAAGCTGGCTTCATTGTTAACTGGTCAGTGCCACGCACAAACATTTGTTACTTTCTTTTCATAGTCTTGAGTTGAATCATTGCAATGCCTACTACAACATCGCAACATGAATCTACATAATCAGAGATAAGTATTAAATTATACGCATAAATGTACACGTGTACGTACGAGTTATATTCTTTATTAGATCTCTACAATTCATCATAAAGTCGTAAATGAAACATAAATTGTTTTAAAAATTATAATTAGAAAATCAGTATTCAAAAACATTCATGAATTCATTAATATTTTTTATGCTCTAATATTTGACGAATTGAACCTTTACACCTTTCAATCCTTGATCTATCAATAGATATTCATTTCTATTCGTGTTTGTGTATTTATATCTATTTCCGAGCTTATTCGCTTCGATCCGTAATTTCATATTCAGCTGTCCGTAAACTATTCAAATTTCCGATATCTGTATCCGAGCCAATGCGAATCATCCCGAACCAACCCGAAAAACGTTTTGCATCTCGTTTAATGAAATACGGTCCAAAATCAATCCGACTTAATGCGATTAATTCCGAGACATCAATCCGAATGAATCTGAACCAATCCGAAACATTCCTTTGATTCATTCGGATTGAAAATTCGGTTTGGATCAATTCGAGGCCGGATTGATTCGGATTGTTCTGGATTGAAAACTTGGTTTCGGATTGGTTCGGATTCATTCGGATTGATGTCTCGGAATCAATCGGATTAAGTCTGATAGATTTTTGACTATTTTTCATCAAACGAGATGCAAAAAGTTTTTCGGATAGGTTCGGAATGATTCGCATTGGCTCGGATAGAGATATCGGAATGAATCGGAATAGTTCTGATTGACTCGGAATGAATTTCAATCCGATACTTTCGCCAGGGTAGTCATCACGAATAGGAAATGCACCTGTGTCAATAACTGAATCTTTTTCTATAGGAATCTATTTCCTATCCGTTTAAATAAATAATTTTCTATCCATATTTCTATCCTTATATATACGCCAGCTACTTCCCTTCTTTCATTATCTCTTACGGATATCAAGTGTATTTGTCTCAATAATCGTCTATTCTTTACAATCCATCTTATAACAATCCATTTTTCTCAATTCGCCTCTATCCTTATTTATCTTTAAACATTGATTTCTTCCGCTATCTGATACGGATAGAAAATGGATCTGCGTTAATCATTGTCTATCCTTTTCAATTCGCTCCCTAAAAATATGTTGTTTATCTGTTTTTAATCCAAGATTTTCAGTCCGTCTTTTGATCCTTATCTATCCGACATCTATTTATATTCAATCACCCTCTATCACATCTAATCATCATATGAATAAAATATCACATATCAGAAAGTATTCAAGCCGATAACTATTCAAAAAGTTTATAACGGATAGACACTGATTTTAAAGTATCCAAAATGATAATTAAAACTGATACAAAATTTCTATCCGTTTCAATCCGCTCTTTTCCGTTTTTAAAAATAGTTTTACTTCCTGTAATAAATGTAACTTAAATATAACTGATTCTACTTATAATAAAATTTATCTGATTCCATGATAATTGAGTTTAGACAGAATTCATTCCAAAATGCAAATTAAAATACTAAACTCACCAGGGTATCCTTCAGGAATTACGATCTCTGGTCCGACTTTGATGTCATGCCTATAACGGTGCATCAGCAAGGTAGCAGTAACTCTAAGAGATCTCTGCTGTTGTTTATAGAGCAAAATAGGTCTTCCACCTCCACCTTCAACCCGTACAACTCTCGGGAGCGAAAATCTGTCCAGGAATTCGCGAAGCGGCATAAAGCCAACGCCGGAGCTTGAAGCGTCCGCCGATGCTTCCCAAGAACTTGGCAAAGAATCTTCTCCAGTTCCGGTCGCTTCGCCGCTCGAGAGCGTCGAGAATTCGCCACTTGATGACATGAAGGCACTTTTTCGCTTCCTGCGATTCGTTTAAACTATTAAACCTTAACTCCAATAGTTCGTAAAGTCTTCACTAAGCTGAGATAATAACAAGGACCACCGCAAGTGTTTACTGGGACACATCGTAAAACGAGTTTTGTCTTATTTTAAAATCCTCGCGAAACATTCATTTTCATCAGGATTTTTATCTTTGGCAAAATTTCCATTATAACAGGGCCCAATAGACGAGGTCAGATAGCCTGAAACAGAAATAAAATAAATGTGGTTGATTTTGGTAATTTCATTCGGAAGATTATCCGAATAATTCAAACAATATTGATCGTTTAAATAATTGCATTTATTAGTTAATTAATTTACTTTATTTAGTTCAGGTATTATCACAATTATAATATAGTAATATAATTATAATATGATTATAATATAATTATCAGAATCCGAACCCCGGTTCATCTGAATTGAATCTTCAATTCGAATAAATCTGAATGAATCCGAGGTATGAATAATACGAATTGAAAATTCGATTTGTAGCAATTCGAATTCGTATAGAATCGGATTGATTTCCAACCGATTTGCATAAAACGAGATTCAAAACGTTTTTCGGATTAATTTCAAGTGACTCGAATTGGTTTTAAAACAGAATTTGAAACGATCCGGATTAAATTCAATTTCTAAACTTTCTCTGGGGTTATTAGCAAACAGAAACTAATTCAACTTATGTACAGAAAAAATGAGTCCTTGATTATAAAGATAAACTCATCCAAAGTTTTAGATTGAAATGAAATCCAAGTAAATCCGAGCCATTTCGGAACCTGTTTCCGAGAAAATCCGAAAATACATTTTGAATCTCGATACAAATTGGTTAAAACTCAATCCTACTAAATCCGAATCATTCCAAACCAATACGAAAAATGTTTTAAACTAATTGTTCGATTCCAAAAAATTTGAATGAATCAGAAGTCGGGTTGATCTGAATCGGATTTTCAATCCGAATGAATCCGAGGTAAGAATAGTACGAATTGAAAATTTGGTTGATAGAAACCCGAATTCGTATTGAGTCGGATTAATTTCCAACCGATTTGCAAAAAGCGAGATTCAAAAAGATTTTCGGATTAATTTCAAGTGACTCGAATTGGTATAAAAAAAGGAATTTGAAATGAGTCGGATTGAATTCCGCTTAGAAACTTTCTCTAGGGTTATTAGCAAAGATAAACTAATTCAACTGATGTAGAGAAGAATTGAGTCGTTGATTATAAAGATAAACTCATCCAAAGTTTTAGATTGAAATGAAATCCAAGTAAATCCGAGCCATTTCGGAACCTGTTTCCGAAAATACCCGAAAAAACATTTTGAATCTCGATACAAATTGGTTAAAACTCAATCCTACTAAATCCGAATCATTCCAAACCACTACCAAAAATGTTTTAAACTAAGTGTTCGATTCCGAAAAATTTGAATGAATCCGAAGTCAGGTTGATATGAATCGAATTTTCAATCCGAATGAATCCGAGGTAAGAATAGTACGAATTGAAAATTTGGTTGATAGAAACCCGAATTCGTATTGAGTCGGATTAATTTCCAACCGATTTGCAAAAAGCGAGATTCAAAAAGATTTTCGGATTAATTTCAAGTGACTCGAATTGGTATAAAAAAAGGAATTTGAAATGAGTCGGATTGAATTCCGCTTAGAAACTGATCCAAAGTTTCAGATTAAAATTCAATCCAAGTTAATCCGAGCCATTTCGGAACCTGTTTCCGAATCATTCCGAACAAATCTGAAAAAACATTTTAAATCTCGATGCCAATTGGTTTTAACTCAATCCTACCAAATCCGAATCATTCCAAACCAGTTTTAAAAATGTTTTGAACTAAGTGTTTAATTCGGAAAAATTCGAATGAATCCGAGGTCGGGATAGTTCATTTTATAATATCAACTCGAGACGAATTGGTTCTCAACCGATTTCCGTTAAACGAGATTCAAAACGTTTATTGAATTAATTTGCAATGATTTGGAATTTTCCGCAAACAGATTTCGGGATAGCTCTGATTCGCAATTCCTTTTTAAAACTCTTGCTACAGAAGCGATACCAAGATATCCATTCCGAGTCAATCAGAACTATTCCGATTCATTCCGATATCTGCATCCGATAAAATGCGAATCATTTCAAACCAATTCGAAAAACGTTTTGTATCTCGTTTGATCCGAATCATCCCGACCTTGGATTCATTCGGATTGATTCTGATTGAAAATTCGGATTGGATAAATTCGATATCGGATTGAATCGGATTGATCTGAAAAACAATATTAGCTGAATTGAATCTCATACATGTCAATTTTCCCCGAAAAGGAAATTTATTAAAGAAGTTTTACCATCGAATTAACAGTCTTTGATAATTTCATTATCTTAGGTAGTGGTTTTTTCTGTAAAAAGCCATTATTATAATACATCCGTAGTATGCTTCCTCAATATTTAATGTTAAGTAGAAACCATTATTTTCTTGACCGTAGTTTATATTCTTCAAACTCTAGACTAACATCCCTCATATGCGAACTAACCGTATTTATGTCCCTAGGGTACAATTATTGCGCTCACAATCCACAACTTGTATCGCTTTACGACAAATTCGAGGTTCACGTAAGTCCTTCACACGATCAGAAGAACCTTTACTGTCTTCTTATTATAGTTCGAGTTCCTCTTAATTAATAAGGACCATTTGAAATTTTACTACAAGAAATTTTCAATTAGTTAATCGTTCCATCTTAATTTTTATTATTAAAGAAAAATAATTTAGAGTTTTTTGGGCATTTTTTTGACATTTTTTTACTTTGAATAACTTTTTTATTTTTTAACTAATTTTCATGATTCTTTTTTTATTTTTTTTTCTTACAATGTCTAGCAAATTTTTAAGTATGGCAAATAAGGTAACATGACTGAAAAAAACTCACAAATAAAATAAAATAAAAAAATTAATAAAAATATTCAAAAATTTTCTTATATGAAATGAAAATAATCAAAAAAATGCCTAATCCTGTGATTTTTTAAAAATAAAAATCCACCATTTCAAAATTCCCGCCACAATTTATAGGTTATATATCTCGCTTATAACGTCATTCTCCCGCCGAATTTGAAATGCTGATTTTAAATTTTCGATTTAAACATAGAATTTTAAAAACCTTCGACGAATATCACTTTTTCCCAAGTGTGAATGTGATCTCTGCACCTTATAATTCATTTTCATTCAAAAGTATAATAAGTATTATGGTAAAACAGATTAATTTCGAGTCTGTCCGGATTGGATTTAAAGTTTGCTCACAGAAGGAGACAGACTGATAAGTGATTCCAGATTGGTTTCGGATTTATTAAGATTGAATTCCAAATGCATGCACAGATTTATGCAGATTAAAATCATGTCATCCTATATTTTATATTTGAGGTTAGAGTTCTGCCTAGTCACAGCTTTGAATCATTTTGGCGTGAAATTCGAATAAATAAATGTTTTTTTTTTCGATTTGAAAGTGGAAAATTGCAATTTTCAACTGTATAACCATTACTTTTTCAGATCTTATTCAAATATTCAATGGTTTTTAAATTTTCCATTTATACTGTAAATTACACACGCCGAAAAAATTTGTGCCCAATGACCAGACTGAGTGACCTCAAAGGATTTTGATGTCCTAAAAAAGAATCCGTTCTCCAGATTTTTCATATACGTCTGGATTTCGAGATATCTTACCCTATATATGCAAAAATGGCCCTTTTCAGCGATTTTTGAAACTCCTTTTCGCCTTTCATTTCCATTTTGGATCATCCCGAACCGATTTTTATTCTTCGAGATATGGTACATTAATCTCAATACACCATAAGTCCTGTAAAAAAGTATTTCTTAAAACTTAAAATGAATAATGTCCCATTTATCGAAGAATAAAAATCTATTCAGAATGATCCAAAATGGAAATGAAAGGCAAAAATGAGAACTATACGATGGCGTAAGTGTATTTTAGAAAAAAAATCCACTGCTCGTGTTAAATTTTTCAAATATGGCTAAATAGGGCCATTTTTGCATTTTTAGGTTAGGGCATCTCGAAATTCTGACGCGCTGGGAAGATTTAAGGAACTAATTCGTATTAAGGGCATCAAAATCCTTCGGGGTGACTTACTTCGGTCTTTAGTTACAAAAAAAAATTAATTTTTTCGGTCTGTGTTATTTTTATCAATTGACAAATTCAAACTTCCTCGAATCTTTATCTTCCAGAATTTTAAGACGCTAGTCTGGAGATCACGGATAGCCTTTCGGAATGCTTTGACGGCATAGCGGAAGACAAAGTACGGATGCATGTGTTTGTCATGATATTATGCATTCAAAGAGTTAAAGAGTCGGAGGGGGAAGGGGTAGAGTTGAATGACCAAGAGGAATTCGTCATTCTGCAAAGATAAATGAAGATTGCGTTCCAAGTTCGAATTTTCGAGTCGATGTCACAAGATTATGCAATAATTACAAAATCAATTGTTTTCTTCTTTAGGTTAAAATTGTAATGACTTAAAAATCTGTTGAATGTCATGAAAAAATGTCAGTGATCCTTGTAAATATTTAATGACTTTTAATAACAACAATAATAATAAAAAAAGCAACGCAAATAATGATTAAGTATTTTCAGGAATAATTTCCAAGCTCAAATAATTTCAAGAACCTAAACAGTTCTAGAATATTTACTCAAATGTTCACAATGTTTTTAGATTCAAGAACACTTTTTCTGATGAAATGAATGCAAAACAACTCGTTTTCTTTATTGCGCGTTGCACAACCAGTGAAGGTCCAATCACTTGTGTTTACTCTCAGTTTTTCTGTAAGAACGTGTAGTTTTCATACCAGCGGCTGCTTTATTTAGTGACTCGACAGTGACGTGTCACGGTCACGCTTTTAAATTTTACATGGAATACCACAGATGAGAAAATGATTAATAAACATAAATGCAAGTTTACCAGGTACAAAGGATCTTAACGAATGATATGATTCTATGAAAAAAAATCCATAATTTTCTTTTCATTCAAATTTTTATAACTCATTTTGGGTGCACTTCCGAAAAGCACTTACATCCGATTAATTTGAAACTCACTATACCCACGTATTTTGAGGCACTGATTACGAATATGATGATGAAAATACCCGTAAATTTGAAATTCAAGGTCAAAGCTAAAAAAAATGTTTTAAACAAGTTTTTTCATTTTGTGTCGATAAATATTGATCTAGAAAAAAAATATTTCCCACAAAAGTTGTAGCGGATAAAAATATCTATCTTTAATGTTCCACACATTTTTGCCCCAAAACCATTATTTTCTTAGAAAAATGAGATTTAAAAAAAAACGCCAAAGCCCATTAAGGGCGCAGTACCGAATAGGTGAACCTTCGGATTTCCATTAACCTTCCCATATTTACGTATTCTGACACCTTGATGACGAATATAATGCTGAAAATACTCGGAAATTTGGTTTTCAAGGTCTAAACTAAATAAAAATGTTGTTAACAAGTTTTTTCATTTTATGTCAATAAATATTGACCAAGAAAAAAAATATTCCCCACAAAAGTTCTAGTAGATGAGAAGATCTTTCTTTAATGTTCCACACATTTTTGCCCTGAAACCATTACTTTTCGAGAAAAATGAGATTTTCAAAAAAAAAAAAGAAAAACTGCTAAATTCCATTAAGGGTGCAATTCTGAATAAATGAACCTTCCGATTTTCACCCAAATTCCCCGTATTCACGTATTTTGAGGCGCTGATTACGAATATGATAATGAGGATACCCGCAAATTTTATTTTCAGGGTCAAAGCTAAAAACTAATGTTTTTAACAAGTTTTTTTCATTATATGTCGATAAATATTGATCCAGGAAAAAAATATTTCCTACAAAAATTGTAGCGGATGAAAAGATATTTCTTTAATGTTTCACACATTTGTCCCTTGAAACCATTACTCTTCGAGAAAAATGAGATTTTCGAACACAAAAAGTAAACTGCTAAAATCCATTAAGGGTGCGGTTCCAAATAGATGAGCCTTCCGATTTCCATCAAATTCTCCATATTTACGTATGCGCGTTAAAATACGCTTCGCACGTGATACAAACGATATTTTTTGTTCGCTGTATACAGAAAGTTAACTGAGTGGGTGTCGTTTTGCTTGCGGAAAGTTTGATTTTCCGCACACCTAAAATTTTACCGCACGAGTGCGGGAAAATCAACTTTCCGCGCACAAAACGCAACGGGCAAGGCTAACTTACGATGTACGCTGGTCAAAAAATACATTGTCTATATGATTACATTTAATAGGGGATGATTCGAATTGAGAAAAACTCCCTATCGTGTGCCTGTCTGTTTGATTCCATTTAATCCCATTTTTCTCGAAAACTAATGGTTTGAGGGCAAAGGTGTATGAGACATTAAAGATGGGTCGTTTTATCCGCTACAACTTTTGTAGGAAATATTTTTTTCCTAGATCAATATTTATTGAAATAAAATCAAAAATTGTATAGAGAGTTTCAAATTAATCGGAGGTAAGTGCCTTTTGTAAGTTTATCCCTTATTCTATATATATTTCATATATTTCATAAGGTCACCCTTCATTAAATTTTTATCGGAACAAAAAATGTCTCCATGGTGCCCATGCAAAATTCGTACTGATTAATAATCTGTATCATTTTTCGGTTTCAGACAATTTGGTGAGGAGAGGGAAGCATAAAAAATAATTCAAAAAGAGTTTAAGATATTTGTTCGTATAATACTTGAGTGACTTTCGTGAATGAAAAAAATTCAAATCGATTATTATTGTCATTCACTGACAAAAATATTCTCGAAATTTTTTTTATTGGTATAAATGATCTATTAACATCTTAAGGATGATGTTTGAAACCCATTACTAAATGAATATTTTTGTAATTTTTCTTTTAAGCTTTTTAATATTCAAATTTCGCACGCGTTTTTCTTGAAACCATGTTTTCAAAATCGACCGGCAGCAAAACTCAAACAATTTTCATTCGACCAGTTTGAAATTTAAACTCAAGATTCTTAGATAGATTCCCTAGAGAAGTACACAAAATTATTTAAATAAGTCAATAAATTTATTTTATAAGAAAAAATTAAGTTTGATTTTTTTATAAAACTTTTTATTTCAAATATGGCGCCATTCTGCGAGAAATTCATATTTTTTATTTAAAAAAAAAATTTTTTGTATACTTCAAGACATATGTAATAAACTCCTAGACACAAATTTTTTGATCCTCATTAGTAGAGTTTTAAAAAATTCCCCAAAAAGGCCTCATTTTACAACTATTTAAGTTTGAATAAAAATGCAAGTTTTACTGACTTTTTTTTGCTTATATAGAATTTAACGTATTTGATTGAGTAAAAGTTTAGTTAACTAAAAAATAAGAATATTATTAATATACAATTCAAGATTTCTAGACGACGCGTGCAGAGTCAACAAACGTCGCCTGTTTATGAATATCCATGAGAGGAAAACGTGATGGAAATTCATATGGAGACTTGCTTAGAATTTTACATTTAAATTTTTTTCGATTTTTTTTATTTTCATTTTCATGTAAAGAAATCAACTTCTTTATCATTACTCACACACAGGAATATAAACACCGGCTCACGTGACTCGAATGCGAAATTTAATTGCCAACTTAATGATACGCGTGAATTAATCAGAGTGGAACTCATGTTTTTTTTAGGCTAATATATTTTCAATCATCGCCATGGAAATCGTGCCTCGAATTTAGATTGCCAACCGCAGGCAATATAAAGTTATTTCAAAAATATTTGATCTATTTATAAAGTATAAAGTAAAAACAAATAGTCTTGATGACTCCAAGTGATTTCGATTATTCGAAAGGGTGACTCAAGAGACTTCGGGCAATTGAAAGTGACTGTAAGTGATTTAATTTGATTTTTAATTATTTAAGTAACTTTAAATGATTCATTAATTTAACGTCGTTTTAAGTGATTTCAGGTACCTGTGAGTAATTCAACTGAGTTTTTTTATATTTAAGATGATTTCAAGTGATTATGACTAATTGCAGATGAAAGACTTCAATTGATTTCAGATGACTTCAAGTGAATTCAAGTGTGTGATTGCAGGTGATTTCAAAGGACTTCGTGACTTCAGATGATTTTATCGGCTTCACACGATTTTAATTAACTTTTAGTGATTAAATTAAATTTTAAAAATTTAAGATGACTTCTCGTGAATAGAACTAACTAATTATGAGTGATTTCAGGTGACTTTATCATAGTGTGATTTCATGGAACTCGGCTGACTTCAAGGGATTTCAAGTAATCCTGAATAAGTGAAAATAACTATAAGTTTCATAAAATTATTAAATCCTGTATGATTTTGGATCTTAGTGACTTTAAGTGATTTTCCTGATATCCAGTGATTTCAGGTAAATCTGAGACTGACTTCATGTGATTTCACCAACGTCAAGCGATTTCGAGTCACTTTTAGTGAATATACTGAATGTTTATGATTCAACATGGCTTCAGGTCACTAGAAATAACTGATTATGAGTGATTTCGAGTGACTCTATCACAATGTGATTCCATGGAACTTGACTGACTTCGTCATTTTGAGTAACCTCAAATGAATGCAATTCATTAAAAATTACATCAAATTTTTGAATTTTGTATGATTTTAGATCTTAGAGGCTTCGAGTGATTTTACTGATTTCTGGTGATTTTGAGTAATTCTGAGAGATTCGAGCAAATTTTTAGGAATTCAGTGACTTGAAGTGACTGGAACTCGTTCTATGTGATTTGCAGTCATTGCAATTGCATGAACTGACTTCAATTCGTGAAGTGACTTCATGTGATTGTACAGACTTCAGGAGGTTTTGAGTAACATTTAGTAATTTAACTGAATGTTTGCGATTTAAGATGACTTCACGTGAATAGAACTAACTGATTATGAGTGATTTCAAGTGACTCTATCATAGTGTGATTCCATGGAAATTGACTGACTTCAAGTCATTTTGAGTAACCCTAAGTGAATGTACTTCATTGTAAGTTACATCAAATTTTTAAATTTTGTATGATTTAAGATCGTAGAGACTTGAAGTGACTTTACTGACTTCTAGTGACTTCTGGTAATTCTGTGAGATTGGACCAAATTTTTAGGAATGGAGTGACTTAAAGTGCCTGGAATTCATTCTATGTGACTTGCAGCCATTACAATCCCATGAACTGTGTTCAGTTCGTGAAGTGATTTCCTGTGATTAGACCAAATTTTCTTAGGAATCGAGTGACTTCATGTGACTGGAACTCATTCTATATGACTTGCAGTCATTACAATCACATGAACTGACTTCAGTTCGTGAAGTGATTTCTCGTGTGATTGTACAGACTTCAAGCGATTCCAAGTAACTTTCAGGTGACAAAACTGAAGTTTAGAAATTTAAGTTGACTTCACGTGACTAAAACTAACTGCATATGAGTGATTTTAGATGACTCTATAATAGTGCGATTTCATAGAACTTGACTGACTTCAAGTCATTTTAAGTAACCCTAACTGAGTGCAATAAACTGTAAGTTACATGAATTTTTTAATTCTATATGATTTTAGATCTTAGAGACTTCAAGCGATTTTACTGATTTTTAGTGATTTTGGGTAATTCTGAGATAGACCAAATTTTTTAGGAATTGAGTGACTTCATGTGACTGGAACTCATTCTATATGACTTGCAGTCATTACAATCACGTGGACTGTGTTCAGTTGGTCAAGTGACTTCTCGTGTGATTGTACGGACTTCAAGCGATTTCAAGTAATTTTCAGCGACTCAACTGAATTTCAGAAATTTAAGTTGACCTCACGTGACTAAAACTAACTGCATATGAGTGATTTTAGATGAATCTATAATAGTGTGATTTCATAGAACTTGACTGACTTCATATCATTTTAATTAACCCTAAGTGAATGTAATAAACTATAAGTTACATGAATTTTATTAATTTATATGATTTTAGATCTTAGAGACTTCAAGCGATTTTACTGATTTTTAGTGATTTTGGGTAATTCTGAGATAGACCAAATTTTTTAGGAATTGAGTGACTTCATGTGACTGGAACTCAGTCTATATGACTTGCAGTCATTACAATCACTTCAACTGACTTCAGTTCGTGAAGTGACTTCTCGTGTGATTGTACAGACTTCAAGCGATTCCAAGTAACTTTCAGTGATTAAACTGAATTTTAGAAATTTAAGTTGACTTCACGTGACTAAAACTAACTGCATATGAGTGATTTTAGATGACTCTATAATAGTGCGATTTCATAGAACTTGACTGACTTCAAGTCATTTTGAGTAACCTAAATGAATGCAATTCATTGTAAGTTACATCAAATTTTTAAATTTTGTATGATTTAAGATCTTAGAGACTTGAGGTGACTTTACTGACTTCTAGTGATTTCTGGTAATTCTGTGAGATTGTACCAAATTTTTATGAATGGAGTGTGAACTGTGTTCAATTGGTGAAGTGACTTCCTGTGATTAGACCAAATTTTTTTAGGAATTGAGTGACTTCATGTGACTGGGACTCATTCTATGTGACTTGCAATCATTACAATCACATGAACTGACTTCAGTTCGTGAAGTGACTTCTTGTGTGATTGTACAGACTTTAAGCGATTTTAAGTAACCTTCAGAGACTAAACTGATTTTATTGACGTTATCTAATTTCATACACGTATTACAATACATTTATATTTCTTGAGTTTTACTTCATAAAAGACTTTTTTTCAGCAAATAATTAAATTCAGAAACCATCCTCGATTTCACTTGCAGGAGAGATTAGTTTTCATAATCGAGGACGTTCTAGTTTTTCCGTTTTTTCCATCGTCTAATTCGATTCGCCAAACATCGTGTTAACGCAAACAACACGTAAGATTTCACTTTCAGTGCGCCACGTAACGTACTTTACGTCTTCGAGCGTGAAAAATACCCCAATAGCTGAAATTTTGAATTTGGTATTACGAATGCAATTAATTCAGCCTTCGTCAGATATTGATAAAAAAGTTATTTCTCGTAAATTTAGTAGAGTGAAGAGAAAGTCTAAGGATTGCAATTAGACCGATTAAAATCGAGCATGAGTCAATTACTAGAACCATTTATGAATGGAAAAAGTTGCGCTTTTACTTTCCTGATGGACCATCAATTCAGTCTCGTTAAAGGAGATGAAATTAACTAGAAATAACGACCAGAAGAAGCCAGAAATTGCAAAGAAGACTCGGCATAAAGTATCTCAACTTTTGCAATATAGTTAGCCAAAAATAATTAATGAATTACTTATTTGTTAATCATTTCAATTACAGCCCATAAAATCTTAAGTACTATCATAAAATATTACCCTTTATGCAGTTAATAATCTTCTTTGTATCCTTATCGGCATTTTTTTTCAATCTGCAAAATCCATGGAACATTCGTGCACTAAACTGAGATCTAAACCTTACATTTAAGAATAGGTATTTTATAAAATATTTATTTAATTATATATATATGTATAATTATCTTTTAATATTTATTATATATTACATCCTTTGGATCACCGCAGCGACTAGGAATTAAGAGACTTTATTATTTTTATTGTTATTTGCTGTCATCGAATTTTGAATAAACTAATCATGGAGTCGATTGTGGACGGAATGGGTTGGAATATTTTATTGTAAACGCGTCGAATAAGCGACTCGACTCTACGGTCGAGATCGTGCGACTAACCGGACTAACCTCACAAACCACTGCGTTGTAGACGGGGCCCACTCTGGCCCATTCTCCCCACTTTGTTTGGCAAACTAATACTTAAACTGTATCGGTCTCAAGCAGACTGGCAGGATCTTTCTTCACTATGTTTTCTCTTGTTTCATTCTTCACGTTGGGACTTCCGTTTTTCCGTTTCTCTTCTACTTTTCTCGATTTTTAAATTTAATTAAAACTAAATTATCTGGAGGAATCAATTAAGAAATTAAATTCAGAAAAAAATGTTCATTATTGAATAAAATCGTTGTGTTGACTTCACAATATATTTTATTAGAAACTATTTTTTGTACGATCTAGTAAATATTTTAAATCTATTTGAAGTAACTGAAATATTTGGTTGGGTTAATTGAAATTTACTAACCAAAGAATTTTTTTGAGTCAATGAAATAATACTTCTAGATCAACCATACTTGCCATACATTTTTTTGAAGCAACAAAATTCTGTTGGTAAAATTTGGTTAGATCAATTGAAATATACTAACCCAAGAATTTTGTTGAACCGATGAAATAATACTTTTGGACAGACCATACTTGTTGTGCGTATAACAGCAAAATTTTATGGTTGAACTAGCAAAAATGTTGTTGATCCAACAAAATTATATTTCATTGGTTCAACAAAATTCTTTGGATGGTATTTTATTAGAAAAGATTTTTTGTGGAATCTAGTAAATATATGAAATCTATTTAAAGTAACTGAAATATTTGATTGAATTAATTGGAATCTACTAACCAAAGAATTTTTTTGAACCGACGAAATAATACTTTTGGATCAACTATACTTTTTGTGCGTATAGTTGCAGATTACTATGGTTGAACCAGCAAAAATTTTGTTGAACCAATAAAATTCTGTTGTTAGTAAAATTTGGTTAGATCAATTGAAATCTACTAACCAAAGAATTTTGTTGAGCCGATGAAATGATACTTTTGGATCTACCATATTAGTTGTCCGTATAACAGCAAAATACTATGGTTGAACTAACAAAAATGTTGTTGATCGAACAAAATTATATTTCATTGGTTCCAAAAATTGTTTGGTTGGTAAAATTTGGTTAATCCAGCCTAATATTTAAGTTACTTTTGATAAATTTGAAATATTTTTTAGCTTAATTTAAAACAACTTCAGTAGATTTGTCCAAAATAAAAACAATTTATTGTTCAAAATATTTGGTTGGATCAACCGAATTTTCCTAACTATAGAATTTTGTTGTTGAGAGTAATTTATCGAGAGGAATCATTTAAGAAATTAGATTTAGAAAATAAAATGTTTTTCATTAAACAAAATCATTGTGTTGACTTCACAATGTATTTTATTAAAAAACAATTTTTTTGGTGAATCTAATAAATATTTGAAACCTATTTAAAGTAACTGGAATATGTGGTTGGATTAATTGAAATCTACTAACTAAAGAATGTTGTTGAGTCGAAGAAATAATACTTTTGGATCAACCATACTTGTTGTGCGTATAACAGTAAAATACTATGGTTGAACGAGCAAAAATTCTGTTGATCTAACAAAATTATATTTTCATGAATTCTTAGTATTTATTAGCTAAATTCTGGAAAATCCTGTGTATTTTATCAAATCAATAACAATTAACCAGAATATTTGGTTGGATCAACCACATTTTTCCAACTGAAGAATTTTGTTGAACCGATGAAATATAATTTAGTTTGGTTCAAACACAATATTTTATTGTTATACAGACAACAAAATGTTTGGTTACTGAAACAAAAAAATGTCATTAACTTAATAAAATTCTTTGTTACGTAAAATCTGGTTGATTCAACCAAATATTTCAATATATTATAGTATTTCTTGGCTGTATTATAAAAATATAGGATAATTCATAATACTTTATTCTTTTGAAAAATATCTAGTATTTAACTAACTCAAAGCCATTTTGAGTGATTTCGTATGCACGAAAAAAAAATTGTTCTCTCATCTAATCAGATTCTTGATATAGAACTGACAACATTTTTTTGCTGACCCAAAAAATTTTTACTTTTCCCAACAAACCTATTTTTTGAACGAACGAAAGAGTAAAAAACTGAATTTCACGGACGAATTTTTTACATTCTCATCATGGATGAGAAGGTATTGGTTTTATGTGAAAAATGACTTTCGAAATTTTCATCAAATCTTTACGTTTTGAGACCCCCTGAGTCAGAAAAAATGGTTTTTACGAAAGTGTCTGTCTGTCTGTTTGTCTGTAGTAGGTCGTGTGCGGCATAACTCTCGATAGAATTATTAGATTGAATTGAGCTTTGGTACACTTTATCGGAGCCGAAAAAGTAAGGACAAGTTCGTTAACCAGCCACATCCAATCAAAATTGAGGGATGGAGCACTACTTTTGTGTTTTTGAAAATAATTTTTTGAAAAAATAAAAAATTCCAATCCTGGTTTTTAATAGTGCTCATAAATCT
The DNA here is from genome assembly GCA_030998225.1 of Diplolepis rosae. Classification (NCBI taxonomy): domain Eukaryota; kingdom Metazoa; phylum Arthropoda; class Insecta; order Hymenoptera; family Diplolepididae; genus Diplolepis; species Diplolepis rosae. Next base: position 3,564,648 of record JAPYXD010000736.1, read on the forward strand.
CTACAAATTATCCTTATAACATTTTTTGATTAAATCAAAATTAGAAATGTTACAGCATATTCAAATTCGAAAAAAGTCAATATCAAAATTCCATTTTCCAGTTAAATTATACGAGATACGAAAAAACGTTATGATACAATATTATTGAATACATAAAGGCCTACAAATTTGAATTATAACATTTTTTCATAAGATGCATATTTTTCTTTTTAATTAAAAAAAAAACTATTGAAAATCCAAAATTCAATTTTTTAACAATAATATTGGAAGTACGAAAAAAGCGTAAGAATACAAAGCTGTTCGTTTCAAAAAGATCTACAAATTTTGTCTGACACAGTTTCTGAAAAAACAAATATTTTTCGTTTCAATTATAAAAAATACGATTAAAATTCAAAAATTCCATTTTTTAGACAAAATATGTGAGATAAAAAAAAACGTTTAGATGGAAAATTGTTTGCCTAAATGAGGTCTACAAATTCTGATAAAGAAATTTCGGGACAGGATGTATATTTTATGTTTTGATTTTTAATATTGAAAAAATTCGATTTTTTTCACCAAAATATGTGAGATACGAAATAAGCGTTGTTCTGTAAAATCGTTTCCTTAAATAAAGTCTACGATTGTTTTTCCTTTTTAGATATGTGGAAGAAAGTAAATTCTTTTAATCATGTAATTTATTAGAAAGTTATACTGAAATGTATACAGAAAATCGAGCGCGAAGCGCGAGTGTCATGATGAGAATGTGTTCCTTAAGGCCGATAGAGCCTTAAGTAAATTGAATTTCCTGTTTCACTTAAATTCAAAAAGAAATTCAGTGACTTTGAGAAAATGTGTAATTCACATCATCTGTAATATTATTATAAAATTGGTTTGAGCTTCAGTATCAAAATATAAGAAATAAACTTAAATGTATGCGAAGAGCACAAGACCGAGCGCGAAGCGCGACGATCGAATCGCGCGCCCTGGGCGCGCTCAAACTTGCGAGCGAAGCGCGCGATGAGAATGTGCCCGCGAAGCGGGCAGATTTTTTTTTTTTCAAATGACTAATAAAAGTCGAACATGGTGATTTCACCCCCATGATTCGACCTTTGGACTCTCAGAATATTCTCAGAATGCTCTTGTCTATCAAACTCCTATTGGAATTGCTTAAATTCCCTGATTAGCATACATATAACATTAACAAGAAAGTGAAATGGCGTTGAAAAAGTGAATTTCCAACTTGAAAATCCAACTGGATTTTCCAACTGAAAATCGAAGTCGAAAACACAACTGAAAATCCAACTGGATCTTCTGGCTAGAAATCCTAGCTAGAAATTCAATTGTATTTTCCAGCTGGAAATTTTGACTGGGTTTTCCAGCTGGAAAATACAATTGAAATCCAAATGGATTATCCGACTTGGAATTCCAGCTGACATTTACAGTTGGAATTCCCGGCTTCAAAGCCAACTAGATTTTCCAGCTGGAAATTTCAACTAAAATTTCAAGCGGGAGATGTGCAATTTGTTACTTGTTATATTTGGGGGATCTAAGACTTTAAAAAAATGTCTTACGTGATTTAAGAGCTATAATTTGGTCAACTCTTTGTTAGTTGTTAAATCTGCCATTACTTAGTATAATTTTGGTTCAAAATTTGATAGTATTATTCAATAAAATGATTTACATTTTTCCAAACTGTTCACACTTAGTTTTATAATAAATAAATAAGTATAATGTTTCTATTAATTATCACGGGGACGTGAGATAAGTAATCTTCCAATAGCTGATTTTCAGCAACTTGTTGTTATTGAGAATAATTTTTAGTAACTTCATGTGATTTACAACATGTTAAATGACTGAGTAATTGTTAATAACTTTAATTGAATAATCATGACCACAACTAAATTTTTGTGACTCATACTGACTACAAAACCATAATACTATTCTACTGACTGTAAGTGATTCAGCATTGAAGGGATAATAAAAGTAGTTATAACATTTTGAATTGATTTGAAAGTTTCTTAACTCACGTAAGACATTTTTTTTATATCTTAGATCCCCTCCCCAAATGTAACAAGTAACAACTGAAATTTCAAGCTGGAAATCTAGTTGGCTTTCGAGCCGGGAATTCCAACTGTAAATTGTAGCTGGAATTCCAAGGCGGATAATCCATTTGGATTTCAGTTGGATTTTCCAGCTGGAAAACCCAGTCGAAATTTCCATCTGAAAAATCCAATTCAATTTCTAGCTAGGATTTCTAGCCAGAAGATCCAGTTGGATTTTGAGTTGTGTTTTCGACTTCGATTTTCAGTTGGAAAATACAGTTGGATTTTCAAGTTGGAAATTCACTTTTTCAACGACATTTCACTTTCTTGTTAATGTTATATGTATGCTAATCAGGTAATATAAGCAATTCCAATAGGAGTTTGATACACAAGAATATTCTGAGAGTATTCTGAGAGTAAACTGTGAGTATTCTGAGAGTACACTCTGTAGTGGTTATAAATGAATAAGTCTCCAAACTGTTGTTAATTGTTGAGTATCTCTAACATTTTCATGACATTTCGAAAAGTTTGAATTCAGTTAATTTGGTTTCTATACGTCAACCTCGGATTAGATCGAATCTTGACAAATTTTAAACAAAAGTAATAAATTCATATGGTAAGAATACAATTTTATTTTTCAAAGAATACGTATATTTTCTAATAATTGATATTATTTCTTTATCAAAAATATAGATTGTTTATCTAGAATAAAATGATTCAAAGGATTAAGAAAATGATAAATGGCTGAAAACGAAAATTGATAAGTAATTAAAGACTGAAGATGAATGGCACAGGAAGGAGAAAGTGAAGGTGCTAGAATAATTCACCATTTAATTTTATTGTTGGTTAAACAACTATCGATAAAGTCGATCGAGTTCGATCTACTGGAACGGTGAAATTTCTGGAAAGTGGAACGCCATTTGATGCGGTAAAAGAATTTACGATTAAGATAAAATATACATGTAATAGATGTGTATAGTGCTCATTACAATGATAAACCTTGTAACGATATTTAATTATAAATGTAACTTTGTTGCAAAACAATTATCTCACCTGTCACCTGTAATATCTTATTCATAATTTTGAAAAAATTGAATTGTCAGATTTTTTTTTCGTTACAATATAGATACGTAACTCGATCGCAAATAAAGAATGGACCAATTATCTAACTATTGTCAAACACTAGACCCACTCTCTAAATATGAATCAGTCAAAATGTACTGATTAACAGTGAAATTTGACTGATTCAAATAGCTAAAAAAAAATTACTGTAAATCAGTCAAATTCCACTGATTGCTTCAGTGAAAATATTTTTTCCACTGATTCAATTAGTAAATTGAAATTCATCAGTAAAAATTTGACTGATTCAGATTTAGAGAGCACACTTACATACTATAACAGTTCTGTCACAGATCGATATACATGTTACTTATTACGATTATAAAACTATATGACATAATAAGAATTCAACAGGGTTATACTATTGTTACATAACTAAATTATTGAATAGAATTCGAAGACTTTATTACATTCCTTTTACTTCTAACTATTCTGAAACTGTTACATCATAATTACAATCCAGTAATGTAACAGGATTATAACTATTATTATTATAAAACGAGTTTATCACTAAGATAATGTAATGGCAAATCATAACATTATCATGAAATCTTGGTATATTTAATTAATAAATTACATTAATATATTGTTATGCAAAATCCTTTTCTTACAGATAATGAATACCTGTGGAATTAATTGAAAAAATTCAGTTTTTGCATGACGAATTATTTATTTATTTTCGTTTCATAAACAATAGACAAAGAAACTACTTGTTACCTGAAATCACAAGTTTATGGAATTTTTAATGCTCGTGTGGGATTTACATATGGTGTCTCGCTGGTCCTGAAGGTTTTCAGAGATACTTTCACATTCTTGACAACGTTCTGACATCCAATAATTAGACTGGAACGCAGAATATTAATGTCAGTATTTAACTAATGTTGCGAGAGTGTCATTGTCTTCACAATTTCAGCCCTTCATTATCAATGACTGGAGACGATAATTATGGTGAGTAAAGCAAGCGTTATTGTTTCGCCTCAATCATTAACGTTCCGTTATGTGTGTTGTATTAAGTCAAAAGCCATTGTAAAAAATAATAGATTTTGTTTTTACTTTTCACAACGTTCCGGATTTTAACTCATGATTGAAAATTTATAATTGGAAAAGATTATCACTTGTCTGAACATTCGTTTTGGACCTCCCTACTTATTTAATTCTCCTTAAGAGTTATTATCCAATGAATTACTCTGCCCTGATGCAGAATCTAATCCGAATGAATCCATGCGTCCACTTGAAGTTCAATCTGAATGAATCCAAAATTGATCTAATGATATTTTTCGAATTAATGCTATTTTTATGTCTCCTTGAAAGTTCAATTCGAATGAATACGACACCAATCTATAAAATAATTTCGAATAAATACAAAGAACTTTTGAAAATTGATTTAAAGTTAATCCGAATCAATCCGACATCAAAATAAAGCATTTTTTATCTGTTCCAATCTGTACACTCCTTCTATTTCAAATAAACCAAAAACTGTTCTTAAAATTTTTTTCAATTTCATTCAATTGAAGATTCTACTTGAAAGTCAATCGGAACCAATCCGTCATCTATTCGGCACGATTTCAATCATTCCGAATCCATGCGATGACTTGAAATGCAATCTGAATGAGTCAAAAACAAGTCAAAAGAACTTTTGCAATTTGATTCAATCTTCAAATCTCTATTTAAGCTTAATCCGAACCAATTCGGCACAATTTCAATCTGTTCGAATTCATGCGGTGACTTGAAATGCAATCTGAATGAGTCAAAAACAAATCAAAAGAACTTTTGCAATTTGATTCAATCTTCAAATCTCTATTTAAGCTTAATCCGAACCAATTCGGCACAATTTCAATCTGTTCGAATTCATGCGATGACTTGAAATGCAATCTGAATGAGTCAAAAACAAATCAAAAGAACTTTTGCAATTTGATTCAATCTTCAAATCTCTATTTAAGCTTAATCCGAGCCAATTCGGCACAATTTCAATCTGTTCGAATTCATGCGATGACTTGAAATGCAATCTGAATGAGTCAAAAACAAATCAAAAGACCTTTTGCAATTGGATTCAATCTTCAAATCTCTATTTAAGCTTAATCCGAACCAATTCGGCACCGATCTGAATTTAATTTAAACTGTCTCAATCTGTACACTCCTTTTATTTCTAATAAATCAAAAATAATTATGAAGAGTTTTTTCAAATTCAGATCGGAACCAATCCGACACCTATTCGGCACAATTTCAATTTGTCTGAATCCATGCGTTGACTTGAAATGCAATCTGCATGAATCCAAAACAAATCAAAAGAACTTTTGCAATTTGATTCAATCTCCAAATCTCTATTTAAGGATAATCCGAACTAATCGTACACCAATCTGAAATTTATTTAAACTGTTCCAATCTGTACACTCCTTCTATTTCAAATAAACCAAAAATTGTTCCTAAGATTTTTTTAAATTTTATTCAATTGAAGATTTTACTTGAAAGTCAATCAGAAACAATCCGTCACCTATTCGGCACAATTTCAATCTTTTCGAATTCATGCGATGACTTGAAATGCAATCTGAATGAGTCAAAAACAAATCAAAAGAACTTTTGCAATTTGATTCAATCTTCAAATCTCTATTTAAGCTTAATCCGAACCAATTCGGCACAATTTCAATCTGTTCGAATTCATGCGATGACTTGAAATGCAATCTGAATGAGTCAAAAACAAATCAAAAGAACTTTTGCAATTTGATTCAATCTTCAAATCTCTATTTAAGCTTAATCCGAACCAATTCGGCACAATTTCAATCTGTTCGAATTCATGCGATGAATTGAAATGCAATCTGAATTAGCCAAAAACAAATCAAAAGAACTTCTGCAAATTGATTAGGCCTTTACATCCCGTTTAAAGTTTATCCGAACGAATCCGGCACCGATCTGAATTTATTTTAAACTGTCTCAATCGGTACACTCCTTTTATTTCTAATAAATGAAAAATAATGCTGAAGAATTTTTTCAAATTGATTCAATTGGAGCTTCTACTTAAAAGTCAATCCGAACCAATACGACACCAATTTGGCACGATTTCAATCGTTCCGAATCCATGCGATGACTTGAAATCCAATCTGAATGAGTCCAAAACAAATCAAAAGAACTTTTGCAAATTGATTGGCACCTGTTTGGCACGATCTCAATTTTTCCGTATCAAAGGGGATACGAAATATTTTTAGGATTGGTTCGGAATGATTCGGAATGGTTCTAAAATGGGTTTTGTAATGGCTCGAATACGCTTGGATGGAATTTCTTTCCAAAATCCAAAATGTTCTGTTCTCGGATTCATTCGGACTAATAAAAAATAAATACCTGGTTCGGATTCATTCCGATTGAAATCTCAGATTGAATCTGATTAAAACGGATTAGATTTAACCGATTGGCTTCGAAGCAAGTTTAAAATTTTTTTTGAATTGGTTCGAAAATATTCTATGACAGATTTTGGAATAACTTGAATTCCCTCGGATTGAATTCCTTATCGAAACTTTTGCCGTAGTACAGTGCTGAAAATTCATTTAGAAATACTACCTCGAATACGCTATGTTATATTTACGATAAGAAACTCAAAACTTCTAGAAAATATAGCTCAAGGTGGATTTTTCTGAAACGCTTACTACGCATAAAAATCAGAATTTAGAACAGATATAAAAGAGTTTATGAGTGTGAATTGCCACGTTTGACTACATTATGATAAGACGAATTTTAATTTTTTGTACACTTCTTCCCATCATTAATGGAATGCGTGAGTAATTTTCATATGCCAGTAAATTGATTAAAAAATTGAATAATTCAGATCAAATTAAAGACGAATTATTTCTTGGCTATTTGGACGTAAATCATCAAATACTATGTATTTTATCGTAAAGTTCAAACTTTTACGCCATGTCATCAAATTTGTATATATAATCCCATGAAATTTTACAACTTTTATAAATTCGCCTTAATTACACTAAATTATTTTTTTATCTTTATATGAAGTTCCTGAAACTATTTAATGGTCGATTCTTTCTCGTTATAAAAAACAACCAATTTTTCAGAAAAATTATCTAATCTTTGGAAGAATAAATTAGATAAAACGCCAGAAACTGGTGAAGGAAGTAATGTTGGAGAACGTTTAGAAACAGTTAAACACATTATGGTGAAATTTCGAAAAATACAAGAAGGAGTATTAGATGTAGATTTTTCCTGTACTGGCTTTTTATATAGTTCAGTTTACGTTTTTGCTTCCGCTCATTGTTTCATTAGAAGTGGCAATACTGTTGAATCAACAGATATATTTCAGGTAATACAAACTGTGATAATTGAACCAGTTCAGATGCAAGGCACATTTAACACTGATTTTTTTATCGTTCATTGGCACTATGGAGGATGGAAACAGCTTGGATACAGATCAGATTTTGCAATTTTCAAAGTTAGTTTTCATAGATTATATATTATTATAACTGCCAAATATATTGATAAAAAACGTGTATGTCAAATGTAGGCCGTTTTCGGAATCAAAATAAAATCCAAACTTCTTTATCAAAAAAATTGAATGGAATTCCTATAATAATTGATAAGATTACGGGTCATAAAAAATAATATTTTTGCATAAAATGTTTATTAAGGCCATGTATGACTTCTCCAATTCCTACCTTACCGACACTATTTTTTCGCTCCCACATTTCCACATTAATTAACGTATTGAGTTGAAATTTTAAGTAAATAAGTAAACAGCAGTGATACAAGTTCATCTGGTCCTAGATTCTCATAATTATAAAAAAAATTTTCAAAATATTTTTGTTTATAATTATAAATATTAAGGAGCAGATAAGCGTTCCTCAATGTTGTTTACTTAATTACATAACATTTTAATCCGATTGTTCAATTAATGTGGAAATGCGAATGACGAAAAAAAATTTCAGTAAGGTTGGAATCGATGAAGTCATACATGGCCTTAAAGCTTAAACTGTTTTTTATTTATTCTGTTCCTACTTTTGATTCTATTTTTAGCATACAATATTTTGTATTGATTCATATAGAATAGTAAAGGAAAACTTTATGAAGGATGTCAAGATTAATACTAAATTTTAGTCCACCATTGATTCTTTGTTTCAATTTAAAAAATTCATTACGCAGAATTTTATTGGAAAATACTGAAGTACTTCGAAGTATTTCGAAGTATCTTAACGTTTGTAAACTATAACTTGAAGTTACTGAAATATTCTAAAGTATCTCGACATTTTCTAAAGCGTGTGTATTATCTTAAAGGATATAGAATATCCCAAAGTCACTAAAAATATCCCGTGATATTTCAAAATATTACGAATTACTTTACAATATCCAGAATTTCATTGAAATATTCTAAAGCACTTCGAAGTATTTCGAAGTATCTTAAAGCTTGTAAACTGTAACTTGAAGTAACTGAAATATTCTAAAGTACCTCGACATTTTCTAAAGCGTGTGTATTGTTTTGAAGAATACAGAATATCCCGAAGTCACTAAAAATATCCCGTGATATTTCAAAATATTACGAATTAATATACAATATCCTGAATTTCATTGAAATATTCTAAAGCACTTTGGAGTATTTCGAAGTATCTTAAAGCTTGTAAACTGTAACTTGAAGTAACTGAAATATTCAAAAGTATCTCGACATTTTTTAAAGCGTGTGAAGTGCCTTGAAGAATACAGGATATCCTGAAGGTACTAAAAATATCCCGTGATATTTCAAAATATTACGAATTAATTTACAATATCCTGAATTTCATTGGAATATTCTAAAGCACTTTGGAGTATTTCGAAGTATCTTCAAGGTTGTAAAATATAACCTGAAGTTACTGAAATATTCAAAAGTATCTCGACATTTTTTAAAGCGTGTGAAGTGCCTTGAAGAATACAGAATATCTCGAAGTCACTAAAAAAATCCCGTGATATTTCAAAATATTACGAATTAATTTACAATATCCTGAATTTCATTGAAATATTCTAAAGCACTTTGGAGTATTTCGAAGTATCTTAAAGGTTGTAAACTGTAACTTGAAGTAACTGAAATATTCTAAAGTACCTCGACATTTTCTGAAGCGTATGAATTGTCTTGGAGAATACAGAATATCCCGAAGTCACTAAAAGTATCCCGTGATATTTTGAAATATTACAAATTTCATCGTGACATGTTTCCGTACAACTATTACGAAATTACAAATTTCATTACAATACCCTGAATTTCATTAATATATTCTAAAGTACTCTGAAGTATTTCGAAGTATCGTATAGGCAGTAAAATATAACCTGAAACTACTGAAATATTCTAAAGTACCTCGACATTTTCAAAAGCGTGTGAATTGTCATTGAAGAATATAGAATATCCCGAAGTCACTAAAAATATCACATGGTGTTTTTAAATATTACGAATTACTTTACAATATCCTGAATTTCATTGAAATATTCTAAAGTACTTTGAAGTATTTCGAAGTATCTTAAAGGTTGTAAAATATAACCTGAAATCACTGAAATATTCTTAAGTACCTCGACATTTTCTAAAGCGTGTGAATTATCTTGAAGAATATAGAATATCACGAAATGACTAATAATATATCACACTACAATATTCTGAATTTTATTGGAATATTCTAAAGTACTTTGAAATATTTAAAATTATGTAACATATTTCAAGGTATGTAAAATATTCTAATTACTAAAATATGATGATGTCACTGAAATAACTTAAAATCACTAAAATATCTTGAAGTTACCTAAATATATTTGAGTCATTGAAATATCCTAAATTACCTTAAAATATGCCAAAGTTCCAAATATTCTGCAATTTCTTAAAATATCACGAAGTACATTAAAGTACGCTTAAGTTACTGGGATATTCTGTGGATTCTAAAAGATCTTAAATCCACCTGAAGTCAGACCTAGGTGTAATGTTTTCGGTTAAAACAGTTTTTGATTTTTAAAACGGTTTATGTTCTAAATTTTTTGACGCAAAATTATTTTTCGATTTATGTAGCTAAGTTTTCGATCGACCATTGATGGTTTCTTTTATGTTTTGCAGATTAAATTTCTTCGAGGCTCAAGCATGCCAAGAGGTCCTCTCATGGAACTTGATTATTCTCCTGTTAAGAAAGGCGATCAGGTTGAAATACCAGAATGGGATTCGGAATCACAAGATTTCACTTTATTGACTAGTAACGAAGTTGCAAATATAGGCGATTGCAAGTCAAAAAAATTAAATATTTTTTATGATACTTTAATTTGTGTTAAAAGTCATAAGGAAATGGCCACTAATGTAAATATTTTAATTTCTCATTTATAAAAATATCTTTTGCTTAAATTTAAATAACTTTTTATAATTCTGTATAATTTTTTGCATTTAGATTCACCCAGGTAGCCCTTTAATCACAAAAAATACGATTGTAGGAATGTATTCTTTCAAAGTATGGTCGAAACGTAACTATCTACTTTTTACAAGACTTGGTAGTTATGAAAATAATATTAAAGAAGGCATTAAAAAGATGAAAGAAATTGAACAAAAATTTCAAACATGTCCTGCAGATGAGCGATATAATTGGCATTTTGGTACTTCAGTGAATTAAAATTGTTTGGGAGTAAACAGTGTTTTTATACCTTTAATATGTGTATAATTCAATTAATTTCTAAAAATCTTCTAAAACATAATGAAGTTGAATGCACATTCTACATCACTCATTTGTTTTATTTTATTCATTCTATTGTTCCGATAAGGGATGGACTATTAGTAGAGGATCCGAATAGGAAACGACCTTCACTTATCCGTTTACACATGAAAAGTACTTTATATCAAATTAAATATGTTAACAAATATATCGCAAGTGGATTGCCTAAAAAATTTCTGTCAAGAAATTAATTAAAAATTCGAAAACTTACTTACCTGGCAAACCGAAACTGGGATCAGAAAGATGTTATCTATTGTGAGCTGCTAAAACCTGGTGAAACTGTCAACACGAATCGCTACCAACAGCAAATGATCGATTTAAATCGAGGATCACAAGAAAACCGACCGGATTATCGAAGAAGGCAACACAAAGTCATTTTTCTTCACGATAATGCCCCATCACATACAGCGAAACGGGTAAAGGAAACGATCGAGACGTTCAGTTGGGAAATACTGGCGCATGCCGCTTATTCTCTAGACTTGGCTCCGTCGGATTACCATCTGTTCCACAGTGGGTCCACTCATATAGGAGAAAATGGGCACGAATTATAATGTTTGCTATCAACAAGTGGTGTCGCTATTGTCGCTACCGATGTTATTTTTAAGCTGTTGTAACCATAGCAACCATATCATTGCCAGTTGAAATAATACAGCCGATGCTCATTTTACTCAACTACCTACAGTGGGTCCACTCATATGGGAGAAAAGGGGAACGAATGATAATGTTTGCTATCAACAAGTGGTGTCGCTATTGTCGCTACCGATGTTATTTTTAAGCTGTTGTAACCATAGCAACCATATCATTGCCAGTTGAAATAATACAGCCGATGCTCATTTTACTCAACTACCGTTCGAAGCACCTCAAGCGTCGGTGATATATTTATACATTTCAGGTTAACCCACTGACGCATTGTGATGCCCTGTCGTCGACAACGTTTTACTCAACTCCTTACTATTTCCTATGTAACGCTTATTGATATTCACTTTGGATGAATTAGGTATTTATCAAATTCATTTTACCCGACCAGGATTTAATAAATGTTCAAATGTCCTTAAGTCCCAAGTTTAATCGACAGAGTTGAGTAAAATTACTTCAACTATTTTTCTCCGTGTAATAGTACAGTATTTAACTGTTCATTGTGATTCATATTTAAAAATTCTTGTTGCATTTTTATTCTTTCACAAATTATTTTCAACTTTAAATCATTTAAATTTATGAAATGGATTTCATACAATATATTTCAAAATTTTCCGCTCTTTAGAATACATCGGGTTGGGGGGACGGGGGCTTCGTTTGCATTGATGTTAGTTCTTGCTATCAAAATTTGGCTCTCGAGTACCGGCCTCAGCTCTTTTCTCGGCTATGAGTATGTGATGTGCATCTTATTTCCGCGCATACTCGTGGCTATTTCGGCCGAGTTCGACGTCCATACCGTGCAAAAAAAGTTAATAGAACTGATCTTCCTTCATTGAAAGTGTAGGCAGCGATAGCTGCAGCCATGTTAACTATTTTTGAACCAGCAGCAAGTGTTTTTGAAGTAATTTTCCGAATGAGCTGGTTTAGACTCTCATTACTATTATTGCAGTGTTTATAACAGTAGAATATCTCTAAAAGCCTCTTTTCCAAGACGTGTATAAAAGGCGACCCTAAGTGATTAGATAAAGAGAGAGAAACAACAGTTAAGCTGCTGTCTTGATGAACCTGCGACGCGCCAGGCCGGTTGACCCGATTGGAAATTATTTCAAAAGTCTCTATCTCCTAAAGTTTGACCCCGATTGATTTCAAACATTGGGGAAATATTCTTGATGTGTTGTACTATTATATAAAAAATTATGAAAAATGGATTTTTCAAATTTTAAAACCCATGTAACCTTACCCTTAACCTCAACTTATCTAACCTTCACTCAATTAATACCTTGTACAATTTATTCTCCATTTCTTTGAAACTTTGTAGAAATAATTCAAGACAGAACGCAAGGTCTTTGAGATTCCTTTGAACTCTACCTAGTTTTCGTTTTCACTTGTTTTTGCAAACGGCCTAATACATAATATAACTAACAGGAAACCGGTATCAACATGTATAACGAAGAACGAAAAGGCACCAGATTGCATAAACAGTAACGCTGCCAACGGCGTAACCTGAAACTACTTTTACCATATTTTCCATTAACATCCCAAATAACAATCATGTGCGGCCGGACGCCCACACGCCATGCGGGTCACGCGTACGAACGAGAATATAGCAATCTCGCGCGCACTCGTCTAAAGATGGGAGGAGCATATCATTGCGACGCATATACGTCGCAGTACGCGATCACTCATGTAGGCACGCAAGATTATCAAATGAGACGCACAGAAAGTTGGGATATATTAAATTTAATAATCGTTGATCACGTAACTTATTTAGCAATATTTTCACGGAGCGAAATTTCGGATTTCATACAAAAAATTCTTGAATATATCAATCACCTACGAATCTGTTTTATTTATTCATAACAATTTCAGGCGAGGAGCGGGGGGGGGGGGTCGATTATCGACAGAGGGTTCCAACTCTCATAAGACTCCGTGTAACATGAAATTTTAGTTGCACCCTCCCGATGAACTAGCTACTCCGCCTTACTCCGCCGTCCTACCACCGTACTGCACTGTCCCACCACCGCACCGCACCTTATTCCACTCAATTCCACTCCCGCGTATATCTACGTACATCCGAGTGGTGGGAGCAAAATACCCAAAGGAATACGTTAAAAGGTTATATACCTCGCTAACGGTCCCTAATCTCCACCACTTTCTTGCGCCGGAGAGGAGACACTTGGAGCAATATGGGCTCGATGTGAGGGGCGTGCGGGAGAGGTAGAGGGAAGCGGGGAGAAGAAACTCTAGCATGATTTCGCCCGAGTTGGAGCCCCCTGATTATCGACCTCACGATTGCCGCACCCCGTGTTGCCTCAAGGATAGGCGACTGGTGCGTCCTCGAGGTAATAACCTTGAGTGACCACCAGTGCATTGAGTTTAGCATCCAGGAACGGAGTCACCCAGTGAATATGGGAAGGGGCGGAAAGGTGAGGAGCCCCTCCTGGAAAACAAAACGACTCAGCAAAGACAAACTTTGCGAACATCTTGAAGAAACCAGGCTCATAGAAGAGTTTGGTTGGACAGGGTCTGCTGGGTCGTTGGAGAAAAAAAGCAAAATCAGCTCTGAGGTAAGGCATAAAGAAAAGCCGACTGCAGTGCTGGAAAGACTTGATCGGGGAAGTCGAGAAGGACCCATGGGGTCTCGCCTTCAAAATAGTCACTAAGAGATTGGTGACTAGAAGAAAGACCCCAGGCCTGGATAATGCCGACCGAGTCAAGTACATTGTGCAGAGCTTGTTTCCACAAGTAGAGCCGTTCCAAAGACAGGACCGAAGTTCCTGCGTGGTCCGGCGCGAAGAACTCTTCACTCTCGAGGAACTAAAGAGAGCGGGTGGGAGGCTCAAGGCAAATACAGCGCCGGGGATCGACGAGGTGCCAAATGAGATCCTCAAAGAGGTGATCGGGGCATACGCGGAGAGCCTCCTGGAAGCCTCCAACTCTCGTCTTCAGGAGATGAGGTTCTTCGTAGCCTGGAAGGAGCAGACGTATTAAGTAGCTGGGTGTGCAGTTGGATTGAAGGCTTAGCTTTGGCAAACACCTGCAGATCACGACTGCCAAAGCCATCCAATGTGGAGCCACTCTGACTCGGCTCATGCCCAACATTGGTTGCCCCAGGGAAGCCAAGAGAAGGCTGGTGGCGAGTGCGGTAAATTCGAAGCTCCTTTACGCAGCTCCGGTCTGGACAAGTGCCCTTAACAACCATGCTATCCAGAAGAAGCTGTTCTCGGCACAGAGAGGTGTGGTGCTGAGAATTGTCTCCGCATACAGAACTGTGTTGACGAGCGCTGTTCTGGTCCTGGCGAGCGTCCCACCAATAGACTTATTGGCGGAGGAAAGAAAGGAGACCTTTCAGCTCCGTAAGGAGCTCACCTGCCTAACAAACCTGCAGGAAATCGCTTGCGCGAAGGAGGCGCACAAGGCGCAGACTCGTCGAGAAATGGCAGATGAGATGGCATGGTGACCAATCCGGGAGATGGACACACCGTCTGATCCCGGAGCTCGCCACCTGGCTGGATAAAAAGCACGGTCAAGTCGCCTTTTACCTGGCGGGCCTGCACCCGCGGTCCTGCACCCGCGGTCCTGCGTCTTGAGCAGAATTGGCTATCCGCGTCGACCGGGGGAGGAATCTTCTTATTCTTATTCTAACTGCCCGCGAAGTTTAAAGTCGAAAGGCGGTTCCACGGGTGGTGTATTGTTTCAAGAGAGGGGGTTTTTGGGTTTTAACAGGTATGCCTAGACCCGTCCTAGGAGAGTCCTGTACAACGTCTATAAAATATTTCGACATTTTTCCTCCTCACCAAAAAAAAAAAAATTGATTAATTTTACTTATCCACTAATAAGATTCTGTAAATTAAAAAAATTTTGATGCTATAAATTTTGAGATATTTATAAAATAGTGAAAGGTACACAAAAACGAATATAATTCTGAGGTTGTACCAAAAGTAGAGATTCACAGACTACTTAAAAAGTTTTTAATTAAAAAATTTTTTGTTTGAAAAGTTTTGAGATTTTTAAAAACGGCATTCAAAGGGATTGAATTCTGCTGACTCTCGCTTGCTATACTTCATAGATTTGAAAGAAATGGAATTCATAAGGATTCGAAATTTTTAATACTCATTTCAATTCTGACTGACTTTTTTCATGAGAATTAATTTTGGAATATGTAAAAATTTAAGAAAAGAAATGGACTCTATGATTAAGTTATAATTGATGATGAGCATGTTGAAAGTTCCATGAAATAAGGCAGTCGTATTAAAATATGATTTGAGTACGAAAAATATTACATGCATAATTACATTTTTTATGTAAAATATGAGTAAATTAATTTTGAAAGTTTTATTTCATTCAAAAGATGTTGGTCATTGATATAATGTTATTGCTCTTAAAAATTTTTTGCTAATGAAAAAAATTGTTCGAATTATTTATTTTCCCATCATTTTCCCTGATAAAGTTGATAATATTAAAATAAATTAATATATTTTTTAGAATTGCACATTCTGAGAGCACGCGTGCGAACCACGACGTGTGAGACATATGCGTGGCAACATCATGCGCACCTGTGTGACCTCCTGAGTTCAACCGTGCGGATTAATCCTCACCCGTACGTGCTTCATGCCCTGCATTACGTAGACATTTTGTTTTCTGGAATGAACTGGAGTAATAATAGCACACGGAGCAAAATTTGGTAGAGATGCTACACTACCTCTGGTGCTCCTGCGTCACTACACTGGAGAGCAACTCCAGCGCTCTTCATAGGTTAGCAGGTTTACTTTTTTGTGGACTAACTACTCTCCTACAATTGCGGGAGAGCTGCTGCCCCACAGGAGGGAATGCTGTGGCAAGTCATATCAATTGAGATATGACTATACTTTTCAATGGATAACGTAACATTTTTCATATGTTATGAGTATAAAGCGATAATTAAACAATTAATAATCACCTCCCATCACTTTTTGATAGTAACGTTCTCGAAAAAGCAGATAGTAATAGAACATTAGTGGAACTTGCGCCCGACGCCGTCGATCGAAGATCGTGATACCACGCGTCTCACTTTACAGAAAAATTCATATTTCGCACAAATTTCAAGTGCGCACCTTAATTATATACCTAAAATTTGCGTAATGCTTGGGGCTATCACTATGAATTTTTTCAGATTTTTCAAAGATGGCGTTTTTTCAAAAAATCACTTTGTTAAAAAAAAACATTTTTTTTATTATTAAATTTTGAGTAAAAATTTTTCCAAAAAATACTACTACATCGGCCATCTAATGATACGTTTGTGTAATTTTTTAAATAATTTTTCCTAGTTTCAGTTTTTAAATAACTGAAAAAGAACAAAAATATATATTTTTGTTGTTTCTCCCATAACTTTTTAAATAATGCATGAAAAAGTTTCAAATTTTGGGTTTCTTTATTACTTGTGTTAGTCTATCAATCCTTAAAATTTCAATTTGCCATGGAACACACCATATATAACCAGCATTATTTAAGCATGATAAGTAATCAATTTTTCTAATAAAATTAACTAAAAGTACAATCATTTCAACCGGAACTGTTTTAACCGATTAGTTCTAGTAAATTTAACCGGACCTTTTTTCTGAGTGTTAAAGTACGTCGCTTTAGAATTTATTATACGTCCCTAAATATTTTGGTAATTTTAGACTAACATTTTCTTCGTACAGTTTTTCTAATACGTACATTAGTTTCATGATTAATGAGACAACATCTTTTTGAATGAAATCCAAGGTTGATTTTTTTAAATCACCTATTACGCAAGTAGATAAAAATTTAGAAACTCATTATTTAAAAGCTTCACAGTAATTTGCCACGTATTCTATATCACCATGAAACTGATTTTTCTTTTTTGTGCTATTTTGTCCACAATTAATGGGATGAGTAAGTGATTTAAATTTGTATTCTTAAAGTTTTTATGGTTCCTGTAAATTTTAAGAATATTTTGTCTGCGAGCGTCCAGTTCTGAATATGGTCTTAAATATTCTCAAATTTCTTCAATTGCCTTCTCTTTATAAAGAATAAGTAATTTTCTAGATAAAGCTTCTCAGTCTGATAGATATGAACTGATGCCACAAACTTCTGAAGAAATTGATGTCCAACAAGTCATAACCAGATTGAGATATAATATGGTAAAACTTCTGAAGGAAATTGATGGGGTATTAGGTGAAGTTTTCTGCTTTGGATTTCTAGTCAATGAATTTTACGCTTTCTCTGCAGCTCATTGCTTTTTTGAAAAAAGTAACCCTGTGACAGAAAAACAATTCAATGATTTAATTCTTACTCTGCGAATTGGAACACTTCAATATAGCAATCCTTGCTTATATAAAATCGAAATTTTGATTTACTCCAAGTACTATGGTGGAAATCGTAAAGTAGGATATAACGGAGATTTGGCAATCATGAAAGTAAGTCTTTTGATATAAAATATCGTCAAACATTTTTAATAAATTTAATGGGAAATTATGTCTATTCTGTTTGATTCGTTTTTGTAATTGAAATAACATCTAAACTTATCTATTCTAAAGTTTTAATAGTTATATATTGAATAAAAACGATAAAACCGTAATCTACAGGCAGTTTTTCAAAATTGCCAGTTTACTGATGAAAGGAAGAAATACAAATGAAAAATCGACGACCTAGGTGCACAAGACTTTTTCAACCCCCCAAATTCTTCGAGGAAAGAAACACTGGTAAATAAGAAAATTTTATTTACAGACAAGATGTATTCCAGAGAAAAATTGAAACGGTTTCAGCTTTGCGACCGGAAGGAATCCAAACTCCTCCAGCCGAAAGTTGGAGGGAAAATCTCAGAAAGAGTTAGAATCGGCGTAAGCGGTTCAATTTTTTTCTGCAATTGCAATTTGCTCATTTACAAGTGTTCCCTTCCTTAAAGAAGTTAGGGACCCCCTACTCATAGTCTACCGCCCTGAATCAATCGTAATGAGAGTAATGCTTTTCTAGTTCCCCTCTCTTTACTAAAACCGAACTGATCTTCATCGAGTGAGCTTTCTATTGTCTGTTCTATTCTTCTATGAATGATTGTAGTTTGGATTTTAGATGCATGTATCGTTAGGCTAATAGTACGGTAGTTCTCGCATTTGTCTATCTTACAGTTTTCTTAACCTTGTAGTTGTTTGGTGTGTCACACGCACGAATACTGTATAGAGGATTATCAACTCATTCCCCAATAACACGCAGGTCAGTGGGACGAGTGAAAACGTTTTTTGTCCCACTCCCATCACATGAGTTTATAATCCTCTATCCAGGATCCATGGTCACACGTTTCGTACACATCGAAAACTAATTTGAATAAAATGTTCTCTTCTGCTCGTCCTAAGTTCTGAAGGAGCTCTGCTCTGCTGATAGATCTTTTCCTGGAGCTTTGTTTGCTTTTAGGCCCTTCAATGCTTTCTCAAACCTCTCCTTTAAAATTGAATCCCCCTTATCATTTTGCACCTCACTTTCGTTTTCTATGAGGTCGGCTATGTCACCATTGTATAAGCTCTCTATGTATTCTACCCACTTACTAAGTTTATCTCTTCTTTCTGTTAATGCTTTTGCGTTTTTGTCCCTGACTTTCTTTGGATTAATTCGTCTTTCCTTGAATTTCCATTGATTTTCCTGTGAGCTCCGTCTACTTTTCCTATCCTGAATAGCGTTTCCACTTCTTTATATTTTCGATCTTTCTACACCGCAAAAAATCTCTCCCAAATTTCTTACACAATCTGAAATTATTAAAATCGCAACACATTCGTTTTACTTTTGTTGCACAAATTTAAGCGAATTTTGTATGGACACACGTATGCCAGAATAGCAAAACCGATATACCAAATTCGTTCCAGTGTCTTACCAAGAAAGCACGTCACTATGCTTGCAAAAAACGGACGGACCTGTACTCTCTCGGTATGGCCAAGTTGGTTTGGCAATACAATGCGATACATTGCCAAACCAACTTATCCACACCGAGAGAGTACGGATTCGTCCGTTTTTCGCAAGCAGAGTGGGTTGCTTTCTTGGTAAGAGACTGAAGTTGCGCTTATAGTATTCGTAATTTTGTGCGAATTTCGAGTACGCATTTACTATTTTGGGATACAAAACTGCCATACTATAATCGTATGATTTTATCCAAAAATGCATCATTTTTATACCAATATCACATAAAAAGTTGCTTACGAAAATTGTAACGGCACGTCATACGAAATTCGAAAGATTTTTTTGGTGTAGTTACTGCGCGCTTTAAATGCGCGCAATATTTAAAAAGTTTGTAAAATAATTTTGGTGCAAAAATATGAAGAAACAACGGAGTTATAGCAGTTTGTCGCCGATACCTCGAAAAATGTTTTTTTTCCGGTGATCGCGAATGCTCATCGCTGGATTATCTAAAATCAAAAAAGTAAATAGTTTTGGTTAGTTGATACCTTTCTCCCTCAAATGACGCTTCGTTTTTTTAATTTTATAAATTTTTTCATGTTTTGCATCATTTTGAAGGTAAAAGGTCGATTTTTGCAAAAAGAAACGACTTATTTGTTATTGTAAAATTGAAAAAAAAAAAAAAAAAAAACGAAGCGTCACCTGAAAGCTTTATATGTGTAGAATATGTGTACAAAATTTCAAAACGATCGGTTGAGTAGTTTTTTTTGACGCTGGTCACTGGCTTCAAAAATGACATGTTTGGGGAAACCAATTTAAAGTTTTGTACACAAAAAAAATGAAAATAACTTGAAAAAAATTGGATTTTCTTATAAAATACCTATACAGAATCATCAATGCCAGGTCCATATAGTATATTACTATCAAATAATATCAAATAAAAAAAATTGGAAAAAAAAGGTTTCAAACTTTACCCTCCCCCCTTAAGTCTCTTATATTGCGTTTGTCCTTGCTCATCTCTTGCATTATTGTATCTTTTTCTCTCACCCATCAATTTTAATGTTTCTTTATCTGTCCACGATTTCCTAACTGCTCTTGTTTCATTTCCTAATACCTCTTGTAGCTTTTAATATACTGTGTTATATAGTTGTCTATCTGTCATTCATACTACCTACCTCGCTACCTCTTGTGCTAACGAGTTCCTTCCTTAATGCATTTTAAAAACGTCCCCTTGTCTCTTTATCATATCGTTTCTCAGTATTACATTTATATGTCCTTGTCACCTTTTTTGTTGTCTTGATTATAAAAAAAAAAATATTGGTAAATATTGGATTTTCAATACTTGATCGTGTAACAAATATTGGATTCAATACTTACCAATATTTCTATTCATGAAGGGTGGTTTCTGTTGTCGGTAAACTAAGAATTTAAAAAAACTTCCTATCGATTAATGCTTTAATAACTTAGTGCATTATCTAAATCTCGAGGGTCATTGGAACTCCATTAGAAGTTGTTTTTGTCATCATGAAATCTAAAATAAATATTTTATAACGCGTGGTAATAAACTGTAACAATTGCAAAAATAAAAATTATTAAATTGTAGTTAGCATGAAGTATGCATGAAAAACGCGGTTAAAAGCAACGTTGCAGCAATGCTGTTTCTAGACTATCCCATACTGTCACATATCACTCAATAAGTTTCCGGTCAGACATACGAGGTCTGTCCGGAAAGTATCGGGCCTACCTTTATATCTCCGCGCCATAGTGTTCTAGCGACCCCTGCGGGGCATGAACGTCAACAGTAAAGCCTCACAAACCTGTCGGTTGCTTGCTGAAATCTGCCAGACGTATAGTTCATACGCAGCGTGTCTTGGTTTACAAAGCTATTTTTGAGTTCAGCGGATTTTGTGATTGTTAAAAATGACTTAAAAACAATATCAACGAATTTGCATCAATTTTTATTTTCAATTCGGAAAAACGAGTTCGGAAACTATTCAGATGATACAGAAGGCCTTTGGGAATAAGTGTATGAGCAACACACGAAGAAAAGAGTGGTATAATTGTTTCAAAGAAGGCCGCACTTCTGTTGATAGTGATTCTCGTTCTGGCCGACCATCGACGACAAAAACATTGGATAATATTGAGCGGGTGCGACTTGCGATTGAAGGTGATCGTCGATTAACTGTTCGTGAACTAGAAAATGATCTCGGAATACCGAAAACTACTGTTCGGGAAATTTTGAACAAGATTTTAGGAATGACTTGCGTGTGTGCGGTGACTGGCTTCTTCACCACGATAACGCGCCAGCGCATTCATCGAATCTTGTGCAGCAGTTTTTGAGTAAACACAGTATCGCATTGCTTCGACAACCTCCGTACAGTCTCGTCATAGACCCCTGTGACTCTTGGCTATTTCCAAAACTCAAAAAACCACTCAAAGGACCGCGATTCGATGACAACACGACGGTTGAAAATAATGCGACGAGCGTACTCAAGGCCATCCCTAAAAGTGAGTTCCAGGACTGTTTCGAGAAGTGGAAACATCGGTGGAACGATGTTATTCAATCAAGTGGGGATTACTCTGAACGATTCCACCCACCCGATGATGAAGAATAACGCCAGCGCGGAGATATAAAGGTAGGCCCGAAACTTTCCGGACAGACCTCGTATAGATGGCACCACTGTTGTCAAATCCGTACGATTTATGAATAGTACCAACTTTCAAACGTTAAGTGTCAAAATTTCATGATAACCTGACGTGTAGTTCATAAGCTACAGAGGTTTTGGTGAAGCAACTGTTTCCATTTTCAAAATAATGGATAAATCAGAGTTTCGAGTGTTAATCAAACATTGCTTTTTAATGGTAAAAATACTGTTGAAGCTAAGCAGTGACTTGATAAGCGTTATGGGGACCTTAAGTAAATATCAGAAGGGAATGTGTTTACAATTTTGAACGAATATTTGGGGATGCGTAAGTTGTTTTCGAAGTGGATGCCGCGTTTGCTCACACCCGACCAAAAACAACAACGCGTCAAGGATTCAGAACAATGTTTGAAGCTGTTCGAGCGAGGTAAAAAGGATTTTCTGCGACGGTATGTGACAATGGATGAAACATAGATCCACCACTACACACCTAAAACAAAAAGATCGTCAGTCGAGTGGACAGTAGCTGGTGAAAGCCGTCCAAATCGACAAAAATCTCAACATTGGGCTGACAAGGTTATGGCATCCGTATTTTGGGATTCGCATGGTATTTTGTTTATGGACTATTTTCAGAAACGTAAAACCATTAACAGCGACTATTACATGACATTACTGGATCATATTCTCCAGATCTGGCCCCCTGCGACTGTTGGTTCTTTGCTTACCTGAAAAAAATGCTCCAGGGAAAGAGTTTTGGCTCCAATGACGAAGTGATTGCTGAAACTGGGGCCTATTTTGAGAGCAAAGACGAGTCATTCCACAAAAATGGCATCGAAAAGTTAGAGAAGCATTGGAATGAATGTATTACGCTTGGAGGAAACAGTTGATGAATAAAGTCGAATTACTCAAAAACTGTGTTCTTCTTAGTTAGACCAGAAACTTATTGAGTGATGTGTTATTCATGCATGAGCCATGCTTAAGTCCTGCATTAACCACGCAAACATTTTTCAAGTGGGGTCAGTCTCACACTGATCCTATCAATTCATTTACGTAGAATATTCTCTACTGGTTGTAAATTGATAGAAATATATATATTTATTTAATGAATAGAAAGTCTATTGTATTTGACTAAATCTGTTCTTCTGTATGGCACTAGATTTAATATTTTATAAATAATTTAAAAAACTCTTTCTTCAAACAGTTTTCAATTTTTATAATTTTATTAATATTGGAAAATTTTTAATCCGAAGATACTTTTGAATTTAGATGGTTAATTTTCAAATCAATATTTCATAACTTCTTTACTGACTTGTAGATCAACAATTTTAATCCTCATTCTGTACCACAAGAACTTCGTATGGATATTGATTATACTCCTGTTGACTTTGGAAGTGAGGTTAGAGTACCAGAATGGGATTCATCGATCAGAGAATTTTTTTTAAGTGAAAATAAAGAAGTGAAAGTTACAAACGACTGTATCGCGTATTACGTATTCTTGCAAGAGCAAACGAAAATTTGTGTTGAAAACAAAAAGGAACCTGATGTCATGGTAAATATATTTTAAATTGTTGTAAATAAATGAATTTCGTGTTAACGTCATGGATAAATGGGACCACATGATCGGATCCCTACCTTACCGACTTCCTACCTCCCTTACCTTCTTCTGTACATATTGATGGACATGTATATACAGAAGAAGGTAAGGTATGTAGCAAGTCGGATCCGACCATGTGGTCCGACTGATCCATGGCCTTAAAACTAAACAAAACTTTTAAGCAATTCAAACAAATTTTTATCTAGCTTTACTCAGGTGTTCCTATGATTAAGGAAAACATGATTGTCGGAATTTATTCATTCTCTATTAATTCTGCAACAAGTACGGAGTACGAGTACATGTTGTATACAAAACTTAGTGCATTCAAAACGGATATCGAAAATGGCTTCGAACAGATTAAAAGGATTGAAGAGCAATTAGAAGAGTTTCCTGGCAGTGAATACAATAAACTTTTTGGATGTTAGATGAATCTTTTTTTCAGAAATAAAATTATCTTATTATAATCAGTAATGATAAGTAACTAGCTACCTTAATCTAGTTACTTCAAGTAATTACTTTTTTGGTAACGATGGTGGTAACTAGTTGCTTCTGGGATTAAGTAATAGATCGATTTCTGGTTAAGTTTTTTTTTGGTAAAAATAACTACAAAAATCGTTACTTTTGAAATTTTTTGCATGCATTTATTTATTATGACATTCAATGTAATTAATTGCTTTTAATGCCGAGTATAAAAAAACATTAAAATTCGTCGAAAATACATAGTTTAATCGATTCCCATCAGTAAAGTCATGAATTAAAACACTAAGCGATGTGACTAGATCGTAACGTAGATGTGTCCTCAATAGGACCACATATGCGTCGCACGTAGTGCGAGATATGCACATGATAAAGTAATGAGTCAAAAATATATTTCATATAAATTTTGAATTCGGAAAAAGTATTATAAAATGAATGATAACCTTTTTCTTTAAAAAAATTAGACTTATAATTTACAGATATTTGTGCAAAATCACATACAAAAAAACTAATTCATTCAAAAATTTTGGGTTCATTGTGAACTGATATAAATTGTATTCTTTTTTACTCTAAGAATAAAAATGTCATCAAGTTAATAAAGAATCTAAAGAAATTCTGTCGCCTCAATTTTAACCTCGTACTTTGGAACGAGCAAGAAACGGCATTAATTCACAGACAAAAAAAGAAACCAGGACTTTTCCTTAAGGGATTTCGTCTTTGCATAAGTTTTCCAATAAAAATGTATTTTTAGCATGTGAATCACTTTCGTCAAAAATTTGATCGACATATTTTTCAAGACAAGCAACCAAACAGTAATATCTGACATTAAAATAAATTGAAAAAAGTTCAATTTCGCTTTCTACTAAAAAGAAAAAAAAATTGCACCCGCATAAAATCTCATTTACATGTAATTTATGAAGTCAAAAACAATTGTTTCTTTTTTTACTGAGAAGCAAGATTTATTTTTGTGAAAATAAAATGTTTGCAACACAATTTTTCAAAGCGGTGTTAAAAAAATTCTTTACATTAGGGGCCGTTCACATAATACGTCATATAGTTTATGGGGGGGGGGGGGGTCTGCAAATTTTGACGTGGTGTGACATGTTGGGAGGGGGGTCTGCCCTCTGCGTTGCGTCACACATTAAATGTGTACCCACGAAATTTGAAAAAAAGTTCTGAAAAGATTATCTACAATAATAATTAATAGCTTCTTTTTTTACTGGATTTTGTACGCGTTAACGAAAAATGTTTTATACAATTAAGAGAAATGACGTGACATCGAAAGGGGAGGGGGGGGGGGGTAAAAAATAGCTAAAAATCACGTGATGTATTATGTGAACGGCCCACTACAGGTTGTATAAATTTTATCTCAAAAATAGTAAGAAGCAAGATAAAAATAACGCATTTGTAGATAAACTTGAATTTTCACAATAGCACAAGGCCAGGAACCGTGTGTGTATATTTTTCGAACGCACACATTTCACGCTTTGTTCTGAGTTCAAATTATGTTAATACTTTAAATCATCCGAAGGCCAGGTACAAACTTGCTCCATTGTGGTTTTCTGAAAAGTGATATTCTCAACTTTTATTCAATAAAATAATAACAGCTGAGGAGTTCAATAAATATCCAGAGCTTATTATTCGATACGCAAAATGTCTGTAAAAGTAAATCGAAAAAATATAATGCATTATATAAATATAAATGATTAAATATTATATTAATAAATTGATATACATATAATATTATGTATAGATATAATATTAAACATGGTCGCCTATTCAAGACTATATTATTATTAATTCTTAAATATTATGATTATTATTCATTATAATATAATCATTGTTGTCATTACATATATTATTATGTTACAAGCATATTCCCAGTGAATACTCACAGTTGTTATCTACTCTCTAAATCTGAATCAGTCAAAATCTACTGATTATCAGTAAAATTTGACTAATTCAAATAGCTAAAAAGAAGTTACTGTAAATCAGTCAAATTTCACTGATTACTTCAGTGGAAATCAACTGATTTAATAGTGAAAAATATTTTTTTCACTGATTCAATCAGTAAAAATTAACTGATTTGTCAGTGAAAAATATTTTCTCACTGATAAATCAGTAAAAAGACAGATTACTGATTCAATCAGTGAAAATTCGACTGATTCAGATTTAGAGAGTAGTTGTTACATAACAGTTCTGTAAATATATCGTCCCATAATTGTCATAGTTACAGAATATGAAACATTATGTAACAGTTATGTATTGAGTTGTAAAATCAGAAAATTTTTAAGATATATGAAAGAAAAACAAGAAATGAAACTTTTCTACGGAACCACAATGTTGTAATCTAATACCTGTCTTTTAGCTGATTTAATATATTCAATCTACACTTACAACAAAGCGCAGAACGTGTGAATTTGCAAAAAAGACGCGTTTCTAAAAAAGGGTAAATATAAATATGCGAAGTTAAGCAGTTGTCCATGAGTTAAACAGTGAGCCTTGCCACTTTTTGGATACTACAAAATGGAAGTAATACTTCTCTGTAGTTTATTGATCATCACTAATGGTATGTATGAGTAATTCAAATTGTGTTTATTTATTTTATAAACGTGGATGATTGTCTTAAAGAAACATTATTCGAAATTATTATTATTATATATAATTATAATCCGAAATCTGTTTGACTCCAAATCCAAGCTATTCCAAATAGATATGAAAAAAATTTTTAATCTTAATCCGACTTAATTCGGATTTTTATTATTATTTATTATTATTATAAATATGGCTGGGACCCCGAAGGGCCCCTGATACTTGGGTAATCCCGTTGCATCACCAACTAAAAACCTCATGCGCGACCCCACAGCCCGTGCCAAAGGGCAAGGACCTGGGCAACGTTTTTGGTCTGAATCACGGCTACGTCTATGGAGACGTAGCCCGTGAGAGACTGTCGTTTGTCCCCAATTGCTGGACAATGGCAGAGTATATGGGTGGAAGTTTCATTGTCTTCCCCACATAGTCGACAAAGTGGACTTTTAGCAGGCCCTATATTATGTCTATGGTAAGCGAGGTTGCCGTGACCAATAAGCACTTCTGTTATGGTCTTTACCTCGGTTCTACTAAGTCTGCGCAGATCTGCAGCTCGTTTGGGGTTTAGATATTCCCCCATAAGGGCTTTGGCTTGTTTGCATGCCGTTGCCTTGTACCACTCTTCCTGGTGTTTCTCGGCCAGCCACTTTTTAATGTCTTCTGTGGCCGACCTGTTCGAAATACCTATTACTGGTTCTAGACCAGATGGGTTTTGTTTTTTCGTCGCTAGCTTGGCTAGTCTATCCGCTGTCTCGTTGCCCTTGATACCCCTGTGTCCAGGAATCCAGAGGACTGTGACTCGGTTGTCTTCCGCTAGTTTGTTCAATGCTTCATAGCATTCCCAGACCAGCGTCGAGGTAGTCACTGACTTATCTAGTGTCGTAATGGCCGCTCTACTATCTGAGCAGATGCGGATGTTCCTGTTGCGACCATGATTCTGTGCTGCGTGTGCGCATTGGAGTATGGCCGCAATCTCGGTTTGAAGAACTGTGAAGTGAGGTCCCAGCGGGACCATGAGGCGTGTGTCGCTGTTCTTCCCATAGACACCAGCCTCCGCACCCTCCCTGTTTTTGGAGCCGTCTGTAAACCAGTTGTCTCCGTCCCCTGGGAGGTGTGCGCGACGCACCCTCCAATCTTCCATATTCGACAAGCTTACCTTGTACTTTTTGTCGAAGAGGTACCGTGGAGACGTCCTGTCTCTTACCATTTTCATGATCGGTCTCTTTGCGATGTTGACAGTGGTTTTTAGTTTTTTCGAAATCACTGTGTTAGGGTTTACACCAATTATCCAGGCCGCCTTGCTAGCCTCGGCTGTGATGGTTAGGTGCAGAGGCTCTAGCCCCATTAGTGCTCCCAACGCTGTTGTGGGTGAGGACTTCGAGGCGCCAGTGTTGCCTCTAAGGATCAGCCCTCGAAGTCTTTCCAACCTGGCTATGGTTGTCTTCTGCTTGACTCTGCTCCACCAGACCAATGACGCATACGTTAGTCTGGGTCGCAGAATCGCCGTGAAGATCCACAGCAATGTGTCGGGGTTCAAGCCCCAATTATTGCCAATAGCTCTTCTGCAGAGCCAGAGGGTTGATATAAATTTATTGCACTTGTTATCGAAGTGGTCTTTCCAAGTGAGCTTATTGTCCAAGATAACTCCTAGATATTTACGGCTCTTGGAAATTTCTAGACGCTGCTTTTTCAGTTCCAGTGTTCTAGTTGTACTCCATTTGTACCGCTTGGTAAAAATGACTACGTCAGTCTTACCTGGGTTCACCGAGAGTCCTGTTGTTCTACACCAGGTATCCACAACTTTTAGCGACTGTTGCATTACGCCCATAAGTGCATCCAAATGCATTCCGCGTACTATGATTAGGATGTCGTCAGCATATCCAATGGGGTGACATCCTTGGTCGGTTAGTAGATGCAGTAGTTCATCCACAACTAGTCTCCACAGCAGGGGAGATAGTACTCCTCCCTGCGGGCATCCTGAATCAACGATCCCTTGGAGGGTAGTATTTCCTTTGGTAATCGTGACGTTCCTGTTTCCTAGCATATGGCAGGTCCAGTCAACTACGGCTATGGGGGCTCCTTGTCTTATCATAGCTCTCCTGATCACTTCACTGGATGTGTGGTTAAAGGCACCCTCAATATCCATGAATGTTCCAATAGCGAATCCTTTAAGGTTCATTTGGTCCTCAATCAGATTCACCGCTTTGCTAAGGGCAGTTTCGGTCGAGTGGCCGGCCCTGTAGGCATGTTGATCGCTGTGTAGTGGTTTTACCGTCAGGATCTTATCGCGGATGTATCTGTCCACGAGTCTCTCCACCGTTTTTAGTACGAAGGAGGTAAGGCTGATTGGTCGGAAATCCTTCGAAGATGTCCATCCGTTCTTGTCTGCTTTAAGTATAAATATTAGCTTTGTCCCTCTCCAAGCCTTGGGGACATAACCCAGAGTCAAACTGGCCCTAGCAAGTCTCACTAGCGGCCATATGATGGGTTCCCCAGCCCTCTGCAGGAGGACCGGGTAGATGCCATCCGGACCTGGGGACTTGTAGGGGTTGAAAGACTTCAAGGCCCATCTGACCCTGGCTGGGGAGGCGATCTCCAGGGCCAGCCGCCCGCGTAAACCCAATTGGGTCGCGGGCAGCGGTCAGCCCTTTTGGGAGTTCCACCCCACCTCCGTTGGACCTTTAAAGCCCGGGAAGTGCACCATTGTCAGAAGGGTCAGGGTCTCCCTGTCCGACTCTGAGAACGTCCCGTCTGGTAGTCTTAGGGTGCTCAACATAGCTCCTGAGTTGCGGGCCAGTAATCTGTTCAGCCTGGCCGCCTCCGCGCCCTTTTCAATGTCCGAACAGAAGGGGTCCAGCTTTTATTCTTGGCCTCCCTGATTTCTTTCCTATATGCATCCCTAGTTGCATTGGATGAGTTCCATAGTTCTTCCGTATTGCCTTCCTTGGCCCGTTTGAACCTTTCTCTAGTTTCTTTGCGAAGCTTTTCAAGCTTCCCATTCCACCAGTGGGTCTCCCGCGCCTTCTTGATTTACGAAGGTAAGCAGTTGAGTTCGTACGTAGTGATGATGGGCGACGAGAATTGGTCAGTCGCCCTCTCAAGGGCATCCACGTCTTTGATTTCCATGGTTTTCCCATGGAGTGCAGCTTGTAGGCCTGTGGCATAACGCTCCCAGTTTGTTGTCCTCGGGTTTCTGACCCATGTGGGGCCAGAGGGTGCGTGTGATTCCAGTTCGTACAGTATCTGCATGTGGTCAGATAGAGAAAGTTCGTCTGAAACCCTCCATTTCTTTACTTTATCCCTAAAGCTCCTGGTGCAGAGGGTAATGTCGATTACCTCTTCTCTCACAGAGTTCCGAAAGGTCGGTACAGTACCTGTATTTAGAATATCCAAGTCACTAGTGATTAGATAGTACACTAGGTCCTCACCCCTTCTGTTGGTGTCCGTGCTACCCCACAGCTTATGGTGAGAGTTTGCATTGCACCCCAAGAGCAGGGGCAGGCCTCTTACCTTACAGTAGTCCACTAATGAGCGGACTTCCTTCGGTGGATGGGTCACACTGTCATGTGGAAAGTATGCCGATCCAATGACGAGCCTACCAATTCCTATTAGGTCGACTGAAGCCACCATGAGGTCTCTAGAGCAAAGATCCAGTAGTGAAACGATGTTGACGTTCTTCGCCAGAATGCATGTCCTCGGGTTGGGTGCCTCGGAGTACCTGTAACAAGAAATGCCAGCCCCCCCCCCTAGTCCTCTGATGACATCCCTATTTATCCACGGTTCTTGGATAAGTGAGATGCCTGTGTGCATCACAGCTATGTTTTTCTGCAGAACCGCAGAGGCACTTTTGCTGTGATGCAAGTTAATGTGGATAATGGTTAAGCCGCACGCAGCCATTTAGGGCTGTTCCGGCCTCTCCGTTTCCATGGCAGGCCCTTCCTGTTCTCGGCCACTTACCCTAAAGGCAATCTGGCCAAGATGGTAGAAGGGCCTGTCGTTGAGGCCTGCTAGGGCTCTCGCCTGAGACTCAGGGCCTTGAACGATTAGGAGGTGTTTTAATCCTCCCGTCGCGCTAGCCTCGTGAGGTCTCTCATGCCTGACGATGCGCCAGGATGATTTTTTCAGCGAGGCGTTGAACCCCGCCAGACGCCACAGGACGACAGCTGGGTCCTCCGGCTTCCCGGGGATCCAGGCCGTCGCCTTAAGCATCCCGCCTACTTTCAGATTGGCGCCTTCCCAGGGCCTTGGCTCGGCCACCGTTTTGGTTAGCCATGCTTTGGCCTCTGAGTTGGACGCCACGAAAATAAATACACCTCCCCTGCAAAAGGAGGTCTCAAATCTCGGCCAGTTGCTGGCCGGTTCTTTGTCCAGGGCATGCAACGTGGCCTCCCTGAAGAGTTCGAACTGCTCTGGTGACAGGACCGACTCCGGGTAACCGGTGTCCACTCTGTGTTTGGTGGGACCAGTGGGGTGTGGTGTACTTCGAGTTATTGAAACCTGGTAAGATGGTGAATACGGATCGCTACCGACAACAAATTATCAATTTGAATCATGCGTTGATCGAAAAACGGCTGGAATGGGCCCGAAGACATGGAAAAGTTATCCTACAACATGACAACGCACCGTCTCATACCGCTAAAGTGGTGAAGAACGCATTAAAAGCATTGAATTGGGAAATATTATCGCACCCGCCGTACTCTCCAGACCTCGCCCCGTCCGACTATCACCTTTTCGCATCGATGGGACACTCACTCGCACAGCAGCGCTTCGCTAATTTTGAAGAAGTCGAAAAATGGCTCGTCGAGTGGTTTGCCTTGAAAGAGAAAAAGTTTTTTTGTAATGGTATCCATGATTTGCCTGAAAGATGGGCAAAATGTGTAGAATCCAATGGTCAATACTTTGAATAAAATTTTTTTGAGATCCCCTTGAGAATTAAGTGTTTTCTTTATTGAAAAATCCGGCAAACTGCAACTAACACCCCTGGTATTCCTGAAGTTTTTTTTAGCAATAAAAAATGTTCAAGTACAATACTCATTCAATAATTAATTCTAAAAACCAAAGGTGATGTGAATTTTGAGCGAAACCCTCCATAGGTTGGCTTTTGTGCAATGGAAGCAGCTTAAGTTCTTGAGTGCGGTGTTGCCACATTTTGATGTTACACGTTCAGTCAAGTAGTCGGAACATTTGGCAACACTGCAGATGTTCTAACACACAGGGGAAATACTCTAGGGCTTGGTAACCGTGTAATAAATTTTGAGGTAGATATTGGAGGGTTAAAAATGTTAGGAATTCTAGTAAACACTTTTCGGCTATTTTGATCTTTTATTTCAGTCAATGCAATGCAATTTTCTAATTGATATCACTATAATTTTTCTAGTAAAAAATTTCTCGTTACACTCATGGTTATATTCCGGTAAATTTAACTACTTTAGTCCATTTAACATTACCATATTTCTAGTTAAAGAGCGTAGTTGGATAAGCATGGTTGGACTGCCCCCGCTTGGATTTGATTCATATGTGGTGGAAAGTTTCTACTATTATAAAACTAATTTACCCCAAATAATAACTTCAAAAAAATATTTTACAAAAGTTATAAACAAATTTTGTGATCTAAAAAAATTCGATTTTCTCAAAATTGACTGAACCGATTTTCATACCTCAAATATATATTGTAGAGGGTATTAAGGCAATTATTAAGAAAAGCTGACATTTAATTCCTTTAACAGGAAGGGGGTGAAAAAAATTATTGTAGTTTTGTAACAATTTTTTTTAATCAAAGTTTTTGTTGTAACACCGCTATTTTTTTGCTGTAATATACTCATATCCCAAGTAACAACATATATTTTTTGGGATACGATCAGAGGATTACTTCATGGTTACAAAAAATAAAATATCAATGCTGACCCCTTATATGTATGTAATTACATTAGAACGGGGGGCTAACTTGATTTTTAGCTTATAACTATAAAATAAACATCATTTGAACAATGCACCTCACTCTAATATGATATACAGTTAATATTCATCACTGCCTTCCTTGATCACGGAATTTATATTGTTTTGTGTGAACAATTTACTGAGAATTTCAGCAGGTCTCACGATTTTCGACAAGTATCTCGCATCAACAGATTTCGCAATTAGGTAACTGTGTGCTATGAATGCAGTTCTTTAGACTGTCCTGTCTGCATATTCAAGGCACCTCTACGTGGTGACAGTGGGCAACGGGATCTTCCCGAAAAACTTGATTAGTGAAGTAAAAACTTGATTGGTGAAGCCGGAAAGGACCCATGGGGTTTCGCCTTAGAACTAGTTTCCGAAAGATTGGTAACACGTAGAGCCATTCCACAGACAGTACTGAAGCCAGACCACATAGGAACGTGGTCCAACGTGAAGAACTCTCCACCTCCGAAGATCTGGGGAGAGCGGGAGTGGGAGGCTTAAGGCAAATACGGCGCTGGGGATCGACGGTCTTCCAAACAAGATCCTCAAAGAGATGATCGCGGGATACCCGGAGATCCTCTTAAAAGCTTGTAACTCCTGTCAAGAGGGGAGGTTCTTCGTAGACTGGAAGAAGCAGAGGTTGGTCCTGCTGAGGAAGGGCAACAAACCTCTAGAAGATACCTCATTCTACAGACCTATTTGTCTATGGAAACATTGGCGAAGCTTCTGGAGGAATTGATTCTACAACGACTTCAGAGTCTCTTGGTCATCGATGCTGTGGTGAACATCGCCGCAAATGCACGAAAAGGAACTGGTAAGCGTATGGGATTCTGCGTGTTGATCAGCATTGACATACGCAATGCATTCAATACTGCAAAATAGAAGATTTGCATCGAGGCCATGGTGCAGAAGAAGGTTCCAGACTACCTGTTGCGAATGATAGATGACTATCTAAGTTTCGCGGATAACGCACTTGTCGTGTGTGCCGCTGAAGACGTCAGAATCCTTGAGCTGAGGATCAATGAAAGTCTTTGGCGGGCAAAGCGTTGATTGGATATCTGAGGTCTGAAAATGACCCTTGAAAAGACCGAGGCTTTGTTGTTCACGGACAGGAGATCCTTTCAGTACCCAAGGATCGTTCTCGAAGAACATGAGGTTGAGTGGAAAAAAAGCATCAAGTACCTGGGGGTGCAGTTGGATCGAACGGTTAGCTTCGGCGAACACCTTCAGATCGCAACTTTCAAGGTTATCCAATGGGGAGCAAGCTTGGCTCGGCTCATGCCCAACATTCGTGGACCCAGAGAAGCAAAGAGAAGACTAATGGTGAGCATGGTGCATTCGAAGCTACTTTATGCAGCTCTGGTCTGTGCTGGGGCCCTACAAAACCATGTTATCCAGAGGAGACTGTTCTAAGCTCAGAGAAGTATTGCGCTGAGAATAGTCCAGCATATAGTACTGATGCCAGCGATAAAGCGCAAGCGAAAACAGCTGACAACTAAAGGAGAAAACCAATCTCGTTTCGTGACAAAAATTCGCTGGTCAGTGGAATCTGTCCAAGGAATAATTGAACAACAATATCGATTGCTGGATCATATAAATGATAAAAAACTGCTTCCAAATGTTGGGTTGTATTTTAAAATTGCAGAATTTCTGCACAATCAATTTAAAAATGCGTTAAAATCAGATGCCCATCTTCCAGAAGAACTTGTAAGAAGAATGAAACATCAGTTACATGTAGAAAACACTTTGGCTAATTAAACTGAGGAGAAAGGCTGGTTTCTTAAAAAGCTTATGTTTCAAAGTTTCTCTTCTAACGACCTTTTAGATTTCCCAGAGTTGACAGAAAAGGACCTAAAAATCGTATTCACGGGTTCATATCAACTCTCACAAGCAGTTTCGTATCTGACGGAAATGATGAACGATAATGGGTCCATCAATTTACAATTTGTGAAAGAGCAGACAAATATTTTAATCCAGGTACAGTCAAAACACATTAGTCGGAAGTTATATAGATGTTTTATTGGTTACAGACCAAACAGTATAGGTGTTGCAGGAATTAAAAGATATGCTTGTGAATGTGCCAATGGTCGAAGAACAGTTGGCTGCTGTTCTCATATAGCAACCATTATTTATTATTTATCAGGCGCGAGATATTTGTCGAAAATCGTAAGACTTTCTGAAATCCTTAGTAAATTGTTAACACAAAACAATATGAATCCCGTGATAGAGGAAGACAGTGACGAAGATTAGCTGTATATCATATTAGAGTGAGGTGCATTGTTCAAATGATGTTTATTTTATAGGGTTTGAAAAGTTAGACTTTAGATTCAGCCCAGTTTGGCAGTTCGCCTTTAAATTCCTTATTAGCAACCCAAAAAACCACTTTATACAAAGTTCCCAAGAATGGACTAAAGATTTCGCTATGTTTCCGACCGATTTTCTTCGAATGAGATTGAGAACTCGTGCAAGTTTTTAATAAGATTTAATTCCACGCTTTTTTGTCTTATTCTGCGCCAATTTTAAATCGCCTCCAGAGCCAATCTAATATATTCGAGGAATTCGATTCAAGTTTTCAATCCGACTTAATCCGAGGTTGGAATAATCGGATTGAAACGTTCATTCAAATTTGAAGTCTCGAATTGAATCGGATTTAAAACATGGTTTGTATTAATTTGCATCGATTTGAATTGATAGTGCAGGAAAAAATTCTGATCGAAACTCACACCGACTCTCACGTCATTTTTTACTCATTTGAACTCGTAAAGTATGCATTGACAAATAAGCACCACTGGTTAAAGTATCGGAAATGGGTTTAGTTTTATTATCTTTAAAAGATAAGAAGTTTTGAAACTCAAAAATATGAAAACTGTGAAAATTCTAGTCACAGCTGCTGAAAGTAAAGTACAACCTATAACGGAATTGTTAAGATCAAGTCTGGTAAAACTTCGCCGTGAGATTAATGGGGAATTACAAGATGTTTACTGCATTGGATTTTTAGTTAGTAAAGAATTCGCTTATTCTGCTGCGCATTGTCTTATTCTGGCAAAACAAAAAAACAATAAGGAAGTAGTGCTGGAACAAATTAATACCCTGCGGATTGAAAAAGCTCCAAACGAGAGTTATGGTGCAAAGTCATTTATCCATAAAATCCACTTCTTCATTGTCCATTCGTTTTTTAATGGAAATATTGACATTGGATACAACGCCGACTTTGGAATCATAAAAGTAAGTTTCGTTATATTAAATATTACCATGCCTTTTAACAGAAATTGATAGAAACAAATTCATACGGATAAACTTGCTTCTAGAATGAAAATAATAAAAAATATATAAATTCAATTAAATTTATGAAAAACTGAATTGGAACAACATTTCAGTAATTTCTGTGAAATTTACCAACTCTTTAAGGAAAACTTATCGAAATGTTATTTCAAACCCAGTAATTCTAATTTTTTTTTCATAGGCATACAGAATTATTTTTTCAAATCCAGATTCTTGAATTCCACATGACACAAATTTGCATCAATTTCTGAATTTTTTAAATATATACCCTATCCAATGTTGTTATAAAATTTGTACTGCGCGATTCTTAAACTTTCTTAGATAGTCTCTTATTAAGCTGCATTAAAAGAACCTTCTCAAATTTCTATCAACTTGTATACAAAGTTTTTTACTTCTATCCGAAATGGTCAAGATTATTGACACTTTTGCATATTATCTACTTGCTAAAGTTACCTTCAACGTTTATTATTCCCAAATAACTCTGAAATTTGAATAAATATTAAAAAAAAAAAACATTTTTTTGCAAATGGTGTATTTTAGGAGATATTTAGATCTATCGATTAAAATGGGACACCCTATATATAATGTTGATCATATTTTCAAAACAACTCATTTAAATTGAGACAAATTTATTGTTCCAAACCTTATTATTATTTACAACTATTATTCGTCTTTTTTAGTAGTTGCATTTTTATTTTATTTTTTATGTTTTACAGCTTAATGTAGAAGAGGGTGGGGTACTAGATGAAATATTACCAAAAATAGATTTTAATAAAGATGTTAAAAAAAAAGACAAAGCTTCAGTACCAGAATGGACCAAAGATTTGAAATCATTTATTTTTAAAGAAGATAAAGTAGTTAGATCTATTAGTGAGTGCTTTATTACTCAAACAGATCCGGAAGTTATGAATTCAGATGATAAAATCTGTGTCATGAGTAGAAAGTATACTACAACCAAAGTAAATATTAAAATTAAGTTTAAATAACAATATTTTTTATTCAAGGTCATCAATTCATCCGATCACGTGACCAAATATGAAGGGGAATATATTCATGTAAAATAACTGCTTTCACGAACGAAATATTTTCCTGTAATTTTAAGAAATATGATAAAATACAATTAAAAAGTCTTTTTGCTCCGTTTTTGTAAAAAATTTACAAAAAAAATTTCTCACAGAAAAGATAACTGGAAAAGTTATCGGCAATTATACTTAACTATCAATTTTATGTAAAATTTTTACTGAACGATCGGGAGAGCGAAAAGACGTTACGACTCCAGAAATCATCGAAAAAATCCATGACATCATATTAATTATATGATCCAAAAATGAAAATGGATAAGTTAGCTGAGGCCAAAAGTATCCATTGGGTCAGTAGTTGAAATTTTGCATGAGGATTTGGGCATGAGAAAGCTAACCGCAAAATGGGTGCGGCGTTGCAAACAATCGATCAGAAACGCCAGAGTTCGTGATTTAAAGGATTTTTTTAACCTTTTTAACTGTAATACAAGCATTTTTCGCAACGATTATTGATTTTCCTGGTATATTGGGTACGAAATCATTAGAAACAATACACATTCATTTAATACAATTAAATTAATAAAATTAATTAAATATCAGATATAAGTATTAGGTGCGCAACTAAGTTCCCGCTGTTTGTCAATAGATCGCTTCAGCAGTAAGTGCTGGTCAATTTTGACTTATCCAAAACGTCATGAACCAAGCTTAAACATATAGTAAACAAACCGTTTGGACACATTAGTGATATTGTTCTAGCTTCATATACTTTTGTTTGTGTGAAAATGTCTGATTTTGTGCCAAATAATCGTCATTTGCGGGAAGTGTTGATTTTCTTCTTTCATTCGAAGAAAACGGCGGCTGAAGCGCATCAAGAGGTCCAAAAAGTTTACGGAGATGTTGCTCTAAGTGAAACAACGTGCCGTGATTGGCTCCGTCGCTTCAAAGACGGTGATCTCGATGTTGACGACCGTCCGCGTGAAGGAAGGCCAAAAACCTTCAAAGACGCTGAATTGGAGGCATTGCTGGATGAGGATCCGTGCCAAACGCAAGAAGAGTTTGCTTCAGCATCAGGAGTTACCCGCTAAGTCATTTCCAAGCGATTTCATGCTTTGGGAATGATTCAAAAACAAGGAACTTGGGTTCCTTATGATTTGAAGTCAAGGAACGTTGAGCGTCGTTTTTCGCCTGTGAATAACTGCTTCCGCTGCAAAAAAGGGAGGGTTTTCTTCATCGCATTGTGACGGGTGATAAAAAATGGATTCCTTACAGCAACCCAAAGAGAAGAAAGAAGTCATGGGCACTGCCCGCTCATACTTCTACGTCGTCGGCTCGGTCGAATATTCACGCTGCGAAGGTTATGCTGTGTATTTGGTGGGACCAGGTCGGTGTTATTTATTATGAGCTGTTGAAACCGAACGAAACCATCACTGGGAAACAGTATTGAACGCAATTGATGCGTTTGAGCCGAGCACTGCGCGAAAAATGGCCACAATACGAGCAGAGGCACGAAAAAGTGATTCTACAGCATGACAACGCTCGCCCTCACGTTGCCAAACCCGTTTAAATCTACCTGGAAACGCTCAAATGGGAAGTCTTACCCCACCCACCGTATTCCCCAGATATTGCGCCGTCCGATTATTACTTGTTCCGGTCGATGGCACATGGTCTCGCTGATCAGCAATTCTGCTCATATGAAGACATCGAAAAATGGCTTGATTCGCGGATAGCCTCAAAAGATGAACACTTTTACCGCAACGGTATTCGAGCTCTACCAGAAAGATGGGCAAAAGTTGTAGCTAACGATAGGCAATACTTTGAATGATTGATTTGTGACCATTTTTTCACAATAAAGTTGCATTTTCATAAAAAAAACAGCGGGAACTTAGTTGCGCACCTAATATTATAGATATAAATGAATAAGTTGAGTTTGAAATTTTGGTCACTGCCCACATTATCGCAGGATCACAAGTCGCCTATCAGAAAGGATACGTTGTCGACAGGTGTCCTCGTAGATAAATTTCAAACTCTTATGTCGCCAATAAATGCAAATGAATTCAATAGTTAAAGAATTTGAAAATCTTTCTGTGGAAAACAGACGGTTTCAACTGCGCTGGGATTCGAGACCAGGTCTGCAGTTGACCGGCAATCGAACGACCTGGGCTCGAATCCTAGCGCAGTCGAAAGCGTCTTTTTTCCACAGAAATATTCTCAAATTCTTTAAATATAGATTTATTTGAAACTTGCAGAAAGAAAATATATGATTAAAATATAGTTAAAGGTTATAGTTATTGTTAAGCCATCATTTTTAGTTTTATTTTATGTCATTTTTTTAAAGTTTATAATCTAAGGGATTAAGTTCCGAAAAAGTACTTCCCTCCGATTTTGCTGACATTACGTATACGTACGTATTTTGACGCGCTGATCACGAATATAATTATGAAAATAACCTCATATTTTATTTTCATGGTAAAACTCGTCAAGAAACCTATGTAAATCGTAGTTATTTACATTTATCTTAATATATACATAAAATTCTGGAAAATATAAATGACAAAAGTTGCAGCTTTCGTTAAAATAAACATATTTCTTATCATGTATTTTTGGTCTAAGACTGATAGTTTTCGAAAAAATCGTAATTGAAGTTGACGGAATGCAATAGGCTACATGTTCATTTAAATTGTACCCCTTCTTCACAACTTACTCATAAGAATCGCATTATTTTTAAAAATTGGATATGAAGCGATAAGAAATAAAGGTCGAGCGAAAATAAAATTTGTTAAATACATTATTCTTTTGTTCCAAATTTTTTTCATACAAAAACATTTGTTCGTGAATAAATTACTTTAAACAAAAGATTATCGTCGTGCAGCTACGTACAAAGTTACAGCACAAGGATCGATACTTTCCGTACAGGCTTCATATTTTGCGTATAAAAATAGTTATTTCACATGAATATGAACTATAATTAAGTCATGTGATCAGTTTGTTCTATGCCCTTAAAGCCATGTATGACTTATCCGATTCCTACCTTACCGACACTTTTGTCGTCCTTCACATTTCCACATTAATGGAGATATCATTTTCAACTCAATATCTCAATTAATGTAGAAATTCCAAGAACGAAAAAAAGTGTCGATAAGGTAGGGATCAGACAAGTCATGCATGGCCTTAAACCCGAAAAAAAATTTTCTAAATCGTTTTTTCATTTCCTTTAATCTAGATTTTTCCAGGCAGCCCTATGATTATAAATGATAAAATTGTAGGATTTTTTTCTTACCTTGCTCAAAAGGCTACGGCTCGATCGACGGATAAATATGCAGTTTATACAAAGTTAAAAAGTTACAAAGAAAGTGTAAAGGATGGAACTGCAATTCTAAAGAAGATCCCAAAACTCTCAAAAAAATGTCTATTAAAATATCAACTAAAGCTGGTATTTGGCAACTCGATTGCATAAAAATTGGAATGGTGAAACGCATCATGTTGCTTTTATATTTTTATCAAGTATCCCAGTGAACAATTACATAACAAGATATTATGTATCATTATGTAACAACTGTGATTGTTCGCTTAGATACATCATTTTAATATACATTTCTCCAATTACGCCCAGGATATCAAAGTTGTATACGATCTTTAAATTTTTATTCAATGTGACGAGGCATAAATAACACAGGTCAGCAAATAATGGGTTTGTATTTGTTGTTGGAAAACGAAAGATCATTTTCGGGGTAATTTTTGACGTGGAGTCTGAATCAGAAATCAGAATCAGCCTATCACGTTAGGATTTTGAGAGTTTGGGATTTTGAGGTTATGTGCTCGAAAAATGGGGTTTTTCGCTACTTTTGAGGTTATGTACAGGGCGCAAGAAATTTTTTTGTTTTTTCTCAAATGTCATCATTTAGCACTACTCTTTCCCTTCCAAATGAGCTATTGAACAATCACGAGCGATTTTTTTCACAACAATACGGCCATATCAAGTTTTGACATTTATCCGAACAACCTTATGAGCATTCACATTGACTTTTTGGTGCATACAATTTTGCATTCGAAAATTTATCTTGAAAATTTGTGCTTGCGGGCTTTGATGGTCTGTGAATAAGAATTTACAGTCAGAAAATTAAGATTTTCATTTCTAAGATGGCGGATTCAAAATGGCGGATCGAAATTTATGAAATTAAACGATTTCGCTCTCTAATGTTAATTTTCTGACTGTAAATTCTTATTCACAAACCATCAAAACCCGCAAGCACAAATTTTCAAGATAAATTTTCGAATGCAAAATGGTATGCACCAAAAAGTCAATGTGAATGCTCATAAGGTTGTTCGGATAAATGTCAAAACTTGATATGGCCGCATCTTTGTGAAAAAAAATCGATCGTGACTGTTTAATAACTCATTTGGAAGGGAAAGAGTAGTGCTAAATGATGACATTTGAGAAAAAACAAAAAAATTTCTTGCGCCCTGTACATAACCTCAAAAGTAGCGAAAAACCCCATTTTTCGAGCACATAACCTCAAATATCTCAAAATCCTGACGTGATAGGCTGATTCTGATTTCGGATTCGGATTCTACGTCCAAAATTACCCCGGCATGATCTTTCGTTTTCCAACAACAAATACAAACCCATTATTTGCAGACCTGTGTAATTAGGTATAAATGTTTTAGGTGAACGAAAACTTTCATCCTGTTTCTTCTTCATGAATTCTGAAACATTTCTAGATTCGAACAACTTTATGCTTTTTTATTAGATAAAAAATTTAATTTTTGTTTTATATTTTCATGTATTCTAAATTTTATATCTGTACAGAAAAATTAATAATTTTCCGCCAGTTAAGTGCTTTAATTTTCAAACATCTTTAACAGCTGGTCAGAACAAAAATTTTCTGTAACCTTTAAAGTTTCATTACTTTCATTTAAAATCAGTTGACTATACCAAACATTGATATTCCGAACATAATTTTACAATCTTATTATTTGTAATCTTCTGAAATGCTATAAAATTTAAGTGCGCATAGAATAGATAAGTTTCCTAAAGCAAAAGTATTGGAATTTATTTATTATATACTTATAATAAGTGTGTTATTGGATAGAAGAGTATAGTATTGGGTTTTAATCAAAAGTATATGGTGCATAATACTTCTAATTTCTTGTGATGTGTGGAAATATATGAAAATACTATAATCCTATTATAATGTAATCTTTACTTTTATCCATTTTCTATGGAATCAAAATGCTGTCAAATTAATAAAGATCCTGTAAAAAATATTTAGTTTTCTGAATCAATCCAAACAAAACAAAGATTTAATGAAGAAAATTATAATTAAACGTTAAAAATAAATTGCAAAAGATATTTCAGCTTTATCTAATAAAATGAGAAAAAATTGCATCCACAATAAAATTTTATTAATCTATTTTATAACGTAAAAATAATTGTTTCTTTTTATGTTAGAGATTCAAATGTATTTCTATAAGAATATATAGTATTCGACTTTTTTTCGATTTCACTTTTGATTGTTCTCGCTTTCTTAATACCTATTTTCTCTTTGTGATTTGAAATCCCAAAATAGAAGACAAGATTATTAAATTTCAGTTTGAGAATTTAATTAAATTTCTCTACTGAAAGAGAATTTTGTTTATTCAAAATTAGGATACATCTACATTAAAATTAACTTGCTTCTTTATATTAAATTTAATAAAATTTTCAAAACTATAAGCTGAAATCGATATGGCATGAAAATGCGCTCACATTTCGTCTGCAGATTAGTAATAATTTTTAAACTATCTATTTTTCTACAATTTTGTCGAATATGGCTTGCTTGTACCTGGCCTTCAAATGATTTAAATTATTTAATCTAAACTCAGGACAAAGCATTGAACGTGTGCGCTTGCAAAATTCAGGCGTACTGCCAGGTTTAAATACTATTGATAAAAGCGAAAATGCGAATTTTTTAAACAGTTTTTACAAAGTTTTGCCTCGTTCCAAACATAGCAGCATGAAATTCAAATATTTTCTCTGTGGCCTTATGACCATCACTACTGGTATGTCAGAGCTATTCAAACTTTTACTATTAATTTTATGAATATTGATAATGTCTACAAAAACTATTTTATTCATTAAAATTATTATTAATTGGTAGTAATTACGCAGGTCGACTAAACTTACCTAATTTTTGTAACCAAAGACCGGATTAGGTGTCCCGAAGGATTTTAATGTTCTAAAAACAAATACGGTGTCGAAATTTTTTCGAGCACGTCAGGATTTCGAGATATCTTAACTTAAAAGTAAAACAATGGCCATTTTTATCCATATTTGATACAATATAAGATGAGCAGCGAATCCTTCTTCTCGAAATTGCTTAGGGCATCACTTAGTTCGTTTTTTTGCATTTTATTTCTATTTTTGGTCATCGAAAATCGAAAACGGTTAACTCTCTAAATCTAAATCAGTCAAATTTCCACTGATTGAATCAGTGATTTGCCTTTTCACTGTTAAATCAGTTAATATTTACTGATTCATCAGTAAAAAAAATATTTTTTACTGTCAAATCAGTCAATTTTCACTGAAACAATCACTGAAATTTGACTGATTTACAGTAACCTCTTTTTAGCTATTTGAATCAGTCAAATTTCACTGATAATCAGTAGATTTTAACTGGTTCAAATTTGGAGAGAATGTTGGCTCAAATGAGGATAAAAATGGCCACTTTTTTACTTTCAAGTTAAGATATTTCGAAATTCTGACGTACTGGAAAGATTTCGACGAAGTATTCATTTTGAGAATATGAAAATCCTCCGGAGACATCTAGTCCAGTCTTTGGATACAAATTTTGTAGGCCTGTGTTTTTATTGAGACTAGAATATTTTATTTCGATTAAAAAAAAAGTATAATTATATCAATCAAATTTTATACTCGAGTTGCAGCAATTACATTTTTTCAAGCGCATCTCAGGGATAGAATATTATTTATTTAACCAAATTTTAACATAATTTTGATTATTTTTCTGTCAAAAGAATCCAATATCAATCAAATCTGTAAATCTTCTTTAAAAATTATTTTTATATCTTTGTGTGAAATTTTCAAATCTGGGTAACTGTAATTTATTAAATTATTCAACAGAATAACAAATTTTTCAGTTAAAAGAAAAGAAGATTGTCTCAAATATAATGAGATAGGTGTAGGAAATTCACCGCAATTTATGAAAGATCTACTAATATCAAGTTTGCTAAAACTTCGACGTGAGATAAAAGGACAATTACAGGACGTTCACTGCATTGCATTTTTAGTTTCTGAACATTTGGCTTACTCTGCTGCTAATTGCCTTGCTAAGGCAAATCTCAAAAACGATGAAAAATATATTTCAAGTGAAGCTGCCACTTTGAGACTTGAAACACTTTCAAATGGGAGTGAAGGTTCAAACGTACTTACGTATAAAGTTCTGTTCTTTATGGTCCATTCGTGTTTCGAAGGTGATGAAACTAAGGGATATAAAGCCGATATTGGAATGATCCAAGTATGTCTTGTCATAAAAAATATTACTAAACCTTACGAAAAAATGTGATAGAAAAATAAATCTATCCGACTCGATCTGTTTTCAATTTGAAAATAATATGAGTTCTTTTTACTAAATTTTTTTGACAGAAATGATAAAAATTTTATACAAATTGCCATTAATACGAACCAAATAGGTGCTCCTTATTGTATTCTATCATA
The DNA here is from genome assembly GCA_030998225.1 of Diplolepis rosae. NCBI lineage: Eukaryota > Metazoa > Arthropoda > Insecta > Hymenoptera > Diplolepididae > Diplolepis > Diplolepis rosae. The sequence goes on from JAPYXD010000736.1 coordinate 3,609,262, forward strand.
TATTCCAAATTCTCAGGAAGATATTTTATATGCGAAAGAAGTTATTTGGGAAAAGTTCCGAAACCGTTAAACCTCCGATTCTTTTCAAACTATATATGCTTTCGTACTATTGTACATAGGGTGAAAAGTCCGCGGCCTCATATAGAGATTGCGTGACTACATCAACATTCTTATGTTTATGCAGTAATAGCAACCTCCACTAGCCTTCAATCAAAATTTCATGACATTCCAAAGATTAGTTTACGAGTTACAGTCATTAGAGTGACGCTACTTTTGCTGTTTAAGAAAAAATGGATTCCAAGAAATTTCGTGTTTTGATTAAACATTGATTTTTAATGGAAAAAAATACTACCCAAGCCAAGAAATAGTTTGATAAATGTTATGGCACATCTTCTTCGTCGTATACAATAGTAAAGAAGTGGTATCTCAGATTTAAACGTTGTCGTACAACTATCGAACGTGCTGAACGATCAGGTCGTCCAAATGAGGCAGTTACTGAAGAAAATATCAAAAAATTGCATCGTATTGTTTTGGATTATCAAAAAATTAGAGTGAGTGAGATAGCTGACATGACAAAGGCATCAACAGAATGCGTGTACAATATTTTACATGAACATTTGGGTATGAAAAACTGTCTGCGCGATGGACACCGCATTCGCTAACAATCAATCAGAAGCAGAAGCGTTTTGATGATTCGGAGCGTACTTTGGCGTGCTTAAACAAAATTTTTGCGTCGATTCGTGATAATTGTTGAAACATGGATCCATTATTACACACCGGAGTCCAATAGATAGTCTGTAAAGTGATATCAAGCAGGTCAAAGCCGACCGAAGCGCACAAAGACACAATGTTCGGCTGGCAATGTTATTTCAAGGGTAGGATAATGTTAGGAGACCGTTGAAAGTAGTGCATTTCGCTTTAAGGAGATTATGTTAAAGAATAAAAATTATTTCACATACAAGAATCGGTTTTTTCATTGGGAGGCCGCGGACTTTTCATCCCATGTAGTACTTTGACGTACTTATTACGAATATGATAGTGAGCTTTGGCGCAAATTTGGATATCATGACAAAATCATAGTTTTTTACGTTTATCTTAGAAAACTCTAAAAAATATTTCAAACAAAAGCTGTTCATCACATCGTGATACACATTATATGTTAAATACATTTTCACCGTACAAGTAACAGATATTAAGGAAACTGCGAATTTTTCATGATCAGGGCGTCAAAGTACGTGAGTGTAAATAGTGTCGAAAAATCGAAGATTACCCCTTTTTGAAATTACACCTTCAGTTTTCTCTAATATAGCATCCTAATTGTCTATTCATTACTAAAAATTATTACAAAATTCTTCTATCCGAGAATGTGATAGAATTCGGTATCAATTTTTTTTCAACAGAATCCATGTAATTTAATTGGATGTTTGCTTGGAAATAATATTTTAATTGTATTCAAATTTTTTTTCAAATTTGGATAGATAATTACAAGGTGCGTTCCAAAATAAACGAGACTGAGCTAAAATAGAAACGACAGGAGCTTTGTTCTGATAAATTCGAGTTTATTTATTCAAAATAGTCCCCTCCGGCCTCGATACACTGTTTTGCGCGATCCAAAAGCTTTTCGAAAGAGTGTTTCAGGTCATTGACCGGAATATCTTTCAGGATGTCGGTACAAGCCTTTTGGATGGCCTCTACGGACGCAAAACGTTTTCCTTTCATGGCCAAATGCAATTTTCCGAATAGGTAGAAGTCACAGGGAGCCATATCAGGCGAATATGGTGAGTGATTGATGGTTAAAATGCGATTTCTAGTAAAAAAATCAGTCACAAGAGTGGATCGATAAGATGGTGCATTATCATGCAATAAGCGCCAACTTCCTCCTTTGCGGTATTCAGGCCGAATTCGACGAATGCAATGTTACAAACGCTTCAAAACGCCAAGATAGAAAATTGCATTGACGGTTTGGCCCGTTGGCACGAACTCCTTGTGGACAATTCCCTTGGAATCGTAAAAACAAATGAGCATCGACTTGATTTTTGACTTCTCCATACGCGATTTTTTGGGTGGTGGCTCGTCTGGGGCCTTCCATTCGGCACTTTGACGCTTGGTTTCGGTTTCATACTGGAAACACCACATTTCATCACCAGTTACAATGTTGTAAAGGAAGTTCTCGTATTTTCTCGCCTCTTTAATGATGTCTTTCGAATGTTGAATTCTGAGCAATTTTTGGTCATCAGTTAACTTGTGGGGAACAAAACGTGCACAGACCTTTCATAAGCCCAAATGATCGGTTAAAATGCGATAAATCGATGTTTTGGAGATATTCAACTCGATTCCATGAATTTCAAAGATGACTTCGGCTCATTTTTGATAAATTCACGCACAATTTCGATGGAGTTTTCGGTGATCACTGATTTTGGGCGGCCCGTATGTTCATCGTCATTTATGTCCTCACGACCATCTCTGAAATGTGTAAACCACTCATGAACTCTGGCACGAGATAGACAATCATCGCCATAAACTTTGTTCATCAATTCAAATGTTTCGGTAAACGTTTTACCAATTTTAAAACAAAATTTGATATTAGCTCTTTGTTCGAAACTCATTTTTGTATCGATGACACAAACACACTAACACTTTAGACGCAATAACTTCGCTTCCACTGAACCGAATGTCATGAAACTGTCACTGGAAGTCAGGGAGGCATATAACTTTCCAACGCACTACCTCATTCACAGATGGCGCCACCAAAAAAATTTTTATGACAAAAGTCTCGTTTATTTTGGAACGCACCTTGTATTACTTGTTAATCTTTTGTGTGCTTTACAATGATTTGCAGCTTGATTTACGAAACGTTCCTCAACCAAGAGGACCTTTTCTAAAACTTGATTTAGACGCTAATGTTGGATTAGAACATGAGGTCGCCACACCAAGATGGAATTCGGATCTAAGTTCAGTTACTTTAAATTTTAGAAAAAAGGTTAAACCTATCAGTGACTGTTATGGGAGGTTTGATATTGCAGATAGCGCCAAGACAATATGTGTCAGGCATAAACATCAAATTACAACTGAAGTAAATATTTTGAAAATATTTGAAATATTTTTCGCTAGCAGATGAACAAATTCTGCATAAAATATTATATGAATTTTTCACATTTAGATTTTCCAAGGGAGTCCGTTAATTATAGGGAGAAGTGTTGTAGGAATTCTTTCCTATTTTGCTGTGACCGTATCACCTCAAGCGAAGCCAAATCACGCAGTTTATATGCGTTTGAAAAGTTACAAAAAAAGTATTCCAAAATACAATGAAAAGATCCAAAGACTCCGGAGGGAGTTAGAAAAATATCCTCCTGAAAATCAATGTAGGTAAAGATTTGGTTATTCGATTGGCGCGAAGGTAGATTTTGTATGGGGGGGGGGGGGGGGGGGATAAAACGAAATAGTGCGAAATTAAATCCTTTTTTAAACTTATTCAGTTTCTTGTAATTTTTGAGGTCTCTGAATTTAATTTAAAAGTTAAATTTTTAAAATCAAAATCTCTATTTAACTGTTTATTAATCGTTTTAGTTTTCAAAGAAACAACTAATTCCGCAGTTTGTAAAATTGGAGAATGTTCAAGAACGCAAGAGACGCCTGAAAACAGTTCGCTACAATCTATAGAGAGAACTTTAAGATCGAGTCTGGTGAAACTTCGACGTGTGATTAATAAGGAAGAGCACCAAGTTTACTGCATTGGATTTTTAATTAGTAAAGACTACGCTTACTCTGCTGCTCATTGTCTATCTCTGGCACATTTCAGTAACGATCATGAATATATGATGTATCACATTGACAACCTGCAGGTTGAAACACTTCCAAATGCGAGCCGGGATTCAAAAGGAAATATTTACAAGTATAAAGCTCTGTCCTTTGCAGTCCATTCGAATTTCGAAGGAAACAGTGAAATTGGATATATAGCTGATTTTGGAATCATCAAAGTTAGTTTTTTTATAATATAAACGTTATTGAGCCAAATTGTAATATGAAGGTCCCAATTCTTTTTTTCTCCATGTATAAAATCTGAAGCAGATTGATCTTCCGTTTTCTTGAAAAAATCGCATTCGATATGATATAATTTCAATGAATGTTTTCATTTTTTCTGAATCTGAATTAGTTGAAAATGACTATCTTCAAAACAAAACGTTAATCACTGATTCTGATTAATCAAGTAATTATTTGTCAAACTAAAATTTGGTTTCATTAACAATTATATGTTTTTTTTGCTAAGGGAAAAAATGGTGAAATCTTTTACAAACGTTGTGCAGGATTCTCCTAGGACTGGTCTAGGCATACTTTTTAATACCAAAAACCATCTCTCTTGAACGCCTATACCGCTGACGGAACCATCTTTCGGCTTTAAACTTCGCGAGCGGTGGGTTCCGGCTTGATGTCGCGTACGACTCTTCCGTCATCTCTTCACACGAAATCCATCCCCCAGACGATGCTCACAGCACAGCCACCTAGCCCGCCAACCCACGGCACGCGCAATTGGGTTCAGGCTTCAATGAAGATTTTTTTCCAGGCCCTACCCATTTCTCAAACTCCTACACTCATCGAGATCCTTAATCCTCATCACTTATGTCCAGAACTCCTCAGACTTAAGAATTGAAGGGACCATCGTGTCGCAGGTGAACTCAGCACCCACCACCCGACACACAGCCCCTATTACCCTGCTCCACTTGTCACAGACGAAGTGTGTTCAGGGAGTTCCAACTCCGGTGGAATGATGCTAGAGTTTCTTCTCCCCGCTTCTCTCTAGCTCTCCCGCACGCCCCTCACAGCGAGCCCATATTGCTCCAAGTTTCCCCTCTCCGGCGCGAGAAAAAATCGTCCGATTATCCGATATACTCTATCTTGCTTTATGTAAATTTCCAATCTCGGCGTGTACGCGCTCTCTTTTCAACGTATTCCTTTCGGTATTTTGCTCCCACCACTCGGATGTACGCAGATATACGCGAGAGTGGAATTGAGTGGAATAAGGTGCAGTGCGGTGGTGGGACGTTGCAGTACGGTGGTGGGACGGTGGAGTAAGGCGGAGTAGCTAGTTCATCGGGAGGGCGCCACTAAAATTTCATGTTACACGGAGTCTTATGAGAGTTGAACCCCCTAGAGTGTATGCTCGGCATCGTCCACGGGAGAGCTGCAGTAGCCACACGCCCCTTCATCCATTTGAGCTTGGGCGGGTAGAGCCCGTCCGAGATACCTAGGGCCATGCGGCCTATACTCCCGATCTTAAAGCGAAGCTCTTCCGCATCCGACAAGTCGGTGAGGCGGAAGGCACGCAAGCTTACTACCCACTTGTTTTCGCATACTCCCATCACCAAGGATACCGGCTCAGAATAATTGCCGCCACCTTGGCGGGCCACAGAAGACCGAGTATCTCTTTCGAGAGCGTGAGCCTCTGTTGAAGCTATCGGCACCCGGGTATTGAAGCAGATGCCTCCAGACTTCGTAACAGCGGGGTCCCCGTGAAGGCTACGCACGTAAGATCAAACATGATCTTCACTCCCGTCGATAGTGTTAACTATTCAAGTATGGTCCTGGTTTTGTTATGAAACCCATTTGAAATTTTCTGACAAAAAAGGGGCACCGAAGCGCCCCAATTATGTTAGCCTGTTTCTAAAATTTTCTGACAAAAAAGGGACGCCGAAGCGTCCCAGTTTATCTCAGCCATTTCTATTCTAAACTTGATTATATTTTGTCTTCTGCTCCTAAGAGCGCAAGCGCCCAAGATGACTCTATAAGAGTCGATTGAAGTCAGCTATTTTTGTTTGCCTCAATCACTAGCACCATTCACGTCTCTCGTAACATTTAAAAAGCGGACCTGTTGGTAGCTTGCGGTAGACCAGAAGTTGCTCCACTACTTCACCTAACACCGCGAAGAGGTTTGCCTGCCGGTACACGCGAGTTACTAGTACTCCTCAAAGACGATGAGTGCACACGGTCATTTTCAGAGCCGTTTTCCTTAGCAGTGGTTTCGCTAGACACGCCCCTTCATCCATCTTTTGAAGAGTTTCAGGTACGCGTACAGGATTTTTTTTCCGGGGCAAAGGAGAATGCATTTATACACGATGTGTGAGACTCGGCCGAAACAATATCCACTAAACTCAAAACTTCCCCACTTCCTCGACAGACAATGACACCGGAATCGTCTTAGCATTACTTCAGGGTTATTCTCTATGGGCGTGATACGCCGAGCTTCGGCGTATTGTCCCTAGGATATGGTCGTTTCGGAGCTTATCCTCTCTTGCGGAGCCAAGGTAGCACTGCGATTTCCTTGTGCGGAACCCTGCACCGTGCCCTTACTTGCCGCACCTACAGCAACTCCTGCTTCGGTCAGGTCTCCGGCAGCCCGCAGCTATGTGGCCAAAGCCAAGACAGCTTAGTGACACCGTATGAGAGATATGACAGCCTGCCTCTAGACTTCTTGTGGATGACTTCCTTCACGCAAACCTTTTTCTCTTCTTTGCTGACATAGGGATTCTTTTTGTGGAGCTGAAAGGTCTCCTGCAATATACTTTTCAATGGCGACTTTCATTGAATTTCCCCCCTCCCAGTTCACTTTGAGAGGGGGCCATTTTTGTCTCGTGCGATGTTTGTAGAAGGAGTCAATGTCAAGGGCGCCAAAGGCGTTCCGAGACCGAAGACGAAGTGATGCAAACATCGTAAATACATACAAGAGGTTCTTTTCCGCTGCAGCTTATATAAAAAGTATTTTTTTTAGCAGAATATTGAAGGTCCGTAGCCGTATTCGTAGATGACGTTTAGGATGGCACTTGGCTGTAACCAGGAAACTGGGCCACCCAGTAACATTTTATCAGTTTTCACAGTATTTATTACTGGATTTTTTTTCAGTGAAACCTTCTGAAAACACGTATATCATAGAAAAAAATATATCCAATTCGATCGATTTCTATTCTAAAAATAATAACTATGTTTGTGAATGTTAATTTCAAAACGATTCATCAAACCCCGCGAGAATTGCGGATAGAATCCGTTAAAAAGTTTATAAAAAGGCGCTGTTATAACTTTTCTCAATAAAAATTGAATTTCGTGCCTCAAACAAGACTTAAATTTATATCTATTCCTACACACAATTCAACAAGGTGTTTATCCCAAAACATAATTCAAAAACATATAATGCTTCGCAGCTTGATTTACAATCTGGTCCTGGTCCAGATGGACCTTTCCTGAAAATTGATTTAGACTATCAAATTAAATTGGAAGATAAGGTTGGAGTAATAGAATGGACTTCGGATTTAAGTTCATTTAGTTTACAATATTTTGAAGCAGTCAGACCCATCAACGAGTGCTTTCCAATTGGTAATGGATTTACTGCTGCGGTTAAAGTAGATAAAATCTGCATTGTTGACAGAGAGCTATCACCCACTGAAGTAAATATTTTAATTGAATGCGAATATTAATACATTAAGCTCAAGCTTAAGAGGAACTTTTGGAAATATTATATGATATTCTTTAATTTAGCTTCTGGATGGGAGTCCTGTACTTGTAGGAGATACAGTTGTAGGAATTTTTTCCTTTCCTGTTATAGAGAAAGTAAATGATTTGAGGCAATATTTCACAGTTTACACAGCCTTGCGAAGTTACAAGTCGAGTATTAAAAACGCCGATGAAGTATTTAAGAAGATCGCAAAGGAGCTGAAAAGTAGGAAGTTTAAAAAACCTTTGACCTTTAAATTTGGTGATTCAATTGCATAAAATTTGAAATTGCCAAAAAATTTTAGTCATTTTCATGACTTTATTATGTATTCATTAAATAATGCAAGCGTCTATAGAATAGACAACTTTCCTGAAGCAAAATTATTCAATTTTATTTATTTATTATACTTATAATGAGTGTGTTATGGGATCGAAGAGTAATATAGGGTTAATATTGGGTTTTAGTTAAAAATATAGGTACATAATACTTTTAATTTTTTGTGATGTGTGGAAATATACGAAAAAATATATTTTTTAAACAATTCATTTTGAAGTTTGTTCCTATTATAATGTATTTCTTATTTTTATGCGTTATTCAGGAAATTAAAATTTTGTCAAATTAATAAAGAACCTGTGAAAAGTATTTTCTTTCCTGAATCAATCCAAACAAAACAAAGATTTATTGGACAAAATTATAATTAAACCAACGCAGAAGAGAAACGACGCAAAATTTTTTCAGACACTAACAATAAGTAAAAAAATTCATCTAGTTAATTAATTTTATTATTTTTGGAATTCATGGAGAATAGTTACATTTGGAGACTATTTCTTTATATCCCGAAAATCCCGTTGATTTAGAATTGAACAAAGATAATTTTTGTAACAAAGACATATTCTCCCTGAGGGTTTCCACCTTCAATAGAATGTTTGTGACTATTTCCTCTCTACCCAAAAACCCCATCGATGTGAGATTGAACTTCTGTTTTTGTGAAAGTTAAGTTGCCATTCCTTCGCTTCTTTTCTTCTAAAAAATTTAGAATTATTTCTCTGAAAATATAATATTTGCGGTAAAGTTTTTAAAGCCCTTTCAACAAACTTTTCTACGTTAGATGTATTATAAGTATTATCTTCAAAAAACTCAGAAGTAAGATAAAGAAATGTGTTTGTACATAGATTTCAATTATTACAATATCATGTGACTAGGTATCGCGCGTGTATTTAGCAAAGACATTTTGTTCTGAGTTTAAATTATGTTAATAAACCAAATCAGTTGAAGGCTAGCTAAAAGATGATAAAATTAAGCTCTGCATCCGTTTTTTATCTGGCCCTGTTCGAATTCTAAGCAGCATTTAGAGAAATAAGAACATTTATTTTTTGCCAGGTTCTACCCGAAGTATATTCAAGAAAAAATATTTCCTACCCTGGAGAAAGTCCGGTTTGAAATTCAATTTGAGTAAATTAGAGCCATTCGGAAATCTGTTTCCGAACCATTCTGAACCAATCCAAAAAACTTTTTGTATCTCGTTTGATGATGAAAGGTCGAAAATCAGTCCCATTCAACTCTATTAACTGCGCTTTAATCCGAGGTATTAGTCCGAATGAATTCGAGGTCGAAATGATTCGAAATAAAAATTCGGGCTGAATCAAATCGGGTTGATTTTCATTAAAAACTTGGTTCTGATTAGTTCGGATTCATCCAGAATGATGACTCGGATTGAAGCGGAATGAATCGGATTGATTTTTGACCATTTTTCATCAAACGAGATACAAAAAGGTTTTCGGATTAGTGCGGGGGGTGGGTTCTATACAATTCAGGTGAGATTTGAACAATTAAAAAATCCTAATTATAGTAAAAAAGGAATTAATTAACCCAAATTTTCAACCAAAAATATTTATTTATGCAGGAAAATTTCTGGGGAAACTAAAATTTTTCCTTGATCAGCTTACCCACTTCGTTTATGCTTCTAACTATAGAAGCGAAAAATTGTATTCATGTGTTAAAAGAGTATTTAGGTTTTATGAAAAGTAGGATTCATCCACATTAAAATTAACTTCCCTTTTTATAGTGAATTTAATACCATTTTTAAAACTATAAGCTGAAATAAAAATGGAATGAGAATATGCTCACTTTTTGTGTGCAGATTAATAGTAATTTTTCAAATTATCTATTTTTCTGCAATTTTTTCGAATGTGGCTTGCTTCTATCCAGCCTTCAAATAATTTAAATTATATAATCTAAACTCAGAACAAAGCATTGAACGTGTGCACTTGCAAAATTCACGCGCAGTACCAAGTATAATACTATTGTAAAAATCGGAAATGCAGAAGAACCAAGCAGTTGTTTAACATTTTTCACAGAGTTTTGCCACGTTCTAAACATAGCAGCATGAAATTCAAATATTTTCTCTGCGGTCTTATGACCTTTACCAGTGGTATGTCAGAGTTATTTTAACTTTTATATATTTATTTTATAAATATTGATAATACCAATAAATACATCAATTAATTTCATACCTTAAAATTAGCATTAATTATTATTAAGAAAATAATATTTTAATTCGATTGAAAAAAAAGTATAATAATATCAATCAAGTTTTCTGTTCAAGTTGAAGCAATTACAATTCTTCAAACGGTTATCAGGGATAAAATAAAACATCACTTAATAAGTTTCCGTTCTAACTAAGAAAAATACAGTTTTTTCTGGAAATTCGACTTTATTTCCCAACATAGTTTCTCTCAAGCGTGATACTTTACTTTCAGAATAGGCCTGAGTTTCGGCAATCACTTCTTTATTAGAGCCAAATCTCTTTCCCTGGAGCATTTTTTCAGGTTAGCAAAGAGCTAATAGTTGCGGCGGGCCAGATCAGAAGAATATGGTGGAGGAGGAAGCAATTTGGAGCTCAACTCATTCAATTTGTGGAACAGGACTTTCTTCTCTTGCATGTGAGGCCGCTTTTTCTTGATTTCTACGCTCAATCGATCCAGTAATGCTATGTAATAGTTGCTGTTAATGGCTTTACCTTTCTTAAGAAAGTCGATAAACAAAATACCATACGCGTCCCAAAGTAGGGATGCCATAAACTTGCCAGCCCACTCTTGAGTTTTTGGTCGCTTTGGACGACTATCACCAGCTGCTGTCCACTCAGCTGACGATCTTTTTGTTTCAAGCGTGTAGTGGTGGATCCATGTTTCATCCATTGTCATATACCGACGCAGAAAATTCTTTTTACCTCGCTTGTATAGCTCCAAACAGCTTTCTGAATCCTTGACGCGTTGTGGTTTTTGTTCGGGTGAAAGCGAACGTGGCACCAACTTAGAAAACAACTTACGCATCCCCAAAGATTCGTGCAAAATTGTGTACACACTATCTTCTGATATCTTTAAAGTGTCAGCTATCTCACGGAACTTTAATTTACGATTTCCCAAAACTATTTTGTGGACTTTTGTTATGTTTTCCGGAACAAATGCTGATTTTGGGCGATCAGAGCGTTCAGCGTCAACAGTATTTTTTCCCATTAAAAAGCAATGTTTGGTTAACACTCGAAATTCTTTTTTATCCATTTGTAACGTCCTGGTTACTCACCTGTTATTATTGGATCTATAATCTAATTCATGCGGTTTTTTTTCAAAATTTGAACATTTATTTAAGAAAAACATGTACAATAGTATTATTCAAAGTATCGCCCATCTGAAGCTATGACTTTTTCCCATCTTTCTGGCAATTTGTGGATTCCATCCCAAAAGAACTGCGCCGGCTTGGCGGCCAAGAATGAATCAAGCCAATTTTGGACACCATGTTCTGCTGTGAACCGTATTCCAGTGAGGGCGTTCTGCATCAACCGGAACAAATGGTAGTCAGAAGGAGCAAGGTCTGGGCTATAAGGCGGGTGGGGTAAAACTTCCCATCCACTGTTTTCCAAATAGTTCTTAACCGGAATAGCAACATGGGGCCGAGCGTTGTCATGATGGAAAATTATTGCCTCGTGTCTGGTCGCATATTCCGGGCGTTTATCGGCTATTGCTCTCTGCAAACGGATTAATTGTGTTCGGTAGCGTTCTCCATTGATGGTTTTACTCGGTTTTAGCAGCACATAATACAGCACACCCTTCTGATCCTACCAAATACAGAGCATTACCTTCGCGCCATGGATATTCGGCTTTGCCGTTGATTTGGCTGGTTGACCGGGTTTCACATATGATTTTTTACGCTTGGGGTTGTCGTAATGGATTCATTTTTCATCACCAGTAACAATCCGATGCAAAAATGACTTCTTTTTGTGGCGTTCCAGCAACATTTCGAACATGCAAAACCGCCTTTCAACGTGTCTCAGCTTGAGTTCATGTGGAACCCAATGTCCTTGCTTTTGAATGTATCCAGCTGCTTTTAGACGTTTTCAAATGGCTGCTTGAGTGACTCCCAAAGATTCTTCGAGCTCTTCTTGTGTTTGGCAACAATCTTCATCGAGTAATGCTTTCAGTTCTTCATCTTCAAACTTTTTTGGCTGCCCAGGACGTTCTTCGTCTTCTAAGCCAAAATCACCACTTTCAAATCGCGCAAACCACTTTTGGCACGTTCGCTCAGCTAGAGCATGTTCACCATAAACTTTCACCAAAATATGATAAATTTCGGCAGCAGTTTTCACCATATTAAAGTAATGAAGAACTCCCCGCAAAAACACTTTTTCAGGCACAAAGTTCGACATATTTGAGTGGAAAAAAATTATTGTTGTTTACGCTTCAAATGAATGACATATACTGAAAAAGACGCACGATGACAGTAGCTTTCCAACGCATGTTCGGAATATTGGAAAGATGGAATAATAATCAAGTTCCGCCATCTCTTAGCAAACCGCACGAATTAAGTTATAGATCCAGTATTATATTTGTTTCTCCTCGTTTTTGATCGAAAAAGAGACCTAAAAGATTTCTCAACCGAAACAGGGACGAGGATAACCAACGATAAATAGTGATTCGAATTTAGATTTATTGGCCCCCTTATTTATTTAGATTACAAGAGAATGCGAGAGAAAGAGAGAGAACAAATCGTTGAAAGTTCCGTGTGGGGAGGAGGTTACCCAAGTAACACAAGATCATCTATTAGACGTCTAAAACAGCTTTTTGGTGTCATTCGATGAGTTTTAGATTGTTTAAAGAGCTCTATTAGAACTTCTTGAAAACGTATTCCACTCCAATTTAAAAAAATTGTATTTTAGATACTAAAAAATGGGCTTAAAGTATTATTTCCATTGCTTTTTTAGTTATCTGTCTCAAGAGAAGTATCTGTTTTACATTTTTTGGCTTTTATTTGTAGAAAATCTCATGTAAAATATCACTTTTAAACCATTTTTTAATATCTAAAATACAATTTTGCATACCTCTTCTAGAGTCCTTAACCTAGAACTTTAGAAAATATTGTCTTACCTGTTCTAGCAGAGTCTTTAATTGTTGTCTAAAAGGCGATTTTCGTAGCGTCTTGAAGAATAGATTATCGCAAACCTGAACAAGTTTTTAACAACCTCTAACAGAGACTCAATTAAAAAGGACTAGAATACGTTTCTGAGAAGCTCTTCAAACAATCGAAAACTCATTTAATGCCATTCCTCCAAAAAACGATATAAGGACGTCTTGTAGATGCTTTTTACGATCGCCTTCTAGACTCCAAAAATAGTTAAATTAGCGGCCAATTTAAGCTCTACTAGACGTCTAATAGCACTTTCAGTGGAAAATCGGAACGTCTTCTAGAGCTCTGCCGTTTTTCCTAAAAAGCTGTGATATACGCGCCTTAAGGGAAGGTCCTTCACTTCAGCGGAAAGATCGGGCCTATTTTTCGGAAATAAATTGCAAAGGATCTACTAATGACATCAACACAAATTTTTTTGATTCAAAGATACATCTTTTCACTTTAAATCTGTATTTTTGCAAATTTTCAAACATGAATTCCACGACCTTGGAACGTCTTTGAACTTGTCGCCACCAAAAACAACATGGGTGTCATTGTTGTATCACATCGACCAGTTGGGTTATCTGAAATCAAAAAAATGAAATATTTTTTGATTGAGGCCGGTATTGGCTATGATCGGTCGGAATGAATTTTACACTACATCAAATTTGTTTAAATAATACAATATTAAATTAAAAGTTTGAAATTTCACCTAATTTTTTGACCTATTGGGGGCTATAAAAATTTAAAAGATTAAAATTTTGAAAATCGTGCTCGGCCGATCATAGCCAATACCGACCTCAATCAAAAAATATTTCATTTTTTTGATTTCAGATAACCCAACTGGTCGATGTGATACAACAATGACACCCATGTTGTTTTTGGTAGCGACAAGTTCAAAGACGTTCTAAGGTCGCGGAATTCATGGTTGAAAATTTCCAATAATACAGATTTAAAGTGAAAGGATGTATCTTTAAATAAAAAAAAAAATGTGTTGATATCTTTAGTAGATCCTTTGCAATTCATTTCCGAAAAATAGGCCCGATTTTCCCGCTGAAGTGTAGAACCTCCCCTTAAGCCGTATACCTTAACGATAGAAAAATACTCAATTTTCCTATCAGTAAGATACTTGTCCGAAACTAACTTAAAAGTGACTCGAGATCTCTCAAAAACAGTACCGTTAGAACGGTATGGTCATGCGTCCTTTTCTGACACACGTTTAGACATCGGAAAAACCCTTTCCTTGTCTCACCCCTACCACAAGCATCTTCCCTCTCCCCGCTACTCCCTTGCCCTGAAACAGACATAACTCCTAGGAGATAGGAAAAGTGAAAGCTGGGAAGGCGAGGAAAAAGCGGGGGAGGCAAGTAGACTCTCTCAGCGTCTACCCCTTCTCGATCGGTCACTACCAACAGGGAAGAAAAGGATGCAGCGACGCTAGCCATAGGATAGAGGAAGACAGCGATACTTCCTCCTTCCAAGAAGCTAGCAAAGTCGCAGAAGTGTTCGCAGAACGTGGACGTAAACGGCCCCCACTATAGATGCTTCGAGCTCATTGTGTCTTCCTCATTCAACCAACCTATGGCAGTGGAGCGAGGAAGAAGCCATGAGCTGGTAGGGTCCATGGCGGGGGCCGTTTACGTCCACGTTCTGCGAACACTGCTCCGACTAGTATAAGGTTTTATCCCCTACCCAGACTACCACGTTAGGACCTTATCAGCTGCTTTAGACGTCTAATAGATGATCTTGTGTTACTTGGGTACTAAATCTAGGCTCACTAATTATTTAGAGAAACACCGTACAGGTGTAGAAATTCTCGGATGTCGTCCTTCGTATAAATCCAAACACCTGGAGGTTTGAAAATCTTGAATAGGAGCCTTCAGAAATTCCAAACAGGAGCCCCTTTAAAATTCAAACTGGAAGCTTTTTATTCCGAACTGGAGCCTTTTTAACACGTTCCGTGCCACGTGGGACGTATACGACCCACGCCGCAGCCTGAACGTAATGACTTCAAAAAGTCCGGCACGGAACGTGTTAATTCTGAATTGAAGTCCTTTTAAAAATAGAATTTGGAGGAGACACTTATAATCCGAACTTATTTAACAATTGAACTTCGAATTTTTTAGTTGTGTTCGCGGCTTTTACTCTCTCGAGCAGAGTACGTCGTTGATAGAAGCTGACAGGTTACTGTTGAGTAGAGTAACGGTGCGGATGAAAGCTGAGAGGCTACTATTGAGCAAAGTAGCGGCGCGGATGGAAGTTGGCAGGTTACTGAGATTTTCCAGAGGAACAAGTGTTTTAATAGACCTTTTTCTGGTCGATACCTTCCTGGCCTGTAACTTTGTTGGTCAATGTCATCCTAACATCCACCCCTTGATTTAATTCCTTTCAGGAAGAGGGGAAAAATGTAAAGAATAAGTCTTCTCTCTTGTTCCTCGATTTTCCTTCTTCTCGTGTCAGTGAATCTTCAATTTCACTCTTTTGCTGCTGCGGCAGGTGTTAGAAATTTTTATGCATACGACACATTCCAAAGGGGGTTCCCTAATTTGCGCAATTTCGCATCGTCTAGACACTTACATTTTTCTATGGTCAATACATTCAGAACCTGACGCTTTAAAAAAATAATTTCGTAAAGGCTTTTTATTAATTTTGCACAGGTTATTACTGTGAATGAATATTGACGGTCACAGAACTTGACACATTGTTTTGAAAATGACAAAATTTGCTTCACCAAAACCTCTGTAACTTCTGAACTAAACGTCAGATTGTCATGAAATTTTGACACTTAACGTTTGAAGGTTAGCACTATCCAGAAATCATATGGATTTGACAACAGTGGTGCCATTTATATCTTAGGCCGGAAACTTATTGAGTGATGTGTTATTATCTATTTAACCAAATGTTAATATTATTTTTATTATTTTTCCGTCAAACAAGTTCAATATCAATCAATTCTGTAAATCTGCTTAAAAATCAAATTTTATATCTTTATGTGAAATTTTCGAATCTTGGTAACTGTTTATAAATTGCTTTATTTGTAATAAAAATAATAAATTTTTCAGTCAGAAAAAGAGAAGATTGTGTTAAAAATAAAGAAGAAGGTGTAGATAATTCACCGGAACTTACGGAACATTTATTAAGATCAAGTTTGCTAAAACTTCGATATGAGATTCAAGGACAATTTCAGGACGTTCACTGCATTGCATTTTTAGTTTCTAAAAATGTGGCTTACTCTGCTGCTAATTGCCTTGTTAAGGCAACACGCTTAGAAAATAAAGGATATATTTCAACTAAAATTGATACTTTGCGCCTTGAAACGATTCCAAATGAGAGTCAAGCTACTAGAACGTATAAAGCTCTGTTCTTTAAAGTGCATTCGTGTTTCGATGGTGATGAAAGTGAGGGATGGATTGGCGATATTGGAATAATTCAAGTATGTCTTGTCATAAAAAATATTAGTAATCCTTCTGATTAGATCTGATAGTAAAACAAATTTACCCGACTTTTCAAATCCTATAAAATCAAAGCGAATCCAGTAACATCCTAAATGTCTATCAATTTCTGCAAATATTTTAAAATAACTTCTATCCAAAAATATGATTGAATTCGTTATAAAAATTTTTGTAAATAAAATTCATATAATTTTATTTAATGTTTGCTTGGAAAAAATATGTTAATCAAACCTTTGTAATTATTTCTTTAAATTCATTCTTTAAATTCAAGTTTGAAAATCTTTTCTTCCAAAACAAACAGTTTTTATTGGACACTTATTAGAAATTTTGATAGTTAATTGTTTGTTTAATCATTTGTGTTTTTTTTTTATTATTTACAGCTTGATTTGCAAAATATTGATGAACCAAATGGACCTTTTTTAAACCTTGACTTAAAGGTTGATGTTGAATTAACAGATGAGGTCGCCATACCGGAATGGAATTCTGATCTGAGTTCAATTACTTTAAATTATAAAAAACAAGTTAGATCTATCAGTGAGTGCTATACAAAGTTTAAAATTCATGAGGACACCAAGAAAATATGTGTTGAGCATCAACATGGAATTGAATTTGAAGTAAATATTTTAATTCTGATCGATCGATTATATTTTTGACTAACTCATGAAAAAATACTTTGTAAAAGAATATATGAATTTTTCAAATCTAGATTCTCCCAGGAAGTCCATTGATCATAAGGGGAAGTGTTGCAGGAATTCTTTCTCATTTTGCTAAGAAATGTTCACCTTATTCGTCGAAAAACCACGCAGTTTATGTGCGTTTGAAAAGTTACGAAAATGATATTTTAAAACCCACTAATAAGTTTAAAAAACTCGAGAAAACGATAGAAAATTATCCTCCTAGAAATCAATGTGAGTGAATATTTGATTATTCGATTTAGTAAAATTTGGAAGCAACAAGCAAATCATATCATGACCTTAATTTTGATTTGTTTTAAATTAAACTAAGCATATCATAAAAGAATAAGATTCTTTGATTTTTATAAAAAGTTGCTAAACTTAAGTGGCTAAGAAATGATTATTTGAATAATTTGTTGCAATAACTTCTAGCGATTCTTCTCACTGAAATAAGCTTTTAAGGGGGGAGCCTCATGTACCAGGGGTGTTAGTTGAAGTTTGCCGGTTTTTTCAATAAAGAAAACACTTAATTCTCAAGGTAATCTCAAAAAAATTTTATTCAAAGTATTGACCATTGAATTCTACACATTTTGTCCATCTTTCAGGCAAATCATGGATACCATTCCAAAAAAACTTTTTTTCTTTCAAGGCAAATCATTCGACGAGCCATTTTTCAACTTCTTCAAAATTGTCGAAGCGCTGATCTGCGAGTGGGTGTCCCATCGATGCGAAAAGGTGATAGTCGGACGGGGCGAGGTCTGGAGAGTACGGCGGGTGCGATAATATTTCCCAATTCAATGATTTTAATGTGTTCTTCGCAACTTTAGCCGCTTTAGCGGTATGAGACGGTACGTTGTCATGTTGTAGGATAACTTTGCCATGTCTTCGGGCCCATTCCTGCCGTTTTTCGATCAACGCATGATTCAAATTGATAATTTGTTGTCGCAATGAAAAACAGTATAGCTGAGAGAACTATATTTTGGTCCTCAGAACCAGAAAATATTGCTATCAGACCAATACTACGGTATGGTCCTCAGAACTATACGAGTATAGGTGAGACAGCTATACTGGTATTCCTAAAAGTCATATTGCTCCGCGAAGGATACAAGTTCGTTGATATGATAATCCCCAATCTCTTAATTTTCTCTTCACCCACTCGTCCATAGCAGTTGTGGATTTTCACGTGTAATAAAAGAATACGCGATACGCATAAGTTATATTTTAAGCAAAGAGAAAATGTCTAACAAATCGACAAACGTCTCGAACAAATGACACTTCTTTCTCACTTCGAGGTTAGAGTCGCGTGCATGCGAAGTAAGGTATAGGTAACGCGGCAAACCAGTATAGTTGTCCCACCTATACCAGAGACACTATATACCGGCATAGGTCGGACAGCTATACTTCTATCGTTGCACGAACGAAATTATATTGGTGCGATGGCAAAATACGCGTTTCGGTGTGTCACGCATTCATTTGAGCTACAATACCAATATCGTATAGTCACGACAGGTATTTTACTGAACTCAAATTCTGTATAGTTTTTTGGATTTTTCCCATGGCTTTTAAACGTTGGCAAATTGCTCTTCGGGTCACATTTAGTGTTTGTGCCAATTGTTGTTGCGATTGGGTTGGGTCTTCATCCAATAACGCCTAAAATTCCTCGTCTTCGAACTTTTTCGCTGCACCAGGATGTTCATTGTCTGTTAAATCGAAATCTCCACTTTTAAATTGACGAAACCATGTCTCACATGTTCTAATCACTGGAGCATGTTCACCATAAGTTTCTATCAGCAATCGATGAGCTTCAACTGCTTTCTTCTTTTGATGAAATAAGAAAAGCAACGAATGCTGCAAATGCGATTCACTTGGAACGAAACTCGACATATTCACTGAGGTAAACAACTATGATGCTATTATTTTGGTAGAATGTAATTGTGTATTTTTGAAGGTTATTGTCCGAAGAAAAATATGACATAGATGCCAAATCATAGAAATGTATACATATCTGTAGCGACATCTATGAGTAAAACCGGCAAATTTCAACAAACACCCCTGGTAAACGACTGTTTTTTTTTTGAAAATTGTTTCCAGGAAAATGAGAACATTTATCAAATCGGAATAATGTACTAAACAAAGTATTTGAGATTTATTTGATATTTAAAAAAACCAAAATGGCGGCGCTACAGCTGCTCGAAGTCAGCTCCTTCAATTTGCGCCGAAGAACGCCCAGGTCCTTGTAATTCACTAAAATCAATGAATCAAATTTTTTTGATTAAAGTTACTCCTTCCGCTTTCAATGAACTTAAATATACCAACAATAAAAAAACATTCAAAATTTGGGGACATTCAAAAAATATTAAAATTAATTTCACATGAGGTTCTCTTCTTAAAAGCCCGATTTACATTTTTTCACGTAGTAAATTCTACATCAAATCCGTAGAAAATATTTTCGTACCCAAATGGATAGAGACCGATTTTTTAGTCTTCCCTAGTGTAATTTTCAGAAAGGATGTCACTTCACTTTTTCCCGTTCTATTCCGCCTCAATCTGTTTCACAATCAATCCAATCGATCCGAAAAACGTTTTCAATCTCGATCGATGCAAATCAGTTAGAAATCAATTCGATTCAATAAGAATGAATCTAACTCATGTTTTCAATCCGAGTCAATACGAAACTCGAATCTTGATTGATTGAATCGGATTTAAAAATGTTTCACGTTCATTCAGATTAAGTCGGATTGATTTCAAATTGATTTTGATCGAGTGAAATTGAAGACTTTCTTTTGAAATGTCTTGGTTTGTCGCGAAGATAAATTTCGTATTGGGGCGGAATAGAACAAAATAGTGCGAAATGAAATCCTTGCAGAAACTCATTTAGTTTCTTGTAGTTTTTGAGGTCTCTAAATTTAATTGAAACGACAAAATTTTTTGAATCAAAATTTTCCAGGCTGTTAAATTTGAATCTATTTAACTGTTTGTTAATCGTTTTAGTTTTCAAAGAAACAACTAATTCCGCAGTTAGTGAAATTGGAGAATGTTCAAGAACGCAAAAGACGCCTGAAAACAGTTCGCCCCAATCTTTAGAGGAAACGTTAAAATCAAGTCTGATAAAACTTCGACGAGTGATTAATAAGGAAGTGTATCAAGTTCATTGCATTGGATTCTTAATTAGTAAACAATACGCTTACTCTGCTGCTCATTGTCTTGTTTTGGACCGTTTCATTAATGATTTTGCCTATATGCGCCAACAAATTAATACCCTGCGGGTTGAAACACTTCCAAATGTGAGTCGTGGTTTAAGAGGATTTATGTATAAAGTTCAGTTTTTTCTTGTCCATTCGCATTTCAAAGGAAATAAAGCAATCGGATACACTGCTGATTTTGGAATCATCAAAGTAAGTTTCTTCATGATGAACATTGTTAAACCCTGCGGAAATATATGATAGAAAAACGAATTTTTTTATCCAATCTCTTTATATTCTGAAAATAATTTATTAATTCCAATACGATACATCAATTTCGGCAAGAATTTTGGATAAAATCTGTACACCAGTTCATAAAACAGGACTGCTATAACTTTTCTTGATATACATTGAATTCAATGCCTCAAACAAAGTTTTATAAAGTTAAATATGTGATGCGCTCTGAGAAAAAGACCCTAAGCGCCCCAACGGTAATTTCAGAGGATAAAACATGTAATTTACACAGAGCATGTAATAGTAACTAATACAGTATTATGTACAATCATTATAATAGCAATCAACAACTATTATTTTATGAGCAAACTTAAAATAAATAGCAATTAGTGATCAATAATCGATAAAACAATATATAAGGCAACTATTCGATAATTAAAACACTCGCTTCTATTTACTAGCGCTTATTATTATAAAAAATCACAATGGCACAAATTTTCATTTATAATTATCTTTTGATCATCCATAAATAATAAATAATTATTATTATTTGTTATATATTAATAAATATTTCATGTGAATAATAAAATAATTGAATTTAACAAGGAAGCACATGAAATAAAAAATATTCGACTTCGCTTTAATATCACTATTAGAAAAAAATTCAAAATGTTGACGCGAGTAATACTTTAATTGATTATTGATCATGATTGCTATTTTAGTGAAATTAATACTAATCCCAATTGTCTTTTTCTTTGTGACTTTTGGAAGAGGGGCAACTGAGTCTTTTTTATTTTCATCGATGCAAAATCGACCAATTTCTTCGCACAAATACAAAATCCATTTTTATTTTACATAACCCGTAAGTTGTAATTAAATTAACACTTTTACGTCAGAAAACTGTGCGACATTAAACACAACTGATTATTAACGATATCATCGAGACATAAAGGACGAAAAAAGGGCTTTTCTAAAGCTCATGGTGTAGTCGGTGCATTTATTTCTAATGCCCGAAGCGTTCCGGAATTCGACCGCCTCACGGATGCGATGAGCGCGACGTGCACGGTGTGCCCACTCCCATGTATTTTGAAGGGGTACGTACAGATGGTGGCGGGGCGAATGAATTTATATCAGCAACATCTAGGGGTCGTAGCAGGGACTATATTGCACGAAAACTACCCATCCCCCCTCCACTTCAGATCCAGTAATGAAGAGCGCGAAATTTTCGCCATCCCATGCGAAAATGGAAAAATTCGGATTTTATTATATTTGAGGCTACTTTGCATGGCTTAAATTGGCTTTGAAGGGGACTGGAGTTTTATCTTTATCGACAGTTAAATGCGGATTTCAAACTGAACGACAAAAATACTTTTTAATGCAAGCTTTCTTACCGGGTTTTGCAATATGATAATACGTAATGAATTTCTATACACAAAACGAGAAACCAAGCCTTTACGAGTTTTATTTTAGATTCAAAACAAAAGTTATTGGTGACTTACCCGATTTGAGTTGGCTAATTGTTGGCACATTAGGTATTAGCACTTTATAGATCGAATTTCATTAGAATCACTTGAAATCGCTATGAATTTTAATCAATTAAAACATGCAGACAAGTGACAACATGTCGACTCCGCACGACGTTCGTTTCGATGACACACTAGCGGCGACTAGGGGGCGTAGCAATTACTATTTTTATTTCGCCACTTGGCCTATAGGAGTGGGCACACCGCGGCGATGTGTGTGTGTGCGTGAAAAGGGGCCATCCCTATACCACGTGGACAAATTTTCACCACTTTTAAACCCCCCAACTCTTTCGTAGCAGTGATCCACGAACGTGGGAGCTGGCGGCCCCCCACCATAGACCCCACCAGCTCATGGCTTCTTCCTCGCTCGACTGCCATAGGTTGGTTGAATGAGGAAGACACAATGAGCTCAAGGCACCTATAGTGGGGGCCGCCAGCTCCTACGTTCTTGGATCACTGCTTCGTGGACAAACGTGGAATTTTGACGAACACCCCCCCCCTCCCCATTTGATCCCCGTGGACATATTCTATGAAAATATAGATATTAGTGGTTTGCAAAAGCTAGGAGGCCAAAAGGAGCGATGAATTGACTGAAAATTCGGATTTACTTGAGAACGTGAGCTTAGACAAGGTTTGAAGTCCAAATAAAAATTCGTGAAAATACCAGGGGTGTTAGTTGAAGTTTGCCGGTTTTTTCAATAAAGAAAACACTTAATTCTCAAGGGAATCTCAAAAAAATTTTGTTCAAAGTATTGACCATTGGATTCTACACATTTTGCCCATCTTTCAGGCAAATCATGGATACCATTGCAAAAAAACTTTTTCTCTTTCAAGGCAAACCATTCGACGAGCCATTTATCGACTTCTTCAAAATTGGCGAACCGCTACTCTGCGAGTGAGCGTCCCATCGATGCGAAAAGGTGATAGTCGGACGGGACGATGTCTGGAGAGTACAGCGGGTGTGATAATATTTCCCAATTCAATACTTTTAATGTGTTCTTCACCACTTTAGCGGTATGATTCAAATTGATAATTTGTTGTCGGTAGCGATCCGTGTTCACCGTCTTACCAGGTTTTAATAACTCGAAGTACGCTACACCACACTGGTCCCACCAAACACAGAGCATTGTCTTACGGCCAAATCGATTTGGCCCTGGAGTCGATGGGCCGACCTAACCAGGTGAAAGCCATGATTTGTTCCGCTTCGGGTTCTCGAAATAAATCCATTTTTCGTCCCCCATGACAATTCGATACAGAAAAGATTTCCTTTCGAACCGTTGAAGCATCATTTCACAAATGGTTTTTCGATTTTCAATTTGTCTATCGTTCAGTTGGTGTGGTACCCATTTTCCATACTTTTGGATTTTTCCCACGGCTTTTAAACGTTGGCAAATTGCTCCTCGGGTCACATTTTGTGTTTGTGCCAATTGTTGTTGCGATTGGGTTGGGTCTTCATCCAATAACGCCTGCAGTTCCTCGTCTTCGAACTTTTTCGCTGCACCAGGATGTTCATTGTATGTTAAATCGAAATCTCCACTTTTAAATTGACGAAACCATGTCTCACATGTTCTAATCACTGGAGCATGTTCACCATAAGTTTCTACCAGCAATCGATGAGCTTCAACTGCTTTTTTCTTTTGATGAAATAAGAAAAACAACGAATGCCGCAAATGCGATTTACTTGGAACGAAACTCGACATATTCACTAAGGTAAACAACTATGATGCTATTATTTTGGCAGAATGTAATTGTGTATTTTTGAAGGTTATTGTCCATAGAAAAATATGACATAGATGCCAAATCATAGAAATGTATACATATCTCGAGCGACATTTATAAGTAAAACCGGCAAATTTCAACTAACACCCCTGGTATTCTTAGTTTTCCACGTTCTCCTAAAATGAGATCGCTGGAATGACGAAAAATTCGGTGTACCTCGAGTACACCTTGTCTCATTTCAGTATATTTTTCGCAGATTCAGAAGACAGTGTGTCCACGTGGATTCTAACCCAAACCCTCCGGCCCCTCTCGTGGAGAAGCGTGGAATTTTGCCATACCCCCCCCCCCTCCCCCCTAAACTGTCCACGTGATATATGGATGGCCCCAGAGAGCGAATAAACTGTCAGCACAAATGTAGGATATTAAACGCGTTGTTACTTGCAAAATATTCAAGGAAAATTACTTCTGACTACAGATAATTAAAGAGCAGTCTTTATTTAATCTATAACGATCATCATCTAGAAATCGATTTTTGGATGCTTAGGATCTTTTTCTTGGAGCACGTTACATATATTCCTAGGGATAATTCGATAAGGTTTTTATTGAAAAATATATAATGTTTTGCAGCTTGATTCAGAATCTAGTTCTTATCCAGTTGGACCTTTCCTGAAGGTTGATTTAGACTATAAAATTAAATTGGTAGATAAGGTTGGAATACTAGAATGGACTTCGGATTTAAATTCATTTGATTTAGAATATTTAAAATCAGACGGACCCATCAATGAATGTTTACCAAGTGGTAATAAGTTTACTGCTGCGAATAAAGCAGATAAAATTTGTGTTAATAAAAGAGGGCTATTTCCGACTAAGGTAAATATTTTCATTGAATCCAAATAACAATACTTTTAGATCAAATTTAAAAGGGACTTTTGTAAAATATTATGGTTTTCTTTAATTTAGGTTCTAGCTGGGAGTCCTGTGCTTGTAACTGATAGAGTTGTAGGAATGTATTCTTTTTTTAGTGAGCAGGAAATAAATAAAAAAGTGAAGCATTTCTTGGTTCATACAGCATTGGGAAGTTATAAGTTGAGTATTGAAAACGCCAATGAAATATCTATGCTGATCGCACAGGAACTAGAAAATGGTAAGATGAAAAGGCCTTTGACGTTTCAATTTGGTGATTCAATTGCATAAAATTTGAAATTGCCAAATAAATTTTGTCGTTTATATGTCTTTATTATGTAAACCCCGTGTGGAAATTTCTAGTTGGTCCCTCGCGAGGCCTCACGTGATTCTCCCCTTTACAATAATGGCCCCACCATTGAGGCCCCCCAAAATAATTTTGCCGTAGATTATAATAATATAATAACAATCTAATTTTCATTTTTGAGTTGTTTTTTTTCATTTTCAAGTTTGATTATTGGATGTAGAAATATTTTTGGGTCGAACTGTTGGTGCAAATACTAGAGGCTCCCGTGAGGGCCAACTACTGTTTTGAATAATAGGACGCCTTCGTGGGGACTCGAGAGTGACAATAGTTTAAAATGGCCAAGCGTGGCAATTTCCACACGGGACATGATGTCAATTTTAATTTTTCTTTAATTTTCTTGAGGATATCAAAGTCAAACATAGTTCGTAGGTTTTCATACAAAGTAGTGAAGCATAAGTGGCTTCTAAAAGAGTAGAAGATGTTTTAGATAATGATAAAGTAAATTGATCGCATATTTTCTACATGAAGCAAAATATTTTTTAACAGTAGTATAGAATAAAATATCTTTTAAAAATCTATGGAATTTCGTCACATTTTGTTTGAACCGAAATCCTGGTCTAACATTGATATTCTAAACATTGTTTGGCTAATTTTATTTATAGAAATCTCCGTTAATTCTGTATGTTACGTACAGTTATATTAAATAAAGTAAATTGTAAAAGGCAAAAGTGTCACCCTTTATATGTTTTATTCTCTATTCCAATCAGTACGTGGAGCTCGTTCAAACTGCCGAACTTAAACAGTACGGATTTTTTTATTTGTTTCAAAACATTAGTGTTTAACATACTGATGTGTCGAATCGATTAATGATATATCGAAGTAAATAAAATAAAATAATTATTACTATTAGAGTTATCAAAAATGTTTACAAACATCTTAAATTTAATTTTGTTGTATACATCAATTTATGAAATTGACATATTGCCTTCGACTTATAGTTGCTTATCGCAGAATTTCATTTGCTTTCGTCTTTTAGTAATTTTCTAAAAAGTATTTTTTTCTGTGAAACAATTATTCTGTGATTACTATTTGAAAATTTGAATTCTCATATATTTTTCCAAATTATCTGCATGAAAATTAACAAAAACTGTAATTTTCTTCTTATATAGACAATTTTATACTAACATTACTTAATATTGTCTAATATTATCGTCATAAACTCTAATTTAGTTTCATATTTATTTTACATTTGTCATGAAATTTAAGCATTTTTAATACAATATTATTAAATTTTAAATATTGTCTATTGTGATAGAAAGTGAAAGTTGTATTGAACCTCAACTTTTAATAAACGTTAATGTGTTGTTAGATAAATTAAATTCAGAGTTTATAAATGATAATCTTCTGAGCATTTATTAAGGTATTCCCTATTATTTTAAAAACATTTCTTTATGACGGATTAATATAATTAATATTATTTATTAGGCTAGTGAAAAATTTGTATATGCTACTGCAGTCGATAAAGTAAAATATTTTTATTAATCACGTTTGTCAAACTTATTACAATATTGGTACAATTTTGATACATTAGCATATTTAATTTTATTCATTTTATTATTCAATACATTTATTTGACAAATTTGCATTTTCCAGTCTTTAATTCCTTTTTCAATTTCGCGCACCAAGTGCTTGGGCGTTGCGCCTGAAGTCGCCTTTAGCAGATTTCAAGGACAGACACTATATTTAAAAAATTTTTAGCGATAATGAAAAAAATCTTTTTAAAAAGTTCAAGGTACAATACTGATACCGCTGCTGAATGTATGTTAAAGATATGTGCTGCAACCTTGTGCAAGGAAAGTCATGTAACTTACCTTATTAACATTCACGTTCTAAAATTCACAAAGGTAATGTACAGTAAAACTTAAATGTTCCTGTTTAACAGTTTTTATTGCCCCTACTTATGTCTAATATTTATTAAAAAGTTTCATCTGAGATTGTCTATCGCAAAAAGAATAGTGAGCAATCAGATAAAAACTTGACATTATTGGAATGAGTTTTCATAAGAAATTTTGCTTACTTTCAAGTACTAAGATAAGGTAAAAAACAACAAGTTAATCAGGTAGAAACTTCCTCGCTGACTCTAGTGAACTAAATTTCTATCTTTTTTCATGCACGAGAAATCTCGTTTTTGCCAATCCAAGCCTAATTGAAAAAAACACATTCTGCCTAATGATTTGAACATGCAAAAAATCTTCTTTCATCAAGAAAATATTGTATTATTACATAGGCCCAGGACTTTTCAAACAACCCAATATATACAGGATCTACAGGAATCAATAGGATGAAGTCGATCATATAAATGCAACTGTGGAGGACCTTGTATGAAAACATCTACAAGATCCTATGCTGATGCATAGGATTTTCTTTTATAGGTTCCTGTAGATGAATCATCACTACTGTCCTATATTACTGGATTAGATTTTAAAGTATTAGTTCCTCTAAAATGAACCTATCTAGATTTAGAAGGCAGTTTTAGTAAGCAGGGCTTCTTTTCGGAATGTTCTTTCTCCTCTTCCTTATTGGTATTTCTTTTTCTTCTTCTGGCATCGTATCTATAATACCTTTTATGAAGGGTCGCAATTGGAAAATATTTATATACACGCCACTGAATCCTAGATATTCTGGCCTTCCTCTAACCAACATCCCAATAAGTTCATTATTGTAAATAAGAGGGGCACCACTATCTCCCTAAAATAAACAGTTTATAGAATAGAAAAACTCTACTATTTTTTCCAGTTTAAGTAAACATTAGTAACAACAATTTTTTTCCAAACCACCAAAGTACTCACTTCAGCTCAATGTTGGTTCTCTAAAATAGGCTGCGCGCAAAATTCGTAAGAACGAATTCCAGTGAAATACTTCAGTCTTGTGCATTTTTTGTAGTCGAATACTTTAGCTACCATCATTCTTAATTCTATAGAATATGAACGTTCTTTTGTGTCCGTTTGATAATCCGATAGACCCCATCCAAATACGTGTCCTTCTATTTCATTCATGAAATCTTTTGTTGCTAAGGGGATCACATTTACATGTTCTGATTCAATAATTTCTCCTTCAAGCTAGAAAACAATATAATTTTTTTAATACAACGCTTGAGATAATCTAGTGACAATTTGAGTAGAAAGAAATGAAAAAGTATTGCCCTGGCGAAAGTTTCAAAACGGATTTCAATCTGAACGAATCCAAGTTTTTACAAAATCTTTTCATTGATACCCGCGTGGGAAATGCGATTTTTGGGCTTTGGCGCAAAACAGCAAAAGTAATCGATTCCATGATCGATGATTTTTGTTGTTTCGCCCCAGGCCCCGAAATGACATACCCCTTCGCAGTATGTAAAGAAAATAGTAGTTAACCAATCCGAAACAGTTTTTGAGTCTCAATTGATGCAAATCGATTGAAAATCAATCCGACTCAATTCGGTTCAATCCGAGATTGAAATTCGAGTGAATCCGAACTAAATACGAATCAACCCGAACTTCGATTGATTTGAATCGAATTTTCAGTGATAAGGAATACGAGTTCGGAATGATTCAGATCGATTCGGATAAAATATTTGGTTCTGATTAACCCAAGCTCGGATTCATTCGGATTGAATAGAATTAAGTTGTATTTGTTTTAAAACGCTTTGCATCGAAATTGATTTAAAACGTTTACGGATTGATTCTGAATGGTTGGGAAACAGATTTTGGAATCTCTTGGAATAGCTCTGTTTCGTCCGGATTTAATTTCATTCTTAAACCTTTGCTAAGTATCAAAATTCTAGATAAATCGTGAAATGTCTTGTTTTCAAAAAACTAAACCCCCGTGGCACTTTTCGAAAAATGGAAAAAAGGGGGGTTGATGAAAGACCATAACTCAGAACCCATTAAGGATGGAATATTCATCCATAAAGGGACCTCTCACGTAGAATCCCACATGGGCCCCTGCTTTTTTAGAAGCTATTTGCAACACTTGGAGGCATATATGGCTTTCTTGCGGGGTGCTATAAATGTATTTTTAATGGAGTAAGTTAAAAAATAGTAATTATTGAACCAAAAACTCTCGTTTTTTTATAAAGTAATTATAATAACTTACTGTTGCGACTGCAATATCGTAAGGACGCGATATGCGTTCTGACTTATACATTTTGTAATCATTATGAAATTTCACATTTATAAGTCCTCTTATGTTATATTTTGTAGCGTTTAAAATATAGTGCATTCCAAACAAAACACTATATTGGTTGAGTTGGTGAATCTTGCGTTTTCTGACAAAAGAATCAAAGCAATGAGCAGCAGTTACAACATGGGACAAAGATATCAAACATCCTCCACATATATGATTAGAATTCCGTCTCAAGGAAATAACCGATGTTATGGTTTTATCAGCAACAATTGTTCCATGTACTATTTTTTTTTCGAACACGAGCTTACTAGATTCTGTGAAAAAATAATATGAACAATCATAAAATTATAAAGTACGATTCCCTCAGATCTAGAACTCTGCATGTTACAAGGGTAGTCCCAGAAGTATCCGACCTAACAAACGGAACCCAAAAAATTTAGAAAAAAATACCTTTAATTCTCAACAAACTCTTCTTTTAGCACGATACACTTTTTCCAGAGATGTTCAATAGCTTCGATACCCTGTTTATAGTGAGAACCGTCGAGCTCCTCGAAATTTCCAGTAACCGCAGACTCCACCTCTTCATTGTTAGCAATTCTTTGACTACCGAGTTATTTTTCGAAGTTTAGAAAGAGAAAATAATCCGAGGGGGCAAAATCTGGTGAAAAGGGTGCGTGAGGAAGCAATTTGAACTTTAAGTCATTAATTTCGACCTTCCTGACAACAAATGTGTGACCTGGTGCATTTTCTTGATGAAAAAACACTTTCTTTTTCGCCAAATGCGGCTCTTTTTTTATTTCATCACTAAAACGCTTTAATAAGTTCGCATAATACTCGCCGTTGATTGCTTCTTCTTTTTAAAGAGGATCAATGAAAATTATCCCACATGCATCCCAAAAAACTGATGCCATAGCCTTGCCAGCAGATAGAACTGTCTTCGCCTTCTTTGAAGCCGAATTTCCCGTTTCAGTCCATTGTTTTGACTGCTCCTTCATCTCAGGTGTGAAATGATGGACCCGTGTTTCATTCATGGTTATTAATCGACTCAAAAAATCGTCTTTATTGCTGTGAAACATCGCCAAACATTCGATTGAAACTTTCTCACGGCGCTGTTTTTTTTTTCATTGTAAGCAAACGCGAGTTCGCACACTTTCAGTGGACGGTCATCCAATACCATTTTGTGGATTTTCTTCACCATTTTTGTTGCGGTCACCCCATTTGGTCGATCACTGCGATGTTCGTCTTGGCAGCTCGTGCGACCTCGTTTCAACTTTGCCACTCAATACTTTATTGTTGTAAACGAAGAAGCGGACTCCTACAGAGTAGAATCTAGCTTTGCTTTGATATTGGTTGGACTGAGACCTTTCAAATGCAGGTATTGTTTCACATAACGATGACCCATTTTTTCCATGTTGACAAATTCACTCAAATTGATAGCTGTCAAACAAATATTAAACAACGTAGCGTCTTCAAACTTCTAACTTAAGCTTTATAAAGTTGGTACTTTCGACCAAGGTAATTTCTTTTAAACAACAACCGTCATCTATATGTCAGGTCGGGTACCTCTGGGACTACCCTTGTATATATGGGTAATTCTCCAAACACAGAGCAATTTTGTGTCCCAAGGATATATTACACAGGCTTACAAAAAAAAAAAAAAATTTCTGCGCGAAGAATTCCACTATGATATTTTCATGTATTTTTTCCCTCTGAAACTGAATCCTCAATCCGTATCACTCCTACACGTCAGGATCTTGCCCTAACCTCATGAAACACTTTGAAAAATTACTAAATTCAATATACCTATAACTCCATAACCAAATAAGCCCTAAAACATGTAATGCCTAAAGCCCATAACCCATTATTACTATTATACCATAATCTCCCAATCTCATAACCCCATAACCCTGTACATCGAAAAGGTCATGTACTGCAAAATCGAAAAATCTCGTGTATGATTCTTTTCTGACTTACAGTGATGAGTGAACTTCATCCCTAGCGGACCCGTGTGAGAGAACGGTCATAGAATACTCTGACCGTTCTATGACCTCGCATTATTACGGCTAAGATCGGTAAAAAAGACATTAAAAGCTTTGCAATTATGATTCTATGGCAATATTTGGATTAGAAGGTGAAGCAATAATTACAATTATCTTATTTTTTCAGCTATACAAACTAGAAAAACATAATACCTGTCATTGAAGGTAGTGCAGTGGTTCACAATTGGCAGAACGTCTCCACCGGGAAGGTTTACTATTGGTGGACACGTTCCGCAAATGGTGAACCACTGCACTGCCTTCAATGATAGGTACATGATGTATTCCTAGTTTTTATCGCTGAAAAATAAGATAATTGTATTTATTACTTCACCTTCTAATCCAAATTTCGCTACAGAATCATAATTGCAAAGCTTTTAATGTCTTTTCTACCGTTCTTAGCCGTAATAATGCGAGGTCATAGAACGGTCATAGAACAGTCAGAGAACGGTCAGAGTATTCTATGACCGTTCTCTCACACGGGTCCGCTAGGGATGTAATAAACTCAAACACCCATTCACCTGTAATCCCTTAATCTCATAACCCTATACATCCATACCCTTATAACTAACAAATACTTCACGATTGTTTGCTTTCCCAAACTCTTTTGTCATCAAAAGATCTGTCAGACACACTCTGGCTTCATTTCCATACCCTACCGGCCACGGTATTTTGAGATACATGGCAGCGCGCCTTCAGTGGCTTGAGAGGGCAAATTTTTGCACACAAAATTTCCACGGTATAATAAGATTGTATGATCAGGGAGCTGGGACTGCCAAAAGATGTAGCAGAATATAAAGTTCACTCATCACTATAAGTCACAAAAGAAAAATACAGGAGATTTTTCGATTCTGCAGTACATGACCTTTTCGATGTACAGGGTTATGGGGTTATGGAATTGAGAGATTATGGGGTAATCGTGTTAAGGGGCTATGGGGTTAAGGTATTAAATATTTTAGAGATTATAGTATCTTATAATGTACTTTAAAGTAAAAATTAGATTTTTCAATCTTAATTAAGAATAAAATAACATTATATAGCCGAAAAATGGCTCTGAAGTATATCCACACATATCGGATGCATATTTTAGAGTCACATATGAAATATATAGAGCATTGTTTTGAAATTCATGCTTAATAGTCTTTCAATATAGATAAAAAACCCGGTCCTGTATTGGTTTCCTCGGAAACCGATCAGGGGGCCTTAGAATAGGGGGCCTTAGAACAGGCGACCGGGCGCGTCCTCAGGTTGCGGATAGAGGGGCCCTGTACCGAGGGTTACTGCTGAATACGGATACAAAACTAAATAAGCAGTCGCGGACCATGTTCCGGAGATAGTCCCAAAGTAATAACCCCCAAGCCAAGGTGTTAAAGACCGTGCCGAGGGCTGCATGGCACCAGGGAGTGATGTCTCCTACGGTGTCTCCAGGAAACCAGGTCGCCTCCTGGAGTACCCAGACCATACCTCTGCATGCGGGCCTCTGTAGGAGCGGACCTTATACTTCCCTAGCTAATTATGAGAATAACATGGAGAAAAATGACTTAAACAAAAGTATGTGCGAGGAATTATTCGGAGGGAAGTTGGAAGTAACAGTAGTGCCCGATTGCTATGAAAAGTCTGACGCGAGGCGGCAGAAGAATTGCCTATACGGGACACTTCCGAATTCAATGAAACGCATTTTCACTATTAAAGAAATGGTCCAGAAGATGGATAAATTCTGCGGGATGAAAAAAACATGTTCCGGCCAATTAGAGAGTGTATCGCTGAAGTGTTGTACGAATTGAAGCAACTCCGCAAAGATACCGAACACATGGAGGGCTGGGCCGAATCATTTGGAAATCAGCTGGGAAAAGCTCTTAGCAGGGAGGTGTAACTAGCGCGGGCCCAAAGTGTTAAAAGCGTCAGGGATGAGGGCTGCCAGACAGCCCCACAAATTGTAGTGAGCCGTACTCCGGAGTTACGGAAACGGCCGAGAGAGCTAACCGGGAGCCCGCAAGACACTGCAGCAAAGAAGCCGGAGATGAAGAGGCCTAAAGCCTCCCCAGGGGAAGAGGAATGGATGAAGGTTCCAGCCAGAAAGAGCCTCCGCAAGAGAAAGCTTAAACCGGAGGCTAAGAAACTGGGGACGAACTAGGCCTCACAGTTCATAGAATTAGGGAGACGCGTTCTAAAAACCTGCTGGTAGAACTGAAATGTTCCAAAGAAGGCAGAGGACGGCTAGATACCGCCTTGAAAGAGGTTATTGGTGCTAGTGGAACTGTCCGTCACATCATCCCCAGGATCGAGGTCGAGATCGCAGACATAGAACCTAGAATTGAAGCCGAGGATGTTGAGAATGCTGTAAAAGGCTTTTTTGATCATGCATCGGAGTTAGAATTCAAGGTGTCTCTTACTAAAAGACCATACCGAGGTAACAAAAAGGCGTATGTTTTTCTGGAAGAGGCGCGGGTCTTGAAATTACTCAAGGCGACCCACATCAAAATCGAATGGGTCTCCTGCAGGCTCCGCCAAAAGATGAAGATAAATCGACGCTACCGCTGCCTTGGCTGTGGCCACATGGCGGCGAACTGCCGGGGGCCCGACCGTAGCAGAAGTTGCGGGAGGTGCGGCGAAGAGGGGCACGCTGCAGGCTCCTGCACAAGGAAACCGCAGTGCTACCTTTACTCTGCTGAAGAGGATAAGCCCCGGGACGATCATATCCCGGGGGCAATACGTTGTGCGGCTTTTCGGGAGGCAGTCCCGAAGAGGAAGTCTTTGAGAGGCCACATATGAAGCCAAGCAGGCAACAGATCGGGACGCGAACGCTCGGCGTAGAGCACCTATAAAGCTAACGCAGTTCCGGGGTCATGGGCTGGTGGGAAAGCAGGGGAGTTTTGAGTTTAGTGGGTATTGCTTCAGCCGAGTCCCACACAACGTGCGTAAATGCATTCTCTATCTCCCCTGAACAAAAAAAAAAAAAAAATGTAGATCAAAAAGGAAAATTTTGAGTTATAATATTTGAATTTAACTGAGATGTAGTGCATACAATATTTACTGAAATATGAGTGTCTACGAACATATTTTTTTGGTTACGTTGATACATAAACGGCTATTATTTAGCTACTATGAATATATTTTTGAGTTCGGTTTGATCGTAAAGTTGTAGGAAAAAAATCTCACTACTCATTCATCCAAGATTTCAGAGGAAAAGTTAAGAACTTTTTACGCAAACTAATAAAAAGTCTGAAAAAACATTGCGTATTTTTATTAGTATTCATGGGTGTAACATCAATGGACGTAACCAAACTTTCTGGCTTTTCAGAAAATAAGGGGGCGTTCACATAATACGTCACACAGTTTATGGGAGGAGGGGGGTTTGCAAATTGTGACGTGGTGTGAGATGTTGGGAGGGGGCTCTGTCCTCTGCGTTACGTCACACATTAAATGTGTACCCATGAAATTTGAAAAAAAGTTCTGAAAAGATTATCTACAATAATAATTAATAGCTTCTTTTTTTACTGAATTTTGTACGCGTTAACGAAAAATATTATATAAAATTAACAGGTGTGACGTGACATCGAAAGGGGGGGCTGAGGTTTGCGACCATGTGTGATATGGGGTACGGGGGGGGGGGGGGTAAAAAATAGCTCAAAATCGCGTGACGTATTATGTGAACGCCTCCTAACAAAAAAAATAGAACCCTTCCAAAAAAGTTCTGCCAAGTAGTAATTCAAGGATAGGGTTTTAGATCTTTAATTTTATATTTTTTATTTTGGAATATATTGAGATAAACAAATAATAAAATTTTGACAATGATAAATGCAGAAAAAATATTATTTTGACGTTTTTTCTATTTAATAATTATCTTATATCCTACTTCTCTTTATTCTTAAAAATTTTATTTCATTATATTCCTCCTTTTAGAATTAAATTTAGATTACAGGAAATTAACTAATGCGTGATGTCAGAAAGCTACACAAGCCCTCCAAATAAGTTTGTAGCGTGAACACTTTAAAATGTTTTTTTTAATGGTAATAAACCTTCTTTGAACTTCAAGAAACAAATTTTTTAAAAAATATGGGGTAAAGTACTAGAAATTTTTAAGCTGTATTTACCGATAGACCTGGTGATTAAAAAGGTGCAGAGCAAAGAAGAGCGGATGATTTGTATTATAAGAGAGGAACCATTCATTTTCAAAACTTATTGGTTCTTTCCATCTGTTTTAAAATGGCGATATAATATAATACTCGACACCTACTTAGTTGAAAACCAAGGACGAGAAAATAGCTTTTTTCAAATTGTTTTCTATATCATGATCACAATCCGTTTAAGTAAATCAATCAAATATTACGTTACAATGTTGACTTTCTTACAAAAGTGAATCTTTTATCGCCGTAATTTCTAGATAAAAATGAGATGTTTTACTAGATGCGAAATTTCAAAAACAGGTACTTTTACATTCTCGTAGAAAAATTTCAAATAAATCGTAAAAAGTCCCTCAAGGTAGTTGACGTGCTCTAATATCAGCCTTAAGTTTTAACTCAGTCTTATCTAAAACGCCATTATGTTTCTGGCATGGAATCATCAAAACTTCTGGTTATGTTTATACACTTTCAACCTCTATATAAAGAAACCTTTTATATGCGTACATATCAATGGATGCATCACACTAATCAAGTTGTGATTAGTAAGAACGGCACGTGTTTCACGTAAAGTAGCTTTTATACAAAACTCAAGAAAACACTGTTTTTTAAGGGTATTCATTTTTTATCCTTCTACACGTCTGTAGTTTTTTTTATCGAAATGGTAATAACCGTTTTTGTGTGAAAATGAAAAATGCAGCAACTCACTTGTTTCCTATAGGGATACACTACCCTGCGAAAGTTCAAGTTCACCTGTTGTCTAAGGTAGTTTTCATCCACGAAAATTAGACCTCAGGCAAAAATAGATAATTCTGCTTTCAAGGATAGCAATATTATTATTGAAGGGCTATTTTGAAAGAGAAAAGATTATTTTACATAAAAAACATTTGAAACACAGAAAAATAATTTTATTGATAAATTTTATTTTTGATCCAATTTTTTTTCTTATCGCTGCTTACCGAATTTTTAAAAATTATGCGATTCTAATAAATCATGGATCATTTTTCCAGAAAAAAGATTTTCCACAACTTTACCGTTTTTGATTTTTGAAAATAAATTCTTTAATGGCTAAAACTATTATTAAAAAAACATTTTCCAAAACGAAATTTTTATAAACAAATTGCTGAATTTGATAATAATTTATTCATTTTCGAAAATTGGAAATGGTTAACTTGTAGGGAATCTTTCTCTTGAAAAATTGATTATTAATTTATTGAAATAGCATAATTTTTTAAAATTTGGTAAGAAGCGATAAGAAAAAAAGTTGGGGTAAAAATAAAATTTATTAATAAAATTATTTTTCTGTATTTCAAATTTTTTTAATGGAAATTAATCTTTTTTCTTACAAAATAGCCCTTCAATAATAATATTGCTATTCTTGAAAGCAAAATTATCCATTTTTGCCTGAGGTCTAATTTTCGTGGATCAACTACCTTAAATATTGGAGACAGTATTTAATAATAAAATACTGCTTTGTTCATTATAATCTATTCATCGGAGTTTTATTAACTTATTTCCACTTTGTCGAATGTTTTTAGAAATCTGCTTTCACTTTAACTGATTTAATCAAGGATCTAAACTTTTTAGCCCCAGTAAATTAACTTTTTTGTTATAACCTTTTTAATGAAATACAGAAAACAGTAATTACAATATTACCGAAGCAATATAATTTTATGAAATATTTCCTATTGCAAATTTCGCATTAAAAAATATTGTTTACAAAATTGCATTCTTATGAAGATTTATAGAGAGTAGTATTTTGAATATTTTATCAGAAGCGACTTATAACTTCGTCCATAGATTTTTTTACGGAAACATAGTTCGGCAATTTTTTTGGTTCTGTATTCATAATTCGTAATATAAACGGTCGAAAATTTGAAATGTCTATAGCCACACTACAAGATCCTAGAATAGATGAATTTCCTCGAACTATCATCCCCGCGAATGCATCATTCTGAATAAAGGGGCTGCCACCATCTCCCTAAAATGAAAACAGTATTTACTACATAATATTTCTATCGTTTTTGAGAACTTGACTAAGAATTGGTAACAATACATTGTTTATAAATTTCTAAGATACACACCATAGACAGATTCTCGAACATATTTTGAGGTTTTACACAGAATTCGTAAGAATGCATTTCCGACATTGGAATATGTTTCATGCATTCTGTTTTATCTACTACTTCAACTTCCAATATTTTCAAACATGTCTCTCTAATAGCTTTTTCGATTGTGATAAACACATTACTTGCACCCCATCCGGGTACCTCACTCTTCATTCCTTCGGTTACTTTGATATTTGATAATGGAAGCACTGATACATATTCTGTGAACT
This sequence comes from Diplolepis rosae, assembly GCA_030998225.1. Classification (NCBI taxonomy): domain Eukaryota; kingdom Metazoa; phylum Arthropoda; class Insecta; order Hymenoptera; family Diplolepididae; genus Diplolepis; species Diplolepis rosae. The sequence continues at coordinate 3,646,834 of JAPYXD010000736.1, forward strand.
CAACTGGTTTTCGGAGCTACGAAACAATGTAAGTTAAATTTAAAATCATCGAAAGCATTCATTTTACAGTTGGCTAAGTTATAAATGGTATAATGTGTTGATCTAATATATTAAATCATCTCAGGGTCTTATCAGAACAGTTTAAAATTTTTTTCGAATGTCTACTGAAAATTTCGATGCAGGAATCCATGTGTAAACCCATTAGACCTGTGTGTTCTGTCGGATCGAAAGTCGAAAAATCGACTTGATTCGCCTTATTTGTTGGATCGGATTTTTTCCATTCGATCGGCCGTCCGTCGAATTTCGAATATTCGACATCTGAAGCACGCTTCTTCGGATGTCGGATTTACGACATTCGATCAACCGTCCGTCGAATATTCGACATTCGATCGGCCGTCCGTCGAATGTCGAATATTTGACATCCGAAGTGCGCTTCTTCAGATGTCGGATTTCCGAAGTGCGCTTCTTCGGATGTCGGATTTTCGACATTCGATCAGCAGTCCGTCGAATATTCGACATCTGAATCGCGCTCCTTCGGATATCGGATTTTCGACATTCGATCAGCCGTTCGTCGAATGTTCGACATCTGAAGCGCGCTTCTTCGGATGTCGGATTTTCGACATTCGATCAGCCGTCCGTCGAATATTCGACATTCGATCGGCCGTCCGTCGAATGTCGAATATTTGACATCCGAAGTGCGCTTCTTCGGATGTCGGATTATCGACATTCGATCAGCCGTCCGTCGAATATTCGACAACCGAAGCGCGTCCTATCGAATTCACCAAAAACTCACCAAAGTTAATCCTATACCATAAAACTCTACAACTGAAACAAGACATAATAATTTGAATTTTGGAAATTTAAATGAACTTTACACAATAAAACTCTGTACAATAAAAGAGAAAACGCTACGGAACATAATTTCATCAATAATTTTTCACGCACAATGAAATTGTACACCTTACAACTGTGCATTAAATTATAGAAAAATTATTTTTGTACATTTAAATGAACTATATTAGAATGTACGAGAAAATATTCTACACCCGATTAAATACTTTTTTATTAGTTTAATTTCAAGGCCATGACAAACCCGATTCCTACCTTACATTTTCAAACCAACTTTTGGCCACACGAAATAAGATATCGATTATTAATAGACCAGCATACAAATTTCAAACTAAGTTGCACACACTTTCTCAAATAATCCGTATCAAAGAAAGTAGAATTAAAAAAAAGCATCATTAACCCATTATTACCCAAGCGAAGTCCAGGCTAGATAGCACCAAACTAACTATTGGATCACTGTCCAAATGGAAAAAAAATTACCCGTGTTTTTTCTTTTTGCGATTCCAATTGTTTATGCGAAATTATTTAAACAAGTAAACAAAAATTTTGCAATTCCAAAAAACTTGTAATTCCACTCGATTCTAGGGGAAAAAACAAGTCGAAAACTACCATAACATTTTTTTGTCAGATTCTATTTTGTTAGTGTATTATCTTTAGAAAATAAAATACTCAGGTTTATCCGGAAATCAAGATTTTATTCGAACCGATTAGGGTTTAGGGTTGCTTTTAGGTAACAGATTACATGTGTACAAAAAAATGGTATATAGATTTTCCACTTGTTTTTTTCCGTAGAATCGATTGGCATTATTAGTTTTTCGAAATTGCAAAATTTTTGTTAATTTCTTCAAATAATTTCGCATAAACAATTGGAATGTCAAAAAGAAAAAACAAGGGTAAATTTTTTTTTCATTTGGACAGTGATCCAATAGTTAGTTTGGTGCTATCTAGCCTGGATTTCGCTTGGGTAATAATGGGTTAAAGAAAATTCCGAATTTAGCTGAAAGAAAACATTCTAAATTGAGACTTGTAAGTAACTTGAAGTTTCAGGCAATCCATTATATCTACCTTGATAATGCGTAATTAAGACTTAAGACCTCATGTCAGATGTAGAATCTTATACTTGAAATTCCTTCTATTTACTTTGCTGAATAGCGCGAAGAAAGCATCCGAAAAAGAATAAAAACAAAATTTGAAGGCAGTTAATAGCTTTTATTTATTTTCTTCATTCGAAACTTCTACAATATTTTCTTATTCCCTTTAAAAATCTTTCAATTCACTATTTTGGAACGATTTAAACACCACGAAAATTTTTTCTGGCTTTTCTGGAATATGCATTTATAAGTTTGTGAATGCAAATTTTCGAACATTTCTAAATTCAGTAAAATTTTTTAAATTCATAATTCTCTATTATTGTTATTATATTATTATTTGCTGACATTTTTTAACAATGGGAATTTCTTAAAATTTTCGAATAAAAAATGTGAACAGAAGATATTAACTGATTTCAAAACTTTTTATTCTTATTTTTTTCGTATGCTAAACCCAGAAACTGTTGACCCTCAGCTCAAACGATTCGGTTAATAATGCTCAACTTCGATAAGAGGGCCGTTCAATAAGTCCTTAAAAAATCCAAGAGATGGCGCTCGTAGTATCGAACCTGGTTTGGTTTTAGTAAGCATCATTACTCACTAGACAGCTGTTAAAGTCTCAGTTATATCCATCACACGGTTTCATTTTTACTGACGATTGAAGTAAAAAACTTTTGTGTATTTAGAAAAATGGAAAAAAGTGAGTTTCGAGCGGTGATTAAATTTAAAAGGCTTAACACCGAAAGAGATATATTTCTTTACTTTATCCTCAAGATGTAAATATCGTCAGTTTGAACTTACTTTTAAAAATGTAAGAGCATGTAACTATGGACCAAGCGAAAATTAATTGTTCAATTATTTGAATTCAAGAATATATTATTTAGATCCTTTCGCATGTCAGTTATCATGTTCCAAAATCTAGGCGAAAACTATGTACAGGTCATACTCTCAATACCGGGATTTTTTTCAGAAAAAAACTCTGGTATTCCAACAGAGCCCCATATTGCGAAGTACCAATTAGAGATCAACTTAATTCTCGGCTTTGCGTACGATCGACCCACTGGCCGGTGGCCGCCTGCAACTGCTCAAACGATTTCGAAAGTCTTCGAGTGTGTTAAGTGTTCGGGTATTCCGCCAGTTATAAAGCAAGGACTTCGCAACAGTCATCCCAGAACGTGGGAGTTGGCGGCCCCCACCATAGCAGTGTGTCCAGATTTCGGGTTAGGCTGTCTCTCGCTAACGCCGAGGCTAGCGCGGTACGCGTAGACAAAGACAGAAAAAACCACTTATCGTCTCTCTCTTTCGCTCTCATCGAGTTTGCAGACTGACGTTGCCACTTACAGAGCGGCCTATGGCATGTATCCTCTATCTATAATATCTCTATGCTTCTTCCTCGCTCGACTGCCATAGGTTGGTTTCTCAATACCGTGTTTTCAATAATAAGAGCTTGACCTGCATTATTATATATTAAGTTGCAATAACAGGCGAATTTTCATGAGTAATATGTTAGATATTCAGACCTTTGCTATTTCTGATCATGTCTGTATTAGTATTCATAATACTAAGGATCGACATCTTAATTTAATAGCTAAACAACACTGGTAAACAAAATAGAGTTTAGGTCATTCATTCTGAAAATATCATAAAGAATCTGCACCCTGGTTTTTGATTTTCGGAGACTTGTGCTGTATCATGTTGGGCGTCAAATGTCATACGAGGGTCGTTCAATAAGTCTTTAGAAAATCCAAGAGATGGCGCTCGTAGTATCGAAAATGGTTTGGTTTTAGTAAGCATCATTACATACCAGAAAGCTATCAAAGCGTTTATGGCACATCTGCTTCTATGTTTGCAACTGTTTACAATTGGGTAAATGAGTTTAAACGTGGCCGTACATCCACAAAAGATGAACATCATTCGGGACGTCCAGTGAAAGTGACTAACCCCGAAATTATCAACAAAATTCATGATATGGTTTCGAGTGGTCAACGAATCAAAGTGCGAAAATAGTTTAGGCCACAGGCATATCCTAAGGTACAGTGTTTTCAATTTTGCACGAAAAATTAGGTGTGAAAAAAATCTCGACAATATGGGTACCGCGTTTGCTCTCAAAGGAAAATAAACGCAATCGTGTGGTCGCCTCTAAGGCTATTTTGGTGCTTTTCCGTCGCAATCCTGACAAGTTTCTGCGTTGATATAACACTGTGAACAAAACATGGATACACCACTACACTCCAGAGACAAAAGAATAGTTAAAACAGTGGGTTTTTAAAGGCGAACAGGCTCCGAAGGCGAAGATGGTGACATCGGCTGGCAAAGTGATGGCCACGGTTTTTTCGGGTGCACGCGGAATCGTCTACACCGATTACTCGGAAAAAGGACAATCGATAACTGGAGCATATTATGCGTCGTTATTGCACCGGTTGAGCAAAGAAATCGAGAAAAAACGTCCTCATTTGAAAAAGAAAAGAACCTCTTCCATCAAGACAATGCACGGATGTACTCCTGCGTAGTTTTGATGGCAAAATTATGGAACTAAAATTTGAATTATCACAACATCCACCATATTCACCAGATTATACGGTTTATTCATAATGGAACTCTTTCGGACGAGTGTGAAGCTGCAGTAAAAGCCGAAGATGAGGCAAAGCACACACTGTAAAAAAAATGATTGAAAATTACGACATTAATCAGTGGACATACAGATAAATCTGATTAATCGAGGTAATATTACCAAAATGGTGTGAAAGTAATTGAAAAGTTTAAAATTACATTCAGAGATGAAAATTTCCATAACATCATTTTCAGACAGTGTACTTTTACTTTCCTGATGTAAAATTCAACTGTCAGTGTAAAATGGCAGAGGTGTATTTCATTGCGCATGCGCTAGGCAACCCCGGGGTGTTTGAAATTTCTATATCTTTTGGAAAGAATATTAAAATGAAAAAAATGTATGGATAAGAACAAATTTTTATTTTTTTTTTTTACTCGTTGAAAAGTACCCTGGAGAAAATTTCGAGCAAATCCGAAGTATTCCGAAACATTCCGGAGTCTGTTTCCTAACCATTCCGAGTCATTGTGAACCTATCCGAAAGGTTTTTCCAATCTCGTTTAATGAAAATCAGTCGAAAATCAATCCAACTCAATCGGATACATCAATCCGAACGAATCCGAGTCAAATTTTTAATGCAAATAAATCAAAATCAAATGGATTGATTTAGGTTGAACATTCGGTTTAGATCAATACGGATCTAGATTGATTCTGATTCATTTGCATTGAAAATTTGACTCGGATTCGTTCGGATTGATGTCTCCGATTGAGTCGGATTGATTTTTGAATGATTTTCATTAAACGAGATTGAAAACAGTTTCCGAATTGGTTGACAATGACTCAGAATGGTTCGGAAACAGACTCCGGAATGTTTCTGAATGATTCGGATTAGCTCGAAATGAATTCGAAACGTGAATTCATTAAATCCCCAATCTATAACCGAGGACAATGATGCACAAGAAGATTGTAACATTTATAAAATTTGTGCGTTTTAAAAATAGATAACTTGGAATAATTGATTTGGAATAGGCAAAGAAAAATCCTGTCCCATTATTCTCAAACTAAGTGTACATTGATCGGGTTTTCAATCCGTTCTTTTTAATTTAATGGCGTAAAAGCTCCAAAGGTTGTTACCATAGACGGTTGATACCAATCGTTGGCAACCTCTCTAATTTTCCTTAAACAATACGAAAATGCAAATATTTAACTTCCTTTGGCCGAATTACTGTTATGTGAGGAAGATATGATTGATATTTGTGTTACCCTATTGTCTGAAGCAAATTTTAGGGTGATGCCAACCTCTGGGGCTGTTACCCTACATTTTTATTTTCAAAGTACTTTATCAGGTGGACACAAAACTCTAAAACTACAATACTTTTCAGTTAGAGTAAAGGATATAAATTACAAGCGGCCCATTTCCTAAATTCAAATTGCTCCGTGTGAGCACTTTTTAAATACTACTTTTAGCAGTTTTTAATTGCAAATGAGCACTCTAAAAAAGTTCCAGTTTAAATAAGATTCAATAAGTACTTGCCAGGGAAAAATTTAGAGAAACTCACAGTTTTAGCTTTATAAGCCGGTCAAAAACATTATTATTGTAATTTTATTGAAATAATGAGAAAATGCTACAGGGAAGAAAGGGAATTACATTTGGAACGTTAAGTACAGTTTAAAATACTTACACAAAACTATTTACATATCCGGATCAAAGGGTGAGTATTTTGGCAAGTATACTGCATTTGAGGAGGTTAGAACGATCTCTGGAAGGGGATGTCGAGCAAGACATATGTGGGAATATTTGTAAGATTTAATTAGATGCTTTATCAACGTCAACTGATTCCAAGTTAGAAGTGATTTCACTTTACGACCAATAAAAACCATATTCGTCTTATCATAATTAATTAAAATGAGTTCAATTCGACATAGTAAAAAATTGCCCCATACACTCTTACTGATACAAATTAACATGTTTTGTGAATAGTTTATACCATGAAAAGTTACTTTTTTAGAAACTTTCAAGGTATTTCTGATATGTTCTTCGAAAGAGCCTTCCACAAGGGAATTAATTTCGTTTCTGTGATTACCTGGTTCATAAAGTGAACTTTCAGAAGATTCTGCCAGCGCTAAAAAGTTAGTCAAAACGGTGTCCTCGGGGTGGTTTTTTGAGTTTGGAGAATAGCCAGAAGTCACACGGAGCCAAATCGGGTGAATATGGTGGTTGTGGAACGATGTGCGTTAAGTTTTTGGCGAAATGGTCACGAAGAACGAGTGCAGTGTGAGACGGCGCATTATCGTGATGCAAAAACCACAAGTTGTCTACCCAAAATATCTTTTGAAACGGTGTTAAGTGATCCTCTTGAAATGCCAATAGTGTCAGCAAGGTCTCTAATAGTCAATCGACGATTTTTGTGCACTAATTCTTTGATTTGATTGACGTGTTGCTGGTAAGTTGATGTTGATGGTCGAATGGGGCGTTCCAAGTCATCAACACGTTCTTTGCCTTCTTTGAAGTTTTTGTACCACTTATAAACATTTTTCTGCGACATGCTCAAATCGGAACTCTTCTGCAACATTCTGAACGTTTCCGCAACTGAAATTTCATTCCGCGAACAAAATTTAATGGCACTTCTTTGCTCAACAAATTCAGACATTGTAAAAATCGAAAAAATCACTTTTAGTCGTTTAGAAAACACAAGCGTAACTATGTAACAAATGTTGACATTAACGTGAAATTTGGCACAGATGTCAGTAACAGTAGGACCTACATAAAAATAAAAGAGTTTGCCCGAATTGGTTAGCCCGCGAAGTTTAAATTAAAAATTGACTTTAGTTTTTGCCCAAAATAGTATATTTCCTTAAACTTCCATGTCCTGTTTGGAGCTGGGTTATCATCCTTGCCTCAGCCTATCCGAGTAATAGGATGCTCTTGACTCTATTACTTATTAGCACAGGGCCCAGGAGAGATTTTGCCTGGTCGCATCCTTTCATCTGGGACAGTTTTTCGGCAGCTTCATTTTCTTTAATATTTTAAGGTGTCCTGGTACCGATACCAGCGTAATAAGACAATTTTTCTTAGATTGAACTCTGTGCCCGGATAAATTTTTTTTGTAGACTTCAGGCTGTGGATTGTTATCACAACACCCCCCAAACACACCCAAACAGTAAGAATCATTTCGAATAAGATGTAAAGACTGTGACTATGTAGTTACAAAAATGACAATCTTGAAAATGTCACTTCTCTGTGGCCGTTACCCAGAAACAACGGCGTAGACGTAGTAAGTGTTACAACTTATCCGAAATAAATGTTACTGTCTGGGTGTGTTCGGGGGGGGGGGGGGGTGTGATAACAAACCACAGCCTGAAGTCTACAAAAAAAATTTATCCGGGCACAGAGTTCAATCTAAGAAAAATCGTCTTAACCTTTAAGTTACCTTGAAAATTGACCTGAAGGTCATGATGGTTTATGATATTAAGTATTTTAGAAGATATTTGGGATTGTAGATTAAAATGGGTTACCGTGTATACTTCCTACATAACAAATTGATTTCCAATATAAGTAACTAATGAGTTAGTAAAATTAGTTACTTTAAATCATTATAAATATGTTTTACCAATATACTTATGTAATTTTATAAAAGTACTTCAAATATGTTTAAACACATATTTCATTCAGAAATTAGCAAGTTTTATCTGAAAGTATTAGAGGAATAGATGATTACATCCTTTATTACTAATAAACTTAGGCATAGTTAAGTAATATATAAGAATAAGATATGCGTAGACTAAAAAAACAGGTTATAATTATTCATATTTACTGTTAACGAACACATTTTAGAGTTAAGGAAATTATTAGTTGTATTTTAATTGAGTTAATTATTAATAATTATCAATTATATGTAACACTTTATATTTTATAGTAAAACGGTACAAATTTCGCCATCTTTGAGTTGGTGAGTGAACCTGCAGAGAACTTGGTACGGCCCGCAAGGCCCGGAAAACTTGAAACGCCCCCGAATTTTCACACTAGAGGAGGTTGGGGCGTAACTAGGCCTGCCTATCTAGGCCAATAGAGAGCTAAGACAGCTACCCCCAGACTTTTCCTAAAATTTGAAATAAGATGAGGGAAGCGGGGTGCTGAACGTAAAAGCGAACTGCCGAGAAAATTCTTTAGTTACTTTCCGCACGTTTTCCGCACTCTCTCGCTTTTAGAATTATTTTTCCAACATTAAAAACTTTTAAAATCTTCTCAAACTCCCTCGCCGGTTGGTCAATTCTTCAAATACTTCAACTAACAAAATTTTTCAACTCTCACCGGGAGAAGTTATTTAGCAACCAATTATTCGTGAGTTATTTTCATTAATCAATTTTTCTACAAAGTTAGTTCGCCAAGCCACGTTTTACCTAGGATTCTGCACCGTCTCAAGGAAGTAGTCAACAATAAGGATTTTTAACATTAAAATAAAAAGTAAGTTAAAACTTAAAAATTGCTGTGTTCTGTTTCTTAAATCTTCCTCCCTCTGTCTGTTTATATTTTAATTATTTAAATTATACAAATATTTGAGAGTTGGTGACCACCCCAGTACTAGCATTTATGAAAGTGCTCTCCTTCCTTTCTAAATCCCCGAACTTAGAACAAAGTGGCGTACTCCCTTGTATGGGAATAGTGAGACTTTTTCCAAGGTTATTATTCGAGTGAAAACTCTAGACCCGAAACTGACTTAAATAGTTATATTCTCTTCTAGAATATAATTGAAGAAAAAACATAAAAATACTTTTATCTTATGTGACGTCAGACGTCACACTAATGCATTTGTGCTAGTTTTATCAAGAGTTCCTTGAACAGCTTGAGTCAATTTATCTAGATTATCGACCTCACAACCATCGTCTGCAATAGTGTTATGCGAGTTAATGTCGTTATCACTCCCGACGTTTTCTTCCTCACGATGCGTTCTACTCATGTGAATTCTTAAAGTATTCGCGGTCAGAAATTTTGTATTAGGAACCGAGCATTGTGGCTATGAGCATGATATACCGTTATGAGACTGGTTTAAATGCTTGTAATTGTGACTTTTCAGTACTTTCATGCTTTGACATTCAAAATCACAATTGCTTTGTGTGCACATCAATGATGTGGTAGTTGTTTCATGTCATCAATGGTGCCAGTAAAAATGTTGCTTAAAGGTACCGTATTTATCAAACATTCTTTTATACCCTGTATACAGACACTGGATTTGTAAGTTTGCATTGAAAGCACGATTCTTTTGATGCTTATTATACAGTTCTATGTTCCTGAAAGAGTTACTGGATCAAAGACACGCGAAAATTGCAAGAAGGAAAAGAAACCTTACTTGCAAAATTTTTTGTAACTTCCTTTGAAGTGGGTAGATATTTTTCTGAAAATTTAAAACATATTATTGAAATAGAAATTTCACATAAATAAAATATTCAATATTCTTTATGATAGAGTTTTCCTGCGAGCTCTTCTTGTGTTTGGCAACAATCTTCATCGAGTAATGCTTCCAGTTCTTCATCTTCGAACATTTTTGGCTGCCCAGGACGTTCTTCGTCTTCCAAACCAAAATCACCACTTTTAAATCGTGCAAACCACTTTTGGCACGTTCGCTCAGCTAGAGCATGTTCACCATAAACTTCCACCAAAATACGATGACTTTCGGCAGCAGTTATCTTCATATTGAAGTAATGAAGAAGAACTCCTCGCAAAAACACTTTTTCAGGCACAAAGTTCGACATATTTGAGTGAAAAAAAATTATTGTTGTTTACGCTTCAAATGAATGACATATACTGAAAAAGACGCACAATGACAGTAGCTGTCCAACGCATGTTCGGAATATTGGAACGATGGAATAATAATCAAGTTAAGCCATCTCTTAGCAAACCGCACGAATTAAGTTATAGATTCAATAACAATATAATATAATCAAGTAACTATATATTTATCAAGGAATAAAATAAAGTCACTCGCCCATGTAGCATTATTCTTTCATTCAAAGAACAATATGGACGGCCTTAGAATAGAAACCGCGTTAAAGTGCGGAACTTAGCCGGTATACGTTGCGCGCGCGCATACAAAAATGTTAATGTTGTGACTAAACCACTACGATCTACACGTTTTTTATTTGTTTATAAACAGGTGTTTCTATGAACATTGAAATTGAGATTTTTGTAATGAAAAAATATTGATTTTGTAGTGTCATGTCTTATTGGCCTCCAATTGAAAAATTATTTATTTCTCACTTGCTGAGAAAAAAAATAATTCTCAAAAAGTGCACAATAATATCGGTTACAGTATGGTTGAAATTTACCACACTAATCGTAGTTATTTTTATGTACACTGATTAATCATAGTAATTTTACAGTTTTAGGATGAAATTAATACAATTATCGTTAAATTCCGCAGTTAGTGGCTACAAGTTTACCAAAAACTTGTAAAATTAACCCATTAATCATAGTAAAACGATTACAAACCGACTTGTGATTTTCAACCACTTTTTTTACAGTGTAGCCACGACGACGGCGAGTACTGCAACTTCACACAAGTGAAAAATGCTGCTTAGGATCGAGCGTCAAACACTATTTTTTATCACGCCTGTATCATATGTGCCAATCAGATCACCGTACGTTCGCTACTTCAAAGTCCTTGGACCCTGAGTAGAGCATTTCAAGGTAGTACCACCCCTTACGGCGATAAATTAAGGAAGCGTTGAAATTTCAGGGCATCGTAAATGAATTTAAAATACACAAGATAGCAAAGTTTGGAGGCGTTTGACTTATTAGTTTAAAAGATATGAATTTCTAAAGTAACCCACTTTTACATGGTAGGTATAGGTTATAGTTGAAATTCAATAAGGAATTCCAGAAAAAAGAATAAAAGAAAAATTAAGAGCATGATCGAATTCCGCGAGTAGAATAAACACTTTCTTAGACTCACTCCTGCTTCATTTGGATAACTTTGTCTTATTGTATTTCGAGTAACAACGCTTTAAAGTTGTTAAAATCGAGTTCAATAAAGAGCACTAAATAAATGAGCCGAGTGAGCGGCAAAGTCGCGACTGAGCGAGAGAGAAAGTACGAAATAGCAAAATGTGTGCAACTGAGAAAGGCGTACCGAGCTTTTAACTTTAAACTTTTGATTTATCGCGCGACGTTGCCAGCTTTCGACACAGCTGATTTCGCTAAGTGTGCGCGCTCATCCGTGTGTACAGCTTCAGCCAAAATTATTACACTGGTGATATCGCAACAGTACTAGGGTTTGCCCGCACGGCAAGCGCGAAACTTTTGGCTCTCGTTACAGGTAGTACTACCTTAAGTCTAGGATCGAAATGATGGGCATGTGATAAAAATGTTTGTTTTATAAATAAATGATGATTATTATTTTCCAAGCCTTATTGTATTAATTTTTTTAATATTATAAAACAACTTACTATTGCGACTGCAATATCGTAAGCAGTAGATACATCTGTCTTCATGAAATGTTCGTGTGGTTCTACGTGTTGAATATCGTATTGATCACCGCCATGATGAAGGCAGTTTGTACCAACCAGAGCCTTAAATTTACAGTACTCAGGATCTTTTAATAAGATTTCATCAAGAAAGCAGTGAGCAACAGCTACAACATGTCTCGGAGAGACCAAAGTTCCTCCACACTTGTGGATATGAATTTCGCTTATAGAAACTATGTATCTTATTTGTTTTTCAACAGCCGGTTTCCCTCTAACTATTTTACTTTCTAAAGCGCTTTTATTGGATCCTATAAAAAATAAAGGTAATTAAAATATTATATTGAATCTATAACTTAATTCGTGCGGTTTGCTAAGAGATGGCTTAACTTGATTATTATTCCATCGTTCCAATATTCCGAACATGCGTTGGAAAGCTACTGTCATTGTGCGTCTTTTTCAGTATATGTCATTCATTTGAAGAGTAAACAACAATATTTTTTTTTCACTCAAATATGTCGAAATTTGTGCCTGAAAAAGTGTTTTTTCGGGGAGTTCTTCTTCATTACTTTAATATGAAGAAAACTGCTGCCGATAGTCATCGTATTTTGGTGGAAGTTTATGGCGAACATGCTCTAGCTGAGCGAACGTGCCAAAAGTGGTTTGCACGATTTAAAAGTGGTGATTTTGGCTTGGAAGACGAAGAACGTCCTGGGCAGCCAAAAAAGTTTGAAGATGAAGAACTGGAAGCATTATCCGATGAAGATTGTTGCCAAACACAGGAAGAGCTCGCAGAATCTTTTGGGAGTCACTCAAGCAGCCATTTTAAAACGTTTAAAAGCAGCAGGATACATTCAAAAGCAAGGACATTGGGTTCCACATGAACTCAAGGTGAGAGACGTTGAAAGGCGGTTTTGCATGTCCGAAATGCTGCTGGAACGCCACAAAAAGAAGTCATTTTTGCATCGGATTGTTACTAGTGATGAAAAATGGATCCATTACGACAACCCTAAGCGCAAAAAATCATATGTAAAACCCGGCCAACCAGCCAAATCAACGGCAAAGCCGAATGTCCATGGCGCGAAGGTAATGCTCTGTATTTGGTGGGATCAGAAGGGTGTGCTGTATTATGAGCTGCTAAAACCGGGTGAAACCATCAATAAAGAACGCTACCGAACACAATTAATCCGTTTGAAGAGAGCAATAACCGAAAAACGCCCGGAATATGCGACCAGACACGAGGCAATAATTTTCCATCATGACAACGCTCGGCCCCATGTTGCTATTCCGGTCAAAAACTATTTGTACAACAGTGGATGGGAAGTTTTTCCCCACCCGCATTATAGCCGAGACCTTGCCCCTTCTGACTATCATTTGTTCCTGTCGATGCAGAACGCCCCCACTGAAATACCGTTCACATCAGAACAGGGTATCAAAAATTGGCTTGATTCATTCTTGGCCGCCAAGCCGGCACAGTTCTTTTGGGATGGAATCCACAAATTGCTAGAAAGATGGGAAAAGTGATAGCTTCAGATGGGCAATACTTTGAATAATACTATGGTACATGTTCTTCTTAAATAAACATTCAAATTTTGAAAAAAAAAACCGCACGAATTAAGTTATAGATCCAATATAAATAAATGAACAAAAAGACATAATATGTAATAAAATACACATATGTATGATAACTAAAATATATTTTTAGAATGGTATGAATATAGAGTTTAAAGTAATATTTACCTATAACAGTGCCGAGTATAAAGGTGTACGATAACGTGTAAAGAAAAATTTTCATTCTAAACAATGAACTATTGATTAAAAAAATGTATTTTTTTATTAAATGATCTCAAAAGATTACATGTGGTTCTGAATAGTTCTAACAAAGTTTTAAAGAACACATCAACTTAAACATATAGCGGTTAATAATACGATAACTACCCTTATTGGTCTGAATAATCCCCACTTTATTTTTTTTTTCAAGTGTAAAATATATTGTGCTTTATCATTTGTTTATTCTTTTATTACGTTTCAAGTGTTTCCTATAAATTCATATAATATTTATTAAGTATGTGATGAAATTTTATGGTTGCATGATGTCATTATTTGTCAAATGACCTTATTCTTATTCGTGTATTTCAGTATTGTTTATTTTGTCACTTATCTTTTTTAATTCTTTAGATTTCGAACAATTTTTTGAAAAATCACTTATATATTATCCTACCAAAATTTTTTTGTACAATTTTTTAAAACTATTTTTCCCTGTATTTTCAAATATTTCTAAATAACTTGACATGATAATAAGAGTTTCAAAAAAAATTTATAGGATTTTTTCTGGTAAAGATAGAAATTTTGATGTTTTTATTAAAATGGAAAAAAATGAATTTCGTGTCGTGATTAAACACTATTTCCTAATGGGCAAATTGTTGAGAAGAGGATCCAGAAATCATCGAAAAAATCCATGACATCGTATTATATGACCCAAAACTGAAAGTGCGTGAGTTAGCTAAAGCTGCAGACATATCAATTGGGTCAGTAGTTAAAATTTTGCATGAGGATTTAGGCTTGAGAATGCTAACCCCAAAATTGGTGCCGTGTTTTCTAGCAATCGATCAAAAACACCGAGTTCGTGATTGAAAGAGTTGTTTGGAGCTTTTCAACCGTAATCCAAGTGATTTTTTGGGACGATTAGTGACCATTTTTGAAACATGGATCCACCACTACAGACCAGAATCAAAATAACGAGCAAAACAGTGGGTAGGACCTGGAGGAACAGCATCAAAGAAAGTAAAAACACAGCAATTGGCTGAAAAGGCTATAGCTTCTGTTTTTGAGATTCCAGTGGCATATTGTTCATCGCTTATTTGAAAAAAGGAAAAACAATCAACAGCGACTATTATTGTGCATTGTTGAACCGATGGAAAGAAGAAATCACAAGAAAAGGGCCTCATTTGTTGAAGAAAAAATGCATCTGTTTACAAGACCATACTTCAGGGACAGAGATTTTTAATAATTGAAATGGTCAAATAGGAAACCGGTGGCTATTTTCGAGGACTCGGCCGAAGCAATACCCATTAATCTCAAAACTGCCCTCTTCTTCTTGGCAGAAAGTCCCCCCCGGAACCGCTTTCGCATTACCTCAGGGGGTGTCGTGTCTTTTACCATAGTGATATTGTCCATCATTTCTTAGTCACTACTATCGTAGGGTCATTGACATGTTTCTTTCCGCTCAGCTTTTTTTGTTCGTAGGATATTTTCTGCAAACGTCGCTATTTCTTCCCAATGCTCTTCACTGAGTAGCATCGTCTGTATTAGGTTTTCCGGGGTTATCTGTCCTGTTCTTCCTTCTAGTTGTTTTCTCTGTTCTTTCCATCGTTCGCAAATAAAGCAGACACAATGTTCGTCTTCTCTCAGTTCGTCACAGTACATGCTGGCGGGGCTATTTAGTTTTCCCATCTTGTGAAGAGAGGATCGGAAATATCTGTGCGCCGTTAGAAGCTGGGTTAGGTAGAAATTTACTGCTCTGTGTGTTCTATGTACCCATGGGGATAGCTCGTTTATCAGCTTAAAGGTCCATCTGCCTCTGGGATCATTTATCCATCTTTCTTGCCAACGTGTCATTGTGCGCGCCCTGGCTTCTTCTCTTTGGGTTTTTTTATCCTCTGCGGATATCCCCATGTAAATCTCTCCCTGGCTCCCTGTAAATCTCTTGCCGTCACCTTCAGTACTTCCACTGGTATCCCGTCGGGACCCGGTGCCTTTTTATTTTTCAGGGTTCTCACAGGCTCTTGTAATTCGTCTTCGCTGAACGGTGGGATTTATTCTGCTTTTACATCGTCTTGTATTGGTTTCCGTAATTGGTGTGTGGGAAAAAGCGTATTGACGATGTTTGCCATTTTTTGAGGGTCATGTCCTGCATTTGGGACGAGGGCTCCTAGTTTACGAATCATTATCTTGTAGCCCAGCCCCCAAAGTTCTTCGTTCACCTGTGTGCATAGGGACTTCCAGTTGAGTAGTTTGGTCCTCCTGATGAAATTTTTGAGGAGTTTCTTCGCGTGTTTATACTCTTTCGCTTTCTGTGTTGCTTCGGTAGGTCTATTCCTCTTTTCCTGCTGCATTTTCCGCCTCTGGTGTAGGCACTCCCTCCTGAGTTCTGCTATTTCTTCTGTCGACCAATAGATAGCCGTCCTTCTTCTTGGCGGCCTTCAGTATGGCATCGATGCCCTGCAGGCCTGCTGAATCAGGCACTTTGTGGCCTCTATTGCTTCTTCAGCTTGGCCTTGGTGTGTCGAGCCTAGTGCGTTTGCGAGCCTTTTCCGTCCCTTATCAGGTTCAGCGGATATTTTCTCTTCGTTTCTTTTTCCGATATTCCATCTCGGCGTCACTACTTTGTTTTGAGAACTTCGTTTCTGTCGCTCTGGACTTATTTGGAAGACTATGTACTGATGGTCACTCCCTGTATAATCCTCAGTAACTGTCCAGCCCTTTACAAATCCTGTAAGTTCTTCCAAAGTCAGAGAGATATCAGGGATAGTCTCCTGGTACCCCGGGCGTCTGAAGGTTGACGTCCTCCATTCATTTAGAATGTTTAATCCTAGCCTGGTGGTCATTCTCAACACTCGTTTACCTCTGGAGTCCAGGTACGGCATGACCCATTCCGGAGCCCTTGCGTTGAAGTAGCCATCTTCAGTAGGCTGGGGCGAAAAACCAACATTGTGCGTCCAGGAAACGCCTGGGTGCGGAAAAGTGGCCTAGTCCAATCCAAAACTCAGCGCACTTTGAAATTTTGAAATCGGATAATATCTTCAGTCTGTTCTTTGAGGGTGAAATCTCGAAATTTCACTAAAAAACACTAAAATTTAAGGTTTTGCAAAAATGGGCTTAAAATCGATACCGATGCCTTCCAAGGGTGACTTTACGATGAAAAGTCATCAGAGCGGACTTAGAGGTCCGTACCGAGTAGCCAAAGTCACCCCATGCTAATCCTCATGGAGGGGGGAAATGGCTCAAAATTGCGTATTTTCGAGTAAAACGCTTAAATACTTGTGCAGCTCCTAGCTCACTGAGTTCTACTACTTCGAGTGACCCGGAGCCCACCACGTGGAGGTGGCTGCACATCGGGCTCCACCCACGCCCTACCCAACCAACCAAGCATATGTAGAACGTGCTTATTTAAGTTTCAGTCATTAATTACACCCACAAAGTCTTTCTTAGTGTCAAATAAGTTGACAGTCTTTCGAGAAAGAAGTGTGGCGCGTATCTGTCGGTCCCGAGCCTCGGGCCTTGTCTGGACACCTCTGTTACCAGTCTAACAGTTCTTTCCACCGCTACTGTGTGACGAGGGAAAGATGTAAAGTCCCAGTCTGGTACCAAGCCATCGGCCATAGATAGCTTAGCGGTAAGTTCATCCTCTGTTATAGGAATTAAAACTGGAGGTACGGTAAGTGAAACATCTGTCTGTTCCCAATCAATCATTTCTGTGTAATCATTAGCTACAAAATTAATTTTTGGCACAATATTGTATCTAACAGTTGTCTGTTGCTTATGTTTTGCTTCCAGGATTTGGGTGAGTGCGTCTTGGCGAACGGTAAGCCTAGGGTCGGTTACCATTCCAAGAAGTATATTTTCTGGCATGGCAGGGAAGCCATTTGTCTGAATGGAAGTGTTTACCACATTTCGGTACTTCAGAGGAAGAAACCTTGACAATTTGATTGCTTGGAAGAGGTGCCGACTCACATCAGCGATAGACTTATCCCGTCTGATGTGGAACCACTGAGCTACGTATACTGTGAGTAAGTAATCAACTAATACTTGCAGTTTCTTTGTGGGTATTTTTGTTGATATGTATGATCTCAGAATTCTATTTGCAGTTGTTAGCCAGCGAGCCATGTTGATGGGGCCTATATTCCGGGAGGCCAGCTCAGGAGAGCACGCTCCGAACCGTATGGCATCTGATATCTCATAAAGATACCTTTCATCTGAGCTGAGATCAGAGGGCTCAATCTCAGGTAAGTCACACTCAACTTGTTTAAACTTTACAACATCGAGGGTCTCACAGGTTGGAAGTTGTCCCCCTATTGGCCCTGAGTATTTGTTCGGACCAGTGGTAGGTCCGTCAATAAATACGAAAAGACTTCTGAACGGTAGCTCATTGAAATGTAATAGACAGACAACCCATTGCAAGGGGCGATCAAGTCGTTCCTCTAGTAGACGAATAATTCATCCCTTCCAGTCCATATTTGTATTTGTACCGTCACAGCCCACGACTACCACTGCATGGAAGCCTGCATTCAGTTCTGTTGTTACGTAATTATAAATAGAATCCACTCATCTTGGGCATGGCTCGATGGTCTGACGACATGGCCTACGTATTTAGAAACTGGTTCGGCCACCAAAGATATCTATTCCTCCTTAATAAATCCGGAGGCTGCCAATGTTTCGTCTTTCCGACTATCAAAGTATAAGCCACGAATAGAAGTCTCATGGCGTGATTCCTCCTTCAACTTGGAGCCTGTTTTAATTTTCTCGCGCCTTATCTTACTTTGATCTATGACTAGACACTCAGGTACATTTTGAGAAATATCCGGGGAGATCATACCTGCTCGATTGGCAGCGAGGAGTACAGACGAGCTTAAATGTGCCGCAGCCCGT
The DNA here is from genome assembly GCA_030998225.1 of Diplolepis rosae. NCBI lineage: Eukaryota > Metazoa > Arthropoda > Insecta > Hymenoptera > Diplolepididae > Diplolepis > Diplolepis rosae. Next base: position 3,665,425 of record JAPYXD010000736.1, read on the forward strand.
TCACTTATACCATATCTTTGAGCAACTACTGCTGCTTCAGATAAGTCAAGTCTGGCCTGTGATGATTTTCTCTGCACAAGTCTGCGTGGTATGTCGTGAAAATCGTCATCATCGGTAGAAGCATCAACCTTTACCTTAATTTCAGGAGGCGGATTATCACCTTCACCTTCCTCAAAGAAGGAATCTAAATCTATATCCATATCAATCGTAGAGGAAGATGTGGAGGCCGATGCAGTAGGAACGCTTTCCCCACCCTCTCCCCGTTCAAGTCTGTCTCTTTTTGCATTACGTTCTGTTCTCTTATGTATTCTTTTTGTTACAGAGACATCTACGCTGGCGATTCCCATGAGTCTTTTACCTCTTTGGTGAAGATAGAAGGCATGCTGTACGACTGGAACCTTCTTTTCCTTGGGACAGGAGCAACTAGACAAGTCAACGCACTTACAAGCGGCTATGTTAAATAATTCAGAGCAGTACTCTTTGAAGGCGGCGATTTTCTCATTCTTATTACTTTGAGAAGTTGTTTTACTCTTCAATAAATTTTTCAACGTAGTGTATTTTTTATGAAGATTTGTGAGACATTCCTTAATGCGCTGCTTTGAGACCGTTGGGATAGAAGCAGATTCCCAAATAACTATTAGTTTGGAACAGACTTTGTCGACAATGTCTCCGAACGAAGGCTCCTTGTCTTTTTCTGAAAGACAGCCCTTTTGCCTTCGAACCTCCTGACAACATCGCAGAACGTCATTCCTCCTTGGCAAAACGTTCGGACCAAAATCTTTTGGAGGACCAAGTATAGGGCACTGCACAAAGTCTCTCTTTGTCGACTAGCACCTGCGAGTGAACGAACATTAGGCGTGAGCCGACAGTACGAGCCATTGACAGGTTCTGACAAGTCTCGACAACGCTCGACCAGAGGGAGGGGGAGGGATGAAGGAGACCGGCGACCGGGGGGGGAGGTCCAGCTTCAGTGTAGAGGTGGCACAGACGCTCGTGTGCTCGTAGACAGACATGACCCAGGGACTGCACAAGTATTTAAGCGTTTTACTCGAAAATACGCAATTTTGAGCCATTTCCCCCTCCATGAGGATTGGCATGGGGTGACTTTGGCGAGTCGGTACGGACCTCTAAGTACCCTCTGATGACTTTTCATCGAAGTCACCCTTGGAAGGCATCGGTATCGATTTTAAGCCCATTTTTGCAAAACCTTAAATTTTAGTGTTTTTTAGTGAAATTTCGAGATTTCACCCTCAAAGAACAGACTGAAGATATTATCCAATTTCAAAATTTCAAAGTGCGCTGAATTTCGGATTGGACTAGGCCACTTTTCCGCACCCATGCGTTTCCTGAACGCACAATGTTGGTTTTTTGCCCCAGCCTAATCTTCAGACCCATAGGTCTTCACTGGTATTTTGTTGATGTTTATGACCCAGATGGATGAAGTGCCTAGGTTATCCGTGTACCAGTTTGGGCAATTTACGTTTGTGTATTGCTCACTAATTGCCAATATGTCCACTTCCTCTTCGTAGCACAGCTGCCTCAGTAGGTCGTTTGCTGTCCTACCCCGGTTCATATTGCCCTGGAGCATGTTTATCATCTTTTGCGTCTAGCCTGGTCTAGCGCTCTTCTGAACGCCTGACATTCCCCAGACCCTGGGACGTGATGTAGCTCGTCTCGGTCTAACTTCATTTCTTCGCATAATGCACACTTCGGCTCAAATGTACATGCCGCTGCTTTGTGTCCCGTTTGTCCGCATTTTTAGTATTGCTTCGTCCTATCCGGACCCTTGCAGAAGTTCGCTTGGTGCCCATAGTCGAGGCACCTGAAGCACCGTGTCACGAGGGTTCTGTATCTAATTCGGCAATTTCCCCACCCGATTTTAATTTGGGCTGTTTTGAGTAGTTCATTTGCTGCTCTATCGTTAATTTCATTGATTGACATTTTTGTGACCTGCTCTTTGCTTCTGTTAGAGAGACTTTTAGCTCTCCTGTTAATTCCTTCAGTTCACGCGGAAGAGCCTTCTGAACTTCCTGCATGGTCATGAGACTATCCATGTCTCTGATTTGCAGTGAGACTTTTGGTACTCTCTTTTCGACCTTGCCGTTGTCTGGTATTTTTATCTCGCCGCTTTTTAAGCACTTAGATCCACTTTGTTCCAGTTGACCCCTCTTTTTTCCTTTTCTCCATTGGTGTCGCTTCTTGGTTTTCTGCTGGGCTAGTTGCCAGGCGTTTCTTCTGTGTTGACGTGCTCTGTGTCGGGGTGCTCCTCTCAACACTCGTCTTCCGTGTGCGATTCCACAGGAAGTCTGTGAGATTCTCTTGTTCCTGCTTCTTTATAGCCTTTACCTTATTGATCTGGTCTAGGGCCTCACCAATGACAACAACTCCTGTCTTGAGGTCCAAGCTGATGTTCCTATGTTTATCAAGGACCGCCTGCATTGATTTCATCGCGCCTTCAATTGACGTAAGCGCTCTCGTAATAGCCATCTCCGAATGCTCGATTTTGTTCTGAAATCCTCTAATCTTATGGTTATAATGTGATTGGTCCCGCCCAAAATCCATGGGACCTGAACTGACCACCGGGGCTTTCACCAAGTCGGAATCGGTGGAGAGATTGGTGCTCTCTTGGGGTATATTGTTTGTGCCAAAAAAATCCATTCCTGGTTTAGTATTCGGGGGTTCCTTCCCCTAGCTAGTTTTTTGTACACCCCGGGTATTTGATTTCCCCGGTGCCACCCATATCTGGGAGGCGTTCCCCTATCCGGACCTGGGGAGGCGCCCGATGGGAGACTAGCAAACTCCACACGGGAGTAGTAGTAGTAGTAGTAGTAGTAGTATTATATAATCGAGTGTTGGTATACTTTAACGGAGATTAAGAAGTAAGGACGTCAGGCCAAAATTTTGAAGATAGAAGCACGTTTTGTGTTTTTCAAAAAGTTTTTCGAAAAGTTTTTATTATCGAGTTCTTCTGGAATTTCCTCTTCTTTTGAGTACTCTGTGTAGTAATTCTTTTGGAATTTTTTATTTTTTTCAAATCTTGCCACGTGTTGAAAACCGCCAAGGTCATTTATATAGTACTTTACCAGTAGCATAAAAGTAATTTAGCTGATTTATTAGAAAAATATTTAACCTTTTTATGATATTGTTTTAATAGATTAATACATTTAATACTTTGGTATTATCTATATTTTGCAATCAAGTAAGATCTTATCATTGTTTATAATAGCAATATATGACATTTATCTGCTTTTTTATTTACCTCCTTTATTCATTTATTGAATATCCTTGGGGCACCTTGAAAGCGTCCTAAAAATGTCTCAACGTTTTAAATTCTATCTGCAGGCGCAAAAATAACTTTCGAACAAATTTGCAGAACTATTTATGTCTCGGCATAATTTTTTAAGATGACAAAATATCGGTCAAATTTGTTTTTTAACTTTCTATGACAAACGATTCTGATTTTACTCAACAAAAACCTATAATAGCTATAAATCTTAGTTCATGGCCATGAGAAAATATTTATTATTCATAATTTTTATGCAAATACTATAAAATTTGATGAAATAGAAAAAATAATGTAAAAAATGTTTTATTCATTTTACGACATTCATCTACAAATATAAATAAGAGAAAAAAAAATTAAATTTGATAATTTAGAAATTACGTAACATTTGGTGATGGAGGAAGGAGTGAAAACTTTTTAAAAATGTTATGTATTTTATGGACTTAGAGGTATCTCGAATAAGGAAATTTACAGAAATTTTTGATGAAACTAATGTAAAATTTTTTATTTAAATAAGAAATAATGTGACCAATTTTAAAAATTATGTAATTGTACTTTATATTTAACATAGAAGACTATTATTCATCTATGGTCATAACGTTAGAACCACCATTAGTTCCAACGATGATGTAACGTATAGGTTCTAGAGTTTGGGTAAACGCAGGCTCTAACGTTGGTTCCAACTTTGGTTTCAATGTTTGGATTTTTAGTAGAGAAATTACACAGAATCTCATATAGTTTTCGAAATGTTATCCTCATAAATTACAGATTTTCAGAAGCTTGTATCTCAAATATTCTACCTGTACTAATTCTCAAATCTCATAAATGTTATAGAACTATGTTTTATTGAACTTTCTGGTTTTGAACCTATAAATTCAAGTATAAACGGATGTAATAAGGGAATATCTAGAGCTACACTACAAGATCCTGGAAGAGATGTATTTCCTCGAACTATTATTCCTACAAGTGCATTTTCGTGAACAAAAGGGCTACCACCATCACCCTGAAAAAAGTAGTTTTTAGAATATACACAATTTGTGGCACCTTAAGTGAAAATAATCACGATATATTTTCCTAAATCTCCAAAATACCTACCAAAGAGAGACTTCTGTCAGATTCAAGTGGCCTTAGGCAAAATTCATGATCATGAATTCTCGACCCTGGCAAATTTTTCAAGCATTGTGTTTTATCTACTACTTTTAGTTTCAATTCATTCAAATGATTGCATTTTTGAGCATGTTTCGTATCAGTAAATAAATTCGTTGCACCCCATCCAGCTACTTCACCCTCCATTCCTTCCGATATTTTTTTTACTGATATTGGAATAATCGATTCATGCTTTAATAACTTAACTGGGTATAGAAGCTAGAAAATAATATAATTGTAATTTAAAATTTTAAAAAAACACTGATTTTGGATTAGGAGCTACTTATTTGAGATATTAAAACTTATAGTAAGGATCCTAACGTTGGGAATAACGTGGAACCAACGTCAAGTCCAACGTTGAAACTTATGTTGAATGTTCCAACATCGTGACTTTAAAGGAAATGCAGACCAGTAAATCCGTTGGAATTAATGATGGAAATACGGGAGAATTATTTGCTCGAATTAATATTAGTACAGTGCATAATTTATTCCTGCAAAATACATTCCCCGATTTATTATGATTACTTTATTTCCCGCTTTCACAAGAGGTGGAATTGTGTTGGGGCTAACGTTGGTTCCAGCGTTAAAGATTTCAGTAGGGAACCCTTTATGCATGGGGAACAGATATAAAGTTCTTTTTTCACATTTCGGAAACCATTCCTTAACAATGACCATTTTCAATTTTCAAGGGAAAATTTCGAAATTCTAAATAGCAAACTCCATATACTTGCAGTAGAACTAATGAAAGTAACAAAAAATTTTTTAACCTTATTGACGAGAACAATTTTGCATTCATACGTTTTTTCATATTTTACATATTCTGTATAAAAAATTGAATTTTCGATATTAAATAGTATTTTTTGGATTTGATAAGAAATATATATTCATCGTATAAAAAAATGTTGTAATTCAAATTTGTAGATATTTTTGTAGTAAATAATTTTGTGTCATAACTTTTATTCGTATCTCGTATAATTGAACTGGGAAATTAAATTTTGATATTGACTTTTTTCTAGACTTAACATACTGCTAATATCAAAGAGTGGTTTTTCTTATCAATTGAAAAAAATATTAATACGAGTAGTTATGATTCATCGAAGATATGATCTGATCCGCAATGACGAAAAAAATTACCAAATAACTTGACGACCCCCTTATATAAAATTCTGACCGTGTAGCAAAGAGAAATCGATTAAAAAACTGGCATTTTCGTGCTAATTTCGAATAATTGTTTTTCTTATGAATTTATAAAAATATATACATACTTTATAATATAAAATTTTAGAAATTTGGAATCTTTATGCACATTTTATACATTTCTGTATTTTCTGACAATAATTCTATTATTAATTATGGGTCATTCCATATTAGATTGACAGTCGATGTCGCAGATTTGAACGAGATAATTTATTAAATTGTTTAAAACCTAACTGAGCGTTATTTTTATTTTCTTAACTTTAGTCTTAGTCTTGGAAGAATACTTTTTTTCTCTGTTCCCGACATTTAAATGTACTTTGAATCAATTTTATTTGACTCTAATAATGTGCCATTTACTTAAATAAAAATAGTGACTTTACCTCTTCATTGCATGTAAAGAGGTTAAGTCACTATTTTTGCTCAAGGAATTTATAGGTTACATATAATAAACATATTCACAAAGCTTACAATCAACTTAAAATTTTACACTTGCCCTTCATTGATATACGCTTTGTAGTTCCAGACGATTTCATTGGAACATTCATTTTACAATAATAAATACAATATAATGATGTTAGACGTTATTACAATCTAACCTACAAATCGTTCTCTCCGAACCACTCAAGTATTGACTGCGTCTCGTGTCAATTGCGTAATTTTCTATTACCGAAGATTCGATTGGAAGATTCTGCGTATACTGGATTGGATTCGAGTGTACGCAGAAAAATTCGTAGATAATAAGAAAATTATTGCATTCCTCTATTACCTTTCAACGTCAATTTTAACGTAGAATGAGGATACCGATGAGTTAAATATTTATTTTGCTGCTTACATAAGTTATATTGCGAGTTTATTTTAGGTTTACTTTAGGTTTATGCTACGAGAAATCCTATGTAGGAATCTGTCCTAATTTCTCCTAGGAAGAAGTGATAGGAACCTATTTTGAAAATTTTTTATAATCAACTGTAATATTGCCGTTATTATTTCAAGTCTCATTTTAAATAAAAAATGTCTTCTATTATTTTTTGACATCTTATAGCATCTTTTTCAAGCCAGTTTAAAATTTCAAATAGAAAAATATGAAAGTCTCTATTAATGTTTGATTTATGCTTGATTTAGTTTCATTTTAGTCCACGTTTTTTCGATTTTTCTTATTATAATTTAATCAACTTACTATTACGATTGCAATATCATAAGAAGTAATGAACTCTGTCTTTAAGAAATTTTCGTGGGGTATTACATCATCAATGTAGTGTATAATTCCATTTTTTTCAAGATGAGTTGATCCAATCAAAACCCTATAATTTTCGAAGTTTGGTTTTATTAGCATAATTTCTTCAATAAAGCAATGAGCGACAGTTACAACATGAATAACAGAGACCAAAGTTCCTCCACACTCGTGTACTGAATATTTTCTTACAGAAACTACATGTCTCTTAGTCTTTTCAGTAACTGGTTCTCCATTAACTACTTTATCTTGCAAGGTGAATTTATTCGCTTCTGTAATAAATAAAAATAAATAAATTTGAAATTAAAAAGTTGAATTTTCTGGAATCCAGAATTTTTTAAAGTTTAAATGAATACCGGCCAGGTGGTGAGCATTGAAGTGAGTTAAAACGTTCCAATTCTAATGGATTTTATTTTCGAATCCAATACCAAATCGTTGACAATCCTTGTGAGGAATTGAAACAGATTAAGGGCATGTGATACTTAGAAATACATAAAGCTTTTTTTGTCCGTCGTACACCGAAAGTAAGCCTTGTCGGTGTCGTTTTGCATGCGAAAAGTTAATTTTCCGTAAGCAAAACGACACCGACTAGGGTAACTATCGGCACACATCGAACAAAAAATGTCGTTCGTATCACGTGCGTTAAAATACGCCTTTCTGCACTTGATACAAAATATACTATTTTTCAAAATTTGAGAGATAGTAGAGAAGATCAAAATTGACGTAGATAGACAACTTTTAGTTTGGAAAATTAAAAAATTTCAATTTTACCAAAAACTGTCGAAAAGTTCTTTTTATTATTATCAAAACCAAAAGTCGTCTATCACAAGCCCTTAAAATTAATTTAATGTTTGAAACGAATTATATCGTATTCTATTAAACGCGTTGCTAAAAATACGTTAGAATGCATTCAATAAAAATCGGATAAAAACAGAATTAGTTTGAAATTCATCTGCATTAATGTGTTTGAAATATTGAATGCCCTTTAATTCGGCTCAATTAACATCTTACTGAGATGAATATAAACATGATTGTATAATCTGAAAAGGTCTTATAAATTTTCAAGTAATATTTACCCAAAGCATTGGCTGTTATGAAGCTGCAAAATAAGATAGGAAGAATAATCCGCATTTTGAGTGAAGGGCAATTATTTTAAGAGATGATTCTATTCTTTCAACAATTTCAAACGAGATTTTAAAATTTTAAATTTCTAGTATAATGTTTCAGGTTTGAAATATAGCATGGTACTGACCTAAATGATAAGGATTAATAGCATTTTATTTAGAAATCTTCGCTTAATGAATTGCCCCACTTTTTCCAGCATAAAATACAACCTTTCCAGTTACGTCTCTATTTTTTATCCATTTAAAGTCTCTATTATGTCATGTACACACTACTACCAAAGTAGATCATAAAATCTTATGTTTCATTATTGACACTATTCTAAATTTAAAGTATATTAGGATACAGTATGACATATTATCAATGTCTTTAATGCTTCTTCCCATCTGGTTTATAGTTCTTCTAATTTATTTAAAAAGTTGTTCAAATATTTTCATTTAAGGCTATGGATTAACCAGACCACGTGAAGTCGGTAATTTCAATTACAGTATGTAAGGTTGTTCAAAAAATTTCGAATAACCTTACATACTGTAAATACAATTACCGACGTCACGTGGTCTGATCGGTCCATGGCCTTAAAATTAAATGTGGTTTTCATTTTAGAATTATAACTTGCAATTTTTAAAGATGTTGATCAATATTGAATGGATGTCCTACCCGCACAAGCACAACTAGCAATGGTATGGTTCTCTTAAATAAAAAAAAATTCTTACCTCGAGCCTGCCATTAGTCATCCGATTCGTCGAATCAAAGGTTTTTTTATTTTCTGTTTTGTATATTTTCAAAATATGGATTTTACAATTGCGAAATCCAAATTATTATTGTGCCTAAGAAATGCATGTGAAATTTAAATCCTGTGTAGATTTTACAAATTTTATGTAATACACTTATCAAGACTTTTGGTGTTTAAATTTTCATGAAATCAATTTAATTTAAAAAACTTAAGTGAAAAAGAAAGGAGCAATTATGAATGAATTAAGAAAAAATTATGAATCAAGAATTTATTAAACTTACAGAATCCATATAACTAGATTATGTGAAACTTTTAAATAAATTATATAAACTAATGGATAATCATTAAAAGAAATAGTGGTTAACACTGCGGAGCATGTATGAAAGCTTCGTGACGAATAGAAAAAACTCGATCAAAGACGACTGCAGTGCGATGAATTTTTAAGACCACTAGTTTATAAGTGGAATCCACTATTTTGGATTTAGAGAGTCAATAAAATAAACAGTGATTGTATTTTGTATTTTTTAAATTGATTTTTATTATTAAATATAATAACTTGAAACAACAGTATGCTACAAATTCAACACGTTTTTCAAATTAAAATTTTTTTTTGTTTGCCCAAGGCGCAGATTACTTTCATTCGTTCCTGCGTGAATAGATATAGCTGGTGGAATAAGTCTTGCGATTCACAGTTTACTCAACTCTCGATTAAAGCGTAGAGTAGAATGAACGGAAAGCTCTACTATTTTTGTGATTTAATAAAAAACTGGTTTTTTATAATTATACTACGAGTAATAATATATATATTTAGAAATTTTTAATGCACGTTTTCATACTTCACCCTACACTTCTGAGTGTACTTCTAAGTTGTTTTTCTACATCCATTATATTATATACCAGGGGTGTTAGTTGAAGTTTGCCGGTTTTCTCAATAAAGAAAACACTTAATTCTCAAGGGAATCTCAAAAATTTTTTATTCAAAGTATTGACCATTGGATTCTACAAATTTTGCCCATCTTTCAGGCAAATCATGATTCCAAAAAAACTTTTTCTCTTTCAAGGCAAACCATTCGACGAGCCATTTTTCGACTTCTTCAAAATTGGCGAAGCGCTGCTCTGCAAGTGAGTGTCCCATCGATGCGAAAAGGTGATAGTCGGATGGGGCGAGGTCTGGAGAGTACAGTGGGTTCGATAATATTTCCCAATTCAATGCTTTTAATGTGTTCTTCACCACTTTAGCGGTATGAGACGGTGCGTTGTCATGCTGTAGGATAATTTTGCCATGTCTTCGGGCCCATTCCGGCCGTTTTTCGATCAACGTATGATTCAAATTGATAATTTGTTGTCGGTAGCGATCCGTATTCACCGTCTTACCAGGTTTTAATAACTCGAAGTACACCACACCACACTGGTCCCACCAAACACAGAGCATTGTCTTATGGCCAAAGCGATTTGGCCTTGGAGTCGATGGGCCGACCTCACCAGGTGAAAACCATGATTTTTTTCACTTCGGGTTCTCGAAATAAATCCATTTTTCGTCCCCCATGAGAATTCGATGCAGAAAAGATTTCCTTTTGAACCGTTGAAGCAGCATTTCACAAATGGTTTTTCGATTTTCCATTTGTCTATCGTTCAGTTGGTGTGGTACCCATTTTCCATACTTTTGGATTTTTCCCATGGCTTTTAGACGTTGGCAAATTGCTTCTCGGGTCACATTTAGTGTTTGTGCCAATTGTTGTTGCAATTACGTTGGGTCTTCATCCAATAACGCCTGCAATTCCTCGTCTTCGAACTTTTTCGCTGCACCAGGATGTTCATTGTCTGTTAAATCGAAATCTTCACTTTTAAATTGACGAAACTATGTCTCACATGTTCTAAACAGTGGAGCATGTTCACCATAATTTTCTACCAGGAATCGATGAGCTTCAACTGCTTTTTTCTTCTGATGAAATAAGAAAAGCAACGAATGCCGCAAATGCGATTTACTTGGAACGAAACTCGATATATTCACTGAGGTAAACAACTACTATATGATGCTATTATTTTGGCAGAATGTAATTGTATATTTTTGAAGGTTATTGTCCATAGAAAAATATGACATAGATGCCAAATCATAGAAATGTATACATATCTCTAGCGTCATCTATGAGTAAATCCGGAAAATTTCAACTAACACCCCTGGTATATAATAAAGGGTTTTCCAATAGGGACATAACAATTTCGTATCTTTATATGAACGCACCCTCAAACTTTTTTAATGAACTGTCAATGTCAAAACGTTAGTTAAAGTCAACATTTTCATCATGGTAAAGTTCCCGAACCAGCAACTTTAGGGAATTATTAAAAATTACTACCGAAATTCTGAGTCGCTGGTCGCAACTTTAAGAGTGCTTACTCCAATTTTCGGCCGTAATAATCGTCCCAACCCGACAGGCTGTGCGTGCTATAGTGGATAAATGCGAGACCAAATTTACACTATTGGACGTTCCGGTGCCAAAAAGACGTCGTATTGCTCGAAGCGAAGAAATAATCGCAGCCGTAAGTGCATCGATTCAAAATGAGCCAAATCAGTCGATTCCACGTCGTTCTCAAGAATTGGGCATCGCTCAAATGACACTGCGGCGTATTATGCGAAAAGATCTTGGCCTACATGCTTTCAAGATTAAAATATTTCTGTGTTTTATTCATAGATTAAATTTTTATGTCCCTATTGGAGAACCCTTTATTATTGAAGATTCATTATTCTAAGGAATACCAGAAGTCGTTTTTGTGATTAAATGTAATTAAAATTTGAAACGACCTCAAATTTAAATATTTTGCCACACGAGTTGTTTGTAATAATGTATATTGCTATCTTTTGAGTTATTTTTGTGATTAAATTTAATTCCTACATTAATACGAAGAACTTTTAGTAAAGAATAGTATATTATGTGCCTAGGCACACAATGAGGGTGATTGCGTGACGAGCGACAATGCTCGCAGGAGATCGAAGCCAAGGCGTAGTCGAGACGAAGACGAGACAAAGCCGAGACGAATCCGAGGCGCGATCAGTCCTGCGAGCATTGTCTGCGAGTCTCGCAATGTCCCGAATTGTGTGCATTGGCACATATTCTATTTTATGTGCCTGTGGTGCGGATACGAGTTTTTATGCGTACATTGGAATCTAATCTGGTACTTATTGTAGTTGTTTGCTGCGCTAGTTGTACGAAGCGGGCGCAAATTGACGACTAGTCCCGGCCATTTTGATTTTATCGGTCTTGTGTAGTAGTCAGTGCTAACGCTGTACGAAGAAGAAGTGAGAAGAAGAAGATTAAGAAATAGATTGCGTTCCGCTGTACGAAGAAGAAGTGAGAAGAAAAAGAATAAGAAATAGATTGCGTTCCGCTGTAAGACTATAATGCACATGCGCAGTTCAATTTCTACATTGTATTCCTCTGTAACGGAATATACAACATTGCTTTACTCTCAGCTGTAACGGAAAAACGAGTTTCCGCGGCTGAGGTACATAAAATAATTTTTTTACCAATAATAAGACTATTTGCTAATTTGATCATAAAATTCGCTTATAACAATTAAATGAAATAGTAAACAAATAATTTGTATTCTGTGAGTCCTCAAACATTCATTTAAGACAAAATAAAATTTTCCTAAGCTGTTGTTAAAACGCATAAAAGTGTTATTTAAAAAATTTCAGCTTATCCAAATTTTGAGTAAAAGAATTAATAACAAACAATTAGAGGAAACAAAAGTTCTGACCGCGAAGCTCTTCAGAATATAATGTACTTCAATCTTAAAAAAAATTAATTATCGGACCAAAATTGAAGGCTCTGGATATTTTTGTACGAAAAAGGTGCATTTCCTCTTAATGTGGGCCGGGGGCCGCGCCGGGGTGGGGAGCGTGCTCTCTCCTGCCTGGCGCTGTACCTCGGTTCGCTGATGCCAGTCACGTGGCTGGGGAAATGGGTTCCGGGTGAACGGATGGCAGAAGAGTCTTACTCGACTTTAAACCAGAACCCACCATTCGCGTTTAACCCTGTCGCTACTACGGGTGACTATAGTCACCCGCCACAAGATGCCACGTATACCCGACAAGTGACTATAGTCACCCGCCACAAGATGGCACGTAGACCAGACAGGTGAATATAGTCTCACCCGCCATAGCGAAAGAGTTAAAGCCGAAAGACGGTTCCGCGAGCAGTATAAGGGTTTGAGAGAGGTTGTTTTTGGTTTTAAGAGGTATGCCTAGACTCGTCCTAGGAAACTCTTGTACAATGTCTATAAAATAATTCGCTATTTCTTCCCTTACCAGATATTTAAAAAAAGGTCATAGGTATAAAAAAGGTTGGATAAAAGGAATCGGAAGTCCGCCCTTAGGAGATAGTATACCATCTAATCAAATTTGACCCGGACTGGTGAAAAAAACATTTTTATGTATTTTAAAACAAATCTTTATTATCGCCTTCAGAATAGGCTCCTTTTGAGCCAATACAAGCATGCCAACGGTTAATCCAATTTTTCATATACACTTCTTATAGGCCTCGGCCGGTATGGCCATTAGTTCCTTCAGCGAATTTCTTTTTATGGCCTCAATCGACTCATGGTGCGTTCCCTGAAGCGTATATTTGAGTTTTGGAAACAGGAAAAAAGTCACAGGGAGGCAAATCTGGCGAATACGGTGGCTGAGCAATGACTTGTTTCTTGTTTAGCCAAAACTCCAGTCACAATCAGGCTAAAATGTGACGGCGCATTATCGTGGTGAAAAATCCATGAGTTGTCTGCCCACAAATCCTGCTGTTTACGACGAATTGCTTCACGTAGACGTCTCAAAACGGCCAAGTAGTATTTCGTATTGACCCTCTGGAACGAATTCATGGTTAACGACACCACGCTAATCGAAGAAAACGATGAGAATCACCTTGATTTTTGACCGATTTTTCAATGATTCCGTAGCCGTAATTCCATTGGAAACACAAAATTTCAAGCAAACTCGTTGTTCAATTTTTTTTTCCATAGTAAAAGACGCCAAACTTTTCGTCTCCCGCTCAAACTTCACACGACTGTTAAAGAAGGTGTTACCAACCTAGAAAAAAAACTTTTTACCGTTTCAGTTTATGCGCGGGGTGTAACTGGACCAGTCCGGGTCAAATTTGATCAGATGGTACACTGATTGCTCAAAGGACATCGCTGTAAGAATTTTTGTGAGCGTTTGTCAAGCAGAAGTTATGGCGATCTTGGCACGTGTGCAAACATGGAAGGAGGGAGACGTTGGAGGACAGATTAGGAACTTCTTGGACAGTATGGCTGCACTAGCAGCACTTAAGGCTCAGTCCACAAGATCTAGACTGTTCTAAGGATGTAAAGAAACATTGAACAGAGTAGCAAAAGTAAATAGTATTACGCTGGTATCGGTACCAGGACACCTTAAAATATTAAAGAAAATGAAGCTGCCGAAAAACTGTCCCAGATGAAAGGATGCGACCAGGCAAAATCTCTCCTGGGCCCTGTGCTAATAAGTAATAGAGTCAAGAGCATCCTATTACTCGGATAGGCTGAGGCAAGGATGATAACCCAGCTCCAAACAGGACATGGAAGTTTAAGGAAATATACTATTTTGGGCAAAAACTAAAGTCAATTTTTAATTTAAACTTCGCGGGCTAACCAATTCGGGCAAACTCTTTTATTTTTATGTAGGTCCTACTGTTACTGACATCTGTGCCAAATTTCACGTTAATGTCAACATTTGTTACATAGTTACGCTTGTGTTTTCTAAACGACTAAAAGTGATTTTTTCGATTTTTACAATGTCTAAGTTTGTTGAGCAAAGAAGTGCCATTAAATTTTGTTTGCGGAATGAAAATTCAGTTACGGAAACGTTCAGAATGTGGCAGAAGGTCTTCGGTGATTTGAGCATGTCGCAGAAAAATGTTTATAAATGGTACAAAGACTTCAAAGAAGGCAGAGAACGTGTTGATGACTTGGAACGCCCCGGACGACCATCAACATCAACTGACGAGCAATACGCCAATAAAATCAAAGAAAGGCCGACGGTCGGCCTCTTTCAGTTTGGAAAATTTTCTGTCGCTAGCTATGGGCGCGTGATCGCCAAAGTATGACTTCTGGCTATTCCCCAAACTCAAAAGACCACTCCGAGGACACCGTTTTGACACGATTGAAGAGATACAAGCCGAATCGAAAACGCTTTGAAGGCAATTCCGGAAATCGAATTTAACAAGTGTTTCGAAGATTGGAAAAAACTTCGGCATAAGTGTAGTATATCGGGAGGGGATTGCTTTGAAGGGGATGAAATTGATTTGGATAAATAAATAAAGATTTTTCATTTTATAACAAAATTCATCTTAGTTTATGCCCGCAGTAGTAAATACAGGACGGGCTTGAGCACATCAGTGTTTCTCTATTCCGTGAGTGGGAGAAAGAGACATTGAAACACGTGCTCTGCTCATTTCTTGCTTTGATCAGGAACAGGGAATTTAATAAATTTGGTAGCATTTTTTTACAAAAGGAAAAATTCCGGAGTAAGGTTGAAATTGAATTTTTTTTTTTTTTTTTTTGAGCACTACTGAAAATTAATGATGGAGATTGGATCTTGTATTGACATAACTTCATATTCGAAATTTATTATAGGAGAGAAAAGTAATTTATTTTAATTTTTAATCCTACAATAAATTTTTGAACATTGTGTAATACTTTCGAGATAAGATTTATTAATCGTTATATTAAAATATTATGTATTATTATAATAAGTAATATCTAAATTACAAAACTTTATATTGGTGATAAATTTTAATGTCACTTTACATATAATACGAAAATTTCCGTCGATGCGTAAAGTAACTTTTTTACAAACTGTATCGGAAAGAGTTTTCTATAGGTCATAGAAAGAAATAAATATAACTATTTTAAAGATAGGTGTTGCAAAAAATGTGTTTTAACGAATTTACTTCATGCATGATATTGTTCAAACAGAATATAAATTTTATTGTTTGAATATTATTTTTCTTGTATAAACTGTAGCCGTCTAATGACCTAAAGATATCCAGAAAACAACTGAAACCTCGTATTTAAAGCTTTAGGTGGACGGTATGAAATTTTTATTAATTTTTTTATTTAGTATATTATAAGAATATAAATTATCAGCAGTTGGATTAAAAAAGAACTTGAATTATAGAAGTTGACGTATAAAATCATTTCAGTTACGCAAAAATTTTGAGAATATTTATTTAATAAAAATAATACACGTCCCTTTGATTTTGAAAAGAATGGTGAAACTTTAAAGGTTGCAGAAGAAGTTTTATTTAAACATATTTCTCAAAAAATGTCGAAATAAAAAAAAAAATGATTTTCGCAATAATGACATGGAATTCATAGAGAAATATCATTATGATTTGAATATGTAATATTGTATTCACTGATTGGAGAAAAATTGACGAAGGGCGTAAAACTTAACAATTGATATCCATAAACGCTTCCAATGGTCTCTTCTATTCTATGCTCATTCAGTTAAATATTTTGAAAAATATAATTATGAATTGTTTTCAGTATTCGCAATATTTTCCAAATCTCGTTGAATTCTCCTTGAATGATTACGCAGATCTGTATAAACGGTGTATTCCTTTTCAGATTGAGCGGATTCATTTGTTATAGAGAAAGAATATATTCCTACAATTATATTCTTTTGAATGAGTGGACTGCCTCCGTATACCTAAATTAAAGAAAGTTTTATATTTCATAAAGACTTTTCTTTTACGTTAAAAAATACTTTTATTTAACGTCACTTAAAATACTCACCTTAACCGTAAATTTGTTATCAACACAGATTATATTTTCATAATTTATAGGATATTTCTTTGATTTGCAATTACGAACGGGTTTGACTTTGTTTATTTTTTCTAAAGTAAATGAGCTTAAATCTGAACTCCATTTTGGAACGGTAACCATAGTTCCAACTTTAACTTTAAAGTTTCCCATTTCCATAAAAGGTCCTCGTAAACAATCAGAATTTGGAACTTTAAGCTACAAAAAGTTATAAAATCCACTCTCTAAACCTGAATCAGTGAACGACCACTGATTCTCAGTGACTATTCACTAATGGCAGCAGCTATAAGTCTTCCACTGCGTATCAGTGAAAATCGACTGATGAATCAGTGAAATAGATTGAACTCACTTACTGAATCAGTGAAATCTTCAGGTAGGAATAGTAAAACCAGAATTTATTTTAACGATCGATGAGCTCGTTTATTTTAGGGTAAACAACACTAAAAAGAAATTACGTAATTATTATTGTATATAATTATATTATGTAACGTGTAGATGAAACCTTTGAATTCGCGAATTCAAAAGTTATGTTCACGTGACGCGTTCACTAATTCCTCAGTGTAATCAAAGCAGGGCACTGATGCATCAGTTGATATATTTTTACTGATATAATCAGTAACTATTTCACTTATTCAAGTCTAGAGAGCATAAAAGATTCATTAGAAAGTTAATTGAGAAGTTAAAAATAAGTTTCAAATAGAAATATTCAATATTAAATAACAATGTTTTTAAAATTAAAGTTTTGCTATTTCAAAAAGTTCGCTTAATTATTTTTAAAATTATGAATATTCTAATAATATTATACAGAAAATTAGATAAGTATTTATAATATAGTATTTATATAGTATTTATAAGTAATTATAATTGAATAAGTATTATAAATGTGTTGCGAAATATCTTCATTTGGAATCTATGAAGTTAATTTATTACAGAGGATTAAAATCGGACTTCAAAAATTAAAGAGAATTGTAGAGGTGCAAATAAGGACTTGCAAAATACTATACAAATTTTGAAGAGACTAACCGAGAATTAAAAGCGGATTAGATAGAACATAAGAGAATCTAACGAGGATATTAAGGACTAAGCAGATCTTAACTAGCATTTATTCAGCACAATGGAGGATCAAAAAAGGATTTATATTTCGACTCGGAAAATGAACTACCGTGAGGGGTGGTTTTTGTCGAATTATTATGGACTGAAGGGGTGGGATCCTCATCCTTTCTAGTACAAATTTCGGACTAAAAAGAAGTAATCCACTTTATTCCGCCCTATTCGTAAATCTGTTTTAGCGCCAATGCAAACTATCCTGGATATAATTCGAACTTAATGGTCTCGGATCCGTTCGGACTGATCTTGGGATAGACGCACGAATTATCGCGGATTGAAGAAGTACCTCGGATTGGTCTCACATTCATCAGGATTTGTACGGATTGAATTGACGCTTGGACTGTTGAATTATATTATGTATTTTATATAATTGTACATGATTTTTAATAAAAACCGTATATAGACTGATACAAGTTCCAATTTGTAATTTTTCATCAATTTCGCGAGGAACTTTCGTCAAACAAGCCTAATACGATTTTTTATAATACTTCTTTCAAACAAATTTGACGAAAAACACGGAAAATCATTATTCTGATTTTAAAATCAAATTACGAGGCTGTTTGATATTGACGTGATATTTGTTTGAGAGGTCGCTACTAATAAAAAACGGCTATCATTGTTGACAAGTTTCATCCTTCAAATCTCTTCCGTTAGAATTTGAGCCAAAGTATGCAAGTTACAGTGTCTAAAAGCAATCAACTTCCGAATTTTTTGCAAAGATTGACCAAAAACGTATTCGTGTGACCACTTTGGAACAAAATTTGGCCTATTTTAACCGCAATCCGAAATAGTATCTTTCGTATCAAGTGCGGAAAGGCGTATTTTAACGCAAGAGCGAGTCACGATGAGGGCTAAGGCGACTCGCTCTTGCTTTAAAATACGTTTCACACGTGATACGAAATATACTATTTTGTTCGCCGTACACCGAAAGTTAGCCTTGTCGGTGTCGTTTTGCGTGCGGAAAGTTGATTTTCCCGCACAGTTAAAATTACCGCACTAGTGCGAAAAAATCAACTTTCCGTACGCAAAATGACACCGACAAGGCTAACTTTCGGTGTACGGCTGACAAAATATTTTTTGCGTCGATTTGTGACGATCGATGAAACATGGATCCACCACTATACTTCGGAATCACGTGAATATCGGATAATTTTTTATAATTCGTAAAGATTGGTGATGATTTTGAGTAACTTCAATATTCGAGAAAATAACAAATAATTCTATCGACTTTGATATACGAGGTCTGTCCGGAAAGTATCGGGCCTACCTTTATATCTCCGCGCCATAGTGTTCAAGCGTCCTCTGTGGGGCATGAACGTCAACAGTAATGAATGTATGAGCAAAACACGAATAAAAGAGTGGTATAGTCGTTTCAAAGGAGGCCGCACTTCAGTTGATAGTGATTCTCGTTATGGCTGACCTTTGACGACAAAAACATTGGATAATATTGAGCGGGTGCGACTTGCGATTGAAGGTGATCGTCGATTAACTGTTCGTGAACTAGAAAATGAGTTTGGAATACCGAAAACTACTGTTTGGGAAATTTTGAACCAGATTTTAGGAATGACTCGCGTGTATACGGTGATTGGCTTCTTGACCACGATAACGCGCCAGCGCATTAATCGAATCTTGTGCAGCAGTTTCTGAGTAAACACAGTATCGCATTGCTTCGACAACCTCCGTACAGTCCAAAACTCAAAAAACCACTCAAAGGACAGCGATTCGATGACAACACGACGGTTGAAAATAATGCGACGAGCGTACTCAAGGCCATCCCTACCAAGTCTAGAATAATGAAACCGGAATTTCCCTATAGATGGTGCTTGCCATCAGTTTAGGGACCGTACGACCGCGTCTGCAGCGCCATCTTCTCCCTCTAGCAGCTGAGAAAAGTTTTCAGTAGACAACAACCCAAGGATTCCGGTCGTGGCTTCGGCCACGGCCGGACGCTTCCGTCCCTGAGTGGTTCGTCTGTGTCTTTTGAATGTTTTTTTCGCGCCTCCGTGTTTTCTGGCACTTTCGTCGTGTATGTTCTGTTTCAGTTAAGTGCCTCGTGGTCATCTTTCGTGGCGTCGGTGTGATCATTGCTGACTGTGACGATTTCTTGGTCTTTGAGCGGGTCGTGACAATTTTTCCTGATTTTGATGCATTGCGTGATCTTTGCTGGCTAAGGCAATTCCTTGGTCTCTGTGCGTGCAGCCACTGCCCTTGCATTCCGGTGAGGACGAGAGATCGCGGTCTTCTTCCTTGTTTTGATTTTGCTCGTGCTTGTCTCTGAGGTGACTTTTCGGGCTCGGAAATCCCGCGTTTTTATGGTTCTGGCGCGTCTCACCAGAGGTCGTTCTACTGGCGGCCTGTTCATGCGCTGCTGTTGGACTCTAACTGAATTTTGAAGGCTTAACCTTCGCACCGTACTTACTTGGATGGTATTACATTGGACTGTTCTACATTGGATTTGTTATATTGGGCTCTTCTAGTCCCACGTGATTGTTCTGGCCATTTGTTCATTGAACAAGAAGCCATTAATTGAAGAAGAAGAAGAAGAAGAAGAAGAAGACAACAACCCAAGTTCGATATACCAGTGTATTTACTACAAGCATCAACATGTCGAGTTTTGTGCCTACGAACTACGATTTGCGGACAGCACTGGTTTCTTGTTATCACTTGAAGGAAACTGCTGCTGAATCGCATGGAATACTTGTCAAAGCTTACTTACTGAACGAAAGGCAGCAAGAAAATCGGAAAATCACCTGCAAAATTCTGCTCGGCAGATTCAAACGAAAGTCATTTCTCCATCGAATCGTGACAGGCGATGAAAAATGGATCTATTTCGAGAATCCTAAACGTTCTAAATCATAGGTGAATCCAGGCGAACCATCGACATCCAGTGCAAGACCCAATCGCTTTAGAAAGAAAACAATTCTGTGCGTTTGGTGGGATCAGAAGCGTGTTATCTATTATGAGCTGCTAAAACCTGGTAGGACTGTCAACACGAATCGCTACCAACAGCAAATGATCGATTTAAATCGAGCATTACAAGAAAAACGACCAGATTATCGAAGAAGGCAACACAAAGTCATTTTTCTTCACGATAATGCCCCATTACACACAGCGAAACGGGTCAAAGAAACGATCGAGACGTTCCGTTGGGAAATACTGGCGCATGCCGCTTATTCTCCAGACTAGGCTCCGTCGGATTACGATCTGTTCGCATCACTGGGCCACACTCTCGCTGAACAACGCTTCACTTCGTACGAAAATGTACGAGAATGGCTCGATAACTGGTTTGATTTAAAAGACAGACAGTTTTATTGGCGTGGCATTCATCGCCTTCCGGAGAGGTGGGAAAAATGTGTAAATAGCAATGGAGATTACTTTGAATAAAATATTTTTGATCATTTTCATGCAACAGACGTGTAACTTTTGCAAAAAAATTCCGGTTTATACTTCTAGACCTGGTAAAAGTGAGTTCCAGGACTGTTTCGAGAAGTGGCAACATCGCTGGAACCGTGTTATTCAATCAAGTGGGGATTACTTTGAAGGATGCCACCCGCCCGATGATGAAGAATAACGCCAGCGCGGAGATATAAAGGTAGGCCTGATACTTTCCGGACAGACCTCGTATACAACTGAATATATTTACATTTTTGTTTCTATTCTCACTTATAAATATTTAAAAATTGATTATCAATCCAACACACAGCGGCATAACCAGAGTGGAAACCGGTAAAAAAGAAACTAAAGATGTTACTCGTTAAACAGCTGATAACTGCGCATGTGTTAATGCGACTCGTCATGACTCGTCCAGACTCGAATAAGGACTCTAGTGGACTCGAGTAGCGACTTGATCATTTCTTGACGATATTTCGAGCTATTCTAGGATTACGAATCCCGCATCTTACTCAAATTGGACTCGATGAGATTTATGGACTCTCGCAGATTTTTGTTATTTTTTAAAGATTCTTGAAACGAATTGCGTAACTCGTAATAGATTCGAATAACTTGAAAATGATTTAATCTTCTTCGACTACCTTGAGAAAGGAATGAATATTACTGGAGCATATTATGCTGCATTATTGGATCGATTGGTTGATGAAATTAGGAAGAAACGGACACATTTAAAGAAGAAAAAAATCCTTTTTCATGGTGGCAATGCACCATCCCACATATCGAAAATTGCACAGGCAAAAAGCATGAATTCGGTTGCGAATCGTTTCCGCATCCATCGTATTCTCCAGATCAGGCTTCCAGCGACTATTATATGTTCTTTAACGTCACACGGTCGTCGGGGAGCAAAAAGTCTGCTTGAAACACCTAAGAATAGTGAATATTGCATGCTTTTTCTGGTACCTAGGAGTGCTCCAAAATCATTGAGACAAAATCTGAACAGATTCTGTTTGCGAGAAAAAGACTTTTTTGTTCAGTCAAAAGTACCCATAATCAGTTTTTTGAGAATATCTCCTCAGAAATGTATTTTATTACAAAAATTGTTAGAATGTGATTTATAGAGAATTAAATTATCAATCGAAAGAGCCCTGTAACTTAAAAATATATTAATTGTTTATCGAGATAGAGTGCATAACAGTTGGCCATAAATACCGATAATCGACTTTCGGGAATATCTCCTAAAGGATCTATCTTATCACTAAAGTTCTTCATACATGATTTATAGTGAATTTTATTGCCTTCAAAATGAGACCTATAACTTTAAAAAATATTCATTGGTTACTGAGATGAGCGCATATTAGTGGTCAATCAGTGAAAAAATTCGGTTTTTCCGAAACACCTCCTTAGGAATGTATTTTATCCATAATATGATTATCGGTTTTGAACATTCGAAAATGTTCAATAGCCACTGAGATAGAGCGTCTAAACGTGGACCCTTTATTATCATTTTACACGAAAATCGTTGAAAATTATTTTTTCAAAAATTTTCCTATCTCGGTGGCTATTGAATATTTTGGAATGTTCAACAGCTCATTTTGAAGGTAATTGAGTCCTCTACCAACGCCAATAATCATATTACAAATGAAATACATTCCTGAGGTGGTATCTCGGAAAACCCGATTTTTTCCACTGATTGACTTCACTAATATGCGCTCTATCTTAATAACCAATGAATATTTTTTAAAGTTAAAGATCTCATTTTGAAGGCAATAAAATGGACTATAAATTATATACAAAATACTTTAGTGATAAGATACATCCTTTAGGAGATATTCCCGAAAATCGATCATCATTATTTATGGCCTGCTGTTATGCACTCTATCTCGGTAACCAATAAATATATTTTAAAGTTACAGAGCTCGTTCGAAAGGTAATTCAATTCTCTACAAATTATATGACAACAACTTTTGTGATAAACTACATCCCTGAGGAGATATGCTCAAGAAGCCGAATATTTAATGGAAAACAGAAGGGTATTTTGGAAGGTTTGACAAATCGTATTATTTAGAAGCCTATCACCCTAGTATATCTGGCAGACATGTTTTTTATCAAATTTTTTACGATTTTTGGTAATATTTAATTTAAAAATACAAACTTTGATGGTTGCAATATCGCTGTTATATCCTAGTCTTTGACTTCCATGAAAATCTGGATGGACTAAATAGCTCTGAATTTCATACATGACAGCTGTAAGTGTTTCAACTCGTAAAGTAGAAGCTTTATGATATTTGTATTTAGTTGCTGTATTCGAAATTTCGATAACAAGGCAATGAGCAGCCGTTAAAACATGAAGTAAGGATATTAATATTCCAGTGCAATAAGGTTCTTCCAATATTTCATTAATTTCCAGTCGAAGTTTTACCATATTTGATTGTAATAATTGTTCACTATTTTGTAAATTATCTTCTTTAATAATCTTTGAGTTACGTAAACAATTCAGCATAGATATAAATTTGGATTCTGCAACAGAAATATTTGTTGTTTTTTCCAAGAGGAAGTAAATGCACATACACGGAGAAAAATGGATATTGACCCATAATATCTAGATATTGAGGCACAATGTCAGTAGCATTCAACTATGTGACAAACATTCAGATATTCTACTTCAATGCCTGCAGATATTGAAAAAAAGATATTAACCACCAGTATCTCAGATATTGAGCTTGATTATCTCAGATATTAAAAATGAATATTCAAGATACTAAACTTCTGAGTATCCTCGTTAGTAAATTTGAATGTCTGAGGTATTGAATTTGAGTATCTCAGATATTTAACATCAATATCAGGTATACTGAAAAGGTAAGTTATAGATATTACAGCTCAATGTCTAAGATACTCAAAAAATTATTTTAAAGGTTATAAAATAACTACATGTTCAGCTTTTAGAAAAAAGTTAAATTATATTTAATTATGTTCTTTTCTGTAAAAGTAATATAGATGTTTGAACAAAATTTTCATTGTCTGGCATGTCTGAAATTAATTTAATGTTCGTGTTAGAAACTTAACCTTAACACTGGGGTTAGATTTCATTCTCAGCTATAAACCACATATAGAGAAAATATATAACTTATATGTTTTATTTACTGCATCTCAAGTTAAAAACCCGATCACTTTTATTCCATTAGAAACACTCATTTGAATTGAAGGAAACTTCAATAAACTTTCAAAATTTATCTTTCCGGAACGCTAGCATGTCAATCTTAGATTCACTTAGATTTCGATGACAACGAAAAAGTGATCACATGACCTTTATATATATGCGCGCGCACTTCATGCTTCAATATCTAAACTATTGAATCTGAATATCAAATGTTACTTCTCGGAAAAATCTTATATATTGAAAAAAAAATTTTTAATATTGCGTGTCAATATCTAGATATTATGGATGAATATCTACTATTTGAATATCTACTTTTCAATATCCATTTTTCTCCGTGTAGAAACAGTGGAAAATATTCTTCATATAATAAAATAAGTGTCATTAATAACTTCAGGTGCATTTTGGTTTTACTTAATTAGTTTATATTAACTAGAGGAAACCTGATTAGATGGTAAAAAATTCGAAATTTTTTTAAATACAGTCAAGTCTTTCATTAATGGTCGATCACTAATGCAGGAGTTTTGCACAATTTTCGAAGAACTAAGAATTTTGATTTTAAGAAATTGTACAAAATTATTTAAAAATGCTCGTTATCTGTCAAAGTTGCTTCTGCAGACTTGATAAGGCGCATGCTTCTCATTTTTCCATGACATACATTATTCCTCTGCCTCCTCCCCCTTCACCTTGATCAAGCTGCTCCCTGATTGGCTTTTCGCAATATTTTTTACGCAACACCAAACTTTTTTTTAGAAAAAATATTTTAATAATAGGAGGCCCTACTGTATTGAAGATGTTTATCCTTGTGAAATTTCAAGATATTTTATTATATTATGTCACTCAATTATTCAAATTTTTAAACTTTATTTCCTCTTCATTGCAAAAGAAGTATTTTCATTTAAATTGGCATGGGTGGGAATATTTGCAGTTTATTATACACTCAAAGAAATATAGTATTTAGTTGACGAAATTGTCTTATACAAGAAAAATTTATTTTAGATTAAATAAAACGCTTTATTAGATTATTATTAAAACTAATGATAATAAAATTAAATAAATGAGATTTATATTACTCACGAAACCCAATACATATTGTCAGAAAACTACACTGTAGAAAAATCTGTTTCATATTGGTAAAAAATTATAATTTCAATATCACACTTTTTTAACTCATCAGTAACTAATTTATAAATGTTTATCTTTATATGTCAGAAGTGATCCAGAGAATCGTACCTTGAGTTTAATTATTGTACACAGAAGAAAATGATTTGACAAAATTTATAGAACTGTTCAAGAGTTGGATACGCAGGCATTTACATAAATTACTTTTTATTTTCTTACTCCACTAACGATACCGATTCTATCTAGACCAATAAGACAGTCTCATTGCACAAATGAAAAAGATTATTTTCACAGCCCGATTCTACACGGCACAATTAATCATTTTATTGAAGAACTGTAAATCGGATGTTCAGTTCTACATACTCCCATTAATAATTACCAAATAAAAAATATTTTTAGAAATTATTTAATGTTTGAAAAGAAATTGACCGATTTAAAACTAATTTTTTCTACATGCGAGTTTATCTTTAGTTGTCATTTTATTGAACAAAACTCGTTTCTACATATGGAATTGATGATGAATAAACGTTGATCAATTGAACATGTTTCATCTCTAGATTTAACCGCTTTGGCATGAAAAAATAAATTATCTTATGGTTCGATTCTACATGTGTCAAAACTACAAAATAATAAAAAAAACTTTTTTCTTGGTCAATTATACAAATTTCAATTCAACATTTCAGTTCAATTGTCTGATTTTTTCGTTCATTATTATACATCCTGATTGTGAACTGCCCTATTCATGAAATTTTTCTTTTTTTAATTAAATGTTCGATTTAAAATGAACTGATTCATCATTATTCTTATCTACACAAAATAAAATAAAATTGTTTTTAACAATTCTACATTGTTCAATTGAACATTAGTATTTCATATTTATTTTTTTATGCTCGTCTCTACATAATACAATTTTACATTAAACCCACTTGCCATGTGAAAAAAAGTTGCTTCATTCGTTTCAGCATTGTCTATCTCTACACAAATAAATGAATCACATTTCTTCTTCTGCGACTGTACAATTATCTGTTTAAAATTTAGATAAAGAAGTTTGATTCTACACCATCCAACTAAACATTGCTTCAAAGAACATTTCAATTTAACTTTTGCTAAATAAATAGATGCTTTCTTAGACAACTCATTTCTACAAATTAATAAATATTGAATTAAATTAAATTTTTTTTGACAATACTACATTGGTTGATTAAACATTCAGATACGAAAATTTTGAATCAACAAGATTTCCAAGTGACAAATAAATAATAACAAAAGTACCGTAGAATTGAAAATTCCCCGAGACAGATGAGTTTTTGATACATAGATGACCTTGCTTTTTATGTTAGATCGACGGGTTTCCCAGGTAACAAATAAATAATCACAAAAGTGCCATGAAATCCAAAATTCCCCGTGGAAAGATGTGTTTCTGATACCTAGATGACCCGCTTTTTACATTAGATAGACGGGTTTCCCAGGTAACAAATAAATAATCACAAAAGTTCCACGAAATCCAAAATTTTCCAAGAAAAATGTGTTTTTGGTACCTTTATGACTCGCTTTTTATGTTAACTCGACGGTTTTTCCAGTCAACAAATGAATAATCACAAAAGTTACATGAAATCCAAAATTCCCAGAGAAAAATGTGTTTTTGGTACCTAGATGACCCACTTTTTATGTTAAATCGACGGGTTTCCCAGGTAACAAATGAATAATCACAAAAGTTCCACGAAATCCAAAATTTCCCGAGAAAAATGTGTTTTTGGTTCCTTTATGACTCGCTTTTTATGTTAACTCGACGGTTTTTCCAGTCAACAAATGAATAATCACAAAAGTTACATGAAATCCAAAATTCCCAAAGAAAAATGTGTTTTTGGTACCTAGATGACATGCTTTTTACATTAGATCGACGGGTCTCCTAGGTAACAAATGAATAACCACAAAAGTTACATGAAATCCAAAATTCCCCGAGAAAAATGTGTTTTTGGTACCTAGATGACCCACTTTTTATGTTAACTCGACGGTTTTTCCACTCAAGAAATGAATAATCACAAAAGTTCCATGAAATCCAAAACTCCCCGGGGAAGATGTGTTTTTGATACCTAGATGACACCCTTTTTACATTAGATCGACGTGTTCCCCAGGTAACAAATGAATAATCACAAAAGTTACATGAAATCCAAAATTCACCGAGAAAAATGTGTTTTTGGTACCTAGATGACTCGCTTTTTATGTTAAATCGACGGGTTTTCCAGTCAACAAATGAATAATCACAAAAGTTACATGAAATCCAAAATTCCCCGAGAAAAATGTGTTTTTGGTACCTAGATGACTCGCTTTTTACATTAGATCGACGGGTTTCCCAGGTAATAAATAAATAACCACAAAAGTTACATGAAATACAAAATTCCCCGAGAAAAATGTTTTTTTGGTACCTAGATGACTCGCTTTTTATATTAAGTCGACGGTTTTTCCAGTCAACAAATGAATAATCACAAAAGTTACATGAAATTCAAAATTCCCAGAGAAAAATGGGTTTTTGGTACCTAGATGACAAGCTTTTTACATTAGATCGACGGGTTTCCCAGGTAATAAATAAATAACCACAAAAGTTACATGAAATCCAAAATTCCCCGAGAAAAATGTGTTTTTGGTACCTAGATGACACGCTTTTTATGTTAAATAGACGGTTTTTCCAGTCAACAAATGAATAATCACAAAAGTTCCATGAAATCCAAAACTCCCCGGGGAAGCTGTGTTTGTGATACCGAGATGACACACTTTTTAGATTAGATCGACGGGTTTCCCAGGTAACAAATGAATAATCACAAAAGTTCCATGAAATCCAAAATTCCCCGAGAAAAATGTGTTTTTGGTACCTAGATGACTCGCTTTTTATGTTAAATCGACGGGTTTTCCAGTCAACAAATGAATAATCACAAAAGTTACATGAAATCCAAAATTCCCCGAGAAAAATGTGTTTTTGGTACCTAGATGACTCGCTTTTTATGTTAACTCGGCGGTTTTTCCACTCAAGAAATGAATAATCACAAAAGTTCCATGAAATCCAAAATTCCCAGAGAAAAATGTGTTTTTGGTACCTAGATGACACGCTTTTTACATTAGATCGACGGGTTTCCCAGGTAACAAATGAATAACCACAAAAGTTCCATGAAATACAAAATTCCCCGAGAAAAATGTTTTTTTGGTACCTAGATGACCCACTTTTTATGTTAAATCGACGGTTTTTCCAGTCAACAAATGAATAATCACAAAAGTTACATGAAATTCAAAATTCCCAGAGAAAAATGGGTTTTTGGTACCTAGATGACAAGCTTTTTACATTAGATCGACGGGTTTCCCAGGTAACAAATGAATAATCACAAAAGTTACATGAAATACAAAATTCCCCGAGACAAATGTGTTTTTGGTACCTAGATGACTCGCTTTTTATGTTACAGCATATTCAAATTCGAAAAAAGTCAATATCAAAATTCCATTTTCCAGTTAAATTATACGAGATACGAAAAAACGTTATGATACAATATTATTGAATACATAAAGACCTACAAATTTGAATTATAACATTTTTTCATAAGATGCATATTTTTCTTTTTAATTAAAAAAAAAACTATTGAAAATCCAAAATTCAATTTTTTAACAATAATATTGAAAATACCAAAAAAACGTAAGAATACAAAGTTGTTCGTTTCAAAAAGATCTACAAATTTTGTCTGACACAGTTTCTGATAAAAGATATATTTTTCGTTTCAATTCCAAAAAATACGATAAAAATGAAAAAATTCCATTTTTTAGACAAAATATGTGAGATGCAAAAAAAACATTTAGATGGAAAATTGTTTGCCTAAATGAGGTCTACAAATTCTGATAAAGAAATTTCGGGACAGGGTGTATATTTTATGTTTTGATTTTTAATATTGAAAAAATTCGATTTTTTTCACCAAAATATGTGAGATACGAAATAAGCGTTGTTCTGCAAAATCGTTTCCTTAAATAAAGTCTACGATTGTTTTTCCTTTTTTAGATATGTGGAAGAAAGTAAATTCTTTTAATCATGTAATTTATTAAAAAGTTATACTGAAATGTATACAGAAAATCGAGCGCGAAGCGCGAGTGTCATGATGAGAATGTGTTCCTTAAGGCCGATAGAGCCTTAAGTAAATTGAATTTCCTGTTTCACTTAAATTCAAAAAGAAATTCAGTGACTTTGAGAAAATGTGTAATTCACATCATCTGTAATATTATTATAAAATTGGTTTGAGCTTCAGTATCAAAATATAAGAAATAAACTTAAATGTATGCGAAGAGCACAAGACCGAGCGCGAGGTCTAGAAAGAACGGAGCGCGCAGCGCGAAGCGCGACGATCGAATCGCGCGCTCTAGGCGCGCTCAAACTTGCGAGCGAAGCGAGCTGCGCGCGACGAGAATGTGCCCGCGAAGCGGGCAGATTTTTTATAGTATTTTTACATTCTCATCATGGATGAGAAGGTATTGGTTTTATGTGAAAAATGACTTTCGAAATTTTCATCAAATCATTACGTTTTGACACCCCCTGAGTCAGAAAAAATGGTTTTTACGAAAGTGTCTGTCTGTCTGTAGGTCGTGTGCGGCATAACTCTCGATAGAATTATCAGATTGAATTGAGCTTTGGTACACTTTATCGGAGCCGAAAAAGTAAGGACAAGTTCATTAACCAGCCACATCCAATCAAAATTGAGGGATGGAGCACTACTTTTGTGTTTTTGAAAATAATTTTTTGAAAATAATTTTTTGAAAATAAATAAAGTTCACATTAATCTATTTATACTTTCGTTCTTTAACTTTTTCTATAATTCTTCTTTAGTAAGCCTATATATTTCATGCAAATAATATAAGTATTTTAAGATAATTTTTACTCTCATGTGGTAGAATTAAAAATGTAAAAATGTAGAGAAATTTGAATTTTGTATGATTCTTTGCGTTGATTGATGAAAAATTGATTAAGGTACTGACATTCAAAATTTAAAACTTCCGAATGTTTCAAACTTTGATAAATTTTGTTTAATCATCATACAAAGCAAGTTATAAGGATTTCGAATACTCATGATTAAGAACAATGTAAATTATTATTTCAATTAAAAAATTGAGCTCAAATTTTTTACTTGTTTTTTGAGTAGAATTTCGTAGCTTCTGATTTTCAAATTTTACGCAACATGAGAACCGAATTTCCAGTTTAATTGGCTTGCCGTGACAACATTTCTCAATCTATATTGATTTTCTCTGATAAATAAACTGGCATTACTGATACTCTCTTTGTAACTGGGCAACGCTGTGTAAATTGAACATTTCGCATCTATATCTAATAATATAATCTTCTCAATATATGATTGGATTCCTACAATTTTTTTCTTTCTAATCAATGGACTCCCCGCAATATTCTAAATTAAAGACAATTGTTTAATAATTACGAAAGTTTTTTAAAAGCTGGAGTTCAAAATATTGGCATTAAGAACCAATTAAAGTATTTACCTTAGTCTCATATTTTGCCTTGTTCTTAATGCAGATTTTGTCTCCTTCAGTAATTCTGCTCCTCGGCGTAATGCAGTTCTTTATAGGGTAAACTTCATCAACATTTTTCAATTCAAATGAATCCAAGTTCGGATCCCATTTTAGTACTATAAGCAAATCTTTTTCTGTAACTTCAGATCCTAGATCTGTTTGCATGAAAGGTCCTATTGGTCTACAATTCATTTCTATATGAAGCTGAAAATATAAGAAAAGCCACAAAAAGTGGATTGAAAAGTTATCTACCCAATTTCAAAATTCTTATTAAATGTAAATTTCTAATAAAAAGTAACGAAGTTCAGAAAGTTAAAAGTCTGTTTAAGATATTTTTAAGTTAAATGGATTTTGATGATACTTTTAATTATCCTTGCTATATGTAAAAAGATTGGAAAGAATAAAAATTTAGAGATTCAAAAGGATTTCTGAAGACCTTCAAAATATGAAAAATATGAAATAGTTTAAATATCCTGAAATCGCTTGAAATATTCTGAAGTCATAGAAATAACTTGAATTACGTATAATATCCTGAAGTCACTTCAAATGTATCGAAATACTCTGAATTATTCTGAAGTACAATTGGATATCTTGAAGTAATTCAAAATACTTTGAAAAAAGTTTAAATATCTTGAAGTACTTTAAAATATCCCAAAGTATCTTAAAGTATATAAAATATCCTGATGTATGTTAAATATCTTAACGAATGAAGTGGAATATTTTATAGGAACTTGTATGTCTCGAGGTATTTCGAAATATCACGAATCATCTTGAAATATTCTGAAATATAAAATATATTGAAGTAAGTGGAATACTGTGAAATGCTTTGGAATATTCTAAAATATGTGAAGTATCTTGAGGTATGCGAAATATCTTATAAGGCTTAAATATCTCGAAGTATTTCGAATTGTCCTAAAGCACCGTAAAATACCCTAAATTACCTTGAAATATTCTGAACTATGTGAAGTATTTTTAAATATTCCAAAGTAACATAAAGTATGTGAAAATTCCTGAAGCACCTTAGAATATTCTGAAGTATATGGAATATTTCGAAGTTTTTCGGAATATTCAGAATTATGTGAAGTATTTTGAAATATTCCAGAGTAACATAAAGTATCTAAAATTTCCTGAAGCACCTTGGAATATTCCAAAGTATATGAAATATTTCGAAGTTTTAGGAATATTCTGGACCATCGTGAAATATCCTGAAGGTCTCTGAAATAATTCGAAGTATGTAAAGTATTCCGAAATACGAGAAATATCTTGAAGTATGTGGAATATTTTGAAGTACTTAAAATATTCTGGAATGCTTTGAAATATTATAAATTGATGCTGGTAGAAATATCTTAAAGTAATTGAAACATCTGATAGTATTGTGGAATATCATGAAGTACATTGAAGTATTTCAAATTTAGTGCAATATCCTGAAGTCAAGTTGTCAGATCTTTAGGGTTAATTAACATCCATATATCCATCCCAATCCTTTGTCTATTTACTTGATACCTTTCCTACTTTGCCTATCTATGTGAATCTCTTTGTATCTATTCATCTGTCAACTTACATATTTACAAAATATTTCACAAAATCCTATAAAAAATTACTTTTATTCTAATCCTTTTACTTTTTATTCTTATTGCCCTTTAAGATCTATTTTAATTAATATTTACCAGTAAAAATTCATGTTATAGGAATAAAGTATGTATATATTTTTTGAGTAAATTAGGTAGCAATTCTATGAACATCTAGTTTACTATTTATTAGAAATTCGGGCAGGCATCGCAGAAGATTTGAATTTAAAAATCGTTTATGAATTGATAGATATTTATTTGTGCAAGTCTTTATAGAAATTTATTATAGTAAAACTTACTTTAATGATTCCAAAATCCGCGTTGTATTTCTTATCTTCCGTTTCTTCAAAAAGTGAATGAATTAAAAGGAACCGAACTCTAAACATAAATTCATGTGGACCTGAACTTGCACCTGGAAATGTTTGAACGCGCAAATGTTGAATTTGACGATCTATTTCATCAGCAAATGAAATTAGTTTGTGGTCAATAAGACAATGAGCCGCAGTGTAAACCAAATCTTCGGAAATTAAAAATCCAACGCAGGTAACTCCCTCTAATATTTCGTTAATTTCTCGTCGAATTTTTACCAAACCCTGTCGTAATGTGTTTTCTAAACCCCGTAAATAAATGTCAGAGTACTTCAGTTTAGGGTGGTTTGATCTTGATGTGCCAGCTTCATTATCTGAAATATTCGGTAACTTCACTAGACGGCAAACAATTAACAAAAAGGTAAACAGAGCTGAAAAATGTATGCGAAAGTATAAAATATTTGCCAAATTAGATTAACAAACTTGTTTGACTGAGGAATAAGGGAGGTAATATCAGAACCTGCTTGCATAAAAAATATTTCAATCCTTATATAAGACCAAACAAATTTACAAAAAATAGTATATTGTGCAATTAGGAAAAAAAAAATTGTTTTGCGAATGTGGAGTTTGATGCTCGAGCAAAGCGAGGGTAATAACCACACGAGTAAAATGAATGTTTTTCTCGTGTCGCACACGATTTTGTTTTCTACGAGAGGATCAAAAAATGGATGTTACGTAATGAACAAATTTGAAATGCAGAGGTGTTCCCTCGCTTTTTTTGCTCCCAATAATTTTTCGTATCTCCTATAGATCGCACCGCAACCGATACATTCATAGGATCTGAAAAAAGGAATATTTTGGAGTATCTCTTAAAGAAAATTATTGGACAATCCGAAATCATGGAGTGTAGATTATTCTTGTGGCCTTGTTATAAATCTCTACTTCATTCACAAGTTGTTTATACGCACTTAGTAAACACTCAAAATTGTTACGTCATTGTTACATAAAAGTTCTGCAAAAATGTCGTCCTATACGTGTCACAGTTACATAACAAGAAATTATATGTAATGGTTATGGAAAAATTACATAACGCTTAGTGTCTTGTCTTAGTCTTTGGTTGAAATAAAAGATTTTTCATGTAAACTGTTTTGTTTAGTTGGAGTGAGAAAATTTATCTATAACCCATTTAGCCATTGTTCCGTTGGCAAGCCCTGCCTTGGCGTGGAAAAACGGAGCCAGATCTGTCCGAGGCCTTACGGATTAGATCGCCAACTCGTGGATTTTTTATCCACCTGACCGGGTCCGGGTTTCATTCCAGGACAAGAAAAAGTCGAATTTAATCAAAAAAATAATTAAAATCTAAATTACTTACGCATCCCATTTGTGATAGCGAAAAGGCCACAAAAGAGGAAAATGATTTTCATGCTGACGTATTCAAAACGTCTGTTTCAATAAAAATAAATGTTTTCTAAATTTTTATCCACACAAGCAGCAAGCAATTATAAAAATGATGCAACAGATTCTATGAAACTTATTCAAATTGATGTTGTCTTAGCAGAAATGATTGTTATCCTTATTTGCTTTATTATAACTTCATTATTTACATTTTTACATCGTAATAAATCCACATTGAAGGTTAAACCAGAGTTTACGATAAGAATTTCCATTAAAAAATAGTTCCAGTGAAAGTAATCGGTTGTAAATTGTTTAAATCAAGGAGAGGTTTTAAAAAAGCTTCATCTTTCTTTATATGTGTCACGTCCTAGTTACTCACCTTTTATTATTATAATTAAATTTCCCCGTTTTTTGTTCGTTTAAGAAATCGGAAGGATTTCTCAATCGAAACAAGGGTTAGGGATAGCCAACAATAAAAATGTTAATACATTTCACAAATATTAACTTTATTTAATGAATTACAATTCTCATGAAAGGGAGAGAGAAAAAGAGATTTTAACGAATATTCCTTACTAAACTTAAATATGGCGGGAAAAAACGATAGAACCCTATCATTTTTTCCCGCCATATATCGGTCATTGCGAAACCTGCAATCTTGTTTTTTTAATCTTTTTATTAATTTTATTAATTTTATTGAAGTAAATCAATAAAAATATATAGCGTACTTTGACTATTCCAAGTTTTACGCAATTTCATTGCCAAAATTCCAGTTCAATTGTTTAATTCGTGTCCAATTATTATATTTAAAAATAGTTTTTGAATAAAAATTTGCAATATTAAATAACAAAGTTCAAAAAGTCAAGAAGTATTTTAAGCCTTCAGGACTCAGGCTTTCAACATTTCTCTTACGAATCAGAAATTTGAATTTGAATATTTCTAAGACCAAAAAAATTATACAATGAAGAACAGGGGTTTTGGAAATTCGAAGATTAAGTTTAAATATAACTGAGCACAATATCATGAAAAGAAAAATATATTTCGTGTTATAAATAAGTCAAGTTTGAGATTAGAAACAACGCGAGTTCTTGATATCAGAAGAAAATAAATTACACTAGGTTTATGTGGAAATCATAGTGTTTATTTTGCGTATTTTACATAAGCGTATTATTTTATTATTTGTACCTTATTTTGCACATTTAGTTAATAATTTCATAATTATTATTTTAAATAAACTTTTATTATTATTTTTATTAACATACAAATTATTTGAATGTTTAATGAACCTTCAAAACATTAGTTAAATTTAAATGCTTTAAATGCTCATAAATGCTCATAAATTCTCTTTAAATGCTCCGTATGAGCTTAAATGCTGAGCATATTCTCAAGAGCATTTGCTCAACATAAACACACATACATGTGTGTATTCAGTCAAATGCACGTGGTGCGCTGTATCGCAAATATACCTCCTCAAAGCTGCTTTTAGGTGCCTCAATTCTAGCTACACAATCATTTCGAATTTCAAAAATCTAAATTCTGTTTCGTAATCAGTAACCTTCAAAACTCCTAAATATCGACTTTCAGAAAAATTAAACAACTTTTCATAATCTGTCCGCCATATTGGATCCGCCATTTTGAATTTTCAAAATCTGAATTCAATATCGTAATTAGCGACCTCAAAAACTCCTAACTGCCGAGTTTCAAAAAGATTGGATGACTTTTTCTAAAATTTGTCCGATATATTAAATCCGCCATTTTGAATTTTGGAAATCTGAGTTCAGTATCGTAGTCAGCGACATGGAAAACTTAGGAATACCGAATATCATATGATTCCAATAACACCTTCATATTTTGGTCAGCTTTTTGGATTTTCCGACCACTGTGCGACGCACCAATTAGAACTTCCGATATTTCTTACTCTTTCTACCTACGACTACTATCTCGAGAGTAGCGAGCGTGTGTTCGGACGTATTCGGCAGCTACGAAATGCTTGCTTAAGCCGCGTAGCCAGCATTCTGTCTCTCAGCCGAGCGCTTCCTAAGATCATAATCTGAATAACATTTTTTCGACGCTTAGGTTCCTTTTTTCGCGTCGCGTCATAATTAAGTTTATTATAAATTATATATCAAAAGCAATTAGTGATAAAATATGGATAGTATGTCATGAAATGAACGAACTAATCTCATTGACTGGTTTCTTATCATACATTTTGATAATATTTTGTGTTTGAACTCGTAGAATATATTTTTGTCGATCTATTTCTGTTATATCTGATGTTTGAAAAGCTTCAACAAGACAATGAGCTGAAGAGTAAGCGAGATTTTCAGTAATTAAAAATCCAATGCAGGAAACTTTCCCTAATATTCCACCAACTTCACGTCGAATTCGTATCAGACTCGATATTAAATGTTTTTCCAAATAATCTAACGAATTTTTTTCAAAAGTCATTAGTTTACTAGTAGAGCCACGTACTGCTGTCCTAAATAAATCATCTCAAAATTTTTCATCTTTATTACCAGAAAAAAAATGAAGAAACAGTTAAACAGACTTAAAGGGTCAAAACGAAAGTATAAGGCAGAATTATAACCTGAAGGTAGTTAAAATAACCTAATATAAGAATTTTCTTACTGTAAATCATAATAGAACCCATTTAGGAACCCACAAAGGTTCCCATACGAGAACCGATATCGTAACCCACATAAGAACCTATCTCATGTCTCAAAAGAATTTGAGGCACTATTTTGTATATGAAATAAATTAGGATCCTCCTGGATTATAGGATTTTATGTTAGGAACCTACGTAAGTGTTATGTAAGAACCTGTCCCAACCTACTTCTAGCAAAAAAAATCCGAACTTATCTATAAGAAACCATTTAAGATCCCATTAGGGAATTTCTTTTTAAAAATGTTATGTTAATTCTTTTATCAGTTTCCATGTAAGCAATGTCTTTTTGTAGTAAGAATTCCATCAAAGTTTTTTCCGTGAAATAATTCTTAAATTTTGACGATAATGTACTATTGTGACATTAACTAAGTCACGGAAAATTACTGTGCAGCAGTTTTAAATATTATGTAAGGAAATTCTGATTTCCATGAGCAATAAGAGATTCCTGTGAAGATTGTGGTACTGGTTCTTGAATGGGACTCTATGTAGATTCTCATATGGGTCACGGGTGGGTCCACTCGTTTGGAACGTCGTGTATGACGATTTCCTGCGCATAGACCTACCTGCTGGAATGAGCATCATCGGCTTCGCGGATGACGCACTTGTCGTGTGCGCCGCTAACGACGTCAGAATCCTGGAGCTGAGAATCAATGAAAGTCTGTGGCGGGCAAAGCGTTGGTTGGATAGCAGATGCCTGAAAATGGCCCCTTAAAGGACCGAGACTTTGCTGGTCACGGACAGGAGATCCTCCCAATACCCGAAGATCGTTCACGGGAAACATGAAATTGAATGGAAAAAGAGCATTAAGTACCTGGGTGTGCAGTTGGATCGAAGGCTTAGCTTCGGCGAACACCTGCAGATCGCGACTGCCAAAGCCATTCAATGTGGGGCCGCCCTGACTCGGCTCATGCCCAACATTTGTGGACCCAGGGAAGCTAAGAGAAGGCTGGTGGCGAGCGTGGTAAATTCGAAGCTGCTTTATGCAGCTCCAATCTAAACAAGTGCCCTTAACAACCATGCTATCCAGAAGATACTGTTCTCGGCACAGAGAGGTGTGGTGCTGACAATTGTCTCAGCATACCGAATTGTGTCGACGAGCGCTGTGCTGGTCCTAGTGAACGTCCCACCAATAGACTTATTGGCGGAGGAAAGGAAGGAGAAAGTAAGGAGCTCACCTGTTTAAAAAACCTGCAGGAAATCGCTCGCGCGAAGGAGGCCATCCGCAAGGATGGAAGGCGCAGACTCGTTGAGAAATGGCAGACGAGATGGCATGGTGACCAATCCGGGAGATGGACACACCGTCTAATCCCGGAGCTCTCCACCTGGTTGGATAGAAAGCACGGTCAAGTCGGCTTTTACCTGGCGCAAGCGCTTTCGGGCCATGGTTGCTTTAATGCGTACCTGAAGCGCTTCAAGAAAAGAGGCGATGAATCGTGTCGTTACTGCGGATCCCTTGTGAAAAATGTAGAGCACACACTCTTTGTCTGTGCCAGGTGGGGCGCAGAAAGGGAGGTTGACGGTCGGGTAGTGGGCGCACAACTCACTCCTGGCACGATGGTCTCTCTCATGCTCCAGTCTGAACAGATATAGATGCTTATCGAGTCACTCGTCACCCTGGTGATGAAGACGAGGGAGCTCGATGGGCGTGCAGAGCGCGGCAACAACGAAGGCCAGTAGAAATCAGATCGGGGCCTGCACCCGCGGTCCTGCGTCTTGGGCGGACTTGGCTGTCCGCGTTGATCGAGGGAGGAATCGCTTTATTCCTCCCCTGGTTGGCGCGGCTAGTCGGCCTGCCTAAGGGGCGTGTGTCCGCGGATGGGAGTCCCGGGCGAACGGATGACGGAAGAGTCGTACGCGACTTTAAGCTGGAACAATTCGACTTTCGTTAAATTACCAAGTGATTTTATATTTTCAAGCATAAATATAACGCAACGTATTTGAATTTTTAATAAATAATTACACATCGTAACTAAATTGTTTCTAAACTAGAAGAAGCAAGAAAGAATATTGTATCAGTGAGGATTATTCTTTTCCGTATATGCAATGCTTAGTAATTCTACATATATGTATTGTTAACACAAAAACAAAAAGAAGTTATTTGCGCGTTATAATTCCTAAAAATATGTGTTAATAAAAGTCTTCAGCTATAATCTTTTATTTGTTTGCTCGCTTTGAGAAAAATTTCGTTTATATAACTCTAATTAGCATATTTTTGAGATTTAATTTATGTTCAATTTACTTCACTATGAAAATTTGTTATTAATTTTATATTTAATGTCAGTTTAGAGAAAAACTGATGAAAATTTGAAACGTGCAAAAAGTATTTTGAATCTGAAAAGATCTTGAAGAATCTTCCGAATGAACAAAATATTACTAGGATAAAACAATAACGCAGGCCCACAAAAAAAAATTTCTGCGCGAAAAATGCCACTATGATATTTCCATGTATTTTTTCCCGCTGAAACTGAATCCGAACCCGTTTGATTCCAGTAAGTCAGGATTCCGTCCCAACCTCGAAAAACCCTTCAAAAAATCACTAAATTCAATATACATATAACCCCATAACCAAAACATGTAATGATTTAACCATTCAACCCCTCAACACTACAACCCCATAATCTCTCAATCCCATAACCCCATAACCCAAACATCGAAAAATTATGTACTGCAAAATCTGCAAATCTCGTGTATGTTTCTTTTGTGACTTATAGTGATGAGTAAACTTCATATAATAAACTCAAACACCCACCAACCTGTAACCCCTCAACCTCATAGCCCTATACATCCATACCCTCATGACTAACAAATACTTCACGATCGTTTGCTTTTCCTAACCCTTTTGTCATCAAAAGATCTGTGAAGCAGGTTTTGTTTGCGCTTCTTACTATCTTTAACACTTTACTTTCTCTTTTCAACATCCAACAGAAGTCTGCAATCATATTTACATTCCATTCATCCTGGTAATGCTGTTCCATTTCCTTGATATCTTGATGGAAGCGTTCTCTTTGCTCCTCACTGTAAGTCCCAAAAGATTTACCGTGATTTTTCGCGTTTATTGAGAAAACAATCTGAATAAGCTTAAATCCAAATTCCACTTTGGTTCTGCATGTTCAGCAATTTATATTTATTTTTTCCGGTAACAATCAAAGTTTTCAAGGGCAGGTAATACTTGAAAAATCAACAAATTTTATTGATTTTATATTTCTACATACTTGTGTCTAAAGTACATAAAATTTTCTGTTCAAAATTTGGGAAATGGTAGAGAAGATACAATTTATCAGTTATGATGCATACATCATAATTAGATACTTATTAAACGAATATACTCACATTCGTTATAAATTACTAAACAAAAACATAACCGCTTAGCACTTAACCGAAACCCTCCAACAAACTCCACTCGACCAATCCGTATTAGGCATGGGGTTTTCTCCCAACTTTCCCTAGAGGATCCTTAAGATTTTGTAGACAATGGCGCTAACGGAAATGTGCCGCCAACGGCGTATCTTGGAACTGCGTTTGCTATATATATAAATTTCCATTTGAGAAGTACACTTATCTCTATCCGTCTCAATTCGCATGAAGAAAAGGTACGGTTTCTATCTTCATAATTTGTACACATCTCGTTATTTCACACATATAGATAAGTATTGAGAGACGAACAAAAAACTATGGATTAAGAAATAGGTTAAGGCCATGGATCAACCGGGTCACGTGACCAAATTCGTAGGTTAATCGAACCATGTAAGATAACTTTTTTTGTTTCTAATATATATCTACTTAAAAATTCGAAGGACGTAATAAAAGGCGGCAAGGATCGTCTGTTAACTTCGTTTCACTAAAAAGTTTGCAAAAATTTTATGTTTTAGAAAATAAAACTAGGAGTTATCGGCAATTACAGCTCTGTAATGCCATTTCCACAGGAAATGGAATATCGACCTAAAATATTGGAACGTGAATACGAAAGTACTAAGGCAGGTTTGTTGGGTGTCGAATATCGAAATAAATACAGAAATTATTTTATGTAATTGATAACATTACCACAAAAAATCTAGAATTTTTTGAAGCGCCACCTATGCATAGTGTCGCACTGTAGGTACTAAATTCAAGAGCGGACACTGATTGTCGGTAACAATGATAATCAACAAGTAAACTAAAATGAACGATTCGTAAACCTCGTTGAACTGTTCTAAAATTAATAATGAATGAATTCTCGTATTTTGAATAAATGATAAATATACTTGGTAATAAAAAGTTATAAAAAGGTTGTAAAAATTTTTACTGAATAGTCATCTTTTGCAGTCAATAG
The DNA here is from genome assembly GCA_030998225.1 of Diplolepis rosae. Taxonomy (NCBI): domain Eukaryota; kingdom Metazoa; phylum Arthropoda; class Insecta; order Hymenoptera; family Diplolepididae; genus Diplolepis; species Diplolepis rosae. The sequence continues at coordinate 3,706,532 of JAPYXD010000736.1, forward strand.
AAATTTCGACAATTTTTTTATAACTCTTCAACACAAATTTTACTTCTGTTCTCGTCCGCAATACAGAGGACAGAGGTAACTATTTAGACAGGTGATGTACGAGGTTATGTGCGTCGGTATTTCTGTAGGAATTATAAAAATTTTTTTCATTATACATTCAACGCTTTTGTTACGACTTTTCATTCCTACTTTCTAGTCATTTCCCAAAATATACCCGCTTTTATCCAACTTGGAATTTTAAATGTGGGCAAAAAATCGATACGCATGGAACTCAATTCATCAGCTGATGTGGTTGATCCATGGCCTTAATGACAAAGATTAACAGGGATACATTTTCTACTCATGTCAAGTGACAAAGATTAACAGGGATACATTTACTATATTTATTTATATTTATTATTATATTATATTATTTATATATATTTGATATATGGATATTTCATACTCGATTTTATCGACACTCCGTTTCAATATTTGCCTTAATGATTTAAAAAAATTGTTAGTGGATAAAAAGTAAACTAATATCAAAAGATTAAAAACATTGAGTTTTTCAACCGATGAACCAATAAGTTACATCGTTATTTATTTAGACGATACATCAATATTAAAAGTATCGATATTTTTTTGATGGTGTTGAGCAAGTGGTGACCTTGAGCAAGTGAATTTTTGTACATAAATTCGAAGAGTACTCGTATATTCTCAGAAATTTCTGCTTTCTTTAACCTGGAGGAACGAAATCATAAACTCGTTGCAAAATCACCGAACGATATATCGCAGCTCATGAGTTATGGCAAGCTCTAGACGTGCAGCAAGTATTCTTTCGGGACAAACAGCAATTATGTAAATGTCACTCGACGATTGCCTGCTCCTGTATTCTCTTTTTCCTTTGCGGCTCACCGAAGAAGAAAGTGCAAAAAACGATTTACGCTCGGGATGAGTCACATCGATTTATGTGAATTACCACCAACCTTTCCTCGTACCAGCAATGCCACGCGAATATGGACATCATTCGAGTTAATTAAGAATAAGAAATAATAAAAAACAATTGACAAATACTTATTTGGGACAGCAGTGGGGGCAAAGGGATCCAAAGCATTTTTCACGTAAATTTTCACTTTTTATTATTCTATTCTTATATTTTTATCCATTTTAAAATCTATTTCCGATCGAATACGGAAACAACTTTTAGTCTCGTTTGATACAAATCGATTGGAAATCAATGCGAATGTATCCCAACTAATCTGAGCTTAGATAAGTGTAAACAGATTTTCCAATCGAATAATTCCGACCGCCGATAGATACGGATTGGAAAACTTTGCACAGATAAAACTTAGATCGATTCATTCGGATTCGATCTCATTCATTTCTAATCGATTTGCGTCAACCGAGACTCCACAAATTTTTTAGATTGATGCGGAAGAGTCCGAAAGCAAATTTCAAAATGGCTCAGATTCATTTGGATTGAAATCTTATCCGAAACTTTCGCCAGGAATATTAGAGAATACATGAAAGAATTGAATGGAATAAAAAATATCTCGAAGATTTTGAAACACTAGGAATTCTAGAGCAATTTTATACACTCAGAAAAACGTCTGATTAAAACAACCAGAATTCCGGTTAATTCAACCGGAAAAAAATGTTAAGGTGAGTCGTACTAGTAATTCCGGTTAAAAATGTTAGAAATTCTAGTAAACACTTTTTGGTTGTTTTTATCTTTTATTCCAGTTAATGTAATAAAATGTTCTAGTTGATATCATCGTAATTTTTTTAGTAAAAAATTTCTCGTTACTTTCATGGTTTTATATTCCGGTAAATATAACTAATTTAGTCCATTTAACATTACCAAATTTCTAGTTTTTACTAAAATTTCGCGGTTGAGAGCTAACATAACCATAAAAATAAATAATGATTCAAAGACGTGGGAATTATAATTTTTAAAATGAGAGAATATATACTTATTGTTGAATTATTTTATTTTGTTTATATTATTATTAAAAAGTATATAAAAAGTACACTTGAATACATATAAATCTACAATCTACAAATTTCTTTACCTTTGAATTTTTCCATTTAGTTATCTAACTTCCACGCACTTAACATCTTGTACAGTTTTACGCGGCGCTAGTTGTCGCAAAACGGACGGAGTGCGCCAAGGGGATCTGACTTCGTATAAGTTCCGCCATTGTTGTTTACAAGTACTTAACAATTCATTACGTCATTGCGCGTTATCATGAATAAAAAATACGAAATTCAGTGTGCTGTTCGTGAGTATACCACTAAAAAGGGTCGGAGGAAAGTGCACCTATCCATCGGTTTCCAAAGAGAGGTGATGCTGGACAGCGATAGATAGAAGCTTGCACGAATTCCTATAGTACTTATCGAGGTTAGAATACCTTCAAGTAGTAGAAAGGAAATTTTTGTTTGTCATCGACATTTCGATGGCCAATATTTCTATCAGAAGAGAAATGGTGCTTTTATTTCAAAGTGCAATGCGGTTCGGACGTTAAATTTATTTTCAGGTAGTGATATGTCGTGTCAAAGTGATGTGAACATTAATTTACCAGCAGACGAAAAAAAAAAAATTACGAGAAAACCAAGATTTAATGCTGAATTGTGAAAATGTAATTCAAGAGTGAGAAGTTAATATCACCTTCTCACTCTTGCATTAAATTTTCACAATTTTGAATTAAATCTTCAATTTCCTTTTAATAATATTCTCTGCAACACTTTTAAAGAACCTACATATGGACGTATAGAGAAAAACGAAAAGGCCCCAGATTTTGTAGACAGTAATGCTGCCAACGACGTATCTTGAAACTACTTTTACTATATTTTCTTGTAACATTAACTGGAATAATAATACCAGTACACATATGACCCGAATTTTATAGCCATAATAAGTAAACAATTTTTCTGGTGAAATTAACTAAAAGTTTAGTCATTTTAACTGGAAATTTTTTAATGGTTTAGCTTTAGAAAATTTAATCGAACCTTTTTTTGAGTGTAAGGTACTTAAAAATTGATAAATTGTCTTTTTTATTAAACATATAAAAATACTTATTAATCTATTTAAAACAGTATGACGTAAAAAATATGAAATTAAGGGCAGGTCGTCAAGATCTTACAAGAGCCTGTATAAAATGAAGAGGAGTCCATATTTTAAAATTGTAATTATGTGCACACTGTAAATCTTCTTTTTTATCTACGAATTCAGAAATGAAGGAGGACTGGCATATCTTACGAAATCTGGAGGCCATCTTGCTGGGAGTGAATCGACAGAAAATGTAAAATGCTAAACGATTACGGGTAGTTTGAACTCGACCCGTATATGCATGTACATGCATGGTCAGATGCGAGCGCGATGCGCTCGATGCATCATCGGTTACTCAACACAGAGAATTCAACATGGTACGAACATGACCCAGAGAAATTGAGAGTTTAATATTTATGAACGACCCAGAGAGAAGCAAGGCAAACCTCATACGTATAATGTCCTCATGAACATGGCAAATATTTCGCAACTCTCGATTTCTACGAAAGTGAACTTTTCGCCAGTGACCACTTCCCCTTTTCCGTTGACATCCCGGGATTTATAACAGACGAGGAAAAGTTTAATACCAAGTATGGAAAATTAGGGTCCTGATTTCAGAACCAATGTGTCAAACGAAAACCTGCTTTTATCGTAAATACTCCATCAAAGCTTCTGAAAGAAGATTTTACCTTCTTTAGTTACATTTACATTTTTTAATAGCTGCATTGTAACGTTTATGTAATACAGGCATTAGGGCGTATCGAAAAAAAAAAAGAAATTATTTGCGAGAAATTCTAATAGCAATGAAAACTTTCTTTTGGGAATCAAAAACACTCTTTTAAAGTTTCATAAAAAAAATTCCTTCTGTCCCCAAATTGTAGATATAGGTAAGAATCACAATAATTTTTTTTTAATTCCATACGTAATTCCATAGCCAATCGTACATAGATGCAAAATCATTTTGATTTTTTGTTCCAGGTCCAATATTTCACGTGGAAACGGTTCGCTACTTTTGCTACTTTTTAAAAAGGTCATTGTGGAGATTCTTTAAATTAGGCCTTTTTTCGGGCGCTAGAGTGTTGCTACCCCTTAAGGGGTAACGCCACTGTAAACGCCAAAAAAACAATTTTTTTCAAGAATTTTTTTTGATAGAAGGAAAGGGAATAAAATTATAATGATTTGGGAAATTATTATTTATATATTGAAATAAAAAATTACAAATTTTCAATAAAAAATGTTACAAAATGGCAGCACTGGAGATATTTCTGTAATGTGTGTTTTCTTGGAGGAGCTCCGCGGCACGCAGCACACAGGGTGCAAAATTTAAGCAAGCATTTGAAAAAAAACTCATTTTTCGACCAAAAAAAACGGCACTTAATTGTTTATAAAAATTGTTTCAATTAATTTTTCGAAAATTCCCTACGTGTTTCTCTTTGAAATATTATTATAAATATATAGGAAAAACCCGATTAAAAATATTGAAAATTGTTTGAGTTATGCTGCGTGTCGATTTCAAAAAACGTGTTTTGAGAAAAACGCGTTTAAAGTTTTGATATATGTAATGAATACGAAAAAGTGAAAAATTTTAATGTTAAAAATTTTTTACCATTAATCTGCAATTCCATCACCGTAAAGACATCCTTCTGTGTCCATATATTCTTCTTCATTCTCCTTCCTGGACGATTGAAGGTTGAAACGCGCCTCCTCTGCTGCATCCGTCAGTGCCTGCTCAGAGTACTGAATGCGCTTAGCAGCGCTTCCAACACAAAAATTGTAAGATTGTGCCCCAATTTCCATTTCTAAAACTTGCATAATTCTCAAAACATTTTTCAGTCCATCTTTGAAATTGCATACAGCGATATCCGTTGCAATATTTAAGACTTTCTGACCACTAGAATAAGCTTTTGTAGCCAAGTTCCATACTAACTAACGTGAGTTGCTGACGTGTACTAAAGAATTTCTAACCGAAAATGCCTCGAACGGAAGCGTGGCGACATTTATTAGTGTCATAGAACTCTTAGAAATTGATGGGTACGATAATAGGCAGTTCCTGCTCAGCAGGTAGCCATCCGACGCAGGTAGTCATTGCGGAGCGGCCCGGCACGCTCGATAAAAGGGCTCGAAATTTCAATGAAATCGATTTCGAACACGTATAAATCCTTTTGTCCTTTATTCTACAAGGTTCAAAGAATTTTTTAAGCTAATAAAAAAAGTCGCTTTTTTAAAATTTCTACAGTGGTGTTACCCCTTAAGGAGAGTTAAAAATATCTTAATATGGTAGAATTTCCGCTATACAGGAATAAATCGACTTGCTTTGAACTATTTTTATTGATAATTTAAATCTAAATGAAACATTTTTTGGTTTTCAAATTTGAAAAAGTGTGTCGTTTTCTGTGATTTTTAGCTATATCTACGATGCGGAGACATAAGGAATTTTTTTTATGACACTTTAGGGAAGTATTTTTAATTCCCAAAATAAATTTTTCATTGCTATTAGAACTTTGAGCAAAAAACTTTTTTTATGTGCCACCGGCGCGCAAACTCATTTTTCGCTACAGTTAACAGTAGCGCAATGTAGTATATTGCACTACAGAGCAATGAAATGTAAAAATTGAACTGCGCATGCGCCTATAGCCATGCAACGGAGCACAATCTTCTTCTTCTTCTTCTTCTTCTTCTTCGTACAGCGTTAGCACCTTACTGGCATAGCCTTGTACATTTGAACTGCGCATGCGTCTATTAAAATCCATTATTACTACACAAGATCGATAAAATCAAAATGGCCGGGACTTGTTGTAAAAATAGTTTGCAAGATGCAAGTAATATTGTTAGAAATGTAGAGAAACTATATCGTAATCGGTAGCGACGCATTCGACACAGTTACGCGTAATTTGGTGCGTCCACAAGAGCACGTGTCAGAACACATGTAATTCGAGTCCAAGTTAGATTGCAGGTGAAAAATGCTACCGCAAATATACAATCAATGCTACACATACGCACGAACGTATTCGAAAGATCGGGAGCGATTGCACGGTCCTGTGGCCACAAGACACGCGGAGCATGCGGAACACAGGCGGTTCTATATATAATTGAAGGTATCGATAGCAACGCTATTACCGATCAACGGTATGACAAACGCATACGCGTACTTTTTCCAATATTTTTTGTTTTATTTGGTATAGGAATTCCCTTTCTATTATTTATCTGCGGATGTCGCCTTAAAGACAATGTTTTTCGATAAAATTTGGCTTATACGAGAATTTTGTGACTATTTGTTTTCTATTTAGGATATCATCGAGATAAAGTTTGTTCAGGTGCCAAAGACACATCTTCTTTGAGGGTTTTGGGCTTCTATGGAAGTTTTGTGACTATTATTTCGTAACCGTGAAAATTTGTCGATTTAAAATTGAAATTAGGTACTCGGGTTGTTGAAAACACATCTTCCTTAATGAATTTCGATTTCTAGGAAAGTTTGCAGACTATTTAATTGTTGCTTTGGAAATTACAAAGATTTGGTTTATTCAAGCATCAAAGGCATATCTCCTTTCAGGGATTTGGTGTTTTACGGATGTTTCGTGACTATTTTTTTGTTACCTGGAAAACCTGATGATTCAAAATTGAAATTAGGTAATCAGGGTATTCATGACACATCTTCCTTAATGAATTTTGTTTTCTACAAAAGTTTCGAGACTATTTATTTGTTGTTTTGCTAATCACCAAGATTACATTCATTTACTAGGGGTGTTAGTTGAAATTTGCCGGTTTTACTCATAGATGTCGTTAGAGATATGTATACATTTCTATGATTTGGCATCTATGTCATATTTTTCTATGGACAATAACCTTCAAAAATACACAATTACATTCTGCCAAAATAATAGCATCATAGTTGTTTACCTCAGTGAATATGTCGAGTTTCGTTCCAAGTAAATCGCATTTGCGGCATTCGTTGCTTTTCTTATTTCATCAAAAGAAAAAAGCAGTTGAAGCTCATCGATTGCTGGTAGAAACTTATGGTGAACATGCTCCAGTGATTAGAACATGTGAGACATGGCTTCGTCAATTTAAAAGTGGAGATTTCGATTTAACAGACAATGAACATCCTGGTGCAGCGAAAAAGTTCGAAGACGAGGAATTGCAGGCGTTATTGGATGAAGACCCAACCCAATCGCAACAACAATTGGCACAAACACTAAATGTGACCCGAAGAGCAATTTGCCAACGTTTAAAAGCCATGGAAAAAATCCAAAAGTATGGAAAATGGGTACCACAACAACTGAACGATAGACAAATGGAAAATCGAAAAACCATTTGTGAAATGCTGCTTCAACGGTTCGAAAGGAAATCTTTTCTGCATCGAATTGTGACGGGGGACAAAAAATGGATTTATTTCGAGAACCCGAAGCGGAGAAAATCATGGCTTTCACCTGATGAGGTCGGCCCATCGACTCGAAGGCCAAATCGCTTTGGCCGTAAGACAATGCTCTGTGTTTGGTGGGACCAGTGTGGTGTGGTGTACTTCGAGTTATTAAAACCTGGTGAGACGGTGAATAAGGATCGCTACCGATAACAAATTATCAATTTGAATCATGCGTTGATCGAAAAACGGCCAGAATGGGCCCGAAGACATGGCAAAGTGATCCTACATCATGACAACGCACCGTCTCATACCGCTAAAGTGGTGAAGAGCACATTAAAAGCATTGAATTGGGAAATATTATCGCACCCGCCGTACTCTCCAGACCTCGCCCCGTCCGACTATCACCTTTTCGCATCGATGGGACACTCACTCGCAGAGCAGCGCTTCGCTAATTTTGAAGAACTCGAAAAATGGCTCGTCGAATGGTTTGCCTTGAAAGAGGAAAAGTTTTTTTGGAATGGTATCCATGATTTTCCTGAAAGATGGGCACAATGTGTAGAATCCAATGGTCAATACTTTGAATAAAAATTTTTTAAGATTCCCTTGAGAATTAAGTGTTTTCTTTATTGAAAAAACCGGCAAACTTCAACTAACACCCCTGGTAAGTGCCAAAGACACATCTTCTTTGAGGGATTTTGGCTTTTACGTAAGTTTTGTGACGATTTCTTTGTTATCAGAAAAATTTGTCGATTCAAAATTGAAATTAGGTAATCGGAGTTTTGGAGACACATCTTTCTCAATGAATTTCGATTTCTAGGAAAGTTTTGAGACTTTCTATTTGTCACTTGGGAAACCGTTGAGATATCTTTGTTCAAGTGGCAAAGACACATCTTCTTCGAGGAATTTATGCTTCTATGAAAGTTTTGTGACTATTATTTCGTGACTTAAAATATTCCTCGAACTGAGGTTAAAAGTAGAAAGAATTCACTTTGACACTTGGATCACCCGTTCTCAATTTTATATAAACTGGTCATTCCTCTAACAAATATATGGTCACGAAACTTTTGTGGAAGCCTAAATTTATCCAGGAAGATGTACTCGTATTCTTGACACCTGGATCATTTGCTTCAAATTTTAGATTGAGAAGTTATTCGGGTAAAAAAAAAGAGTCAGAAAACTTCCGGAAAAGCCTAAATTCCTTAAAGGAGATGTGTCTGGTAGCTGAATTACTCACTTTCAATCTCGTTTTGAAATAAGAAAAAAAAAAAATATATATATATATATATAAGCTTGAAAATTATGATTCAAATTTTACTCTCTACACATTCATTAATAAAAAATATAGAACGTGTTTCATATTTCAGTAGATTATCATATACAGAGTGAGTTTTTTATTCTAAAATATGGGAATATCTCAAAAAGTAAGCATCATACGAAAAAAACGTCGGCAATAAAAACTTTTTCTTTTCTCGTCGATCTCGTGTTATGTTTCCATTTGAAGGACTTTCCTACTGTGCCACTGTAACAGAGGAGGTGGCCTGTACAGTTATAAGGGCTCGCGTGCCGCGGCATTAACCAACGTTAATAAACATATCTACAAATCGGTGCCGGCGTTTCTTCCGCGTGTGCGAGAGTTCGATATATTTACACGTGTATCGTGCCAGCACTTTACGACCATAGTTTCGCTAGTTACTATAATAGCCCACACTAATTATCTCTTCCATTAACCTCTTGGCTCTTTACACGACTCCTATCCACTCGGATTTCGGTGAACACTGAGATCCTCGTGCTGATAAAGCCGCGAAATCGGCGTTAAATTAACAGGAAATTTTAGCCTTAAAGAACATAATACCATAGGATTAGAATTTTCTTGCTTTCAGAAAATAAATCATTCCTTCTTTCGCGTTATTTCTCTAAAAAATATTAATTCAGGGAAAGGTTCTCATAGTTATAACAATGCTTTAAATGTCATAGAGAAATTTAAGTTTGTAATTAGCAAAAATCCACAATTATTGCGCATTGTGATTGTAGCAATGTTTGGGATTACTGTTGCCAAATAAAACGACGTTTATGGGAACCTGATTCATTAATTATCATTAATATCCTTCGTACACACGTGCAACTTTCAGGCACCAAGAGAAGTTGAATGCACGTTTGACGCCGTACGCCAATCGGTGATGCAATGTCAGTCTGCGACAATATAAATCACGATTACTATCGGAGATACGATTGTAAAAACCTTACCTCGACCATAAAGTCCAAACCCATGTGTATCGACTTATTTCAACATACAAGCGAAAACAATGCCACGGGATTTAAACTTGTTCCTACTTACAATCATTAGATAAATTATTGTTATAAAGGCCAGAGAATATTCATTGATCACGCAAAGCTGAGATTTCAAAATTTGTCAAACTCGTCCAACATTCTCCATTTACACAACCAACTCATTCTTTTATATATAAAATTAAGTACTAAAATTTTGAAATGCTTTGCAATTAATTTTGATTGAATACAGAGCTTCAAATTATTTATTTTTCTTTTCTTAGATGGATCAACCAGACCACGTGGTGTTGGAAATTGCAATTACAATATATAAGGTTATTCAAAAATTAATAACTAAAATTGATTTCTGGTACCGGACAGACCTTCGCTTTTTTTTCATGTCTGTCTGGTACCAAAATCCACTTTGGTTATTATGTTTCGAATAACCTTACACAGTTTTTTAACACTGCTTATTTTTTATATGATTCATGTACTCATAAATAAAAAGAAAATGGCACGCCGTGAAAAAATGTAAATCAATTAAAATATTTTCTGGTCTTTCAAGTAGGAATTTCAATAAAGTATTCCCTGTATTTTAATTTCTATCCTAGTGGCACAAAGAGCGCTTTAATCACAGTGATTGATACATGCCCCACCGATGAGGATTTAAGATGCTCATCCCTGATGCTGGACAGATAAAAAATGTCCAGGAGTATGAACTAGACACGCATGCGAACGAGACTATTGATGGACTTGATTTCGATCGCATGACTCCCAAGATCACTCACGTACACGCACCTGTAAGCCTGAAGACAGGTGATCTTCGCCTAAGGATGTGTTCGCGTGACATATGAAGGGAATCTGTGATACGGAATAATCAGGTATCTTCTGCGTAAGAAAGGAAGTGCGCCAAAATTACATGCTTCGCCAAACCCGTTTTCGTGTTTGCTTTTAATTCTGCGATTGAACCAGCATGCTAGATCTTCAGCTCCATTACAAAAAAAAAAAAAAAAAAAAAAAAAATGTAATGCATATAATCTATTACTTTTTCGCATTTTTAAATCAACAATTGCCTTTTAACTTTAAATAAAGCATTCATTGGCCATAAATATTCGAACATAAAAGTTGCGCATACTTTTCATGTTTGTTTTTAAGGGGGTCGTTTGGTGTGATAAATAAAAAAAATCGAAATATTTTTTTTGCATAAATTGTTTCTGTAACATCTCTAGAATATGTACGTTAAAGGATTTTTTGACATTCGTAGTCGTCAAAAAAATGCAGACGAAGAGCAGAGCAAGTAAAACTCTTTATATTATGAGTACTTAAACTTTCAAACGTTTTTTTCTTAAAACTGCATTTTCCAAAATGCCTGCCACAATATCTCAAATACCAATCAACCAATTGCTCTTCAATTTTTATGGAAATATTTAGGAAAAAATGGCGAAAATCGTGTATTCATATTCAAAAGTCCGCTAATAATCGATTCGACTATATATTTTGATGTGAAAAAATTTGGAAAGACTTGAAAAATTATAAAAAAAAAAAAAAAGATTGTACTGCATATAATCTAGTACTTTTTCGCTCTTCTAAATCAAGAATTGTCTTCCAACCTTAAATAAAGCGTTCATTGGCAATAAACATACCAGCATAAAAGTTGCGCATACTTGCAAATCAATTGGCCGCGTCAGAAATAAATTACATGTGCGTAATGTATCTAATGTATCACGCGAGGCTTTCTATCTGGAATCGGTCAGTCGGATAATATGGAATTTTCAGTTGTGGTGTTACGGAATAATTTTTTACTACATTTCCGGCTAGAGTACACTATAGTTTTATGAGCACGATCATTTAAATGGACTTTTTCTCTAAATTCCACTCATTTGACATGTATACCATTAATGTCTCTCATTTTATGGTTTGCATGTTTTTTCTCCGATTAAAGCAAATGTATATTTTGAATCAGAAATTTTGAAGAGGTTGTGGCAATACGAGGTGGAATTTCAGCTTTGCTGTTCTTCCTTGCAATTCATCAGAATTTTTTTCTGTGTAATGTCAGCCGTAAATTTATGCAAGCGCACGTCGTTTGATGGCCCTTCTGCTGAGAAGTTATCACCCGGCGCCGAGGGATTAGTTCTCTTGTAGAAAACGTCGCATGCGTACTTCCTTGAGTGAAGCAGCGACATCTATCTCCACCTGGGACTAGTTCTGTGATTCCTAACATCCGGCAGTGGTCACTCACTACATTCCGTGAGTTCTGCTTAGCGTGCTGAAGACTTCACTTCAAGTAGCATGCAACTTTCCGAGACCAGTTAGGTGTCAATTAGAGCCTATTCTAAATTTTGTTTCAAAACACTGTATGCATCCTCCTCATCTTTCTTTTTTCACTTGTCAAATCCCACTGATCCACGCTGGAAGTAAAAGTATTCAAACAGATACATTTTATGTCCGTGGTAAATTATGAGAAATAAAAAAAAGTGCAGAAAGGAATAGGAATACATAAGGAATTGAAAGTTTTCAAAGCGGATAGCCTGCTTATACAAACGAATAGAAGTGTATGACAGAAGTATTGAAACAGATACCCATGGACAGATGACGGATTGAAAAGGCCAGTTTCAGACATTTTACTTCCAATAAAAATCTGTAAGTCTTTCGAAAAAAGAAAAGGACTACAGTAATATTGAAAAAGAGACTAAATTGTTAGCCAGCAATCCTTCCAGGACAAGAAACTACCTCGCCTCCAATAAAAACATTAACACCTGCGTCTCATTCTTGTAAGACTGCAACTAGATTTTCTCTGAATTCGTGAAAAAAATATAGCTGATTGCTCGTTCTCAGCCTCATTGGGTTTCACAAGATCATTTAATTGTTTGGATGCGAGTCGAATCAAGTCTGGATTCTAGAAATCAATCAAGAATGTAGAAAGCAATCTTATCATTGCTAATCTTCATTTTTTATCAAATAAATAGTGTATTGAGCAACTGGGGAAAAAAAATTTTATTTCGCGAGTGTGAAATAATAGTATATTGTACAACTAGGGAAAAAAATAGATTTATTTCCCCCGCACGGGGCAATAAAATCCATTTTATGACCCGCTGGTAGAAAAACTTTTTTTCCTAGTTGCACGCGATTTTTTTTTATTGGGGGGTCGAAATATGAATTTTTCTACGAACGAATTATAAAGTGGATATAATTGCCCTATACGGGACAATAAAATCCACTTTATGACCCGCTAGTAGAAAAACTTTTTTCCTAGTTGCACGCGATTTTTTCCTATTTGGGGGTTGGAAAATGAATTTTTCTATTTACGGATCATAAAGTGGATATTATTGCCCTGTTCGGACCAATAAAATCCACTTTATGGCCCGCTAGTACGAAAACCTTATTTTTTGGTACAGAACTTTCATTATATTTTCGATAAAAAAATTCTCTATGTTGGTAAGGAGTAAAACTGGTCCTTAGAAACAGAATCCCTCACATACTCAAGGGTTTTAAAAACTTAAACACATAGACTCATGTAATTAAAGAGTCTTAGCTTAAAGTCCTTTTACAGATAAAGGATCGAGCAAGCCTCTCTTCTCATTTTCTCAAGTTTAGCTAATCATTCATAATTATCGGAGATCATAATTGCCATCCGTCTTCTGTACTCACGTAGCTGGTTTCTCCAACAGCACAACTTTCCGTAACCCCCCTCTCCTGTCACAGAATGTCCTTCTTTCTCTCTCTTAGTAAAACAAGTGGTCTAGCAAGTCGAGCAAATTACCCACACTCACTTTTATAGCTGGACGTCTTCATCGGACGATGTCCAGGCGCTTAACGCGGGTCCTCATATGTTGTGTCCCGTTGCAAACCGATTTAATCCCCCTCCCCCCTGGCTTCTATACAACTTCAACGAGCGATCGACTATCAGATAATTATCCGTGTTGCGTTGCCGCCTGCAGGAAACTTTATCTATGCTTGATCGCTTTAACGGATTCGATTCTTTGCCAGTGAAACGCCCTGGGTCTTGGAGATTGTAATGCATGCAAGAAGATATCTTTCGAAGGATGAAATCTCCTGTCGACGGATACATCTAAATTTTTGAGGTTACTTATTTAGGGTTTTTGAATTCATTCAAGACGCTACGTTACCGGAGAAATACAATTTTTTGAAATTATTTCCAAGGGGTTGAATTTTTAAAATTACGTCATAAATTTAGTCATTTAGGCCACTAAGTTGGATTCGACATTGTATTTTTTTTTTTATTATAAAGCTAACGTAATCAGGGACATAAAAAAGGTTTAAAAACTGATTTTCATGCGAATTGCATCATTTTTTTCTTAATATGGTCCAGTGTTTTTATCCGAGATTTTTGATTTGTAGACTTTAGGTTAGATTTGAAGTCAGCGATTCCAGGCTTATGCAATCGTCCATGCTGAAGGTTCGGGTAGAATTCCATTTCACGCAATTCCGTTTTATTACGCGTCATCCCGAGCCCATCCAGAAAAAGGTTTTCAATATCGCTTGATGCAAATCGGACCAAAATCAATTCAAATTATTCTGAGTCTTTGAATTCGATGGATACAAAACCAAGTTTTCAATCCATCACAATCCGAAGTGGGAATTATTCGAATTGAACCATATTGAAAACCGTTTTTGGATTGGCACGGTAGCAAATTTCGAATTAACGCGGAACTGCACTTATTCTTCCAAATCCCAGGAGCTTTACGTAAATCTCTTATCTACTTTCAACTTTTTCTTTATTTTCATGAATGAATGGAGAATTGACTTGGATAAGAAGAGGACAATAGATGTAATAATATATTATAAAAAAATTGGGAAAGAAAATAATTTTATTTATGCACAAACTTTTTTTCTTATGAGACAAATTTTTAAAACTGATGCGATTGTAATAAATCACGAATGCTTTATTAGAATTGCATCACTTTTATAAATTTGGTTCGAAGCGATAAGAAAAAAGTATTGGTATTGTGTCAAAAATGACTCAAACTTTTCACCACATCTTTACGAAAAAAAACATTATGGTATAAAACTGTTTACTACAAAAAGATCTGCAAATTTGAATCGCAAATTTTCTTCATAAAACCTATATTTTTCTTTTTAATTTAAAAAAATACTATTAAAAATCGGAAATTAACTTTTTAACCAGAATATGTAGAATGAGAAAGAAACGTTAAGATGGAAAATTATTTACCTAAATGAGGTCTACAGATTCTCATTGAGACATTTTTCGACAGGATATATGTCAAAAAACCAAAAGTGATTTGCACGATTTAAAAGTGGTGATTTTGGCTTGGAAGACGAAGAACGTCCTGAACAGCCAAAAAAGTTTGAAGATGAAGAACTGGAAGCATTACTCGATGAAGATTGTTGCCAAACACAAGAAGAGCTCGAAGAATCTTTGGAAGTCACTCAAGCAGCGATTTCAAAACGTTTAAAAGCAGCCGGATACATTATTCAAAAGCAAGGAAATTGGGTTCCACATGAACTCAAGCCGAGAGACGTTGAAAGGCGGTTTTGCATGTCCGAAATGCTGCTCGAACGCCACAAAAAGAAGTCATTTTTGCATCGGATTGTTACTGGTGATGAAAAATGGATCCATTACGACAATGCCAAGCGCAAAAAATGATACGTGAAACCCGGCCAACCAGCCAAATCAACGGCAAAGCCGAATATCCATGGCGCGAAGGTAATGCTCTGTATTTGATGGGATCAGAAGGGTGTGCTGTATTATGAGCTGCTAAAACCGGGTGAAATCATCAATGGAGAACGCTACCGAACACAATTAATCCGTTTGAAGAGAGCAATAGCCGAAAAAAGCCCGGAATATGCGACCAGACACGAGGCAATAATTTTCCATCATGACAACGCTCCGCCCCATGTTGCTATTCCGGTTAAGAACTATTTGGAAAACAGTGGATGGGAAGCTTTACCCCACCCGCCTTATAGCCCAGACCTTGCTCCTGCTGACTACCATTTGTTCCGGTCGATGCAGAACGCCCTTACTGGAATACGGTTCACACCAGAACAGGGTGTCAAAAATTGTCTTGATTCATTCTTGGCCGCCAAGCCGGCGCAGTTCTTTTGGGATCGAATCCACAAATTGCCAGAAAGATGGGAAAAAGTCATAGCTTCAGATGGGCAATACTTTGAATAATACTATTGTACATGTTTTTCTTAAATAAGCGTTCAAATTTTGAAAAAAAACGCACGAATTAAGTTATTGATCCAATGATTTTTCATTGAACTTTGTAAGGATATATTGCAATAAAGAAACGATTAACAAGCAATTAAAAGCCTTGAAACATCAATTTCTACGGTCCTCTTTAAAAAAATGCTCTTGGTCAAGTCTTTCCAGCTGGGGGAGACTTGAACAGGAAAAACGATCGCCGAAAAATTAACATAATTTTTTAAAAAGTGAATTCAAGAATCTGAAAAAATTCAGGAAGATGTGTAAGACTTTTCGACATCATCTTTGGGTATTGTTTGTTGCATTTATTACTTTTATTGAATTTTACCTGCGTTTAACTGCAAACCTGGTCAATTCTCCCTGGTCTCCCCTATTATGATGAGAATGTGTTCCTTAAGGTCTATAGAGCCTGGAGTGAATGGAATTTCCTTTTCCATTCGAAATAAAAAAATTTAGCAATTTGTATGTAAAGGACAAAGAACACCGAGCGCGAAGCGCGTTCAAACTTACGAGCTGCACGCGGTGAGAATATGCCCGCGAAGCGCGCAGATTTTTTTCCTTATTTTATTTGAAAGCTGACATGCAGAATATGGAACGTTTATGCCGGTCAGGGTAAAGGCAGACCTTTTATGCTGGGTAACGAGCGCTTCGAGAACGACCTAGACTTCATAAGCAATCTGTTAAATATTTCAGGGATGTCGGTTGGTGATCTTTACGCCACAGTGTTACGTTTATAGTACGCGTCGTAAAAATAAAAACTATGCAGTTATGGTTGAACATTCAAGCTTTTAAAATTGAAGGCTATAAAAATGTTTACCACCTCAAACAGAGGCTTAAATATTCCATTTATCGACATGTTCAAATTTAAGTTTGTATCCATATTTAGAAGCGTTAAAATCTCAATTATTTTCCCATTTAAAGTAAATGTAACCTTCGAATTGGAAATCAATTGAAATTTAAAAACCAAGAATTTCGACAAAAATAATCGTCTCAATGAAAAACTTCTACGCTCTTTCTTTTATAGTTTTAGAGTTTTAGGTAAAATTCCATGCAATTTTTCATGTATAGGATCATTTCTAAACTTTTTTCTTTTTCATCTGACAAAAAGATCTCATCTCTAGCAATAAGTTGTCGTAATTGGGCAACGGTTTTTCCACCACGTGCCAATAGTAGCCTTTGTTACTCCGGGTCTAGAAATACTTGTCTACATACTGAGCATGTAGGTATTAATTGCTCGTAACCACGGGCCGTGCAATCGCATAAGCGCAATTATAATCAGCTTCTTTACCTGCAACGACGCGAAACCGTGGCACTTATACGTATATGCATAAGTGGAAATTACCTAAACGCACCCAAGAATTAGCTAAAGCCTATATGCATGGTTTCTTGAACAATTTTCTCGCAAAACAGGTAAGAAAATAACATCAAACCACTAAACACAAAAATGCAATTAAAACCTAAAACCAATTAACTATCTATCTTTTAACAAGTTCTGCTCCCGTAAAGTTATTGATTTGTTGCTCCTTCCAAATGTAGAAAAATGGTAATTCTTTTATTGGGTTATTCGGAAAGTAGTTTCGTTTTTTCAAGAGTAAATGAAGGTCGATTTATTCATATATAGGGATAGGAACTTTATCATTGAAGCATAAAAGCATAATCACATAAAAATATGACTTAGAGCATATGCAAGCAAAAATTCGGGTAAAAGGGAGCATTATTAGAGCATAAATTTGATAAAAGAAGAGCATAATTCTAGCATAAATGATTATTTTTTGGAAGCATAAATTGAGATGATCAAAAGCATAAATTTCCTATCCCTATTCATATATGAAATAAATATTATTCAGTTATACTATGAAGTTCAATACGTCCGTGGGATGACAAAAGAAAAAGTAACTTTTTTGGCAAAACTCCTATTTATTCATCAACATAATCTCCTTTCAGTTCGATACACTTGGTACAACGATCTTTCAATATTCGATGCCTCTGTTGTAATACGATTTGTCAAGGCCTCCAAAATAGCCATCGATCTCCCATTTGACGTCTTCATTTGATGGAAATCTCTGTCCCTGGAGCCATCTCTTTAAGTTCGGAAACAAATAAAAGCCTCTGGGAGCCAGATCTGGAAAATAAGGTAGGTGAGGAAGTAACTTGAAGCGTAATTCATTGATTTTTATCGATTTGTGAGCTAGTGTATTGTCTTGCAAAGAGATGCATTTTTTCTTGAACAAATGAGGCCGATTTCTTGTAATTTCTTCTTTGAATCGGTCCAATATTGCACAATGGTAGTCGCTGTTGATTGCTTTTCCTTTTTCCAACTAGTCGATCAACAATATGCCACTGGAATCCCAAAAAACAGAAGCCATGTCTTTCCAGACGATTGTTGTGTCATCGCTCACTTTGGTGCAGTTCCACCTGGTCCTAGCCACTGTTTTGTTTGTTGTTCCGATTCTGGTGTGTAGCTTTCTCATCCCCAAATCCTCGTGTAAAATTTTAACCATTGAACCAATTGATATCCCTATGGCCTCAGCTAACTCAGGCACATTCACTTTTGGATCATCTAATACGATGTCATGGATTTTTTCGATGATTTCTGGAATGGTAACGTCTTTTGGCCTTCCCGATCGTTCAGTATCATTTGTGCTCGGAAGACGTCGATTAAATTCACCAATCCACTTCTCAACCATTTGCCTCGATAGAGAAAATTCCCCATAGCATTTATCAAGCCAATGTTTTTTCCCATTAAGAAATAGTGTTCCATCAGCACACAAAATTCACTTTTTTCCATTTTATAAAAAAATCAAAGCTTGTTCGCTTCTATCGTCTACGAGGTCTGTCCGGAAAGTATCGGGCCCACCTTTATATCGCCGCACTGGCCTTATTCTTCATCTTCGGGCGGGTAGCATCCTTCAAAGTAATCCCCACTTGATTGAAAAACACGGTTCCAGCGATGTTTCCACTTCTTGAAACAGTCCTGGTACTCACTTTTAGGGATGGCCTTGAGTACGCTCGTCGCATTATTTTCAACCGTCGTTTTGTCATCGAATCGCTGTCCTTTTAGTGGTTTTTTGAGTTTTGGAAACACCCAGAAGTCACAGAGGGCTATGTCGGGACTGTACGGACGTTGTGGAAGCAATGCGATACTGTGTTTACTCAGAAACTGCTGCACGAGATTCGATGAATGCGCAGGCGCGTTATCGTGGTGAAGAAGCCAGTCACCGCACACACGCGAGTCATTCCTAAAATCTTCTTCAAAATTTCCCAAACAGTATTTTTCAGTATTCCGAGATCATTTTCTAGTTCATGAACAGTTAATCAACGATCACTTTCAATCGCAAGTCGCACCCGCTCAATATTATCCAATGTTTTTGTCGTCGAAGGTTGGCCAGAATGAGAATCACTATCAACAGAAGTGCGGTCTCCTTTAAAACGATTATACCACTCTTTTATTCGTGTTTTGCTCATACACTCATTCCCAAAGGCCTTCTGCATCATCTGAATAGTTTCCGAACTCGTTTTTCCGAGGTAAAAACAAAATTTGATGCAAATTTGTTGATCTTGTTTTCCAGTCATTTTTAACAATCACAAAATGCGCCGAACTCAAAAATAGCTTTGTAAGCAAAGACACGCTGCGCATGAACTATACGTCCGGCAGATGTCAGCAAGCAACCGATAGGTTCGTGAGACTATACTGTTGACGTTCGTGCCCCGCAGAGGTCGCTCGAACTCTATGGCGCGGAGATATAAAGGTAGGCCCGATACTTTCCGGACAGACCTCGTATAACTTTGAAAGTAAACAATGAAATTATGTTAAGTTTGGCATTGCCGTCATAGAATACAATATCTTTCCTATTCACCTACTCTAGTCGCATCTGCTTGATGGCAGCATCCAATTCATTCAGCTACCGATAGTACATGTCCGCATTGATGGTTTGATTATTCGGTAGTATCTCGAAAAATATAATTGGCTTCCGATTCCACCATACAGAGAGCATCACCTTCTTCTGATAAATATCTTCATCTCCAGTCATGATTCGCTTAAAAAATAGATCATTTTCTTCGCGCTTTAAAAGTGAATCGCAATTGATAATGCGTCGAACCAAGTCAATTCCGTTTATCTTGTGGTGAACCCAAGTGTCAAGCTTAGAAACAAATCCCAAGCGTTTCGAATGATCGTAAACTGCCGAATTGGATAATTTTAACTTCTCAGCGATTTCTAGTGTTGTTATGTGACGTTCAGCATCCACAAGTGGCCTTATTTTGTTATCGACCTCTTCAATCAATCAACCTGAACGTGGTACATCTTCCAAATCGAAATTTTGAAAATTAATTCTGACACGAGGGTTCACTTGAGACGTCTCCGTAAACTGCATACAACTTTTTTCTTGCTTGAACTGCATTCTTACCCTTACGGAAATATCTTGTCAAGAAATGAAATGATCTAGCGGTTCAAAGTAGCGTTAAATATAGGGAAACACGGATAATGACATGTCTACATAAAAAACGAAATTATTTCCCGAACAATCCAATAACCTCTTGATTACACGCCTATGCATTCTGAATACACTCGAGATTCCCTTCAATGAGAAGCTCGAGCATCGGACTGTTCTCTGAAACGAGGACTAGAGGGATCCCCTCCATACCTTACTTGTTTTTATGCGCGTTATATGATGCGCGCAGTTAGTGATGCCATGTGAATAATTGTATGTAGTGAAAAAGTGTATGAAAGAGTAATTTGCGAGTATTCAACATGGAATTGACTTCTTCGACGGTATGTACTCAAATTACAGGTCGGTCAATCTAATGTAGCACGGGGAAATTGAGGGTGCATCAGAGGTTGCATCCCTCTTCCGCTCGGCCTACTGGCCGAGCGCCTAGGCGGTTATTGCATGCGCATCTTCAATTAGCC
This sequence comes from Diplolepis rosae, assembly GCA_030998225.1. NCBI lineage: Eukaryota > Metazoa > Arthropoda > Insecta > Hymenoptera > Diplolepididae > Diplolepis > Diplolepis rosae. The sequence continues at coordinate 3,727,284 of JAPYXD010000736.1, forward strand.
ATTATCGATTCTAACCTAAAATAATATTTTTCTTCACTTCCTTTATGTATCAAATTCGAACGCGCTTTATCCCTTAGTAGTGGGGGAGGAGGAGCCGATCAACTGATCGTTGGAGGGAACGGTGACGTGCTTCTATAAAGGAACGCTCGTTGGATGGAATGTCGTTGGAGGGAATCTCGAGTGTAATTGGATTTCTTGAGTGTATTAACTGTTTGAGTCTCAAGCAATGTTATCGCGTTCTACAAATTTTGTGTCGATCTTCTTCGCAATTGATAAAGACAAGCGCTATCGCGCTGTTTGGCGTTTTTTAACCATTTTTTTTCAAATGACCCCTGGGACTCAAACGATTCAGATCTATAAATGTATACAATTTTAAAAGGCAAGTATTTTTGTGAGAAAACACTTGTGCATAGTCACAATCGCACTTTCTCATTATTTCAGATTTCTTGACAGGATATTTTTTCAAATTTCCACATTGACTATTACTTTATATAATACTACTTGCGATGGCAAATTGTTCAGTGGAGTTTATAGACAACTGAAGGGAAAAACGGATAATAATAACCAAATAAAAGTTGCGGGCATTCAATTTGCTTTGTAGTTGGGTATCATCTTTACAATTATCCTTGGGGGTTTAATTCCTTTCCTCCCACGGGGCTCGAGTAAGTATCACGTCGTCATTATCTCGATACGTGTATTTCGGATATCCGCCTTCGGCGCATCAAACCCGTGATCGTAAAGATCCGCTGATCTTGCCAGAGGCTCTCCATTACGCAGATGTGTAATCGACTATGAATCTTAAAGGGTGGGTCGAAGGGTTAATCACTTTTAAAATCGTCGGTATTACTTTCATAATTTCCCGTAAAATTTCATTGATAAAAGGGGAATAACATGCTTGTAGGCAAAATACATTTTTTCTCCTACGCCTATGCACTTTGGAAAAACTTTTAAATTACCTTCGATTCTATTCAAGAACGGGAAATTTGTAGTTTTCCACCACTCTATTCATATAAAAGTGCATGAAAAATGATCAAATTTTTTGAAAATCAGAAGTTTTACGGTAGAAGAATTGTAAACATCTTTATTAATATAAATTCATTATAGAATGTTTTATTGCAGAATTTGTCCCCTTAGTACTACGCCTATGCATCATCAATAACTGAATCTCTAAATCATTAGTTCCAGATTTCAAGCTATACAGATTTGTAAAAGGATGCATTTTTTGAAGAAACAAAAGTGAAGCGTGACTTATCTTTTTCCGAATGTTTTTGATTTATGAAGATGCTAACAAGTAATGTCACAATCGTGTTTCCCTCTCTCTTGAGAAATTTTGTCGGGAAGCCAGGATTTCTCGGAAGTGTGAGATATTTTCGAAACGCAGCATGCGGAAGCGACAACAATGAATCGTTTGGACTAATTGTTCGTTGCCCTCGTGTTTCGTAACTAGGTGTTTGCAGGCACTACTCCACTGTGAAATTTCTAACTAGTCAGTCAGTAAGTCAGTCAGTAAGTCATTGAGGCGTGGGATTGACTCTGCGTATACATATTACATACCGTTGGGTCAATCTCAGATAGGTTGCTTTTCCTGTTATGTAAGAATTACGACGATCTTGGGTGCGACGCAAGATTGTATTGCTTGAAACGATATGCTGCATTAAAGAGAATACATTTATATAAAATTATACAGTTGTATAAAGTTTTTTTACCTTACTCTCTAAATCTGAATTAGCCAAATTTTCACTGATTGAATTAGTTATTTGCCTCTTCACTGATTCACCAGTGAAAAAGATATTTCAACTGTTAAATCAGTTAAATTTTAATGATTCGTCAGGGGAAAAATATTTTTACGGTTAAATCAGTTAATTTCCACTGGAGTTATCAGTGAAAATTGACTTTTTCAAATAGCTAAAAATAGGTTACCGTTAATCAGTGAATAATTAACTGATTTAGCAGTTAAAATATCTTTTTCACTGATGAAATCAGTGATTTACCTTTTCATTGATTCACCAGTGAAAAATATATTTTTAACTATAAATCAGTTCATTTTCACTGATTCATCAGTGGAAAAAATATTTTTCACGGTTAAATCAGTTAATTTTCACTGAAGTTATCAGTGAAAATTGACTTTTTCAAATAGCTAAAAATAGATTACCGTCAATCAGTGAATAATTAACTGATTTAACAGTTAAAATATCTTTTTCACTGATTAAATCAGTGATTTACCTTTTCATTGATTCACCAGTGAAAAATATATTCTTAACTATAAATCAGTTCATTTTCACTGATTCATTAGTGGAAAAAATATTTTTCTTGGTTAAATCACTTAATTTTCATTGAAGTAATCAGTGAAATTTGACTGATTCACAGTAACCTATTTTCAGCTATTTGAAAAATCCATTTTTCACTGATTACTTTAGTAGATTTTAACTAATTCAGATTGAGAGAGATATTCTACGATGAAAAATGAATAAAGGATCGGGAGAAACTGAAGAAAAGATCAGCGATAAAATTTCGAGTTGATTTAATTCATCTTTGTAATGAAGTCAGTGACCCCTTCGAATTAAAGGTGTTGGATAAAGTCAATATCGTCTGCCATTTGACTTGCAACTGGCACCGCAATGAATAATTTAGTAGTCCTTTGAATATCGCCTCTAATCAACCAGGCACCCATCGGTTGTCTTGCAAGCAGCGATATTACAAAATTAATCTCGCCGATTGGCATCATGAATCGGGCTTCCTCACTCTCCATAATCGCCTACTTGTACCGTTACATACTCTTATTATGCAATCAATTATAATTATGTTTGGATAAAAATTAAAAACTCTTCGCTTTTTAAAAGTATAATTGGTTGTAACCATTCATACTTCAAGAATTACGATTAATCTCTGACCCCTTATTCAATTTTCTCGTCTCTTTAGTGAGCATAACAATTTTTTTATTTTTCTTTGGTCCTACGCCTATGGCCTTATTTAAATAATTATTTAAACCCCAGTTTCGAAGAAGAAATACTCAGAAAAGTGATAGTTTAATTAAAACCTAACGATAAAAATGAATTTTATGACCCATAGACGTGGGACAAAAGGGGCCAGAAAACATGAATTTTTGTTGCTCATTAAAACAGTAATTAATATATTTTTAAATAAAATTTTCAGGGTATTAAGCACCTGAACAAAAGTTTCTCTTTTGTTTTCACATCTTGAAGTGATGTATTTTTAATATTAGCGTATCTTTAAGATTGGACCTTTCTCAGCCTAAAAATAGTAATGAACAAAAATTTACAGCACCTATTTTTTTTTTATAAAAGACAACGATGTCTAGCAAAGTTCGCATTTGTTAGGGTTATCTTGCAACATAACCGATGGCTATTGTCCTGTGAAATATGTACAAACGCGTCTCGCAATACGACAGGAGTCGATAAATAACTCATGTAAGTGCAATATACGTGTATGCACGTGACTCGTGTTTCGTTACAAATGCAAAGGATTGCTATTTTTCCGACAATGTTTTCGATAAGATAGCTCCAAACAAAGAATTTATAAGAATATATTATTCCAATGTTGAAATTTATTTATAAGCATCTTTTCTGGATGCATAGGCGGAGGAAATCAGAGACAATTATTTTTAAATATCCGCATTGTGTAAAACAATAAATATATAATATAATTCCCATGGAAAAAGGTCCTGGTTCTACCCTGGGATAAAATGCTCAACCTGATTGGGCCTTTATCTAGTAATCAGACCTTTAATATGCAAAATGGACGAGACGTGATGCTGCTTCCATCCCAGGCAGAGTTGGGTAAGTAAAATACTCTAGGTAATTTCCGTAGTTTTTTACCGTAAATTACTAGGTATTTTACCCTACTAGTTCGCTGCAAGATGTAAATTACGTGGTTCTAAAATGGTGGATGATCCTGCATTTTCCTAAAAAATTAGATAATTTTCGATGTTAAGAACAGTGTAAGATGCGAATACAGCAAGTATGGTTTACTTTCTTGAAATTCTCAGCATATTTACAAGACCCCAAATAGATCATTTAAAAAAAATATAATGCAGAAACATTTTTTAGCTCAAAATAATACAATAAGGAATTTTAAAAACATTTTTTTAAAAAGTTTCGATAAATTATACCTACTTATCAAATTTTACCTGCGAATAGTATTGCCTCTTTAAATAATCTATATTTTTAATAGATATTATAAAAATTAAGAAATATAAAATTTAAAACAAAAATAATAAAATCATTATTTTTGTTCAGTTTTTTAAAAATAGGTTTAAACTTATATCAATAAAGAATATTTTTTAAAAAAGAAAATAATAAGAAACCACAAATTGATACCAAATATTCTTAAATAATTTAAAGGACTTACTTCAGAATTTCCATTTTTTAGTTCAGATGTAGAAACATCATTGTCCGCAATTATGATGTCCTCACTAATTGGAGTATTATTTTCTTCACTAGCATCAATGCCGCTTAGTCGACTGCAAACATTCCTTAAATAAAATGTTTAAAATAATCCACATAAATTTATTTATGTGAATTAAATGTTTTCTTATGTGAAATTTATGTTTATATATGTGAAAATAAAAAAAAAAAAATAATTTTATTTATCAATATCCCTATTGAAAAAATCCTCGAGAAAAATTCCTCGTCCGAAAATAACACTAGGATTTCCTCGAGGATTTTTTCAATGGGGTATACATCATTAAGCACAAAACTTCTCCAAAATATGAATAAAAAAGCATATGAACAGCTTTCAGTTTCATATATTAAACAACATTTTATAAAAATAATAAAGTATGATCTTGAAAAATATTTTTTAACCACAGATAAAACGGAGACACACTTAATGCAAAGAAAATCTCGAGAATCTATAAAAATTTACGAATTTGAGGTTAGAATATTAACCGGTATACTCAAGAAAATTGTATTAATACATAATCGCACAAATATTTGAATGAACAAAAATAACAATATTCTACAATTGCTTACCTGTACAACTACATACCTGTGTCCCAAAAGGCGATTATATCCAACATTTTTTAACACTTTACTACAAAATAAACATTTTGCAACACTTTTATTTTTCTCTTGCAGACGCAGAAAGTTTAATTTGTTCCATGGAATATATGGAAGCCAGAAGTGGGATTTTATTTTTCCCCGTTTATTTTTAGTCGACATTGATGATATTGTTTAATTAACAATGGTCACGTATAAAACAAACTTTGCGGGAACGGAACTTTGGAAAAGTGAGGTTATATACAGTTCTATAAGGCCGACATCTTGGCACGTAATTTATTAGGTATTTTACCGGTTTTCTACGTAATATACCTCATTTAGGTAATTTACGTAAAAACCTCGAGTAACGCGTTACTGCACAACCCTGAACCCAGGTCACAGCCAAACTTATTTATATATGCACTCAGAAAAAATGTTCGGTTAAATTTACTAAAGCTAATCGGTTAAAAAATTTCCGGTTAAAATTACTAAACTGAGTTAATTTTACTAAAAAAAATATTTGCTTATTAAGGTTACAAAATTCTGGTTATATATATTCTGGTATTAATATTCTAGTTAATGTTACAGGAAAATATAGTAAAAGTAGTTTCAAGATACGCCGTTGGCATGGTTTGCATGCAAGACTCGGCATTTTGACTCTCCTGGGGCAGCCCCACCACGCCATCTTCAGTGGAAGGTGGCGTGGTGGTGGCTGCCCTTCAAGAGTCAAAGTGCCGAGACTTTTATACATGTTGATACCGGCTTCGTGTTTGTTATCTTGCGTATTAGACCGTTTCCAAAAACAAGTGAAAACGAAAACAAGGTAGTGTCGAAGGGGATCTTAAAGATCTCGCGTTTTGTCTCAAATTCTTTTTACAAAGTTTCAAAGAAATGGAGAATAAAGTGTACAAGGTGTTAAGTGAGTGGAAGTTAGATAACTTAAAGGAAAAATTCAAAGATAAAAAAATTTGTAGATTGTAGATTTATATGTATTCAAATGTACATTTTTAATAATAATATAAACAAAATAAAATAATTCAACAATAAGTATAATAAGTATATATTTTTTCATTTTGAAAATTATAATTTCCACGTCTTTAAATCATTATTAATTTTTAAGGTTATGTTAGCATTCAACCGGAAAATTTTAGTTTTACTAGAAATATGGTAATGTTAAATGGACTAAATTAGTTAAATTTACCGAAATATAAAACCATGAATGTAACGAGAAATATTTTACTAGAAAAATTGCGGTGATATAAACTAGAAAATTGTGTTACATTAACTGGAATAAAAGATCAAAACAACCGAAAAGCGTTTACTAGAATCTCTAACATTTTTAACAGGAATTACTAGTACAGCTCTCAGTAACATTTTTTTCCGGTTGAAATAACTGGAATTGTGGTTGTTTTAACCAGACTTTCTTCTGAGTGTGTCTACTAGTAAGATAATAATATAAAAGCATTTGTATATTTTTTAGTCTGAACCTCTTTTTAATTTACCCATATCATATAAAATTCAAAACTTGGGCCCAACGCCTCAAGTGTCCAAGGTAAACGAGATTTTTTATTCTCCATCAAAGATGTTTGATCAGTTCCAAGATTTTTTCACAAAAGGGCTAATATCGTTATTTTAACCAAGCCTTTTTTCTTCCACGAAGCTTTTGTGATTAACTTGTTCAATTTCGTGGGTCTTCTTCGTCTTGTTGATTCACTCGTCCGATTACAGGTGTGATGATATAAGCTTAATCATTCTTGACAGGTAAAAGATAAAATAATATAAAACAGGCCTGAATAAATTATGACTCATGCTACTTTTCTGATAATGATCATTTCCCCTATGATTAGAAGTTTTCAGCTACTTATAGATAATTTATAATTAAAGTTTCAATTAATACGAATGAATAAATTTAATTTTTTAAAAATGTGATTTTCACGGTTGGTTGGTTGGCAAGCCTGCGAGCGAATAACTAGTGACCTTCCCCAAGATTTTTTTGAAAATACTTAACAACAAGGCCCTCAGGTAGATAGCAGATGCATGCTTTACTCGACGAAGAGGTTTCGCCAACCTATCCGCTCTTTTTACGATCCACCATCGACCTTAACTAACCTCCGTACCGAGATCTCGTTTTTTTAATTTTGTTTTGGAAAGGCAGAGTTATAGCCACCGTGCAAGCGTGGGCGGGGTCCGAAAGACCTCGGGCACGAGACGTAAATCATTTTGAGCGTACCGCAAAAAAACCCGATGCAAATACGTTCAGAGATTCATAAAAAGCGTGTACATAATAATTGTATGCCATTATTCCTTCTCATAATATTATGACCATACCAATTCTTACCTATACCAATTTACGCAATCCTATCAATTTCATGTCCCTTTTGATTTTGATTTGATTTTAATTTTAATTACGAATTTTGAGGCGTAAATCATAAATATTATGATAATACAAGCCAATTTCATTTTCAAGGTCAAAACTAAAAAGAAATGTTTTTAACAAGTTTTTTTATTTTATGTCGATAAATATTGATCTGGAAAAAAATACCTTCTACAAAATTTGTAGCGGATGAAAAGGTCTATCTTTAATGTTCCATACATTTTTGCCTTAAAACCATTATTGTTCGAGAAAAATGAGATTTAAAAAAAAAATTCCTAAACCCATTTAGGGTGCAGTACCGAATAGGTGATCCTTCCGATTTCTATAAAACTCCCCATACTTACGTATTTTGACACGCTGATTACGATTATAATAGTGAAAATTGTTGTGAAAGTTGTTTGTGTTTATCTCAACCAATATGCAAAATTTTGCAAAATGTTCCAATTATAACTTGTAGAACTCATCAAGATACATATTTTTTGTTGCATACATTTTTTTCTACGATTGATTTATATAGATATAATATAGATAGATAGATACCCAAAAATAATACAAGTTACACGTCATGTACAACCAAATATTTTATGCAATTTATTCTCCTATGTCATGTTTCTTGTTATTTTTTCACCCTTTTTTCGTCCTGCAAGCCTGCACTTCATGGACTTTCAACCCTTCATCTTTTAACTCCTCTTCATGACTTATCTACCAGGCCCAAATTTCACATCATGTGGGTCCCAAAATCTCCACTTTATGGGCCCCAAAAAATATATTGTCTGTTTGATTCTATTTAATAGGGGATGATTTGAATTGAGAAAAACACCCCATTGTGTGCCTGTCTATTTGATTCCATTTAATCTCATTTTTCTGGAAAAATAATGGTTTTGGGGCAAAAGTGTGTGAAACATTAAAGATATATCTTTTCATCTTCTATAACTGTTGTAGGAAATTTTTTTTTCCAAGATCAATATTTATCGACATAAAATAAAAAAACTTGTTAAAATTTTTTTTTTTTTTTCAAATCTCATTTTTCTCGGAAATTAATCGTTTTGGGGAAAAAATGTATTGAACATCAAAGATAGATCTTTTCATCTGCTACAACTTTTGTAGGAAACATGTTTTTTCTAGATCAATATTTATCGACATAAAATTAAAAAACTTGTTAAAAATATTTTTTTTTAGTTTTTACCTTGAAAACCAAATTTTCGTGTAGTTTCTTTATCCTATTTGTAATCAGCGCCCCAAAATACGTGGGTATAGAGAGTTGCAAATTAATCGGAGGTAAGTGCTTTTCGGAAGTTTATTCTCAATTAATTATATAATTGACAAAATAATATACATTTTGTGAACGAGTGAAATTAGTTCAGATTTTTTGTTCCTACACCTATGCATTTTGCGCCTTCTTTATTTAATATGAATTAAACTACAAAAATACTTGTCTGGAGTGCATAGATGTAGAAATTGACAAAGTACTCCTAGATAATGAAATCTGACACATAGGCGTAAGATCAGAAAATACAAAAAAAATGACAAATAATGCTGTTTTAAAATTAATGGATCTAAGATCAAAGAATAGGATTGATTGTAAAGTGGAGTTAAATAAGTCAGTGTGGGGTAAAGAGAGCTACCCACAAATTAATGTTTTTAGATAATTTACCCCTTTTTCTGGATAAAAGAGTGGTCAGCTTCAAGCCACACTGTTCTGTTTCGCTTCCCTGTGCGAAGGGAATTCCAAAGCAACCTTGCAAGGTTATTATGAACCTTATTATACACCTTCCTCAATTATGCCCAATAAAGTTTCATATATGTAGCCTATAATTAAACCCCTTATCTTCCTCATAAAGATGAAGCGAAAAATTGAAACGAGTTTGGTATATGTATACAAAGTTGCAAATATATAGACCCCATGTCGTTTCTAAACCATTCTGAATACTTTTCTCAAGCTTCATAATTTAAAACTACTTCTAGATATTCCAACGAAGATCACCTTTGAGAGACGAAAATTTCCTCTACTTGTTATTATTTCTACTCTTTATGCCCGATAAATATGGAGATGTAAGGCGCGAATTGAGATGTATTTATAACTCTTCTTCCTTTTTGACTACTACTTCTTTTATTATGTTAAGCCATTTTAAAGATGTCACTGGGGAGCACAAAGTGTGCGCATAAAATTATTATTTAATATACTCGTTACTTGAACTGCAACATATAATGTCCATGAATATTTGTAGAGGAATTTTTGTTGCAAAAAGAGCATCAGAAAAGGTCTCGATACAATTTCAACGCAAGATTTATTCAAAAGTGATAAAATTTGAATTTATTTTCTTTGTATTGTTTCTATTTGTATTATTATTTTCGAGGTTTGCAAATTTAAAAACATCCGAGGTTTTAGAATTAATGGCTTTGCAATAATGTCAGGGAGAGAAGCGAAGGCCAAAAAAGAAGTGTAGGAAATTTTGACTCCGAAACAATGGATTCAGAGTTATGCATGTATTCTGGGACATGGCAAAAAAGGCATACTAAAACGCGTCGATGATTTACGTGACGGTTTCTTTAAAGGCTAAGAACCGACTTCACCATTCGACGTGCTTGTTTATTATACATCCCGTTTGTAGCACCCAAGCCATATAATTTCTACCATATGTAACTAATCGCCAAGATAAATTGAAGATCGTCTTTCTTTAAAATTGAGTTGAATTCCATTATTATTCCATTATTATTTTAGAAAAATGGAAAAAGAGCAATATTGGTCGGTGATTCGATTCTTGTTTTTGGAAGGGCACGTCGGTTTTTGATGAGCCACGCCCAGATGCCCCGAAAATGGCTACCACGGAGGATAACGTGACAAAAATCCACGATCTCGTATTGTCAGACCGCCGATTGAAGGTGGGCGAGATAGCTGAGACAGTAGGCATCTCAAAAGACCGCGTGGGTCATATCCTACATGAAATTGTGGGCATGAGAAAGCTAACGGCGCGATGGGTGCCGCGTTTACTGACTCCGGACAACAAGCGCAACCGTGAGACCATTTCGGAGCAGTGTTTGACGCTGTTTAAGCGTAATACGAAGGAGTTTCTGCGTCGTTTCGTGACCGTCGATGAAACATGGATCCACTGGTATACACCAGAGACCAAGCAGCAGTCAAAACAGTGGATTTCTCCAGACGAATCTGCTCCGAAGAAGGCAAAGACGGTCCCATTGGCTGGAAAGGTGATGGCCACCGTTTTCTGGAATTCACAAGGTATGATCTAAAGGGTTTTCCAATAGCGACATAACGATTTCGTATCTTTATATGAACGCACCCTTAAACTTTTCTAATGAACTGTCAATTTCAAAACGTTAGTTAAAGTTAACATTTTCATCATGGTAAAGTTCACGAATCAGCAAGGTTTGGAAATTATTAAAAATTACTACCGAAATTCTGAGTTGGTGGTCGCAACTTTAAGAGCGCTTACTCCAATTTTCGGCGGTAATTATCGTCCCAGCCGACAGGCTGTGCGTCCTATAGTGGATAAATTCAAGACCAAGTTTGCACTATTGGACGTTCCGGTGCCAAAAAGACGTCGTATTGCTCGAAGCGAAGAAATAATCGCAGCCGTAAGTCCATCGATTCAAAATGAGCCAAATCAGTAGACTCCATGTCGTTCTAAAAAATTGGGCATCGCTCAAACGACACTGTGGTGTATTATGCGAAAAGATTTTGGCCTACATGCTTTCAAGATTAAATTGACTCAAGAACTAAAGCCACTTGATCATTTACAACACTGAAACTTCTGGAATTGGGCTCTCGGAAAGCTTGAAGAAAATGAAGAATTTCATCGAAAAATCATCTTCAATGATGAAGCTCATTTCTGGCTCAATGGCTTTGTTAATAAGCAAAATATGCGTTATTGGTCAGCAACAAACCTAAATGTGCTTCTTGAGACACCATTGCATCCGTAAAAAGTGACTGTTTGGTGCGGTTTTCATACCGGAGGTGTGATTGGGCCGTATTTTTTCGTCGACGAAAACGACCGTCTTGTTACCGTCAATGGAGAGCGCTATCGTGCTATGTTGGAAGATTATTTGTGGCCAGAATTGGATAACTTGACATCAACGATATGTGGTTTCAACAAGACGGTGCCACTAGCCACACAGCACGCGTCACAATCGATTTATCGAAAGGCGAATTCGGTGAACGTGTTATCTCGAGAAATGGTCCGATCGAATGGCCGCCTCGTTCATGCGATCTAACGCCATTGGATTTCTTTTTATGGGGCCATATCAAGTCACTGGCCTATGTCAACAAGCCAGCAACTTTAGACGACCCTCAAATATTTCTGTGTTTTATTCATAGATAAAATTGTTATGTCCCTATTGGAAAACCCTTTACATCGACTACCTGGTTAAGGGCAAAATAATCACAGGGCTCTACTATTCCGAATTATTGTGCCGATTCGACGCCAAATTGCAGAGAAAACGGCCCCATTTGGCGAAGAAAAAAGTGCTCTTCCACCATGGCATCGCACCGGCTCACACTTCCGCCGTCGCCACGGCCAAATTGTTCGAATTAGGCTACGAACTGCTGCCCCATCCATTGTATTCTCCAGATTTGGCCTTGTGCGACTTCTTTTTGTTTCCAAACTTGAAAAAGTCACTCGCCGGGCAGCAATTTGAGTCGAATGAGGATGCTATCGCCGCCACGGAGGCCTACTTTGCAGACCTCCAGAAAACGTATTTTTCAGACAGGTTAAAGAAGTTGGAGCTTCGTTGGGTCAAGTGTATTGAGTTAAAAGGATACTATCTTAAGAAATAAATCGCCACTTTTCCAAAATTTTCGTTTTTCTTTTGTAGGCTTAGTACTTATCAGACCGCCGTCGTAGCATAAAATATAATAAATAATACAATTAAACGTGTTGCATTAAGGTTTTTGAATATATTTATACACATATTTTTAAGAATATTCCTAATATATTATTTATTTTTCAGATTCTATGAATAAATTAAAAAAATGGAAATCAAGTTTCCTAAATTCATTTGCGTGGATATGTGTACAAGTGCGCGAGAATTTGAAGGAATTGTATAAAATATGTAAGCATCTATTTAAATACACAAATAATTACTTGTAATTATCGATTCTTGGATTTAAAAAAAAAAGTAATCGATTCCTTGCTATTGATTATTGGATCGTATCGATTTTCAGGCATCGATACTTTTTGGCAGAATAATCCAACCCTTAAAATCACAAGTCTGAAAATCACAATAAATCTTCATAACTGTAGTATCTTCATTAAAATATTGTTGTTTAAAGACAATTTGATATGATTCTAAATCGATTTTATATCGATTATATTCACGATTTTTCAATCAGAATCAAACCGAATAAATCCAAGGCCGGAATGATTGGGATTGATTCTGATTAAAAATTCATTGTGGATAAATCCAAGATCGGGGTGATTCGAATTAATCTGGATTGAAAATCTAGTTTCGAATAGGTTTGGATTCATTCGGATTGATGTTTTGAAATTAATCGGATTAAGTTGGATTGATTTTTGACCGTTTTTCATCAAACGAGATACAAAAAATTTTCAGATTGGTTCGGAATGATTCGCTTTGGCTCGGATACAGATATTGGAATGAATCGGAATAGTTCTGATTGACTCGGAATGAATTTCAATCCGATACTTTCGCCAGGGCGGTTACGTAAAGACGATGGCAACTCAGGTAATCCTGATGCACTTTGTGGTCACTAGAGACAGCTTAAGCGTATAAAACAGATTTTAATGAACGGTCTTGCCTTTCAGTTAACGTGATGTACGCTGATTGGACGTCGTGATTGGTATAAATGGTACCGTCCTATCTTAACCAAGATCATTTTGGGCGAGGTTCGCTTTTATCTTTATACTTCTAAATAACTAGCGATTATGCCTAAACCAACTACATTGTAAAGCACCAATCAACTTTTTTTATCAGGAGTTCTTTTTATGTCGAAAACGAACATGAATTTTTTAATTATTGCTGGTATCAATAGATTTTCAACTATTTACTTAATTAGAACATTTTTATAGATATAGGCGTAGAAATGAAGGGCCATGAAAACATAAATTTTTCCGTACTGTAAAATGTTTTTTAAGGAAATGTTATATTTTTATTTATCTCTATATAGTTATAATGTTCTGTTCAGTCGATTTTCTAAATCTAAACGAAGGATATTAATTATTGTTTTGTTCACAACCTTAAAGTTGTTTGGCCCACAATGTTGGGAAACAGAAATATCTTTCAAAAACTGATTTATACATCTAGCAAAAATACATTTAACATTTTTTGGCTCTCGCCCTAAACAAATATATTTATTTGTATTATCTAAACTAAATTCATGGTAATTAGTCTTTGTACGCGCTCCCATGCGAAGAGAATTTTTCCGCGTACAGTAAAACCTCGTTTATCGTAAATATGGAGGGGTTCACACTCCTCCACCACCAGCCTGACCAACTGGTTGTCGGCGCATGCGCCTCAACGAGTAGTTTCGCGCGCGTTCGCTGTTTATCACAAGTTTAAAAGTGAGGGGTATTCTCACCCATCCTTAAGAATCACGTGACCTCTCCTTCTACTAATAGGAGGGGGGAATAATGGTAGAGTTTATTGCGATAAACGGGAGAGACAAGTTGCAATAGACGGGTGTTGCGATAAACGGGGTTTTACTGTAATTCAAATATTGTATTTGTAGTGAAGAGGGGAAATTTCTCAAAAAAAAGGGAAGACTGTGCACCCTGAATTCCACAATCTAAAGTAATGAATAATATAATAGGATAAAATGAAACACGAGTATATTATTTCTATTGTTTATTTTCAAATCGTTATTTTAATCTACAAATATTGTTGTTTCCTCTTATGTAGAACTGCTTTTATAAGGCGGACGAGACATACACATTAAGTTTCTTGTTACACACACACATACCTTTCCTTGATGAAAAATTTCATGTTTAATTGCTTCCAGTTTGCCGCGAATCCGCATAAAACTTTTCAACAGAGAGTGCTAATATACACTACATAATTTTCTCCCATAGCATAATTTTTTTCAGCTTTTTCACCCATTTTTTCGTAGAAAACAAAATGTTATCTTTTTGGCATTGGAAGAAAAAATACATTTTTCAACTTTCCGCTTCACGTTCGCTTTTATTTTATTCAACGTTAATTTATTTCAATCTTTTGTCTTCTTTTGTCTTCTTCTGTCTCTCTTATCATCAACTGCTTTTCATTAATATTATTATTACTTTTAAAAATGATTTCCTTCTTACATACTTTAGCTTTGATAGTTTCGTTATATTTATTATTACACGTAATCTCATTTACTTTCTAATTATGTATATACCTTTAACACTATTTTGGCATCGTCTCGTTATTAATTTCTTGATTTATTTATATATTTATTATTTTATAAAAAGTTCCAAGAATTCTTTCTTTTATATTTTGTTCCTGCAGGGAGTGGAAGTGATTTTCCACAGCTCGCAAAATATTATTTACCAGCTTCTTTGCTTGAAATATTCAATGCAGCAATTCAAGAAATCTCAGAAAACAACTTGTATACAAAAAATTCACTTTCATTTTTCCCTGCATCAAATTTTCAAGCAAAATTACGTACATCATTACTTGAAGTTTGAAATGAATTTATATTTTAAAAATTTCGAAACACAAAGCTAAAATAAAAAGAAAAAAGAAGCAAGATAACAAAATGTAGATTCTTTGTACAATTTTCTTAATTTCAAGCACAAAAAATGAAACTTGAAAACTCTAAAACAACGAACGATTCCGAAAAGTATATTTAATTCTAACGGACTGGCGCATTAAACTGTGATTGTTGTACTGCAGTTGCTTTGTGAGCATATATAAATACATTTAATATCTTGACAATTCTCTAAAGAGACTTTATTTTCTAAAAAAAGAGAGAGAAAATGAGTATTTTTATTTCTCTCTGTCCGTCCTTACACATAAGACCGAAGGCAAAATAATGTGTGAAAATAAACTTAGCTTATAAAATTTGGAATAATTAGGTTGTAGTTGGAAGAAACGCTACGGAATGCGCATTTTTCACAGTTCGAGCATCGCGTTTCGCTGAGTAATCTAACTTCTGCAGAAAAATTAGTCAAACTTTGAATCCCTTTTTTGGACAAATCTTTGCCTAATTTTTCCGAGTGAAAGTTGTGCGAAACGGACAACCGGCATTACGGCGTTCGACCTCAACTGCTTAAAAGTAGATAGTATAAATGTAATTATAATAATACAATAATTAATAAATAATCGGCTAAATTACATTATATTACTAATTATTATATTCGATAATAATATATTAATGAATATTTTGGGTCGCGAGGAGAGAAATCGGCTCTTACTGAGAATCATTTTATCATTTGTTTTTCTCAATCCTCACACAGATAAAAGCCCGATACTTTTAGAGTTCTCAAAAAGTTCTAAAAACAATTCCAATTGGAAACAAGGGGGGCTTATAATAAATAAATAAAAAAATCACCCACTCTTTCTCGGCTCACACGATTCACAGAGTGGCATCAAATCTTTTATATATAATATATATATGTATAAAACTGGGACATTTTCATGACAAAAAAACCTAACAGTCATCCTAATATGTACAAAATAGGTCAGATAATAAAAAAGAATATATATAAATTAGACTCGTCTTTTGCCCAAAGTAAAATAAGTGACACTCTGTGGATTTGGACTTAATCTTTTTGAGCCGTGCTTTTTTTTTAAAACACGGTCGTCCCTACCTTGATGATCGATTCTACGCACACATTATTAAAGAACCGAACATCATACGCAACGATAAACATTCACTCTTAAATCACTCATTCCTGCATTCTGTCAAAAAAACTCTTTGTCTTTGTACTGAGTCAAATCGTACTTTATACTCTAGATATATATTTATTTATATATATATATATATAGTGCGAAATGAAATAAATACGAGATACATTCAGCGAAATGTACAAAGGATTAAAATAACGGATTTAGTGATAGTTAAAAAAACCTTGAGATCATTTTCGTGTTTTTTATCATCTCGAAAGTGTGATCGATTGTGCAGTGGCTACACGAATTAAAAAACTGGTCATTTCGTTACTTACTGTCATTGAAATACGAAACGCAGTCTTTATAACTATCAGATTGGAGTTCTAAAGCTTGGCATCGGTAATCAAAATTAATATCTCGAAAATTTTAGAACCCCAAATCAGATATTTGGATGCAGAGCGAAAACCAGAACGAATGCACAAACAAAAAATCTCAGAATCCGAGCCGAGAGGACACTCAATTTCTTTTAGAAACTATCTTTCAATTAAAAATTAAGATAATTTCTGTAACTTTGAAAGACTTGGTCCCAACGGAGTAACAAAAGACGCATTCTTCAAACTCCGTTTCTGTAAACCCCTAGAATGGGAAAATGAGTATTTTCATCTCTACCTAAACGTATATAAAATAATTTTAAAAATTAACTAAGAAACAACAATCAAAAACACCTCTCAATAAAAATTTAATTTCAAGTATTTATTGAATTTTTCCTTTGAATTTCCCGTTAAACTTGCATCAATATACAGCGTTATCTGCCAATAGTATAAAAGTTTTAAATGGCAAACTCTTTGTTAATAACCAAACAAGAAATCATATTGACAAAATGTTGTGCCAAGAATAGTTTTCAAACTATTAAGCATTGCAATTGGCCAATAGAAACTCACTATTTCCGCTCGCCCATGAAGTTGGAAACACTTACACTAATTAAATCTCAAAAGGCGTCATTTTTTTTCCTATGTATGAAAAATCCAAAATCATGGAAATTTCAGTTCTCTTAAAGTTCTGGGACAAAACGATACTCTTAGAACTGCATTCTTCAATACTAGAAAGAATTATAAAAATCGCTAACAAAATCTTTTAGAATAAAGTGTAAAATTGCAGTGTTTACTCTCGATTCAATTTTATTGATGCTTAATCCAATTTTTCATTAAGGTCTAATTGATCAGGTTTCTTCTTCTGAGAAACTACTATTAACTATTGATAATATCTTAATATCTTTTTATTTAGAAAGCAATTTTTGTAATTCGTATTTAATTCGTGGGGAACTCAATGAACAATTGACGGTGATATGGTTTTCAACTTCATGTTGCTTTGCTAACAGTTTGTCTCTTATCTGGCTGAGAACTATTTTTCTACTGATCTGAAGTGAACCTTGGTAAAAAATTCGCGCAGTAAGCTTATGGGCGCGCGGAAATGGTGAGTTTCTATCAGCCAATTGCAATGCTTAATAGTTTGAAAACTAATGTTGGCACAGCATTTTGTCAATATAATTTCTTGTTTAGTTTTTAACAAAGAATTTGACATTCAAATCTTCATGACTATTGGCTGATCACCCTGTATATTAGGATTTAAAAACTGTATTTTCTGACAAATTTGAAGGCGTTTTTGCTTTTGTTCGACTATTGCTGTGTACATTCTTGAATTAGAAGTTTCGTGATTAAAACTTCAACTATTCTAACCGAATTTCGTTCCAGTTTTGCGTCTGCGAACTGAGCAAAAGTTAGATTAGAAGGCTCGGACGTTGCGCGCACTTTCGAGAAACGCGCTGAACCTGAGGACTAGCTAATAAAATGAGGGTGCTATCAACAGGAAATAGTTACGCGTAATGATATTACTAAAAAAAGTGTACAGTCAATACGTTTAAAATTTATCGCATCAAAGTCTTTAGTACGGAAGGAGGCAACCAACCGCTACCAATTTTCACACAATGCGAGATTTAGCCTCGATTCGACTTTTATTCTCTCTCGATTGTTTGCAGTTTCTTTGCTGATTTGTCTTGGAACGTTTCTTTTGTTTAATATTAACGTTGGAGTATAAAAAGGGAAGCCCCTGTAAATTCGGGGAGTGATGTCTTTTACTCAATAGGCTTTTTATCCAGCCCAAAACATGGAATAAAAAAATGGCAGTGCAGCTTGTTTTGTTGCTTTTATAAATTTTGTAAGATTTCTTGTATCGAAACTCAATGGTATTTGCTAACTTTGCAATCTACTGCTGCGAATTCAGATACAATTATTCCCTTTGATTTTAGAATTCATCGTTGACTAGAACCATCTCTTCATCCTTTGGCTCCTCCTTCAGGATATGAGCCAGTTATCACACAAGGATGCATCGGAAACAAGGTTGTCCAGGTCATGGTAGTGTAGGTGGGAGACCTCATCATGAACTGAGAACTTGGTACGTTTGGAACGTGGGGAACTTGCAGAGGCTGATCACTACCTGTAAAAAAAACACTGATAAATCAACATATTCTTTGAGAGCTGCTGTAATAAAATGAATTCGAAAGATAAACTCTAGAGATTAATCATTTAACAGGCTTTTTTTAATTTAAGAAAGAAAGATTGAAGGTTGAAAAACTGTTCACAACACCTTCGCGCTAGGGTGAACACTGTGTGTTCATGTACCTTTTCCATCTCAGAAGCCCGAAAACAGTTCAGCTCGCGAACACACAGTGTTCACTCAGTCCTGGAAGCAACTGGTTCTGAAATTCTCCCGGCGCAAAGGTGTTAAGCAAGTGGAAAAAGGTCCAGCAAGAATCCTCCCACGTTTCCCTTTTACGATTCAAGTTTTTCAACCTAGAAAAAAGATGTGGGTGAGATCTGAGTATGATTTTTATTAGACTCGAGGTGTTTAAGATTCTTTGAAAAAAGTTAAGGATTTTTTTCACTTCAAATTACCTGATGAAACTCCCGGACTAGATATTGTCGTAGGTGTTGTCTGAGCAATTGTTGATGTAGTGGTACTCGAAGTAGTAGTTGCTGCACTCGTAACTCCTAGTTTCCTGAGTCTCATTTTCTCTTCCCATTCTTCCCAACCATGCCTTGGTCTGTTCAAGTTCCGGTGTTGGTAAAAAACTAAACTGATTCTCGTAGGACTCAGCCGATTAGGTTTTTTAAGCGCAGTCGTGCAGTGCATCTCGTGCTTAGCGCACTCGAATAAAACACTTCCATGTCCTAGAGCAATAGCAACTCCTCCCATCTGCGGATCCTTAAAACACTCTTCGTTATCTGAAAAGTCAGCAACTTCACCCAGCGGTTCAGCCTTCGGTGGAGGATCAGGCAGAACTGGAAAATAGGATGGTGGTCCATAGATATCCCATCGAGGGTTTTCCCACCTCCAGGGTGGATTTAATCCCTGGTAAGGATACTGAGAAGGAGGGCAGGCTTCCCGTTTTGGTTCCTGGTACAATTGTGGAGGGTACTCTCTTTGATGATAAGGCTGATGATGGTAATTATAACCTTCCCAGGTGTTTGGATAAGGTTTCTCGAAAACTGAGTACGCAGGGTAACTGTACTGAGGAAAAGCATGATGTCCTAATCCTGAAATGGCGTGAAAATCCTGGACTTGCTTCATCTCTGCTTCAGCCCAGTTCAACCATCCAGGATTCGTATTTGGTATATCCTGCTTGTGTTCGTGGATTCCTTCACGCTTTTCATTCGTCCACTCGGGCCTACGTTGAGGATTTTGAGGATAGGGTCTGTTGCTTAAACTATCATAAGTCTTTGGTGGTTCCTGAGGTTTGAGAAAAGTTTTGACGAAGGAGTTTTGGAAGATACTGGTCTCCACAATCGGAATGTTTGAATTTGGAGCTGTTCTGGAAGGCGGTCTACCTTTCGGTACTCTAAAAGGCGAAGGCTCCGAAGGCACTTCCCAGGAACTTTTCACCTGATCGGGATGCCACTTTTGATTGTCTGTAATCCTGGGGATTGAATTTGCATTTAAATTCTGATGTTGAGAGTGAAATGATAAGGAAGTGGTAGGATCGTTCCAAGAGTGTATAGAACCCTGGCTTTCGTATTGTTTGTTCTGTTCAGAGAAAGGAAGATGCACCAAATCACTCGTTCTATGTACGTTGTTGTCAGCTGAAATTCCTGGCAGAGTGGGCATCAAATCTCCCGAGCTGTGCTGAGTTGGATAACCTCTAGGAATTCCTTGTTGTAAATACTGATGTTGTACGAGGCTATAGTCGAGTTGTGGTCTTGGAGGTGGTAACCTGGGTTCATGGCTTTGAATTGACGTTTGAGGAAGGTTTCCCTGGTAACGTGGTTGCCTCGGAAATGCCAATTTTGTAAAATTATCCACGCCTGGGTCAAATCCGATTCCCGGAGACGGATTTCTAAAACCCTCAGGTCCCGATTTCGAGTGGATGGTTCTCTGATTTGAATCTAAATGTAAGGAATTTGGATAATTTGCTTTGGGCGAAAAACTCGCTTGTCTGTTTTCTGTAATGTAACTTTCATTAGAAGTCATAGGATATCCGGGTGCAGCCGCTGGGACCACCTTTTGCTCCTGAGTCGAATAAGCTCTTGGTGAGGTGCTGTAGATTTCTCCGTGAGTATTTGGAAGGTACCCCGGAGTACTAGAAAAAGATCCAGGAGTACTAGGAAGAGATCCTCTCGGAGAAAGAGGATAAGCCCTCGGAGAATATGTAAAGGAACCTCTGGGCGAATCAGGAGCGGAATTTGGAATGCTTTTCGATCCTGTTCGATGCTCTTGGGACGAGTCTGTGTGTTGGGAAACTGCACTTCTTGGTCTACTGTCATCTAAACTTGTACTATCTGGAACGACTTTAACATCTCGGTCCAAGCCACCAAAGGGATATTCAGTCCAGGGATTGAGCCAGTTGTTTTTTCTCTGGTCAAGCCATCCATTTCTGCTCCACTGCTGTTCGTTTTGATAGCTCCAGCCTTGATACATCGAAACCGGACTATCAAGAACGGTCGAAGAAACCTGAGAACTTTGGAGTTGTGCATCCATGCCTTCAAAAACTGAGTTCATCTCAAGCGAAAGTTGCGAATCCCTTCCTGGAGTTCTAGAGGGATCTTGATGAACTGGAGTTCGACTCAGTTCTATGATCTTCTCTGAGGCTTTTAGAGCTTCTTTCTTATTGCTGACGGTTTCGGGCTCCTCTTCTTTTCTCTTTTTTCCGTGTCGTCTGCAAGGCTGAAGAGGCACGGATCGAATCCTGACCTCGCATGGATATCTGAAAATTAAAATGATAGAAATGAATTAAGCTATTCATCATGAGGCATTTTGAGAATTTTGAAGAATGAACACTTACTTAGTTAAAACATCAATAGCGCCGGCTCGGATTTTCTCCTCCTGACCCTCTTTGGAACCAAATTCGTCTGTCTCGTCCATTACGTACAAAGGCAACACGTGCAACTGTTCATCTTCAGGTTTGGATAATGATCGGTGTTTCGTTAAACTAACTACCACAGTACAACCATTGTTCATATTGTGAAGATCTCTGTGGGAATGTGCACAAAAGTCGATACAAGCCGTGACTCCAGAAAAAGGTCTTCCAGGTTTGAAGCCTAACCTGCACTCACTAGCTTCTCTCTCAAACTGAGTTTGGTTATTAAATGCTTCAGGGGCGAGACTCAGATATAACGGTGACAGTAAAGTCGCCAAAACGTGCATCCTTTCCTCCACTTCTTGTTCCTGCGGAAAACGACCTTCCTTTAAATATAAATTTTAAAAAGGATTTAGCCTTTATTTAAATTTTATACGTTTATCGTATACAGGTCCACATAAAAAAATGATTAAATAAATGCCTGTTTTACATTCAAGATTAACATACCTCTGATCTAACAGAAAGGCGAAATTTCCGAACAGTTTTGCTTCTTGCATATTTGCAGCCATTGTAGTACATAGACCAGGAACATCCGAAAGAGAAACTGGCTCCACAGGAATCAGGATCAAGTCCTTGACATGCACAAGTCCTGGGTTCATTAGTCCCACATCTTCTTGTTGTTGGAAGACCAAAGCGATTAAGTTTGTGTGTCAGGAGAGAATAAATTCGATCAGCTTCGTGAGAAGGAACTCCCTCCCAAGCCACAGCTGCAACGACTATCCAAGCTGTAGCACATTTGTGACCCTGTCGATGTTTCACTATTGCGAGGATCTTCTCATCAATTCCGGAACGACGAAGTATCTGTTAATTATCAAGTACTTAGAATTGTGGCATATCTCATTCGTTAAAATTTTATTTGAACTTGTCTTTTCTTAAAAAATATACAAGATCTGTCCGTAAAGCATCTGACCTTCTGCTTTACGAAGAGAAAAAGTTATTCTAATATTATCAAAGTACTATCCATTCGAATCAGGAACCTTCTTTCGACCTATTGAAATATCCAGGAGCGGCTTCAGCGCATTCTTTTTTTTATCAAATATTTCCTCTTTTCAGGCGTATTTTACTTTTAGAAACAAGCAGGAATCATATGTAACTGTATTAGGAAAATATACAAATATACAAAAAATATACAAAATATACATACAAAAATATAAA